>CM072886.1:64184432-65534274 GCA_037013685.1 Acridotheres tristis
GAACAGTGATTAAGCAGACAAAGGGATTGATTGTTTTTTAATGAAATAGTCTATCTGGCAAAAAATGAAGTCGGGCTCGCTGGAGACTATCCACGCTTTCAGTCGCCTCTTCAGAAATTCATAAATAGTTCCCTCAAGAAAACAACACATTTTTTTAAAAGCTTGAAATGCGTTTTTAAACATTTTGATTTTTCATTCTAAGTAGCATTTTGTTCAAAAAAACCCTAGCTGAATATAGTCTTTGTGAAAGGAGTAGAAATTGTTCCATTTTTGCCTGGAATGCAATGCCTTAAGACAATGCTAAGTGTTTCTGTAATGAGAGAGGAAAGCTTGCAGAGAGTTGGAAAATTTTGTTTCCCAACACTGTGTCTCCCTTCTCGACCTTCTGTTCATCCAGTTAACCAAAAGATCAGTTATTCACACAGCTCTGCCTCTAAGTCAAGCAGCTATTAAAAAGTAATCATCCATTTATACCATCATAAAAAAGTCTAGATTGGAAAATATCTCTAGAGATCATCTGGTCTAACCTTGCATTAAATTATTCTTAGTCTAACTTGTGTCAGCATTTGTTTGACAATCACAGGGACCAGTTAAAATTTATCAAGGGCTGCTAATAAGCCAACATCTTCAAACCTGAAATCTGGGAAAAATCTTCAGGTACCTCATGAGCTAATTTTCCCCATTTTCAAGTGTAACAATTCTTCATTAAGGAGGGAAAGAGAAAAGCCACCTGCACAGGTAAACACAGTATCACATTAATGTAGTATTGTATAAATAGTCATATTTCACAGTCCTCAGCCTACAGGTAGTTTATGCCTTCATGCATCAGTCTGTTGAGGTCTCGGTCCTCCAGAACTCAAGGGACCAGTTCTTTGAGCCTTCCTTCCTTCCTTTGATCCGAGTTCATAGATCTTTTGCATAGCTGGTGCCATTTCAGCTCATAGCAAACCCAGACATGGTGTTGAACACTACTGCTGTCTTCTACCACAGAGGAAACATTTCCACAGCATTCTCTCCTGCCTCTCCACTCTCAGGAGCCACTGTGCAGTTCACTAGAGATAGCACAAAATTCTCCCATTTTTTTCCACCTGGGATGCAAGACATGCACTCCATGCTGGAAGCTGTTTCTCTAGGAGGGTGTGTCCATACACCAAGCACAACAGCATAGCCCATGTAAAAAAAATGTTTTAGACTCTACACCACTCTCTTTCCCTTTTCTCCTCTTCTTCCCCAGATGCTAATAAAATATTCTTCTTTTTTTGGAGTTACCTCCCTTCACAGCTGTTGGCTGCTCTTCCAGCTCTCAGCCCCCAGGCTTGAGTTCAGTTGCTTACTCAATGGGGAATGGCATTTGTCAATTCTAATGCTTGGTGTTAAACTGTGCAACTTAAAACCAGTTATAACCTTGAGCAAAATTATTTAATCGCAGGATTTAGCAGATTAGAGGCTGAGAACACTATATAAACATCAGGCTGGGTTTTCAGGCTAAGCACTTGGAGGCAAGGCAGAGATGGCATTGCCTTTCCATTATCTTTCCACCTATTGCCCATGTTGTTAATGGCAGTAAATAATAGCCACAGGGGTTGCTATCATTTCCTCCACCTGGCAACAGTGTCACAGGCTGTTCCTCTGTCAGCAATTACCAGAGGGAAGTGTTGTCTAGAAAAACCACCACCTACTTTGAGATGTCTTCTTACACACCTTCACAGTACATAAACTGAGAAGTAGTGTGAGTAGTCAGCTGTGTGTTAAAGACAGCCTTAAAACCTGTTCCTGGAATTTGACTATTTACCTACACAGGGGATTTCTCTACAGAACACCCATTACCTGGAGATTAAACAGCAAGTGGAAAGGTCCATGACCTTGTAAATTGTCTGCATCTGCCCCCAAGGAACTTAATTCACATATATGTTTGTGCTTTTTCATTTTTTTCCATCCCACAGTTGAACATCTTCCAGAAAGAGGAATTTGCAAACTGGTTCTTGTTTGCAAGAAGTTTATTAAAACTTTTTGGTATTTTTGTTCAGAGACTTTTTCACTTTTCAAATTAGATTAGTGAGGGCTATTCTTGTGACTCAATGTGCAAGGCTCCTGCATCCTTTGCTTGTGGGGAAACTGGGGCAGAGGCATGAGACCTTCTCTGCTGTCACTATGCAGACCTTTGACAGAAATAAACGCTCTGATCCTTAGTCTGTTCCTCTTTTCATTAGGCCATTCATAATTTTCAGTGTTCTATTTTCCATGATGGACATAATTCCAGATTTTATCATCACAGGCAGCCTGTGAGAGCTGAGAAACTCTGCTCTTTGCTCTTCATCATCAGTGAAGTCCTGGTACTATTGTTGAATATTATAATGACCCAGGGGAACTGCCTGACTATTTACTCAGATTAATCTCCTGATTTTTCAGCCAACTAATTGCTTTCTATCCTGTTTTCTCTTCTGGATTCTATGCTGACTTTTTGCTGATTGCTCCCATCACCTTCCTTTCCTTCACATATTGCATATGAAATTAAGTTTATCTGGCAGCAGCCCTGTACTTGCCAAACTGTGCAAATTTTTTTATTTCTTAAAATACTCAGTTTCCTTGTGGTTAAATTCAACCAACCCCTTCTGCCTTTCTCCCCCTCATCAAACATTGAATTGCAGAGATTTTTAGGATGGCCATCCCAATGGAAGCTCTAATAGACATATTTCCCTGGGAAAAACATTTGGAATTACATCACCCAAATCTTCATCACCCAAAGAACCTGTGTCCACCAGTTCCTCAGTTGTCAGACACTTGATCTCAAGGTGAGCCAATATCAGAGTTTCTGTTTTCTCCAGAGGGGTTTAAATCCACAATACTTTGTAGGGTGTCCTAAAGTTCAGGCTATCTCAGTAAAGTCTCTGTCCAGCAAAGAGCTTCCAGAAAACTGTCATGACAGGAGCACCAAACTTCCAGAAATTATTCCATCTTTGTCTGACAGCAGAAGACAAGAACAATATCTCAACTTCAGATGGATGATGTATGTCACGAGCAATCCCTGAACACAGGACTGCTGTACTTAGCATTTTATCGTAGTCCTGTAAAGCAGATGTTATTGTATTTTAGCATTCAGTACATTTTTTTTTTCCTCATCTGCTGTTATCAGAAAAAGTCCAAGTGCCAGTTTGTGCTTTTTAGTGTTCATCACAGCGATACACAGATTTGGTCTAGCTAATGCTGAGAAGAACCCTGTGGGATGGCACTCTTCACATTGCCACGAGATAGGTAAAATTTCCAGCCCAACCATACAGAGAGAATATATGTCAGATCAAATTAGAATGTGATCTTTCTGCCATGTCAACTGCACATGCAAGCTTCAGAATCCAGGGATGGGGCTTTTGGAGCATACCCCCACTTCATGCCCTGCCTTGTAGCTGGTGGCTGCATAGGCACCTTTGGAGACTCTGATACTCTGTGGCTTTTTCAAGGAAGATAAAAGAAAGGCTAATTGTGTTCTCCTGTATGCTGTGCACTAGTAAATGGCTTGAGGCAGTCTGACCCTAAATATTGATGATTCAAGTTAAAATTGTCTCCAGATGACAAGAAGGATTCATTTTTCCCTATTATCCCCAATACACAAATCTTTTTTCAAAACTAGATTATCTCCTAAAATCAAAAGCTCTAATTAATTCTACCATTTTATCTGCAACAGGCACTGTTAACATCTCATATCATGCTCCAATAAATTTGCCCACAGAGATTAACAACATCTGAGGGGGGAATGAAAAGGGAAGAAAAAAAGGAGGGAAAGAAAGCTTTTTCAATTGAAGACCAGGAACTATTCTTCTAATTAGCCCAGGTACAGAATAGCATTAACATTGCCATACTGCTTCTGGGAGCAAATTAGAGTCTGCATGGATCTCTGCTGCATCACCTCCAAGCTGCAGAGCTAGGCTACCTAACACAGTGCTTCACATGTCCTTCAGGGAAAATCCCACTGTAAACTAGAGCATGTCTGCTTGTCAAAAGCTGAAGTAGAGAGAAGCCTTTGCTAAGGAACAGCTGCCAGTAAAGGTTGTTCAAATGTGTCAGGGCAATATAAAGCCTTCCTTGCTCAACAATGTAACCAGGCAAAGACCTTGATGTACGAATATACAGGCAAAAAAGAGCTTTATGAAAGAGCCATGTGGGATATCAGATTGTTAAAAGTTCAGTCTGTTTATTGAGAACTAGAGGCTGATACTTTTTGAACAGGGTCTAGTTTTATTCCAAAGAGGTGGTAGGAACCCATTGGAGAGACAGTAAACAGAGGTGAAAAAACAGGCATCTGCTGTAAATTCATGTTTGTGCTGCATGTGAAGGAAATGGGAGCTTGCAACACTGCTGATATGTGTTGGACAAAGTGATTTGCATAAAGGATGGGACCAGAAATATGAATCAAAACCATACACTTTTTTCCCTTAAACAATGCCAAAGTTTATATCTAATAATTCAAGTTCTATGTATGTGGTTCCATGCTTTCTGATTCCAACAGGGACTTTGAAATGGAAATGCCAAACTTGGTATGCAGGGCATGATGGATCACCATGTATGCATAGGAATAAAAGGGTTGTCATTGGAAGTAATTTTGCGTTGAATTACACAATGTGTAATCCAATTGAAATCAGCAGAACGGCACAAGGTGTAATGTAGTGTGCAAAACGTGATCCATTGCATGCAATTTTAACAGGGATACCGCACCACTCATCTAAGTAATGTGCTAAAATTGAATTTGTGAAAGGTAGGGGGAGAAGAATTGTGAAGTATGGATGCATTTTATAATTGGGAAAATACTTTTCCAGAATGTGACTGAATATATATTTTTAAGGCTAATTTATTACACTGGGAAATTGCTTCATAATAGTGCTGTTAGATCCTCAAAATTTGGCAAGTTCCCTCTCTGGCATGGAGTGGGACCAGCCAAGCCTATCAGCCTGGGAGAGCTTAGCATCCATTTTCCCTATTGACATGTGTCACATTATCTAATACTGTTCCTAAATGAACTCCATCATCATCAGTAAATCTTTTCCTCATGCCCTTGACCAACAGCGTTTCCCCAGGAAAAGTAGCAGGCATCCCTTGGCACAGTCCCCTCTGTTGCCTGCAGGAAAAAAAAGGAAAAAGAACTAATTTCCATTCTGTACCTTTGCTTAAACAACAGTGAAGGTGGTAAGTCTTGCAGGAGTGCAGTGGGGGGGTAAAAAATTTGGGTGCCATGAGTGTGATGTGGCAGGAGTTGAGGCAGGCACAGCAAGCTCTGCACTGCTCAGGCTCAGGAGTGGCCCCTTTGCCAGTGTCCTGTCGAAGCTGACAAGGGAGTTTATTCAAGGCTTGCTATATGACCATAAGACACAGTTATCTGATTTCCTCATTGCCTATGGCATCTGCCAAGGATAAGGAGAATGACGTGTGATACCTTTAAAACCTTTTTTTAAAAGTTGGGAAGTGGCCTGGTGTTGGTAGTGTTTAACAACCGTGTTTTCAAGATAAAATCTACTGTCCAGTCACTGGCATAATGCTCTTCAGTATGAAGGTGCCATTATGAAGCAATTTTTCATTGAGTGTTGCTTGCTATTAATGGAAATTAGAAACTCTGTGTAAAAATCCCTACTGCTCTTCCATACATTTGATACTCTGGAATAAAGTTGCATCCCCAGGAATCTTATTTTAGATATTCATAGAAAGTATTTATCTAATACATACAATATAGAAAATAATGTTAGATATGTATATCAAATGGACATGAGCTGAGGTAAATGTGTCCAATATCCTGGGTCCATAAGAATAATTAAGAACCCAGAATAAAAGTGTAGCTTCTGACTAACTCATATTAATTCTTTTTTTTTTCCTTGAAGAAATGAAAATGGAAAGTCAACACTGTTTTCTGGACTACATATTAGTTCACTACATTCTATAAGACTGTAGTTTTAATTTTAACATCTTCATAACATTTGGATATGAGTCATTCTAGTAACACAGAATTTTGGAGTAAAAACTAAAATTTTTTTCTTGTGAAAATCTCAAATTTTCCTACATTATTTTCCAATTTTTAATCACTGTCTACAGAAGTAAAAACTTATAAATTAACTGGAAATTCATCCAGTTTTTCACTGTGCAGGAGCTCCTATTATTTATGCCATTTTCACTGATGATTTTTCTTTGCTTCTACAGTCTTCTTTTTATGGTGAAAGGCTTCTTTCACCTCTCTTATTCTTTACTCCTTTTGAATGATTTTTAGAGTTCTTTATAGAGTTTTCAAAGTACAAAGTAGAATCAAAGGCTCAAATAAGCAACTTTTGATATCAAACTTTACCAATGTAGGTACTGAATCATGAAATGAGGAGGGTAGGAGTGCTTGTCACATAACCCATCCTGACTTGAGGAAGGGTAGGTGAAGTAGCTGAAAATGCTGGAAGTGGGACCTTTGCTTTCCTTTTTTGCTTTTTAGTCTCAAGTATTGGTTCTTCCTGGCCAAGTTGAGGCGGTCACTTTTCTTTGTGGATGTTCAAGTCTGACCACAGGAGACTGCTTTGGCTCTCATAAAGAAGTGGGGGAATATGTTGTCACAGAGCCTTCAGTCTGGGCTTCCCAAAGGGCCTTGTGTGCTAAGTAAAACGAAAAGTTACCCCCAGGGAAATAAGTCCAGTTCTGTTTGCTGAAGAATGTGAGCATTTGCTATGATGTTCCCTAACAGGAATTTCAGCTGAAATCAATGCTCTAAGTCAGGTGTGGGAAATGAGGACTACTGTTTTCCATTCCCAGCTGTATCACTATGTTTCAAAAGCACTTTGGGTCAAAATGCTGTCTCAGTCTGGAATTTCATCTCTCCAAAATGCTTTTATCTTATTCTGTCTGATGCAAGAGACTTCTATGAGTTGCCTTAGTAATGCCCAGTAATGTTCTCCCAAGTCATTGGTAGACACGTGTTGACCATGCTGCTGTCTGAAAAGGGACTTGTTACTTATCATGGCAAGTTTGTGTAGACGCTAATCTGCATACTGTCTTCTAAAGAAAGATGGTTTACACTGAATTTTTTCTTTTACCCTGAAAATCCAGCTTCACTCTGAAAGAAATGCACCAGTAACTGTTTATTCAAATAAAAATTTAGTAGTCAGTCATCTGGCTGTTGATAATTCCTTAATTTTTACTTTGATTGGGAGGCACTTAAAAAATCCAGCATCGTTTTCATTAAATTAAAAACCTAGGTCAGTAACGCAACATAAATGGAATAACTGCCTGTTATCCAAATTCCATGCTATACCTTTCATGTGCAATTGATACGGACTACCTGATCTTTCTGTGGAGTAGAGGACAACATAGAAATTCAGCTTAGTCATGCCTTTCCTGTGTGGTATTCTCAGGAAATAGATGGATAATTGACTACAGACATCTTAGTTTAAAAGCCATCTTTTAAGTTTCATCCAGTCCTAGTAATTCGTGTACAATCCCATGGGCTGCATCCAAGGATTATGCTAATTTTATTAGCAACTCCTTTTGCTTTAATTAAACTATATAAATTCCCATCTGGTCACTGTTATGCCAACACCCTTCTTCTATTTTTTTTAATGTATAGATAATTCGTGAGTTTGCATTTCAATTCTGATTTCCTGAATTATCTATTTATTGTGTTTTCCACATAACACAAATTTAAGGGTGGAACTGGACTTCAAACTGAGCTAAGGGGTTTGAGGGAACCTCTGGATCAAAGCAGAGACCTGAATTTCTAAAGCTGGCCGGGTCATTCTGGGAGCAGGTCGTCAAAGCAACTTGCTCTGTTGAAAGCACCAAGCTATATGATGCTGTTCAAAATACCTACAAGCAAGCTCTGTATTAACATTTACTGCGTTTATAACACAAAGCAGAGCGATGTGAATTCCTTAGTGGACTGTTAATTTACATGTTATATGCTTTCAAATATTTCCAAAAGCGAATGTGAAATGATTAGTAATCTGTTCACATGCTCACAAAACGTTATTAGCAAAATGCCTTGGGCAGTGTGTTATGTTGACTAAAATTGATAATTTTGTGTTTTAAAACTAAAGCAACTCCCACTGCCCCTGAATAATTTTCGGACCTGCCCAGAGCCCAGACCTCCTGGTCACATCACTTCTCAAGGTGTGTGTTGAGTTGAGGGGGAAAAAAGACCAAGAAACCCACAAACAGCAACATCCACTGCCCAGAGCAGTGACCTGAGGCTTGAGTGATTCAGCTCTTCTGAAAGCTTCAATAAAAGTTTTCTGTGGAGTCCTGCAGTTTAAAATGGCTTGTCATGGATAAAATCACTGTCAGGAGGTGATTCTGGTGTTTACCGCTTGTTGTGCTTATGTAAGTTTTAAAGCGTGTATGTTGCTCTGAAGAAATCAAGCCTGGTGGTTCTTTTTCCTTCTGCACAACTGTTTGTCACCAGCTGTGTGTGGTTCTGACAGAGCCAGCACCCTGGACAAAATATCTCATACTTCTCAAAGTGTTGAGGTTGTTCTTTTTTTTAAAGAGGACCAAAGACCAAACTATTTAATGATATTTGTAAATATATCTCTCTTTTTTTGAATAATGGTTTCCATGCCTTGCAGACTCAAATACAACATGACACTTCCTCCTAAATGCCAATTATTCTGTCCAGAAGAGTTGCCCAAAAGTCTACTCCTCAAAGTTTCACACCAGACTCACATGGGATATTAAAATTCAATAAAAGCTGTTGTGATAGTAAGACTGTGCAAGAAGCCTGTGCCATAGCTGAATATTGTTTGTATGGGTGCAAAACACGTTCCAGCAATTTACATTTACAGCTATGAAGTAATTGAATAAAGAAATGCATCATCATTTACTTTTTTAGCACGTAGATGAATTATTTTGCAAACATGTGAAGGGGTGTTCATATAACATCATGGTGCTTTGTGCTAGAGAAAAACAATTACAGTGAATAAGGTAGAATGGCTCTGTTATTGCAGTACATAAGACTTTGATTACATACTGCCAAGATTCATACCAGCCTAGTAGTTGTTGACAGATAAAGTAACAAAAATGAAACTCATTTATTTTTTCTTTATTGAGACCTCAAGGTAAAGCAAATTTTCACTTCTTGTACTTACTACATTGAAGGAACAGAGACTGACAGTCAAAATGTGCCAGTCCAGAAATATAAATTAAACTTAGTTTCATATCAAAGTTTCATTTAGTCTCTGAAAAGGAGCTGCTGCTTGGATTATTTTTGATCCTAAAACAAATACACTGTAGACAACCGCAGTGTATCTTGGATGAATTAACCCCCTCATACATTTAGTTTTATGTATTTTCCAGGATATGCATCCATGTCTATTCAAGCAATTAAAACATTTGTTATGGACTTAATTATTTTACTTTCCCCCCCCCGTTTAATAACATTTTACAGTGTCTGCAAACCCAGTGAACATGTGGATGGTTTTAATAGATTGTAGCACTTTTGTAAAAGAAAAGACATATTTTGAGGAAAAAGCCTGCCCTCCCTCCTTGTGTAAGGAAAATTCTTCTGGTTTTTACCATGAGTTCTTCTAGGCAGCTAGATACTGTATTATTTTATGATAATTCTAAAAAAAATTTTTTAATAAATTTGTTTATTTTCTAAAGAGCAGATAAAAGTAGCTGTTAAAATAGCCAAGTACTAAAACAAGTGGGTTTATCTCATCAAAATCTTGGATTAGTTTTTACCTAGTCCAACTGAATATAATTGCTGTTCAGATTAATGAGGCAGTATCCTGGTATCTCCTCTGTAATTAAACACTTCTCTGGTTCAATACAGTATTAAAGATGCACCAGACGTTGAAACCTCAATGGTGAAATTTAAAACTGTTGAAATTGGAGAGGTCAGCTGTGAAATACAAATTCCTCTGCATTATGGAAAATTCACTTGTATGGTGTGTTTCAAGAATAATTTGGTTTATATTGGGGATCCAGTATTTAATTTTTTTTTACTTATCTTTCTACCATCTAAATTTGAGATTCTTTTTTCATTAGTTTCTGAGAAAAAGTAACATAAAGTGCACTTGTTTCCAGAATTACCTTTTCTGACCTTTCACAAGATGATAATTGCAGTACCAGTAGGCTTAGAGGACTTGTTAAAAAAATTAAGCTTGTAAAGTAGCAAAAAATGCCCCTTTGCTTGCTGGTGTCGATTTCAAAATTAACATTTTAGTTCATGTGCTTCTAATAATCGCTGACCCTTACTTCATGTGCTTTCCACAGGAAATGAATACAGCAGAAATTACTTTGACCCGCTGATGGGTGAGGAAATAAACCCAAGGCAGTGTGGGATGGAGGTCAGTGAGGAAGGTGAGGCAGAATTAAGTATGTAATTTTGGTGTCAGAATATTCTTTTCCATTCATGAAAATGAGGTGTCAGAGATCACATATGCAGTTCTATTTAAATATTGAGGTTTACAATTTAAATTCTAAGCCTTAACTGCTCTGAACACGATAGGCAGCATACACAGACTTTGATCAAGGACAGTGAGTTAATGGGCAGGTAAAAATGAAGCTGTTCTGTATTCACTCTGCTACTGTAGCAAAATGAAGCACATTCCGAGAGCATTGTCTACACCACATTCTTTTTAATTAATGAAGTTAGTCCAGACCTGAGTGCAAAGCTGTAGCTTTTTCACAATCCTGCTCCCAAAGTCGTCTTGGAGAGCAATTTTATTACGGAGTTGAATGTGTGTTTGCCTAACAGAAGGAAACCCCAGAGTGTGTAAAAGTGCATGAGGAGGCTTTTCTGGTTGGTTTTTTTTTCATCCTGTTTAGCCGAGATATTTAGCTTTGCTCTCTGTGGGCGATAGCAACCAGTGGGAGGGTGTGACTCTGCAGAGCTGGAAGAACAGAAGTTATGCATAGGTATGAGAGAGATTAACCAGGAGGTATTGTCTAGCAGAGGAAATTCTCCTTTGCTGTCATGGCTTTTAGATAAAAAAGGGTGGGAACGGGCCTGCCTGAATTTGCATGGACTTAAGTAAGAACATCATCAGGGCCATGAAGTGCTTAGCTGTGCGCCGAGTGCTTTGGCCCGGCTCCTGTTGTTAAGCACTAACAAGCCGATAGCACGCAAGAGCCAGCTCTCCTGAGTTAGTTACCTTTGCTTTTTTCTAAAGCCTGCGCTTGTTTGTACTGCAGAGGCTCTCTAGATGCACAGCTGTAGTCAGATCGAAAATAAAGTTATCTATCCTAAAGAGTCTCAAAGTTGTTCACTGCTGAAAGTCATGGGAAACTTTGAGGAGATATGGAGGTTTTAAACTTCTGAGACAAAAACTTGTGTGACTGAAAAAAGCAGTCTTTATTGCATATAACTAGCTTGAATTTCTGTGTTCTGTTGAAAAAAAAATTAAGGTTGAATTACATCTAATCCAAATAATTTCCCCATTCATTGTGTAGGATAGCAGTGTAATACCTTGGAAGTCAACTTCTGGCTCAGAGTTTTTAAAGGAAAGATTTTTTTCTTGTTGGTCTTGCCTTGGTTCATCTTATGAAAAGGCTTTATGAGTCATAATCTGCTTCATAACCAGAGAATGAAAAGCAGATTAGATTTATGTATCTGTGCATGTATGCTTGAAATCATGTACAGACAGAGTGGTGACATAAGGGATATACAGAAATACAGTTCTCATGGGGAGGAAATGTTCTCTTGACTGCGTTGAAGAGGCTGAGTGATAAACTTAACCATAAATGCTGATTTTGTATTGTGTGATAAAATATATTTATTTATTTTAGCATTTGGAACAGGCTCTTAGTCTCTTGACTTCCAGGTTTTGGAGTGGAGAGGTGGTTTTAGTCAATTGCGTATCATGCTAAACCTGAGATCCATGAGTGAAGAGCTGTCTCTTGGTGGTCCTCCTTTTTCTCCCTGGCTAAAAATGTTACTCAAAGGTTGAGGCAATGCTTATTAAAAGTCAAATAGCTACAGTACTAGCCTCAGGTTGGCCAGGCTCACTGTATGCCTTCTTTTTCCTTGCAGAAGCATTAAATTAGTGGAAGTACACTTGTATATAGTGGATGGATTTAAAAACAGAACTAAACCCTAGTTCTGCATGGTCATCATCTGACTGGAAACTACACTGGCTTATCTCTTCTTTCCAGCTAGCAGCTTGTCATGAGCAAGAGTCAAAACCAGAAAAACATGAAGAAATCAGGGCACACTTTGAAGTTACACTCTTTTTAAAACTTTAGAAAGCCAGGTTCAATGGCCAAAGAGAATATCTGGTGGAAAGCAAATCTTCAGCCACTAACAATTCTTTAATGAGTTATTCTGTGAAAAGGAAGATATTGGCAATTATCTTTTCTATATTTGATAAATTATTTGTTCTGGAAATTTGTATGAGTTCATAATGCCCTGAGAGCAAACAACAGCCCACTATGGATTTGCTTGCCCCCTTTGCCAAGGGAACATTTCAATGTTGTAGCCTAAAAGAAATGTAAAAGATTCTATACTTTCAGAAGAGATTTGCAGAAGCCACTACCTTCTTTGAAATATCTGTGTGACTGAAAAACTTGGCCCTGAAGTTTAATGGTAAAAATAATTTATTCTTTGAGATTCTATTGAACACTTAAAATGAGCCACCCAAGCTTGCATGTAGCTGTACTTAATCCACCTGCCTTGTGTGCATTTCTTTGGTTTTCTCTCTGCCTGTCTTTGCTGACAACTTAGAGAAGTCAGAGTCTGAGAAATCTGGAGAGAAGATGGTCCAAGTTACTAATTTCTCCCTTGAATATAGAACCTTTAAGTAATTTTCTTTTTCTTTTAAGTCTCATGGAAAAAGGTAAGCGTGCATATCCTTTGCTACATTTTAAAATCTGCAGTTATTACTGAAAATTGTATGATCAGTCACAAATTCAAAATTCGTAGAGTTTTATAATGACTACTCATACTAGATAATGTGTTAGTATTATGGACAGCAAGGTGAAATTTCTAATGAGGATCCAAAGTCATGTTAGAATAAATTGGGTATTTTGATTTCCATTAAGAATCAAATAGAATTCATCTGGCCATTTGAATATAAACAGTCATTTCAGCTACTCTATTATCAGAATTTATAAACCAGTTTCTGTACAGATCAACATATAATATTGTTCACCATTTAAAATATATATGACCATAATTTTTATTTTGAATTGTCTTGCATCAAACAAGAGACTGTAATTTTATTCTGAACTATAAAAGTAGCATTGTAAAAACTATCTTCAAGTGTCAAATGTCTTCCTAACTTTTGTATTTTTATATCTTTACTTTTAATTTAAGATAGTATTTCCTGAAATACTAGTGGAAGAAACTATAGTTGTTTCATTGTTGTTTTTTTAAGATCCTATGAAATTTGATGAGCAAATCCTGTACTCTAAACTGATGAAGCTTCTAGATGAAGAAAACAAGATGCTGGACTTCCAAGGTAAATAACAAAGTCAATTGCATAAAGAAAAATAAAACTCTTTTGAGTCTGCATGTGGGGGGGAGAGAGGGTAATCCATCCCCTTGAACTCAGAAGTCAAAGGGATGATGATTTTAATGCAATTCTGTAAGGTCTTTTTCTCCAAATGTTTTTGTTTTGTGTCATGTTTATGTGGTTTTTACTGTAACTTAAGTGACGTTCTTTATTGCTTCACTGCATGTTGAATTCCACACTTGGGAAAGGAGACTGGAAATATCATTACTTATGTGCTCAAATCTAGAAATCGAAATCCTTATTTAAGCTGATAAAAGGGTGGGCAATTTGTCTGATGCATGGGTCATGTGACATTGTTTGAGGTTATCTATGCAAGGATTTGCACTAACAGATGAGCAAGAGTTTCCTGTGGCTTTGTTAGAAAATACAAATTGGTGTAAATTTTCTACAGTAAAAACTAAGAAGTATATGAGAAGAGATTTCTTCACCTCAAGCGAACAGCCTTACTTTGGTTTCACTTATTTTTGTGGGCATTACTTCAAACCTGGTTGATTCACGAGATTTTTACCATCACAGCTTTTACATGAGGCCCATGTCTGCTGCTCTCCTCTGGTTCATCCCAGGAGAAGTGACGTTTGCACAAGCCCAGCTCAGAGCTGCCCTTGTATTTTTTGCCTATCCACCCTCTCCTTTTTCAGCAGCTGTCTCTTGTGTGAAATTATTTTGTGTCCTTTGTATCTGTATGAGAATTCCGGTTGTATTTCAGCAATACACGGGGCCACTCTGTCAGAGAGACAGAGCAGGAGGTTGCCTACGGCACTGGAGCTCCAGGAGCTGCAACTTGTTTTATGACTATTTTGTTTATAAGCAACTTTGTTCTAGAAGAGACAAGTGATTTCATTTGCCTAGGGTTGCAAAATCTCTTGAACTGGCACTTGTCATATCAGTAACATCTTTGAAACCCGTTTTATCTCATCTTAGATGCAAGGGGGGAAAAAAGTGCAACCATCACAACTAAATTCGTGCGGATAGTTTAGGCAAAAATCTTTAACAAGTTATTAGCAAGATCTCAGTTGTTCTATGTTAATTCTGGGGCAAGCAACTGCATCAGCATGTGTCTCACACTCCATATGCACATCAGAGCCCCCTGTGTGAGGGCAGAAATGGGGGACACACTGCAGACCGCTGCTCTTGGGGGTCTCAAGCTGTGCCTTGGTGCTTTTGTTTCTGAAAAATGCCATGATGGGTATCAGAGCTGGTCCTGGGGGTGAAGCTGCACACCATTCTAGCTGAATTTATTACTTTTCTTTGCTTGGGTGAAGCAAATCCAGGAAAGAGGGATTTTCCTGGGGAGGTGAATCTTGTGCAGTTTCCACCTCTGTTCATATTTCAGGGTGCATTTATTTCAGCCTGTGTTTTTCCCTCCTAGTATTTGAACTAGTTGGTCATTTCCAACTCTTTTTTTTTTTAACAGGGAGCAAGTCTCACAGGTATGACTTCCCTACCAGTTTTATGGAAGTGGGCAGTTGAGCAGAGCAGACAAGCATTATTAATGTCTCCACCGAGGGAAAAGCTAATATGGGAGTTTGACCCTTATTAGCATCAGAAAAACCATAGAAAACTAGGATTCATTTGGTTCCACTCTTACAGAACTGCTTCGTTTCTTCATTTGGCCACTGAGCTGAAAAATCACGTAGTCATACAGTCCTAATTAATAGATGATCCCCAAAGGAAAGGAAAGAGCATGGCTCAGAATTTATATAATTGTATATTTAAAGCATTTTGTCGCTGAGTAACCTACTGGTCACTCTTATGGTACGTGCTATTTCATATTATAAGGCAACTTAAAAGGCAACATTGGTGGTTGTTTTTATAGATAAAGATATAGACATATTTTTATCTTGCATTTTTGTCAATATAAGCTTGGGATCCATTAACATTTTCGATGATGATACATGATTGTCATAAGAAGTAATTTCTATTATATTGTTCTCTGTCAAGAACCAAAAAATTGAAGTGCCAAGTTTTGCAGAATTTTAGTTGTCTGAAACTGATGCATGAACCTTCAGCGCTGAACTTTTTAGATACCATTTTTACACTGTTTTCTAAACCAGGTCGCCAAAATTATTTTTCCATATGGAGTTGGCTGCAGCTTTATGCATCAAACCCATCCTGAGGTGTAATCTGCTGCTGAATATGCCCTTTATCATGTTAGTATATAAACTGCTGCTCTCTGATGGACAAATACAGAAGTAAATGAAGTCACAAGCAGTCAAACTAATACTGGAGAGATTGCTTCAATTACAGCCCAGCAGCTGCAAATACAGCCTGTACTGAAGTGATTTAAGCTACAAGGAAAGCATGACTCTCAGAGTTAGGTATATCCAGAGCAATGAAAACTTTTGATACCCATGCTGATAACTTCAAGCTGCACGTTTTTAATTAATTATCAATTTATTTTAATTATAAATCCATTCATGAATTTTCAGCCACTTTATCCTCTGTGTATAAAGCGGTAGAATTTTTAACACTGGCTACTTTTGTGCAGACAAGGATTTGATTGCTTTTCTTTCAGTCAAGTATTGCTCTGGGGCATCACTCCAATCCTCTAACCTGTGGATCAGCTCAAGCAAGGACCATCCTGATGCTGACCAAGTTTAAGAAGTTTCTTTACAAAGCCACTGCAGAAGGAATAGATCAGCTGAACTAACCCTGTTCTCTCCTTGTTTCCAGTTCAGGCAAATGAACAACTGTGCTTAAATGAGCATATGTATGTTTTAACCAAATATTTTAAAAATCTAAATTGTAATTTATCACTCTATTTTTCAGAGTTGCTTCCCATGAAAAGGCTTTTGAAAATGCTCTCTTCTTATTTTGCTCTTTTTTGACAATACTTGTGCTAATGAGTCCAATGTCTTCCATGAAAATTGACTTCTCTTGGTATGATTCCTCACAAAAATAAGAAACACAAAAATTAAAAGTATATTTTGATTAATTGTTTCATGTTTATCTTTCTGATCCAAATGGTTTTATTCCGTTTTTGACTATTGCTCTACCTGAGACAGAAATCTACTGAGTTCTCAGGATGTAAACTTGCAGTGCTCCTGTGAAAGCAGTAAAGCAGCTGATTTATACCAGCTGAGCATATGGCCTGTTGTGTACAACACAGCATCAAGAGGAACAAGAGATGCTCCATCTTCTGCTTTTGGCAATGTTTCTTTTTCCTGTGCTTCCTGGGTTTTCTCTCTCCTAGCCAAACCCTTAATGTTACAGTAAATTTAAATGTAAATATTGTTTTGTTTTTGCAGTTAATAGTTGCAGGTCAAATCACATTTCATTAGGTTTGTAAAGTGCTACATGAAGAGATGTGTACCCTAAGGTAATGGTTTGAGTTGTTTATATCTACTGTACATTTCCCCCAACATGATTTTGAATTGTATCCTGTTGTAATTAAATAGAAAACCCACCCTGCTTCCTGTGTGTTGGTGGCACCGAGGTGATTTAAGTACTCGGGAGGCTCAACAATTAAAGTCATTAAACAATGAGCAGTGAGCAAAACTGGAAATGTTAATAGCCTTAGTTTTATCTTTCCTTTTCTGGTCTTCATTAGAGAATGAAAGACTTCAAAGGAGAGTGAGGAAAAAACCCTCTCTTTTAACTGCTTTCATGTCGTAGGATGGACAAAAAGAAGCAAATAACTAAACTAGATATGGCAATTTCTTTAAAAGATAGGCACAGAGAACTATAAAAGCTTACACACAGAAATACAAAGCAAGACAGATAGATGTGGGCAATCTGATGTCTGTTATTTTTTAGTGATCTTAATGGGGAGACATGAGTAAAAATAGTTGTTATTATTTATGACCCAAACTAGTATTAGTACTGTAGCACATATCAGTGTGAAGATCAATCTTTTTTTTTAAACATAGAATGATCAATTAAACTGAGAAAAGACAAAGTTGCTCTTTAAGGCTGACTTTATGAATGGGATTTATTTTTATTTATGTGGTGCATGTACACTTTAGTTCTGCATACATCACTGCAGTAAAATCAGGGGAATGTTGTGGGTGAGAGCAGAACTGGACCCAATTAATTAGGCAGGAGCTGCACACATACACCTAGGGGAAGGAATCCAGTCATTTGGGGTGAGTTGAAAGGAAGATGAAATGCTTGATGTGACTTCACCTAAAGCTCCCATTCAATTGCAGTTATTACTCCTCTTCCTTAGGAAGGAAGGCCAAAGTTGTTCAAAATCCCAGTCCCTTTAAGATTAACAGGCAAGCAAAGTGGAAATGTAGATCATGCCTTTAAAAAAAAAAGTACCTAAGGAACAAGTTGCACATGCTAAATTTGTACCTGAATTCAGATGTTGCACTTGAGGGCAGTTTTCCTGGTACTGGCACCTGTCAGTTGTGTTACTGATGCTGTTTCATACTTAAATGTTGGTGGGTCAAACATATTAACTGAGAAGGTAGAAACCAGTGAATGAACTTTCATTTGCTGAGAGATAATCTGCCACTTTTGTTTCAAGCAGCCCGTGTCGCCAGTGAAGATTTTCCGGATGCTGTAATGCCTGTCAGCTCCAGTAAGGCATGTGACCTTCACAGGGAGCTTGAAGATGAAGAGATTCCTTCATATATCGAACAGTTTGAGAGAGATGTTCAGGATGACATAATTCTGCTTGGCAGCTTTTCTCTGGAACAGGTCAGAGTTAAGAACTATAAGACAATTTTATCACTTGCTTCATAACATGATGCTGGCTTGTTAACCTTGTACACCCCAATTCTATTTCTCTGCCTGGCGATACTTATATTGAAAGAGGAAACGATAACCATTGTCGTTGGCATGCTTTATGTGACTGGCACTTCGCTAAGCTAACAGCAGGACCTTTATCTTTGTCTCCATTTCAATGTGAATAAAAATAGATTGCCTTCATGGCTTCTTTCCTAAATAGTGGAGGATCTCTGACTGCTATGTAGTAATATTGCAATTGAGTTTCAATCAAGAGACTAAGTCTAGGACATCTCTCTCTGCCACATTTAACAGAGGCTTATTCATCAGTGAGCAAGTTTGGATTGGAGCCCAGGGAGGATTTATGTAGCAATGTTCATTGTACAGAGGGTAAGATTATTTCCCCATTATAAATCTGTTATGTTTCTCCGGGTGGCAAAGCTTTCTAAGGTTTTCTTTTTGTCATTTATAGCATAAAGAGACAGGTTCTGGTTCATGTTGACAAAGGCACAAGTTTGCAGGGCTGAAATTATACTTGTGGGCACCTAATGACCATTTGTCCCTTTGAAAAATCTCATACTAAGACTAGAGGACAGGAAGGGAGATTAATTGATGAATCTATCATTTTTAATTAGCAACATGAGAACAGCGCACTGGCTCTGATGGGCTTAAAATAGGTTATCCAGTGACTGATGGTGATCTAAGCTTTCTTTTATTTTCAGGGGAAGTTTTTAGATTTTTTTTTTTCCACTGCAGGACAAAACCTTATCATTGCTTTCTGCATGATGGTGAGGGGCACAATTCTCTTCCTTACTGCTTTCCTCTGAGTCCTGTAGATATATTTCATTCCTTGTGACTTTTTTTATAGCTGTATGCATCACACATGGGAGGTGGTATGGGTAATACTGTTCAGAGAATGTGATTGGAAGGAAACTGTGAGGGAAAAGGACTCAGATGGTACTAAGAACTTCATCTGCCTCAAGGGACTGATGGAGTATGAACCTAGGAATAGGTGAACAGAAGTGCTGCACATTTCTAGAAGGTTATAATGTGAGTGTTTGTACTTTAACTATGTTTGGGCTACTCAGATGCTCCCAAAGCTTCATGAGACTCTGTGACACCTGAAGGAACACAATAGATGTGTCAAAACTTTGTTTACACTCCCTCTAAACATGGTCACATGGCTGATCATCTTACTTGGAATCTTTTTGGAGGTGTTCAGCAGAATTTGTTTCCTAGACAGAAACAATCTATTTGGTCACCCCGAAACTACATTCTGCTTTTTAACTGACAACTACATATGTGAATTTACATGTAATACAATGCAATAGTGCTTTTTTTTCCTTATATTAGTCCAAACGAGAGGAAATCCTCATTTAATGTGATTGATTGAGCTGGTCCACCAGGAGTTTTCAGAGAGGGACTAATTCTTTACTTTGCAACGGAGTTCTTGAGTTCCCGTGTTTTCTGTCCATTCCTCTCACACGTCTCTAACTTCAATTTTTCATGCCCTGCTAAGGAATTTAGTCTCACTGACATGGTATTAGCTGTCACATCTGCATTCTGCAATACAGAGAGTAAGAAGAGGAATCCTGTGAAAACTCTCTTGTCTTCTAGCTCAGTGATCTATACATCCACCCCTTCCTTGAAAACCTACAGAAATGGTGTATTCAGTACCTTTGAACAGAAAATGGAAGAGCTGACATTGGAAGTAGATGCTGCAAACATCGTGCCATTGTATTGGGTTTGTGTGGACAGATTTTGGTAGTGGTGGGGGTGGCTACAGGGCTTGCTTCTGTGAGAAGCTGCCAGAAGCTTCCCCCATGTCTGCCAGTGCCATTCTCTGGTGGCTTCAAGATGGACCAAGGCTGGGCCAATTAGAAATGGTGGTAACACCGCTGTGATAACAAATTTAAATAGAAAAAGGAAAGAAAAGGAAAAGGTATTGCACAGTTGTAATTGTGGCCAGAGAAATGTGGAGTGAGAATATATGAGAGGAACAGCCCTGCAGATACCAGCCAAGGGCAGTGGAGAAGGAGGGGAGAGATCCACCTGCAGCCCATGGAGAAACCCACAGCAGAGCAGGTGGAGGCCTGAGAGGACACTGTGATCCTGTGGGAGGCACAGGCAGGTCCTGGTGGGACCTGCAGACCTGTGGAGAGGAACCTATGGAGCAGGTTTCCTGGTAGGACTTGTGATCGCATGGGGGACTCACACTGGAGCAACTTGTCCTTGAAGAAGTGCATTGTGAGAAAGAGTGATGCTGGAGCAGTTTGTGGAGAGCTGTTGCTGTGGGATGGACTCATACTGAAGATGTTCATGGAGAACTATCTCCTATATGTCAGGAACAACCTGTGATGGTCTGACAGTAAGCCCCATTCCCAGTCTCCTGAGTTGGTGTGGGAGGGGGGTAGAGCTGAGAAGGAGGGAGGGCTGGGAGGAAGGTGTTTTTAAGGCCTTCTTTTATTTCTCATTATCCTGCCCTGATTGTGCTAGTAATAAATTCAATTAACATTTCTAATTCTAGTTTGTTTTGCCACTGATGGTCTTTAGTGAGCAGCTTCTCCCAGCCCTTTCCTCAACCCATGAACCCTTCATTACATTTTCCCTCCCCCATCCTCCTGCAGAGGCGAGTGAGAGAGGGCTTTGGTGGATATCTGGCATCCAGCCACGGTCAACCCAATACAGTCATATTGATATTCAAAGACCTCTAGCAAAAATGTGAGCATGCTAATTCTTGTTTAATTGATCTTCTTTATTCTTTAATGGACATCTTTACTCTTTGATCCATGGTATACCCCTGCAGCATTGCAGTGCTGATGCTTTTCCACAACAGCTACAGGTTCATTGCTAGACTGCTGCCATGGTCCTCAGAATCTGTTGCTGCTGACTTTGGGATGCTTCCAGCTGTTGTTGCTTGAACGTATGTTTATTGGTTTGTGGAAGTCTTTAATTTTGTGCATGGCATTTACTTCTTATTCAGTAGAAAAGACCCTTCCCTTCTCTCTGCAGGTTTAGTGAGTAGCAGATGTACTTTAGCCAGCATAATTTATGATTAGTTAATTTAATCTGCCATAATGACATAAAGTGAGCCTGAAACAAGCTTCTATCAATTTTGCCATTAGAGGTAGCATAATATTTTCAAATGTCTACAAAACTGAATAATTAACCCTTGGGCTGAGTAAAGGAGTTTAACAGACATCTCCTTCACATTCCTTTGTTTTGACAAAATGAAAAAAAAAACTATGGGAGCCCAAGGGTTAAAAATACCAGGTGAGAGTTTACAGTACGTGAGACAGATTTTATAAGTGAGGTTTAGAAACACACTTGAGTTGCTGCTGTTTCTTTTTAGGCTGCCAAAAATTCTCTCCAATGAGGCACCTGATTTACACTGGAGCATTGCTGGAGGCGTTGGCATGAAAAGGATAGCTATGTATCAACTATCTATCCCTTAGTTTGTTGTTTTTCTTTGCTTTGTAGCATTAAAAAAATGGGTGGCTTTTGTTTAAACATCAGTGCGTTAGATGACCATGATTCAAAGCTTTTGAAAGGGCAGATGCATTTTTCAAAACAATATTTTTTGGAAAAAGGGTTTATGTTAGATTTTAGCTCTGGAACTTTACTTTATGTCATGTTTTGTAAATGCAAAAACGGAGAGCTGAGGTTGGCAAGAAATGCATAAAGGGAGATCTGGTAGATTCTTGTAAAGAAAGCGTTAAGCAGATGTCAATGTTCTGTTAACAAATACATTAAAGAATATTAAATTTAGAAAGCAGTGCTGTTTTGTGTGACCTGCCATGTAGACGCAAGGATTTCAAAGGCCTCAATGACATTTGCTTTCAATAAAAAAAAATAACCTCTGTTGCAAGAAAATAAAAACTTGGGACTCTGTTGTGGTGGAAACTGAGGAGGTGCAACCAAGGCTGGATTTTCAGACCACCACAGAAAACCATTTGTCATGAGACAATGCAGGGACACATGCTTATGGGTGGAACTTGATCTTACAGGGCAGAGAAACATGCAGGGAAATGCCTGAAATAATGCTGACTTATTGTGTTTGCTTAAAGATGGGGTGCTCTCAAAACATGGCAGACTGCTGAAGACAGAGCAAACAGTGGTGACTGGAGTGAGACTGCACTCGATGGGCTTTTGGCAACGTAATCTTGCTATATGCTAATTTAAATTCCATGGAAAAATACAAACTCTAGAATTTGTAGCTGTTTCTGAGAACAGAGGCAATGAAAGTGACTACTCAGTTTTATGTAGGTTTTCTCAGAAAAAAAAAATAATTATGGGGTGACTGAAAGGATCAGTACTGCTCCACAAGCCAGGAACATCTTTCCTGTTTGCCCACCCTCCTTCTGCAGCTTGGTTAGTATTCTTTACCAGGGGTAATTTGTTCACAGCCTCCATCTCTCTCTACCAGTTTCAGCTGCTACATTCACCCCTCTGTGCATAGCACCTTGCAGGACTTGATCATCATCAGTATATAAGTAGTTTTGATCTGTGACCTCAATGTGAATTACTCAAGAGCCTCTGAATGTAAAGTGCAAGTTTTGCTCTTCAGTACCAGCAGCTGAGTTATAGTAGTAAGAAATGAGCTATTTGTTGCAGGTGGATAGTAATAAAATGTTGTCTTTCATCAAAAGATTTACCTTTTGGTTAAACAAAGGTTAATGCCTCAGGGTATTAGATCTAATACTCTTACAGGGTCATTATCCTCACTGCTCTCACTCCTTGCCAAGTCACAGAGATCAATTTATATGATGATGGAGAGATCAGTTTTCCTTTCATTAATAGTGGATAGAACATGGGTAAAATTTGGTACTATGTAAGATGGTAAATTTACTCTCCAATCATGAATTTAACCAGTGGGATCAGACCTCAGTGGTATAAAACACCAACTCACATTTGCTTACATGTTCTACCCCATTGGATAATACTGTCATAGAGTCATATCACAGAATGTTTTGGGTTGGAAGGGACTTGAAAGGCTGTTTATATCCTGATGGTACCTGCAGACCTCCTGTCATCAAAGCTTTAGCCTACTAAGCACTGTACAGAATGTTCTGAATATAATCCTTGTGGGAATATATGCACCTAAGAGCAATGCAGAGTGGGAGGTGACTTTTCTACAGCAGAAACTTACTTTTTGACATTTACCAGGACTTTAAATGAGGGTCATGTGCAAATCAGTTGGGGTGGGGATCTTTTCCTTTTTCCTTTTCCTTTTCCTTTTCCTTTTCCTTTTCCTTTTCCTTTTCCTTTTCCTTTTCCTTTTCCTTTTCCTTTTCCTTTTCCTTTTCCTTTTCCTTTTCCTTTTCCTTTTCCTTTTCCTTTTCCTTTTCCTTTTCCTTTTCCTTTTCCTTTTCCTTTTCCTTTTCCTTTTCCTTTCTCAGAATTATAGATCAAGAATACAAAACCTGACAATGTTTAATTTTCACTGTGTCTTAAAAGTGGATGACTTCCTTTTGCTACCTATATGTTACACTTTTTATTTGACTGTCAAAGCATTTCTACAGTCAGTTAGTATAATGGTTTCCATTTCATTTGCATTATATAGCAGGAATTATGGCTATCATCTTTAGCACATAATTTTCTTTTGAAATCCATCATTAGGCTGAGCTCATTGAAATCATTATAGGTCTACCAGGTAGCCTGCTCTTGGACTTGTGGAAAAAAAAATTACAGAAACCTGTGTTTGGGGGAAAAAAGCAAAAGGTGAACTTGCCAATGGTTGGGATACTGGGATTCAGTCCCTTGGACTTCTGATTCCCTGCCTAGTGAGAGTCCGTGGCCCTCAGATGTATGTCAGCACCCACTGAGCAGACCCAGAGTCTGATGTAGAAGCCACAAATGTAGCTAGGGGACTTCTCCACCCTGCAGGTTGGCAATCCAAGACTTCGAAAAATCTTTATTCTATTAGGCTTGCTCCTGTGTCCTCAGTAGGAAGTCTGGGAACTTTCCAAATTTCTAAGGCTCTTACCTTATTGATTCTGGGCACTCAGGTTGTTTTTTATTTTTTATTTTTTTTTTAAGGAGCGGGGGGATTGAAGAGGGAGCATAGAAATTAACATAAACATAAGTAAAATTGTGGAGATGATGTTCAATATGTTTGTAAATTGTCTGTCACTGTGCTGTCACAATACCCCCAGTATAGCTATAGCTGCTCTTTTAAATTGAGACACTTTCTTGATTACTTTGTCCAGGAATTGTATGAGTTTCATTTAAGTAAACATTTAAATGGAAGTAATTAAAATCTTCCATATTTCCTACGTTTTTCACTAAAAATGAATTAACTTAGTTTTTACTGTGTTTTCACACTTTAAGATCAGAAGGGCAATTAAGGAACTGAAGTAATTCTTGATATTCTATTGAACTGGAACAATGATTCCTACAGCTGCTGTAAATGATGATATTGCATTTGCTGCTGCTTAAGGTAATCTGACTGGTCAGCTCTCTGGCTCATTATCCTACTATAAACTCTAGTAAGGAAGTCCATTTCTATGGTTCAATAAACAGAGGCAATTGGAAAGATTCTTCAAAGAGAATTAGTGATTGCCAAGTCCTGATGGAGTTTAAGAGACTTCATCAAGTACTGACTACCTGCTAAAAGAAGCAGAACTCAGATGAGGATTGCAAGGAAAGTATCAGCATTACCCATGAATAGAGGCACAAACCTGCAAAACATAAGTACAGTAAAACCAAATTTTTAATTGCTCATGTATTCTCCAGAATTATTTTTCCCCAGGCTTGTTTTTTATTTGTGTTTTTAATACCTTTGGATCCAAACTGTAGTCACAGGTGTAGCTAAATCTACCTTTGGTTAAGTTGCATGACAGGGGTACTCTTTAGCAGCATTAATAGACTACATGGATTTTGAGCTGCAGATAAAGGAATTGCTCTATAAGCTGGAAAGTTTTGCTTCTGCAGTCTTAACAGTAGAGCTGAATTTGCTTGTATTAACTTGTGCTGTATGGCACATCTGACCTTTACTTCATGGAACAGATTAATTCAAGTGGAGAAGAGCCAGACCTCTGGAGCCTGCCTAGTCTAACCTCCTGCTCTTGAGGTGCATTGGGTTTTTCATGTGTAACCTGACTTTTTAAGGGCTTTGGAGTTCGCATCAGTTTATTAGTGGGAAATATAACTAGGTAGTCTCTAAGTTGAGAGATGTTAAAATACTGTGAAACAGTGCAGTTGCATTACATGCCTGCTTATTTATTTAGTACAAAGCTGAAAAATCATCACTGTTCAGACTGCTGGCAACCTGTTAGCACAGTTGGTTTCTCTCATTACTGTGCCAGACCTTTAGACAAGATGCAGGACTAGGTGGTTATCATGAGAATATATAATAAAGTCAACATGTCCACTCAAAGATACATCAGCACAATATGATGTTATCATACCATTGCTCATATCAGCATTCAAATCAGAGAAGGATCTCAGTTGAATATGTGAAACAATTTCCTTTCCTTTCAGCAGAGACTTGGAGCAGGATGTGGGCTTGCAGGAGGAAGTCTCTTCTTTACAGACAAAAATCATTAGGCATGGCAACTCATCATTGCCACTATGATGCTTAAGACAATCATACAGTAAACTGTACTTAAAGGTTTTTTTCCCATCTCTGTAATTTTCATATACTGATTGCAAGCAAACGTTTCTCTTAATTATAAAGTATTCAAATGTGTCTGCACACTTAAAATAGAAGGTGATGTGAAAGGGAGTAGAAATGGAAATTATTGGATTAAGTTAAAGTCTATATTTTTTGATTACAATTATAATGGAAGCAGATTTGTGGGAAATGCTTTACTGACAGTCAGAAAAAAGAACTGGGACTCAGAAAGATGAAATAGATTGTAACCTCTGACCTGAACATGATTTTTTTGGGCAGCTGTAACAAGCAAATTTGTTGCCATGACTCAAGTTTTCCCTATCTGCAAAACAGACCTAAAATTAGATACCTGCTTTGTAGAAGAGTAAGAGGATTAAAGGAGTAAAGTTTCATGAGGGACTTTGAAAAGGCTTTATAAATAATAAAAACATTCTGTGCTGAAATTGACAAACATTTTTAAATTGAAGAAGAATGGAGGAAAACCACAAAAAATTGTCAGTGTTTCCGATTAGTATTTTCTTGCAGTTTACCCTCAGTTGTGTCCCGATTTGCTGTCAGTATCCAGAAAGTAGAAAAAGGCTGTAAAATGCTGACATTCATTACATGGCTTATGAACACTTTTTCATTTTTAATGTAAACTATTCGTTTTAGATCTATAGATAGTCAGAGTTCACTTTGGCTTTCACTGGCATCACTCATGCTACATGGCTTTATATGTATTCCCTAATAAAATTCCCTAATAAAATGTGGTTAGTGTTTTCCATTGTACCTTGGTAGCATATTCTGCTATTTCTTACTGTTTAGGCTAAAAGTGCCTGTATCTTCTTAGTGGCTGGGGATTTCTAGGCTAATCTGGAGACATTTGAACTTGTAGAATTTTGGCAGGCTAAGATATTTCTGCTTAATATCTCTTAATCAGTGGCAAAAGACATTTCAGCATTTCAGTGGTTGGCTATGGTAGTCAGATGTTCTCATAAATGGCCTTGCATTCACTTACTCTCTAGATTTTGATGAGGATACCAAAGGTTTATGACCTTGAAGCTATATTTTCTTAACTGTGAAGTTGGAAGCATCTGAAAGAGCACCTGGTGTTTCTGAAAAAACTACAGGTGATCTCTCTGTTAACAGCAAAACAGAAATGAGAAGAATGAGTTCTCTCTGAGGCTGGAGAGGCAAAATCTTTGTTTTGCAGAAGTTGGGTGGCTCTGTAGCAGTAATTCCTCCAGAGTTTTCTCAATGCATCATAAGCAAAATGATTCAAGTTCTTTTAATTTCTTAGTCCTGTCATCTTGGATTGAAATCCTGAATGAAAACATCTCTGAGTCTTGAGGAAAATCAGGTCCTTTATTATCACACCTACTTTACAGATGGATCTAGTTTCTATATCTGTTCAAAATCAGTGTCTCTGATATATATTCTTATAAAAGGATTCCTCTTGATAGCAGAATGCTATTTTCCTCTGTTGACTGGTAGCTCAGTCTTCACTGCATTGTTAGAGATAATGCAGTGGTTTACAGATTTATCAAAATGATCAGCCTGTAATGTCACTAAATGTATCTGTATCACTCAGTCTAATAGGGCTGTAGCATGACTAAAGTAAATCTCACTTTGTGGTCTGCAGTATCAGTTTTAAAAGAGAGTTTGAGTTCTGTTACAAAACACTCCATTGTCTAAGCTTTTAATTTGATTTTTGTGAACAGTAAGTTAATTTTCTATTTGAAAGGAAAGTCAGGGAAGATTTGCTTTGTTGTGTTTTCTCTTTCCTTTGAAAAACGTCTAAGAGTTTGTGATGCATTTTTTTGGCAGAGTGCACCATCAATAATACTACCATGTGTCCAGGGTTTGGCACAGTTTTACACTCTGTGGCCATCTCCTTGACAAGGTCACACAAATTCCAACAGGTAGTGCAATTTGCAGAGCAGGTCTTATCCAGCTCCTTTAGTCTTTGCTTCCAATGAAGGGCACTCATTTAACTTAGCTCTCTATGCCTCCCTTCCCTGTGATCTCTCTAAAGTTAACATGGAGCAGATAAGCCTCTCAGAATTTCACTTCGCCTGGAAAGAATGTTAACTTTTCACTTGTAATACATTTTTTTTTCCCATCTCAAACGTTTCTTCATTTTTTTAACTTGTTTTGTGGTATACAGTGCATTAGATACTGAAGCCACTGGGAATGAATCTCCAAACAGCAGCCAGACTGTAAATGGGAGAACTGGGTGGCACCAGTGGGACCAGAGATCTGGGTTTTGTTTCTAGTCTTGCTGATGTTTTGCTCGGTGAGCTCTCCCTTCTCCCATCTATAAAAATACTGTGGGCAAGATTTCCATCACTGAAAAACATTTTAGGATGCAGAGATGGAAACTCTAACCAAAAGATTTTAATTGGACATCTATTTAATCCTAAAAAACCACAGCACTACCTGCACTGTGATGTACCAACATGATGTTTCAAGGAGCGGAATGAAGGGGAAGCACCAGCTCTGCATGTGGGATTGCTGTGGGTGGTGGGAGGCTGCTGGACACCCCACAGGTTGTGTCTCCATGCTGTCTCTGTTGCACCCTGACCTGGGGAAGAAGATGTACAGGAAGATGGACCTCTACAGCATTCCTTGCATGGAGTATGGTTTTCACCCCGGCCAGTGCTTCACTGTTTTAAATTGCAATGGGGAGAGCTCCTCAGCAGAAGTAGGTAATACCACTGCTAGGACTGACCAAAAAGGGGGGATGTATGTGTGTGTGTGTGTAAATGTCTTCCCTAAATGCTCCCTTTTTGCTGAGCAATAAAAGCCAAGTTGATTTTCCTTCAAAGCTTCGCTGAATTTTGTGGGCTTGCTTTCAAGAGCAAGGATGTGTTCAAGGATGTGTTTGGGTGGGAGTTTGTTTAATTTTTTAAATTTTTTGAAAAGTTCCATACAACCAGGTCCTACTATTTGTGAAGAAGTTTGACGCTGAAAATAACCAGTCAGCACAGATTAGTAGTGTTGAGTCAGGTTCTTGTCTTTGTAGAAACAATGTGCACGACTGTGTGTGTGTCTAGGCTGAGCCCAGACTGAAAGACCTTTTCAAGCCCTGGTCTTGATGACAAGCTCTGAAATCAGTAGATGGGCCATTTGTGTAATTAGACCTCAAGATAGCTGATGAAGAAACCAAGAAAGCAGTGTGAAGGAGCTGGCTCACAGCTGCATCAGAGCCTGGTATCAGGATGGGGAATAGGACAAAGCGGTGCTGTGGTTGAGCCCTTCTGCCTTCAAACAACTCTCTGGTTTTCCCAGCACCTCCCGGAGCAGCGGTTCGCAGATTTTAGCCACTCATTTTCTGGAGGGGCCCTCAGTGTCTCTACAGACGTGAAGCTAAACCACATTTCATGCCTCCTCACTGGGAACGCCCGTTGCCAACAATGGGTCGTTGTCACAGTCTAGACAATGCTGGTGTCACGATGAGAAACAAGCGCCTTGCTATGTGCCATGGTATATGCCACTGAGAAAAAGCACTTGGTTTATTCCAGTAAAGCTCTGATTCAAGGGATATTGCAGAAAGGACTATTCCACATTAAAAAAATATATATATGTGTGGGCTGTTCTGTTTTTGAAAACTTACACATTTTTTTCCTCTATTAAATTGCTTCCTGGTGATGGAAATGTCTGGGATATTTTTTTCTTTCTGCTGCATCTACTTTCCTTTAGCTTGCACACCCCTGAGGTAATTAGTGTAGGTTAAAATTTACATAACTGACTTTAGGGTTTTGCAAATAGGAAAGATGGAAATTTATTCAAGGTGGTGAATAATTCATTTTAAAGCAAGTTTCCTGTTTTTTTAATCATGTAGAAGATGTATTACAGACTCATAGAGATTTTCTGAATAGGACCTTAAGCACTGAATTTTTGATATATTTTTTTTTCTTAGTATAGGTAAAGAAATATTAACCATGACTCATTGCACTTTTCCTGTTCAATAAGATTTGAATAAACTTAACAAATTTATTAGGTGGATGATAGAGCTTTTTAAAAATTATCATGACACACTGTGACAAATATTTTACTAGGATCCAGAAGAAATAGTTTTAAATCATATTCCCATTGCCACTTCAGAGGCAGAGATGGAAAACACTGCGGTTTATACAGAGAAGCCTGATTCATATTTTCTTTTGAATATTCATTATTTAATTAAGATTAGGAAGATAAACAAGGAGATTGGACAGCTGTGGGAGTCTGGTAATAAAATCAATTTTTTTAAAAAAGAAAACTTCTTTACTGCTGGCTCCTTGTAAACCTGGAGTGGTAATGTCTGAATATTGTTACAATGTTATGGCTACTTGATATTTTACATGAAGTGAGTTTACTGTTTCATCTTATTTCTTAATCTAAGTGCTCACCTCAAAAATAGCTTTCACAAACATCACCAAGAGCTGCGTCCAGAAGAAAAGAATTGAACCAAACACTACTCCAACTTTCTGGACTTTAACTGCCTCTGCCCAAAACTTGAAACCTCTTGACATGTTCCCTGGTGGCTGCAGCTTGTGGGGCTGCGGGAAGTGTCACAGGGTGGCTCTGACAGCCCTAACCAGGCAGGAGCAGAGCCAGCTCCCAGCCCTTCCTGGGAAAGTGGTGTAGGTGGTGATTTACCAGCCTGGCGAGAGAAAAATCAGTGCCAGTAGGGATGGGAGAGAAACGGGCCCTGCTCTAGAGAGCCTTAGTAAATTTTAACCCGAAGCTGTCCAGGAGCAGGAGGGCTTGGCTCTCACCAGTGGAGGGGCAGTGGTGAAGGAAGCATTGCCCACGACACAGCTGTGATATGGAAAGCTGGAAGGTCTCGTTTTGAGCTAGCTCACTCAGGGCACCTTTGCAATTGTTTATGTGTGATGCTTGACCTGGAGGATTTATTGCATCTGTCTGAGGATAGCTGCTGGGACTGCCAACAAATCACACCGTTCTTTAAGGCAACCATGTTGTCTCTGCTTTAATTTTACAGGGTTAAAAAAGTTACATTAAAAGCTACATGCACAGGCTTTTGTTGTTTTTGTCTGTTTTTACACTCCAACAATTTTCATTTTGGAAATATGTAGGATGCTTTGCCTTAGTCTTCAACAGGCATTTCCAAGCTTCCTTGAAAACAGCTAGAAAATTGTCAAAAAAATAAGAGATTTGGAAGAAAGGAGAGATTTTAACAGCTAGGTATGGAGCCTCAGTTGGGAATTTTTCTCCATTGACTGTTTCATTGTCTCCCTACCAAAATGACTTTTTGCCTTTGAGGTTTGATGAGAGTTGAAGTAGAGCATAGTTTCACACTTTTTAGGTGATAGTGTAGGATACACAGTAGGATTCCTTCTTCTGTATTGGTGGTGCTGTATTCACATTTTCTGTCAATGTCAGGGACACCAGAAGAAGCTCCAGACATGAGAAATGCACTTGAATATTCAGCAAGATCTCTGAGCAGTGAAGGGGGAAGAATTTTGTTTTTGTGAGTGTACAGCCCTCAGCAGTTATTATCATGAGTTTTTGCACAGAGAACACAGCCTAATAGATGCTGATGCTAGCTTCTAGATGGAAAGACTTTTTCAGCTTGCTGTGCAAGAAAAAAATAACTTGAAGCCCTCCAGCTTCATGCTGGAGAGCTATTGGGGGAGAGGACTGCTCATGTGAGTTATCCTCCATAACCTCCAAAAATTCCAGTTCTTCTCACCAAACATTTAAAAATATTTGTGGTGATACAAGAAAGACATCATGATTTGGAGCAGATTTAAAGCAAGGCTTTAAAATGTGAATTCTCTGGTCTATGCTTAACTGCTTTGTGTGCTGTTTTGTTGTGTGTGCAAACACACTTGCACATACATAAACCTAAGTATGCTTACATATGACTGTGTAATAACGAGGACTGTAGGGCGCTACCGTGTACAAATATACATTGTACCAAAAAAAAAAAAAAAGTCTTTTAAAACAAGATGAGAGCTCAGTTTCTCTTGGAAATAATGCAGTAAACATGGGAAAACACACCAAAAAAAGTTAGAGAAAAAAAAAGTCATAAAGTAATGGTGGCTAAAAGTCCTCATTGCTTCTGAAAAGCTTCAAGCAGAAGACCTAAGGCAAACCTTTGGAAAATTGCACATTTATGGCTTTTATTTCCATGTTATTTCTGTATACTTGAAAATGAATTCTGATTTTTCTTTCTCTTCTTGGCATGTGGGACTCAAAGCACAAGGGAGCTTCTCACCAGAAGAAACAAAAGTGGGGAGCCAGGATTCATGAGCTCTTTCAAAGGTACGTCAGATACGGGCTACTTTGTAATTCCATCCAGTGTACTTTCCTTCTAAAGATCTTTCAGTTCTTTGCAGATATTAATGAATGGGACTTCTTCCAAACAAAGGACCTCAGGCCTAGAAAAATTAAGCCTGTGCATTTGAAAGAGGTCTCTGTTTTGGATTGCCTCTGTTTTCAGATACCCAGCTTGGACTGTATTTTTTAAGTGCTACACACAGTGCACTTCAAAAGGTGACCAAATGACTTCTCCCAGCATCCTTCATCCTTGCTTCTGAATTAGTCTTAGAGAGAGAAGAAAATATGTATTGGGGCAAAGATTTTGTGATCAATGACCTTCAGATAAATACATGCATCAAATTACCTGTAAAGAAATGAACAGACAAAATAAATAACCCTCATGAATAGAGCAAAGGAAGCCATGTTCTGCTGTGACAGCTGATGTGCATTTTGCTGAGCACAAAAGAGGTCTAACTTCACAGAATAAATTATTGTCTTCAATCTAATACCCAGTGAAAGGAGAAAAATGGTGCAACTAGGAAAGAGATCAAATGTGGTTATTTAAATGTTTGATGTTCAGTAATGAAAACTGTTTACCTTCATAATTGTGTATTAGCAGCTAATAAAGGCAATAGATACAGTAGTTTAAAAGTAATAAAATCAACAACAAAGTGTATTTAATTTTAAATTGAATTGCAAGCAAATGGGCATCCTAATGAACCCCTGTGTCAATGCAACTCTAACCAAATTAAGTGAAATAATTTCCATCATGAGAAGCTAAGTAAGTACAAAGTTCCAAACAACTTTTCTCCTTGAGAAGAATGCTTTAACTTCTCAGATGTTTTGGATCTATGAATTAGTTAGAGCCATTCAAGAATCATCTTTTGCTACACTTCTGTTTAGGACAGCTGGACCCAAGTTGGTGTGATTAAAGCTCAGGGATAAAACTACAAAGGTGATTGACTCTGTTCTTTATGTATTCACCTCTTGGCACTTAAATCTTGTCCTTATTTCTCATCAGTTCTGGCTTGGGAAAAATTTCCATGTACTTAATTTCCACTAGCATCTGCACAGACCTTCCAACTGATTCAGTTATTGCTTAGGAATTTATGTGATACAATTCTACTGCAGAGGAATCTGGAAAACAGTTTCACTATGAAGCAGTGGTAATTTTACTGTAAATGTGTACATATTAAAAAAAAAAAGAAATAGACAAGGTCTGAATAGAAATTGATTTGTAACAATATCCTACAATCTTGGGGGCAGGAGCATCTGTTTCAGAAGAGGGGAATTTGAACTCTGTGTTACATAAGTAGTATATATGCATGAGTCTGGGATGTTTAGTATGACTGCAGAGGTTCTGTTATTTTCTTAATGAAGAACCATGTTAATCTTTACAAATGAGGAGACATCTCATATAATCACCTAGCATGCAAAGGAGGAAAATGGGAATGATGGCACCTGTATTGAATTTTTCAAAATCAGGTCAGAAAATACTAAATAAATGCTTCAGAAACGCAGTACAGAGAAATGTTGCTGGTTTTGAGTTTTGTTTTTTTTAATGAACACCAAGTGATAGCATTTTCTTTTGTGGTTAAAGACTTGACTGAGTGCATTGCTTGGCAGCCTAAGACAGCCTATTCTCTGATGCCTGTGTTGTAGACACCCAAGTCAATCCTGCATTGCAAGTGCACCTGATGCAGTGTTTTTTCCTTGGCTCCATGTGGCTCCTCTCAGGAAGCTGCAGAGATTTCCCTTGATCTCCAGCATGGCTCTGGGCTGGCCCTCAGCCATGAACAGCCTGCTCAGCTTCCACCTTCTGAGAGCCACCATGTATTTGTCTGTGACTGACCCTGCCTGGCCTCCTAAAGCCCATTGTAGAAGCAAGGGCTGACGAGTTTCGAAGCCAGCAGAGCATCTACAGATGTTTTTACTTAGGGTTGGTAATATTTAGATGCTGATGACACTTAGGAACAGAAGAGTTACTCATGGTTCTGTGTCTGCTGAAAGATGGGATGGGATTGCTAAAGCATGCAGCTTTATAGTGCTCATTGTAAATGACTTAGTTTTGCATTTTCTCCTGCTGTGTTCTAGGAATGACGTTTTCTCCATAGGGTACTGTGCCTTTTGTGTACCCTCTGCACTAAGAAGGGCAGCATTGGGTTATCCAGTGTTGGGCTATTCTTGCACTATTTGCTGGTATCCTGTATTGCTATAGTGACCTTTCTTCAAAAACAAAAACCTAGAAACTTTGAGTTGATATAATTATCCCCCAAATCACTTTAAAAACAAAAGAAGTTAATATGTGAATAACAAGCCAGGTTCTGTGGTTTACATACCTCTGAAAATTTATGTGTACGTGCATGTATATAATTTTTATATATAGATCTGTCCTGTTTATATTCTGAAGATTTATGAAGTATGTAAGATTTGCATATAAAATTACAAGACTTTTTGGGGATAAAACCCAACAAAAAGTAAGATTTTTAAAAACAGAATTAATTTTTTTAATGGTTTAGAGCAATCTAGGCCCCAAAGAGTCAGTGTTTTCCAAAAACCTGTCAAAACTTGTTGAAGCTGTCAGCCAGTTCTCAAAGTGACAGAGGCAATGACTTCCTACTGAAATATTCTTAACTTAGATCCTAAGTCCCAACGCCAGGCAGAGCTGCTTACAGACAGCCAGTGAAAGCTGGGGCTCCTTATGTCGACCTGTGGCACGGACTGACAAATACTGGTGTTGTTATTATTATTTTTAATGCTGCTTTTTGAAGTCTAGGTATTTCTCTTCTTTGGCACACTCTTGTTTCTCCTGGGTGCCCTGCAAGTCTTATTATGTGTTCAAGGAAAATATGAAACTGTTGTATTTCCAACAGTGAGTGCTTTCTGTGTATGCATTGTAGTTAATTTCTTTTCCATTCTTCTTCCCATTCTAACATCTTCAGGGTGGGAAGTCAGCTACTGAAAACAGAGGAGAGTAGAATTGAAGAAGAAATGGTAGCCAGGTTTGGCAACCTTGCAGATGTGAATACTGGATTAAATGGAGCAGCAGGACCTTGTGGGAAGGTGAGATGCTCCATGAGTGCTGTTTTCCCTCATATGAACTGCTAAATCACTGGATCAATTGCATTCCATTATTTTTTTTGTTTATTTTGTTTTGTTTTTTCTCTTTTATTGTTTAAGAGGATAGAATTTAACAGGTTTCAAAATATGCTTTCCAGCAAAAGTAACCATATGCTTAAAGAGAATGTCTAAAGCCATTAATGATGAATCATTTGGGCATGGCAAGAGTTCTTCAAAACAGTTTGTCAGCGCTGGCCAAGCAAAGTCTTTCAGCAGGAGATGAGACAGCTATGCCACCATGCAAATGAGACAGGCTTGAAATATGATGAATCTTCTATCTCCTTTTCCTACTCGACTGACACTCGCTTTGAGGAAGGTTGTAAATGCAAGAGAGATTGTGGTATAATTCCTCAGACTGGCGTTTCTGCCCCCCAGTCACTATTCGATTATCTTCCAAATTGCTGTGTTTCAGAGAGATAAAGATTTTTTATGGCTTGCTGACTTGAAACAACCAGAAGAGCCAGAAAAGAGATGGCTAACCGGCCATGCATAGTAATTCCATTGGTAAATGACAAAATCTTTGTTTGTATGACATTTCCAAAGTTACTACAGAAGATGAATCTAAAATACAAAATGTCACATTTGGCATGCAAAACTATCACAATATATTTCAGTATAAAATTCATAGAGGCGTTTAATTTAGAATGTGTTTAATAACGAAGGCTGCCTGCATCAGTAATCCTGCCTTGAGGTTTAAAAAGATTGTCTTATTTATTCATATAATGTTAATTTTTTTATATATGATTCAGAAACCAAAAATATTAAGGTTAAATCTTCATTGTTAATTAAGATTTTCTAATTAAGCTGAAAATAATTGTCATTCAGATTAGTTGTTAAGTATGGTTTGTGTTGAGAAACAAAAGAAGTTTAACAAATTCAACTGTTTATTTAACTGCTTAATTTAATTCCAGAAGCTTTCTATCTATATGGAAATATGCTATCTCTTCCAAAATAAATCCAAGACAGGATTAAAGAAGAGATTATTAGCTACTGTAGGCTTAAACTGTGAGACCACTAAACCTAGTAGTCAAGGTAGCCATGTGATTCCCAAGTGTGGCATGAGTTCTGATATCCAGTTGCATTAAAAGAAGACCTAGCACTAGTCTTTTCTCAAAATAATGCAAAAAATTGATTTCTAGGGGAAAAGGGGAACAACACTGCTGATTTTAAGCACTACATAATTAGTTATGGCAGAAACAGTTTTATCCATTCAAATCAACACTGGAGCCTAACTGGGACTCCCTGTTGTGTGTCTGACCCTGCAGATTTCATTTGGCCAGCACCAAAATACCTTCTGGTGCAGTGGGACAGACCCTATACCATTATTCAGGAAAAGTTGGGTAAAGATCATGACACTGTGCCTGTTCCCCTGCACAAACCTCCACACTGGGAAGCTGAGCATACAAGGAAAGCACCAGAAAAGCATTTCTGGTATGCAGCATTTATTCCATACTAAATATTCTGTAACTCAGACAACATCTTGTCAACAGCAAGTGGCAGATGTTTCCTTTTGTCTGGACTTGGAATAAAGGTGCCTGTAGGGAGTTGTTATTAAACTCTACACGTGTTGCACTTTGATTACTATTTTTAAGAGAATCTGGTTATGATAATCAGAAGGTGAAAGGATAGTCTGCATGTTACACACCACTAATAGCTTTGGCAAGGCTAGCAATTAGTATGAAAACATGGCCTGAGCTGTCGTTCACTCTGTGCCTGCAGCCTGCTCATCACATCATGTATTGTGCCTGTCTTGGGAAGCATGCTGTATTTTTAAGATATTGTTTTCCAGTTAATTCTGCCTCATTATTGTAGGGTAGTGTCTTCTGGCGTCATACTCCACCAGCTCCACCTTCCCCCTAAGGATGCCGAACATTTTATTAGTAGTATTTGTATTGTTTTTTCTTTTATCTGTCATCTCTATGACTTTTGACCTCCCTAATTGCAGATCCTTGGTAAGCAGTAGGTAATTGCAGGTTGAACAAGAAGTGTGTTGTCTGCTTTTCAGTAGTTATTTTCTGGAAGAAATTTGTCCTTGCTAATTGTATGGTTAAAGTCAGCCCAGCCCAGATCAGTAACTCTGAGCCTTCTCCCTAGGTTGACTGCTCCAAGATGCCACAGCCACTAGAAATTCGCCTCAGATGCCTGAGGGGAGTCAAAGATAAAGTCCCCAAAGGCCTCTACACTCTCAAAGTTTCTGTTCTCAGCCGCTTAGGTGGTGCCTTGGTGGAACTGGAGGAGCAGCCTCAGGCCAGGACGACGCGGGCTGTTAGTCACGGTGGAAACTTCTACAACACTGAAATCTACTTTGGACAAAGCATCCAGACAGTAAGCAACACTTCATAAATATGCTGTCTTTGCTTTGAAAGTTGAAACACATCCGCCCTTTCTCCTTTAGGCTTATATATTTAATGCATTCCGTCATGTTAATAATTTATTTAATAATTTAAGGTGCAATTTAGGAAGGTGCAATATTTTTCCCCCTAGGTTAACCCTCATCACTCACTTTAAAGGTGCCAAACATACGCTACATCATATAGTGTTGTCAGCTAATTTTAAATTTTGCTTTTATTTTCCCTTATCTATGCAGCTTGTCAGCTATGTAATTTGATTTCTGTAAAGTAGCTTTAGAATAATAAATGAACGAGTGGGTGTACATAAACACATGAATGCCCAAATCCTTCTGTGAGTTTTTAGCTCCATTGACCCCCATTTGCCAAAAAAGCAGCATTTGGATTATTTTGGAAGGAGCCCAAACACTTGAGGCTCTATTCTGTCTTTTGCGACTGAGGCACACATATTTTCCTGCCTAAGCATGCTGTGCATGGCAGGATTGTTGTGTGTCAGTTGCTCACTGCTGTAGCTAATGCCTAGTGCTGGTTGGAGCATTGGTCTCAGATAAACTCTCTGGCACGTGAAAGCTTCTTTACAGTTTGAAAAACAATCTTCATCTCTCTTAGTGTGTTTTTTTTTTGTTTGTTTGTTCGGGGTTTTTTTTGTTTGTTTGTTTGTTTGTTTGGTTTGTTTGTTTCTATTTTTGGTGCATATTATGAGGTATTGGCAGAATGAGGAGTCTTTTCTGTTTTCAGTCATTTATTTTGGGGTATGACCTGAATGGTAGATTTCCTCCTCCATGTGTTCTGTTGTATACATACAGGACAGACTGACAGCCCCTATCCCAAAGAGCTTTTAGGCAAAGCAACTTTTATGTGTGGCACTGATGCCTTCAGTTACTTGCAGATAGATCATTTCAGATGTTGAGTTTGTTATACATAAAGTTCTGCTAAGTCACATTTTCTGCTTTTTAATTGTTTATCACCTGTAATAGATAATGAACAGTGTCTGTAAATACAGCTATCAGTGCAAAAAGAATTGCACGTATAGAGAGGGAAACTGTGAATGGGATTTTCATATTATGTTAAAACCAATCCATGCATCTGTCAGAGAAATCACTGAGCTGTGATTGCTTCCTAGGCAGGCTTCACCCTTTGGGTTACTTGCCTTGAAGTATTGTCTTGGAAGGAGACAACTGGGCACTAGGACTGAATGTCTGGCATGTCCTGCTTCTTACATTCAGCATCTCATTTCTCCTAGATCTTTGCAGGTTGTGCACTTTCAAATTTGCTTCAAAGTTCTCTTGGAGCTTCACAGGGGACATTTAATAAGCATCTTCACCAAATTTCATTTTTAGTCTAGTGAACTGGAGTGCAGAAATTGGGCAAGTTCCCTTAAAATACAGGAGCAGGAGAAGCTGGATTCAATGACCTTCTGGTAATTCCCTATCTTCATTACTGGGTGATGTACAGCAAAAGGTTAATGCCATAATTTTAGAGAACCCTCTCCACCAGCCCATTTGGAGTGACAGCGTATATTGTACCCTGGATGACTCTACCTTTCTGTTCTTCCACCTTGCTAGTGATGCACAACCTTAAGGTATGTTTGGAAAGAAACCCTTAGGGTACGTGCTGAGATATGAGGCAAATTTCATATGGTTAACACAAGACTTAGGGTAAGTAGTGAGGTCTTAGTGGTGAGTGAGCTCCACGTGAGCATCTGGGTTTGAAGAGATTCAGAACACACAGCACTGCTGCCCTGTGATATATTATGGTGTGAGAAATAGAAATGAAGAATATGCTTTTGTTTCCACTAGCCAGAATAATAATAGGAGTTCAGTGTAAACATGGTGAAAATGAAGACATGCATGCTTGATATTGAAGGAAAGCCTAATTTTAACTAATATATTAGAGAAATTGTTCCAGAACACTACATCCTTCCAAAAATAATAACCCTGTCATGTCAGCAAAGTTGGTGTCAGCGTGGGTTACCTGCTGCGTACAGAAAGTGCTGGTCATGTAAGTTAGATCTGCCTCAGGGCTAGTCTGACTTGCACACTCGACCTTTCAAAAATGTTTTTTGTTCATTAATCAATGTTCTTTGCTCCAGCTTGCCAGCTTCCCCTCTTTCCACTCCTTCATTGTCCTCCTTTTTAGTTTGTCAACCTACCTCCCCCGGTAACCTCTGACCACATATTAGACAGAGGCTCCTAATAGCTCCGGTTGAATTTTATTTATCCTTCAGTAAGGCCAGACAGTCACACAAGAAATTTATTTTCCTTAAATTATCCTGAAAGAAACATGTATGAATGTTTTGGATTGTGGTAAAACACGATTGCTGTTTCAAATGACTTTTTACAATTTTATGAATAGCAACGAACTGCATGATCTGAAGGGAACTTGTTTTAGACTCAGCACTGCTAGCATATTTTCATGTATTTAGTTTATGCAAGTGGGCTTTAGGCTTTGATAGATTAAGCCTGTATAGTTTAGGCAGAGTGAGAGCTATTCTGAAGTTTCACCTGCATTATGAAACTAACTCAGTGTGAATTTGAGATTAAAAAATTGCAGTATAGATTAAGTGGTGGTGAAGAAGCTTTGTTTCTAAAATTCAGATGTATTTTTGCACTGCTATGTTTTTCTCAGATCTGGAATGAAAGTTGAGTAAGGGGAGGATAGGAAAGCAGATTAGATGCTTTACTGTGCCTAGAGTAAGGCAGCTATGCAACTAGGTTGTCCTTGGCAGCACCTGTACAGATGTGACTGCATCACCTTTACACTAGAACAAAGGTTTTACAAGTATAACTTCCTTATTGCTGTCTCATGGTGGCTAAGATTCTGCTATAGATAAGACCTAAGCAGTCAGTAAATTCCTTTTGATCATGGTGTATTCAAAGAAGTGTTCTACTCCACAGGATTATGTCCCAGTGTTAGCAAGTTCAGATTACACTTTTCACCTTAGTGATGACTTGAAGAGCACAAATGAGTTGCAGTATGCAAAAGTTTAATTTCTCACAGAAAAGAAAAATGCTTTTGTTGGTGGTTTTTTTTTTTTTGTATATTTTGTTTTGTTTTTTTTTCCTAGCTGTCTTAAGTTCAGTAGACATTAAAATAATTGTATGAAACAATTACAACAATAAGAACAAATCTTCACTTTTCAGAATCAAAATATTCATTGATTTCAATGGAATAAAAGTTGGAGTGTAGTTAAACATGCTTCTATTTTTAAAATAACCATTTTCAGCTATAATTTCAATTGTCAGGACCAAAATATTTTGTTGAAAATTTGCCTACAGGGTAAGAACTTTTAAGGAACATGCTCCTATTTCAAGTATTTGCAATTTCTGAAACACTTTTCTGTTACGAGGAGTTTTTATTCAGAATGAGAAGTTCGGATAGGAAATTTTCAGCTGTTGCGAAGGGCACCATAAGCCAATGACGCTGCCTGCAAGTGACATTTAGAAAAACATTCATTACGCTGTCCAGTCACCTGGGAAGTCAGTCCAGCACTGCTGAACAGAAACAGGGACAATTGCATCAGGGCTGAGTTCCCCAAACTGGTTTTTAACCCCGGTCTCTCTGCATCCATTTGTCATCAGTGCTTATTCCGTGAGAGCCTTTCAAAACTGGCACTTCAGCAAAAGAGGTGTGAGCTCCACAGGTGTGTGAGCACTGGTGCTGCACATTTTCTCCAGTGCACCTGGAATTTGGGATAGTACTGAAACTATTCATATGCATGAAAAGATGCCATTGCTGACAGAACAGTTCACAGAACTGAGGATTTTTAAAGAGTATATCAACTGGTTAATATTTATGTATCAGTGTGGCGAGGTACTAGCAATATTATAACAGTAGCTGGGTACCATTTTGTTTTACTTGAGGGAAATTCAATATGAATAAAACAGCAACTTTTCAAACATGACATTTAATCCACTCATGTAAATCATACCAGGAGATCTATTATTCATTATTAAAAGGGCACCATATTTTTATTATACTGAAAATGAAACACAAATGCTGTGAAAAATTTAGTGCCTTTTCCTGAAGTTTCAGGACACTTATCATGCAGTCATCTAGCAGGGGCTGACACTCATTTTAAAATATAGCTACAAAATTAATAAATTTGAACTCTTTTGCTTGGAAAAAGAGGATGTTCTATTTCACTGAATGAGGGATTTATTATTTATTTAAGCCTTCCTAAATACTTCAGATGGCAAAGTACTTCGATAATGTTCACATTTGAAGTTAGATATGTAACAAAGTTCATATCTTTATTGTTATTCGTCATTTCCAGCATTTTCTTCCCTGAAGTGCATTTTGAAAACTACATATATCAGAAACTGATTAACATGACCTAAGGTATTAATCCTTAAAATATGATGAAACAAACAGTTTCAAGGACATTATTTTCTGTATGTCAGCAGCTGTCTAAGGACTGTGATGCTTTTAATAATGACAAAACAAAGTATCATTAGGAAAAGTAGACCACAAACTTCCCTCTCCCCCCTCCTCCTTCCCTCCTGGTTTATTTTATTCTTGAGTGAAATGCTGGCATAAGTGAAGAACATCTAGCTCTAGGACACTTTTTAGGACATAACATAAGAGTTTGATATAATATGAAAAAATGATAGTGCTTGGCAGTGCCAGAGGACTTTCAAAATGAGAGCCACTTAAATTTTCTCTGGATGCAATTATTTGTAGTTGGGATGAAAAGGTGCTACGTGAACCTTTTGGTAAATTCAAGAACTAAGCTTATACAGACGCTTGTATTTATTTGAAGACTGCAGTTCTATTGCTTTTTTTCACAGAGAAGCAACTCATACTTTTTACTGCTTTTATTTTGTTTATCTGACTTTGTTTGGGGATCTGGTCTTTGCTTGCCATTTGCTAGATATCTCTGCAACAACTCCTCAAAATGTACATTATCAGAGCAATTCTTACAAAGCTATTACATATTAGAATCTGTTGTGTCTACTTTATTTAGCACTGTGCAATTTATTTATATATCTAAAAGGTTACTACTTATCCCAAGTTTTAATTTTTGGTTATTAATTGGAGTTACTTTTCACATGTTGTCTGGTCATTGTGCTCCAGTGTAGGTTGCTCTTGGAAACACCTGCTGGAATGCAGCATGTATGCTGGATCACCTTAAAGCAATGCATGCTGCTCAAAAACCTCAGAAATGTGACCTATGTTACAATGCATTATATTTGACTAGAGGAAAATATGTAGCCTGCTTTAATAAATCTAGCAGACATATGTTAAACATCAAAAGTGTCTGGGGACAGCATTTTATTTTGGACCACTCCATGGTTTATTCCCTACTTAAGTGGAAATTATATCTGTAAGAGAGCTTGATGTGAGCCATAGGATACAATAGTTGTAAAAAAGTCATATATTATCTAGGGAAAACCAGCAGAAAGACAGAATGAAACCTCTGCCTATATCCTTAGCTCCAAGTGAATCCAAACAACAGAGAAGACCAAGAACAAAATAAATGCCAGCCCCAACAAAAACTTTTGTGATTGGAAAAATAGAGCATCTCCATGACTCACCAGAACCGACTGTCTGGAACTGTGAAAAGGGACCTAAACTGTGTTTTGGTCCAGATTTGCAAGTGACAGGAGCCAGCAAAACACCCCCAGAAAATGTTTTTATTTTTTTACCTTAATATACCTGGTTTGAAAGCATTTCACATTTTAAGTTATTTTCCGTGAGCTCAGGATGAGCAGGGTATTTGCAAAGCTGTACTACAGAAATGGGAAGAGTACTTTACGCAACCAAAGAATAAAAACAGTGATCTTGCTTAATCATGCAATTTTTAAGCAGAGCACACACGGAAAAATTATTTTCTTCTCAGAGGTTGGTCTTCCTCTCCTCTTGTGGAAAGAGACCAGAGCCTAACCAAGTCTGGACTTTCCAGGAAATGCTGAAGGAGCATGAACTCTGGATGTCACTGCTTCCCTTGCAAAGTGAGTGTTGCTGCATCCCTGGCTGGACTGAAGCCTATGATTGGACAGCTACCTGAGGTGTGATGAGGAATCCAGAACAACATCAGGAAGAGTGATGAGATGGAGCAGCTGCTGGACCAAGGAAGAGAGGAAAGCAGCCTGCTCCTCCTCTGGAGTCCGGGGCAGGCAGAGCAGCACTGCTGCGTGACTCAGCCCTGCATGCCGAGCCAGCCACGTCTTCATGAGACTCCTTGGCTCCAAGTGGTTTCTGGGCAAAGTACGTGTCCTCTTGACACAGAAGAAACAAATTCTGCTGTATCGTGTCTATAGTCCACGTTATCCTGGGAAACTCATGCTCTGACCGTGCTGAAATCAGTCTCAGGGATAAATAAGTGAAATGAGAGTGTCAAGAGAATGAACTGGGGTTCCTGCTTCCCTCTCACAAAGACAGTTTCTCCCTCACAAGATGAGGTCAGAATCACCCAGGCCAGTATATCACCAGAAGCACTCGGGGAGGCAGGGGCTGGATGTACCATACATTACTACTCCCTGCTGGTCCAAGAGCAGAAAAGAATTAGCAGCAGATGTGCCAGGACAATTAGCAACAGATGCAGAGGCTAAAGCTCACAGAATGCAAACATTCCTCTATATTAAGGAAGATAAAAGGCCAGATTCTGGTCCTCTGGTGTAAGGTACTTGTTCATGAGATGCTGCTGTAGTTAACTGTGGGCTGAGTTATCACGACTAGAGGAGAGGCAGGCAATGGGAATTGTCAGTGCTCTGGTAGCATGGGAGAGGGCAGGTGTTTGCGTTGGGGCGCTCAGTGTGGCTCTGGGAAGATGCTGGGGTGATTTGGCACAGCATGCCAGGAGGAATCCTGCTCTCTGCCACCACTGAAAGCAGTGAATAAGTTGCCTCCTTACAAATACTGTTGTCCTGTGCTCCTGGCAGATCATGAGCCTGAGCTCCTGTGCTGTGGCCCAACAGCTTCTAGTCCACAGTCTATTGCTATCAGGGAAGCTAAGTACCAGGAAAGATGGTGGTGCCGCTTAAAGGCTTAAGGAGACCTGCAAGCTGCAGGGAGTAATTTGACCTGTGCCAGGCTTGAAAGGCCCAATTCTCTTGGAGAACAGGGGGAAAAAGTTGTGGGGAAATGAATGACATGTCACTGTATGGTCGTCCTCTGATTTGTGTGTTATTTTGTATTCAGATACCTGTTCGAAGACAGGCAGTGATGGAAAGCTGGGCAAATAAGTTTTCAGCTATTCCAAAACATTCTGGTGATAGATAGGGACTTTTGGAAAAACCCTAATAACATGATATTTTATTTTTACTTTAGTCCGTGTTTCTATTTCCTCCCCTCTGGCCTTTTATAAATTTCAGAGTTACACAAACACTTCCTAAGAATACCCTTCTCTCTGCCTGTATGCTGGCCTTGCACATAAACAGTGAGAGCTTGAAATCTGGTTGTGAAATCTCCCCTTTAACTGGGCAATAACAGCCTCATCTCCAGCTCTATTCATTTGACATAGTAAAGCAATTTTAATTTGTTAGTGATGAGAACTGTTTCCTGTTTAAAAGATTTTCTACCTGTGTTTTAAAACACATTTGTGTGCCGCAGTTTTCATAATCAGAAATTATGGGCTGTTAGTTTATATGGCATTTTTCAAGAGTCTTCTCTATAATAAGTAAATACTGAGTTGCCTTTGCATATTTTAATTCACTTTAATCTGTTTGAGTTGTATTGGTCAAATTTTTGTGTGATAGGAATTAAGTGGTGTGACTTTTTCCACTTTTTTTCCTAAATTTAAAAATTTGAAGGTGCAGAGGAATGAAGAAAGTTTATTTCTTCTCTGGCAAGGTTAAAGCCCAAGAGTAAGTCAGACAAAAACCCCCAAAAGCTCATACTGGATATGTTTATTGAAATATTCAAATAGAATTCATTCTCTCTATAGAGTGAAACTATGGTGGCATATGGGGAAGTAAGATATATTACAATAAAACTGATATAAAACAGTTGAATTCAGAAATAGTGGCAGGAGATAATTTTAGTTCATTATGATTTAATTCAATTAAATGCAACATTGTTAACTGCAGACTAAGAAGTATTACTTGTGCCTGTGCAGGCACACACAAGCATTATTTATTCTCTGCCGCATCTCTCTTTGCAGAAGAAATTACCCCAGTAAAAGGGGGATGCTTGATGCTTTCCTAGCACTGTAAAAGTCTGTATAGCTCTCAGACCTCAGTGGAAATTTGACCTGAGCAAGGAGAAACATTGAGGTAAGGTGTTGGAGAGCAGACCCCTCAAAACCCAAGAAGCTGTCCTTAGGTAGTAAATGCTCTTTGAATGTTAACAGTGTGGGTGAAGGCTTGTGGATTAATTTACCAGATAGCTCCTCAAATGAGATTGGCACCAGCAGGGAAAAAATAACTGCTGATTTTATTTTATTTCTTCAGAAACAAAACAATCCATCAGAACAAACTGCTCAGTTTGAGCTGCCTGTGCCTTTTCTATCCCAGGCACTGCTCTGAGTCTCTTGAAAGGGAGAAACAACTGATCCCCATCCTCCTCCTCTACTTACCTAAGCTGTTCCCTGCTCTGTACCTGAGCACAACAGGCATTCAAGCACAGAGCACGCAGGCATTCAAAGTCTGTGGATTCCAATCTGAGCTATCTGACTAAATGTCTTTGTGCATCCATGCCTAAGGGCTGTGCTGGCCCTGCCCCAAATCCCAGCTCAGGCTCACAGCTCACGGAGGAGGCTAATGAAGGGCAGGTGCCAGAGGACCGAGCTCTCTCCTCTCTCCCAGGGCTTCTGTGGGACAGTGAGCTGTGACAGAGTGTGTTTGTTGTGGCAATGGGAAAGGTTTAGTATGGACACAAAGGCACCTGCATGAATGCTTGGGATGATGGCATAGAGTAACAGAGGCTTGGCTGAGATTTTTGGATGGATTCAAGAGAAAGAAATTTCTTATTTGTCAAGTGCGTTTTATTTAACCGTGTAAGCTGAGATGTGTGACACTGTCCTACCTGGGTCAGGCACCCAGTGTTCATGCATAAGGGCTCCAAATAGTCTTTGTAACCTCAGACCTTGTGGCAGATGGGTATATTATAAAGTCCTTGCTTATGTTTTGTGATTATGTGTTTCCATCATGGTGTGGTTTAAACACCTAGCTCCTGTAACTGTAAAAAAAAATGGATGCTTCCAGTGAGTCTGCAGTCTAGGTCCAGGATAAAAGCTTACAGAAAATGAAGAATAACTGTGACTAAAACCAAAGAAATAAAATTTTAATTGTGACAATGATTAACCTTACACCAGCTGCTTGACCACTGTCAGTTTATATATGTAAGCTAGCAGAAGAGCATATAGTGCTGAGTTATTCTTAAGAAAAGAGTAAGCCTAAGAAACAAGAGAGAAACTGAAAAGAGTGCTGTGATACAGTGATGATTTCATCTGCAAATGCTTTGGGATTGTTCGATATTGTAGGTAACTGTCTTTGATCATAGCCTCGTAACCATCACCTTTAATTTGTAGTGCAGAGGTTACTATCTAGCACCCAGCTAGCCAAATGAAATGTATGGCTTGATTAAGGATCTCTTTTGTCAGTAATTTGTGCCTAATGTTTTTAGCTTTCCCACGGGCTGTTACAGAAAATGGTAAATCTGGTTTAAATGAAACCTGATACTGTTAATGGTTTAATAGCAGCTGCCACAGGGTTATGGCATTTTTCAACAGATGCTTCTGTTTCATTTTAAGCCTACACTAAGTCTTAGAATATATTTACATAATTAATATAAAGTACATGTACATAATAATGACAATATTTATAATTTTAAAATATTTCCTTAAATGACTTTGTTATTATCTAATCACAATATAAAATTCGAAAAAGGAAGGCATATTATTAGAAGTAATAATTTATATTCACCTCTTCAAAAATGTTGTAGAATGCAGCACAACTGTGAACACTTGTCATCTCCTAACATGGCAGTTATTTGTGTAGGCAAATCCCTTGCTGCTTCAGAAAAAGAGACAAAAAGCTTTCCTGCACCTGAGTTATGCTTGCTATCTTACCTACTGTTCAGTCAGGAGTATAAAAGAAGTGATGCTTGTATTCAAATATATGCATCAAGAAAGAGCTGTTTCGAGGTGTATAATCACATACAGAAATATATGAAGTACTAAAGATTTGTGGATTATTATTGGCTGCACGATGTTGCCTGATTGAGGAAATCCCTGCTAATTTAAGAAGACTATGGAATTTTAGGCTGTTCATAGTGGCTGATTGGTTTGAATGGATTTCTTCTATTTGGAGGTCTTATTCTTGACTTCCAGGAAGTATTGAGGGTGTGTATCCTACAGGACATTCAGAGTGAGAGGATTCTCCTGAGTACTGTGGCCTTCTGCAAGTATGTGTCTGTTCACAGTGAGAAGGAGAAAAGGCTCCTCTTTCTCTGCCTTGGCTGGAAGGCCAGGTAATGTTGAGCAGGCAAGTGTACCAAGGCATTTGCTGCTATGAACTGTGAGGACTGAAATGGGAACAATAAAACATGAAAAATATGCAAATAATAGAAAGTGGTCTCTATTAAAGAAGCATCCAGGATTGTTTATTTAAGAGATTAGGCAGTCAGAGCTCTCTCAGGAGAATATGTAGGAGCAGTGGTGAAGCAGATGTTTCACTGTGTGAGGGGTGTGGCTGATGTATTTGCCCCCCTTGTCCCCAAGGTGCCTAGCCCTCGTAGCTGTTTAGCCTGGGTATGATGGTAGTCATCTTCTGTGTTCTGGCTTTTGTGTGGGTTTTGTTTTATCTGTCCGTTTGAATGTATTAGAATTGTTCAGCAGGACCTGGGTTAATGCCCACTTTAATTAAAGAAAACAGTTAAAAATATGGCATAGGACCAGATTTCCTTTTCTTTGTGTTTATCTTTCTTTCTTCTGTACCCACCAAAACCTTACAGAGGGATTTGCGTAAGTTCACTTCTTCAGGGTGTTTCTTCACCACTAGATTTCAAGTCTTTGCCATGGGAACACAATTGCTCCAGGCCCCAAGGCATTGGTAACCCTCTTCCACACCTCCAAGCTGCTCAGAAGAACATCTCTCCTATGAAGAGAGTAAACTGTGTTTGCCAGTTCTCTCTGAGAACTTTTTACCTCAAAATCCTTTTAAATCCTACACTGAAGTTGGCATACTTTCCACTATGAGCTTTAATTTAAAGGAAGAAGGCTATTAAGTACCAACATCATTCCCACAGCTGCGTGGAGAAGAGTTTGTGACTCAGTGAGAAGCACGTTTGCAAGTGTTCTTATTGGGTGTTTGGATGAACTATTCCAAAGCTGCAGCAAGATGAATCCAGTGGTGAATCTCTGCAAGCCCTCACAGGGATACCTCAGATTTCCAAGTTGGTTTGTTACTCTGTCTTAAAGATTTCTAGTGGCAATGTTTTTCCACCACTGGTAAATAAAGACAGAAAATGAATGCTTTCTGAAAGCCAAGGAAGGAAAAAAAATCATAAAATAACCGCACAAGCAAAAGCACAGCTTTTTTTTTTGTTGGAGTGGAAAATTGTTCAAATATATGATTTTTGGGAAGAGTTGTTAATTGTTTTAGCATGCAAAATTGGACCAAAGGTATGAAGTTTCTAGAGCTTTATATGATAAAAGAAAGTCAGTTCCCCTGTGATGTTTTTGTAACAAATAAATCTTTTTTCCTCCTTTGCTAGGTTCTCCCACATAAAAGTGCTGTGAAACCAGGCATGGTACTCCTCTTTGAACTCTTCCTTCTTCGTGGCACCTATACCTGGATTGATCGAGAAGTGGGATGGGGAGCTTTTCCCTTATGTGATAACAATTTTAATGCTTTAGAGGGAAAATTTAAATGTCCCTTCCTCAGAGGCCATTATGACTCCAAAATTGATCGATTCAAAAAAATTGAAAAATTTATTTCTCACGACTTGGATAATTGGTTATGCAATCTCTACTTTCAGGTTTGTATGTTAAACATTTGTTTAATTTTCTCTATATTTTTCTTTTTGATTTGGAAATTGAATTATGGCTTATCTCCCATTTACTGGGATGTGTGCTTTAATCAGTAGGCATGGGGAAGACGTACATGGGAAAATGATATGGGAGAAAACTGTAGTAAAAGGAGTGCAGAGAAGCAAGAACTTCCTAAAATTCTTATAGCAACATCTTGGACTGCTAGGCTTCACAAACAGTGTACAAAAAGCATATTTTGGCTTTCTGGAATTCCTAACTGCCTTTTTTTTTCCCCCCTCCTCTTCATAGGTAATTAAACTACCGCAGGATTCAGATAAGCAAAATAAGTCTGGTGTGCCTGTTCATCTGCCACCCGAACTTCTCATATATTCAAGCACTGCTGAAAAGAATGGTGTCTCAGAAAAGGTTGTGCAGTCTGGACCACAAGGTGATGGATTCAAACTTTGATGTTTACATTGAGGTTTTAGCTGGATCAACCCATAGTTTTATTTCAATGTTGGCTAGTAGTTATTGTTCTTGTTAAGCTAGATTTTCTTCATTCAGATATGGGTCCAACATTCCACAGCAGGAATACTGTGACTCTTTTTATTAAGGTAGTTTAACTTTTTTTTCAGGTGTGAGCAATTCAAACCAGCCTCACTGCTGAGGGTGGAATGGCCATGCTGGCCTATGCTTAAAGCTGAATAATGCTTGGAATGTCACAGCAATAACAGTTCAGCTGTTTATGGCACCAAGCTTACAGGAAGAGAAAATAAAAAGATGCTTTTTTTGTGTACTTCTGGAAGAACTTTAGCACCTCCCTGGGCTACAGCAAGGACTTCAGATTTGGCAGGGAGATAGTTCTGGCACCAGAAGTATGCCTTATGTTACTCCTCTGAAATTCTGTTAAGATTCAATCAAGTGATAACCCATAGGAAGGGCAATTATCATTTGCTTGTGTACAGCAGACCTCTCCAGAATCTTTCTTAAAAAATCTCTGAGTGTTCATTTTAGATTGATCCTCCCTGACCTCTGTGAACATTCTGATATAGCTACACTAAGGATACAACTGACCATATTTCAATGGACTCACAAATTGCTCCTCTACTGGTAGAAATTCAATAATGAGAAGAATGGCAGGACACTGCTGTTCTTTTCTTTTTTCAGCATGTGGGATTAGACTGCCATGAACAAAAAGAATTAATTTTTGCTATGCACATATTTCTATATATTTCTATATTCTCTCTTGTTTAATGAATTGAAGCCAACCCATAGATTTCAGTGTATGTGAATATTACGTGCAGATCTGAAACAGAGAATTAGTTCTTCAGGCATTTGAGAAAGGCAGTAGTGATGCACTGTAGATGGCACAGGAGGAGAAAGGAGAGGCTATGGAAAGGAAAGAAAGAGAACACATAAGCAATAATCATTTAGCATGGTAAATGGGCATCTCAGATTGTAAACATAAGTTGAAAAGAGTCCAGGAAAACCATTTTTCAGACAGTTAGTGGTGATTTAAGAGGTAAAGAAAATGAAGTTTGCCCTGAGTTGCTTTTAGGCTAGCAGCAACTGCACTGTGATCAAAAGGCTTTTATATAACCACCCTGATAAGAGAAGCATGGAGGTGCAAACATGCACTATATTGAGGATTAAGGTCTTTTTTGTTGTCATATATCTTCTACATATCTGGCAAGATGCTTTGACATGCAGCAAACCATGAATAGCAGATCTAAAAGGTAGAATTGCAGGCAACTCTTATCAGCAGTGAAGAATTATGGAAAACTCTTAATGGATCAAACTTATTTGGTCTATCCATCAGTCTTCACATGCATTTGGAAATGCACATAGAGGGTGCAGCTAAATAGGTCGTGCTTTTTGGAAACACTTGGAAAAACTCATGATGCTCCATTTGAAAAGTCAAGACAGACATGTTTTTAAGAACTGAAAAAGAGCATTAGTGTATGTTATATTTTGCATGTAGACCTTTGAAATTTGCCTATAAGGCAATCATAGAAGATCTGTAATTTTCCTGCCAAACAGATTTACACAAACAAAATTTTTAGGAGTAATTTTTGATATTGCTTATATTTATTTATTTTTCTTGGAGCGTTCTTTAAAGTTATTATTAGCTGCCAATATCCCCCATGGGTTTGTTTTTTAATGTATCTATGCAGTGCTACAGTATGCTGTTTCTGCTGGTGATATGTTGCTAAGAGATTTAATAATGGGTAAACAAACACAACATGTGGTAATCCATTTCAAATTAAAAGTTTATTAAATGCTAGCTTGATGACTTTCTGGCTATTTACAATTAAAGGAACAAACCTTAGAGAGCTGGAGATCACGTGGTGAAAATCACAACTTCAACATTTCCTGCAGAAAAATGTGTTTATGATCTGTGGCAAGCTGTCGTGCATTGATATGCCCTATAAATACAGTATTATATCTGTTAAACCACCAAAAACTGGGGTGGGGAGGGGAAAGCTCTGTTAGAGTGACATTAAGGTTGAGACACAAACCAGAGAAAGCAAGAACAGTCTAAATGAAGACGGGTGCTCTGTAACTCACTCTACTGCAGTAGTCTAAATAGTGAGTGATCTTCTATATCAATACCATATGTGGTACTGCAACACATAAGCGAAATAAAGCAGGTTAGGAGATGGTGTTTTAGCCTTCACTTCAAGTTTGTCTTTGTTTTAGAAGTTTAAAACAGAACCTTCATATTATTTCCATTAACTCCAGGCTACATTATTCTTTTAAGCCACAGCTCCATGTAGGTAAAGCTCTTCCCTGCTGCACAGGCTCTCTGGTCTAGAGCACAGTGCAGGGAAGAGCAACAGAATGCCTCCCATTCTACCTCCTTTACAGATCACAGATGCACTTTATCAGATCTGGGGTGTCTCTTAGCCCAAACCATTTCTTCTCTCCATTCTTTCAAAGAGGTCTTCTCTAAGAGGTTCATGGTAGAAGATAGCTTCTGCTTTCACCACCACCATCCTTTCCTTTTCTTAGGAAAATATTCTGCTGTTTATCTGTTGCCCCTTACAGGATCAACAGTCCCTGTCAGAGAATAAATGAAAATTTTGGAGTAGAATTCATTATCTACTGCTGTGTGAAAGGTGGTAACAGCTCTAGTAGAAGGAGGAATGTTGACAGGCTTGGATCTAAGTGACAAGGGATTCTAAAATGCATGAAAACTTCCAAACTGTGAGTCTCTATATAAACACGAAATATACAAATCCATCAAGAAAACATTCTCGCAGTGAAATCCAGCAAGACCCCTTTTGACTTTAGCATCCACAGGAAGAGGGGATTCACATGTGCAAAATGTCAGCATAGAAGTATTTTTTGGAATTGGCATCCCTTTCATCCTCAGAAAAGTGGATGGACAGCACTCATATATTAGTTCTACAACTCAAACAGTTTTAGGTCAGACACAGGCTCATTTGGAAAGTGTTGCTCCACATTTGTTGGGAACCTTCATCTAAATGCTTGCTTTTGCAGCTGTGCTCTTGATCTGATTTGACACACGAACACCAATTGTGCCCATTTGAACTTGTGATCAGATGAAATGGGCAAGTGGAAAGCTAGGTATGATTTTTATCCACTTTAATTTTTAGAACCAAAGGAAGACCTTTCTCATTCCAGTTGACATTCATACCACTTAAAGTTTGGCCATTTTGAAGTCCTGAAGTTATGGTCAGCACTGTACCAGTGCTGCACATATACTGACGTGCAGTCAAGACCTGAAAAGGATGTTCATAAGGTATAAGGTGGATCAGTCGCTGAGGATTAGGATACTGAAGCAGTATTTTTTTTTTTATTTTTAGTGCTAACTTTTGTGTATTTTTGGTGAACTTAAAGAGTCATGACCGATTGTGCATATTTTTTTAAGCAGTAATTATCCCAAGCTCTGGAGTGTGAAATCAAGAAAGGAGTTTTACTTAGCCTGACTATTCTGGGGGAGAGGTGTTATCAGGCAAGATTTTGAGGGAAAGTGTTCAAAGGTAGCCAGGCTAGTTTGGTCCCAGCAGCAGGATGATCTTACTGTAATAGAACTGGTACAGTGCCACATTAGCATAAATGCAATCCTCCTGGTATCTGGGCTAGCATAAATATTTGTTGTATTTCTTTGATGGGTAGATTTGGCACATAGAAAGACTTCCACTACCTCAGCTGTTTTTGGACTAAACACCTACAGGCAGATTTTCTGATGCTAAAATCTTATTTCCAGAAAGTCTGCTAGTCCCTTTTACCCCCTTACTCTACTATGGGATCAAAAAGAAAAAAAAAGTAACTGTTTGTGAATGGTTTTAAGCACACTTTTTTTTTCTTTTTTACAATGAACAAATATCTCATTTTTCCTTACACTGAATTTTTTTTTCCCCTTATAAGGTTTGCTGTCTAACAGCAGTGCATGTGGCTCCCGTGCCCTATGCATCAATCAAAAGAAAAGTTAGAACCACTGAAATGTCTTTAGTTCTCAGACTATGAGCTTATAACAGAAAAAAAATATTATAAGAGATCATTTTCAGGGTAGAATTTTTCTGGTTACTGTACAATTTAAAGTATTTTTTGGTCTGTCTTCCTTCTGTCTGTCTACCTGTCTGTTAATAATGAGGTTGGTTTGTATCACTTGGCTTCAGCAGTCCTTGAAACTGGCCAGGGTTGTAAAGCTTTAAACAGTTGCGCAGGTCTTTAATTGTAAATTGGTTTTGACAGGACTGCTAAGACAAAGGCCTGGCCCATCCCATCGTGATGCCAGCCGACAACCCCTTACTGCTCCTGGAGCAAGGAAACATGTGGAAGGAATTGTTCTTTTACATTTCACAGCTTGTCATTTCCTCTGCAGGGCAACCTCTGACCTCCCCGAAAGATCCTGACACCCATAAGGGAAGTATTCCCACTGTTGTAAAGGAAGTGGGAAAGCAGTTTAATGCCACGAAAGGAGGAGAAGCGTGTGTGTCAGAAGAAGCTGTGAGGAAAAGAGAAGAGCTTAAAATGCTTCCAGCAGGTTAGGACTTTTATTGCATTACTTAATTTACTGGAAGTTTGCAAGTAGATCTGCTTGGCATGTGTGTAAATACCCCCATTTGCCTTCCCCCTCACCCTGTGATATCATCTCATCATTACTTCACTGGGCAAAGGAAGTGATGGAAGAGTTTAAATCAATTGCTGGGATCAAAAGCAGCTTAGGCAAAAAGGTAGAGAAGCAGTGGACTCCCCTGTCTAAAGTATATTTGTAGGCCAAATGTGTTAGTAATTACAAGGTGTGTGTGCAGTGCACTGACAACATTAGATTACGGCTGGTGTTTCCGTGACATTTTTACATCCTTTCGTTTTATTTGGCCATTTATATCCATGGATCACAACATGTTGCTGTTAGGTGCTTGGGAAGTACTTTTTCTTCCTGCAGCACATTAATAGTAATATCCTTTGTTAATTGTGCTGAGCTAAATTACATAAAAGTGCCCGTCTGTATTTACATCAGGTAACATTTGTTTCTGGGACATGGTATTTCTTCTGAAGGCAAAGCCTTTCAAGTTGCTATGGGGGGGGGGCTTCTTCTTGATTTTGTTTATTTGTTTTTATTGGTTGTTTTGGGAAATTTTTTGTTATTTTGTTTTTTGTTTTGTTTTTAAGTCCCAGGTAAATAGTATTTATCTGAGAACTGGTTAATACAACCCCTAGGTCCTCTCCTAAACACAAAGACCACCATGACTTACCGTGGGGCAGGGATTTGAAGGTACCAAGGATATATCCATATCTGCTCCCACTTCATAGGCCAGGACAGTGCAGAGAGATGAAAGTGCAAGTGGGAATAAATTAATCACACCTTTTGAAGGGAGAGGGTGACTTTCCTTTTGTAGCAGGAAGCTGTAATAGGTCATGGTTAGGCACTTGACTATGAAATATTAGGTAAGAGAGGGCTACCTGAGGTCTGACAGCTACCTCTTATCTGTGTAAACAGTAGCTTGTTATTTTCTTCAGGTCTGTGGGCTCCCTGAAATGATGCAGTAGAATTTTGGATGAAGGTCAGTTTGAAGCCAATGTCAGCTTCCCTTTCACAGCAACTCATGAAATGTCATTCAAAAATAATTTCTTTGGAGCCACCCTTTTCTGTTGACTGTCCAGGAAGGCTAGAACTATGCATCTGCTGTTATAGGTGCATGTGCTGAATATCTCATATTAAGTGAGCACAAATAGAGGTAGGAGCTAGTATGGCATTGGAAAGTCAGAATTTATAAATGCTGAATATTGATATTGACTATCATAGATAAGTGAGCAGTAGAATACAGAGCTGGTATCATTTTTTGTTTAAAAGATGTTTCTGACAAAATGTTAAGCATATTACAGAAAAAAGTAATAAAAATATTTCAGTCTTTCAAGTATTCTCATTACATGCCCTGATAAGATCAGCACCTAACAAGTCTTTTCTAGATGTTGGTTATTCTAAGAATATAAAGAGCCCTAGCTCAGAAAATTTCTTCAGCCTCTACATTAGTAGAATCTACTTTGAAATTTGCTTTGTCCGTTTGCCCAAGAGTGGTTGTGCAAAGCAGTTTAAGATAGTAAAAACATAAGAAACCTATATGAACAAAAAGGTTTTAAAATAATGTTTAATGGTGTTTGACATTTGTTTTTGTCTATTTTATTTTTTTTTCTGATTTCCTTGCCAACATTTTGATTTTTCCACCTTTAGAGTGTGTCTCAAAACCCAATTATTAGTTGTGCAGGTAGACAGGTATTCCTTCTCCCCTCTTCCCATCACTAATGTTTATCTAGATCTAAAACTAGCACTTTGAATTTTTATTCAAAATATTTATGTGGAGTTTGGCAGAGACCCAGTGGCAAACACAGCATTTTAGAACCCACATTTTGAGTTGAAGACATCCTCTTACAAATACCCTGAAGCAATGCAGTTATAGAAGTGGCCTGATTTGGAGAGGTACTGAATTACCACAACCTTTATAAAAGCAAGTTTCAAAGGGCATTATTTTGCATCATCATCATATCTGACTAGATATATTCAAGAGATAATGCTATAATTGACTGAGGACTAAAAAAAATAAAAAAAATTCTGTATTTATCTGAACTATAAGCAGGTAAGAAGCTCTCCAAAATATCCATGGATTTTGAATTAGGTGAAAAAAGTTTTTGCTTATCTTAATTCATGAGACAACATAAATTTTCCTTGACGAGCTCAGTTTCTGATTCTGCATCTATTGCATATTATTGTAATGAAAAACTTGTTTCAAAAGTCACATCACTAAAGCATAGATTTTTCTGTGATGGAACACTGTCAGTAATGTCACCACTAAACTCATTATCTTCACTCAGAACGGTGGAGAGAAAAAAACCTTCATTTTGAAATCCCCAGATACTTTCTGCAGGATGACATATAAACTAGGATTTATACTGTACCTGATGTTTAATTTGAAGCTTCAACAGTGCCTGAATTTTTTTCTCCATCAATGCTCATCCCAGCAGACACTTTATCCCCAGCCTTTCTCTCATATGAAGCCTAATTTCTTGTTTCAAAGCCCCCAGTTATGCACATACCAGAAGTAAAACCCCTGAAAACGCATGAAATAGTTCTTAAAAATATTGTTAGTCGAACTGTTACAAGCAACTGGCTTTCTGCTCATTTTTTGGGTTTGACAGAACCTTTGTGATTCCTTCAGCTCTCTATTCTATCACCTTTCTAGGGCATACCCAGGATAAAGTTTTAGCTCCTATTTTCAGATCTTCTACATCAGAAGGAATCTTTTGCTTGATGTCTGTCTTCTAAAATAAACCGAGTATTGAAAATAAGATGTTCAATATTGTTCATATTTAAGATTTCAAATTCAATACCCTTCCTGCCTTTTTGGAGAAACATTGGGAAGTGAATTGTGTCCTTTTGTGACATCAAAAGACATTTCTGTCAGAGCAAAGTTTAAGAATAACATCTAAGCAAAGATGGCATCAGGCTAACCAAGGGGCTTATTACAGTAGCAGCAGATAACACTCAGAACTGTATCCAGAATTTATTAAGATTTTCCTTCCATATCAAAATACCAGACACAAAAACAACGTCATTCTAATTTTATCATTGCCTTTGGAGAGGAAGCTTTACATTTGTTAAAATGTGATTATATAAGTGAGAAATAGTTTTGTTGAGAGATTGTATTTATTCTCACAAGCATTTCAGAAACAATTTTATGAAAACCAGTGAACCTTCATTGTAATATTTCTCCTTATACTGCAATGATATTCCTTCCCTACTGAGGTGCTGTTTGCTTCTACATAAAATCTGTATGCAGATGCAAAAATAATTACCTAAACCAAAAACAAACAAACAAACAAAACCAACAACAAAAAACTAAAACAAACCAAAAAAGCTGTTCTCGTTGGAAATTCCTCATGAATGCCACTTTAAAGGAAACAAAGAGGTATTTTAAAATGAGTATTGCTTATGCCTCATTTTTTAATACAGGTAGGGCCCCAGAGGCAGAGCCTCATATGGCTGAAACTTTCTCTGCTTGTCTTTTCCTTCTCTGAGCAGGACTGCATAAATTTGATTGCATTGATTTTTCCAATTAGAATCAAATTCAGCTCCTGCTTATGGTTCTGAAATCCTCACAATCCACACTCTTCAATTTTCCAACTCTTGCCATGTTATTTGATTTCCCATAGACGAGTGCATTCCTAGGAGTAGAGTCTAAGTAGGATCTTCATCTTGGATTGCACCACTCTAAAACTCTTTGTTCCTGACTTAAAGAGAGGTTGCAGCTATCAGAAAGGATTGCACTTTCCTTCTCTTCTTCAGCCCTATATAAATCAGAAGTAGTTCCCATCAAACTTGTGTTAAGGTAATTTCCTTGCTGTGCTATTTCTTTTTGCCTATGTTAAAAAAAAAAAAATCCTTTAGACTCCTCATGCCCCTATACAGAAATAATAAATATTTCACAGTATCAGCTCTGTATGTGTTTAGGGTGAAGCTGAGCAAAGGGATGTACTTTAGATGTGTGTATTGGGTATTAATGGGCCATCAGTTACCAGGATCAGACTAAAAAGCTGGTCTGACGTGAAATCTTCAGCACACCATGGGGTCCCCACTGCTCAGGGGTGTCCCCAGAACCCTTGGTTTAGTTCTACAGGTTCACTCCTGTTGCACCACAGTACTTGTTAAGATACAACCAAAGATGATAACTTCCAGACTGAATGCAGAGGGTAAAAAATGATTAAGTTTTATTCTGCGAGGGTTAGGAAGCAGTAAGGCACCCTATAAAGAGTGATTTTAAAGGTCATGCTATTGTGCTCTGCTATTGCCTTAAGAAGGCCGATGTGGAGAAAAGTAACACAGTAGCAGTAATGTTTTTGTTTCCAACCTCTTTCCATGGTATGTAAAAAACTTAGGTCCCAGCAGAGCTCAAGGATTTTGTGTGGGTAACCCTTTCTTTGCATCCCTTATTGGCATGGTCCTGTGTGGTATCTAATGGCTGGGACTTAACATGACCCAGAAATGGCTGCTCTCACCATTGTCAAGGTCTGCAAATAACCTTCATATCACCATGATTTTCCGAATCCAGACATTAGTATTGTCACACCCATTCCACAGTGGTGGGAAAAAAAGCCACCTTATTTTTCCTATTTGTCTTATATGAATGTAGACATTTAAATTATTCTGTTGGACTTATTAATAGCTGATCACAGATTCATAACTTTGGATTAGGAATCTTATTGTCTTTTCCATCCTCTGGTGTAATCATATTTTCCTGCTTTTATGGATATGTTTCTTGACTTCCAAATAAACCTATTAACAGGGAATTTACATCTGCCACTGTGCCTTTGTCACAGCTATGATACCTGTCTTTGATCATTCTTTCTTAGTGCTGTTTTCTCCTCCTCAAATTGTTCATTTTTATCATGAATGATATTATGTTTCCCGTCAGGGAACAAAATGTATTTTGAGTCAATTTACTAAAATACTCACTGCTAAGTGTTATATCTGGACAAAGTTGACACCTTTGACATTTTCTAAAATGGGAAAAATAACTGTATTTAAGATATGATTTATAGGTACTCTATGTCAAAGGAATTTCTATGCTATTACAGTTTCTGATGCAGCAATCCCAACTCCTTCAATGAACAAATTGCTGATAGTACAGCTAATTAATGCTTTATTAGTTTTCTGTGGTTAATTATAAAAAGTTATAAAAAAGTAAAATGCAATTTAATAATAAAGAGCTGTGTGGTTCTTGTTTCTCTTTCAGAACTGCTTTGTTTTTTGCATGCGGAAGAAACAATTTCTACAGAGCCCAGTTTTATAAGACACATTCCCTCCCCCACAACCACTAAGTAGGAGCAACTCCTATGATTAAAAAGTAGACTGGAGTCTTTAAATGTCTTTCTGATTGCTGGCCTCTATTAAAAACTTCTTAAAATAATAGATAGGTTTAATTCCTCAAGCCAAAGAAAAATTGTATCATCTTAAGTATTTTCCATATTTATTATATTGATGAGATTTGGCTACCAAGAAAAAAAAAGGAAGTAAAAATCTCTTGTATTGCAAGTTTTAAATGTACCAGGCTAAGGTTTACTTAATTAGAACCTCCAGGCAATAAAGGAGCCCTTTTTTAAATTCTGTGAATCTTAATATGCTAAATAATGCAAAGCTTCAACTCTTCAAGCATGAGACACACATCTGGCAGCTTAACATTTAAATTACAGAAAAAAAAAACCACTTCAGTAGTAATTTTCATGAAGAAAAGAATGGGAAATGTATTACAAGTAAATTTAATTTCTTTTTAGATTTTTCATCCTGTCTAATTGCAGGCATTTCCATCTCCTTTTTTATTTATTTATTTTCATGCAGATTTTTTCTGTACTTTTTATTGATCTTTAATTTGAGCAGCTTCTTACTGTTACAGCCATTGAAGAATTACATTGTGTTTTTACTTAGCAAAAATTGTTCAGAGAAATCTATGAGGAATTAAAGTAATGAGCTCACTGGTATAGAAAGAAAAGAACATTCAGAGCCTTACAAATAAAATATAAAAAGAGCATTCCACGATTAAATAACAGACTTGAGTTCCTTCTCCCTCCCATTTCTTAAATGTAGAATATTATTATTTTCTTTATTCTTTTTATTGTCTCATTTTTTTTTTTTTTTTTTTGGCCAAGATAATTACTCCTTTATTCATTTGACTCCAAAAACATTGTTAAAGTATTCATCATTTCAGCAAGGCTGTTTGGAAACCCTTTTTTGTGTACTGGGAAAAAAAAAGGCAGAAGAAAAATTAAACAAAGAAAATCACAGGGACCATCTTTACAAAGGTATATTTATATTTTAATGTACATTTATGGGTCCATACATGTATCCCTTATACAAAATACATAGAGACATTTTGAACAGGTTATACTGCATGTGTGCACACATGTGCCATACCCAGCAGCTGTATTTTTATGCTGTTTTGCTGATTTCAGTAGATCTCCTTTTTCACCCCTGATGATGTAAATATCTGTAAATTCCTCATTCACTATGAATGCTCACCATACATACATCTGTACATGTGTGTATATATCTGTAGAAAGTAAGAAATATATCCATAGGTGTGTACACAAACATAGGCTGAAAATTGTGACATTGTATGTGCGTGTATTGTGTATCAACCACTGTAACAACTAAGAGCAGATCCTTCCTATACTGTGATTTTAAATACACTTGACTGTCTTTTACTGCATGGAAATCGAAATAACTTAAAAAGACAAAAAATTAAATACTTGTTAAGTGTGTTTTTTGGCTTATTCTCTATGTGCCATACATTAAAATGTATAATACAGACCTTTATTTTTGCCACACCACTGCTTACCATGATATGGGAGTGCATTTTTGATCATTCCACAGGTCACTGCTTTTCAGGAGCTTGAGGGACACGTGACTTGTGTTTTCTAAGTAAAGTTTATTCGAGTATTTAGTGCCCCTGTGCCTCATTCTTGATCCACAACTATGCCCATATAAGAAAATTAACCTCCTCCTGTCTTCTCAAGAACACTTCCTGGGGCATTTAAAATACCCTCCCACGTCATTCTTCTTGTGTCTATTATTTCTTTATTTCTATTTTCTCCTCATTTTTCATCTATGCAATAGTTATTTCCAACACCACAGTATCTGAAGTCTTCTCTGCATTATCATACTAACACTTTCAGAATGTAGGAGAGAAATAACCACCTATTTATAACTCAGATGGAGGGGGAAAAATGATCAGCCTGAAGTCAGTCAGCATCTTGTTGGGAGAGAGACCAAAGCCCAGCTGCTTTTTGCCAGCGGTTTACCTTGAGCACAAATATAAAAATAATTTGTGTTTGGTTTGTTGGTTTTGTGGTTTTTTTTTCTTTTTGCCTTACAGAGGATTACCAAGATGGCCATGGCAATGCAGACAAGCACTGTGGCTCATTTTGTCTGAAGGAAGCCCAAGGAGGACATCACAAGGTACAGGGCTTGATATGAACATCACCATCTCTCTTAAAGCTCACAGAGAAGCCACTGGAGCTTCTGCATGTGCCATTTGAGAATGATTCGTGGTCCTGCTTGCTCTGGTTGTTGTGTTTCTTTAATCTATCCCTATGAATATTTTATAGCCACAATAAAGCTTCACATGTCCAGGTGTATTGCTGTCTCCTGTATAGCTAATCTCTCCAGCAATGAAACTTCAAAGGAGGAGCAGGAAAGACCACCGAGCAATCAAACAACAGAAGCTCGATCAAGCTGCAGGATATTATTCCACTAATATATATGTAAACATGAGATAGGCTTTGTATGCATCCATAAGCTTCGAGCTCACGTGTACATGTGCAGAAGACCCTCAGAAAATTTTAGTATATGTATTTGGAAATATCCTTGCCAAGGACATCATTAATTGGTGAACAAATATTTTGTCCTTAGTACAAGTTACCATGGAATTTTATCTGCAACATAACACTTCCAGGGTGAGATGTTATTGAAACTTTCAGATTTAATGTAAATCCTGAGAACTAAGACACTAAGAAGATTTTGTATTCCTGAAAATTGCTTCTCCTTGCTCTATATTATTAAATTAGGTATTTTCCATGATAGTTGTGATTTTTTTCTTGGTAAGTGTTGCTATTTTGAAATCAGTATGGCTGCAGTGAATGAACTACAAACATGAACATTCAAATTAATCATTCTGGTAATTGTCTTACCCTGTTCTAGATATACTCTGAAACATTTTTAATGCACATAGGAAAAAGTTACCACAGTACTCGGAATATACCCAAAAACTTTTATAGAGTAGCACAAATACTCAATGGCTGGGGATTATAATTGCAACTTTTAACTTTAGTAGAACGATGATCTACATTTGTGAGCAAAACCAGATTGGCCTGCTGGATATTCCCTTGCTCTTCAATGTCTAAGTTTCCAAGTGATTTATTTCTTCAGGAAGATAAGGATAACTTAAAGAAAACAGAGTTTCATATAAATTTAGCTGCAGACTGAGGTGTGCATGCGTGTGTTTAGCCTTATATCTAGAGGAAGGATGATTTAAGGGCCGATGAAGTGGGTGTAATGGGCAAAGCAACCCAGCCCAACCCATGGGAGTGGCAGAGTGAAATTAATTTCCTACAATCCCATAATAGCACAATGCCTTTGAACAAAATGCCATGGTCTTATAGGAACCTCAGTTGTGGGTGGCTCTCAAAGCCACATTAAAGTGACCTGGTTTCAGTGAGGTGCGTAAACCCATGGGTAATTCAGCACTGTCTAGTCCCTTTGGTCTCACTGAAATGATTCACAAGCTTACAGTTATTGACATGTATGAATAGATTCCTGAACTGAGCCTCTTATGAGAATCCTTCTGCACAAAAGAAATGTGAGCACGTGAAATCTCTTTTCAAAGGTTGTGAAAGCCCCTCATTTTTAATGGGATGAGTGAATCCTAAGGTTCGGAGAGAGCCTTGTTTTGGCATGTTCAAGATCTACACATTTGGCCTGATTTATATAATTTGGGCCTAATTGCATCTCTGGATACCATCTTCTAAAATAATTTTACCTAACAATTGTGTATAGGAAACAATGACAAACTCATGTAAAGAATGGAGTTAAGGAAGAAGACACAAGTTCATGTAGTGGTTTATTCTCTTAAGCAGTCCCTTTGTTGTTTTTTTTTTGTAAACAGATATTTTATTTTATTTTATTTTATTTTATTTTATTTTATTTTATCTATTCTATTATATTCTATTTTCTTTATTTAATTTTATTTTAATAACAAAAGGAATGAGAAAGGTCTTTGAGCCTGACCTCAAATTTTGGGTAATATAGATTTCTCTGCCTTGCCCTCCCTGCCCCCAAATTCATCTGTGCTGAAGAGTTGCAAATGGTCTCTCACCAAGTGTGTTCTGAGTCATGGGCATTTCCAACAATTCAGCTTTTGTTGCAATGAGTGTGCAAACCACTGCATGTATTAAGATATTGAATGGTAGCAATAGAAGAGAGAATGCTCATGGCCCATGATTTCTGAGAGAAGTAAAACATATTCTGTGGTTATAATGCCAACCTCATGCAGATGACTGAGTTTCTGCTTTTTGGTCCTCAGACGAGCAAACACAGTCTCAGAGAAATTAACTCATAATACTCTTTAACACCTTTGGGATTTGTGTCTTAAATAATGTCTTTGCATCTACTTTGCACAGGAATAGTTTAATGGAGACCATGTCAGTGAAAAAAGGTATCTTGCACACACTACCCATTCTGAAACCTTGACTTCTAGGGAATAAATCTAGGCAGCCCTGTGGCTGAAATTCAAAATGTGCATGAGATCTGTGTAATCCAAGATTCAGAATACAAGTTCATCTTTTAAAGCAAAATGGTTTACAGAGTGTAAAAAACCAAAAAAGAACCAAAACAAAAAAACGAACAAAAAAACCTTTGTAGTATTCATAATTAGCAAAGTGTAAAATGACATGGCTGCAACAATGCATCCATCCCCTTGTCCTGTCTGGACTTGTTCACTAAATGTAAGTAAACCCTTTGCTGAGTTTTCTGTTGTGTCTAGGAAGGTATTAATAGATATCGTCATGGAAGCCACCTGCAGTTGTTTTTCTGGTAAATTATAACTTCATCATGTCTCTTGGTGGAAGTGATGTTTGGCTCTCCATCCAGGGGAAATAATGCCAAACATCCAGGGAATCTGGCAGTCAATTCAGAGGTGATGCCAGCGCTGAATCAGACCCTGTGCATGCAAAGGTGTCATTCCAGGGATGAGCACAGATCAGAATCCTCTACTTTGTAGCTCAAAGAGTAGTTTAAATGAGCATAAACTGGCACCAGCACTGAAAGATGCAGTACTGTCCCTCTCCTTCCTGCTGGCAACTGGGACAGGGTGACCTGGATTAGAATGGGTCCAGCTGAGACCTAACCCAGTTAGAATATGGAAAAAAAAAGAAGCCAAACAGTACTAATTCAATTCCCAGACCAGTTCCCTCCGTATGGCTTACTATGGACATGTCCAGATTTTGGCACTGACAGTGTGGTATGCAACACTGGAAAAAGCAAACGGATGGAGGAAGACTGGCTGACTGCTGGTGTCACCATGAGCTTGCACCTCCTTGAGAAGGTTGGTCACAGCCTTATGGGAGTATAAATTAATTCATGGAAAAATATTCTGTGTGCAGCTCCAGGCCTCAGGATTTTCGAAGGTTGAAAAGATCCTTGGATGTGTCCAGAGGAGGTGAAAATAGGGGGCAGGAAGGCATGTCCTGTCAGGAGTGGCTGAGGACTTGCCTAGCTTGGAGAAAAGCAGGTTCAGGGGAGCCTTGTTGTTCTCTACAGCTTCCTGGGGAGGGAAAGTGAAAAGTGAAGTGCTGAGATCTTCTCGCTTGTATCCAGTGATAAGATATGTGTGAATGTTTCAAAGATGTACCAGGGGAGTTTCAGACTGGACAGCTTGAAGCAATTCTTTACTGAGAGGGTGCCCAAAAGCCTGGAAGAGGATTCCTAGAAAGGTGGTTGATGCCCCCAGCCTGTCAGTGTTTAAGAGGCATTTGGTCAATGTTGTTAACAGCATGCTTTAACTTTTGGTCACCCTGAATTGGAACACAGATTCTTCTTGTAGGTCCCTTGCAATTGAAATAGGCTAGTCTATTCAAAGTGTTTTGAATACATATTGAAAGCAGCTTTGCCACTGCTGTTTCTCATGTTTGTAATTGAATGAAAATAGAGCTAGAATTCAAAACAGAGAAAGTGGCACCTCTTCCTTTGCTAGCTGTGTCCAGCTAATTTCCTTAGTATTCTAACTTGTTTCTTATTTTCATTTAAAGGTCAGCTTGAATAACCCACCTGACCACTGTTATGAAGAAAAGCTAGGTCCCAAGAACAATGCAAGCCGAGAAGAAGGGAAAACATCTGAAAAGAGCAATTTTTATTTGGAAGACTTGGAGAAATATACCTTTTCTGTGTGGTAGGTGATCACAGCATCAAATAGTTTCACAACTGGAAAGTTTGCCTTGCTATATGTGTATTACAGAGGCATCTACCTTTAGACAAAACTTATTGGGCTAAAAAAACCCCAAAAACCAAAACCCATGGGCTTTTCTTGGATTTCTTAGTATTCATGACTGAAGTTGAATTAAAAACATTGGAAGCACTTTTTGTCTGAGAATGTAATTTTGACATTACTGCATTGTTTTGAGAAGCTGTGTCAGGGCAATAAAGGCAAAAACATTTCCAGCATAATTTTTTCAGCATTTTAGGAGCAATACACTACCTTTTTTGGATGTTATTTTAAATATTATTACTGTTCCCTGTTATAAAATTCACATATGGGGAATGATTTAAAATTAATAGATAAAATGAAATTAAAAAGGCTACATCAAAATCAAATCTTTTCATTTTATTATAATTATATTTCCTGGAATTTCATCTTTTAGGTAATTCAAAAGTTGGACAGTTATTTGCTATTAGTAAAAAACAATGAAGACCCAATCCTTTACCAAATGAAATGATCTGATAATCTTTTGTATAACTCCCTACTGTGCTTTGAATATTCAAAACCCAACTGTAATGTACATCTCTGGAACCCATGATCTTCTCCAAATCAGCCCCTAGAGTTTCAAATAAAACATCCAGAAAACAAATATCATAATAGGGTGTATGTCTGTGAAAATTTATTTTTATATTGCTTCCCTATCAAAACGCAAGACAGGATTATCTCACAGGCAAACCAAGCAGCCTTCCACGTCTGTAGTGCTGTCTATGCCCTGCTCTTATTTGCTTTGGTGCCTTTAAAACTGGCAGGAAGTCAGGTAAAGACCTTACAGACACAATGTGCATTTTCACTGTGGTAATCTGAACTCAGCTCTAGAGATGATTAACCCTGAGTACTGGAGAAGGCAGAAATCAGGCAGAAGAATTACACACACTCTTATAATTAAGCTTTCATAATTCTACTGGATTAATTATGGTTATTTTGAACAATTAAGGATTCCCCCATCCTGGCCATAATATAAGAATAGATTTTAGAGTAGCAGCGCTCATCCAAATATCCTTGCCAGCTCCCACTGTTTCATTTTACCTACCTCAATTTTCAAATTAAATTAACCAAATTATCATCAATTATCTGTCTCAAGGTGCTTGCTTTTCTGTAGTGGTGAGCTTCACTTTCTCTCTTCCGTGTCTTGCAGAGTTTACAGTGAGAGAATTAATATTTAATTGTATATGCCCCACCCCTGGAAGCGTTCAAGGCCAGGTTGGATGGAGCCCTGGACCACCTACTATGGTGGAAGATGTCCCTACCCGTGGCAGAGGGTTTGGAACCAGATGGCTTTTAGGGTCCCTTCTAACCCAAAGCATTCTGTAGTTCTGTCCACCTTTAAAGTCATCAGCATTGATCCTTTATTCAAAGTAGTTAATCTTAAAAGTGTTGGGAAAGGAACTCCACCCTTATCAGCCTGGCCCCAGGCTTCGAACTCCATGGCCTACTCTTGGTCAAGTAAGGTATTACACATAGCATGCTGCATAAAGCATATATAATAATATAGTAATGTATTAATAATCTATTTTTAAAATATAGAATTAATTCAGGTAATTTATTTGGGAATCTGATACCTTGTGAGTTGTTAATTCCATTTGCTACTATACCATCGTGATGTTTCAATTTTTACTCACTTCTGTCTGTCTCCTCCTTTCCTTCTCTCCTACTTTCTCCATCAAAGGGCATCAACTCCTCTTTGTCTATTTCCAGACCTTCCTCTCTACTACAATTGCTACCTTTTAAAAAATGCAATGCAAGATAATTAGCTACTACAAAAATTTTTAATAGCACTGTAGATCTGGGGGCAGCTTAGATCTCCATAAACTTCAGAGTTTTAGATGCTCCAAGATGCAATCTGAGCAATTTCCTTGATCTTTTATTGCAGCTGGTAAATCATTTATTGGGCTAGGTTATTTTACAAAATCCTCTTTAAAAACAAAATCCCATAAAATGTATTTATCATAAAGTACTGCACGGCCAACAGTCTTCAAAGTTGTGCATAGCCTGTATTAATTAAAAGCTAGTGTTGTACAGTGACAAGTTAAAAGTATCCACTGTCTCAGTCTCTCTCTTCCCCCTCCACTGCCTGCCTCTCCCCGTGACTTTTTTTTCCTCCTCTTTTCCTTCTCTCATATTCTCTTCTCTTTTAAGGCTTGCCAAAGGGGAGATTGGTGAGTACAAACAAGATATGCTTTTGTGATCACAAATATTTTTCTGATAATTGTGATTTTTTTTTTTTGCTTCCATTGCTATAGCATGCTTGTCCTTTTCCATTCATATTAATTTGACAGTGGTGTCTCACATCCGTAGGCCATAGTCAAACCTCCTTACAGTGGGCATTATACACATCTGTAATAAAAAGATCATTTTGGCTGCAGAAGCCCACAGACTTCAGCTTGGATCTCGCAGCCTACACGAGTTCCTTTCCTGCTGTGCCCACGTACAGCCCTGCTCAGAGCAGCAGGCTTCTGCTTGGGTCCAGTGAGTGGGGGTGAGAGGGATGAGTCCAAAAGATGAGGTGAGGGTGAAGAGGGTAATACAACAGGCAAATTTGGTCACATATTGCAGGGCCATCCATGCTGCTGAGGTGGTCAGCTGCAGTCACATCCTGGTAGATACTCACCAAGTACTTTGCTGACCTTCCTGGAGAGCCCACCCCAGGAACCTTGCCTTGCACCACAGCATCTCTGAACCTCCCTTCTCTGAGATTTGTGCTTCTGGAGCTAAAAGCCTGTGTAACCTGCAGCAGAACATCAATAGTATTCAATATTATTGGCTGAATAATACGGGTGAGATATGTAAGCTTGAGATGAAAGGAAGAAAATTTGGGGGAATTTTGACCTTGCAGCCCAAAACCTACTGTCAGAAGCTCTCTAGCTCTCTTCTTCTGTTGTCTAAAGCAAAATTTGAGGAAAAAATGTTCTTCACGACTATTTTTCACTATAAAGCCAGATTTCCTGAACATGTATAAAAAACCAGATGTGAGCTATAATTTCAACACTTCAGTGTTTTAACATTGTTTTTTATGTATAGTTCTAGAGGAGATGTGAAAAAGACTCCAGATTTCAAAAACCTTCATTTGTCTTGCTGCAAGAAAAAGATAATGACATATACACTTTCTGTGACTTTAGAGATCTTCAGGCTTGAGTTTAAATGTAAAAACTAGCAGTTTCAATTGCCAACAACATATCATCAAACACAGCTCTCAAGGGTTAATATTACACACTAATATAAAAGTAACGATCATCCTTTGTCTCCATGCAATTAGCTTTTTAACAACGTGCCTGTAGCTCCTACGCAGGCTAAATGCTGCTTTGAAATATTTTCTCCTCAACTCCAAATGTGTTAAGCTGACTCTGGCCAGCTTCTATAAAACCAATTAATTGTAGGGCACTGCCTTTAGTGGGGGAGCACCCAGTGCCCCACGCAGCAGTGCCATGTGCTGCTGCCCACGGTGGCTCGGTTGCAGGCTGGTCAGTGCAGCACCAGTGCAGGACCAGGCAGCATCTTGATGCAGGAGACAAGCTGGTAAATCCTATCTGGAGTCATATCCTTGCTATTCTGGAATCCAGGGCATTGGATCAGGCTTTGGTTCTCATGTACACCCGTCAGGAGCAGATGCAGCCCTTGTTCAAGAGAGGCAGCAAGGGAATGGTGAGGATGAAATAAGCTCTTGGCAGCATGTGACAGCCTGGGTAGGGTGAACAAGGGTGAAGACCCCTTTACAGCCCTGCCTCTGCACCTGTAGACTTTATTATTTTTGTTAATTTTTTTTTTCCAAATTGAGGAGGATACTGAGGGCCAGGAAGAGTTAACTGTAAAGAGCACAATACAGTAAACATGTTTTTTATATAAAGACAATACAATTTCCCTTTATAATACACATGTGATTTGACATTGAAATAAATGCAGATGCTTCTTTGCTTGGTGTATTCCCTGTTGTGCTTTCTAAAACACCTTCACATATGGTTTGCCTCATTCCTGTGAAACTGCTTGTTGTTTATGTCATACAAACAGAACAGATTGAATTTATACCAAGGTAGGAGGGTGATGAATCCTACATTAGAGGAAAATCCTTGTCTGAGCGTTTTGAATTTGTTCAAAATTAGTGTTGCCTGTTAAAAATTGCCCTGAATTGTCCCTTTTGTCCCTTGAGCTTTTCTAAAGATTTCATTAAAAAAGAAAAAAAATCTGTGGCTGCCTATAAATGCAATCTTTTATTCAAATACCTAACATTTACCTAAAATCAAAGGTCAGATTTTAGCAGTTCTTTATAGCTGTCCTAGTAGGATCTGTTTCATCACTATGTATAAAATACTGCCATTAAGAGTGGACATTCGACTTCCTTTGAGAAAAGCAGAATAAGCCTTTATTGCTTGCTTTAAAAAGTGCTAATCTTTTAAAAATTTCTCAGTAACTTCTGATAGTCCACCTAAACCCTGTTTCATTATTTCTAATTCCATTTTGAAATGCAATTAAAGGCAGACTAAGCTTGAACTCTTAGGAGAAATCAGAAGTCCCACTATTTTCTTTGAATGCTTTCAAATTTTTCACATGTTATTCTTAAAAACGCTTAAGGTTTAGTTGTGTGACCACAATTCCCTGATTCTGAAGTCTTAATTTTGCAGGCAAGTCTCAGCAGGACACAATTCCTGTTTTTGTTTTGGTTTGGCTTTTTAACATATTCAGTTATTAGATGGTGTTTACTTCGGTGCATGTTCTCAAATCTTTGAGGACTGAATTTTTACAGCAGACCAGTATATGATTCTGTGGAGTTTTTGCTTTAGTTTCAGTCTCATGGGAGTTTTTTCTGCTGCAGGAAAAGTTTGCTTTTTGGAAAATTATTCTATGGACAAATCATTAAATATGGCAATGGCATCTTTCCTATGCACTCTAATTTTTCTGAGCTGTCAGTTTCTTCTTTTATTATATAATTTAATTCATATTTGGGCAAATTCCAATGAACTGCACACATTCTGAGATTTTATTTCTTTTCTTTCTTGTGCAATGAAAGAATTATTTCCCTGTTCTGGTGCATTGTGGTAAAATTTTTCCAGTGAAAATTGAATGAGAAATAAAATGCTTTGAAAAAAATTTGAAATAAAAAAAGGCATTATTTCAAAATTAATTCAAACTGCTGGGAAAAAAATAGGAAACAAACTTTTAAGGATTGAAAATAAATGAAACATGAGTCTTTGCTAAGAACTATTTTTTCTGGGAGTCTTTTGCAAAGCCCTCCAATATATATGCACATTCTTAATTTTGCCAGGATTTGATATTGTTATGGTGATGGGAAACATGTACTCTTGCAGTTGCCTATGGACTTCAGTGCAATTATACTTGATGATAGTTTTATTTATATGTTCAGGATGATGGAAAGAGTTGGCAGCCAATGCTGTTCCTCCTGCAAGTTCCAGAGCTTCAGAGCTCCACCAGCTGAGAGCTGGCCTCTAGTAATAGACAAGAGAAATTAGTGATACAAAGAATTAGTTGGGAGTGTCATTTGAGAGTTGTCAGTGACTGATCAGTCACAATTACTAGGGAGATGTTTGTCTGTTTGGTTGGTGTTCTTTTTTTCCTTTTCTATTGGCTTTAATGGTCTTGAGCAGAAAGGAGTAGTGAGCTTAGTCGTGGAGCAACTTCAGTACAGACCCAAAGTTTTCCTAGAGATCTTGTCAAGGGAATTGTGTGGTTGACATCCGATTATGAGTAATGGAGCTGAAAGAGCAGGGGAAGTGCTCCCCAGTGCTGGAGCAGTTCACTGTTTGACACAGACCTCTCCAGGACTGCGTGTTTATAATTCCTCACCAAAATGCTCTTTCTGCTCTCTTCCTCCATCTTAAAGAATTCTTATCTGGTAAAAGTGAAAGAATATGGTTCAAATTTGGTAATAGACAAGGGAAAACTGGGCATGACTATCATGCAGCTCTTTGACAATAAATTGCTAATTTCTCTTCTTAAATATGACTAATGCTGAGTCTCCAGCTACCAAGAAATGTGGACTCATAAAGTTGTTGGAGCTTTTGCTATGGGTGCAGACAAAATATCTTCAAGACAGCACTGCCAGCTTTTCTCCCTCACAGACATTTCACACGATTCAGCTTGGCTTCCTGCTCAGCACAAAAGCAATTTCTGACTTAGCTGAATTGCCCTTTGGTTTGTTCATACTCATAGGAGAGTAGAAGACTTGGGAAACTGGCTGTGAAACATGGAGTTGAGAGAGATGTGGTTGTTGTTTGTCATTTAATAAACATTTTGTTTTCATGAGCTAGAAAAGATGACATTACTGATGACTAGTGGAGAAAAGCAAAGCTATAAGAGTGCCATACATGGTCGTCTCTAATGAATAGAATGAATAAAAATAATAAGTGCATTACATAGCTAACTGTCACATCTTCAGGGCACTACAGTAAATAAGTGGGAGTTATACATGTGCATTAGTAGCAAAATGGGTACCACAGTTTGGATCCTATTGAGTACAGTGTGAAGAGAAAAATATGATAGATTGCTGCTTTTTATCTGTCACTGCTGTGGCACAGAAGCATAGACCATATGTATGTAAAATGACTTTGTTATTTCAGTAAATTCTCTAACTCTTTCTGTTGTAGCCTGTAGCAAAATGAATAAGTAGCTGAAGATCCTGGTGGGATAGTTCTGATTTTATCAGAATAAAGTACCTCTGCAGAGGCATAATTATTATTAAATATACAGTGATGTGTGACAAAACAACCAGAGAAGTTAGCAGGGTCGCTGCTTTTACAGGTTTTCAGTACAAACTGAGATGCTTCACAAAAGGTGGGACCAAGAAGCTGTGATGGTGAAGCTGAAAAGAGCACGAAAGTTTGGGCAAATGTGGGTCTTGTTAACTCTTGTTTCTTATTTCAGAGATGATGATAAAACTGTGGATGATAGTCAAAATGCTCCTCCTCAATCACCTAGTGGAACCAATATTTCTTGCCTTCTATTTTGTCCTTCTTTATGTAGAATACAGTATCTCCTTCTGTGGCGAAGTCGGATTTGGGCAGGGTGGAGATGAGGACGGTGAAAAGGAGAGAACAGAGAGGATCTACCATTTGCCTGGCCCTGGATCTGAACATTCAAACCAAACTGCCCGGTTTGGGAGTATGGTTAAAAAATTCTGAATAAAATGCAGTCTGTCTGCCCTTTGATTTAAGAGGAAGTCCAGCCAGTGAGGAATTTACAGTCATCATGGTTAATTCCTGTGACGGTGTGAATCATTGTATTGAGCTTAGTCTTTAAACAACTTGGTAACCTTCCAGTGTACTTTGTCTTCATAAGATTTTCAGCCTGGCATCTAAATCTGTCCCAGTTTTTGGTTTAGGTATCTGCTGAAGGCTAATGATTGAAAACATGCCAGTTTTATGGAATTAATCGTGGTGAAACTCCTGGTTCAGCTATTCTTTCTTGCAGCTGTACTGGAGGCTATGTCTCTCTCACAATGTGAAGAGATGCTCTTCCCGGCTGTTAATTCTCCAGTTTAAATCACTGCAGGGAAAGAGAGTTGGGGATGGAAAAAAAAAATCCCATTCCTTCATCAGTCCCATTACTTGGAAATAGAGGGCAAGCTATTTTACAAAGATTTAACTAACTACTAATGTAATTTGTTCTGCATTGTTTGCCCATTAATCCAAAAATTACTTTTCCCTTTGAAGCTTTCTTTATGTAGAGGAAACAATGCCACCCTTAACCATTATGTGTATCATTTTATGCAGGATAACTGTTTTTATTTGCCTTGCATTTTGGTTAAACGTAGTACAGGGGCCTTTGAGGATCTTTGGTTGCTTGGTAAGTTATAGTATTTCAAAGTTGGAATAATTTCCATTTCAAAATATTGTATCACAATCCTCATCTTCTAAAAGACACTTGGATGTATGTTCATACCACAAGTATTCAATTTAGCCTTAGATGTGCCAGAAATTTTGAGGAACGAAAGGATTCTCTTGACTCTTAGCATATGCCATTCTTTCTCTGGCTTAAGATACGTACATCAGATATAGAGTTTGACCTACAAAGTATCAGAAGGTCAAAGATATGTATTCAGTCTGGTTTATCACACATTTCACTATCCTGCACAGTGCATCTGGAGAAATTCTTCCTGATCTGCACATGCCTTATATACATAAGCACATAAAAACACTTTCCAGTTTTCCTTGAGATAGTTATCAGCACCAGCATCTCCACGGTAGGAGTATCTTTCTTATACCTTAACTTTTAGAAAAAAAAACTGATATGATAAATTAAAGGCTTAAACCCCATAATGCCTATATTTTTTTTTCCTGAAGATTAACACTGAATAAACACTGGATTTCCAGATCTGTGGTCCCGAAACAAAGTCAGAAACTGATCCTAAAAATAAATTGTCTTCTAGTGGCTTTAGATGGAAGTATGCTTCCTTGGTATTTTTAATCAGTCCCTGAGATTATTGTCCTCTGTTATGATTATAGCAGGACTGTCCAAACAGTGGCCCAAGGAGTGACTATACTCAGCATCTCAATGCCTTCCAGCAATTCCTTTTGATTGTATATCCCCAAAAGCTTAACGCCAGCTGTGTGGCAGTCACAGAGATGTGACTCTGTAGTCTACTGCCACCGATCTGTGGAGTCATGGGAGATTAAAAAGCCTACTCTAGTTCATTTGTAAATTGGCTATTATTTTTAGTTAGTTCCCCAGGTGAAGGCATCCATGCTATGCTAATCAGTCTGAATTAATTCTAGGAGACAGTTTTCAAAGCAGCGTACAGCAGGCTGGTGTCCCAGTGGTAGGTTCTCTCCTGTGTATTAGTGTGGAAACGTGTTACATTAAAAGCTCTGTTTATTAGACAATCCTGTTTCTCTAAAACACTGAGTCTGTTTAATCTACTGTGCTAGTTATTTTCGTAAGAATTTTCAGACCTGCATTTTTCTAATAAAAATTAACACTGAGAGAAAAGATGGGTTGGTGGTAAATTCAATAAGATATGACTTGAACAACATGAGAAATTCTGAGCTATGAAATCAAGTGACAAGAGAAGTAGTATTTTAAGCCTGGCCCCCACAAAACTGTGGCCATGTGGAATTTTCCCATTTGCCTTCACTGGGCTTTGGATCAGGCCCTGGAGATACCAACAATATTTCAAGGGTTTATGATCATTGCTAACTTTGGAAACAGTGCCAGGCTTCAAGAATAGGGACTGCATTCCACATGCAGCAGGAATAGCCTTTTCCCTACTTTGAGTAATGTTACAGGAACAATAAAAAATTCTTGCTACTGGGAATGCCAGGCTCTGTGGGACTTGGATGGGACCTGACATTTATACAGTTCATCACTACTGTAGATCAAGGAACGCTACTTTTAGCAAAGAATGCATATTCATTCTTTTTTGTTAACCTTTGCTTCAGTGCATTCATGACAAGATTGTATGGGTATGTAGCTGTGTTTTAACAGTTTTTTAATTTCAGTTGTTGCTTGAAGCACTACTCTGGAAATTAGACACTTTTAGTAGTTCAATTATTGTTGATTTATTCATCCCTCTTGTAGATACAGTGAATGCAGTTACTATAGTAAGGTTATCTAGTTCTGAATGCCAAATGCCAAGTTTCAGAGCTTACATCTTGGCAACTGCAAGACTTATTGGCTTGGAATTTGTCATGCCAGCAGTACTGCCTTGTAGCATTTATTTCACAGATTTTCATTAAATGGGGGAAGACGAGAGAATAGTGCTACTAGTGACATGATGCATCAAACTGTTTACTAACATTACAGGGAAATCAGTTCAAAATAACATAACTCCAGGCTTCATTCTGCCATTTTTCCTAGACTTCATTGGAAGAATAGCAACAATACACTAAATATAAAACATGTAAAAGTGCTGTTTGGGAAAAATGTTTTATTTAATATTACCCCCTTGGAAAAAATCAGAAATTGTAGAATACCAAAATAATCTAAAAATACTGTACAATGCTTGGAACTTTCATGAACTTTGTTGTAATTTCTCTTTTGGGGGCAATGAGTCAGCAGAAACTTGCTTAAGTTCCCCCATCTTTAGCATCTGCTCTGAGTATGTTGCTAGACAGCAAACAGGAACACAGAGGGGCAGATCCTCAGCTGAGGAGCTGTAAGCTGTTGAAGTGCCATTTCCAGTAACGTGACAACAATTTGCTTTGACTGAAGCATAAACTTTCATGCTAACCTGCTGTAACACTTTCCATCACCCTGTAGACTGTCTGTATGTGAAATATAATGCACCTAATGGCATTTAAATTAGCTATTGTTGGAGGCTTCTGTCATACTATAATCTTTCCCAGTAATTTGTAAGGTCCTCTACCACTTAGCCTCCCTCCACTTTTCAGTGGCATCTCTTCTGCTGGTGTTACCCTACTACCACAGATATCAGCTCTCAGTTCCCCTTGCCACTGCTTCCATGTGCAGCTTTAACCCACGACTTTTACTCGGAGATAACTCCTCAGGATAGCTGTGAAGTTTTTCCTTTAAACCTATCCTCCCCAAAAAGGCAGGTACAAATCATTAACATCTAGCTCTTCTTGGAGTGGTGATATCTGCTGAGACTGACATGCTGCTGTACAAAAACACAGCCCCATACACAGCTTTCAGTTTGTGTTTAATCCTTCACTGTGCAGTTTCAGTGCTACAGTACAATCTCTCTGAAGCATGACTTTACAATTTTATTAGTTCAACCAGCACCTTAGATGCTTACAGAATAACAAAACAAGGAATTCGGATTCATCATTTAGCAACCACAGAACTTCAGCTGAAGATCAGTGTTATTTCATGGATCTGATTCTAATAGCTCAGACAAAATCTGCAGCAGGTGTCTGAGTATAGCTGATACAGTCTAATATTGTGATCCATAATCAGCTGATAAATAACAATACGTACTATTGCTGTTATTTCTGTTTCACTGGCTGTCATCAACTAAAGATTCTGTCTTTGTTTAGGATTGTAACGAAAAATCACAGACCTTTTTCTTAATCCTTAACTCAAAGCTTCTCCCAGAATGACCAAATCAAAATCTTCAACTGGAAAAAGGACTGTAAACTGTACTTCCACTGTGATTTTTTCCCTGGGGGTTGAGGACAGTATTTTGCACTCTAAAAGGGGGTTTTGCACTGAAGTTTTCTTTATATTTTATTGACCAAAATGTGAAGATTTCAGCTTTAGAAAAATGATTCCTTTTTCAGTGGCACTACTTTTTTCTCTGGATTAAAAGAAGCTTTTGGTTTGGTTTGCTTTGGTTTGGGGTTTTTTGTTTTTTATTAATAAGAATCACAAAACCTAAAAAATATAAAATAATAATATTCTTTTGATCCATATTTGCATTTCTCATTGTCTTTGAATCTCTGTCCCACTGATTTAATAACTCTCTCTTCTTTACCTGCCTAATTTATGTGTGTGAAATATTTTTGGTTTCGTTGCTGTCTTCTTTCCCTTGTTAGTGGTTCACAGTTTTTCTCAGGCAGTTGGAAAACACATGCCATTGCAGGATACTTTCTAATCCATGTTTGCCACTAACCGAATTATACATGGGTGGCATAGCACGTATTCAGTCTTTCATCCTTATCAGTTGCTTCATCATTACTTTCAATCTTCAGTGAAAAATGTGACTAACATGTTGTGTGGTATAAATAGACACTGCAGTTTGAGATCATTTATGCATGGTTTGAATTTTGATGAAATTTTATACTGCCCCCTGGGCTAAACACTTAACCTAAGTGATTGTCCCAATAATTTTGTTGAATCAAACCTTTTCAGATGGAAGTTTTACCTTTCATTATCTTCTAAACTGTTTACTATAAAGCTTTCCAGGAGTGTTAGAAAGCAAATAAAAAAGGACACAGTTTCTCTTTATCAGTGATTCCGTGAATCATTATCTTGTCATTGTAAATGAATGGAAATAAAAAAATGAAATACTTCAATTCAAAAGATTTGTTTTTTAGGTGATCCCAGGTCATCCTCAATATTTTTTCTTTTACACCTACAAAATTGGGGGCTATACAAAATGTGAAAGCAAAAATGTAGATTGATATATTTATTAATATTTGTGTATAAATATATTTACTTTTGGCACCAGTCAGTGTGCAAATTTATGTGATTCTTTATTTTAATTTCTTTAGTTTCTAATTAGAAACTTCTAGTTGCCACAGTTTCATGATTTTTGCATATTTATTTATTTGCTATTAAAATGACTCAGCAATATCTATGTTATTTTAGAAAATATTGCTCAAGCTCTATATTTGAGATAATTTTTATTTCAATGAAAAACATTCTCTTCATGTAGCTTTATTGCTTTGGGTGTTTAAAAGTCTGAAATTAATTTTTGTAAGCTGAAAGTAATCATCGAACACTGACACTTTAAGCATTACAATAATGCAGAAAATCATCATTGACTCAGTTAAGATGTTCCTATTTCTTGCAATTACAATGCAATGCTCTTGTTTTTCAACCAGAAAAGGGCCTTATTTGACTTTCATCTGAGTATTTTGTAGAGGTTTACACTGTTTATAAGCATCGTGAGTTGTTCAATCACTTCCTTCTTTCCTTTAGCCAGTCTTAGTTCTAATTCGCTAATTACATTTAGGCATTTCCCCACCCACTAAAAAACAATATCTTTTTAAGAAAGCTGGAACAGGCAGTCCAGAAGAATTAAGTGACTTAGTTCAGACAAGCTGTCGCTTGGTTGCATGCCCACTGTGACAGAGGCAGGTCCTGTGACACCCTCTGTGGCCCCTCTGTGGTCTTCAGGTCCCCTTGGCCAAGGTGGCACATGAGAAGGTCTCCCACCCTCCCCATCTTCCTGGGTTTCTTTGGCAGAGCACTGAGTGCAGCTGGAGTGGGTGGAGGGATGTCCCTCAGGTCTGATCTCCTTGGAATCCTGGGCTCCTGAGGCAGGGTGTGTGCATGCTGCTTACTGATTCTGATGAGAGGCACTGCTGGAGTGGGGGGAGGAAGTTCAATTTTTCCAGCACCAAAATCTGAACATTTTATCAAGAAAAGAATTCCCACAGAAAGGCAGTTTTCTGGCAAGCTCTGCTAGTCAGAAGTCTCAGCTCCCCTTCACACCGGAGTCTCGATGGAAAATTTTATAGCTAGCCCTACTGCAGAGTCTTTCAGAGGTGTTGAGCACCCACTGTGACCATTAATTTAAATAAGCCCATAATGTGGTTTGCATTTAATAAAGTTGCAGCCTCCACATGAACCAGGTTTACTGAGTGTTGCCTTCTTTCCTGCTGAGTCTGAGTCTGCTGGTCTGGATAGTGTAAGAGCTTTGGACTCAGAGCACGCCTTCACCCCATTTCATTAGAAATATCCAAGAAAAGACTACAGACTGTGTGTTTTCACCCAGTAGAGATAACTTTGATTCAGGGATAAGGATGCACACAAGAAAAGTGGCAAATAAATAGGTTTGTACTTGGAAGAGGCCTTTCATTGCTTGCCCTACTACTGACATATCAGAATTGATAATTCTAAAAAAAGTAATGTATTTCTTTACTACTTACACAGCACTAGAAAGATAGCATACTATTAATTCTAAAATCTTCAGAAGTAGTGGTAGAATAAAAAGCATCAAGTGCTTATGAAGAAAACAAGCAAAATGAAAACAGATCAGATACTTCGACAGTGTGATTTAGCTTTCCAGTGGCTTCAGCAGGGCAGTAATGTCAGATGAGAAACTGAAGTTTAGTTGCACTATTTACAAGAGGAAGTATGCGCTGCTTACAGAAGGGAAGTTTGAAAAGCAACGTATGTCTGATTTTTTCATATTTACAGTAAGAGCACCCAAGTAGCTGTAGCTCACAGCGAGTGTTCCTTACGTTTGGCATTCTGCATTTAAATAGACTGGTGGTGGGTGCTTTTGTAACCAATCTGGTCTCATAGGCTGGCTGCTTATGTTTCCAACATTGTGCCATTTCACTCTGCTCCTAATGAATATAACCAGTTTATTGTTCAAGTCTCTGTACCAAGCCCTTGTCTACAATTGAGTCCCAGCTTATTCAGCTGACCAGGGTTTTCAGTACTTCACTTTTAACTGATTAGACAGATCCACAGTCAACTTTTAGCTGCTGTATTTGTCTAGTGAAAACTTGGGTTTGCCTTTCAGTGGCATACTGAGGGTAATTTGCTCAGTGTAGAGCTCTCCTCTTCTCCGTCTTTTCCAGGGATTTGCCAAGCATTTCCCTGTTCTCCCAAACAGCTTCTGGCAGCCCTCTGTCCAAGCCAGAGCACAGCACAGTGTCTCAGCATAAGGTCAGTCCTCAGATCCTTTGGGGTCACACACAATGGAAGATGTATTTTCAATTTGCACTTCTCACTACGAGTGCAATCTCAGTGCCCTCTATGATCTGTCACAACACTTGCCAGCACAGTGCCAGAATGGGAGGCACACCAGTATTTTACAGCCTGTCTCAAGCTACCCATTGAAATGAAGGAACCATATGACCCCATTAGAATCAAGAATGTGTGGTATTACTGCTGTGGTTGAGAGGGTTTTTTGACAAAGTGCTTTGCACTGGAAAACTGTGACTTTCAAAAAATGAAATTGTGGGAAAGGATAATTAAAACAAAATTTGGACACCCTTGAAATATTCCATCTTGATATTTTAAAAAGAACATTTGTTTGAAATTACTTTCCTCCAACACATTTTAAAGTATAAGATGGGTTAATTCTATTGAAAAGGTCAAAATCATTTCAAGCCACTTTAAATTATCAAAACAGGTCCTTTCACTAACCAAAATATCCATACATGAACTTTTTTGTTTTCACCATTTTCATCTCAATTTTGGACCAGAGTTGTCTTTTGGAAACCATCACATGAAGGGGAAGCTACTTCTCATGCATCTCTATTCTGCAATTAAAAACCTCTAAGAGACCTTCATGTATTAGTTAAGGTGAGGTCTTGTGCAGCATTGGCCATTACCTTGGGTAACATCTCAGCAAAAAAAGAATTAGATTTTGCATGAAAGAAGAACAAATGGACAACAAGAACATTTCCCCAGCTGGCTTTATCTTGGAAAATATTCTTGCTGACTGTGCCTCAGCATCCTTATTGTATTCTTGTTACAATGTGTATCATGGAAAAATGTTATAGATACAGACCTCCACACATCATGTAGGTGGTTTCTACACACCTTTATTAATGCTTCCTAACTCCCTCTCTGCCATTTCTGCCCATTCTCCTGTGTTTTCCCTGTTTTCTTGTTTCAGTTTCTGACAAAATCAGTAGTGTCCAGGACAATGATAGCTTTGGTATTCCCTGAATTTTTAGTGCTGATTGGTTGGATTATTCAAAAATTATCACATAATAGAAAGACATTCAGAGAAATGCTACCGAATTTTGTGTCCTTTTCTCACCCAGCTTCATAGAACCTGGCTTTTCCCAGATTCTTCCTTTTGGGCCTGAGTGAAAGCTGAAGACTTCCAACATTTGTTCAAGATGTTTGGATCTCTGACAGCCCATGTGGCAATTCCAGATGCATCCATTTGGCTGTACTGTCTTGCTCTACAGCACAGGAGCAGGGACTCCTCTGTGCCTGAGACATCATGCTAAATCTATTGTGTGTGGACTAATAGCCTTCAAATGTGCAACAAATCTGTTACTCTTGGACTTACTGCACACTTGCAGCTCTGGGGGACAGTACTTCTGTAGTACTTCCTAAACTTTTGGATTGAGTGTGTTTATGCTCTTTGCAGCATGTGCAAATCTGTTTTGTATAAAAAAGCCCAAGGATATGAATACCCTAAGTACAATGGCAAAGGTTATTTATTACAGAATGAATTTTTTCTTTTTTTAAAATTTATTTATTTTTTTTTACAAAATCATAAAAACCTGATACACTGTTTTACAGTGATTTCCAGTGATTTCCAGCACTTTCCAGTATGGTTCTGTATTAGGAGATTTATTACTGTGATCTGCTAAGAGGCTAATTTCTGAAACACATCACCTAATCTACAGCCCCAAACAAATCACATTGAAGTCAAGTTTTCTTCAGTTTCTGGAATTATGGCTTAGAGAATTTGCCAATATGAAGTTCTCAGATGCTGTTTAATGTTGGGTATCTCATGGATTTTTGTCCTGGACTACAAACAGCAGATGCAATACATGACCCACATGCCTCTCTTTGTTTCCTTTTATTCCTAACTTCATGTAGGACAGAAATACCAACTGATGAAATAGCAGTGACAATTATGATGTTCCATTACATAAATTTAGATGAGCTTAATATACACAGTGTAACAATCTTGATCAAAGGATTTGCTGTCAGGCAGAGAGTTGACTAACAGGCAAATGATTGGAAACAGCTTTTTTTCCAGCCTGGATTGGGTGATAATAATGTGAAAAGAATGGAAGCTCTAAAAGGAATGCTCTTTCACTGCCTACGTTGTAGCAGGCATGAAAGGCTGTTGTAGGGCGGTGGAGGCTGTCTCTTTCTGAGGCTAGACCATTGCTGGGGAAGCAAAGGCAGAGACGGTCCTGGCTCACTGAAAGGAACTCTAACCTAAGTCAAAGCACTGCACAAGGGTGGCAAGGATAGGTAGAAAGGCTGGATACATTTAGGCTTTTTAAAGGTTGTGGGTTTTTTAAACACTGTATGCCCCAGGAAAAATGCATCATTGACACAGAGCCATCACAAAGCTGCAGCTCTGTAGTCTGGGAGGTTAGACCTGATCTGGAGAGAGGTTAAGGCAGCTGGGCTGCATGCATCTCATTTTTCTGGAGGTCTAACACCCTTGGCCAGAAAGTATGCTGAGAGAGGCCAAGGAAAGTAATGTTAATTTTCTCTCCTAGAAATGCGACACAAGATCACTGAGACGAAGAAAGTATGCCAGGGGTAATTTGACAATTGACACATCAAGGCTTAGAGGCTATATTAAAAGAACTATTAGACATGTCAATTAATTTTCCTTTGCCTCATTAATGAGCATCTGAGCTATGCATCTTCTGTTTGAAGCAGCAAGTAATCATTTTTCTAGGTTCCTTCATGCTACGACAAGTCACAGCCCTCTCGAGACACACATGAGACAGGGCATAATAGAGTATGATTATTGTTCCTAATTTCATGAGTGACTCTAAACTTTCAAACTGAAGGGAAATTTAATATTTATTTTGAATGTTAAATGATGTCTCTGAAAGAAGGAAACCTATGCAATTCAATGTTTTTCAAAGCGCCAGCTTGTTCCACGCTTTTAATTTGATTCTTTAGTAGTAACTGAGTTTATCCACTAACTCCAGTCCCAGATTCCAATTAAAGCTCCAAAAGAAAAAAGAGGGAAGAAAATACTGAAAACCCATGCCCCAAAACCAAAGCCAGAGCACACTCTTTCTTTTGCTATGGGAACTATGAAGTTGCTGACAACCTCCATTAAATGCCACAGCCAACTTCTGACATGCTCAGCAGTGAGTCTCATGACCTACAAACAGAAAGCCAATCTAAATCATGGAATGGTTGTATTTGTCTTTTGTGTGTAGAAACCTGCTGCTGGAATTTGCTGAGTGCTTCTAAAAATGTAGCAGAAGGTTCACTGTCAAAAAGCATTGTCTTTGTAAATTTTACCTTCAAACCTTGAGCACAGCAAGCAAAAAGTATTTAACAAGCAGACAAAACCCCCCACACAGCACAACAACTAAACCACCAAAACATTCTGTCTCTCTTTTTTTTGTGACTAAGTCTTTAAGCTGAAAGAATAACATCAAATATGACCTGAAACAATGTGCCTTCAGGTAGGAACCAGAGAAAAATAAAAAAATATTAAAGTGTTTGAAAAAAAAAAGTTAAGGCTACACAACTAAAACATCCTTATTATGACACTTGATTTGAAAATTAAAATTTTAATGCAAATATAAGTTCTGGTGTAACCTAAGTTTTAGGTTGATCTTTAAGGAAATAAAGGTTATTAAAGCTACATACTATGCATGAAAAAGAGACTATGAAACGCAGAGAACCTGAGAGAGCAATATTGTCTGAACTGAAGAAGAGGTTTTCAGAGTAATCTGTATCCTGTAACCACAGTGCTCTTTCTAATTCTAGCTTTAGTTTTAGCTAGTCTAGTAAGTTTAGCTTTTTGGCTAGTTAGTTTTTTAGCTAGTTTAGTTTTTTCTAGTCTCGTTTTAGCTGCATTTCATCAGTTAAATTCTTTTTGGTATATTTATAAATCTCACCTTGAGTATTCCCTGACTACTTGAGGCTTTTGCATCCATATGTTGCTACCAAACTTTTGGGAATTCATAGGAAGGTGATCAGTCTATTTTGCTGGACAAAATTAAGACTGTATAAATGCATTTAATATAAATTAAATAAAAAGCTCTAGATAGGGAGGAAGGAGCAATAAGGATCCTGCCACACACATCCTGTAGATGTGGGAAAGAGCATCAGACCCACAGCACTGTTAGTCTGTCACACTGAGTTTTGACAAGGGTAGGTTTTGCCATCTGAGAAAGATATGACTATTTTGTAGGTGCTTCTATTTGAATGACTTATGAATCACATGGAGTCAAAGGAGCAGAGTGTGCTACAGGCCAGTGAATTCCTGTCTGAATTCAGACCAGTAGTGGGAAACCTTATGGGTCAAAGATAAGGGGACTTTGTCCTCTAGGGTTGTGATTGCGATTATCTCTATTGTAGGTAGAAAATTAATAAGCGTTAAGGATGATTGGCAAACTGATTGCCCCTCCCCAGTTCTTCTCCCAATAATCCAGCCTTTCAGCAGAGGAAACCAAAGCCTAAATTCAGAATCACCTCTGTGGTGACTCCTGAAGGTTATTTAAGTGTTTCTTGTGTTTATTGTCTGGATGAACCTGGTTCTTCAAAAAGCTGCAGTATGTATTTCAGATATTTGGAGTTCTTGGATGAAAATTCTAAGGGTTCCAAGAAAAAGCAGAATCATATCTTTGTAAAAAGTTAAAAATAATATTTTCCATGTGCTTAAGAAACAATAAATCTTTCAACAAAGAGTATTATTTACAAATACACTTTCAGACAAATATACACAGGGGGGAAAAAAAGCCCAAACCAGAGAAGTTAATTTGCATGATAAGTTCAATACCTGCCAACTGTTGTTTATCAGAGACAGCAAAATAACAAGTCTTTTGTTCTGCCCAAATGCATTATTTTTCTGTTTTGGAAGCTTTGGTCTAATGTTTCTTGAACACTGGAGTTTATTTCTTAGACAGGTATCTTAGCAAGGCAAAGTATATGCAGTAAGGCTGTCTGTCAGTCTTCCCTAGTAATTTCTGAACCTGTTGGCCAAGAGGGGACATATCTCAGTTGCTGCCTCCACAGAGAGAAACGTTCAGTCCCAACCTACTAGAAAGTCAGCTCCCTTGTTCCTGAAAATCCTTATTTTATGAGTGAAGTCTCAGAACTGAGTGTCTTTTAGATGTTTTGTTTTTAGAAATTGTGCGGGGGGCGGGGAGCAATAAGTGGTGTGGTACTTTATATTTGAACTGAAGGAACAGGCTTATTGACATCTCTAAAGTGTGGGCCCCTTCTTTACTCTTGAACAAATCTTCTGGTTGGAGGTGTCAAGTCCAAAATATTTCAGTGCCCATGAAATATTTGATTATTTTCTTTTATAAATTCTTCTCTTGGTTGTTCTTTCTCAGTCTGATGCAATTGCAGTTACCTAGGAGCCATATCAAAACCTCTTCAAAACTGCAAAGATCCACATGGATGTTGATAAAGCATCAATTTTTACAAGTCAGATTTTATTCTTAAAGGAATGTGTCTTTTCTACATCTTAATTTTCTTCTCTCTAGTAAGATAAAGCTTTTTCTGGTGGTGCTGATGTCTTAGGCCAGCACACTATGCTATCTCTCCTGTGTAGAGGCACAAATGTAGCTTTTTTCCCCCTGGGATTTGTTTTTGTAGGCCCGGTGTCCTTTCAGTACTCCAACATCCTTCACTTACCCCTCTGCTTCTTGTTATTCTCTGATACTGTGGTTTCTCATGGTGACACTGTTTTGTGTTCTGGCACAAGCTGGAGTCGTTTAGTCACATTTGGGATAGGAGCTCTGAATGTGTCTGAGAGGAAGTGCACCCAAAGGAAAACATAGACCCAGAGCACATTTTTATCTAAAGCACACTGAAAAATCATAATGAGCTTATTATATTGCATTTTCCTTATTGAAAAAAACATTTCTAACTGGAAAAGGATGGCATCTGCTTCATCTGAGGTGATTTGTTGGTTTTTCGGGATGTTTTTTTTGCTTTTAGAGATGCGTGTTGCTATGGTCCTGTGCAGCAATTAGCAGAAAGTTTTAGGATTTCTTAGCATCAGGCAGAAAGCTTTGCTTCTCGTAGCAAATGTCCCCTTTGGGAAGGAAGTTTCAGATGAAGAGCATTTCACTGGATCAATAGATGACACCAACAGAAAAGGAAGCTGGCATTTGTCTTGCCGTGTCTTACATGCAGCTATGGGCTATAGAGGAAAGTATGTTATCTAGAGATTGCCTCTGATAAGGGAATATCCCTCAAACTCCCAGTGCAGCTAGCAATCACGCATTGATTTTTTGAGAAACAAGCTGTAGCAATTTTTAAATTTCTGTTTTGTACTGTGGAACCAGAGGAATAAAGCTATGTCTTCACACTGAAGGAAAATTCGTGAAATTTCTTTCCAAAGGCAGCCAGGCAGCCTATTATAACACTACCTTAAACACAGCTAGTATCCATTGTGTCATGCAGTATAACAAGTGGGAAGGAGAGCACTGCACAAGGAATTACACAGTTTTCCTTCTTTCTTTTTCTTTCTCTATTTTTTCTTAAAGGCAGAAGACCTGATTTCTGTAAACAACCCCCTAAAGGTACTCCCCCACCAATAGCAGCCCACTGTAAAATGGATAAGGTTCTCATTATGTATCCTCCATGTCTTGATCATAATTTCTTATCATGGTTGACATTCTGGTCCAGTTATATCAGGTACATTCTGTGTAAGTCCTTTAGAAGACCGGGATAAAACCCTGCTGAATGCAGGATCATTTTGCCTTGGGCAGAGAGTTAGTCAAAGTGCACATAGTTCAAGGTGGATTTCTAGTCAGATTCTGCAGTACTGGGACATTCTGAAAGAAGTATTTTTGAATTGAACGTAGCTCAGAAGGAATTAAATTAGTTCTTTAATGCTTGGTTTTTCTCCAGAGCCATCAACACAAATTACTTTCTAAAATAGGCAGCAAATATAATAACACAGCATTAAACTGGAAAAAAAAGTTAATACCATTATTACGTGATGCATTTTGCTTCACTAAATTGTATGGATAATTTCCACCATAATTTCAGTGGTGTTTACAAAGATCTTTAAAAAATATTTCAGTTTAACATTTCCTATAACTGTCTTTTTCATAATGTAATTGAATTTAAGATAACTGTACAGTATCTCAGTTTTCTGAGATAACTGTTTAATGATGTTTTTCTGAGATAGCTGGTAAATGGTGTTTTAAATATAATAGTGTCCTAGAGTATTCTGCACAAACACACAAGTCCTTTCTTTTTTAAGGCCCTTAAAAATTTAATTAAACTGGCCTAACATAAATTAACTTCTTTGAGCAAACATGTTGTATTAAAGCAAAAATGTTTTTTGAATATGCAGTGTAATAGCATCAGTCATCTGCTCAAACCTGAGATTGTTTTCTTTCATCAAACTGTGAAGAAGAGTTCTTCCAAAATTGTTATATTTGGAAAATATATGCCTCGTAAATACTCTAAACATTGCAAGCAATTTTATGTTTGTGAGATTTCTTTTTTTAATGTATTACATTTTGTTGTAGTTTCATGAATTGCCTTGTCTACCCATGTTTAAATCTACAGGGATTTATTTTTAACTGTATTCTAATTGGTGTTACCTGGCTCACATCATACTTCATTCTCTTCATGGAGGCTATTCCTGAGTCAAACACTTCTGTTCATGGACATGTTGCTGCACAAAATAATAAAAATCAAAAAGCTCTAATTGATATAGAGTAAAAAAATAATTTCCAATGTCAAAATTTCTCTAAATACATGTTTCATTGTTCTCACAGACTCCAGACATTTTTTTTCTGCCTAGTTCTTCCTTGTAAATTTGCTACAAAAAAGAAAAGGTCATTTTTGTCAGGTCAGTACAGAAGCTTCTGGAGATCTGACTGGAATAACACTAATGGTGTTTTAGAAGCATTTTTATGCACAAACTTACACCTACAAATTTTTTCTTTCTATTTATCTTTACACCCATCTATTCCTGTGGTGCATAAGTATTCTAAATCTGCACGAGAACTAAATGATGCATTTTGTTTAACAACTGACATCCTAACTCCAGCACTTACACATACATACAATTTAATTGTGACAAGGGAAGCAATGCATGCAGGAATTCATTTTTTGTTTCATCCTGTTGCTGTGAACACCAGAGAGAAGTCAAAGGGCTTTGACTCATGGCTTGTCTGTGTCTGTGTAAGATGAATTTTCATTGCTGTATGCCCAAATCTTCAGAAAGAAGGTCCTTCTGAAATGGAGGATCATGGTGTGCTGGGTGTCTTCTGCCTGCTCTGCCCACAGCAGGCACGAGTCTGTTGATTCCCACTGAAGGAAGGTGGCTGCTTGTCTCCAGCTGGACAGACCCATGCTCCTAGCGTGATGCTGCTGCTAATTAAGTACAGGATGGGAAAGATCAAAGCTATGCCTTTCCCTCCTCACCACCTCTATTTTTTTTTTTTTTTTTTTTTTTTAAATCCACTCCACAAGGCTGTTTCTTATTTTGACGTTTTGTCTCTCTCTGCTACAATGTTTTTTTGGTAATCTCACCTGTTTGCTTGGTGGCATTTCAACTGGTGCTGGATTGCCTTTTTAACTTGGCAACTTCAAGTCCTGTTTCCCAACTGGCCTGCCAGCTAAATTGGTGTGTTACAGATGAATGCACAGCTCACAGATGGTGTTTGAGTGTTTAGTGGCTCTCAGAAGTAGATATGTATTTGGTCAGGAGGAAGATTGCATTTTTCCTCCAGACAGAGCAAATGTCCTTGGGGAGGTTTTCTGTGTCAAGGTAGAAAACAGTTCCACACGTCAGGTACAGGGGTCTCTCCTAGCTTAGGCGCAAGTATTACCTACAAATATATATGTATTTATTTTCTTCTGGATAAGGTACAGTGGTCCTATTGACATATAGAAGAAGTTTTAAATCTCGATTCTCCTGAATGTCTATAGACATTTTAAGTCAAACATTTCCCTTCCTGTAGTTTTCCATTTCTTTTTAAGATAAGCTTGAATGTGTCCCTGTAAACTTCTTCTCCAGGACCTAAACACTGTTTTATTGCTCGTGCACAAGATTTAGCATTCAGCATTACTTACTGGGTGAACAGCTTTACAGATAGTGCTGGTTTTTTTCGAGATCTATACCTCCTCTGACATCTTGCATCCTCCCCTGTGTGGTTTGTGCCTTTTTCTCATTCATTCATTGTCATCTTATTTACTTAAAGCATTCAGAGGGCAATAAGTAGGGGAGGAGTTACATGCTTTCTTTTGCTTCTTGACTGGCCTAGTCATGTCATGAGGATGAATAACAGAGGCTGTCTACTGCCTTTTGTTCCTTTCTAGAATGAAATAAAAACCAGAGCTGCTTAAAAGTTCTGAAAGCTGCACTCGAGTTTCCTCACTTCATGTTTGTACCCATCCAGAGCTGGAAGCAGTCAGACTGGAATATTTTAACAAAGTCTGTTCTTGTAAAATTTCCAGGCTGTTTTGCCAAGCCACTAAGCTCTTGAAAACGCAGTTAAGCATGAAATAGGCAAAGTTTTAGTTGCTTACCTAAACTGCAGCCATGATGATAATAATCTGGTTTTTTGTCATTTTTGCTTTGTCATTGTCAGATGCTGCTCAAAGCTAAAATGTGCAAAGCTTTGCCAGCTCTCTACAAGGAGTCATGCTGTTCTCTAGCACTATTGCCACTCTGCTTAAATTTTGTGATTCTTTCTTCCTCCAATGCTTTCTTCCCCAGCTGGGTAAGAAATCTCTTGTGAATGTCTTAGTTAATTCCCTTAGGAAATTCTTAGTTAGCTAAAGTCAGGAGATGGGCTCCTCTGCCAGCCTAACACTTTTGGGTAAAGGGACTGCTGAGGACATGAATCTGCTGCTCTTTGCCAATTTTCTGTTGTCGTAGACTCTTTTATAGTGAAAGCCGACTGTCCACCATCTTCAGGCTAGCACAGTTATATCCAGTGGAATATGAAGCTGTCAGCACTTTCTTCCCATCCTCTTCAATGAATATTTCTTGGCCCACTGACCCAGAGTGTCCCCCCACCCAGTATAGAAGAGCATAGTGTTTCCTCCAAGTCTACAGCTGTGCCAGCACATTACCCCATGAGTGTGTTGTGGGAAAAGTTCAGTTGCTGTGTTTGTCCTGGCTCTTGGCTATGCACGTAATGCAAACACACCTAAGCTGTAGCTGATCCAGTTTACTGTTTGCTGTCCGTTTCCCAGAGCTGGCACAGCCTGGACCTTGGAAGGAGAGCAGCCACCATCAGCCTCCTCCTCCTCCCCAGCTTGGTGGGGCAGCATGGGTGTTTACAGGTGTGGTCTTGCACCCGTGTCATATTCTTTGCAATAAGCAAAAAAAAATTATTGCAGTTACTGGATTACTCTTTTTCCTGTTTCACACTAATGTTTAATTCCTAAAAGCCCTGCTTTTGGATGTTGGGTTTTGCTTCTGGTAGTTTCTTTTTCCCACCACAGCTCCACCTGAAAAATAAACGTACCATGGTTTCCAGCATTTCTTCTGTATCATTACTTTGGGTTTTTCAGTAAGCAGTAGGTCAAATTCTCCTATGAGTATTTGTATGTTGAGGAAGCACCTAATGTCCCCTCAGGTCTTTTGTCACCTCTCTCACAGCAGATTGCCCCTAGGTAGCCTTTGTAACTGTTTGTGATACTTGCTTTCTTGGTTGCTTGCAAACTGAAGAATATAAAACATAGGTGTGTCCTGGAAAGAGCTAGGAATAAAAAGTGCTTCCATCCTTAGCAAATGCTGTCCCTGGTTATATTCACTTTGCATACAAATAAACAAAAAAGTAATATTTTATAAGGAATCCAGTGGATAGAATAATGGACTGTAACTCAGCAGAGCTCAGTTCGCAGCTCTGCCGTTGGCTTATTGGGAAAAGTCATTTGTGTCATCACCATACAGTCTGGGATAAAGAAAATTTCTTCTTAATGCAGTAAGAGCCTCGAAAAGGAAAATATTATGCAGAGGGAATAATAATATTCTTCTAACAATAATAAAATTATGTGTTTTATATCTATGGTTATATTGTGCACAGTGAAACGAACTGTATTCTCTTCTGCCTCATGCTTCATCAGTGGTGCTTTGAACTGGTTTCCATTTGAAGGGTTACATGCATTAGTGTACTAATTTTAGATGTGACTTCAGATACAGGTGTGATTTTACCCTGAAAGTGATAACATTTCATTGTAGTAACACTGGACAGCATTTCCTACATCTTCATTTTTGTTGATAAGCCATAAAGGACTTAGTGCTAAGTTTAAATACCTACCATTTAAGGTGGTGCTGGGGAGGGGTCTTTTTTATTTGTGAACTGGCTAAATCAATGTCTTACACCGACTCTTGGGCTGTAGGGACTGTGTATGAGTCCCTGAAGGTAATTTGCATAAACTGATTCATGTCTGCATTTGCTCTTTAAATCTTCTCTGCCTGTCTGGATGACAAAGAAGCATTTATTTTGCCTTATTTTATGCAATGTAAATAATAGATACATTGAGGATAGATCCTGAATACCTCAGCTGGTGAGCACCCGTGTAGCTCTGGAGTAAGCAGGGTTGCATCAGCTGAGGATCTACCCCACCATCAGTTCTAAGTACCAGCCTTGCAGTGCATTATACAAATGTTCACCGTAGTTTGTCAGCAACAAAGCTGTCACCCAACAGTACACACTGCCTTCTATCAGCCATTACTTTTCTGTCATCATCATCAAGTGCAGCTTAAGAGAATCTGTGCATCGTTTCTTTCCTTCTGAACAATTTCCATAGAAATAATTGACCTGCTTTTATGGTAATTCGGTCTCTGCTGTTTGTTACTGCAGCATTTCCCAAGGAAAAATGCAAAACTAATGCCCTAGAACAAAAACATTCAGCCAAATTACTTACCAGTAATCCAAGGAATCATGGATAAATCCATTGCTCAAGTGGCTTCTCATTTGGAACTTTATATAGTTTTCACCCAAGGGTTAAGGGGTTTTTTTTGTTGTTGTTTTTGTGGGGGGTTTTTTTGTTGGGTTTTTTTGGGGGGTTTATTTTGGTTTTTTGTGTTTTTTTGTGGGTGGAGAGGTTATTTTATTTTTGAAAGGTACTACTCATGCTCTCTGCCCTACAGCAACTATATATAAATCTCTTCTGAAAACTGTATCTGCCAGCACTGTCACTCCACCCCCAAGCTTTTACTACAACACCAGATAAAAACATTTAAAGGGACTGTTTCCACTGGTTTGGTGCATTTAATTTCATGTTTCTTTCTCTTCCTTTTTTCATTTTTCAAAAAAAGTCAATAAGAGAGGTCATTTAAGCCTAGCGTTTTGAAGTGGCAACCAGTAAACAGCCTTACAGCATGATTAATGAGTACTCAGGAGCAGTTTCCTGAAACTCACAAGAAACTTGAGGCCAAATGAATTTATTTTAAAGTAAATGAAGGTATTCCAGTTATGGACTGGGACTTTGACTGAGTCACTGTGTAGGCTACATTTTCTACCAGTTTCTACCACTGGCTGATGGTGCTAGTGTCAAGGTGTTACACAGTCACAGGGAAGTATAACCTAGCATAGAAGTGACGTTCAGAATTTGGAATTCAACAAGTTAATAAAGTGCTTAATTTCCATTTAAGAGCAGGAAATTGTGATCAAGGCATTTGATGAAAATCATGAAGTCTTAAAAAGGATAATTGGTGTTCACAAAAATAAAAACAATGTTGTTTGATTCTACCCAATATTTTTCTTGATTTCTTTGATTTCCTACAATCTTGGGTTTGTGTGGAGTTTCTGGGCTGCTATTGCTTTTTTCAGAGGAAAGGTGCAGCTAAGGGAAGGCATCATAGATGCTCTGCTGGTTTAAGTAGGGTCATTCCTTGGAAGGCTTTTGGCTTTGATAAGTGAGCAGGTTCTGAATTTCTCTGCTTTCATTTATAAGTTTGTTGAGCAGATGGATTCCCATGGCTGACAGAGCCAGCACCTCAGAGGATGACACAGCTCACGGGGGAAGACATCAGCTCTCTTGACCTCTTGAAAGTGGGAGTAGTCTGTGGAGCAATGGAAGCATTGGATGGAAGCACATATTGAATATTTCCATTGCTGCCTAAACCTTAGGGAAGTTCCATAGCCAAACTTTGTGTGCTCACACTGAGTACAGAAGCATCTTCCACACAGTGAGTGACAGAGCTGGAGTGAGTGTGTTCATGGAGCTCCTGTGCAAGCACTGATTGCACTGTGAGGTCCTGCTGCAGTGAGCAAGGGGTTTACCTTCCCAACCCAGTGTTTTGGTCACCAAGGTTTTTCATTATTTATGGTGCTCCAGGACTGCTGTGAGTCAGAAAGGATTGAGTATTTTCAGTTGATTGAGTATTTTTCAGCTCTGAGCTCTGTGCTCTCCTTCTCTGTTTGTGTGTTGGGTTGGAGGAAGTATTTATGTTCTTGAAATGTTTTACAGGTGGTCCATTGAATATTTCACTCTGGTGCTGTTTATTTGGAGGTAGCTTCAATTAGTAAATTGAGACTAAATGACCTAGTAGTAGATGATTCTTACATAAAATGAAGTGTTGAGCTAAATCCAGATTTTTTTTGAAAAACACATGATTACTTTTGCTCTTGGCATAGAGATGAAGATTGGCAGTGATCCCTGTAGGATGTGGATTTCTGACATGGGTGAGGCTGGGTGGAACATCTATGTAATTCTGCTTGTCTGATGAAGGATGAGATGAGTATTATGAGCTAAGATAGTATTATATTTTCTTTTTTTTCTTTTTCAAAAATAAACTATACAGTGTGGTTAATCCGCCCTATTAACTTTTGTCAAAGAGTGAAGGCTTTAAGAATAAATTTTGATGGAAGCTATTAAGGGTGACAAAAATTTCTTTATATGAAAGGAAGTGTAGTGCAATCTAGCTGCAGAGTTCAGAACATTTCGAATTCCGTGGTTACTGTAGAATAATACCACAGTCAATTATATTTCTTATTTTCATTTTTGTTTGTCTCTTTCTCACACAAGCCTAGACTATGAATTCATAATGTTAATGAAATGTGTTGTGATGTTCCTGTAGGCTGCTGTGGGAAAATAATTACAACCTGAGGAAGGTCATGATGTGGCCCTGTCTCTAAAGTAGGACTTTGTGATTGATTAGGACATAAGCAAAATGGACTACAATAACTTGAAAAAACCTTCAAAACTCCTGGCAGATCAACCTAGAATCACTGCAAGAATCAGCTTTCACAGCTGATCTTTCTGTGAGAAGTTTTAGTTATTTGTACTTGAGGCCTTTAGTGTCCCAAAACCTACTTTTTGGTGCTGTGCCCCTGACAACTTCGCTTCCTCTCCTTCTCCAACCATGTTACTAAAGCATGAGTGCTCTCATGAACAAAGGGGCTGGCTGACAGCATGCCATCTCCTCCACATGTGTCCTGCTCAACACTGATGCCAAGGCTGGTCTTAAAATCCAGATTTATGGCTGCTGCCAAGTTTGGGGGGTTTGTTTTTTCTTCTTATTCAAGCCTAGACTAAATGCAGAAACCTTTTAAGTTTCTTCTCTATTGCTATTCACAGTTCTCTTTGTGACTGCTGGAGAAAGAAATGTACACAGCTACTTAAGAAATACATGTAGACAGGAAAGTTCTTTAAAAGAGCACAAAAACCAGTGCAAGTATGTCTGTTGCTTCTTCAGTCACATGCTACACTTTAAACAACCAGCATGTTTTCTTCCACAAAAAGACCTTTATATTTCAGAACTTTCAGAAGCCTTTATCAATATAAATAACAGTTTGAGCATGATGACATCATATTCAGTCCTAGAGTTGTGCATCTCAGCTGCTTAGTCATTTAAATCACTGGAAATAAGCATAGCAGTTAGAAGTTTCAAAAGGTCAAAGAAGCTACTGTCTTTTCAGCTTTGAATCAGCTGAGAGACTCCAGTTTCTGGGAAACATAATGCCAAGGCTGCATCTCGGCATCTCATTTCCTCCCTCCACCTCCTTTGAAGCACTACAGTAATTGGCTTAAAAGGAAAATCACACCACACTCAGTAGCAGAATCAAGTTCCTTTCTATTTTCTTTCTTGAAACTAAAGAGGAGTTTTAGCCCACATTGTGTCCTGAAATATTTCACTGAAGCACTCTTACCAAAATGCCAAAAAGCTGTTCACAGGTATTCAGTAAAATTAATTCTTTTCAGTACAAATATGACAAGTTCTTTTACCATTTTCTCAAAAGGAAAATAAGTGATAAAGTGTTCCTCAGAGAACAATTTGTGAGAAAAATTAAAACAAAAATAAAAGCAAAAGGCATTTAGAAGCTTAGTTTTAAATGTGATTTGTTGTCTTTATAAAAGTGGCGGCATGATTTCTGGGAGGAAGCCACCTCTTACCTCTGTCTGCCATGGATTAAACTTTTTTTTTTTTTACTTTTTTAAAATGTCAGATGCATTGTTTAATTGAAAGGTTTTATCAGAACCTGTGCTACATTATCTGTGCAGCAGGACTCTGCAGCCTTTGAGCAATTGCTTCTTGCGTGCTTTTACAAATGATTCTCTGTTTTGTTTCCATGTATTCTAGCTGCCGTTCTGCTGCTGACATGAAACTGTCCAGGCAGGTTGTCCAGCGTTTCCATTTCATGGTGTACACGGCCTTTTCAGAGCTGGGAGCCACACGCTGGCGCTCCAGGGATTTCTGGCTGCTCTCACTGCTGGTAGTTTTGCTTTGGTTCCTGAGACTTTACCTGCATTATTTGAGCCAGTGGCTCTTCCTTCAGACCATCTCAGTTCCTGTTGAAAAGTAAGTCCTGCTACCCTCTTTTCTCTGTAAGGATATTTCTCCAGATAGCTTGATTCAAAGCAGATCCTTTGCACTATGAAGAGAATTGATGGCCAAGACTCATGGTGAGAGCTCAACATGCAAGGTCTGGTAGGAGTCCCTGCAGATACCAAAAGAACAAGAACTGCATCCAGAGTCCAGTGATCTCATATGCAATTGTGCATGTCAGATGAAGTTAGCAATGTAAACTTTAAACCCAGAACATGATGTGTCCATTTGTGATTCTTGTGTCATGCCTACCTCTCTCCCATCTGAGATACTCAGCAGGTTATGTATCTTCCAGAAGAATAATTTATCACTTTGGATAAAATATTTCAAAATGCCTAAGGAGTGCACAAAACTGAAGAAGCATTTAAATCATATTTAATGCTACCAAAGTGATCTACGAGTAAAATACTTGTAAGAATTTAACTTTGATATATCAGCTTTACTGTGAGTACTGCAATGAGCTGACATATTTTAACTATATAATACATTGACTTTAGCTTAGGAATTAGACCTCTCTAGAGTGTTGCAGGAAAATCATTGCTTGTCATTATCTGATATAAAAACCCCAAAGATGGAGTACAAGTCCACTAGGTGATATATATACACCTGACCCTTCATGTTTCTGCGTGGTAGAGAAGGGTTTTACAGAGCAAAAAAGATTCCCTCATGCTTAGGAAAGGAAATATTTCTCCAAGAGAAACCTTCTTTTTATTTTATTCACCTTAAACACCACACAAACCTGAATCAATCAGTATGAGCCAGTAATATGCAACTCTCTAACCTATGTCTGGTGTGGTAGTGGTATTGATTATTGGCTGAAATTTGAACACCATGTTTGAGCAGACTCTGGTCAGTGCTGGGTACTGTTAAGGTGTTCTTCTAGATCTTAATGTAAAGCCAGCCATTTCTCACTTCTGGCCTTGCACAGCTTCTGTCAACTTAGCCAGCTGGCACTAAAACTTCTGGGAGGCCAAGCATCAAGAGTCTGGGAAAACAAAGGAAACTCAACAGAAGGAAGCAATGCATGAGAGAGTGGTGGTCATGTTCAAAGCCACCAGTCACAGCTGTCCCAGGCAGTCAGCTAGATAGAGGATAATGGTCTCAAGCCAAAATGCCCTGGATCAGCATCCCAGTCTGTAACTGTGTGCCTGAACAATGAGACTGAGCTGAGCACTCTCTAGTCCTACCAAATGTAGTTGGTAGCACTCACAAGTAGGGAACAGAGTGAGAATCAAACCACTTCACCTTTAGTTAGGAGGAGAATTTCAGCCATTTCAATAGGATTGAAATTTTTGCCTCAAATTTCATCATCTGTGTGTAGCTCACAATGCCATGCTGTTCCTGTCTCTTACAATGCCAGAAAACTTGCTCATGGTATGAGCTTTGCAAATCCCACCATCTCATGGTGGCGAGAAGGACATTTCCAATCACTTTAACTGTTGAAGTGCTAGCAGTTTGTCTTCCATAGCACATTTTCCGCTTTGCGCAGTGACAAAGCAAAGGTGCTGCTGTGCAGAGATGGGTGAGCTCCTGGGTCCTGTGCTCATATTGGTGTGTTCAGCCTTTCTTGAGCAATCCCTAGAGCCTGGATGTGTACCCAGTGAACTGAGAGTCTGAGAGAATCCAAGGATGCAGAGACAGGAGGAGGAGAAAATTGTTTGTTTGTTTTCTTTTTCTGACTAGCCTCATACAGTTTTTGATCAGTGTTGTGACCCGGATAGGGATGCAACTTTACAATGCAACATGCATGATTCTACCTTATTTCAATGTTTTGCTCAGGAGCACAGAAAAAATGCTCTCCTTTTGCTTGTTTACAGATTCCAGCTCTTCCCTCACACTGTGGAACTGTGCTACCAGAACTCCTTGCTGCACACCAGTGAAGAGTTGGCCATGGTTGTGGTGGGACCCCTAACCTTGAACGCAGGGCTGCTTCTCATGGTCCTGGTCAGATGGGGCTGTCAGCAGCTGTTTGATTCATTCCCTTCCTTCTTGTCAAAGTTTATCATAGCTATGGGACTATGGACAGTGCTAGACCCCTTGGCAGTGTTTGTAGTGGATTCATTCCTGGGGGTGAGTCACTTAAAATAACTTGGACATGAGAACTTGACGTAGAAGTTTGTTTTATTCAGTGAATCACTGAAAGATATGAAATTCCACCCCTGGCAATGGAACATGAAAGTTAAAAAGAAATTAAATAATAAAGTTATACATTACCTTTTTATTAACAAAATTCCCATCTAATGGAGTCACTGTGTTTCTGCATAAAATTAAGAGTACTGTACAAGCCATATTTGGAGATAAGAAAGTAAATTCACTGCTGGAGTGATTGCATCTGCTTTGAAAAGAATTACTGCAATTTTGGATGTTAATGGGGATGTTTAATGAGCAAGCCTGATTATTAACGCTTCAGATTTTTCTAAGCATTGAAACAGACAAAATGAATAAAAATAGAGGTTATCTTGCACTTCTCTGACATGCAAGGTAGTTAATGTAATTTACTGGCACACCTAAAAAGACTTGTGAGATCGAGAGACAGACATCTCTTGGGAGAGAGTTTCATCATATGTAAAAACAGGAGAGCAGAGTTCCCAACTCTATCTGTGCCTGAGTGTGGGCTGTGTAGCCCAGCTGTACTTGGGTGGCTACAGACTTTTATCACATCTGAGATAATGCCCAATGTCCCAGAGCACACGTTTCAAATTTAGGTCTCACTGTATGTGACACAGGCTCCTTTCAATGGCTGCAGGATGCTGAGAGCTTTTCTGGTGTTGTGGAATTTCTCCTCTTCTGCCCTTGCTGGTCTTTCAAAGTCATCTAAGTTTCTGTTGCTCACTCCAGATCAAGCACTAATCCACAGGTCTTGTTGTGGATCAGGTTTTCTCAGGTCTCTTGGTTCTTCGTCATCTAATCTGTGCTCTGCAGGCCATTTTTCACTCTTTACACATTGTTTTCCATTTCATTAGTTTTGAAAATAAAAATTGAGCTCTTCAAGAAATTTAGTTGGAACCCACTTGAGAGGTAATTGCAATACTTTTAGCATGTGCAACACTCTCTAGTTTTCACTTGGACAGCCTACATTTATTCATTTATTTTAAAATTTCATTATGTAAAATATGCACAGAATTGAATTTTAGTTGTAATTATTTGGATTAAGATTTTTTCCTAAAAGAAAAAGGTGTATTTCCTCAATAACCAGGGTAAAAATACTGAAATGTTTAAATGGATTTTTTTCTCCCCTCTAATACTGGTGTATTCATAAAAACTGGAAGAGAGGATGAGGTCTGCATTATCTTTCCCACACTTGTATTGAGAAAATCGTTGTCATTGACTTCAGTGGAACTGTGCTCAGTTCTACACAGACTGGATTATTTATCAATTTCAAATAACACTTGGTCAGGGGGAAACGTGAGATACAAGTAAAACAACTTAGATTTTCATTAAAGTGTTAAAAAATATACACACTTCTCTGTACTTCATATTGAAAATTTGGCAGTCTTACCCACCAAGATTATCTTTGGTAGAAACTCATTTGTTCAAATATTACACAATATACTGTATGTATCCTTTCCAAAATGAAACTATATCTCCTACATGTGTTTTCATTATTGCATTTGTAATTTTTTTTCTCTTGGCATTCTTTCAGCAGCTATTTCAGATTTGCTTGCCAATCTATTTTAGATCAAGCCTTTTAAAAATATTGTGTTGTGGTAATGAGTTATTTCAGTGCTAGAATGTATTTTAGTATTCAAAATGGTCTTAATACTTATGAAAGATGACAGATAGCCCTGGAGACAAAGGTTTCTGTGTTTATTAACTAATGCTTTTTATTGTTAAGGAAAGGCTAGAAAGCAGTTTCATATTTGCGGGGGGGTTCAAGTCATAGTTCAAAATGCTGTGTCAAATGTGTTATTTCAGATTTGATTTCCTGTCAGCTTGTAGAAGGATGTTCCAGGGATAAGAAACATTCCTATATGGTTCAAGTTCCAGTTCTGTCAGAGCTCTCCTGGGACCTCACTCGCTTTGTCTGTCTGTGGCTTCCAAAATGCAGAAAACAATAACACCTCTTTGGCCACATGGATGCATGTCATTATGAAAAACAGGGGACACAAAAGGCTCACATGACCACTACATGTAGTGGTGTGATAAGTACCTGAGAGAGATGTTGAAAAATGTTATTTAAGGTATTTAAAATGAAGACACCTTTCTTGGATCATGTCTTTGAGGACCACAGAAGGTATACAGATTGACAGAGTACCTTTGTTGGAAAAAAAACATAGAAAAGTAAAGTTCTCCCACAGCACTTTTGCTTTGCCAGAGAGAATTGCTTGGATAAGAGAGAAATTTATTCTTATTTGCCATTCAGACTTTTGCCTCTCTGGAGGAATGTCAGGACGTGACTGCTGTGCAGAGGATTTTCCTTGGTAGACAGTTGCTTCAGTAAGAAAGCAGTGGCAGCAGCCACATTTTTTTAGCTTTTTTTTTTTTTCCAAGAAGAGAAGATGGGACAGGGAGATAGAAGACAACCAGAGTAATTATTTCTTTTTGTAATAAATATGGATAAATCAGAATTAGTGACTAGTCTTTATATGTCATTACCAGTCTCCTGGGACCTTCAATTTCCGTGACAGAAACCTAGCAGCACTGCAAATGGTGGAGAACAAAAATGTACACAAGAATCACAGTCCTTCTATAGCTGGACTTGTAGCTGTCATTCCTTTACTATGCACATTGCAAAGGTAGCCAGAAATGTGCAGAAAGTTTTATTGCTTCCTAAGGGTTAATCTAGGCAAGTTGCTCAGAAAGGTGCAGGTTTCTTGGAGCATAAAGGTCACAGATCCTCTCTGAATGATGGGACACTGGATGCACTTTGGTGGTGCAGTTTCACGTCCTTGCAAAATATGTCAACACGGCCTAATATGAATACAGCTGTCATCGTGTGACTTTAAAAAGGCAAAAGTGGAGAGAGGAATTTATTTTAGTTCTGAGCAGTAGAAGACCCATAATATGCAGTTGAATTCTTCTAAATTGATCCAGCAGAGGGCAATAATATGTCAATACAGTAGCTAGTTCTTAAGAACTAGATATGAGGAAAATAAGATAAAAAAGGAAAAGAATGGATTTTTGGAAAATAAATAATTCAATATTATGCCTCCTTGGTCATTGCATAAAGGCAAATTTCAGCCTTCTTCCTCTGCCACTTGTCCTGAAATACACTAAGAGATTTCACTCCAAGTATTTTCACTGTGATATGGGTTTTGTTCTACAAGCCACCTCTATACGATAGATTTTAATTGTACTAAAATAAGCCAGAAAATAGTTTATTTCACATCTAGTGCTTAATTTCAAATTCTGTCCAGCAGACTCCTAAGTTTCTGACTGTGTGCCCTAAAAATTACATTTAAATCCTTATTATACAGAGATTCACGTTCTTTCGTCTTTATAGTCTAATCAGGTGTGATATTTTCTTATGTTGATTTTTTTCTCCATGACAGCGATTTGGGAACAGTGTAGAGAAACCCATTGCTGATGCTGCAAAACTCTCCTGGGTGTTTCTAAGAGCAGGGGAGTCAGGAGTTCCTGGTGCCTTAATCACCGTGATGCTTTATACCATCCTGTTCATGATCTCATCAACAGTGTTGTACCTGTATTTTTTAAGGTATGTCTCTTAATCTCATTATTCCCTTAGGAGCTTAGTTTCGAGCCTTTTCTCCTGTTAGATAAAATAAGGTGACATCAGAAAAGATGTATCAGTGTCACACACCCAGAGCTCAGAACAGCAGATAATCAAGGAGGGGTTTGCTCCTGCTTAACTTTTAATGTACTGGGATTGCTGGGCACAGCAAGTCAGAGACAGAGTCACTTATTTTCTCAACATCAGCACAGTTGATACCATGATTTTTCATAGATTTTTTAGAAGACTCTGCTTCTTTGGCTTCAGGCAATTGTGCCTGTGAAAGGGCTTAAGCTGTAAAGTGTGTGTACCTTTCATTTAGATACTCTGGAAGATGTTGTCTTTAGCCTTACAAGAAGGGGTTTTGTGAGAAATAGGAAGAATTTCAGAAAGCTACATATGGTATGAAGTGCAAAATCTCTGAATCTGCAGTGTCTTCTGGAGCCTTATAGCCTTTTGATGATATAGGATTTTTGACTCGCTGTGACTGAGTCATCATGACAAGATTTAATCCAAATAATGTTTTCATGACATTAGCCCATTTTCTAAACTCAGTTCCTCATGAATTTGACCAACTACCTTTCTTGCCAGCTTTCTAGTAGACACCATTAGCTGTGCAGTCAAAAGGAACAGGTGTGGGACATGGAAAATTAATTAGATAGATTGTCTAATATATTGAATGAAAAAGCATTTGTTTTTTTTTTTTTTTCCCTAAGTGAGTTGTTTATAACGCAGTAGGAATTTTGTGCTGGCCCTCAATTCACCCAGTGATGAATATTGGCAAGCACCAATAAAAATCCGCATGCAAAAGCAAGATGCAGGCAGGAGTAAGAATAGAAAAGCTCAGCATACGCCCTCCACCTGACTGTGTAATTCCTCAGTCCTCCTTCCACAAACTCTGTTGCAGCAGGCAGAAAAAGATAAATGGCAATCTAAATTTCTGCAAAGTATTTCATAGCTCCTACATTCCTGGGAGCTGTACACAACTTCAATGTACTGGTAGTCTAGTTAATTAGTTTTTGAGACGTTAATGCCTTCTTAATCATTGACTTAATAGTTTTGAATAGCTTCATAAGTTTTAGCTGTTGTCGTTTATTACTCAGGAAAATTAATTTAAATTAAAACATTTGTAAGGCAGGTTTTTATGAGAATATTACCAACATCTTCATTGTCTGGGGAACAGGTGCAAGATCATCAAAGGTATCTTTCCTTCTGGATCAATTTTCTTGTAATGTTTTCCAATAAAGGGGTGGGGGAATTATGTTACTAGGGGGAAAAAAAGTTGTCTTAGCACACATTTTAAAAATGATTCATAGCAAAATACGAAAGCAAAGGGAAGCTAACAAAATCTGTTACAGTGCATAAGGTCTTTGAAGTTCTTTGCTTGATAACAAAAGGAAACATTTTGAATTCTGGAATCTGTGCAGAGTAATGCTGTATAATGATACAATCTGCAATTGTATGAACTTTCCCTTCCTTGAACATTTGTAGCCAACACCATTAGAAACTCGGACCTAGATAGAACTCCTGTGCAGAACACTGCCAGCCCAATGATGATAGAATTAAAACCTTTTAAAATGTTTTTAAGGACAACATCTCTGCATTTCATAACACTGTTTCCTCGATATTGACATAACAGCATTTGTTTTCAAGAGAGAATTGTATTACTGCCCAGGCAGTAGCATCCCTTTGTGTGAATATTTCTCAAATGCCATATCTCAAATATATTCAAGCAGAATGTTGCCCAGCACGGAAAACACGTATTTTTAAATAAGAATCCACCACATTTTTCTCTTGTAAGGTAAACCAATATAAATATTTAGGGATACATTCTGTGTCTTAAGACTCCAATCCACAGGAGAGGCTTTGGCTGTTGGATGGAGGAGGTAGTGCTGTTTGTTGGAATTACTCAGAGTTTGCCATTACACTAAAGTGTTTGACAGTGTGTAAAAGAAGGGATAAGAACACTGAACCCACAAGACCACCAAAGCAAGCAGGGGAGGTGTCTGTTTCTGCCACAGCTTCATGGAAAGCTTCAGAAAGCTCCATGGTAGCATTGGTGAACAGCCAGGAAGCTAATGAAATAATGGGCAGGAGTTAAGAAGCAGTAGACATCTATTTGTGTCTTTATAAACCAAAATTTATCAATAAGTCTGGTTCCCCTTGCGTGTCTTGGAAGTCTGTAGTACAACTAGCATGGAGAGACATTCTAATTGCTTTTTTGTAACAATGAAGTGGCACTGGTTGCAATTCCTTCCTTTTAATTCTGCTAGACACTAGAAACAGACAAGAGTTTGTTGGTGAAATGTTTTCTGCACTGTGAGAAAATGCAGACCTGTCTGAACAAAAAGTGTCTGGTGGAAAGCATCAGAATTTCCTGGTATTGAAACGTTTTTCAGGGCAAAGCTTCAAAAATCTACATTTTTCAGTGTTAACAGCAAAACTGGTTTTGTATTTTCAATGGTGGTTTTCCAAAAAAGGATGAGAAAGGCTCAAGCTAAGATGTAATAAATTGTTTTAAACAACTAAAACTGCCTTTTAATTTTTGGTTTTGGTGTAGTTCTTTGAAAAGCCCATTTTTAAATCAGACTCTGGGTAGGAAATAATTTCGATGTTTTCTGTTCTTTCTGATAGGTAAATAAATGAACTTGTGGACTATTATACTGGTTCTCATATGTCTAGAAAACATAATCTGTGTTTTGTTCTTTTTATTGTATTAGCAATAAAAATAACTACACTCATGCTTATAACAAGGTATGTTAAGGTATAAGAAGTGTTTTATTAGTTTTCATGCCAAAGAAAAGAAATTAAAGCAGGTAACAAGAGCAGGCTGAATACTTCTGGACAAAAGGAACAAAGATGAAAGACAGGCTTCATGATTCTTAATTAATTCAAAGTTAATTATATTGTTTATAACCATGTGCTTAAAACCGTCATATAGAAAATGTTTATGGCAGCAAATAGACAGTAATTTAACTGCATTAAATTTTACTTAATTTGAAATAAGAATGTTGCATTAAGTGAGCTTAAATAAATGGCAAGGTCTTTCTCTTGTTTAGCAAGACAAGTGGCAAGCCATTTAAATTGCTGACCTCGAATGTCAAACACAAACACCATGGAATAATATTGCTTCAACATGATCAGAAGGTCAGAAAGTCCACCAGCTTAATTGCTAGTTTTTCAACCAAGCACAAGATAATTCTAAATTATGAGTCAATTCTTGCAAAAATATACCTGTGGTATTGAAAGAATATCTGATGTAGATCCAGAGATGAAGAGAAAAACTTTTTCTTTAAAGGTACAGTGGAGTTTATAAATTACTACATAAAAGGTACTAGTTATTTATAAAAAAATAATCTCTTCTGTCACGTGTATTAAGCTACTTTAGTATCCTACTCTGCTTTAGCACTGATTTGCATTTCACACTTTAGAGCATTTTCTATTATTTCTTGATTGCCAGTTTGTTCCTATTCCCAGACTACCTACATCCTGATTAGATGATCTTCCACCTGCTCTCTCCTTTTGATAAGAGAATCCCAAAATGACATCTTGCAAACTACAGCAAATTTAGGGCTGCAGCTTCAAAAAGGAATGTATCAAAAAAGAAGGGTGAGGAAAAAAGTACAGACAGAACCTTTGCAGCAAAGCCTGAGATATAAATTCCTAATCTGATGTTGAGTCAGGCTGCCAGATTTTGGGATCAGAATAGCTACTTCATCACAGAAACTCTTGGATATGGTGCTTGACCCTAGGTACACATTCCCCTTTGAAGGGAGTGCTGAAGTTCCTCCTGAGATCAAGTTGAAAAATTGTCTGTTGGTGCATCCCTTATTTCTGTTCCACATTAAATCTCAGTTGTGGACAAAATTGTACTGAGCAACTTATTGAGTGGGCTGCTCTGCACTTTCTGTGAGTGCTCTAAGGTGTGATGTAGAGCTGATGTAACTGTGAACTTCATTCTGGTTTAGCTGAACAACCTTCTGCCTCTCCCAGGCAGCTTGTTCACCACATACAGGCCAATGCAATGCCCAAGGATAAGGACCAGCCACAAGAACTGTCACTGGTGCTGCTCCCACCTGCCAAGAAATGAAAGACCTAAACAGCCCCACGTAAATCCAGGCATTTTGTTGGTTGCAGTGCCACAGCAATCCATGCACTTCTCATGATTTGCCCAGCCAGTCTCTGGGAAGGATGAAAATATTGAAATTGATGCCAAGAAACAGCTGGATTGGAGTAAAGTATTGTCTTGGAAAAGGGTACAAAAGAAAAGACCTCAGTTCAATATCCAAAACTTAGATTTTCTGATTTTACTTTCCGAACCGCTGTTTTTGGAATAAAAGTAGAATGAGAGATTAATTGAAGAGGATCCATTTGGATGAAACAGCAGTGTTGTGATGTTTTTAAGTTCATTTTAGGCCAAAGATGTGACACCAGTCTTTTCCAAAAGCCCCATAATATTTCTTGGTTTCACCTACATCAAGAAATGCCACACAGCAAGCCTTTCTTGTGGTAGAAAATTTTACTGCGTAGTGCTCAGTCAGTTCCTTACCACAGAACACAAATGTCATAGAAAAATAAAGCCAACGAGTGAAATGAACTTTTCTAGGATCAAGAGAAGTTTAGATTGTATAGGCTTCAGGCTTGGCCTTGAAACAAGAGGGTGAGTGGTTCCCTTCTATATGATGTGGTTTGCTCATTATTGAACCCTGGCACAGCAGGACTTCCATTCATGTCTAACCGTGCTACTGGAGCTAGTTACCCAGCCCAGTGCTAAAGAGAAACATTAGACATTTCTGAAGGCAAGGAAGATCAGGATCTTTTGAGGAAGTCAAAATCTTAAATAATTAAATTTCTGCTTATATTTATGTGATTTGATGCAGGTACTGTAAATTCTCCATAGAGCTGGGGAGGGCTGTGTGTTGGAGAACTTGTGGGAAAGAAGCTTCTTACTCGTAGGCAGAGACCATGGTCATGAAGGGAAAACCAAAACAGAAGTCTATAAAAGAATGACTTTTTTTCTTTTTCTTTTTTTTTAAATTAAGAGTCTTTTCAAAGATGAAACAAATATTTCATTTCTATCCTTAGGCTACATAGTGAAGGTTGGCTGTTGGATGTATTTCAACGTATTCATAGTGAGGAAGGCACATTCTTTGTTCCACTGGACTTGGAGGTTTCCAGTCAGGAGCTGAGCTACATTATGAAAAGGGCTGAGCAGTGGAGAGGACTCAACGGTGAAAGACGGATGGTGAGTGGTGAACAGAGTCTCCAAAAAGAGTCTGTGGTCCAGACTAATGGTTTGTATTTCTTAGTGTCATTTAAGAGAATCTAGATATTAGAAAATTATTCTTAGGGTGCTTCATTGAATGGAGAAGCAAAGAAGCAGCATGTTCAGGAGAATTTTGTGACATTGCATGTGCATTGCCTGAACATCCTGAGGGGTTACAATCTGCTTAGTAACCAAAGGCTTAGAGGCATCACTAATGTCAAAAATTAGCTGTGCCATCTCATGGTTCTTGACTGGGTTTTAGAGACTTACCACTGGTTTAAATTCAGTATCATCCCAAATAATTTCTCAGCCAGTTCAGCAAACTGAGGATTCCCATGAGCAAGCAGAATTCATTCCTTAAGAGGGCATAGGTGAGGCTGTTCTGAGAAGGGGGTGTGAGTTTGGTCAGTCTGATATGAAAACTATACTCTTCTCCTTGGCCCTTTTTCTCCAGGATTTCCCAGAAGAGTGGGCTAAGTTGGAAATAAGCAGGGAAAGGTACTCTACTTCCATTATCAAAATAATTCCTCTTTCTTTTCTGTTAAGCCCCTAGCCTCTATTCCTACCTAAAGATCTTAAGCTGTGATGTATAGGAGATACATTCTGTGTTTGAAAAGGGTCCAGTGATGGGGATGCCATCCACGTATGAGGCCTCTGGTCATAATTGCTTTCAAAGAATTGGAAAGAGAAGAAGTAATGTGGTCAGTAGTCTCTGAGGACCATTGTTTTCCTTCTGTGAAGGACTTATTCTTCCTTGCTTTCTAGCTTTGCATCAGTGTTATTAATTCCCATAGGACTAATTTACAAACCAGCTCTTGGACAATTGGTAAAGTGCTCATCACTTTGATTTATACATCTGTGAATGCCTCTGTGTACAATGCCTTGTTTGGTAACTCTCCTGCTTCAATGCAAAAAGGAACAGATTCCCGATAGGAAGGAAATTAGTCCTCTTAAGCATGTATGAGTTGTTTTGTTTTTCTTTTCTAACCCTGTGGAACAAGGGACTTAAGATTAGGGTCTGCAGGTTTTTCAAATCTCTATAACTACCTCTGAAAGATCAGCAGTTTATATAAATATATAGCCTCAGTTGTCACTGTTATAAACATCTGCTGCAGCTGCAATTATTTTCCACGTTTTTTTTCCCCCTGTGATGACAGTTTGGACCCTGAAAGGAAAAACTGAATGAAAAAGCAGATATTCAGTAACCTCAATTTTTGTGGGAAAGTGTAGAGCACCATGAGGCATTTCAGCAGAGGGGAGGGAAAAGGTTTGAAAGAGTGAAGGTGCTTCCACAACCACCTGCCTCGGACATTCCCACTTTTTGTACAGATAGAACTTATTTTGTTTTTCCCAGTAAGTAAAATAACTTTTTTTTTCACTTCAAAGCTTTCTCCAATAAGTCAAAATATAACCAGTGTCAATTGGTTTTTATTATCTTTGTTACAAGTTAAGTAAGGTCAAATATACATGCAGTGGATCTCATTTTACGTGCCAGGACCACAAATGGCATTTGAAAAAAGTGACAGATAAGGAAACTGCAAACAACTACATTTCTCTTTTAAGTACTGAATAAATTTCTAATGATATTTCCAGCATATGATTTCTTGCAGCAGAACAGAAAGGGCTGAATAAGGTGAAAAACAAAAAAGAAAAACAAAAAAAAAAGGGTGGGAGGAAAAGAAGGAAGTGTAGGGGCCAAAGACAAATGGAAAAGAATGGAAAGAAAAATTACTTCTGCCTATACAAATAGTCTGTACCTAAATGGAGGAAACCTGAATGGGTTGTCCACTGCTACAGTAAGACAGAACACTGAAAGGCATGACCCATAGCTATAGACACATGTAAGTGCCTAGTTTTTCTCCCAGTATGCAGCCTACTATGCATTAAAGGCCACATTGAAATGGGAAACCTTAGTCTGAGATCCTTTAAAATGGACCTAGCCTCAGCTGGATCCAGCACCTCAGAGGGTGCAATCGGAATAGAGGGAAGGATCTCAAATTCAATCCTGAATTGTTGGTACAAAACACAAATACTGCGAAAAAAGAACTAGTCTTCAAAATCTTGCTTTCTTTTCCTTTTTTTCATATTATTTTGATGGAAAAGGGAACCATCAAAGGAAATGTTGTTAGCTCTTTGGGAAATCTAGTTTTTTAATAAAAACTTGCTCCATGCTAGAAATATGCTCCCCATATGGAGCATCTCCCTGCAAGACCAGGAGCTGTATTTGCAGGTTTTTTTCTGCTCCTAGGCATTGCAGATACTGGAAGACTCTTTTTTTCTGCCACAGATTTGCATAAGGTATTTATCTTGTCCCTTTCTTTTTATATGTCTAATTGTAGTAAGTAATCAGTATGGAAGACACATCACTAGGTCTTATTGCGTGCATTATTAATGTGTTAATTTTTAAATAAAATACGAAATTAACTGTGAACAATTTTTATAAAGGGAAGCATGAGACTGCCATATCTTACATCATTCCATATAAAAAATATATTTTAAATGGAGGTCATTCAAGTAAATAGTCAGTCAAACCTTCTGGAAAAAATAGGTCTACATTTTTGCAATATTTTCTTGCTATTAACCATGTGCTTCTCATTTTTATTCGCTGGATTAAAAATTGCCCCATAAATGGGTATTTTATAATATGCTTAATTTCCTTTTATTAAATTGATAAATGCAGCAGCAGAGGACACATTTACAATATGATGAGAATTTAAGGTTATTGCATTTTATAATTTTTATATTGTTCAGAGCAGTGATTTGTCATTTGTGGAATGACATCCATGCCATAATTTCAAAGTATTTTCAGTCTTTCTTTTGATAGGAAAAAGGTCACTTTCTGTAGACCAGGAAGACATCAGTCTATTAAACTAATTTGCCTACATGCAAATTTTGTCATTTTTACCTCATTAACTATTTATCATAGAGTAAAAAAATATATATATTCATGAAGGGGCAGCTAACAGCCTGATGGAGCTGGAACTAATATTTTGCAACTCTAATGATTTTTTGCATCCTTAATTAGATAGCATAAGGTTGATATGATTAGGTCAGGATGTAGTGTTTTTCATTAAAATACATTTTAGAAGCTGTATTCATAATCTGCCCTTGCAATTAAATAATGAGCCTATGAGTTTAATATTATCGACCCAATTATTATCCCACGGAAAAGTATACCTTTAATAAATTTGTGCCGTAGGACCTTCATTAGCAACAAAACGAATTATATTTCCAGGTACACAGATTACAGGGCCACAATCACATTTATGTAGTGGTTTGGAAGGCACTGTGTGGGGAGAGCCACTGTAGCCCTGCACCTTACAGAAAGGCCCTTGATTATTCTGGAAGAAGCATTTACAACGCCTTTAATGAGGAAAGCTGCAAAGCAGAAAAAATGACGCCTACAGAGGCAGGCAGAAACACTTCTAGAAACAAAGGTGTGCTGAAGCAGTGTGTTCTAGGCACCAGTGCTAGGAGGAAGCCTGAGCTCCCATTCCTCCATTCCTGTTACAAACGTGGAGGCAGAGCTGAATATTTGCTGATCTTTTTTTAGAGACAGTCATGTGTTAAATGTGTGTCAGGTTCTAGAATCAGTAAAATCAGGACTGGTGGCAGACTAGAATATTTTAATCTGCTATTGTTAGCAGATCAGTGATGAGATCAGGACCCTGGATTTTAGCCAAGACTTTTCCTTTTTTTCTAGAACTGATAAAAGTGACAATGTCTTTCTATCCTCACCAAGTAATCACTTTTCCAATGCTAAGTAATAGCTTTGAGCCAAAGTATGAAGTTTTTTTTTTTTTTTTTGTCTAAACAAACAAGAATTAAAATAAAAAAAAACTAGAAAAACACGGGGGGAAGCATTTCTAGTAAAACAGCTGACCAAAGATGGTCTTTTAAGTGGGATCTGTTGTGGCTGGATTGGTTGTTAGGTGTGTGTCAGTTTGGTCATGTCTCAAGCCTCTGAACTGTTTATCAGGTCAATTGCTATTAGCAGAAATAAAAAGGAGCAAATATGGCCCTTAGAGACTTTTACTGGACTGAGCCCTCAAAGTACCATCCCTGCTTGCAGTGGGAGTTTTTACGTAGTAATATTAAGGATGAGAAAATTGTGCAAGTCATAAGCTGAAACAAAACTGTTTGTATACCAACCATAGGCTCAAAATATTGGCACGTGAGGTTTTCTCGAAAGAAAAAAAGGAAGGTCTGTAGGCAAGAAGATAATGTGAAACTTGCACTTGAAATAAAGCCTGATGCACTGCAAAATTATTTTAATGAGACTAGGGCTAATTTTCTAATTTTAAAATGATATTATAGCAAACCATAAAAAATTACCCGGCAGTAGATTTTTGAAAGGAAAATATATTTGTAATTATCTTGAACACACAAGATTACTTCAGGGCCTATTATCGACACAATTTTTGGTACCACTTTACACTAATTTGCATTTATTACTCTCAGGCCAACTATTAATATGTTAATAAATAAGTCATTAATACTTGTTATTTAATTGCTATCTATTTATTCCTGTTCAATAATGCATTAATTACTTGTGAATAGTTGAGGGCAAAATCCTGCCCTTGCTAGTGGAATCAGCACTGGCAGGAGAGGAAACTGATACTGGATGTGGCAGCATTACAAGGGCTGCTGGAGAGCAAGCCTTTTAACTCATTTAGCACAAGGGGGTTAACTTTTGATTCTGTCTTAGAGGAGGCTTCATGAGCCTCCAGTTTGTGCTGCAGCAAAGCTGCTGATCACAAATGGAGGCTGATGAAGGCAGGCAGTACCACACCTGAGATTGCTGCTATTTGTCTCTTATTGTCCCGGTCTTGCTCCAACACTGGAGTTTGGAGCTTGCTTGCACATACAGGATGATGGATAAAGAGAAATGAAGTCATCTGAAAGCCAGGTCTAGAATCAGGAAAAGGTGGCACATAGAGTATAGCGAGAAATGGATATAGGTACATTGCTTTCTTGCTGTTGGATATTGGAAAAAGTAGAATCCTCAGCCGTGCTCTAATTCAAAATCCCAGACTGATGCTCTCCAGATCCCCTTGTGTAAGTTGACTGTAGTGTAGATCAAAAAAGGCTGAAAAATATACTGACATCATAATTGGCATATTTTTTGTTTGAAGGTTTAATACTACTCTGAGTGTGATTTCTTGCCTCTTTTTGCTGAAAAAAATGGTGAGACCAGGTCAAATTTTGAACAAGAACACCAGCCTGTTTCTGCAAATCTAGTAGATCAGGTCATCCTAAATTTGATGTTTTTGGAGTTGTAGGGTGAATTTTTTCCCATGAACACAAACACACAAACAAATTTTGCTGTTGCCTTTCAGGAGGACCAATTTCCAAAAGACAGGTGAATAGTTGCAGGGGTATTTTGACTTAAAAAGAAAAAAAAAAAGATTGAGGAAATGAGCTGGAAGGGATAATACCATAGTACAGATAGTACAGATTGTGGGGGCCTAAAGAAGAAGTCAGAAAGCACAAGGTAGTTATAAGATAAAAGAAACAAAAGTGGTTCAGGAATTCGTACAGAAGACACAACCATGACAAAGAAAATAGAAAGAAACTGAGAGAAATGCAAGGCAAGAGAAGTGGATTGGACAGGATGACTATGCAAGATAACTATAATCATGGTTCTGTAGAAGAACTCAAATTGCTGATTTAGATGCCATTGATCTGCAAATAGAGATAGGAAATAGGAAAACATGTTGAGAAAGCAAAAATATACAAAATGTAAATTTATTTTTTTACTCATTCAGTCTTCTGTTTGCAAACTTTTTCTGACTTTGAGTTATACCTTATACAAATACCTCATGTACACTGTATTATATCTTTAAGAAATAACAAATGGCTGACATCACTCAAGCTGCTGCTTATAAGGTCTTATAATTTTGATCAATAGTTTCCTTTCCCTAAACTAGTTTCAGTGACCTTTTAGAAATCTAGTGTTTTTCAAGTTTACATTTAGATTTCTTTTTCCTAACCTTAACCCAAATTGCAAAAATCTTTGAAGCTGCTCACTGGAACTCTCAGTACAATGTCTCTCACAATTTAGATTGCATGAAGAATCAAAACTTGTATGCTGCAATAGCATAGCGTAAGAGAGTAGAAAGCAGTAGCAAAGCTGACTGTGAGTTTATCTAGAAAAATTAGCAGTAATATAGGATTTAATTCCTTACATGCCTGTATGAATAAATCACTGTGTTGATCTGTAGTAATGCACGATTGTTTCAGCCAGTACAGCAAACTACCCTGCTAGCCCAGAACAATTTATCTCAGCATTTTAAGGTGACATGTAATCACCTATCTGCTACAGAAATTGTAGGAGGAGAAACCTTGACCCCTTGCAGCAAAAGTTGCACTGACTTTATTAGGGCCAGAATTTCCATCTATCTGTGTAAGCAAAGGGAAGGAGAGGAAGTAGGGCCATGTCTCACTGAACTTCTTCATGATCTGCGTGTATAAGGTCAGATTCTCATCTGGGATAACTTACTGAAGGCAGAGTCTGTATTTTATTTTTAATGATTAAATGGAGATTGAAAGTCAGAGATGAGCAGAGGGTAGGCTCAGCCCAGTTATGGGATGTTACAGAAAACAGAGCAAAATGAGGGTAGCCTCTTAGATTTAAAGCAAAATCATTTTTGTATGAAAAGACAAGGCCTTGAACTTTGTAGGATTAAATTTGCCATATGGTTCTGAAACACTTTGCTTTCTATTCCTTTAGAGTATTTAGTCCATAGAGAGTGGTAGGTGAAAAGAAGAAGGGGGGGAAAATGCGGATGTTCAGAAGCATCTGGAATAGCCAAATATGCTGACCAGGCATGCCATTAAACCTCACAACTGTTGATTAGTAATTCATCAAAAAGTATGTAAGCTGTGGAAAACAAGGTAATGCAGTCTAGGTAAAGGAAAACCTTCTTTTGCCTTTGTGTGGGTAGGTCTAACAAGTGGAACTGCTTAAACAGATGTGCACACAAAAAGAGGCCTTGTAATAAATTATAGCAATGGTAGAATGGATATAATCAACAAGTAAACTAATGGAAACAGCATTAGAAATTGAGCTGGTAGAGTAACACTGCACAGGCTTTGCTTGATTCTGTGTTGTATCCCATCTTAAAGAGAAAAAATAACCAAAAAAGGGAGAAAACAGGGATTAAAACCCCCACATCTATGCAAGCTTCTCTGAATCTGAAAGTTGCATGACAATAAGTAAATAGAATAAAAACAGATAAAAAGAAAAGCAAACTATGAAAACTATATGGATGCAAGTACTATGGGCTACTTACAGCATTTATTTTTTTGGTTGGCATGTTCATGATAAATCTATAAATTGAAAAAAATTATTTAGTCAGACTCAATGGAATTTATTTAGAGAGGTAGTAAACATTATCTTGTGTTTGGAAAACATGTATTTTATTTTTCCTTTCAATATGTATTTTGTTTCTCTTTTAAATGAGAACTGATTTATTCAAGTCTCCTTTACTATCCCCATTATATGCACGATATATTATTTCCAGAGTAAATGGTAACAAATCATTTTAATCCCGTAATCAATAAATTAATTATATGAAGGTGTTAGTGAAGATGGACCAAACTAATAGTCTGCTGACATCCTTCTGATTATACACTGGCAGAAAGGTGTTAATTTCTCTAATACTTCAACAGACATCCAAACTGTTTTGTCAGAGATGTTGGACAGTGATGGAGGAGGAGTACACTTAACTGTAATTTTTGTAGTAATTCATGGAAAGCCTCATTGACATGTGCTAATGGCACTTGATTGCCCTCAAGATGTTTTCACAACAGAACTCTGCAAGTGCTACATCAAGGTTTTCTCAGTCAAATAGTTTTTTCTCCTTGCATCTAGATAATTTGTGACCACAGGCAAACTTTAGAAAATCCAAGGTGGTTTGCAACACTCCGTTGGGGTGAATCTGTCATCGGCCGGCTGGTACAGATCGGTGCACTAATGAAGAGCAAGCTCTTTGGGTTTTTTGTCATTTCTCTGCAAGCAATCCATTTTGTTTCTCCTCAGTGGCAGGGTATGTTATACATCTCATCCTGTATAATCTGACTTACATTATAATTTGATTCATACACAGCCTTTCCACAGAGATTAATTAGCATCAGGCTTGAAGTTTGCAAGTGAAAATATGATAATTAGTTTTCTTGGAACGTTAACATTTCAACACTTCAGGTTCTCTCCATCTTTGTCTTCAATGAAGCTGCAGTAAACGAGCACTATTTCTCTTCTAAATCAGACTCTTGTGAGGTTTGAAATACAGACATTTTCATCAAGCTGGATAATTTCCATAGAAAATTTACTAGCTCATGAAATATTGCAGGAGTAATTCATACAATGACTCCCTCCTCCCCTTGGTAGGTTGAAGTATGATGTGAGCAGTTCTGAAAACCCCCAGGACAGTCACTTATTTAACAGTGATGATTCCTACTCTTTGTAGCAAAAATCAGCTGACTCTTCATTTTTTGCACAGAACAGAATTAGCCAGTAGGTCTCTCATATGGTCGTTGGGTAGTGCTGTAAACAAGGTTACATTAGTGCTGTAAACAAGGTTACTCCCTGCATTAGCTCGTTCTCTTGGAGTATTTAATACAGGTAACTCATATGGCATATACAACATCTCAAGAACAGTAACTTAGCAGGATTCTGAAAAAAATATATGTGAATAATGAGAACATTCAATGTTACAATAATGAGTAAAAATGTTATATGAAATATCAACCCTGAGGATTTAAAGTCATAACGTAATCGTAACACATGGGGCTTAAGAAGAAACACACGTTATGGAAAAGTTATTGTGTTGTTGTCCATTATGGGTGTGTGTAGCTGTTTAAAAATTAGTATTTGTTTCAAAAATTCTGATTTATACTCTTCAGTGTTAAACAAATTTCTTTTTTTCCAGTGATATGGTTTTAAAAGATATGTCTTCTCTAATTGCTAGATTCTCTATTTAAGATGTGATTCATCTTATTACAACTCTGGCATCAGACATCCTCTGAGCTTGGGCAGGGCACTGTTGATGCCCATTGATTTAGTCAGGTTAGGGGTAAGTGAAATTCTTAACCAAGGCAGAATCTAAATTACCATGTGGTTGTGAGCTTGAATATGCAAAAGCATGAAGCTCCTGTGTCAATTGTGTATGTAGCTGCAAAAATGGTTTTGCAGATCAGGCTCTTTATTTCTTCTTTTAAAGGAAATTAAATATACTACTATTTTGTATTTGTCACACACAAGGCTGCTGACAAAGACTGAATTACTTTAGATGCATTAGAGAACACTTAAACAATGTTACAAAACTGAAGGCTCAGTAGCTTGCTTTCTAGTAATGACCTTTAAATATTCTGGGAACTAATGGTATTTAAATGTAAAATTCCACACCCTGGCAGTAAAGACTACTGAAGACACTTGCACAGGGTAAAGTGAAATCTCTTCGCTCACTGAATGGGGCTGGTGGCGATATAGAAAGCCCCGATCTGGATGTGTATAGCAGTTCAGGAGACTTAATGTGATGTCTGAGGGTTTGCCTATGCAATGAGTTTTGCAAAAATACACACTTGATCTCAAGCCCAAACAGATCCATTCTGTCTTCTGTCTTAAGCTGAACTCATAAGACAAAGTAAACTGTGCCTGAGCCTACAGGTGAGCTTTGTCACACACAAAACCCAGTGCAGGCAGAGTGAATGTGGGTCATAGGACTCAGTGAGGATACCTGTCCTTCCTGCAATAGATATGCTAAAACCTGTGGTCTCAGTGGGCTACAGATCCCAGCCTGTGGATTTGAAGTAGTTACCCTTGGAAGCTTAGAAATAGGGGATGGATTAGACTTCCTCTGCTTAAGCCTGAAAGCACCATCCAGAGTTTGTATGCTGAAGTTTCCTGAAGGGGTCACGATTTTCACCCTGACATGTTTGTCAGGGCAGAAATGTGGTGTCACCATGCTTCCCATCTACATAATTTTTCCTATCTTGGCAATAATCAGGGCATCTAAACCAACAGTAATTTCCTGGGTCTGTCTGAAACCTGGTGTGAGCGTCTCTGAGGCCAGCCAGCGAGACTTTGTTGTTGAACTGAGCCTTGTTTTCTCCTGATCGACAAAGGGGGAGAGGAAGACATGCCCCAGGGAGGTGAGGTTGTAAGGAATTCCTTCCAACAACAAAAAAGAGAAGGAGGCAAATTGACTGTTTTATTAGGAACATGATCTGCAGTGTTTTTCATCTGGAGAGGGGATTGTTGCATGCTGATGAATAACGGGTATCGTATCACAAGAGTGCTAAAATGCCCCTGAGCAAGTTTGTTCCTTCAGCTCTCCTTCAGCAGCTCCTGCTATCCCAGCCACTGACCTGTGAAATGTGGTCGCGTGCTCTGGATTTTTCCTGTATTTTGAAAGCTGTTCTTTTCATCTTGCAAAATATTAGGCTAAACAGTTAAATGGGAGTTGCATTTGTAAGGGTTTGTGTATTAATATTAATGGAAAATCTGACAGGTCGAGTGGCCAAAGAGGAATAATCATGCCATTCAGGTGGCATGTAAGGATAGCAGGTTATATGGATTTATTGTTTTGAAACTTAGTTTTGTCAAAAACAGAATGGACTTTTAAAAATCCACATTTTTAGAATAAAATACTGTATTTCTAGAGAGGAATGTCGAGAAACGATCAAAGAAAAAGGTTGTCAGCTTCTAACTTTGGCATGCTCTGATGGAGATGGACACAAACTTTGAGCCTCACAACACCTTGATTGAAATGGGCACTGTTCAGACAATCTCCACGTGAATCCTAGGGCCTCCTCTCCTGTCGGCTTTGAATACCTCTCACTGTTCCTAACATGAGACTTTGGGATGACCTCAACAGTTCTTCTGAGGTGTTTATCTTCTCCACTTACTGGGTGCACGGACTTATTTGCATATCATTGATTATAGACCTAAAGTGCAAAATTTACCAGTGACACTAGGATCAGCATACTGATGTAACATTTCAGTGCAATCATCAAACACTCAGACTGAATTCCTGTTTCCTCAGAATGAGAGAGGAAAAGGGAAAGGGCAAAGCTAGGCAGTGCCTTAGGGAGCTCTGCTCCTCCTGAACCTCTTCTGGGCTACAGCAGTGGGAGCAGCTCATCTGGTTTTGCAGGTCATTTGTCTGGCTAGAGTAACCATGAAAGGTTATTTAAAAATACGAAAAATGCACCTGGTCATTTAAAACATTTCAGGAGGGGTTGTTGCGCCTGTCAGATGAACGGCCATTGAAATTGGCACGCTGGCCATGACATGAGTAATTCTTCAATGAATCAGTCTTTTTGCATAGAAAATTATCCCATCAGAAACACTCTGAGTAGCGCTAGCCTGCAGGCTTGAAGCTTAAGCTCAGTCACAGCATAAAAACCTCCCCAGCCTTGTTTTCTTTTGCAGCTGAGATTACCCATTTAGAACTCGTAATTTAGACTTTTCTAAGATAAACCCCCTTTTGTATTAATGAGTCTTGCCTGAGAGAGCAAGCCTGCCAACTGGATCCTTACTTCACCAGTTCACAAAGAAGGATGCTTATTTTAGCCTTATGAAACACACTTGGGCTATGCTTTGCCATTTAACAAGTGGGAAATAATGTAGTAAAGGCAGAAAGCTGGTTTCTGTCTCTTTCAAAGTTAATATAGGCAGAGAAAAAAACATACACGATAGTGCCTTGTTAAGCTTTTTAGGATTACTCTTCTCTTTACCTTGATTGTTTCCTCTTTGCTGAAGTCTGATGGGCTTCAAATAAACTGAAGGCTTGTGAACCTGGGAACCTAAGCCCTCCTGCTGCTAGGGAAAGGTTTATAGACTAGTTCCTTTCATTATCGCTTTATAAATGGCATTGTTTGAAGCAGTGTGTACTGGAGCTTGAACAACAACGTAGAGGATGTTAGTTAATTTGCTGTTTGCAAACTAGTGTCTTTTCAAGTGGTTTTTGTGGGGTTCGGGTAATTGTTCATGTTTGGGACAGATGGGAAATGTTTTATCAGCAAAAATTATCCCACCTCATATTTAAGTCTGGAGAGCACCCGTTGGATGTTGGCCTTCAGGGCTACAGATAGGTGGGTAGGTGTGACACTGACATAAGCCCTGCATATTTCATCAGTCCCTTGCACAGGATGAGCGAGCCAGAACATCCATCAGCATGCAGCAGACCTCTGTGGATCACTCGTCCCTTCAAACAGCAGCGCCAGGATTGGAGTGAGGTATTTGCATGCAGCCTCATTCAGCCTCAACACCCTCCTCGATGGGGTGATCTTCTATTGTTTGGTATTGTCAACATCCCTTGTTTCAGAATATCTGAGTCTGTGGTGTCCACAACACTAAATTTCTTGCTCCAGTGACAGAGAAAAGAGATGTTTTAAATAGGAAAACATCTGGGATGTCTGACTTTAAAAGTGCCTTCTTGAAAGCTCTGCTCTTTCTGTCATAGCCCCATCCATTCTTGTTTTCTTCCTCTCCAAACTTCACAGAATCATAGAATCAAAGAATATGCTGATTTGGAAGTAACCCAAAAGGATCATCAAGTCCAACTCCTGACCCTGCACAGAGCAGCCCTAAGAGTCACATCATGTACCCAAGAGCACTGTCAAAAATCTTCTTGAACTCTGTCAGGTTTGGTGCTGTGACCACTTCCCTGAGGTGCCTGTTCCATTGTCCAACCACCTTTTGGGTGAAGAACCTTTTTCTAATATCCAACCTAAACCTCTGCTGACACAACTTCATGCCATTCCTTCAGGTCCTGTAATTGATCACCAGAGACAAGAGTTCAGTGTCTGACCCTCCTCTCCCCCTCATGAGGAAATTGTAGACCACAATGAGGTCTCCCCTCAGTCTTCTCTAGGCTTAACAGACCAGGTGACCTCAGCCACCCCTCAGATGGTTTCCTCTCAAGTCTCTTCATCATCTTCCTCACCCTCCTTTAGATGCTCTTTAAGAGCTTAATATCTTTCTTATATTGCAGTGCCTGAAAGTGCACACAGCCCTTGAGGTGAGGCCACCTCAGTGCAGAGCAGAGCTGGACAATCCTCTACCCTGACTGGCTGGCCATACTGTGCCTGATGCCCCCTAGGACACGGTTGGCCAACTCAGGGTCTTCTTTCTCGGTACCATGGCTTCCTTGTACTTTCCTGACCATTTCTGCCATCCCTTGGTCCCCCACCTCTGTGACAAGTAGGAGCCAGGATAACCTTTTTGTCCTGTACCTGAACAAGTGAGTCCTGACCACTATGGTGGTGCCAGCTCAGCATGGCTGTGCAGAGGAGGGCATTTTGGGATCTAAGAAGCATTCTTCAAAGAAAATATATGTGCAATCAAATATTTCAAGGATGTTGAGCACCCACTGTGGACATACTGCTCATCAGAGAAGCACTGCGAGTTTTCATGATGTCTTTAAACTGACCAGATGTCCTGCCAGTGGCTGAGAAGGTGCTTTAGCCTGCATGGGGAGAGCAGAAACTTATTGCAGACTTTCCCAGCAGCCTGAAATGGCCCCTTTTCATCACTTTTCATCACTCTTCATCTAAGGACAGAGATCCTTAGTTGTGCTAGGTCAGGGACCAAGATGCCATGGTTCCCTGTACAGAATGCTTCATGGCTGGAGAGCCCTGGACCATGGAGGTGCTTGCAAAGAAACTTGGGATTTCTCGAGATTTCTTGTGAAGAAACAGTTAGATGTTGTACAGAATGACTAAAAGAAAAGGAGGCCCAGCAACAGCAAAGTATCCAAAATATTTTCTTGATCAGTTTTTGCAAGTAGAAGTATAAACATATGTGCATGAGTGAGAATGATATGACAATGGATTATGACTGTTTTTGAGTCTTTACCCTCAATTTCCTCTTGCTTACACTCTGAAAAGCATGCATGTGGCTTGATGTCACTCATATACATCCAGCTTGAGAAGCTATAAACAGCTTTTAGACTTTACAAAAGCAGTTTTCACATTGATTTCTATGTTTCATTGGTGTTAATCTATTTGTATGTGATACTAAATACTTGAAATCAACCCTTTGGGTAGCTTCCATATATGAGTACCTTGTGGTGAAAACGAAAGGCAAATGGAATGGGCTTTTGGGGAAACAGGGAGGGAGAAAACCACCAAAAATGGTAAATAACAAACAAAAAGCCTCAAAACCAAAACAAAATACTGGCATCTTTTAGTAAATACAAAATTCTTTTGCACTGTTTATTCTCTGAATGCTGGAGTACTGGAGAGGGTAAGCAATCGAGAACGAGACAATACTTCCATCATTATTATTTACTATAAATGTCTGTTAAATTTTTATTTATTGTCAAGCTGAATGTAAAACACCATGAAAACAAGTGAGGCAAATTTGCCAGAAAATAAAAACACTTTTGATTTTGCACTGGTGACCGTGCAAGTAGTGGCATCTGTTGTATCTGGGATCTGACTCTCATTTATACTGTTCTGACATCTCAACAAAGCTCTAGCTTGGGCATCAATGTGTGCCAGAGCTGTGTGAAAAGGCCTGAGTAGTGTATAAAGAGAGGGGGATTTATGATTTTCAAACCTGACAGTACCCTTTAGGCTAACCATGAAGGAACTCTGCTTGGTCTGCCATATCTCTGGTTAGTAGGGGTTACTATTGTCACTTATTCAATGTATAATAGGATTTAGAGATGGATTAAGCCAAATGTTTTGGCTTTAAAAGATTGTTTTGTTTTGTTTTTCTTTAGTTTCATGGAATAAACCTCTTTTCTGCCAGCACAGGAAAGGTTGAACAGTTTAAACAAAACCGAATGAAAATTCTTGAATAAGGCAAAAATACTGCAGTTCAAATATGTTCATTCTGTTTTTGTGGTGATGTGGCATCATCATGACTAGAGTTTGTTGTTTGTTTTCCTGACTGATGTGCAGCCAGGCAGAGATTCTAACTTAAAAGCTTAAGATTTAGACTCTCAGACCAGGCTTTTTTGGAGAATCATTATCACTGTAATTCAGCAAGGAGATGTTTTATGGATTAAATAAACCAACAAAAATAAACAGAGAGCTCACAGTATTTTTTTCATGTTTGCAAACCCGTGACATTTTGTTTTTCAAATCTATATTAAGCATGTGATGTTGAAAGTTACCATAGGTCAAAGACTTAGTCTGAGCTGAATTTTGCTTACTCTAGAACTTGACTGTGTCTGGCGAAGAGAGAGAAGAGACATTTTTTAATTCGAAAGATCATGTACATGCACATAACTCACTTGTGCCAGGAAGCTGATCCCTCTGCTCTGAGTTCCTGCTGCCTTGCCATCACACACAGTACCTTTTCTGATCCTTTCAGTGCAAGGAGAGGCCATAGCAGGTATGGCAAGACTGGCAAGGCGCTGTGACCTGTGCCTGCCACATGATTTGTCAGATCAGACAAATGATTCCTGTATCTGTGTCCCTGTTACCTCTGGAAGGCATTTTCATCTCGTACACAGTCCAGGGAGTTGCTGCATTTAGACTGAAACAATCACAGAAAATACAAACCAGAACCACATCACCGTACTGCATTATTCAAATGAGAGGTCAAATTACCCCCACTGATGTAAGCAGGGTTGCCAAGGTCTAAACGAAGACACAACTTGGCCAGAGGTCTGTTTCTAATGTGAGGTTTGAAGGCTGGTAGGTCTTGTATCTAATATCAAACAGCTGCAAGTCAGTACCAGCTCCATTGAAAAATACGCACACATTTCCAAAAAACCCCCCCCAAACAAAAACACAAAACCCAACAACCCTGAATCTTGATATATTATTTAAACTTTGCCAGCATTAAACTATGATTGCTCATTGTTGCCTACTATTTTAGTTTGAGTTTCCTGTATGAGACTATTTAGGTGAATTAAAGCATGCTAAAATATTTCAGTATAATGCTCATACTGCTTCTTCTCCCTGCTCTGTCTCTTTCTGTCACTCACACACACACACACACCCCCCTCAAAGCCCTTTACTAAAGTGCAAGCCCAGTTCTTGTATTATTTGTACCCCTGTAGATCTGTGGCAGCTTCTCTTCATTTGCATTTAATAGCAGAAAGCAAATTCTGGATGTGAATTTAGTGAACTGTTAGCATGAGCAAGGAGGGAGGTCATTTATTAATCCCTACTTTCATTTTGCCGTGCAGCTTTTGGTGTCCTAAGATTACATGAGAAGACACTGTTATAACTATAATCACTCAGGAACTCAACTACAGACATATATAATAAATGAATACATGGCCCAGAAATTGTTAATGGCCAGCAAAGTATTCTTTTTCTGAATTACTGCCAAGTTTCAAAACTGCATGTGTCATCTTATCACGTACTATACATTAAGTGTTGGTCATGTAAGTCAGATATGCCCTATGGGTATTTTAAATTGCAAACATAACTTTTTGAAACTCTATTGTAATGGTTTTTATTTGGCTTGGTTTCTAAATCAACATAGTTTGTTCATACCACTTCAATTGCTTTTCCCTTATTCTTTGCTGCTTCTAAATCCTTTATCTGAACAAGATACAAAGATCAAGTAATTTGTTGGGTTGCTGAGCATCTAATGCTGTAAAAACTCTGTAAAATCTGTAGTAAATTTATGGTATGTACCTTTTCTTTTTTTCATATGTAGCCAGTATAGAAGCTGAACTTAAAACAGCATAGAAGTTAGTCATGAAAGAAGCATGTTCTTTTTTTTTCCATCAGATATTGGCAAGAACAAACTTAAACCATTAAAGATAATAATGGCCTCAAAACATTTGAGTTTTGGCATCTATCCTCTGCTGCACAGCTGTAGTTTTACAGTTCACCTGATACTGTCCTGCTGTAATATAGCTCTTAATTTGGATGTAGTCTCTTGTACAACATCTTTCAGGTTTCAACCTACTGCAAATCTTCCCTCCTGCCTGAGACCAACTGGACTATAACAATGTCCAATGACTATTTTGGTTTCTTTTCTCTTCCCACATAGTGGCTGACTCCATAAGCAGGGTTGCTTCTACCTTGGATACTATCTGTTCGGGAGCTTTTGAGAACATTCTAAGAAGAAATTACTTACTGTGAGGGTGCTGAGGCACTGACAGAGGTTGCCCAGAGAAGCTGTGGATGCCCCATCCCTGGAACTGTTCAGGGCTAGGTTGGATGGGGCTTTAAAAAACCTGGTCTAGTGTAAGGTGTCCCTGCCCATGGCAGGGGGGCTGGAACGAAATAATCTTTAAGGTCCCTTCCAACCCAAACCGTTCTATGATTCTATAATTCTGTAGTTTTTCTTCTGTCATCTTTCTGAGTACAAAAAGCAGAAGAAACTGATGTGCAGATGAAAGCTTTGAAGAGAAATAGATAGAATTATCTCTGAGAGTTACAGGTGGATAAATAAATCAGTAAAGAGTTATATATTACGTGCTAATATATCTGTGAAGTATGAAAAAATCGTGAGGAAAACACAAGTCTAGAAAATAGAACTGTAACATCTCAAGGCAGAGAAGATTAAAGTAGTTCTTCCAGCCATTCTATTTCAATGAATTATTGTATATATAAATCCATTTATGCTGAAAGTTTGAGAGACCATTTTTTTCACAAATACTAGTGTTTTCCCAGGAAATAGAAATAGGATTCTGAAATTAGTTATTAAAGATCACACTTTAGGGTTTAAGATAGCTTGAATTCCAAGGGGCCACACATGATCTAATTCTGGGAGTCATATTAGCATTCAGTTGAAATGGCTTTTGCCAGACAGGGCATTACAGCACTTGACTGCTTTTAGCTAAATCCAGAAGAACTAACCCTATTGTCATCAGTCCTTGTCCACAATATCTCAGATTCAGGATTTCTTTATAGCACAGGTAAAATGGGATGCTGCTACCACAGGGACAGGGTGGGTTTGGCTGCTGCATCACAGGTCTGATGGAGACTCCCAAGCTACCTTTGGTCTTGCTGTCTCCAGAGGAACAGCCCAGTACTGGAATCTTCCCTGGCTGCAGGGGCAGGCATCAGTCTGGCTGCTGGGCACTGCTGCAGGCAAAAGAGATGGAGAAGAAAAACTCATGTTCCAGGCATCTGCCTGCTTTAGTTATACTTGGAACTGGTCCTGCTTCAAGAAAGCAGATAGTCTGGGCAAACAGAAGAGTGCTTTTGATGGGTGATTGTGTACCAACATAGCCTGGTCTTTAATTTGTAATCTTAACTAGAAATGCAAATTACAATTGGCTAGAAACTGGCTATATAAGACAAGAGTCAAGCAAGACTCGTGATAGTCTTGCAATGATGGGAAATACGTCCTTAATATGAAAGAAAAGATAATTCATAAATACCCTTTCCCAGATTGACTCCCAGAAAAGATCTCAAAATATTTTTCTAATTTTTTCTCAAAATATATTTTAACTTAAGCAAAAGATGGAGCATCCCTATTTTCTATGTGCTAAGACTTTGGAAGTCAACAGCCTTTTGTATTTCCTGAAAACCAAGCCATCAAAATATAAGTAAGAGGTATGCTGAGTGTTTTCTGATTTACTTTGAATGGGGTTCACTCTTTCCCACAAAAGATCTCCATCCCACATAATGAGAAAAGGAAGCAGCAAAGAACTGAGAAATGGTGTTCTGATTGGAAGCTCACACTTCTACATTTACCAAAAAACTGAGTGGACAGTTAAATCAATCTAAAGTAATTTCAGTACCCAGAAAACAGCTCTTGGTGCTTTCGATCCATGAAAAATATCAGCCAAGTTTTTGTTAACTCTGCCAACTTCAGAAGGTATTACACTACTCTTGGGTACCCTTGCTCCTTTTCTTCTTGAATAATGTACTAATTTTATTGATTTTTTTCTATGCTTAGCATTCTGTGGATTGATATGTTTTTCTATGACAATGGGGAAATGTTCTGGTTACAGTTAAATAACATAAAATGTGTGAGTTTGATACATTCCTGTGCTGCTGTCCCTTACTCTAATTTTACTTAACCAAAGTAACTACAACAGCATAAAAGCAACAGAGATGCAGTGAATCAAGCACACATGCAAAACAGAAAACATATTTTTAATGAAATATGAAATTACTTCAGTGTATTATCTAAACTATGATATAGTAGAAGTTTTCCACTGAAATTAAAGATTTATGCAATGCGATACAAATCCCATTGTAAGAGGCATGAAATTTACTTAGAACACATGGTGAAAAGACATTAGATCTATATTTTTAAAGATCCATTGTTAATTTTACTAATAATTTTTTCAAAATTTGCCCCTTTTGAAAGTAAATGTGCCAGTTATAGGTGCTATTTTTTATATTCCATGTAGCATGAACAAAGTAGCATGAATAAAGCTCAGGCAGCTTTACTCAGACTGAAGTAATTTTCAATGTTCACCTTTTTTAAATCTTCATTATGTAAAAAAAGATCTAATATAAAATAAGAACATCTCTCATTAGTTCTGTGAGTGGATAAGAAACCTGTCCTATATTAAGCTATCAGAATTGAAGCAAAATAGTCAGGGAGTAAACAGCCATCTTCCTGCTGAGTGTCCACTGTCTGATGTAATGAGGATGGGGAACTAACATTCTGTTTACATTCCTTACATGATTTGTGGAAGGAGTTGGTATCCAAGCAGAGCAAAAAGAGATACTGGTACAAAACTTTGTTAAAATTTAGACTTCCAGGTCTGTTTGTTTTGCCAACCCAGCATCCTGCAGTTTCTTCTCTTTGCTGTTCTACCCGGACTTACCTGCCTTTTAATATATCAGCTGAGACTAACTTAATTTATTTGGGTTTCTTTCCTCCACTTTACCATTTGTAACTTGTGATATACCTCTTGTGGTAATATATGAGTGAACTATAAGGTGCTTTCACACAGGGAATAGATATTCCCTCCCCCAGTTGTGGGCTGAGGGCTCAAGTTATGCCCTCCCAGACTGTGCCTTTCCCAGGGCTCTCTTCCCTTGTCCCACTGCTTGACTCTGCTCCCAGGGGATTTCGTCTGGCTTCCAGCCTCACTGCTGTGAGTGCCTCAGGAGAGACCCCCAGGAGAGGAGAGTGTGCAGTCCTTCTCTGCAAGTGGGAGAAGTGGCATTGTCCTCCTACCAGGAAACATGGTCACCAAGCGAGAAACTGTGGGAGGAAAATGGGGGAATGGCTGCTTCTGAAACTTATTAAGATGCTATGTTTGGGCAACATACATTTTATTATAACTGGATCTTACTATGAGTAATATTTCCTAATTAACCACAGGGATTCATGAGCTTTGCAGACTGAAAGACTGAGCATAGGAAATGTCCCAGGTCTGGTTTTAATCAAATTTATGTCCTTATGAATTGCTTGCTTTTGCAAAAAGTTTCAGGAGTAGCTAGTCTGAGGAATTACCCAGGGGGTGTAAAGATACTTCCAGTTACATACTTGAAACATCTCTGGAGTTGTACCTGTCTTAGAAAAGAACTATCTCTACAGAGCTAGAGCACATTTCTGAGTGAACATAGAGTGGTGGATGATCTCATTACACCTATCCTCCTTAGATCCAAAGCTTTTCAAGCTCATTGGGGACTGTCTTCCAGTCCATGTAAACCCTGGTGGGTCATGAATCTGGAAACTGCACTTTTGCACACAGATGAAGATGGACTTGCAATAATGGAAAACTTCAGCTCTCAAAAATAGTTGTTTTTTTTTTTTTTTGGAGGATTCCTTAATGGAAAATACTTTTTTTTTTTTTTTTCTGGTGTGGATCAGGCTAATTATGACTGTGCACACAAACACACACGCACACCCACCAGTGAAGGACTGGAGGGGGGGTCACACTGAGGTTATATGTCACTCAACATCACAGCCCTACACAGGACAAAAAACCACAGCTTTTAGCAGAGCTAATGCTCAAGAAAATGTGACTGGAGCACACATTTTGGCATCTTTATTTTTCATGGCAAATTTGTGTAAAGAAACATGTTACAGCTAGGAGATATACAATGTTTTTCTGGCTTGTGGCTATTCTCCAGCCAGAAATATACTGTTTGTGAAAATTAGGGAGTGAAAAAAGATATTCTTTTATTGCTTACTTCTATGTGGGGATAAACTAGTGATCCAAGTGCACTGTTGTGATGCTGTTGTGGAGTCACTGATGGCACCAGAAGCCAAAGTGTCTATGTTTATGTGGCTGTGCCAGTGCACCACTGCTGTGAGGAGCTCTGTGTAGTGGGCACCTGCTGAGCCAAAGATTTGAGATGAATAGCACCCATATTGATTTGCCTATAATGGAGTGGAAAAGAAAAATGTCCAGGTTTTGTTGCAGGTATTTTCATGGGGTATTAAATTGGTGGATTAGTTGCAAACAGCAGTACTGATAAAGTCTCCTGTCCATCTTGATGGTTGGGCCTTTCTATTAAAATGACACATAAATAACCTATTATGTCCCCCACCCATGGAAATTCAAATGCACCTGTCAAGTTGATAAAGCACTTGCCTGGAGGGAAGCATTGTTTACATTTTCACTCCATTCTTCAGAAAAAGTGAGATTCTAATTATTTTTCCCACTGTAAATTAATGCTGACTATGATGGTTAGCATATCTCTGTATTGTTATATCTATGCAAAAGTTAAATAATAGAACTGATCCATCATGTATTATGCAATGTGCATTTTTATGACAGGCTTCCCTCTGATCTTATTATGCCTTTCTTCACAAATACTTACTTTTTTTTTTCCTAGCAGCTGGGGGAATCTTTGTTGACTGCTGGTTCAGAAGTTGAAATCTGTCCTGTGTGAAAAGAACAATGCAATTTATATGTTTATCGGATGCTGAACTCTGATATCTTCCGAGAAGGGAAAAATTAGGATATAAGAGTATACTCCATTAATAATAAGCTTCATTATAATAGACAATTGGTCACAATAGACTAAACCATTTTTCTACAAACCAAGCACATCAAATTCAGTAATGTGATACAATTGTTTCTGGCTTTCTCAGACACTAACTTTTAATTCAAGAAAAGTAAATTAGTTAATGTAAAATCAAATGTGAACAGAATCTTTTTTGCATGCATAAAATCACACCACACCTTTGCACAAAACTTTAAGCTGTACCATAAATAATTTCTTAGGGTTCCTAGCAGTCGTTTTTGCTTTGTTTGTAAGTGTTTTTTTTTTGTTTTGTTTTGTTTTTGTTTTGGTTTTTTTTGTTTGTTTTTTTACATTTCATGGTTCCTGCTTGAACTGAAGACAAAACTGCTGAAAGACCACAAAGGGGCCAGTTTTGCAATAGTGTGCTACAAGTGGAAAATATTACTGTGAGAAGAATTCTTGCTATCTGGTTTCTTAACTGAAGCAGGGAGGAAGACATTGCTGAGAGGCTCTTGGTACACTCAGAGAGCTTTGTGAGACAGCCTGATCTTGCAAGTTACTTTTGCAAGTGTGGCAGACTCAGCTGGTTTGCATACCCTGTCGAAGGCTCATGCAAACTTCCCTAAACCTTTAACTCTTTGTCTCTACTTGCTACAGCAGATTTCTATTCCTAGATTTCTAGAGGAGCATCAATTCCAGGCATGGTTAAACTGTTTGCAAGAGCCAAAAATAAAACCCTGGCACAGGAAAAAGAAGTAAACTGACAGGGAAATACCTTAGCAATTGAGGCACTTTTGGTTTAGTTTCTGATGAGCTTGCAGTTGGGATGTTGGCCCTATGAAGGCAGAAAAAAGATTCTTGGGATGAAGAAAGTAGAGGGGATGAGAATTGAGAATGCCAACCTTAATCACAAAGGAATACCCAAACCTCTGCCATCTTCATTTTCTTCCTTTCCTTCTTTTCTATAACGAAACCAGCATTTTCTTTAACACCATGGCTTGCAAAAATATGTCAGGCCCTTCCACTGCTCTCCACCTCAAACAGAGAGGTGTTTGGGAAACCTTTTTCTTTCAGTTCTTCCTCCATGGCCTATTTCTGCATTGATGTCTGCAAGAAAGCATCTGATTGTTGGTGATTATTTGGAAAATCAGATGAGATAATTTATGGTCAGTTAAAGTAAGTAGCCACATAAATGTCCTCTGATCTCTACACAGGCTGGTAACTCCTTATTTGTAAGCATCCCATTTCTACCTGTCTCTGCTGAAACAATGGGGCTGCAGTGTGAGAAATTCTATTACCATACTTCTCTGGTAAATATTTGCTAATAATTAATATCTGTGCTGGTGTAGTCAGTGAACTTATTAGGATTACTGAAAGATAAGAGCAAAATTACAGTACTTCTAAAAGAGGACAATCATCCTTCACAGATGCTTCACATATGTTTTACTAAAAGTGTTTAAATTTGCTCTTCTCTTTCACTTTCATTTTCCTAACTCCCTTCCATCAAAAGAAAGCTGGATCTAAACAGGCAGACTAGGAATATTTTGGTACTTAGTAAAGCCTTACAGCTATTTTGCTATTGTTTGAATTAAAAAAAGGAAAATAGAAATTAAAATTCAAAAGACAGGTTCCACAAGAGTACCATTCACACTGTGCTCAGCCCCACTAGCACAAGGATACATTATGCCACTGATTGCAGAGGAGGAAATTTTCTGAGGCTGAAGAAGATGCAACTAGAAGCCACTAGTCCAAAGTATTTTAGTTTTAATTTCTCAGCTGGTTTACTGTCCATGTAATGATACAAATTTAAAAAAAATGTTATTTAGCTGCCAGGAAACGATCTGTCCATCTGATGTAAGTCACAGGTGAATAAAAACCTGTCTAATTCCCGGACATACATCTTGAATGCAAAAGGTCTTGGACAAATTGAATGAAATCCATGAGCACAGACTTGTTTCTTTTAGCTATCTTTTCGCTACATTTAATCAGTCCAAACAGTAAAAATAAAATGCTCATTGCCAATAAATTAATTGTCAAACTTAGCTCCTTTGTTTTCTGTATACATATTAGTTTTGAACTGCGTTGTTAGTTACAGAACTCTCAGGGTTATTTTCACAAATTTTTCACAGTATTTCTTCTGTGGGCAAACTTTATCCCATAAGATGAACTTCTCCATGGATCTATTTACTATTTATTGTTTCTGGTGTGTTTTTGGTCACCAAAGTCATATAGTATTATTTCTGCTTTCTGACTGCATTACATTTGTAAACACATGAGTAATGAATAACAAATGTTGATGAGCAGATAATGAACAGCAGACACTCTTATTTACACAGATATGCCCTTGTATGCATTAAATTCCTGACTTCCATAGGGAAAATAACTTCTCCTAAACACTTTTGTATATAAAATCTCGTGTGTCTGAAGTTACTGAAGATGCTTTCTTAAGTAACTGATTCCAGCATCCCTTATAAAATTTGGGAAATGAGGCAAAGAGAGAGATTTCTTTTGCCCATCTGAACGAAAGCCACTCTGGGCTCAGAATATAGCAGGATTCTCTGGAATAGGAAGGGAATGTATTTTATCTCCTTTCCTTAGGGCAAATCAATGGACAAAGACACTGCCATGCACAAGGAAATGCAAGAAAGCTGTGCCCTTTAATTTTTAGTTACTAAGGTTTTTGCTGCATTGAATATCAGTTTTCCTTGACTTAATTCTTGAGATGACTTTTTTCCCTCCCGGATTTATTAATGCTTGGACGAAAGTATTTCTACATTTGTATTTTTTTTTAATGGGCGAATGAAGTACAGACACTTAAAACCACAAAAGATTTAGATCTGAAAAGATGGGATGGTGAGCAGCAGACTACACAAGCAGTGTGTGCAGTGTAACTAAAGAATATGTGGCTGCACTTTGTAATATCTAAAAGCAGGAGATGAAAATCATCCCCTAGAAAAGATCTGCATTGCTGTTCACTGGACATATCCGTAAATAGGAAGCTATTGCAAATCTGAAACAAAAAGACCCTCTGCTGTTTCCTAGTGCTATGATGCTAAGCAGCTTTCCATAAATCTGTTCTGGGATTTCTCCTTAGTCATTTACAAAGAGGTTATTCTCTGTATATGCCATTTTTCACCATTTAGTCTGTCCATGTCTGTTTGTTAAATAAATCAGGAAAGACTGTAACAGCAATGCTTCAGGCATTCATAATTTGACTGAAAGAAACAATTCTTGGATACTACTGGTCCCTTATGCTGGTCCATTATGTTCATAAATAGGACGATGTAGAAATGAGTTATCTCTCTGCAGAGTTGCCAGGAGCCCACAAAGGCCTTTGCTAACCTGAGACACTCACTATTGCCTCATTATTGCCCCAGGAGTGAGAGCACACGCTGCCACGCCACCAGAGCTGCAATTGCATAAATGTGTGTGAGTGCTTTGTGCATGTAAGGGTTAAATATGAGGAGCGTTGGTGTGGCTTTCTCGTGGTGGTATGACTTTTGGCAATCCTAATAGCTTTTCTTGTTCATGCCTTTGCTTGCCATGTTTCCAATTTCATGATTTATTCAAACCGAGTTAATTTTCACGACTTGTCAAGTACCGCATCCTTCCTACAGTGGCTTGGAAACTGTCCCCACTGTCACCAAGGTCCAGTGATAACCTCACCAAGGTGCCTTTGACACAGACAGGAAGGATGTTTTTATATATTTCCATATAAATTCTTCTTTTACCAGAGCTGCTGGCAAGATTTTTAGCAACAGTTTGTCAGAAATGGGGTTTGTAATGCTTAAGGGGTGCTGTACTTCCCTCAGAGGTTAGCACTAGCCAGCTTTTGTTCTTTTAATTGTAAAGCTACGCTGGTTTAACAAAGATTGCCTCCAGGACAGTAATTCCCATATTTACAATTCTTACCACAGAAAATGCAGTTACCATGTTTATGAAAGTTACTTGAAGTAAATACAGCATCCTCGACTTTTGATGCCTTTTTTTTCTATCATTTCAACACTTTTTTGCCTTTTTGACTAAAGTTAACAGCTTGTAACTTTTACTAATTATTTGTCATGACCAGCATACAGTTCCACACGTTCTCAACTGGTCAATTTGGTCCATTTTACTCATTTTATGCATTTTCTTTGAATTCTGTTTTCAAACAGGTTTTTTTAATATGTTTTTCAATGCATGAACCTGGAATTAATTCACATGACATTGCTAAAATAATGCTGCTGCAGTTAAGGATCAGTACCAATCAAGTGTTTGGACACACATGTATATTTCTCAGCTTTTTAAAAAGAACTTTTTTCATACTGATGTCTTTTTTTTTAAGACACTAGAAGTCAGTCTTCCTCTCATTCCCACTATAGCTCAGAAAATCTGAGGAAATATTCTTTCCTTTCTTCTTTCACAAAAGCTGTCAAACAATAGAAAACATCATAGCACCTTTACACACTAGCATGGCATTTTCTGTACCCTGACCTAGGAAATATTGGTAATATTAATTGGCTGTGCCTCAGTTGTGTAATATATTTATAAATATTCATTTATCAATATATTTGTGTTTAAAATGTGTCCTACTTCAATAACATACACTTGGTATGGCATAGTACATTTATACAACAAAATACATTTGTATTTGTACTTACAAATGTATTTTTTCTTTTTTTCTAGGTTATGCACTGTAATTTCCAAAGTGTTGACATAATTTACTTTTATTTGTAGGAGAAATATGCTCCACTCTTTTAAAAATCTGTATTTCTACGTCACGGTGTACGTTAAAAGGAGCAGTGATTGAAATAATTGTTGTCAAGGAAGAATGTATTAAAATTATTAATAAGACTAAAACCCACATGAGAGTTACTGAATCATCTGATCTGACCTAAATTCATGACCCTTCCTCCCACTTTTTCCCTTCTCATACTCACACAAAATTAGAAGGACCAAAAGGAAAAAAACTGCCAACATAATAAAGGCCAGTGAAACCTGTACATTTGCATTAGGTCAATGTAACATTTTATGATTATAATAATATAAACAAATAAACTATAAGGGCACTCATATCAAAGCTCATTTCAAGCTGAACTATTATAAAGCGATTAACAGCCTCACAGTCCCGCTTTAATTAAGTTATGTTTTGAAATATTCAGCATTTGAACCTGTTCTGGCCTGCCTCTTTTATCATTGAATTACCATCCTTAATGTGTTTTTCTGCTGAAAGATGAATTTCATTTAAGGATTACTGTACACTGCTCTGGCATTTTGTGGTTTCTTGTCAGCCTTTGTGAATCTAGATCATTGCTAACTTCAGTTTCTCTGACATGTCCTATATGCACAGTCTCTTGACTAGCCTGTCTCAGTGGATTTACTAACTCATATTGTATTCCTGTAGAAATGAATGGACATTTTTGATTAACTTAATGATAGAAATTTCAGATGACAGTAGAGTTTACTTTTGGAGCTTACTTCAGGTTATGTAGGCCACAGCAGCTCTCTAGTGACCTATCACTTCACAGAAATGTGTTTTGAGAGTTTCAAGGCAGTGGACATCTGTCTGCCAAACACTTGCAGATGGTGCCAGTAAGGATGGAACAGAAAGGTCCTTCTGTGCTGGGGTCTCTAAATCCACAGCCACAAACAGAGCTGCTCCTCCTTTCTGGAAGTGATATTCAAATGTTATATCCCTCCACATATTGAAGAGTCTGACTTCAGGCAAACTCACACTACCAGGTGATTTTGAGGAAGGGTAAAAGAGTGATGCTCCACCAAAGGGTCTTCTTTCCTTCCTTTCTAGTGCCTACCCCAGACCTAGGCTATGCAACTCACCACAGCACCATCAGTGCAGGTGGTGCCTTTTCTCTTTCAGTTGTCAGATGATCAATCTGTGCTTTTTTGTTTTGAGGGGGGTGGGGGGAGGGAGCAGGAAGAAGGACATGTAGAACAATATCATCATGTTCTCATGTTCTCTTGGCTAGTCACATCAATGTCCTCAGAAGGGGTTCACCAGATCTTGAAATGTGACAACAATCAGATGGGTTTGTGCACTCCCACTATCCTGCAGAACTGTCTGCTCTCGGGGAGGAAGACAGACTTCTGATGCCATACCTGGTCTCATATGGATATGATGCCCTGGGAATGGCACCCAGAGTCAAGAGCTTCCAAAGAAAATCTTTGCCCTGACAAAGTGAAGGCTTGCTCAGTCACAAAGTTTTAATTAACATGGCTTTGGCTTCCTCACAGTACTTGTATGTTGTAAATTACACTCAGATCTGGCACTGATTGAAAAAATAGGTGGTAATTTATTTGTGTAAAATTAGTGGAAAGTCCATGCTCTCCCCTATGCTGGACAGGAATGCATATTTTTTGCCCCAGAGCTCACAGCTCAAATGGGCAAAACAGAGCTGCAAAGAAGGATGTGGGGTTCATACCCATGGCTTGCAAAACACACAGTAAAATAAACCCCTTGGTCGTTGATAAGGACAAACACAAGAGAAGAACAAGAAGATTCAATGAAAGTGAGGTAAGATAAAGGTCAGACAAGAAGCAGGGGAAAGCATGGAACTGATTCAGGAGAGAAGAAAACACTTTCAGTAAAGTAAGCTAGCAATGCAGGGAAATTGCATCTAGCATAAGGGGAGGATTGTGACAGAGATTATCCTGCTTGCTGTGTTTCCTGAAGACTGAGTTTCTGAGCTGGGTCTTTCAACCTTTTATCTTTCCTGAAACCATAGATCAGGGAGGAGACATGAGACCAGGAAAGTCTTGTTGCTCTTGAATTGGACAAGTTAGAAGTTCTGGTAGTGAGACATTGGGATGAGAGAGGAGAGTAACCCTGCAGGGGCTGTGGTGTGTCAGCTCTTGCAGCAGCTCCTCTGTGCTCAAGCCAACACTGTACCCATGGAAGTTGCCTCCCTGCTTTCTTGAGACCACTGGCCACATTAATTCTTATGGACACTGTGTAATGCAGGCATGTGCCTTGTGTGGTAGACAGTAAAAAATACAGGGCTCGTCCTGTCCTTGAGGCTACTGTATGTTCCTAACATTTTGTCCTGAATGAAAGCCTTTGAACCCCAGAGACTCGGGTGTGGAAAACTCAGACTGTCCTTATTTTACCTTAAATTTCAGATGACGTTTCCTTTTTTAAAAATGTAAAAAAAAATTATTAGAGCTGATGTAAATGGAAGCTGAGGTTAAAATGAAGTATCCTATTGTTCTGTCGTTCCTGGAAAAGAGTTGGAGATAATTTCCTATATGTGTTCTTACTTTCTTAATTCACCTGAAACAAATCCTCTCCTAAGGCAGTGGCTCATAATAGCAGCATGCACGTCAGGATTGTGGCATTGGCATACTGTGCCAGTTATGGGATTCCTTGTAATGCGTAAGAACAGTTGAGGAAATGGGAACTGGAACACAAGCAAACTGAGCTAAATCTGAGTTTTCCCAAGAGAGGGGAAAAATTTGTATCTAGTTTTTGAGAGATCTTGTAAGAATCTGAGCCCTTCATTTCAGCAAAAAGTAAAAACAAGATTATACAGAAGAAGGTTTTGATGTACCTATCTTAAATGAGAGCTTTTCTTCGGCTAGCTTTGTAAGTTCTAATCATTTCTGCCAGTGTAATACACATTCCTGAAAGAAAAAGCAAGTGCTAGGCCAGCAAAAGTGGTATTTTGTCTACATTAAATAGAAATGTTAGGGTAGATCATGCTGATGTATTGTAAGGATGTACCACTATCACCAATCCCTCCCTTCCTTCCACAAACAGGAGTAGCATCTCATGGGAGAAAATGAGTGACGAAAAGGTCTTGCAGAAATGGAGGGTTAAAAAGCTTATGCTTGCACTTCAGGGGCAGTATAAAAGTAATGCTTCTCATCATCATTTCTAGTTAAGGATAAAGAGTGCTTAAGCCTTGTGCTATGATCCGTCTGAAGTTTTGAATTCTGCTCAGCCTGTGTAAAGAATTAATATGAAATAGGCTAGATGGAAATTTTGACTGATGTAGGGGGATACAAAACCTACCAAACCAGACATGTTTAGAGCAAACTAGGAAGCTAGGTAACTGTTAATAAACTAGCTTCTTGCAATGCCCTAAAATACACCTTATTTACTCTGCCTCATCTGCAATTCAGTTAGCAGCACAAGGTTATTTTAATATTTTACAGAGATCAGAGCCTAAAAAGTGCTTGTGGGTACAGGAGCAAAGGCTTCTCAAAGAGAGAGAAATACAAATACTCGCTCACAAAATTCTTGGGAAGCTTTTTTTTTTTTTTCCTAATCAGCATTGCCATTTTATTGTTTAACCTACCCTGCTTGATCTCCCTACTTTTGGTTAATACGGGAGTCAATTACAGCTTCATCTGTGCAGAATTAACTTTATAGAATATACACTAGGGATTTGTCTATCTCCTCTATTTAGATCTATGTCATAAAAAAATATGTAGTAGAGAACTGTGTGCAAGCACTGCATATGGTACAGGCTTTGCAGATTTATTGTAAAATCATTTTAAATCGGTTAAGCTCTTGCCAGAAGTTAATTAAATATGTTCCTTTGGTGGGGGGTGGGGGGCTCTGTGTGTGTGTGTGTCCTTGGTGGGGGGGGCCGTGTTTCACTAGGTGGCAGTGTCTGATTACATCTGGAAGGACCACGCCAGCCAGCCGGGTGTCTCCAGCTGTGACCTCCGGCACCAGGATGAAATCCCTGACGCTGCAGCCAGCTGGAAAGGTAGCACCACTGTTCACATCTCTGTCTACACGGTTCACCTCAGCGGCTTCCAGGAGCTCTACAGGCACTTCTTCAGGCTGCCTGATGGGGCTATCATTGAGGTAGGTGCGAGCAGGCTCCTGGCTGACAGGCTTTGAAGGAAAAGGGGTGCTTTTCAGAACTAGGTCACAGCCACAATAGGCGGTGCCTGACCCTGCCTGAAATACACACTTAAAGCTTCCACAGGAAGACCTCACTCCTAAACAGTGGTGTATAATCAATGAGTTAATGCTTTTGCAGTGCAAAGTAGCAATTTCGGATTGTTTATAGAGCCATTTAAAGGCAATTATGTAAGATAGACATTGAAACTACACACATAGAGATTATTTATAAATATATATCTCTTAGAACCACATAAGGTCATTCTGTACAGGAATTATATTTATATAAATATACAAGGTAAGTACTGTGCACATTTAATGGACAGCTATTACTACAAGTATGGTCATTCACTTAGTTTGTACTCAGACACACAGAGCCAAGGCACAGTTAGACTACCTACTGGCATCTTGCATGTTTTAGATTGAATCTTAAATGTTGTCAGCATTTCAGCAGCTTGTGCACTAAAATACAATACAAGATGTTATTAAAGAGGCGTATCACCCATTACTTGTTTCATGGGCTGCATTTTGTTCATTGCTTTGCCATTTTTGTTCTAAGTGCTTTGAAGAGGAACATTTCCTTTTTGCCTTTGGTCTTGTGTTGAGAGACTCTTAAAAAAAGATTGGCATTTAAGAGAAAGTAGAGTCAAACAATATTACTTTGCCTACCCGGATAAGAAGTGGGAGCATCATTATGGTGATCTTTTTACCAAAAGAGGCACGAGTGGTGATGAAACACAGTGTTTTCTTCTGCACACTTCTAAGGTGAACTTCAAGTACATCTTTCCAGCATGAGACAAACACTGTTTCTGCTCCTTTGTTTAATGTTTCAAGGCTGTTTTCTTCATTAAAGATTTTATTCTTAATGTCTTTGCCCTACTTGGCTTTTTAAAGAAAATTTAATTTAAAGGAAACTGTCCTCAAGGATTTCAAACATTATTTTCTGCCCGGGGAACTTGTGATTCACCAGAGTGAAGACATCGGAGTCTTCAAGCTGGCCAAAGAAAACAAGAGAAGGCATGTGGCCTACATGAAGTAGAACTTAATTACTGGAACAAAGAAACTGCAAATCCAGGTCCATGCCCAAGTCTGTTGAAGAAACTCCTCATGTGAATAATTGCCTAGACTTTTGCTAAAACACATTTTCCGTGTTGGAGGTCGACCAGGCAGCCCAACTCCTACTTTCTGCCTGTTACAAGTGTAGCTTTTTGCAGAATGGTTTTTCTCAGTTAAGCTCTTCTCAGCTTTTCAGTGGTGAGGTTTCATTCAGCTTCCACCAGGCATTGGAAGGAGGGTCTTTGAACCCAAGACAAACTTAATCCAGTGCACTGTTTCAGCTCATTAATCTGTTCTGTACTTCTGAGAGAGAAGAAATGTGTTCTCATATGATGTAGTTTTGTCTTCCCAGGTGAGCTTTTGAGAAGCTTCCAGCATCTACAAAGTAAGCAATGTGTAATATGGATGGCTCAAGCCACTTTATAGTTTCCCACACCAGATCATAACATGGCCTATCCCTAAAATCCATGACTGAGTCTTACCTCATTGTCTTGAAAGTTGCACATCTAATTTAGGAGATCAGTGTGTTCTTTACAGCATTTTTACTTGTAGATCTAAATGCAATTACATATAAGAAATGTGCTTAACTAATAATTGCAGTAAAGCCCATATACAGATCTTACATTTAGTTGATAACAGATGTAATTATACATTTGTGTGCTTTGTAGGTCAGGGCTTTCTACTTCAGTTCCAAATTAGGAATATGTAATGAATTTTAAAACTATACACTGACAAGTGACAAGTTTGCTGCCATAGGGAAAAATACACCTGAGCTTTACCACTTGCTGCTGTTGTCACCCCTCAGGAACATTTTTATCCCCCTTTTCTGCAGCTAGACAAGCAGGGGTACTTGAGTGGGGTTAGAAAATTGTTTTGGAGCGTAAGGGTGCATTGTAATGTTATGTATAGTTTTTAAGAGTGTAAGAGATGAAAGGCACCTGGGTTTCTTGGAATAATCTTTTCAGTTTGCTCCCTCTGTTGACAACTTGTAATGTCCAAGGATTTTCAGTTTGACTATCTAGACCTGCTCTAAAGACTCAGGTAATTAGTTTAACTAACCCTTGTCTATCTTAGGTATTTTGCTCCCAGTGACTCAATGGAAAGATTTTTCTGGATCCTTATAGTCTATTTGGTCAGAAGTCTCCTGTTATTCTAAATTTAATCAGCTTCCATTGGATCACCCATTGGTGTAAATAAGATTTCTCCTTACCAGAAGTTTACCTACATAATGTAATTTCATAATCATACCTGTTTTATTCTGGAATGGGTACAACACCTCACCAAAAGAAACAAGATGAGTTCCCGTTTTGCTTTTCATTCCTCTCCTCACCTTTCCAGCAGTGGTGAAGGAGGGAAGGCTTTTCTTCTACATTGACAGGGGCAGAGAGGGTTATCTATTCCCTCTCTCTGTCATAGAAATGACAGCTGCATTTTTTCTTTCTTCATGATCAGCAAGCCTCTTTCTCCTCACCAAAGACAAGATATTTTTATGAAATGTTGTGTTGGCACTGTAGGAACACGACCTGTAAGAACAGAGGTGGTCTGTGGCAATTGTGGCATGTCCTACCTTTGTACATACATCTACTCAGTCTGCAGTGTCCACAGAGTAAGAAAACAATCAATTTTCACTTATTTTGTTCTTCTGGATGGGCTGGTGCTCTTGTAGAACTGCACAGTGCAACGAGTAATTCAACAGCATCTAGGAACTGGGGGTTACGTGCATCTTCTTCCTGTGAAACAATCCCCCTTTCTATTATATTAACACACCAAATGTGAAAATGTAATTATTGCAGTGTAAATTTTTGTTTGTTCACTTTTATTAAAAAATTCCGAAGATAGCAAAATGGAAATACTTTGACTTTGAATTTCTGTAAGTTTCAGGAATCATACCTGAAAGAGCCATAACACTTATTCCTAAATACTACAGTAGAATCTCATTAATTCAGGCATTTGGGGGTTAAGATCTCTCCATCAGATATTTAATGCTTTGTGACATTTACAGCATGATGGGTATTGGTTTTGGTGGGTGTTCTTCAAAAAATAATATGTTTAATAGGAGGAAAGGAGAAATTTGGCAGAAAACAACACAGGAATTTTAAGAACTTTGAAAAATATATGTGCAAATATAGGCATTGTTCAGAGGGCACCACAGCCTAAGCAGTAGATTCTTAGCATTCAGCGAAATGAGGAGTATGTGCAGGCTGGCAAGATCTGGGGCAGTGTTTCTCTTGCCAAACACAGGAACATGAGAACAGCCATGAGAACTGAAATCACCCAAATTCTACCTCAGATTCATGTGTTCAACTCTTGGTGACTTCAACTTCAGATATGTTTCTGTATCTGCAGATATTCTTTGACAGGCATAAGAGGAATTTTGCATAATCTTGCTGTGAAGTCCTTGGATGCTAGTAAGGAATTCACTTCATATTTACAGCCTCATCCTACTCTTTTATATTTCAGTGAAAGCAAGATTTTCTCAGAGCCCTAATTCAGCAAATCACTTCAATGTGAACCTAATTTTATCCAAGGAGCCCAAACTCATTTTAATAATAATAATTACCTTTCTTTTCATTTTTTTTTTTCCCCAATCAGCAAAGCCAGTTTGTAAGTGCTGTGTGCAGAAGTACACTAGCTAGGAATAAATGTTCTCTAAGTAACAGCTTCTTTGAAATACTTATATCTTAATGTGTGGTATTCCCATTAGAGGTCCAGATTTCCTAATATAACTAGAAATTTCATGTCTGGTATGAAAAGTAGTTTTATAGGTTTCATAGGGATGAGGTAAAACTAACTGTTTTAAAAGGAACATTAAGCACAAGGTGACATGTATAAATTGCCCTAGAAATGTTAAATAAAAAGATTTTTTTTAAAATGTGCAACATAAAAATTATAGAGGTTAAACTTGCAGGTACAGTCTTTTTATCATAAGCATTATAAAACTCAAAGAATTCACATGCAGTAAAAACCATTTTCCTTTTTACCTATAATATATTTCTTTCTAGTAATTCAATTTAACTGTTGGATAACCAAGGAATGACCTTCTCAAAATAAATCACTTTTCATGCTTTTTGGGATTCATTAATCTGATATTATTGTAATATAAAGGAAATCATTGAATTTTAGCATTTTAAACCTATTTTAAATCCATGCACAGAAATGTTAATGATAGTGGTACGTGTTTGCTGTCTACATGGCGATAACACCAGCTTGGTGATTTTTATCTCGACTTTTGCTGACTGGAGTTGATTTCTTATTAAAAGGGCAAAGATAAGTCACTTTAACTCAACAAAAAATCAGTTTCTTATTATAGGCCTAGTAAACCTCAGCATTGTAGAGAAAGTTTTTGTATAGTATGATTTTATCTATCAAATAAGCCTTCATAAATGTCAAGGATTCATCCAATTTAAACTTACTGGATAAAAGAGATCTGTTTTCCCTAATTACTTGAAAAGTACCTAGCTGTAATAGGATAAGACAGCGTAGGTGAGTAGCCAATTACTTAGTTTAAGCTATTTACATCAGTCCATATGCTATAAATTATGTCTAAACCCTCCTGCACTTCTGGAAAAGTGAATAAAATCATATAAGTTTATTTTGAATACAAGATCAGATATGGTATGCTGAGTGACACTTAAAAAGAATGAAACAGTAACCGTAGCTTATTTTCTGAAGCAATCTTGACACTAATGCTAAATTACAGCTTGGAAACATCTAGCATTTTTACCTTTATGAGAAAAGGCTTTTTACATATTTAACATAATTCTAGGGAAAATATACTAGAATTATGTATAAAGATATGTACACTGTAACCAAAGGGCATTTATAGTCCCCAGTAGAATACTTACAACAATTTTATTGCCATTTGGTGTCATTTTCTAACAGATATAAAATACAGCCAGTAAACAAACTAGACTTTAGATTTAAGCTGACAGCTGTTCCTTCAGAAGCAATATTCAGATATTTAATCTTAAGAATACTGAATATTTTACAATTGTTTGAGCAAACCATACTTTTAGTATGTGAAGGACCGCATGCTTTTATATACAGTTCTTGGATCTGATAATGACACTGAAAAAACAACCTTAGAATAATCTACACATTTGTTGCTCTCTTATATTCCCAGGGCAAATCAACAAATTGCCTCATGTTTTATTCCTAATTCCACAAATTCTTTTTTTTTTTTTTTTTAATACACAGTGTTGCTATGAATATTGGGCCCTATTTTTCCCCCTGTGTGTGCGTAAGCCATGCAGTTGATTCCAGCACAGTTTATGCATGGATGTGAGTGCATCCTTTTCTGGCCCTAATTTCATTAAAGGAACAAATTGGCCAAGTTTACTGCAAAAGCCCCACGTGCTATTTTCATGAAGAGTCTCACTTCAGTGGTCACTAAGGTTTGTGGAGGAGAGAAAGAGGGAGGATCATTCCAGCTCAGTACCTGAGGTTGGCACCCTACCTCATGACTACATCCTCATCACACCAGACACTGGAAGGGAACAGCACAGCTCTGGCTTTTCTGTAAGCTGGGTCAGCTGTGGGGAGTGGGTGAGGATGTTTTGGCTGGGGGAGAGGCTGGAAAAAGGTAATTACTTGGTATAAACCTGCTTTGGCTGGCTTCAGCAGCATCATGTCAGGTCATCCACAAACATGGCCAGCTCAAACCAGCCATGAGTTGATTTCCTGGAAATCCCTATAAAAGCGGGGATTAACAGGAAAGGTTTGTCCCAGAGAAGAGTGATTAATGCATGCAGGTGTGTACATACTCGTGGGCTGAATCGGCTTTACCACATGCTGCCTGCCTAATTCTGAGATTTAATCTTGTCCCATTGAAAACATAATATACTTTGCAACTGCATTCAGTGGGAGAATGATCTCTCTCAACATGCATTGAGGTTCAGCTGGGAATCACACATTTTTCCCACTCAGCTGAGGGATACTCCCATGGACATAGGCAGTCACATCAGTACAGCCTGCAAACTTACAGCCCTTTTGTTGAGGGTCATGGCTGTATAGCAAGTTTCACTTCAAATAAGAAGTAAACCAGACTGTTTTAAGTTATTGCTGCCAGTATATATTTCTCCTTTAATGTTATAATTCAATTAAAGATAATCAGTTTAAGAAAGGAATTAGTTGTCCGGCAGCATTTTCGGTCCCACTGGAAGGATGAGAACAAGGAAAAGAGATTTCCTGGAGAAATCTTGTGCTTATATGCTTCATTCCGAAATTGATCCAGCTCATCTCACATGTGACATGTAAACCCTGTCCTGAAATGGACACAGTCTGTTGTTCTTGCCCTTGTGGTGGGTAAGCCAATGCCTCTGCTGAAGATCAAGCATAAGCACAATGTGTCTCAGCTGAGCAGGAAGTACTTCTCTATATCTTCTGTTTCATGTCGTTTTCCCTATAAAGTACAATATTAGGTCCTTGTTTTTTTTTTTTTTTCCAGTAAATTGTAGTATAGTTTTAAATGGAAACTGCATCTATTAATTGTGAATTTATTATCAGCTGCAGTCAAGATTGTTGCAACAGGATGGAAATGCAGGAGGCAGTCTTGAAGCATGTGGCCATTTCCACCCTCCCTAGTGTTCTACAAATCTCAGATTATATATGCTCTGTAGTCCAGAAAGTCACAAAGTCACGTGAAAAAAGATTTCTTTCCTCCAAGTGGCCATGTCCTATTTATTTATGGTGCTGTCTGTGCTCTGATAGGAGGAACAGGAAAGGAATGAGACTGGACCTTTTCAACAGGACTCACTGGCTTTCAGATAACCAAAAAATACCAGAACTACAGTATTATAGCCTTGTTCTGTATATGAATATTCAATTTTAAATCATACTGGCTTTTATTTTGCTTGCAGAGAATGTGGGGCAAGGAGGAAGGGTTACCTACCCGAGCAACACATACACAAATATATTATCTTCATGGAAATTTTAATTTCTTTTTTCTTGGGGTCCTGAAGGGTTAGAACTCTTTCCTTCAGTTGTTTGCAGAAGGAATGGAAGCAAGTTCAAGCACACCCATTCAGTCTCAGGCCAGTGCTCAAGGGAAAAATGCTGCCATAGCTCTCTAGTTGTATTATATAACAAACAGTAGTGATGATAATTAAGGAGTACTTTAAAAGTGTTATTTTGTATTAAATACATCTTTCAGTTTAAACTCACTTTAAACACCAAGATTTGCTGTATTTTCAGAACAATTTTATGCTGAAAGGGCAGAGCCACTGATTGTTACAGAAGGTGTTTTGTACTTTTAAACACCTACAATCTTTATTCATCTATCACAGTTTTACCTGAATCAGCAGTAAAATCTCTGAAGTCAAAGGATAATTGCCAAAACAGCATTAACTTGCTTTATCTGAATAAAAAAATAACCTTTGAAAAAGTACCTTGCAGCTACACAGATTGACAAAATGCATCAATTATATTTTTGCTCACTTTATAATTACACTGCAGTAAGTGCACAGTGAACTTTACTACACGGTTGATTAGCCATAAGGTTGCTGCTATTAAGTCACTCTCAGAAACAACAACTTGGACTTTAATTTAAGAATGTAACTCTGCACAACATCTGATCAAGTTTACAAATCTGACATATCTATACAAGCTTCAATTTAAAGTATACAAGTAAATGATAGCACCTTAATTATAGCAAAGGGCTCCTATTGCTTCAGTCATGCTGGATATGTGAATCATCAGATTTGGAAGAGCTCTTGGTATGTGTTAACCAGCACCAAAGGAAAGGCTTTTCCAGTGAACTCTAAATATCCCCTCTATCCTCTTTTTTTGCATAGAAACAAGTCTTATTAAAGACTTAGAAAGTGGAGATTATTCCCTTACATGTACTTGTGTTTGGAAAATTTATTATAGCTGTGCTAAACTAGATTGATGATAGCAAAATTCTTTAAAATATTACTGTATTACTGGATCAATCTGCTTTTTCCTGCTAACATTTGAGTAACAGCAGCTAGACAGAGCTGAGCTCAGTTACTTCTCTGTATCTGAAATTTGATTTCTGCTCAAATTCATCAGAGAAAAATTTCTCTTACATGGGCACTCCAAAACATGAAAACAATTGCAGTCAGGGCAATCTTGTGCAAAATGCCACCCACATGACACAAGCTGAAGATCTGACATGTGATGTGGTAACTACTAATGAGCTCAGCTGAATCTGATGCAGTGCCTTGGCTTTAGAACCAATTTCCAGTCCTATAACATCTCCTCCTCATGGCCATGATTTCCTTCTTTGAGTGTATATTCTTTATTCACTCAAATCTCCATGTGTCAAGAACATCATAAGAAGAAATTATGAAAAGCAACGGGCGTAAAAATCCCCATTCCATTGTTTTACTAAAGTATTTAGAGTGAGAAAAATTAGGTGAATTCACATTTCACATGTGTTTAAATTGTTAATCTCACTGCTCTATCTGTATTAGTGAATACATTTACAGTAAGTTTTACTTTATAATATTTTGGCAGAACTGTTAGAAAAATTGTTATAAGCCCAGGAGTGGAACTGAACCATGAAAGCTAAACCATAAGCTGCTGCAAAGCTGGGTTATTAGTATGACAGAATAAAATTTCACACACACAAAAGCTCCTAAGCTGTGATATTTTGAAAGTGAGAGGGGTGGGGAAGGGTAATCAAAGTCATCTATGTTCCCTCTGATGTTGTACTGAATGTTGTCATAATAATATGTTGGTTTTGTCTGTTCTGTTTTTCAGGCATTTGATGATATTAGTGAGGAAAATCTTTTATGTAAAGTGAGCACAGATCCGGAGCATATAAGGGAAAAAGACAGTGTGCTGTGTACATGTATCAAGCTGAGGGAGAGGAAAAAGAGTACAGCAAGGTGGAAAGGTATTATTTTCAGTTTCTATACCTAGATGAAAAATAATCAAGATGCCTAAGCATAAAATGATGGGAAGACAGAAAAGCACAAATAATTTTAAAACAGTTTCTTTTGGGAAGGCTAGGGTGTGATCAGTGACAGTTGAAATTTCACAGTTGTGTTTTCATATGTGTCTTCATCCCTGGGTAGTTTCATCAGCTGTTCTAAGAATCCTGAAGACTGAAGTGCTGCCCTTTACCCAAACACTGTCCTGCTTTCCATTCAGAATCTCAATGCAGTAACGGAATCCAGAGCAATCTAATTTAGGCTTAAATCAGTACATATATTTAGTTATGTGTCCAGACATACTGGTCTAAGTACAAAAGTCCAAATCTCTCAGACTTGTATTGTGTTTTCCACTGTGTACTGAGAGCCACTGGCCCCCTCACAGTGCCTAGAGAAGTACATGAAGAGTGGAACATCTATGTCAAGTTGCAGTGAAGCTGCACCTGAGCAAAGGTAGTAACAGGGCATTTGATGACAGAGCGTTACGGGGTATGATGGGTGTCCTTAGGCGTCACTGTTATTATGAGATATCAATTTCCTCTTGTTGCTTATCAAGGCTCGTTGTAGCTGGCCCCACAAAATCTCTGCTCTCAGCTTAGTCCTATCACTGTCAGTTTTCCAATGCCTTCTAAGGAGTAAAATTCAGTTAAAAGCACTTAAATTCACAGTAATCTTGTTTGCTAACAGAGAAACCTTGGAAAGTTCACATGAGCACAAAAGACACGTGTTTTTAAGGAAACCTGGTAAATTTAGTGTATGGGCTCTTGCTACTACACACCTTTTTTGGGGGAGGGAGGTCACACACTGTTGTTGGTGTATTTGCGTCATGTCTTTACATCCTTTTTTCTAATCTACAGGAAATCGTGTTGTCTCTGACAAGAGCTAGTTCCTGCAGTAACACATGGCCTGTGAAGTTGTTTACATCATGATCCCCATCCATGGTATGGCTACAGTCTGATAGGATTGACGTTTCTGATGGCCACGTCTCTGCCCATGCGGTGTTGTCCTGCAAATGCTCCCATCATAGCTCTTCTGTGGCTTCAACAAGCTGTGCACTTTGGTGGACTCAAGGGATCAGATCACAGATTGGATCATGCAAACATAATTATTTAAGTTTTTTTTTTCCCTTCACAGCTGTGGGACATTCCTAGATTTCTCAGGTTTACTTGTTTCTACTTTTTCAGCTTTGCTTGCACCTGTTAGCTGTGGTGGGGAAAAAGTTGCTGATTTGTCTTTCAAACAAGTTTCATGACTAAGACATTGACAGCGTTTTCAGTAATTGTTCAAAGCACAATGCTATTGTAATTTGAAGACTGAGAGAACACCCAGAAGAGTAGCAATGATGGCTTCATCCACCAGTTCTGTAGCCAAGTCCCAACTTAGAAAATTTATAAGATCCGAGAAACCTTTTTTTTGAGGTGTTTGTGGTAGCCATACCTGCTTCTCTGTGGGCTACAGCAGCTTAAAGCAACCTGGAGGTTATGTTCATGGTTTCTTAGAAGTATTAAACTTAGAACAAGTCAGTTCTCTTAAACTAGAACCAGTCAGTGCCTCTTCTATTTGGCTCCATACAAATGTATCAGAAATTGTCCATGCCCCAAAGGCAAGAACTATAAGAGACAACAGAAGAAGGTGGAAGTAGAACACAGGCAAGAAAGGTGAAATCATTCATGCCAGGCTATCAAAGTCAGAGACAAATGGAGAAATATAGGGCAGATTGCCAGCATCCTGATTCAGTCTTCTCTTGTCCTGAAAATGAAGCTGGAAACGGGAAGAAACCTACCTAAGTGCTATTTTGAATCATTTATGTAGAATTCTGTAGTCAATTAAGATAGGAATTAGAGACATTTTTCTAATATGTTATGATTTTCTGTTGTCCCTTTCTTTACACTGCTATGGTAAAATTTATTCAGATGCATTTATCTTTGTAAGATCTTACCCAATATCTTGAGCATTGTTGATTAATAGCATTACTTAAATCTATAGTTCTCATCCATCTGAATAAACATTAAATTACATTAGGTAGTAATCTAAAGATTTAAGTGTCACTCCTGAGCACAGTTTTAATTTGGGTATGCAAAACAGTGGTTTGGTTTCCACCTCTTTTCTTGTTTTTGTTCTTTTTTTCCAGATTATTTGTGTGTGTGTACATATGTCTGTGGTTGTTTTATGACTTACACCCAGACAGAAATAGTGTTAAAAAACTTCTGAATATCTACAAGAATTGATGTGATTTTTGTGGCTTTTATTGCATAAGATATTAGTTGGATTACTTCTCTCTGTCATAACAAGCATAAAATTGCCTTTTAATGTTTGCTTTGCCTGTTGACACTTTCAGCTTTTCTACATAACTTTGGGAAAGAAACTAACAGAAGAGAAACCACCCAGTAACCTATTGCAGTTTCTGGGTGACAGTACCATGATGCCATGGGCAGTATCTTTCTATGTGCATCTTCTTGGTCGCAGTTTTGCCTTTCATCAAGACTGACTGTAATTGTCCTTTGGGCAATGTTATACCCTGGGTTTCTCACCACTGAGTGATATCCAAATCTGGTTCTGTGAGATTTTAACTTTGGTGTTTGTAATGTAGTGTTGGAATTTAGTATGATAGTGGGACTGACTTTATGTGTGGAACTACCATAGCTTCAATTCTGATAGGACTGTGTTGATTTTTCTGACAAATGTGGATCCCGTACTGAAACTTTGCTCAGCATAAAGGACTTGCCTGACCACTTTTATTCCTCCAGTTATATTGAAATGTCTCCATTGACTTTCATTTGATCTAGGATATACAATTCTGTACATTACATATTCATGAAAGCTGAATTGAAAATATGTTTAAATATTAGGTAAATATACCTTAATTTTTTTTAATGTAGCATCCTACCTATTAATTTTGATTATTTGCATCTTATGAGTTTCCATGTTTGTTGGTCAACGTGCAGTGGGTGGCATTGGCTTTGAAATTATTTTCTGAAGTGCTCTTATCAGCAGTATCATCCATTATGCTCAGTTATAGTTGGATAGTAATTGCCTGTCTATGCAGTGCTCCTTTGCAACAATTTTCTCCTGTGTAGCTATATATATGTAGTCATTACTGAAAAGTGTAAATAAAGAATCCTTTTAGTGGTGTAGTTTCCCTGGGTACCTACTGTGCTCTTATTATCTAAAACATACTCCCCATCTGTAGTTCTGTTCTATTAAAGGATAAAGACATAACTATGAATTAAAAATTAAAATGCTTGTTGTAGATTGGAGAGCAGGGTCTATTAGAATATATCTGGCACTAGGCTACCAGTACAGTAGATAGATTACACTGAGCACCAGTTAAGCAAGGGGATGAAAAATGAGTGATTTTCATCATTCAGTTAAATATAGTGCTAAGTGGTATGTGCTAGCATTAAAACCAAATTACTTAGCACTTCACCAATCACAGCATGTGAGAATTCCATTGGAAACAGTATTTTCAGTGATGCTCAGTCCTCAGTTTTATTAAATAAATCCACTGTTAATGCTTAAGGAAGCAGTAGAAGACATATTGCTATGATAATAAAAAGATTGAAAATGTAAAAATAAAGAGAAGCAGTACCTCATTTTAATAAATGTGCTAAGAAATCTTCCCTCTCTCTTAACAACAAAACTCCAAAATGCTAGTAGATCAATAATTTCCTGTACTTTCTTAAGGTCTTCCTTCCTACCTAATGAATATGACCTTTACTTTTTTTTTCTTTCTTTATAATGACATCTTTTTTTCTCATAAATCTGCTGCCATGTCACCGAACATTTTGATGAGCTTTTCTGATTCCCTCTTATATCTCCTTGATAGGATATTATTATCCAGTAATCTAAAGATGGGGAGCCTGATCCTCAGCAAAAGCACTTTTTGGCTGCTCAGTTAAAGACAATGGAGATGTGAGAATTTACAGCACAAGAGGTTTTGATATTGAGGACTGCCTTTATATCATGTAGCAACATTATTTCCTCCACAGCAATGGACATTGGAAGACACTCTAATCTGTTGTCTGAACACGTAGAAGATGTGAATAGTCACAAACATTTTTGAGTCTCAAACCATTCCTAAGCAACTGCCACCTCCTAAACAGGAGTCAGGAGCTACACAACAAAGCTTTTGGGAATGACACATGCAGGAAATGGTCCAAGGTCTGAGCCACAGATTGACTTTCACCAGCCAGATCAAATGTTAGGAGATAAAATTACAAGATCAATGAGCCTATGCATGAAGCTATTTTGAGTTCTTCATTTTCCCTGTACTGTCATTCTTTGGGGAATCCCGTTTTGGGTTTTCTGTTATGACTAGGTTTGAAGGCTGTTTTTGTGTGAAGTGTATTGTGTTTGGCTGAAGTCCATTTTTCCATGGCAGTCCTCACAGTGCTGTTCTTTGTACTGGCAGCTGGGAAGGTGTTGCTGCCATGCCCGTGTTACAGCCATTGCTGGGGTACACTCACACTCTTTCTCCAACATTCTCCTCCTCACCACTAGGCTGGGGATGGGCAACAATTTGGGCAGGGACACAGCCAAGACAGCTGACCCAAAGAGATCAAAAGGGATATTCCACACCATATGGCACCTGCTCAGCAATAACAGCTAAGAGAAAGGAGGACAAAAAGGCATCATTTTTTATTTATGATTTGTTATTTATTTGTGTTCCGGAGCAACCGCTGCAAGTACTGAAGCTCTGCTTCCAGGTGTTGCCTGCTGATGGGAAGTAGAGAATAAAAATCTCTTTGTTTTCCTTTGCTTCCAATTTTTCAAGCTGCCTTTATCTTGACCCATGAGGGTTTTTTTCTGTCTGATCTTCTCCTCCCCAGTCCTGCTATAGAGAAGAGCAGCTTGGTGGGCAACTGATGCCCAATCAAGGTCAACTCACCAATAAAGAGAAACATGTAGGAAGTGATGTAGTTAACTTATTTTCAGTACAAATGTTGACTGGAGGTGTTTTGAGTCTTCTCGTGGCCCTAAATTTCTCAGGTTCTGTGGAAATTATGTGATCTTCCCAAAACAGGTACTCTTTCCACTTTTGCTTAACATCTGCTTAACGCTTTAGTGAAATCAGTGTAGTCTTATACAGCAGAAGTCTTTCCATTAATAGTGCAGGATAATGATATTAGTCCTGTAAGAAATATTTTTTCAAAACTGAAACCTATTTCAAAATGTTTCCTTGTGAAAAAAGTTTCTTAAAAAAAATCTATGCCTGTTAAAAAACAAGACGTTTAAGCAATGCTTTCTTCTCTTCATGAAGCAGACTTTTTATTCTAATTTCCCTGTCTTTTTCTACTTAAATATACACTCAAAAATTGGCCTTTCCGGCTACTGTTTTACTAGAGTTTTATTCAAAATACTTCCTTAAGCCTTAAATGATTTATTTTATTTTTTTTACCAATAGAACCTTTCGTTCTCAACATATTTGAGGACATGATATTTAACATAGATTTAAAACCACAGAATTCCTTTTTCCATTTTCCTGGCTGGCATGTAATGGTTCTGATGCATCTTTCCTGGGTATGCCAATCTTGTCATATACACTAATATGAAATAATGACACAAGGTTGACTTAACTAGACATAATAGGGTGTATTTCTAAGACATTCTCTATGGGAAGTATATGCACAGATCTTGCTACTTGTTAATGAAATTGGAAAACTTCTTCATCTACACTATGACACATATTTATAATAGCCTCCTACTCCAGAGACTTGGAGTCCTTAGACAATAAAATAATAAAAATGAAAAAAAAAAGGATTTTTATCCTCTTCATGTTTCAGATTACTTTTAGAATTTCACAATTCACAGCAAATTTGGAGCAGCAACAGCTATGATTGTATCTAAAATCAGTGCAAGAATATGCATGTATATGTATGCTCATGTGTACAGAATGAGAACAGGATGGATTTCAGTGGCAAGGCTCTGTATTTTAAACCTTTCCAAAACTTTTTTCTGTTGTTGATGCTGTTTAAGTCTTTATTTTCTATCTTGGAACAAAAAAATAATTGTTTGAAGACTTTTGTGGTTTTTCCAAAGATATTGTCTGTGAATATATTAGAGTGGCTCTGAAATCAGAGAACATGCTTTATATTTTTTATAATATCTTTCAAATTAGAGATGAAAAAGCCTAAATTTTTTAATGGTTTTATCATAGGATTCTTTTTCGTTAACAACTGGTGGACAGGAAGAGGTTGCAGCTCCCAATTCGCCTCTGCTCCCCGTCCTACCCCCCACTCTCTTTTAAGCACTGAAAAACATACCACGTTACATTGACCTACCAACAATTCTTAAACTCTGATTTTCCTTATGAACCAATGGCCTCATGCATCTGAGAAGACAGAGGGATAGGTCCCTCTATCTTATCAGGGACACAACATTTTACCTGAGACTGGGGCTGAGTGTGTAAGCTAAGGGCTTGTCTCTGCCCCTCTGACAGCCTGAGGGATTTTAGAAGGGATGTCAAAAGAGCTGATACAGGCATGACATGGTCCAACAAGAAAATAGTGAGCACAGATTAAGAGATATTGCATTCAGGTTACTAATTTCTAGCTTTCCTCTTCTACCCTTGCTATTTTTGTGGGCACATGCTCTCCTCTGAGCACAGCTGTGCCACCTGAAGAGATCATCTACAGCTGCTTTTTCATGCAGGAGAAGCTCCCATGGGAGCTTTCCCTCACTCATTTCAGATTGAGCAGCAAATACCTTCTGCTCCAGCTGCTCAAGCCTCACAGGGCCATGTTTAGCCACAACAGGTGAGAAAGCATTCACATGAGCAACTCTGCTAGCAGTTCTGAGTGCAGTCATCTCTGGGAGAAAGGTGGTGAGGACAGGTGGGGATGATGCTGTCATTCCCTCATCCAACACAACTGCTACTGAAGTGGATTTCTGCCCTCTGTGTGTGTGTGTGCGTGTGTGTGTATCAAGTTTCAAGGTTTATTTGGAAGTCCTATGTTTCTTATTTGATTATGTATGTTGTGAATGGTAAGACAGACCTTGAGGTAGGAGTCCTTACAGACAGCCCACTGGTTGGACTTTAACACTCATTTTAGACAGAGATGAAAAAGAAAGCAGAGAGTGTGTGCATATTACATTACATAAAATGTGGTTTATGAGGTTTTTTATTATTATTATCATTATCCTTTCAATTATATACTCTGCTGCTGAGAAACTCAACCCATGCCTAATTTACCACTCACATACCTTGGGGTAAGGATAACGCTAAAATGGGAGCTGCCAACCAGCTTCAGATTTAACAGCACTGAAGGAGGAGTGGAAGCCTCTGTATGTTCCCTGAACACAGTGGACATCAGCCTTTAGAAGCAAATAGGATAATGGTTTCTTCCACTACATGTGCCACCAGCTCTGTGAGGCTGTGCAAAGTTTTGTGTGCTGGATAAGGAGTTGTGCTCACTCTGCAGGCTGCAGAATTCCAAAGCCCACTGGACCGGGCCATACACAGTCACAGATTTTATACTCCTGAGTAGGATGACATAAAAAGATGCTGAGATAGATACTGCTTTGAGTGAGGGACCCAGTCAGAGGACTTCTCAAGGCTTCTGATCAGATGGGACATGAGGAGGAGAGGAAAGGGGCTTCCTACAAGGTCAGAGCTTTGTCAGCAAATGCTCCAGTGTTTCTACTGGCTCTACAAGGCTCCAGAAAGGGGAGTGATTTGCCTGGGTAATTAGGTCAGGATTGTAGTAGTTTGGCTTCCTTTTATCCTTGTTATGTGGATAACTCGGATTTATTTTTTCTTCTCCACGGGCTCAGCAGTACAATTTCAAAATTGACATGGTGCTTATCAGAAGTTAGTAATTGGATATGCAACCCATTTGTTTGATAAAGCTGAACTGTTCATTTTTGGCTTCTGAAAGCTAATAGGCATTGTTCCTTCTTTGACATTTGATTTTAATGGCTGTAATGTTGCTCCTGTCTCAACAGCTATATGTCTGGGTGTTTTCCCTGACTCCACGCTTCCTCTGCAGGCTTCAGGAGGCTGTTTTTAACACTTAAGCTTCTGGAGTAGTTTCCTCACTCCTCCATATGCTGCTGTATCCTGAAGAGTTGGCAAAGGCAAAGTACTAGGATTCAGGGGTGGATTAAAGCTGAAGGCAGAGGTACAGGTTTTCCCAGGCCTGCATTGCTCTAGTTTATTTATAAATAATTCAATCACAAAAAAATCCCAAACCCAAATCTTTTTCATTATAGTTTTGCACCAGCATGAACCTAGGAAAGATGGTTAGGTGAGGCAAAACTTTGGTATAAAAGGGATGTGTAAAACTCCTCTGACGCATTTGGCACTGAATGGACTTTTCTGGGGTATCACTTTTGATACTATAGGACTTTGATATTGCAGCTCCTTTTTCATTGGCCTTCAAGCAAAATCAATTCATGAACTATGCAACTCTGCTTCAAGGCTCTTTTTATGAGGGTAACCTAATCTACATATGGCATTGTCCCTACTTTATGTTCTTTTAATTGGCTACAAGCAGCTTACCATATTGATTGAAAAATTCTTGTTACATTTAGGGCTATGGCTAATTATGATCTTTCTCCTCTCCTTGTCTTCTTGATTTGTAGTTCACATCTCCTTCTCAGGAGCTCACTCCTTTCTCTTTTAGTCTGGAGTCTCCTCTACTGGGTCTCATTCCCTACCTCATTTAATAAAACCTCATGGCTAAGCTGCTGGTGTTAGAAAGATACTGAATAAGATGAGCCTGGGGCTCAATGGCAAATTCTGCTTTTCTCATAAATACTGGAAAGCTCTTGGTAGTATCATTATGTCATCTAAGATTGGTTGTTCAGAGAATATTTCAGTAGCAAACTAGAAAACATAAATAAAAAAAAATCAACCCTAAATATTTTGTTTAAAGAGAGGTTACAGAGAAAAGATCAGTTAGTAAATAATATGCATGTTTCCTTACAGTGAAATACAGCAGAATCCTTCCTCAAATGGCTGTCAAAAAAACCAATTGTCACTCTTGATAACTGTAAATGTGTAGCAAAATTAATCCATTCACTTATTGCTATGGAAGGAATAACAAAAGAAAATGCTATGATGAAGTATTATTTTCCAGAAGCCTGACTGTAGTAATTTCTCCTAGATGATGATCCAGTGATCCATGAACTTATAACTCCTGCAAAAAAATAAAAAGTGTTAAATATTGTGGAATATCCATCCTATTTTTAAGGCTGTTACATCAAATTGCTGTAGAATTCTCACTGCTGATGTAATCAATGGGATATCTGCCTAAGAAAGAAAAATGTGAAATGGCATGGCACACTGTCATGAATAAAGTTGATTGAAAAATTCCACTTGACACTCTGTGTTACAAACTGTGTGCAGAAATTTTAGCATAATTCAGGAACTCAAAAGAGAGTTATTCCAAGACCTGGAAAATGTCATCACTCTTTGGAGTAAAATGTGTGAATTATTTTTATTGTTTCATTTCTTAGTATCCATATTTCCTTCTTTTGCACCTTATTTTACACATTTAATTTAAATGAGAGCAAATGTGTTCTGGCTGAATATCATATACATGTATATAACAGAACTATGATTAACTGTATGAATAATTACCAGTTGCAACTAAACAATTTAGATGGATAGTTTCATTAAGAAAACAACATGGGGTCATTATAAGGTTCTGGTCGCTGCCCCCAGTCTTAGAAAAAAATATAGTTCTCTGAACCACCAATCTGAACTGGTGATAAAATATCCCAAGTAGGCTCACATTAAGCTGTATAATATGCAGGCTGCTTGATTTGTATTGAATATGTGTCTGGTGGCTGGAACCCACTGTAATGAACTAGCCCACAAATCACAGCTTAATGGGAATCTACTTATACATATTGCTTAATTAAAAGTTGTGAGCTTATTAACATGTGTCTTTGGCACTGAGCTTTGGGGATGTAATCTCTGTGCAAATAAGACTAGGTTGTAAAAGTTTTATAGATTGACAATGATATTAAATTCCATACCTTAATAACCCATCATTTTCTCAAAGCATGGTTCCTATTCTGTATTTATTTAAAACTATGACAAATTGTTTATTTGTAATCCTTTACTGTGTAGGACTTTGTGTGCTTGCTTTATCTCAGAAATGGTACTACTGATGTCTCATCTACTTCTGTCAATTTTTTTTGGGTGTTGCTAGCTTTTCTGGCTGGCATACAAGCTCAGAGACTTTTTTCATTACAGAGGCACCCCATGGCACAACACTTTAGTTAGAATTGTGCCAGTGTTTCCATTATAAACCTCTGTTTTCATGGGTTTATAACTTTACTGTAAAAATTTGCTCCAGGCTCAAACTTGGACTAGAAGTTCCAAGAGTGGGAGGGAACATTTTTTAACAATTAGAACAAAAATCTGCAGTATGTTGCTCTTGGTTACATGACTTTCCTCATTTCTGTATGGCTAGTTTCAGAAACCCTTCTATCCAAATATATTCAAATTTTTTCTTTGGCTGTATCAGATTTATCTCAGCTAATTCTGCTTCATGTTCATTACTGAATTGATACTACTTAAGAAAAAAATAGAGTAAAGCAATCCCTTGTAATGCTTTAAAAACATGACTTCTTTCTCTATGGAAATAATTATTTCAACCTACTTGGCACCTTCCCTTAGACACTTGGCAATCTGATGATGCTATATGGGGGAGAAGAAGGGAGAAAATTGGTAAATGGAGATAGATGAGCTTTCAGAGGCTGTTGCAAGATTCTAGTGTTTTTCATGAATATCACATATGCCATAGCTATCCTTTCAGAAGAGAATCACACATTTTCACATTACACCCTCTGAATCACATATCTGTTAAAGAGCAAAGAAAATAAAGCTCTATTCTCTCTAATTTTGGTGTTTTATTCTTCAGGAACTCAGCCTGAGAAAAACTAATTGTGGATATACCTGTTCCCCTTAATGTCTTGTTCCCCACCCCCTCACCTCAATATCCCAACAGAGAGCAGGCAAGGTTTTCCCTAGCTGACCTCTTTGCCAAAAAGGGATTAGGAACCATTTCAAACAGATGTGCTTCTTTATGCAAGAAAGTTGTCCTTCTTGCCAGAATCAAATCACTCTAAGTGCAAATGGAAACTTCTCTCCTTAAAGGACTTGAAAGTGAGAGGTGAGACCTTGAGTCTCCGTGGAGGACTCGAACATGGCAGGTGAGATCAGTGTGAGGGGATCTGCTCTGGGCCTCATGACGTTCAGCAGAGGTCTACACAGTTGTGCTACCCTTGAGGAGACAGGAGGATGTGTGCCATACCTTTCGTCTTTGTACTTGACTATCGTGCTGTCCCTAAAAAAAATACCTGGGGGACAAAGATGGATTGTTGTTCAAACAAACAAGTGGATGGGTAGGATTCTGATATGACAGACGTGTCATATCTGACAGAGACAATCCGAGATCTGTGCATCTGTGCCTAGCCTGGAGTTTTTCTGCAGCAGAGTTAAAACTGAGCAGTGCTGCCATATCTCTTCCACGGTGGGGTGTCACCAAAGCAGGATGGTTACCAGTCCTTGGAGACTGACACTGAGACTCTCACATTTGAGATGCCCTACAAGAAGGCCTCTCCTCCACCCTGGAGCTCAGCTTGTGTTCAGTTACTGCCTGCCCTGAGGCCCAAATGGGGCTGTGCCTTCTACAGCTTTGGGCTGAGAGCTTTGGGGTGGAGCATTAGCAGGAGCCTACAGCTGAGAGATTTTTACTGAGGGAAAGGAGGTAAAAGGGGCTGTCTCTGGAGAGGGTTTCTGAATGGCCTGGATCTAGCGTCTACTCCAGTCTTTTGTAACACGCCGGAAAATGCAGTGGGATCCCATCACAACAAACTGAGAGCCAGCAGCCAGCAGACCAGGCAGCGATATCTCACAATCCTGATTTGTACAGAGCCAGGGGAAACAGGCAGTTCCTGTGGGAGATTGTACAGTGGTCATTCAACAATAATGAGGGATTAATCACAAGTGACTAACAACTAGATAATTCTTTCTAGAACAGGATGCAGATGAATATGCCCTCTTTGAAGTAATAAATATTGTTTTCAATATACATGCTGAAATAATCTGTATAGTTACTCTGCATTCACAGCAGTTAACACAACTGCATATGACAACTGAATAAGAAAAATTGTAATAGACTATCCATGAACAATTTTCTATTTGTAGCCCACAAATTTTGAGTTCTGAACACAAACTGCTTTTATTCCAGTTCCTTCTTTTTTTGCATTCATCAGCAGTTCTGACAGCTCAAAAAATAATTATTTCAGCTTGGCATAAAACTCAGTTATTTTGAACAATTGATTAGAAAAGAATCAAGTCAGATATGGTTTTGATTTCACACTTTACAACTGTATAGCAAAAACGAATTCTCAAACAAATGACTGTTTCAGTCTGAATTGTCAAAACATTTAATTATAAAATGAATGCACAGACAGCTTTTGACAAGAAGTTCAGCAACATGTCCATATCTTCATAAATCCATTTGATGGCACCTTTTTATCCAATAAAAATTTTCCCTGTTTTAATCTGAAAGCCAAACTATTAGGACCTGATCCAACAAAACAATTAAATACCACTGAAGCCTGGAACTTGAGAAAGCATTTGAAGTGTTGAACATGCTAAGCTTCTGGCCTGATTCCTTCTGAAACTCATTCCTTAGAAACCTACTCCCTCTTAATTAATTTGATTAAGTAGCTTTTTATCTGAGACACCCTCCATTGTGAAGAAAAGTAAGAAGAACTGGCTGGCAGTTAGACTAACGAGAAAATTATAATTTCTCTAATACCCTGCCAGGGTCCAGTAAAATACTACTTGCATTAAAATAAAAGTTATATTTCCCTAATCTTTTAGAAATGTGTGATTCTTTCAGAATTATATTAAAATCAAAGATTTATTACTGTCCCAAGTCTCAGCCCATTTGTTCTAAGAGGTGTGTTTGAATTCCAGGGAAGAAAAAGGAGAATTAATTGCAAATCTGTCTTACGCACTTTTGTATCATGTCTTTTTCACAATCTTATATTATTTTATTTTTGTAATAAAATGGAACCTATGTACATCTTTTGAATATCCTGATTCATTAGGCAGCCAAGGCCTGCTTTGTCGAAGAAATATCTGTGTATTATTTTACTTGGGTAAGAGACTCGGAGGCAATAACCCCAGCCTTTGCTGTGAAATACAGACAGCTGAGAAATTAACCCACGAGCATCCTCACTTAGCTTCACTTCTCATGGACATGTTGGCTGTGAGAAAGCCTCACAAAGGGCACCCAGAGACAAGGCCAAGTTGATGCCAGGGTGCAAGAAGAGTAAGGGACAGCCAGCAAGGGCGGTCCCGTGTGGGATATGTCCAGGGATTGTGCACCACAGATTGCCCGGCTGCTCTCATGGGGGTGATGGCAGTGGTTGGGTGTTAACGGCAGTGATGGAGGCTCCAGCAGCCACAACGCTGCACAGAGTCACAGAATCTCTTGCATGCAGCTGGCCACGTGCCTTCCTGCTTTTGGAGCCAGCCCATCCTCATCTTCCCATGCTGCCCTGCTCACTGACTCCCTGAGGCTTTGGAGGAACATGTGCTGGCCACACAAGAGGGGGTGTACTAATTCTGCAACATCTGGGCTACAAGTGACCACAAAATGGGCAAGACCTGAGAAAAATCAAGCTATTGGTGCAGCTGCCTTCGGCAGGAGATTTTCCCCTACTGCTCCTTCCGTGCTGCAGCAGTCAAGCACAAAGTGACCTGCCAACACCAGGGAAAAATCCAGAACTAACTGAGGATCACAGATGCTCCTGAGCCTTTATGTAGGTCCCACCTAAACAAAGACAAGCTGAAGCCATTCTCTCCACTCCTTTTGGGTCCTCTGCATTTGTGACTCAGACTGTCTCTTACACTTTCTCAAAGCTCTAATTGATATTCAGACATAAGTTTCTTCATATTAATGGAATTCACAGTTAATCTTCAGGGAAAAAAATTCAGCATTTTCATGTGAAATTAGGTGTATATTGCTTAATCATGACTTTTCTGAATTAATTCACTAACAATAAGTATTCATGCTGGTTCTCTTTCAAAAGTCTTTGTTTCAATACAGCTAATAATTTTTAAACAGTTACAGTGAATTATCAAAGAATAAGTAATGAGGCTGTTCATGACATAGTGCAAGAACAATTTCTGTTAAAAAAATTATAATTTTTAATTGTTGAAATGCTCACTTTTTTTTTTAGATTCTTCTATACTATAGATATCCCAGGAAAAATTATGTTTTATCTGCTACCCCAGAAAACTGTTGAACAGAATTTCACTTTCCACAAAAAATCCTCAGTGTACCTCAGTGCTTTACAGAAAGAGGAGTCAAATTCTTCCTTCACCAGTACTAGATCAGCTTTCTGCCCAGACACTGACAGAAAAGATGCAATGAAATCCAGAGTACAAAACGAAGAACATAAACAAAAGAGGAGCAAGGCCAAGAGAGGTGAGATCTAGAGAGGCTTGAGTAAGTGGGTACACGGCCTTGGGGCCAAAGTTGCCTCTGACCAGGCTGAAGTTTACAGAGTGCAGAGTATAGAAAGAGTTATTTCAAACTGCAGAATAATGAATTCCCACAGTTACTGACATCTGGATGTGCATTTCACTGCATACCCTTGGATGAAACCCTGCTCCCTCCAAAATCAGCTGGAACTTTGCCCACTTACACCAGGGAGCTGGCACAAATGCTACACAGCAACCAAAGGAAAGAGGTAGGACAATATTATAGGATGTAACCCCCTTCACCTTCACCTCATGAAAATAATCAGTGATTACTCAAGCAACTTAGGCAGAGATAAACTTCTTAGGTGATTAAGACAAACAAGATAGGGATGCTGGTGTAATATTCTGAGAAAAGCCATTTGTTCTCCAGATCCCATGAGAATGAGAAAAAAAAAAAGAGATACAGAGGCTAACAATTCTCTGGATGTGTGAGTTCCTAGATGAAAAATGGGATCCTGCTTGTGTTGTCTAAACTTCTTGAGCTTACTGAGCAGGAACTAAAGGAATAAGAGGCAATTCTTTTCATTTATTCAATCATGGTCTGAGAGGAAGCCAGTGCAGTGAAGAGATAAATGAAAATGTTCTTCAGTTGTTTAAAAACAACGAAAAAGAAATTTATTCTGACTTTAAACAGAATCATTAAAAGATCACTGTATCTAGTTTTAAAATAAATCCACATACCCATCTGGGCATATATAGAACACTTGCTGAAGGTTTTACATTATAATGCCAAATATTTCATTGTTTTTCTTGCCCTCTCATGAATATACCCAAAAATGGAAGGAATTTTTTCATCCACCATGCAAGTACAGCTGAAATATTGCCAATGCAGTCTTTTATGTCTTGTCCTACTAATCTATGCATCCCTAAAGGTAAGATGATAATTCATTCTTTTTTCCTAGAGCACTCTGGACCATAACACTAAATGGGAGAAGGACTATGTGTCCTGATTCTGAAGAATGAGACTAAAATACCAGTATATTTGGTTGGTAACATTGACCACTAGGTAGTCATCAAACAGTAAAAGCACCCAGAGATAACATAGTGGCCACAGAAGACGGAAGGAATATTTCCATTAGCTTCAGATGGATCCTTTTTTTGCTCTTGGGTTATGTTTTAACAACAAAACCAACAAAAGATATATCTGTGCTGCAATAGGTGTATCCCTTCTGATGCAACTACCTAAAATTGTTGCACAAACACTTGAATGGCAAAACTGTAACCAAAGCCCTGTGCTACAGGGATTTATTGTACTCAAAACCTATCTAAAATATAAAATATGCAAAGTGTTAGTCCATTTTTGTAAACATGGTAAGTTATTTCTAAGGCTCAAAGTCTACTTAAATTGTGAAAAACTTCCTACCAACTTGTTAGGTAGAGATTGCAAGCAAAACATAAATGCCTACAATTAAATCCACTGAATTAGCCTTTCTAAAAACAAATATAAATGCTTGAGTAAGTACTTAGTTCTTTCCTAACATGGATGTGCCAATTGATAGGGGAAGAGTCTCTCATTTTTGGTGTAGATTGTTTTGTTGTTGCCTTTTCTAAAATTTGTTTGTGATTTTGTTTCTTTGTTTAGAGTTTTTTGTTTGTGTTTAATTTGAGCTCAATTGAGAAACACAAAATCTTGGCATTGTCATACCTGATATTTGCTGTACTTCCTATGTAACAGCTTACTACCACAAAGCTTAAATAAGCATCTTAACACCTGAGATTTTCTAATTGCTGGCTATAATGAGCACCTGGTGCCCTAAGATGATATGATTTCTTTTCACCTTTCCCTTGAGAGGACATACTGTCCTGTGTTTCTCCACGCTGAACAGAAGAGTGACTACTGGTGCCAGGTGAAATAAAATCAAGATATCTCCCAATAATTTGAGAGCCAATATATTGCACTGCTCTAGCTCCCTCTGCTCTTGGCATCATTTAAGAATTTCTGTGTGAAACCACCTGGGAATGACAGAGACAGACAGCAATGAAGGCAGTCCTTCTTGAAGAAACAACTGTATATCTGACAGAGAATGAGTTTATTTACTCCTTTGCTTCTTCAGACCTTCACAAAGCCATTTGGGAATTACACTGGGATGGATATGTGAATATGGCCATTGTGAATTGAACTCTGCTTACTGGGAGAAATCTCTTACATTTCTTATTGCACACAATCAGTACATGAAACTTCCTTGGCAATATACACAGTATCAGGAATTTTACCTCTAGACATCTCAAAATGTGATAAAACCAATCCTTCCTGATAAGGAGGGACTTACAATTAGTCAATGTGTTAACTTGTTGCTGACTTTGCATTTCTAATCTGTGGGATCTGAAAGCAGTTACTTTATGAGGAAGCAAAGCCTGGACTGGATAAAAATTGCATGGTCTTCCCAGGCTGCTCTCTACCCCTCCTTAACTTGTGATATCAGCTGTGATTTACAGAGACAATCCCTTCTGCCTTCCCTTAGTCTGCATTCATATCTGCTATAAGAGGTCTTGATCTAAGAATTGCCAGCACTGGAATGAATCTCATTGCTGTTCATGAATGCTGCTGAGTTAAGTATATGTCTTTCACTTGTTAACCTTTTCATATATGATTGCATTCAGCAGTGATGAACATCTTTGGATGTAACCCATAGAGGAAGTAACTTTTTATATTGGGCAGCGACCAGCTGCAGATTCTGAAGCTTCAATCAACAGATTTAGATTTATGCAGAGGATTGAAGGCAGGGCAATAGCTCTGCCTTCATGCTGACCTGCAGCAGCAATCCAGCTCCAGTCTGAGAGCACATATATAAAAGGCATATATAAATTTCTTGTGGCATTGACTACACCATTCTTTTCTTGTTAAGTACTACATTTGCATGAAGACTGAGCAGTGACTTACTCAGTCTTCAGTAAGCCACCACTCAGTCTAAGAAGGCGTGGGTTCATAGACTTGCATGTGTTTAAGTCCTGGGGCATGGCTTATTTATGCCTTTGCCTGCAGATATTTTGTTAACTCTTTTTCTGTGTGTATGTGTGTGAATTTATTCTGGCATTTAGACTTTGTGTGGTTTAGCACACTGCTATTTACTACCTCTTATTGAATGATAGCAGAACACTTGTTCTGGTTTTAACCATTTCTGAACTGTATTTCCACTAACATTTTAGTTTACAACAGTGAGATCAAAAGCAGTTACAACTGTGGTATGAGTATCACTGTGTGGCTTTGGTTTCTACATAACTAAGCTTTAGTTAAGACTGTACATATGAACTGCTGTAACAGTTTACAATTACTCCTTGGGGTTTGGCTATTTACTTCTGTATCACAAACTTTCAACTCGTGAAAAGTAAAATTCATTATAAATTCATCTATATTGTGACAATTTTAAAATTTATTTGGGCTTGCTTTTAGCAAAAGCAGTGTGTTCAAGCAGCAGCAATGTTGGTAGATTTATGGGAGAGAAGAAAGGATATGATCATACTTTCAATGCAATAACTGCTATAGATCTTAAAAATTTGGTATCAGTAAGAATCAAAATGCTTCCTACAAAATAAAAAAAAAATCTGATTTCTTCTATTCCTAAAAAAGCACACAAATCCCACGTTAAATATTTTTTTCTCTCAGGTCAGTGCTGCTTTCCTTCTCTGGTTCTTCTCTTAACCTTTCTTTTCACTCAACAAAGGCTCTGGTCCTTGATTCTCTCTCTGTTAGTTTCTGAGTGCTGTCAGAACGAACACAAACTCATCTCCTTTTGTTCTGCTACCGACTCTCATTGCTACCTCACCTCTTTAGACCTGTTTCCTTCTACCCAAAAATACCAGCCCCTCTCCCTCTCTTCTGTCTCTGCAGTGTCTCAGATCTGCTCTGAAGTCCACAAGGCTCTCCTTCTCTTTACTTTCCATGTGCAGTGTATCCCTGTGCTTCTCACCACTGCTGCCCACCCTCCAGGGCATTGTGTTGCTCCCTCCTGAGCCTTGCAGATGCACATCTCTGCATCTCGGAGAAGGTGCTGCTTTCTCAGAGCCTGTCCTAAACAATCTGACCACCTTGGTAAACAGCTGGAAGGTCACCTCAAGGAGAAGTCTGTTTGTCAGTTGCTTTGGCTGTGTTACTACTTTCCAATTATTTCTTCCACACTCGCCTCAAACTTCTGCACCAAATGTTTACGTTGGCTTCTACGTACTCCAATCTCCATCCTCCTTCCTTTTCTTTCTTTTTGCAGTGCTCAAAAACACTATTGCTTTTTTTCACAATTCCTTCATAACCCTGTCTCATGACTCTCCTCTAAATTCCTCCTTCAACCTCCTATTTTACTGTGCTGCAAAAAAATTACTGGGCTCTGCCAAGTGCTCAGGAAGAGTCTGAGAGTAATTTACCGTTATTCTGCAAAAAAATATTATTTCATTTTCCCTCTGTGCTCCCCCATCTGTCTGACTGTCTGACTTTATCTCTTGTGTCTATCAGTTGCATTCAGAGCCCACATGCAAGTTTTCTCTGTCAGAGTCTGTGCCATTTTTCTATGGATACATATCCTCTAGCAGAAAAACCTGATCCTAGGAAATGCTAAGCCAGCAGCAGAAGATGATGTTCAGCTAAAGATTTTGCAGTTCTTTTTCCCTATTTTTTCTGAAGAGTCTTAGGGTTTTGTTTCTTTCCTTTGCATTGTTTCTTTTAAATTTGATTTAAAAAAAAAAATACATCTGGCTAAGAATGGCTTTGAACAACAGTAATGGGTACCAGTCTAGCTCTTGATAAGCAGCTGTCTGTAGATAAGTTATTGAAATGGAGGAAAGTAAGAGTGCTACACAGCAGAGGTAATCCTAACATTGACATCACTGAGTGCTTCTTAGTTGGCAGAATAAACCCTAATAAAGTAACCAATACTGTCATGCAATATTTATATTTAAACTTAGATCAGGACATACACATGGAAAAACTATATATGATGATATTGCAGATTGCCTTTTTTCAAATAGGTCCTTCAGGGTAGCAGCTGGATTGGTTTTCAGATAGGAGCTCCTTAATCCAGGCAGATGTAGCTCTCGTCAGAAGTTAATTTGCAGAGATATTCACATATGCAAATCATGTCACAATGGTGAAATGCAACCACGTAATGACTGGAAAATGTTATACTCATAAATCATACTACCACGATCATCAAAATTTCCACTCAGCCAGGACAAATTCAACAGCATTTATGTCTTTCCAGCTTTTAGCCCATAAAAAATCTGTGTTTTTGGAGACTGTGTTACACTGGTGATCTTAAAACTCCCAAGTCTGGTATAATGAGTCCTCAAGTGCGTTATAACTTACCAGTAATTACATTTCAACATTTCTGCTTTCAGCAGTTAGTGTTTTATTCATAAACATTTAAACACTGAATTAGGCATAAAATAAGAATGTTGGCAACAACCCGGTTTAATTTCATTAACTATTAGGTAAACGTAGTATTGCTTCTTCAAATAATCCTTGGTTTGAATGCTAAAGATGTAATGAACTTCATGGTTCATAGCATCTGACATTGCTTAATTAATGGGTGCATTTATAGTACATAGGCCTCGGTAATTGATTTATATGCATGATTTGCACATACAGCTGTTAGTTCCTGTAGGAAAGTCATAATTCAAATGTGTGCATATATTCAAGATAAGGGGAAAGGGGAGAAAAACCCACTTCACACACTTGTCGAGTTCCCAACAACAAACAAATAGCACAAGAAAAATAAATAGCATCAGAAAAAAATTACCAGAAAGAACATTAATGTGATCACTTTGAGTTTCCACAGCTCACACATTTCAAGTGGAAAACATGACAAAGTGCTTCTCAGCATTTTTTTTCTCTTTACAGTAGATGTGGTTAAGTCTATATATGCCCACACACCTCTGTGAGTCTGTTCATATTACAGCATATGTAGGGTGAATGGAGTCCACATTTTCCATTCCCATTTGAGTTTCTCTCCCTCACTCAAATATACATAAACTCACCCAAGGTGTACACGATTTAGATTTAGGAGCAAGAACAATAAAGCTAAGAAAAGGTTACACTTAATATTACACATGTTTAGTCTTGGGGCAAATCTTCTCCTAACTGAGGCCAAACATTGGAGGCAAGGGAATTCAGCACAGGTTTTCTAGCCTGTCCAACAGATTACTTATGAAAGCCAAAGTGGTGTGTTGAGAAGTCGATGCTGAAGAATAACTGAGCTCTGAGTGGAAAGAGGTCTCCTGTGGCAGTTTAAAAAGTTTGAGGAAGAGAAACAGCTATTTCTGGATTATCCATTACCTTGGAGCTAAGACTGCATCCTTCCTAGTACTTTCCTTGCTGTTCAGTGTATCCCAAGCAGCAGTCGTACATACTGAAGGAAATGTCCCCATTCCAGCATACAGAGTTCCAATTCCCCCATCTTTCCCCATTATACTGACAACCCCATATTAGCAGCAAACTTTATTTCAAGGGTTCTTTCAGGAAGTGCTTTCCATTTTAGGGGTTTTGGTTTTGGTTATCAAAGCATTTCATTGTACATTAAGGAATGCAGAGCTCAGGCAACTTGATGGCTTTCACAACCCTGGCTCCATTTCCTGGTGCTCTGAGGCAACACTTAGCTTTTCACTCTCCAGACCCTTATACACCCTACATCTGCTATTCTAATGCCTGCATTCATCAGTAGACTGGCAATAATAAATTTTCTTCTTTCCTTTCTCTTTTCTTTCCAAAGGCTCTCCCTTGTACACACGTTTGTCATTTCTTCACTATTGGCTGCTGACTGGCCAAACCTCCATGAACAATAATTCCATTATAATGTAAGCCAGGGGCATGGCTGGCTTTATGGTTTGACTGGAGGCAGGTGAAAGGGTGGAAAGGAGATTATTTTAAACCCTTAATCATCACTCATCTTTTTTCAATGTTCATTGACAAGCTGTAGTGGAAACTGTATTTTTTCATGTGAACCCAGGCACTCTTCCAGACTCTTATTCCTCAGTATAAGCCCAATGCTTTCCTTCTGAGTGTTTTACTGCAGTCTTCTGAAACCAAATCTTTCCCACAGTGTTAGTGACTATGCCCTTGCAGTCTGAGAAGGCCTAGCACTCAGACTGGTGGGCTAAAATAATTTATATCACCAGGACCTAAGAGGCATGATGAACAAGAGCTGAGGGCCTGAACACAAGCCTAGTCCCCACACAGTGCAGATGAGTTTGTGCTGTGTGGATTGAAAGCCTTGTACTCCAGCTATCACTTGAGAAATGCTGCTGAGAAATGCTGAGTTATTCCATTTGGTTCAGAAGGCAGATAGTTAACAATAGAGATGGTGGTGTAAGGCAATATCTCTTTTTGTCGTAGAAGTAGAGTCAGTTCAGGAAGCTCTGGAGTACTAAGGACCAGTTCAGCTCTTAACATCTCCAGTGCAGCATTGATGGGCACAGTGGAGCATTGATGCACAGTGGAGCTGTCACAGAAGAACTGAATCATAGGAAAATTTGGCTGAGGGGATATGGTGCACATCATGAGTGAGCCCAGAGCTAAACTGTATGACTATATAAATATCCCAATGTTCACTTCAATGGTATGTCTGTTTTACTGTCTTACACAAAACACACACACACACACTGTTCCAGTTTTCCTGGAAATGAGCAGTAGCCAGGCTTTACTCCATGGAGTGAATTGCTATAGTTGCTGCTAACTTTTATAGTGGAGGAAACTGAAAGGCAGACAATTAAGCTATGTTTAGAAAACTTTTATTAATATTGGCTGATTTATATAATATGCATGAAAAAAAGAAAAAGAAGTAATTTGAAATCCTAAATCTAAAAAATACTAAAAGTGGAGAGGAAAACAGAAAAACTGTATTGATTGCAGTCTTTGAGTCGGATGATTAAATGACTTCTCCCCTTGTCCTCCTCAGCCTGATTTTACTGATCTGACACACTGTTTAGAAGTATTTCAATAATGGCTTTAGATTTTCTGAGGGGCTGGCCTCTGAAATTATCCTGAAATCATTACATATTTTTCAGACCAGCAGAATGAGTTTTTTTGAAGATGTAGGCAGAAATGGTGATGATCTAAGATAAAAAATACTATGTAATATAAACATTTTCTGCTAATGCTTCCTCCTCTTCAATGTATAATCCAGTTCTCATTGATTTCAAAAGCAGTTAGGTTTCATCTGATCACTAGTTATTAAACAGCTTCTAAAGCTATAAAAAACCCCAAAGCTTTGCTAGAAATAATCTTTGTTTTCTTGCCAGACTGTAACAATAATAACAATTATATATACACATGCATATACACACATTTCCTTTCCATTTTTATATCTTCAATCATCTGGAGTTCTTCAAGCATTTTATGCAGGTGAGTAAAAAATAATTATTTTTGTTTTGCAGGCAAAAAGGGAAGGTATGGTTAAGTTGGCAGAAAAAGGAACACTATTGTGAATTTTCCACCAAGATTAAAAAAGATCACATTTATATGAAAACTGCACTGGGTTTCTTTGACCAAATAGGCTGTGTTCAGCATTTTTTACCCTCTCCTTTAGTTCTCTCAGCCTCCCAAGTATCCTTGAGACAAGGTTTGAACTCTCCCAGCAGTCTTGGCAACATTCTTGATGTTAAATTGGGCAATTGTTAGAGCATGTGTTCCTTCTGTTTGGATAGGACCACTGTTAGGTCTGCCATTTCTAAGAGTCTGATTCTGGTCCCCATGCTTTCACATGGTGTGCTTTTCCACACCACATCAGGTGCTGGGTGGCACTGCCAGCAGGGGCCAGTCCCTGGCTGCCCGTGCCTGTCCCTGGGCCCAGGTTGTGCCAACAGGCAGCATGCCTATCCAAGGACAGGAAGAAGTGGAACACTGGGGCATGCCATGCTCAGGAGCTTTGTTTGTTTGTTTGTTTGTTTGTTTGTTTGCCCACAGGTCACAGTTCCATCTCATCATGTTGCTGAGCAAAGACTGCTCATCTGCAGCAAGGTGACCAGAGTCCTTCCCCTGCCCAAATCTGTCCTTACTCATGCAGAACCAGTGGTATCTGCAGGGATAGATGGTAGATGAAGAACCAGGCAACACTGAAGGAATTAGCTGATTTATTAATGTGGCAGAATGCTGTTTACTATATATCAGATAGCACTGAAGCAACTGATTTTTCAATCAGAATTAATGTTTCTTGCTGGAGGGGTGAATCTTGCTGTGTGCCATGTCCTCCTGACTGGTTTTAAAACATGTTCTTTCCCATGCAATGGTTCCAAAGCTTGTGGGTGTTTGCATAGCAGGGAAACATGCTCAAAGCTGCTGTAAGTCTCATTTGAGCTATGTAAAAAGCATATGGATGTGATCTTGTGATTAAAAATAAAGTTTCCTCTAAACAGGTTCCTGGGGAAGTATTCGTCTGTTCTGCAAAGGGATTGCAGTTAATTCTAACTAAGGAACACTTAAAAACTATTAGGAGAGGATAATTTTAGCAGTTCTACAGATGATTAAGAAGTCATTTGCTAAAATATTCTCACTGGAGATTTTTTCCTTTTCTTAAAGAAAACATTTAATTGCTCCAATCAACCATAGCTACTTTCTGCTCATGATGTAATTTGTACACAAGGTATATGGTAATTTTTCATATTTGATTAGGAATGTATTCCCGATAGTTCCTGTCATTCACCTTTAATTGACTATAACTCACTCCTCATTAAAGAAACAAGGACTACAGTAAGATGGAGAAAGGGAGCACTCTGTTTTTGCAGTAACATGACCTGGCACACTTGGTGATGTCCCTCTGATAGAAACCGCTTCTATAATTTTTCCACTCCTGTAACACCAGCAGTGGAAGTCCCACCTCACAGATAGGTGAGGCCAGCTTTGATTTTAGTTCCAGATTTTGCACTGGCATCACCCACTAGTGTACTACAAAATCAGTCTCTCTGATAAGCAGAATAAATTCTCACCACCAAATGCCATCAACACTTGACAACACTTGAAATGTTAAATAGCTTAAGTGGATGTGGCTCCTCTTCCTATCCTTGGTGCTAAAATTAGGCATCTCTACCACGTAGCAAAGAAGGCTGTTTCCAGCACTCCACTCCTTGAAGATGTGACATGGTAAGTAACAATGGAGTCCATGTATTTTAATATGTTTATAACACGCTGTCTAAGCCCTCAGTTCTTCCTGATAACTTATCTTCAGGTCTTGGATGAGTAGTGACATAGGCAAATCAGGTATCCAGCCAATGTGCAGCATGCTGGCAGTCCTGTCTGTCTTTAGATTCTGCTTGTGCAATAAATCCAGCAAGCAATATGACAGTAGTTATTTGTGAGTGATGTATATGGAAGGGCAGCTAGGCTCCCATCTCTCTGTAGCTTCCTCTTGGGATAAACAGTTTCTTTTCATTATGAAAAGCAATCCCAGCAAGCAAGTGCCACTACAAAGCTTTGAGGTTCATTCAGTATCAAGAGGCTGTATTATCTTCTGTCTCATTTGTGGGAGGCACCATTCAGTGGTGTCTTACCATCTATCTCTTTATGCTTATATTTGTAAATTTGTTTCCTCACTAGACTAGACCCAGACACATTTTCTGTGTTATAAGGTATAACCTTGAATCCTCTTTCTTTTTTCTTTGTTTTTTTTTTTTCCCTTGAGGGAATTGTTTAGTCCTAAGGACCATGGTAGCAACATTGAGCTGCCCATGGTGGAGCAGTTCCATAAATGTCATTGCTGTGAAGAAATAGCCACCAGTGACTTAATCACTAGGACCACTCTAAAATTGCTTGTTTTCAAGGAGTCAAATCCCAGCTTTCTCTTTTCAGCACTTTGAATTTTCAGACCTTGTATGATAGCCCACTGAAACCCAAAACTTCAGCATGTTTTCTCCAAGTGTTTTCTTGGAAGCTTTGAAAGCCAAAGCATTTTTATTTTCTTTACAATAGTTCCCAGGAGCACCTGTCAAGGACTGGGTACTCTAGTGTCATAAAAACATGAAACAACAGAGTGCCTGTAAGCAAAAAACAGCCACAGAGCAGCAGAGCACTGGCAGTGGCTTGTTGGGCTCTCCCTGTTCACATTAGTGGTGCCCAGAATGCTTTGGTTAGGCCTTTGAACTAGGGAAAAAAGAGATCTGATGCTGCCCAGATTATTCCACAGCATGCCTGGCCTTGCCAAGCATGGACTTCAGCTTCCCCTTCACTTGTAACTTCGGGCTGGGAGCAGTCATGCTGTTCCTGCTGATGCCCCAAACTCCATCCACCTTCCCAGATTTCTTGAACTCTTTCTCTACATGCAGCAACCTGTCTATTCTCCAGGTGGTTCCCTAAGAGGAGCAGTGTCCACACCTGTGTAGCTGTGACCGTAGCTGAGCTTCTGCTGACACAAGCAACATCATCAAGTCAGCACAGAAAACTGACCTCATCCAGGATGACTTGTAGCTTTAGCTACAGAGGACTCATTGCTAATAAGAACTTTGGCCTTTTTTTTCACCTTCTGGCTTTGCACACCGCAGTCTGATGGTCTACATGAAAGAGTGAGGGGGTTTATCAAGACACCCCATTATTAGTCCTTTGCCCACTCTTTATATTTCTGTGCCCCTGACTCACCCTTTTCCCAAAACACTGTGGCTTTCAGCATGTCATAATAGAGAATACTCCATCCAAAAGAGAGATCAACACTAAGGAGACTATTACATTGTTGTGCAGTCCTCTTGGTTTTGTAATATTAAAATCTGGTAATTTGCCGTGACAAACAAATAGTTCATTTGTATAACTATTTAGTTGATCCAGTTTTCTCCCTGAAAACCAAATACTTAATTTCATGACCCTCTAATTCCTTTGTTTGGCTTGAATTGCTGAATCTACACCATTACCCAAACTTTCATCAAGTCATGGTCCCTTGCCATCCATTCCATGTGACCTCACCAAACAGTCATGCCTTCCCTTTGCCCCTAGACATTTATTGTTCTTCACATAAGTTAATTTTGCCCTCACAAGAGTTGTAGACACATACCTGACTACATATACTCCTATGGACAAGAAAGAGCAGAATTGAACAGGGTGATAGTTGTCTCTAACACAGTTGTGCTATCTGTGATCAAGGCTCTGTGTAGCTATCCTGAGATGGTAACTTTTCTGCCTGTTTCCTCATCCCTGAGGAAACCTCCTTTGCAGAGACTCCGTTAACCCTTTACCTGAGTAACCTTTCCTGAAAGCCCAGTATTACAGTAACTAAAAAAGAAATCTCCTTTTAAGGAAGGGAGAGCTGCCTGGCCAGTGTGAGGTGAGTCCTGAGGAAGCATTGCAGAGGGGTGAGAAGAAAGGAAGGATGCTCCAGACATCTGTGTTGTATTGAGACTCACCTGAGAGATGGCCTCCGGTAGATATAAAATAGAACCTCTGCTGACAAGTGTCACCTGCCTTCTATAAGTAATGACATAAGGACATACAAATCGATACTGGCAATTATTGTGTCCCTTTTTGCTTTTTTCAGACTTTTATCAGGAACATTAATAAATGCTTCCAGTACATTTACAGCTATCTGTTTTCTATACTCATTAATCCAAACAACTCTTAAAATAATCTGTTAAAATACATCCTGGGAAAATGTGCTAAACCAATCTTGCAATTAAAAAAAATATTTTCAAAAAGCAGTTAATCTCAAAATGTTACGTGCTGTTCATGCACATTAATTCATTTCTGTCCCAGGATTGGGGACAGGGGTTGGTTTGTTTACTTATCTGAAAACCCAAATTTTTCAGATTTGTGCCAAGCTATACACTTTTCATTTCTCTAATCCTAGCACTCAACATCACATCCAACAAAAGGCTGGTGTAGGCAGAGACTGCTCTGACTTTGCAGGTGGTGATTCTGGTTGTGGCTTTCCAGTTGTTTACATGAATGCATGGGAGCAAAGGCATTATGCCAGCTGGACCCTCTGCCTTTTCCAGAAAGACTGAGGGTTGATACAGGGTTCTGATATCAATCTATCTCAAATGATGCCACCACTAAGAAATCCCAGAAGGCAGCTGTGTCCTGACAATGGCCCCCTTGCCATACTCTAACCCACTGCTGGGGTTCTATGTCAATCGAGGAAGCGAATTGGAGCAGGAAGGTTTTGGCTATCTGGGAATGCCTTTTCACAGAGTCTCCCCGGGTGTACAGCTCTCTGAATTTTTGTCGTAATTCACAGAAAACATCAGGTTCAACCCAAAAGAAAGCAAGGGGGGAAAAGACTGATCAGGTAATGAAACACAAAATTCACAAAAATTTCAGTTAAAGAAGTTTAAATGCTTCCACACACCTTAGGCTCACTGTGGAAACTTGACAGTCAAATATTAAACAGTACACCATCTCACTGAATTTTATGTCATCATAGTAACAATGTTATTAAACTTGATATAGTTTTCTTTTAAATTGCAATGAAACATATTTCCTGATCTTTTCATAAAAATGACCTTTGGGAACCATAGAAATCTAGACATTTATTTATTTATGCTGCTGCATCAGCTAATACTTCCAGTCAGAAGCTATCTTAGAAAGCATATGAAAGCCCTTATATGATACAGTAATATTGTGAGCTAAATGTTACATCAGAACATTTTAAACTAAGAAGCAGAGAGCTTTCTTCTATGAAATTACTTGATGTGTTTCTGTGAACAAGATTTTGCCAATGGATCTGTAATCTTTAGCAAATATTTCTCTATAGTCTTCATTATATTCTGGAATTTTATACCTGTTTTTTTCTGTCTTACAAACTTTCTTTTTATAATACATCTTTTTCACAAAGTAACAGAAATGCATATATATGCATATAGTCTAAATAAGGCATTGCTCATCTTTAAAAAAAACAGACAAATCATTTTTGATGGCTTTCCATTGTATACAGTAATATAAATTATCACTATAAATATTACTATAATATATAATATTACTATATTGTTTTTCAATGTTGATCGAATTTTATAGATAGCTGCATTTTCTAAGAAATGTCCAATAGCCAGGAAGCTCTGAATGAATCAGGAAATCTTGAAGCCTGGGCTTAATCCAGTCTTCCCACTGACTCCAACAAAGGACATAGCTTTAAAAAATAAAAAAAACCCTTACATATATCACATACATCAATTTGGAGTTAATGAGGAGAATAAGCTTAAAGGACACCAAAAGCCTTGTTTGTGCTTTAAACATCATCTTTGTGAATGATCTGAATATTTCAGAATCAGGTAGTATTTGAAAATCTAAACTGGATTCACAAACGGCCAAGTCTCAAAAAATAACAGGCAACTTCTGAGAAAATGGACTTTAAAATACTGGTCTGTAAATCCTTTTCAGATCACGTCTTAAAAGAAACCCAGCCCAGTATTCAGAAAGTTGGGGAAATGGAAAATAATGAGAAGAAAAAATTTGTCTTATTGTCAAACATTCATCAAGTGAGGAGAAGAAAACATTAGAAAAGAGAAAAAAAAAAGCACATACATACAGCTTTTGAAGCAGGTCAGGAGTAACAAAGGGGTTGCATTCTGTATGAAGCATTGCAGTGTGGATTGGAATAAATAAATAAATAACACCATAAATACATAAAAAATTAAACTTCAGGTTTTTTTTCAGAATTTATTTACTAATTTAAAATAAATATGCCTTGTAGAAGTTGCTTTCTAACTTTCCAAGTGGCAGAACAACTAGGAACAGTACTGAATAAAATTAATGTATGATTCCTCTAATGACTTCTATATATCTTTACTGCATTTTAGAATTTAGTGGAATTTAGTATCAAGATAAATCTAACATACATTTCTGACAGGATTAAGGGAATAATTTACTTGTTGCTAGAATTTTCCTTCTTGAATTACACAAATGACCAGAAATGGAATGCACACTGTTGGACTTCTGACTAGAAAACTGAATTTATCTTAAAAAAACCTGAATCTGTCTTAAAGATAGAAAAGGACAATTTCTTCCTTCACTTATATTCCAGGATTTCCTAGAAACGTGGTTCCTTGTTTACAATCTCAGTTACAAGAGTGTAATAAAAGGAAGAGTTATATGTATAGTATTTTCCACACTGTATTTTGACATAATTATGTAATTTTTGGCCTGGATCTTTGTTAGCACAAAAAACCTAATTCATTTCACTGACAACAGCATAGTGCTTTGATTAAATCCTATTTAACAGCAAGTCATTATCTTATTGCTGACCTAAGCTCACTGTGAGAGTCAGGTCAAGCAAGGAATTTGGAGATCTGAGGTGTATAAACACTTGTAAATATAATTCTGTAGAAATATGCATGAATATGTAAACCAAACCACAATTTTCAGATAACGCTGAGCACATAACACTGTATGTCAGATCCATCCAAAATTAAGCCCTTGGATCAAATAGATTTCCACCTGCCTACCTTGGAATTAACTTTAGGGCAGGACATCAGTGACAGTAGGCAGAGGTGATGTTTGGCTCTGCTAATGATGAAATGAAATGCTGAGTATCACTCCATTTTTTAACAGAATGGGCCAAATGCTCCCCTTGGTTACATTCCCAGGCCTCAGATAACATGAGTATAATTGAAAGCAGTTTTGGTTCAATATTTCTTGTATTTTAGAAGCTATGGAGCAATCAAGCAACATGACCTTTTAGTGGTCCACCAAAGAATCAAGTTCTATTCTGTATGGGATCCAGACTAATCAATATCCTATTACGATCACAGCCTGTTTGGGTTTTTTGGGGTTTTTTTTTTTTTTGTTTTGTTTTGTTTTGTTTTGTTTTTGTTTTTTTACAACTCAGACACATTGGGAATAGCTTGGACAAAACATTTCTCCCTGCAACAGCTGAGACTTGGCAGATTCACAAACTATTAGCGTGTTAAATCTATGCTTTTCAATAAAATGACATGAGTGCTTAAACTATATTGTACAATGTAGTGCAAACATACCCAGGTTTAACTCATTCAAGCACTCCTCATTAAGCCAAATCTCCAAACAACATCCACAATGAGAGTTTAGAATGATACACCAGTCCTTATGCATTTATAAATACATAAAAATAACAAGCTCACACTGACTTGTCAGGTATAGTAGGGGTTTAACCATTGGAAGCACAGGATGAAGTCCTTATTTGTAAAAAGTCTAATTTTGCTCTTGGATGACAGAAGGCAGAATTGACTGAAGGAAATCTGAACCACGAAAAGAGCCAATAACATTCCAATGAGTTAGGATATCATGCACCATTTTCAACCATAGGGATGACTGATAGCTTCTTCTACCTGCAGAAATATGGGGTGAGATCCTGCCAATGAAGTCCATGGCATCTCTCCAGCTCTTCAGCTTGTTCAGACTTCGGCTGGTGAGATCAGTGCAGAATAAGGATGGCACTACAGGTGTGCCTGAGCACACATGCTGCATACATTTTGATGAGTAGAAGGAACAAAAGCACTGAGCCTGTTCCTATTTCACAAAACTGTGTCGAAGGAAGTGAAGCCAGACTGTCCCCATATGCACTTGTCTGTATTTCAGACCAGAAATAAGGAGGAAAAACCACAAACCCTACCCAAGGTATATTTTTCCTTCAGAATAGGTTTGCTTTCTTAAAACAAAATAGCCACAGCCCTGTTATTAAAATCAATAATGAACTAAGGTCAGGTCATAGTTGTTCTTTGGTTTTTAGGATGAACATTTCTGAGGAATAAATCTAGAGGACTTGTAGGCCAGAATAACACAACAGTTTCACTTGTGTTCACCTCGCAGTAAGGCTTGCATGTGTGCATTTTACTGCTTAAAAATATTACACTGGCCATCATGGAAACAGTGGGGTGAAGGATAAGAACGCTGTAACCTCCAAGTTGTTTTTCAGTGAAGGGGATGTGGGCAGAGGTCCTGCATTGTCACATTCCTGCAGTAATGTGATGCTGCATGGGGGACACACACATCAGTGTGGAGCTGGAGCCTGTTGTCACCCAGTGAGCCCACCCCTCTTGGATTTGAATTTCTCTGCAGTGGCTACAGCAGGCCATGAAGAAAAAAATGGTCGGTGTAAAGGGCTTTTACTGAAACTTCATACTGCACAATATGTAATATGCCTTTCCCTGGATACTTGTTTGGAAGAAAGAAAGAACCTCTAGAATCCCTCAAACTCCTATTTGAACTTTTTAATGTGCTAAAGTAAGTGTACGAAACAGTGTTTTTCTTATTTATTTATTTTTACACACACATAGAGCAGGCCAGGAAATCTGTAGTATATCATTCTGTATTCTGCATCTGCTTGATTACTCTTTGCTATGCTAATGAAAAACTATTGGTATTTGACTTTCCTGTTTGCAGAAGGCAAGAGTACTTTTTATAAGAGTGAGCAGAATTTTTCAAAAATGCTTTAACTCCTTTTGGAGTCAAAACCATCCATCCCTGAGGCCATGGCTTGAGACCTGGTAAGGCATGAGCTACGTATACATCCTTAAAACTGAAATAATGGGAGGTCTGTAACTGTTGTGGGATGAACACATTGGCTCTAAGTATCTAAATGAAACTGACCTTTTACGTACTAATGTTTCATTGCTGCTAATAAAAAAAAAAATACACTTTTTTCAGAGGCAGGAGTAGAAAGAAATATTACTAATCCTTTAGTAAGATCTATGTATTCTTGCTGCAATGAAATGAGAAAGGTCAAATTTTCTCTCCCATCCTTTTTTTTTTTTTTTTTTTTGCATTCTCTAACTTCTCACCCATCTTTGTTGTACTAATGAAATTAAGATATCCTTCATGATATAACTGTGAGCTAGGGGGATCTAAATTACCTTCATCTGGCATCATTCCAGTATACTATAAATGAAGTAATTGTCCTTGACTATAAAATTTGCATTTTCAAGACTTAATTGCTATCATTACATCTTTTTGTAATTCTATTAATTTAACTGAATGGAGCATTTGGTTTTATGGTAAAAAATTTGCATTAAAACATTGTACATCTAAATAGAATTTTAATATTTGTGTCAAAAGCTCAGTACAGTTGTCCCACAGGACCTAAACAATTTCACAAGAGGAGAATAGGAAGCAGGCGTACTTAGGACAACAAACAGGTTTCCCTTTAGTGAATATTAATAGAACTTCCTGTAACAGGCTTCATGTGCTGAAAATCACTCCTGCCTGATCTCTACGAAAGTTTTGTTAATCTGTGAATTCCATACCATAATTCTTAACAGGAAATGTATTTGCCCAGATACAGGATAGGTAGGATGTATGTTTGTTCTGTCAGGAAACAAACTTTTAAATTTTTCTTTCTTTCTTCATTCTTTTCTGACAGAGCAAGGTACTTTGGCCAAAGACTGTGGACAAATGGCCAAAGCAGTGTGAGGACTCTGAACTGGCTGAATACACTGCAATTACAATGATGTCCTGTGTACTTTTTTATACATGGGGCCCAGTGGTAAGCTAAGACTGTGTTACCAAGTATATATAATTTGAAAATGGGTCGATATTCTTGCAGTGAATTTCTGTGGTACTTGGGAACTATGACCTCTCATTAGGTCTTTGGAGGTATTTAAGCCACTGGAGCCCTTGGGAAGTAAGTAGCCTCTGGGTTTGGGGTTCTGCTCAGGCAGCACTATGGGCAGTCACTCCAGGCACTGCAAGAAACAGCTAATATGTGGATGAGTAAACTGTGTTTCATGTTGATCAGAAAAGTCTATGCTATTTTCCATTTTGTGTTAACGAACACCATCAAGCTGTATGACATTAATTATGTAAGTAATCAAGATGGATTGGCTTTATATTGAATTTGTGGGGGGGTTTTTTGGTGTTTTTTTGCTTGCTTGTTTTGTTTGTTTTTAGATTTTTAAATTTTTTTAAACATATGAGTAATATTTCACAATAGGCAGAGAATGTTAGTGACAGAAATCTCATTAACTGCTCTTAATATATGTTGTTTTTACTGGACTTCATAGTCATTGTGTAATTAAGCTTCACAACTTGCTTGTGAAGCAGAAAAGATGAAAGCTGTCTCCATGAAAGAGATTTATAGGATGGTGAAATTGTAGAGGCACCACTTTTTGTTGGTTTTGGTGCCTGAATACCTCTGAGGGCCCAAAGCTCCTGCAAAGCTGTGCAGTGAGATGCTGGTACCAGGCTAGACCCAAACCTGGGAGCACAGGGTGAAGCCTCTATTTGAGATCATGGCTTTTGGGCAAGTCCACAGTGGGTTTGCCTTCTGCCCTTGTCTCTTGAATGGGAATCGCATTAACTCACTTTGTAGACTGTGTGATACACAGGCTCAGGATAGGCTGGAAATGCAATATAAAAGTCTTAAGAGCAGGCAACTTGCTTCTTCTACAGCCATCTATATATGCATCATTTCTGTGAGGGTGTTGGCCTTTATTAGAAAAACTTCAGCATCACAGATGGGGGACGAAGGACTTGCAAGAGTTTTAGTTCAGTGCTGAATCTCCCAGACCTACAAATATCAGCTCTACTGTGCCATTGGAGTCTGCTCTGTTGTTCTAGGCATGTGCACTGGGAACGAAGTCTCACAGGGGATCTGCTGTATACAAAGACTGCATTTTTTCCACTTCAGGGAGGACCCTGTGTATGTTCTTTCTTAACGGGTGAATTCCATTTGATGTGAACATTATGTTAAAGCTGAATTTCTAGGCAGATTATGTGATAGTGCATTAGAAGAAAAAAAACAACCCACCCCACCACCAACAAAAATCCCAAATCCAAAACAAAACACATATTCTTTTGAAAAATCCAGGTCTAACTGTTAGCGTCTATTACTTCAAACACCTACTGACTTTTCTGGCACATCTATCTCGTTGAATCTTGGAAGTGATTTTATGTGCTTTAAGCATTTGATCACATAATCAGCTTCTGAATAGTAATGCAAAGGATCCTGAGCATTGTCCTGGCAGATAGTCAAGCCAAACCTGACACAGAAACAAACATAAGGGAACAATTGTTGTCAAAACACATTGCATCACTTTGCATGCTAAAGCATTTGCTCTGGTAATCCACCATGCTGACGTGTCCCTCTGCTGATGCCATCTGAGCAGGGACTGTATCCTTAAAGTTGACATGTGCATCACATTACAGCAGTGATTTTGTTATATATCATCGGTATAATGGATATTCAGAAGAGATTCATAATCTTGAAAGGTGGCTTGAATCCACAGATCTCATCCATGTTCTGGTGACTCAGAGCATTTTGGAAACTCATTTTATAACATCTCACGCTGGCTTGGGCAAAGGCAAAGTAAACAGTCGCCTAGGGCAGCAGACTTGGGATAGAGGCAGTCCAGGTCTCCTTTCCTACTTGCTCTCCTCTGACAACAACGGGAATACAATTCTTTAACCTGCCTCTCCACTATCTTTCATACTCCACTTTCCAATTTAATTCTTATGGAAATCTAAAGACATCTATTTGCCTTCTCTCTGTGTCTTTTTCTTATTCACTCTCTCTCTCTAAACTCCTACTGGTTTCTCCTAGATTTTCTCCTCCAGGGAAATTCCACTGCTTCCTATTTGGGCTATTCCAGGACTGTGAGAGGGTTCCTTGTCCCCTCCAAGTCTCTCTTTTTTTCTGCAGACAGCTATTTATTACTTATTATTTGCCACCTTTGCTGAACAGCCTCAGCCGTCCTCAGGTTTATGGTAGAATGAGCTATGTGAGTAATACAATCCTGTGAAAAAGTATACCAGATTATTTGCCTGTTGGCAGCCATTGCTTTAAAATAGCTTTTCGATATTGGGGAAAATTCCAGATAGCTGTAGAAAATTTTGCTGTATTGCTTATGACTCATGAGATTAAATGAGACAAAAGTAAGATGGTGTCAGCATGTTACTGAATCCCTGGAAAGGTGCGGCTTGCTCTGGCAGTAATGCTAGTCATGCAACATAAAATTAGATTGCAGAATTCATCGCCATGGGATGTTATAGAAGCCAAAAGGCATAATCGTCTTCAAAAGGGAATTAGGAAAATTGTTCCATCAACAACTGTCAAATGCAGTTATCAGATGCAGCATCAAGCACAGGAAACCTCTAAAACACAGGTTGCTGGAAGCTATTTGGCTGTAGCAATCCAAGGATCACCCCCTGCATGAGTGAGAACAGTTCCTGTTCAAACTGTGTTGAAACTGGTCTTTCAGTCTCCCTCATGCCTCATGGTTTAGGTAAACTGCTCTGGACTTAGTCATCTGAAAATTAATGTCATTTGAAAGTGAAGTTAGAGGAAGCCTGTTCCAAGTGGCAGCTACTCCCGTCTGTGTTGAAAACACTTAAGGATGAGATAAATTACCTAGATTATGTGTCCTGTACTTATGACTTGTACTTTTGTCCATTAAGCTTGATGGCTTTGTCTATAAGAACGAACAGAGTTCAAAAAGGAGTTTGTTTTTCTAAGCAAGAAAGCAAGACCTCAGATAGTCTGTGTGGGTGTTGTTTATGACAGTACTGTGTTCTTCCTCATGGATTTATTTTTCCCCTGTCTCAAAGCTTTGGATTGCCTTAACTTGCTCGACTTGGCCAATTCCACCTTCTTCTGGTATACAGAACATGCACTAATTCCCTCAACTACACTGAAAGAGGCTCAGAGGTGTGCCACCTTTCTAAAATGATAAAGCAGCAACCCTCCTTTAAGGAGTAGTGCAAGTTTCTGAAATCACTAATTTGATGAGCTGTGGCAATTTGACAAGCTATGACAGAAGTCTGTTGCGCATCAGTGTATACACAACTACCATACATAAGAGAGCAGCAGATTCTTCACTCGTTTGACTCATTATTTTTGCCTAAGAAAGGGGAGCTCACATATGTAGGCATGTATTTGTAAGGGTTTTTTGCTGCACTCATTGCCTCAGATCCCTACTGGCAATGGTTGTTATTGAGACAATCCTGTGAAGGGAAGCTAAATCTTGTGAAGGGAAGCTAAGAGCTGTGAGTAATTTGCTAAGTGTGAGGCCAGACATGGTGGTTTTTGGTTACTGCTCCTAAAGTCTTAATTAGCACAATACTTACACTAAGTGTTGGGATCTCTTCAGGAGTCAAAAAGATGGTGCTGGTGGTGCCTTGGCAGATGGTTTAGAAAGGATGGGGGAGAGCTTGCAAGATGACAAATAATACACTGACAGATGGCAATGACTATGTTATGTGTTTTTTAGTGCTCTTCAGGTAGATCTCAAGGAGGTTCAGTAAAAGTATGACTGAGGATAAAACTGTGCCCTGGTGTCACTAGAGCTAATAACAGCTTGATAGTGTCTTCTAGGCACAAGGAGGATTTTGAGCCACACATGCCAGTAGGGTTCTAGTAGGACCTTTGCTTGGGGCTCAGGGAGGTTCAACCAGGGTTCAAGGTTCAAGCAGACAAGGCTGCAGGCAATGTAAGTGGTACAAGGAAGCATTACCTCTTTATGACATCCAGAACCTAACTGTGCTCACTGTTTCTGGGAAGGATGCGTCTTTTTTCTGTTCAGTCTGAGATTTCAGTGGGATTGGCACCTCATATTTTTCTTTCTTATCATGTTCTCTATTCAGTTAATAAGAAATTTGACTCCGTATTTATTCTTATTTAAGAAATAAGTATCTGTGGATACACATCTCTAAAATAAGCCTCCAAACATTTGAAAACTTATCTTTCATTAATTGTATGCATATGTATATATGTCTATCTTTTTCTTATTACTTTCTGATCTCTTAAATTTTTTCTTATAGAAAAGTGAGAGGGTTTTATCTGATAATTCATCAGGTAATAAATTGGACTTTGACAGAGACTCAGGAAAGAGCCTCTGGATGTAAAAATGAAACCGCTGGTGTGAAAATACTATCTGTACTAACCACTGGACACAAGCTGCAAAAATCCAGGTTGCTGAGCAATGTCTGTTTTGCAAAGTAAGAAATTACTATAGTCAAGTACAACAAGCCCTGTGGTCCAAGTGCCTTCTCTCCCTCTTGGAGTCTGTTAACTGCTGTAGCTGAGATGTAGATCAATTGCACTGCATATTGCTGAGATCATGTGTTTTGCTGACAGACAGGCTTGTATCCTACACACTTTCATCCATCTCAGTCACATTAGCAGCTTCAAAGGTATTAAGGAGTGAGTAAGCCTGACCTTCTTCTCAGCCCCAAATGACCTTGGGGAATTTTTTTTTGTGTGTGTGTTTGTGTGTGGAAAAGAGACAGCAGGTGAGTCTATGTAGACACTATTAGTAAAGCTGCAACAATTTCACATTTTGAATGTGAAAGTAGAATTTCTGAGAAGGTGTTTGTAGGTACACACTTTTCAGTCCTTGATACTGACCTGCAGAGTTAAGTTTCTTGTGAGAATTTAGTAGTTGTGGAAACTGTTAGACTCAAACAGAATGAATGCATCAATTTTTTATTTCCTCTTCCGGTGCTTAGTCTGAAATTGTTTTTTAAGAAAACTTTTTTGTATTAAATATAATTTTCTTAATATTATCTTCATTTTGGTTTAACAGATAAGGCAGAAAATTGACACGCATTTAACATCGTGACTTTAGAAAAAAAAATGTACTTGATTTCTAGAAATGCCTGTACATTCATTTTAAGTTGTAGAAACACCAAACAATTTTTTAAAATCGATTTATAGCTTAGCTCCATTTCCTGAAGTTTTCCTCCCATGTATGCTGAAGTTTTTTTCCATCTCTCCCTGTGCTCTGTTTATTATTCTTACATCTCGGAGTTCTCATCTTCCTCAGCTGCCAGTTTGTCAGTTATGATCAAATGTTAAAATGAAAGCAGGCATAAGCATCAATCACCAAAAAATTACATAGTTAGTTTATATATTCATTAGAAGAAAGGATTTTTCGCTCAATGTGTACTGGATGTAAACTGTAACTAGGCATGTGAGTTGTCTACATACTCATTTTCACATCTGAAATCTAACAGTTAGGTTGGGTAATCCAGTATTCACCTGCCAGGCATGGAGTTCTTGCAGTATATGAGCAATACCTTTAAATCTTTTAATACTGGAGGTTACTCAAAATATTTCAAGTACCACCTTTTCCACAGGAACAATTTTTTTAGTCTCTTCTCCATAGCAAGACTGTAATCTCAGGTTACACAATCTTCTACTTTAAATTTTTTTGCATTTTCTTCTCTCCCTCTCCCTCACTTTATTTTTTCCTGAACAAAATGATGGGTATTCTACAAAATTAAAGTTAAGAAAAATAGAAACAGGATCATCACAGTGTAATTACTTTTAATTTTACTATCATGAAACAAAATATTTTCTTTATTATGGGAAAAAAATAATGAAACCTTTGACACTTTAGAATTTCCTTTTCACTTAACAGTTAGGGAAAATATTTTTTTGCAATTCATCGATTTTTTCAATGTATAATCTGATTTTCTTTTTGGTATGAAAATGAATTGTAGACAAGCATATACTCTCCATTAGAAACAAAAAGTAAGTGGGGTAAACTGACAGTTCTCAAGGTTTTTTAAGTCACTATAAAGATTTCTATTCCCCCCTCCAAGTAATATGTAGGGTATACATTGCAGACTTCCTTGTTGCAAAGCATTTTTAACCCACTCTAGAAATGTGAGGTTTCCTTCATGTTTAAATGTGCTGGAATTTTTAAGAACTATATTTAAAGTGCTTCTTCTGCAGTCTGTTTGGACCATTTAATGCCAGTTGGGTTTGCCTGGTACAGACTGCTCTGCCAAGAGGGGACAAAAATCAAGAAAAATCCCAGATTTGTGCACCCATGGATTGTCTATTCCCATCTTGGCCTTTGTGACAGCCTTCAGCTGCTCACTGTGCAGGCTGAAGTAGATCCCTGAGTTCATAACAAGACTTTGGAATGTCCTTTGTGGCTGCTTCAGTATAAAAACACAACTCTGGATCTGATGGCAAGAATGTGGGCTTAGACTGGTTTGGGCAATGATGCTGTTATTCTTTCACTTGGTGAGCAGTGATTGAAATCATAAACTAATGCTTTCCACATAGATGATAGAGAGAACAGCTGCTGCCTTGAGGAAAAAATCAAAACATTTCACTTCTAAAATATCTTTATAAAGTCATATAAATGCATTTTTCATTTTGTGTACCTGGGAATAGCTAAGCCCAAGCATAGTTAGGGGTAGACTTGCTGAAATATTGCAGTGAGAGTTGTCATCAAGCTTTTCCTAGTGTTTGGGTCATTTTGGCACATGCGGTCTTAAGACTCTGAAACTTGCAAAAGCAACTCAGACTGAATGCAGTGTGAGCGTACTCCTTCAGAGATTTGTACTCTGACATGCAGCTCTGTTGAGACTGGCAGCAAACCTGTTAATTTTTACCAGTGTGGCAGATTGTTTCAATGTCTTCTACCCCTTATATAAAGATGGTCTGCTCAAATGCCTGTATTTTCATGTTTAAAGCTATTGAACCTTTTCTAACTGGTAAAAAATCATGTACTTACTCTACTTTTCTTAAACGTTTCCAGAACACACAATTGAGCTGTAGCTCTATACATGTTCCTAATTTCCTTCTGTCTGAAATCCATAGAGATGTCCTGCGATACTTTTCCCTGCCCCTGAAATATCTAGAGCACTTCTTGACGTCATTGGTGGGCTCCATTCCTTATTTCTCTGTTTGCAGAAGGAGTGGAGAAACTCCTGGGTGTGGAGGAGTGTGACAGCAGAATGATGGCAATCCCTGGCAGGCCACTGGCCCCTTGGGATAATGTTACCATCCAGTGCAGTGCAGAGCAGCCTGTAATAACTCCTGCCTGTTTTGGGTATGAAGGCAGAAGAAAGGGAACATATGACTTTCTTCTGTGACTTACTGCCCTGTAAAAGGATTTTAAAGAATCTTTGGGGAAAAATTTAGGCCTCACATGCACACATGTGGATCTCACTGAGCTCATAGAAGGCCACGTGAGTGTGTACATTAACAGACAAAATATGGTTTTTGATCTTTAAGAGCAATTAATATAAAATATGTAATTACACTACTGTGTAATAGGATATTTTTAAGTACTTTGCTAAAGAAATTCCCCTAACTGAAATACAAAGCACGGCAACATCCTAGGCCTTGGTCTTTTAATGGCTTATCTTCACCTATGCTTATCTGACCTTTGATGTGATTTGTAAATGTGTTTGGCTCTTATGCTTTGAAATTCAGTAAAAAAAATTGTATTTAATGAAATAACAAGCCCAAGAACTTTCCTGTCATCATATCTGTCCATGCTTGAGAATGGCATCATATTTGGAAGAGAAAGGAGAAATAGTTGTCCTGGCTACCTGTAGGGACTCCCCTGTGACCAGGCCTTTTCTGCTACCACACAAAACCCAACTGTGATGGCTCAGCACTCATTCCATAAGCCTGCAAGCACAGAGACTTTCAGCACGTGCTCACATTTATGAGCCTGCAGGTTGCCCAGCACCTCTTGTAGCTATTACCTGAAAGAGTGTGATGGATTAGAAACCTCTGCTGACATAGACCTCTCAGGGGCATGCAAGACTGACGGCTTGAAGGTGGCTCCCCAGGGTCTATCAACACCTTGAAACTGCTGCAGTTGCATCAACCTCTGAGTGGGTGGTAATGAAAGGCAATGAACCTCAACCAGAGGCATCTTGGCTTTCATTTTACCTACCTGAAAATCTCCATGTCTTGGTCTGACCTAAATGTTCACCGTGGAATCTGAAGCAGCTTCTTTCTGGAAAGGTTCCCATAAACAGAAAAACAAGTCCACAGGTGAGCAAGTGGTGTTGAGCGGAATCTGTCTAAGACAGTTTCTTAGGAGGAACAGCAAATTCTCCTCTTCTATTTCTTCATCAGGGAAATAGCACAATGTGATTTTTGAAGAAGAAACTAACATAAGGCCTTTTCAGGTCTCTATTGGTCTGTAAAGTTGCAAATAAAAGGGAGATAAACTGTAGGAGCCACTTCATCAAGTTAACAGTCTTAGGTGAATAGGACTGTTGTGTCATCTCAGAACAATCATTTACATGTTTCCCTTTGAAAGGAAGGGTGGTCTCATTCCCTGTTCCGAAGTCTGTTGCTTACACAAGAGACCTTTCTCCTGAAAGGTTTACTTAAGTCTTCTAGATTTGTTCCCCTTTTTGTACTGAAGCATCTCTATTTTTTGACTGAAGTGTTTAGTATGTATTCACCTCCAGGCAGAAACTGAGGCTAAAGCCTTTCCATCTGGTCCTTTAGCTGAGTTTTTATTAAATGGAGGGAAGGGTAGCAATAGAAACATATGTGTAGCCCTAACTGTAAAACGAACTTGTATTTTAGCAACAACAAACACGTATCTATTACAGTATTTCTATTTTGCTGATTCTCAAAGTCCAATGGACTATTTTTTTTTTGCTATTAAGCATCATAGATTAGAGCTGAAGTAATAATATTCTATGAAAAGCCATCTAAATGAGTTTTGATTGGACTTTTGTTGTTGAGTTGATTGTATCAGATGCTGTTTATTCCATTCAGACCCACAAATAAAAAAAAAATTATTATTTTTGGTGACACTAATTTGGTGTGCAAAATGACTTTTTTGTCCCCCTGCCCATCTCTTTAAAGACTACTGACTGTAAAATTTTGCTGAAAAAAATCAAAGCAGCAGAGAAATAACAACAACAACAACAACAAAAAACAAAAAAAAAACCAAAAAAACAAAAAAAAACCTAAAGAAACCCCAAAAAACCCAGGACCCACAAACAAACAAAACTACAAAAAACACCCTGGAAACCAAAACTCTGGTTTTTTCATGCCTAATAAGTCTAATAGAATAGTCTAATAGAAAATACTTATTTGCAGCAAACTGCTACAAAGATAGAAATGAAGAAAAAAATGCTGTAGCTTATAGAAATGTATTGGCATAGCTGGAGATCAGGTACATTACCTAGCACCCGTTCTCCAGTCTCTTTGTAGTGGGAGATATGCCTTCAGTGCTCTGGAGAGAAGCTGAAACCAAAGGACTCTCTACATAATGCTGTATTACAATGAGCTTTTTCAATGTTTTAATACAGTAGAATCCCCGTTATCTGAATTCCATATTCTTCAATTACTGTAGCTTGTGATTCAGATAAATGGGAATCACCAAGATATAAACTTGCACTGTATATTAACTCACTGGATATTAATCTCTTTCTTATATTATTTATATAATCTGCAGCATGATTTGGCACATAAACACAGCAGGTTAAGTTTATTTTACAAATTCAGTGCAAATTATCTCTTGCACCAAAAAATGCATTCAAGTTATACCTCAAGGTACAAATCTGAATTAATGTAAACCAGGCTTTGTGTGTTCAAGTTTGTAAGCATATCCTAGCAGATTCATCAGAAAGAAGGCTAGTCAGTGCAGATCAAAAATAAGAAATTATTATCTGTGTTGCAGCACATGCAGAAGTGAAGATAGGATCTACTTTCATTCTTTTCCAACTGGAAGATTTTAGATAGTATTTTGGATTGCTTCTTCTATTTATATTAGAGAATGGAGTAGAGAAAGTCTTGGGGCAACTGAAGCTCTATAGTAAAATGATTAAAGTAGATGCAGGTAGATAATGTGTGAATTTTGTTCCTGGCACTACAACTAGAGATGATGCTGAAGGTAGCTTTTCTGACCATCAGAAGTGCAGATAAAGTTTATTGTTTTGTGGGATGGTTTAGTTGGATGTAGTGCTGCTCTTTAAAGATTAGGCCAGCCTCATTAAACATGGGTATACACTAACCACTTCAATCTACAGCTTCTGCCTGTCTTCATGTTTAGCACTTGGTTGGTGCTGAATGCTTACTTCATTTTTAGATTTAGCTTGTTCATGCAGCTGAAGTTTATCTAAGCTTGTTTTTTTCTGAAGGAAAACACGCACACTCAGAGTCCAAAATACCAATCCTCTTTCGGTGCTGTGCTACTTCCTTGCTGACTGTCAGTGATGGGAAGGGCCGTAGGTATTGCCCCCTGTAGAACGGGTGTATCACATATGTTTGGTATTGAGGTGGGAAAAAAGTGCCATCCAATCCTGGTATTCATTTTGATGCTCAAAGATGACATAAAGGCTGCACACCAGGGAGGAATGCCCACTGAGGAGGAAGGAAGCAGCCCTGCACTCCTCTGTGATTGGGACTGACTGTGTTGTTGCTGGGTGGAACAGCGTAATGCTGTTGCAGCTCCTGTTTCAGCACTGTGATGTTTCTGTTCCAGATTGTGCTGACTCACATTCAAGAAAATATGATACACAGACACAATGCATTGTAACTCTTTTCCTTCCCCCCCGTAACCTCGGTAAGTGTTTGGTTTCTTTTTCCTCTCTTTGGTTAGCATGGTGCAAATATGGCTTTACTGTTAGAATTAATAGGAGGGAGAAAGGCAACCTTGTAAACAAACTGGTAGCAGACAGATTAATCTTGGAGAGGGCATTTAAATGCAACCTGCTGTTTGTGGTACCTCCACCTCCCTTTAAAGCTGATCAATCCCGATAACTCACCCATCTCTACAAACTACACTTGTTAGAGCTGTGTTCTTAAATGGGAGAAGTGCTTACAATGCTCATTTACAACTGTATTCTGTTTAATTAGTCAGCACAGCCAGTGCTGCAGGGATAGATCACTTGCCTTTAAAGATTTGAGAATGTTAATAGTACAGTATATCATTTTAATTATTATTGGATTAATGTTGTGTCTCGAAGAACATCTAATGCAAATCACAAGAAATGGCCTGAAGTGACCCAAGGGTTGTGCTTTATTAGAAAAGTAATAGGTCCATTGCTTAAATATAAAAAGAGGTTCTTTCTTCAAATGTCACTTCGTACTGGGTTTCCATGTGTGTGTATGTGGAAATGAAATCCTTTTACTTCCATTTGTCCACAGAAAGTTTCTGTAGCTCATGCATTAGATGGCCGAGACAGCAGCTGTAATATCAAGAGCTGAAGAGGAGATCCAAAACAGTAGTGATGATGAAGACCGATTTCCGACTCATGACGCTGGATCAGCCTTTCCTGGTTGCTCTGCCAGCCCTTCCCTAGCCAGCCTTAATGAAGACGAGGGAAGCTCAGCCGTGCCAGAAAGACTGTCTGTCCTCTCCAGCAGGGCACTGGCCCAGCTGCAAGCCCTGACTGGCCCGGAGATGGTCAGTGGTGGCCAGGCACAGAGGACAGCCCCTGGGCTGGCTGAGCACCCTCTGGCAGAGGTAGATGCATTGTTAGGTTCCTCCTCATGCCCTGCAGCAGCTGACAGCCTGCTAGCCTCCTTGCTTGCCAAAAGGCCCTGCTGCCATGGCAAATTGCCCTCGGAGGTGCTGCAGGCCCCGAAGGTGCCCGGCATGGCCAGCGAGGCCCGGCAGGCTGGGACTGAGACACAGCAGGCGGGGAGCAGCACCCAGGGCAGCAGGGCCTCTTGCAGTGTGGGCCGTGTCATTTGGATGAAGACCACAACAGTAATGGAGACCTTAGAAAATAAGAAAAAGGAGGAAAAGGAGAAGTACCGGCTCCAGGTAGCTATGTACCGACGGCTCCTGCTGCTGCGCTCCATCAGGAGTTTGCATAGGCAGCTGGAGCAGCAGCAGGCCAGGCTGCAGGAATGCTATGGCACCGTGATAAATACAAAGAAAGAAGTGTTGAAACACATTTGCTCAACCTCGCCCTCACCTTCACCGTAATCATGTTGCTGCCTGCAGAAATGAGCTTTGCAATGCCACCAGAGCCGCCAGCAAACTTGCATGCCACAGGGGTGGTGTCCTTGTGTGTGCCAAGAGGAGAGGAAACAGCAGCATAGCAGATCCAGAAGAGAGGAGAGAAGGTGCAGTGTTGCCCCCTGAATTTATCTGGAGGAAAAAAGGGTGAACCAGAGTAAGAAGCTGACTCCTGATGCCCATTCAAAGCCTCAAGGTGAAAAGGGATTTTTTTTGGCAGATAGGTTTGTAAAAAAAGAATCACCACAAACTGGGAACCTAGTCTGTCACCTGATCCGTAGAGGTGGCTGGATGCAAGGTTGCTGCCTGCTGAATATGATATGGCACAACTCCCTCCTACTTTCAGAGCTAACAAAATTTGAACAGAATTAGGGTTTATTTGTCTGCAAGAGTACCTGAATTTAAAAAGCCAGGATATTTGAAACACTTAGGTTCAGGCTTCATTATATCTACCTGGATACCTACTTTTCACAAAACTGCTAAGAGCACTGTATGTTTGCAACCTCAACTTTCCTTTAAAATTTATTCAGATTAATCAGAAATTATTGTGAGAGGGTAGGACAGCCAAACACGCATAGGGAAAGAGTGCAAATGCCTAAGCCTGATTTTCTCAGGAAAGTAATGTAAAAAAACAGGCCATGTAGTCTGACGTTGCACTGGAAACCCAGGCTGGCAGTGCCAGGGGAATGTTCAAGGTCTGCACAATTATTAATCTGCAGCTAATTCCCAGTGGCACTAACATCTGCAAATCAAGCATATTCTGTGCCTTACTGCTGTCATTTAATGGAAGTTGGTGACAATTAGCACTTTTCATCCAGGTGTATTAGACATGTGGAAAACCCTGGAGCGCTATTTCTCCAATTGCAAGGTTAGGATGCCTGCAGGGAATTTGATGTCAGTATGCAACAAACACGCAGGGAAAATGAAAACAAAAAGATGCAACTTTTTTGTATGCATTTAAAAGGCAATGTGAGTCACTATTACTGAACAGCAAATTGAATTGTTGAATGTGCTGTTTTAGGATTGGAAGCAAAATATGATTCAAGAAGAAAAGGTACAGAAAAGTTTCCTATTCTAGGATTTCAAGGGATATGGAAAAATCACATTTTTTTCAGATATTTATTTCTGATCATGCCAGCTTTCCTTTCCCCCAGTTGTTTTTCTTTTTTATTTATTTTTTAATATAATTTATTATCTAGATGAACTATCAAGCAGGTTTTGGTGTGCATAAAAAGGCAGATCTGCTTTTAGTCATCCTATCTTTATGAGAATAATGTGCTATATAGAGGAAAAATTTTATTCTCACTTTTCTTTTTTTTGATGCATATACAAGGAGATGTCTGCATGTGTTAGTGTATGCATGCACACACACTTCCTTGTATTCAAGAGGTTATGAAAGGCTGGTGCTTCTTTTTCTGTAGCAGAAGCAGGAATAATCTCTCAAAATAATCTCTGCTGTCTATGAGGAGTTTAGTTGATTAGATTCACATGCACACATCTGTGAGCAAGGTATTGAAGTAATTCAACAAATGAAGTGCAGCACAACATTGTCATTATTCCGTCTTTGTATTTCTGCGCACCCAAAAATTATGGAAGCCCCCTGGGTATGCACAACCTTAGATAGGTTCATACATTTCCTTGGGCCCTTGTCTAGCCTCTCATGCAGCACGAACCAGTAACTTTGAATGCAGAATTACCATAGAAACATCCTTGGCATCAAGGAGATATTTGAAGGAGCATCCTCTGCTGTATCATTTGGGGAATTCAGGTTGCCAGAGGCCTTTAGTGGGCTATAGAAGAGAGCTGGTGGCCGCATGTGACTGGGAAACATTACTCCTGAGCTCTGATCCCATCTCGCTCTCTGCTCAGCCTAGGGAAAGCTGTTCTCCCTCAGCAATGCAGGTTTCCTAAAGAATGCTTAAATACTAAACTTGCCTCAAAGGTAGTCTGTTCTTCCTTCACGTGCCTCTCAAGAAGGATTCAAGGAGTTGATCATGGCCAATACGGCTATGTAAAGATTTTAAAATTTCTTCCTCCCCCCTTATTTCATGAATTAGAAAAGCCTTTTTGTCATTGTTAAGAGTGTCAATGTGAACCAAGCACAAGCAAACCACCATGTTTGGGAAAAGATGTATTGAGAAGGATCATATCTCAAAAATATTTCTGCATTTTGAAGCCAGATGTGAAATTGTTTTTATTGGGAATACAGTCAAAATGAATATTGTTGTTAATGTAAGCCAACTTTTCTTTTGAACTGAAAAAGAATTATCTTTTAAAGTGCATTCAGGTTGACTTATACTATTGTGTAACTTTAGGCTGAAATGAAATAGATCAATGAAAATATCACCGCACCCCACCAAATTACAAAAAAAAAAAAAAAAAACACAACCAAAAAAAACCCAAACCACCCTGTTAAAACAAAGTAACTGTTTTGCCTCAGTAGCTGCTGATGTGGAGCACTGTTCTGCATTTGCTGCGAGTGCCCTACATTACTGCATACAGCTACCTATAGTGTCATATTGGCATTAAGGAGTGACTAGAATACTTTTCACATAAAACTAGTGCAGAAATAGTCTGTCAGTCTGTCCAACTGTAAATTATTTGTGGCAGAACAGTGATAATCTTTGTTTTGTACAACATCTCATAAAAATTCTTGATCCTAACAGATCAGTAGATGCTTCTGCGTTATGAATATTAAATACCGAAAGATTTGTGCATGAGCAATGCTGCCTGATAGCTGGCAGGAAAATGAAGCCAAGAGTTATTCTGTGTGTGCACACTCTTTCCATGTAGTACTTCTATGGATACATGCAAAATAAATATTAACTGAGGAAATAACATCGGTCTTTGCAAGAATTTGCTTTTCAGCTGGTGCTTCTAGTGTGGTTACTAATAAGTAGAGTTGGACAAACCAGTTAAAAGCAATATTATTTTTAAAATGAGTTTATATTAGAAGCTTGGAAAATGTGGCTTAACAGATATGGGGTTTTTCCCTGTATATATTAGTGTATTTTGGGAGTTGATGGCCAGTGAGAAAGTTCCAGAATGCCATGGGTAACTCTCAGCATATGAGACTGAGCAACAGTCTCAGATTGAATAAAAGTGTTTCCTGTCATATAATTTGACCTCTTAATGTTCTTAAGAGCTTTGGTAATTTAGGTGAAGTCCAATGAAATTTCTTAAAATTTGTCTTTTTATCTGAACTCAACTTATCGCCCTCACAGGAACTGGGGTAATGATGACAAAATGAGCAGTTTCTCCCCATTATCTTTACCAAATTCCAGAGCCTACCAAACTAATGATCTCTGGGAGAAATCCTCTCTGCAACCCAACAATTTGTGTACTTCTACAGCAAAAGTTGAAGGTAAAATTATGCTGCCTGAGCCATAAGGTCCTGCTGCTCACCTGTTTCTGAAACGGCATAATCATGGGTTTACTGCGAAAGAGTGAAATATTTAAAAGGTGCCAGCCCTCTTGGAGTAGTTGCTAACACTAAAAAGTTGTAGTTTGTGCCAACCTCAACCCAGAAACATTCTAGAATGGAATGGAGTTATAATACACTTGAGTGACAAAATGCATACTGAGATGTTCTTTAACACAAGTGCTTTTCTTCTGCATCTCCAGCATTTCAGTCAGCTAAACTGATGCCCTGGAGACTGTCCAGAACTGTGGTTTTGCTGCTTCTGTTGTTCATGGCCATGAGTCAGCCAAGATAAACAGCCCACCTTAACACATTCACTTATTACCTTTTGTGATGTAGCTATAAAAGGGATTTGTCCAGTTCCTCCTTCCTGAGATTTTCCTGTGTGTCTATCACATTGTTAAACTAGGACAAAGAGACAATTTTAGCAATTTATAGTCAATTAATGGTGTTGTGGTAAACTTACGAGCCATATACTACTAAATGCAGATCATGCTGCATTGTTCTTGGAACTGTAAAAACTATGGACTCTGGTCATGACATAAGCATACAAAACACAGATTTAAAGATGAGGTTGTTTAAAACTTTCCTGGATGATGACTAGACTAGGAGAAGTCCTTTAGAATCCTTGTTAGAGTTTATTTCTATAAATGTTATGAATCTGGAATATAAATGCATTGGAGAGGCCCTTTTGCTTATGACTGTTGAAAGCAGTACAGTAATGAAAAGATGGTTTTGAGATATGCTTAAGTGAGACTGTACTCCAAATGGGAAAGAAGTAAGTGTTGTTCAATTCTAAACCTCAGAGATTCAGCGTGATAGCCAAAACTCTGGATGGTGGATGAAGGAGTGGAACTATAAGGATGAGAGGTTTCAGGGTTTGATTTTTAATGCAGCACACAGAATGCCACACTGGACAGTTTCTTTTCTCAGGTAAAAATAACCTTTTACTTCTTGTTACTCCTAAAAGAACTCTTTTGGATCATTAGGCTAGATGCATGCTGATGGTTGTTTGTGCAATGTTTGATCTCCGAATTTGAGTGACAATAGTTATTGTTGCCAAAATTTGTACATACAACTTACTCCCCTAAACCTGGCTGCCACCTAAATTGTAACATATTGAAGACAAGTGTCCTGCTGATTTTCAATGTCATTTGCATGCTTGCCAGGACTTTGAGGTATGCCTTGTTCACATTCCTTCTTAATTCTGATGCATTTCTATTTCTTGGTGTCTTCAAACAACTACAAATGTCTTATATGGCACTAATCTTTGTCTTTCTGGCTCTTCTACATTTGGAGAAGGCCTTCCCATAAGTCCCTTGTGCTGTTAAAGAAAGGGGAGTTAGTTGTTTTGTTGGGGTTTTTTTTGCTAATTTAGTGAAAACTTGAAGCAGGGGAGACGGTTCTGTGAAAATATTTTTAGAGGTTTTACCTAAATAGTCTTGAAAATAGCAGAGATTCTTACAGCTGCAGATAAGTTTCCCTAATTGTATTGATCATCTTCTCACACAATTTTAGCCAAGTCTACAAAACAAACAAAAAAGTTCCTCCATTTCTGACAAATGAAGTCTCTAAGTCCACAGCCCAGAGTGACTTCTGTGTGCATGAGAAGCAAGAAATTCTTGAGAATCTCTATAAAAGTTACATTTTCCCTTTGATGAGTGGGGGTTGGAAAGGAGAGGGAATGTGTGACCATTCATCACAGCACCAGGCTCGTTAGTACCCAGGAACTTTCTACTCTAAATGACAAAGAGTTTCACTGTCACCAAAGAGAAATTGCTGCTGACCTTAGACCTCTTTTTGGAAAGTAAAATAATGGAGCACAGGAGCAGAGTTTGATATTTGACCGAATTCTACACAATTATCATGCATGTGTATATAATAAAATTAATTCTGTGTCTCTGCATTGTAGCCTCAGGCAAGCAGCGTACAATCAGTTTTGTATGTATAATAGATCACAGAGTTGTTCATGAATAATACAAATGTATTGAGCAGATACTAGTGAGTGAGGATGTTTGTCTTTGCATGGAATCGAAGTGAACATGTAATATTGTGATAATATATATTTGATGAATTCAGGTCTGACTTGCCTTTGCCATAGCCTGCTAATTCCCCGACAAGGGTTGCCACAATAATTGAGTTTCCAATAACATTATGATTATTTCCACATGATAATTTAATTGTAGGTATTTTTTAATATTGTAATAATGTAGATTTGTGATTATTATGCATTTGCATGCAGATTTTCATGGTGTCTTGGAGCACATCCCTACATTTATAACTTAATTTCCTCTATTATTGCATATATATTTTGGGATGAACTCATTAATGCAAACTAAAAAAAAAAAAAGTAGGCCTTTTTGGTCATTTTGCCTTTATTATAAATGGTTGAAAGCTTTGCTCATTTTTTTAGACCAGCCTAAATAAGTGAATAAACAAAAGACAACTGTAATTCATGGATGGATTAATTTAAAAGAATAATGTAATTACAAATCATGGCAGATTTGTCTGGGGTAATTGGGATGCAGACTGGTACAAATTTTGCTTTACTGAAACAAAGCTTGTTTAAATGAATCACCAACTTTGGTAGAGGCTGTTTTCCATTCTTCCAATTCCCCAATATAACATGATGGCAAAGTAATGCTGGCTCAAAATTCATGGGTGCCTGCGCAAATGGGTATAACAACATAGAACCTGGAACTTCTGTACCTACCTGGATATTATTTTGGCAGGAAAAATGTCCAGTAAGAATAGACAGAGTCATGTATATACAGAGTCATGACACCAGCAGGGGTTTCAATCAGTTAATTTGTCCACTCTGGAAAGAAAGAGGCTGGTTGCTTGCTTTATAACAACCTTCAAACTAAGTTAGAAAGCCTGGCTTGAAACTGAGTGGGACAAAGGGAGGTAGAAATAAACTCTATTCCCATTATTGGAGCAGACATTTATGTGCTCCTGTGAGCATTCTGCTTCAAATAGGAGAGCTCTCTTCCAGGCCTATCAGAAATTCAAAGAGGAAATATCCTTAGCTAATACGTCTGTTTTGAAAAGAAGCTTCCCAGAGAAAAAGACATGGGCTTTGGATGTTTTTTGTTTCTCTGGTACGTGTAGTTGGAGGACTGTCCTCTTTTTATCTGTGAAATCTCAGCTCTGCAAATTGAATTGGTGTCACAACAAGGTTCTTGATCTCTTTCAGGTTATGCATAGCTGACATGTTCATTTTCCATTGTTTGCATGGCAGGAACATGGAACAGGAACTAGGAGAACAGGCCTGGTCCAAATCTTCAGAAATTAGTTTAAAACTAGGTGCTGAAATATCTAACTTACTGCTCTCCCTTCACAGTGCTCTTTAGTGCACATCTATGCTACTATTTCCGGTGCGGTTTGGTTCCTGCTTTCTCTTTTCAAACATATTCCTCTAAATTAACCACAGACAAGACACAAGGAGGTTAAGTCCCTCTCTTTCGTATTTCCTTGTTCTATGGACCTAAGAGTTGAACAGAAAAGCTAAAGCCTGATTTAGACAATGAAGAGAACAGTCATGATTCTGCAGTACAAGATGGTCTCTCTAGGTTTTGCAGCTGAACAACTACTTTTAAATTAGATTGTCCTGAAACTCATGAAATCTTTTGGAAACTCCATATCTCACTAAGAAGTGCCTTGGTAAGTTAGTAACTTGGAGCTGTAAAAGTATCAAAACATGAAGGTAGTCCCATTGACAGAAGTTTAGAAATCTATACGCATGCTTTGTTGAGATCAAGAGATAGTTCAAAACAGGATCTGGAAGGTCAGTGTAACTGTTATTTTGTTTTATAATGGCCCACCAGTATAAAATTAAGGATGTCTTTTACCCTGTGTCATTAGATCTAAAAATTATTTCAGGTGTTATTTGTCATACATGAAGTGAAATGGAATAAGAACGTTATCATTCTCTCCATAAGTCTTGGATTCATTTTATAATTCTTGTTTGTTGTGAAGAAACTCAATATTGTGTTAGATAACTAATTATTTATAATTGGAAGATTGTCTTCATTACTATATGTTTCTGATGTTACTTATACAGTTATGACAGGTGGGTGTACATAAAATTAGAAGAAAGCCTGTTGAAAAGCACTGATTTGTGTCATATTCATGAATAATTTTCTCTGATGAAAGAAATTGAGACTAAAAATTTACAATGCAGAGTATGTAGCTGCCCTGGTGTCTCAACCCTTCCAGCAACACAGAGGTTAGGACTTGGAAGAGCTTAGTTGCTTTTCTACCTTTACCTGATGAATTTTGAACTTAAGTCACCCATTTGTTCAGAGATGTCAGAATTCCTCTAATATTTTAAACTGAGAGAAGTGGAGTGGAGCCCCTCAGCCTTTCCTATTTGTGCTGCTTCTCACTATGTAAAAAAAGTTGAATGATCTTTAAGGTCCCTTCCAACTGAAACCGTTCTATGATTCTGTGTCCCTTACTTTGCTTGCAATGTGTGACAAGAAAATATTTAATTTCAGGTCACTTGAAAGAAAGGCTTCTTTTGACACAAAATCATTTGTTGTTACTGCTTTGTTTCTTCAGTTGAATGGGAAAAAGCGCAAAAAACCACCTTCAGTCTTCTTGCAGTATTTTTTTTTCCATTTGTAGTTGTCTCTGAAGCAGTAGGACCATGCCATTTCTGCATGAGGCAGGGATATTTCTTCTTGTGCACAGATCAACACTTCCCAGCTCGTTCTTAAGGAAAGCATTCCTCAAAAATCAGGAGATATTTATGTATTGCCCATCTTCTCTATTGCTTGAAAAATGCATGATTCATGGCCACTGGTTGTTCTTCTCATAGTGGGGAAGGTTTATTGGCCATAATCTTGGAAGTCTGCAAGTCCCCTGTGTGTCAAATGATCACTGATTGTATTTGAAAAGGATGCTTCAGTGACAGCAGGCAGCCCCTGGGCAGAAAGAAGTGTCCCTTGTCCCTGAGCAATAACCTGTATGGATGATTGAGACTTGTTGATAGACTTCCATGGAAGTCTTACCTAGTAGTCAGGGCTTAGCAGTGTCTGGCTAGTGAAGGATCCCTCAGTACAGGATGCTTGAACTTGATTTGTTGCTCTCATCAAGGAGGGCATAAAGGTAGGCAAGAACTGAACATGCCTTGAGGCCCAGGCAGATGCAGTTTTACCACAGCCTCTGTCTTACAGGAGAGAGAGAAAGAAAGAAAAGGCTGCTAGAATTTACAAAATATAGTTATTGACTAATTTCTTCATCAGCAAGAGCAGTAAGAAATCAGTGAGGTCTCTCCTGAGAGATCATTGGTGTCACCTCACATGTCCTCAGGGTGCCAAATGGTATAAAACACTCACTTTGAAAGTACTGCACCGTGATAAGCTTCAACTCCCAAGGGATGCATTGTGTGTACATTTTGTTATATGTAATGACACACTGAAAGGGCAGTGAAGCTGTTAAGGAAACGCTGCTTGTCTAAAAAGAACTTATTTTTCTTTCAACCAATAAAAGAAAGAAAGAGTCTTTAAAAAAAGCAGTTCAAATAATATCATTTAGATGCAAGAAGTGATAAAATACTAGGGAGAATTCACCTGTCAGATGAAGAAATTTAAAATATGAGGTCTTCTGCGTAATATGCATGTTTCAAATTGGACCATTTTCCTAGTAAAGCAAGAGACCTCTGCAGAAACCTTTTAAAATAGTCAATATATATACAAAATTTTAAGGCTGACACCACCAGCATAATGGCAACAATTATTTAAAACAGTAGATTTGAAGAATAAAGAACAAATTGAAGTAATTTCATGTAGTCATTCTAGAAAATATATGAGAGGTTGTGAGTTTCAATAAGACCAAAGTTGGATGTGAGACTCTGGGAGTTTCTCAGCAAAGGTGATTTTGTAGAAAAAACGTTCAGTGCATATAAAAAATACCCCTAGAGGTGACTACAATGCTAACAACAATATTTTGAAATGAAGCTAAAAAAGACTCATGTTCCCTTCAACATAATTCCATGTGGACACATTCAAAATTCTGTATGGCCTCAGTGTGCCAGGGTCCATTTTCCAGCAGAAATACTTTTGCCTACAAAATATATGGAAATGTATGTGAATGTTCTCATGTATTTCCAAGGCAAAAGTAGTTGCCCTCCTTAAACCTGACACAGAATGAAATCTGACTGAGTGAAATGTCAGTCAGCAAAGTGACAGAACAATTGGGCAAATGCATTTCTGATGAACTTTAAATGTGAAATTATAATTAGACAAATAATTCATTTGATATTATTCAGAAATAAACAAGGAGTTGTGAAAAATAGAAAAGCGAATTGGATGGAATTGGGCAGTTGTATCTACTATTACTTCAGTACTAGCCATCAATCATTGTCAGTTAATTATCATTAAGATTGCATAAAAAAGGCCCCTGTGGGAGTTGGATAGGCTGTGAATTTCATTCTTCCATTAAAAACAAGATAAGGAATATAAGCCTTGTTTTAATTTTTATTTGTTTTATTTTGTTTTGGTTACGTTTGTTTTTATTCATCTGGATCTTTTTGTATTCAAAGAAATTATGTGAAAAGGTGAATACTGAATAATTGTTCTGAGAGTTACCATATGGATTGCAGAGGCAAGGAAATAGAACAAGGAATTTGAAATTAAAGATGTTATTTGTCAGGAAAAGTTTAAAGATTTTTAATTTCTTTCTTTATTCTTTCCTTCCAAAATCCAATTAAATTGCCTTTTTAAGTAGGAAAACTTGCTGGAATTTTTTTTTATGCTTGCTTTTTAATTAACTGTATAGTTTTTAAGTCCCCAGGGTTTACACACCTAGTTTGTAAATGTTTTTTTAAAAGAGTCTAAAAACCAAAGTTATGTGACTCCAAAAATTGATTCTTTAGCAGAAGATAAACCAGCGTGAAACCGCGTAAAGATATAACCCCCAGAAATTTTTGGAGCTTATGAGCTGATCTGTGGGGCTCATGAGCACTTAGATAAGGGCAGAAACAGGAATGTAGTTGTGGGCAGGAGCAGCCACTGTTATTTCCAAGGTGCATCCCTGCACTGCTGGGTAGCCGTTCAAACTCTTGAAAGTGCCAAGGTTTATAGACAGTGCTCACGAGCATCACAAACAGCAGCTGGTACCTGAGCTCTGTGCAATTCCTGCCTGGGATATAAATTTCAGCTGGTGCTTGTTCAGCCTGAGGATCACAAGGCTCTCCTAGCCAAACACTCTCTCTGCAGATTAAATAGAGATTTAATAGAGATTAAACTAAGCTAAACTATGATTTTATGTGTTTATATAAATTTATATAACTGGAATCTTTATTATAATTGTATCTTACTACATAACTTATTAAAATTATAAATTATGCATTTATTTATAAAGGTCTTATAAATTTCTATAGCTATATAAATCTATACAAATTTATATAAATTTATATAACTAAACTAACATGCATTTTTCACATCTTTGAGTAATTACTTATCACAGTAGAATATTTGTGTTATAGGAAGGATCTTTTGTTTATTGGGATTTCAGTTTGGTTTTTTAAGTGAGGCTTCCTTGTTAACTTTTTTTCCCTCTCAGATAACAGAAGGGCTTTAAGAACAAGAAGAATTTAAAGTCTGAAGTCTTCAGGGCCAAAGGCCTCTCTGTTCAGCAAAAGAATAATTAAAAAACCCGAACCCTTGCACTTGGAATTAACCAGGTTTTGGTCAATGACTCAAATAAACTTCAGAGCTGGAGATGCAAATGCAAGTGGTCCCACACAGATGTCAAAGAGGAAAAAGGCTGCAAATGGCACAACTTGAAACCAAAATGAAGTCTTTAACACTGCTGACCAATGGCTTCTAACGAGGACAAATGATTGACTTAAACTAGAGCAGAGCTGTCCCATTTAGGGTTCTTCAGGCTGAATGCAGCCCATCAGGACAATTCATCTGCTCCTTGTCGACCTCCTCCTCCTGGGAAAGCCTATTTTCCCATACCCAAACTGCAGGCATCACTTAGAGAGTGATGGCTAGCCAGATGGACACAAGATAGAGACCTGTATTTGGATCAGGTCAGGAAACTCACATTGTCCATGCATCCCATTTTATTTTATTGGGTATATTCTGATGTGTAAGGAAAGGTTATACTTTGGATAAAAGCTCATCAAGTAAGTTCATTTCTAGTCTCCTATCTTTGCTCCATCATGTGTGGAGTTTCATGCTTCTTATTTAGCTATTGGAAAAGGAAGATACTCCAGTGCCAATTTTATTTTGCAAGGTTGGGTCAATGTTAGCATGTCTGTAAACTAGCAGAAAGGAGAATTCGGCCATAGCAGAAAGGGACAGTGCATCTTGAAAGAAAACTAAGATGGAAACCCTTACCTCTTCTAATTTACATATGGTGACATTTTGCAGAAATATTGTAACATTAGCAGTGGCATAATGAAATTCTGCCTATCAGCCGTGGAAGGAATAATGTTACTGTAAAGGTAACCTGTCCACAGTTTGTTATCAAGAAAATATTCATGGCAAGAAACATACATTTACCAATGAGTGTTAAGAATAGTAGTTTTCCCTTATAGTTTTTCTTCATGGGCTATCCATCTTCCCCTCCAGATTTACTGCATGATCACTCCCTTTACATGCTAATTATGTGCTGCTCCGGTGAATTTGTTAGTAGTGACACTTTGGGGACCCAGTGGGACTGCAACTCATTATGTGGCAATGTCCAGATATATCAGATATTATTAGCTGTCATTAATCTGCTGTGGAAGCATTGAGTGCACAGCCAGGAGAGAGACCAGGAAATAGAGTAAAAATGAAGTCTGCAGCCACCCTGGCCCCCAGAAGGTCAGAGGGCAAATCAGCAGGGGAGAAGAATACACCTTAAAATGGCCAGTGCTTAGCAGCACATTTTTAACCCATTATAAACCCAGAACTCCTTGAAAAAGGAAAGGCAAAAAGAAGTGATACTCTTTGCATTGTCTGTCTGACTGTGCCTTACTGGGGGAAACGGGAATACAGCATCTCAAACTATTTCTTTTATAAACTGTTGTGTAAACTGAATCAAAGCAATAAAAGTGTGTGAATATGAGCAACATGCAGTGTCCATCTGAATGTGGATAGCACTGAGATAAAGCTTTGAAATTAGGTACATGGAACATGGAATAGGATTGGTCCTGCCCTTCCCTTTGAGAGTCGTACTTTATAGAACTGGACCAGGCAGTAGAGAAGATCCTGTAGAAATGAAGAGAGTGTTCTTGTGGTCCATCCAGTCCTGTAATTTGCCTGTGCAAGGGGTTTTCCTCTAGACTGTGAATTCAGTGCTGATCAACCTCTGCTATGAAGCTTAAAAACGCAAATCACCATAGGTTTCATTTTTGCTATTGATTATGAAAACTAGTTACTTGTAGGAGTTATGCATATCTATGTTTGTGCAGAATTTATTACATGTGTTTGGAGTATGGAAATAAAAGCCGAAGAAACATCCTTGCCAGAAAAATCCACTGTCTTTCCAATCTCCAAGATGACTTGCAGAATACTGTCCAGGATTGTAAGAAGAAGCGTTTTCTTTCTTTACATCAGTTAGTAAGGCTGGAAGAAACCAGTCAGACTTTAAGGCAAGCAGTCTTCTTTTGTCTGAAATTAAACAAAAATCAGCAACGTAGACGTTAGAAATCTTTGAGTTTACTGGTGATGTATTATCTAGACAATTTTCAGAGCGGGGAAAAGGTAATAGGTTGGTTAGTCTGTGTTCATTGGTAACTTACGGGTACCTTTTGCTACTGTCAAAGAACAACCTGAAAACTCAGGGACCTTAAAACAGAAGGATGAGATAGGGAGATTTAAGATAGGAAAAACTGCATTGTATCAAGGAAAATAAAAATAAACTTTTGTTTCCAAGGTTGCAGGGACTCATGCTCACTTATTTAGAAGTTGCAGTGCTTCAGTTAGAAGGTTTATACAAAGACTAGAGGAAAGAAATCACCCTAAAATTCTTCAATAAATGACAAATACTTGTTTGCAAAGCTTGAGTGAAGTTCTTCATCCAGTTGCTTGGATATTTCCCAGTGAGCCATCCATTTGAATTTCCTGAAGGAATTTTGGTTTTATTCCTATGTAAAGGGTCTAACCTAATGCTTCACAATTTTTCACATACTGTGACCTTTCTGTGCTTTTATCCTACCTTAATGAAGGTAATAACAGGAAGAATATAAAAGGCCTGATGTTTTATTTATAGAACTATCTTCAATTAGACAGACTCTGATAAACCCATGCAAAAACAACCACCATGGGCTAAGTTTAAGGCTGTCTTGAATTCTGCACAATCCCATGAAATAGAAAGCAATGTTATTATTTGGTGAAATGACTCCCATTAAGACTTCCTAAACTAACAGCCATTCATGAAGTGAGGTTCTAGGAAAATATTTAAAAGTGATTTTGGTGTAATTGTGGTGTTTGCAGAAATACCCTGAAAGGTTAGTGTTAGCATGGGACAGGTGGCGAGTACACAGGGAAATAATGAAGAAGGTTATCATTGGTCTTGAAACTTTGCAATCTTGGTTTGCAGGAGGATTAGTTTACATTTATGTGAGAACAATGAAATATGAAAGTAGAGTTACAGTCCAATGGTGCTAATGTGGACAAAAAAATTACAAAACTGAGTGCTGTATGAACACATTCATAGTTTCTTTTTTAGTCTTTTTCTAATGTTTATGAAATTTTGCACATATGGCATGACTTGCCCTTTTTCCAGGGAAGTGGCATAAAAATTCATTGCAGTTTTCTTTCCTTTGAGTTCTTCAAATAACTGAATATGAGGTGAATACTGTTTTAGTGGTAGGTTAATGAGTTACAGGTCAGGTTTACAGTGGAAAAACTGCACTCAGCCTCTATGGTTCTGTTTGCCAAATTTGCACTGATGAAGCTATTATGGCAGACTCACCTTTTTTAAAATTTCTTTTCATGGATTAACATTTCTGTGATTTGCCCATCAAGATTATGCTGTCTTTTCAATGCCCGTGTTGCTCTTTAAGATCCTGCAGGCACTTATTTTCACATTTAGCATGATATGCATGAGTAACCCTCTCTCAACTGGTGAAACTAGTCAGGTGTAAAACTGATGAATGTACTTTAGGGCTGGGGCCTGAGCAAATTTCACAGAACACAAAAGTGTGTTACGTTTTACAGCTCTCTGCATCATTTTATATTCCATTGTTTGTAATAAGATGAATAGTTAGGTCTTATCTGGAGAAATTTGTATCAGCAATGATAACAGATATCTGCACAGCTGTCTTTGATATTTATGTACTGAAAATGGCGTTAGGTGTTAAGTTCAGCCTTTAAAAAGGTGATCAATATTTGTAGTCTTTCATATCCATACACAGAATTGTTTACAAAGTAAAATCCTAGAGATAGGTTTAAAATAATTATAAGTTCTAATAGAATGTCAGGAGAAGGCCATCATCTTGAATATTGATTGTGGAGAGTGCTGGAATGCTCTTTTCCTTGTGGCTCAGACCCCTAGCAGCAGTTCTACATTCCTGGACAAGCATGAACACTTTTAGGAATATCCCACTGAACTTGATATTTTTTTCATTATCTGCTTTGTAAAAGCTAATAATAGTTAGAGATTTATAGTGTTTAAAGTATGCAGTTAGTTGAAATTAAGACTATATTCATCTTCCTGAAAGTTACAATCAGTATAATCTCGGAAAGAATATATTTTATTTGCCCAGGAATTGCTTCGTCCTGTGAGCCATTAGATCAGTGGCAAATACTCTCAGAGGCTGTGGGAGGGCCTTTCCTCCCGAATTTTGGGATCATGACATGATCATCTGATTCTGCTACCCCTTTGCAAATGTCTGCAAGTGGCAGGACTGTCACGATTCTGCTCTTCTTACCTAATGCAGCACTTCTTAGCATGCAACCCTGCCTGCACAGTAAGTGGTTAAGTGTCATAAATTACCCCACCTCAAATAAAGGGCAATCGATACTTGGGGTGATTCACTGGTTTTGTGATGTTTGCTAGGAAAAAAAATATAAGGAGAAATGAGTTAGAGTCACTGCAGTTTTCTGATATACCTGGTCATGTACTCATTATTATGATAATCATTCATTTAGGTGACTTTGGCTCTTGCAGAATGAGTGAAGAGGGATGGATCTGACCTGAAATTAGGGCTGTGAATTGTCATTAACATTTTATTTTAAAGGATTCTGGTGCAACTGAGACAGGAACAAGAAAATGCAACCAGAACACCAATGCAACCACCAAAGCTCAGGACAATGTTTCAAGACTACTTCTGGAAAAATCCAAAGATTTTCACTATATTTTCCAAAGTCACAAATGTTTTTTATAATTGCCAGTACTTTAATTTTGTTAGCACTGAAAGAATGGAAATCAGAGCCCTCTTTCTGTTCTTCTATCTAGAAAAAAAGGTAGGAGTGTTTTGAACCACAGAAAAATAAAATTTAAATTGATAAAACAGATTAAAGAGAGACTGTTTAAAACGTGTGGAACTATTAAGATTTGAGAATTCATGGTTTGCTGCCACAAATCATTGCAGAAATTGTGTTGCACATGTCTGTGCATGTGTCTATGTTTATATGTGCTGAAAATACATATCACTGAATCAAGAGTGAATAACAACTTCATAAGCCTCCACCAGACAGTTGTAACTGTTCCATTCAGATAAAAACAAATTATTTCACAAACAAATACGGAAAAAACATACCTTAATTCACTTGAATTTCTTTTAATGAGGAGTTACATTATGCAGTACCAAAACATAATAATTTCCTAGATTTATTGTAATTTATTTTTAAACACATCAGGTGTTTACTGGGGTTTTGTTTCCTTAGAAGCATTGTGGCTATGCATTCAACTTTTGAACCTTGTTCTGCAATGTTGTAGAATCAACTGCCTCTGGAAAATAAAGAAAGAAACAAACAAACAAAATCCCCCAAAGCAACAACAGACAAACAAACACAAACCAGAAACTCCAAAGCAAACAAACGAACAAACAAAAAACACTGCTGAAATTTTGTCAGGAGAAAAAGGTTTAGAGGTTTGCAGGAATTTTTCTATTCCCCTTACCAAAGCCAAGGTTCTGCCCTGGTGGTCTGGACCTGGATCTAGCATAGTGCTGCGTTAGGTGGATGCTTCCTCTGGATATGTTAAAGATCCTAGTGATCTCTCTCACTTTCTTCCTCCTCTGTGCACCAAAACCTACCCTTGTTTTGACGGCATCCCCTTTTGAACAGCTTTATATGATTGCTTCCATCCACAGGTTACTTTATTCAAGTTGATTTGCCACAGAACACTCGCCCATTAGCGAACTCGTCTGTAGCCTGCTTTAAAATCTGCTTATGGTTATGTCCAGATAAAAGCATGTGAGGTCAGTTTGGTAGAGCAGAGACAAAATGCTTTAACATAAGGTTTTCTATTCTGTGCAGGCAGCTAATAAAAGTGCCCGCAGGTGTTGAGAATTATCCTTCTCTAGGAGATTTCTTTACAATCTGAACCTAATCTTGGCAAAAGCTTTCGCAAGGATATCTGGCACATTAATTAAATGACTTTCCCTCCCCCACAGGTCTTATGCTGTAACTTTGATTAACCACCTCTGTGCCCAGGAAACAAACTGCTGGATAGACACTATCAGTTTTACAGGTGTATGGATGTTAGAGATAACTTGGGATTCCTCCTTAATCTGGATAGATGCTCCTTACTTTCAGCACTACACAGCTTTTCCCTTAGCTACTGCTACAGGGATCCTGCAGGCATATTATGAGATTTTAGTATGAAGACCTTTTTATTCGGTGTGTATCTCTGGATGGCGTCTGCTGAGAAGTTTCAGATCCTTAAGGGAAAATGCCTAACTCCTCCAAAGCTCCCCCTCGATTTAAATGGCTTTTCCTTGCTGCAGTATTACAGCTGTGACACATCAAAGCTAGTAGCTGGTGTGGCAGGACATGCATTCCCAAATCAGCCTCAGTGACGAAAGGTGATTTGCAGTGACAGGTTTCATATCTTACGGTGTCATTTTCATGAATGGCTTGGTTAATTAAATTTAATGTGGAACAAGAGCTTGCTTACATTCTGCCAGGCTTAAGATGTTCTTACTCACACCTTACTTAAAGAACAATTCCTACCGTTGAATAAGGGCTCCAGGATTTAGCCCTGTGTTAGCAGTCTTCCATAAACCCTTTGTTTTCCTAACATGTTAAAAACCAAGGCTTAATGGGTTCATGATGACATCAGTTATCAAGATTTGTGTGGTGTTGGCAGATGTTGAATTTTCAGTGGAAAACCATTAAACAGATTTGAGTCAGGGCAAGTTTCACAACATGCAGGTATTATACTGGTGGTTACACGTGTTGACTTCAGCTTTATTTATTACAAAGGAAAACAGGCCTGTACTTATACAACAACAGCAATGAGAAATTAATCTTCCCAATAGGAAAATCAGTCTTGTCTTGTTAAAGGTACTCAAAGTTACTTGTTGAGCATGCTGAGCTTGCAAAAACTATGTCTGCAACTTTCAGATTTAATAAATCAAAAATTAAATATTAAAAGTAAATATAAGAAAAAATATTTTTGGTTACCTGGGCCTTGTTTTGGTATCAGTTGTAAAGAATGCAATATTTCAGAAAGTGTTGCATGTCCATTTTTTGACTGCCTTTCTTTCCAAAATTTCTCCAGTTTATTTTCCTCTCAGATTAGATTTGTTAGTTTTGAATACTCATTGCCTGTCAGCTCAGAACACACCAATTGTGTACTAGTTATAATAATCTTCAACATTAAAAAGTGGCTTTTTGTCATATGAGTACAAAGTTTGCCCAAAGTTTGTTATTGTCTGGACCAAGATTGGTGTCCAGGCCTACATGTGGTGTGCTATGTGCATAAGAAACATATGCCAAACACTGGAACTAAATATACGGGGAGAAATGATTCTTCAAATAAAAGCAAGGTCCAATGTAGGGGGAAAGAAAGTAAATTCCCACAATAAACCAAAGTCATAACAGCAACAAAAAGCAAAGGAGAGTACTTTCAATTTTGTGTATGTGGTAATTTGAAAGGAGATGGATTTAGTTGCTTCAATGTTTGGTTCATACATTAATTATGACTTCAGTTTGCAGATTTACTGGTGCAGTGCACTGAAACAAAAATCTATTATATCTCTTTTTCTATTCAACTCTAATGTGTTGGAGACTGTATTTTCTTGGAACCTAAACTTAACACAGTTCTTATGAATTACTTCAAATTCTGCTTATGCATCAGGAGGCATCCAATCTTAGTCCTTTTGTTTTACCAGTCAAGTTGCTCTTATAGTGCACTTTTTTCCCACCTGAAGTTTTGCTTGAGTCTCTGACTGTTGATACTGCTAAGACATGAAGTTTTCTGAATGCCAAAATTCATACCTGACAGTAACTAGAAGGTTTCAAGGGGTCCATCAGGTTTTTTCAGTCTTATGGCACACTGCATAGAGAATCTTTAGAACATCAAGGGGATATATATCACTTCTGTGTGTTTAAAAGTAAGTAATTAAAACAGAAAAGGAGAATCTAACATTCTGCCTTGTGAAAAAGGACTTCATTTTCTATTTTTTTAGACACTTTGAGGAAACTTTGCTTTTCAATATGCAGATTTATAGAAATTAAATCTTTCCAATATGGCTTTTATTCAGAAAATCTTAAAAAAAATCGTATTAAAATGTTGCTTTGATAATGTGGGATTCAAAAAGATTTTAAATTTTTGTCAGCTTTTCAGTTTGTTTTATTCCCATTTGTCTTATTTAACATTATAGCTGCACAAAATAAGATCAATGTGTTTTGAACAAGTAATGGAATTTTCCTTCACTATTCTTTCCACTATTTAAGTTTAGCTCCAGGTTGGAACTGAGTCAATTTTTTCTATCTTGCAGTCCTGTATAAAATGAAACTTTAACTTCAATGGAGGGCTATTTTACATCAGGCAAACAGACAAAAAAGTACTTTATTTGGTCCATGTAAAACCACAGTTTCTTCATCAGCACAACTTTTCCAGTACATGAAACCAGTCACCTGATAGAAGGGTTAAGTCAGATGATAAACTTTGAACTAGGACCTCAGTTTTCACTAGCTAAAGAACAAATGATCATCCACAGATGTGAGCATGCAAAAGGAAAACATTCTTTCCCAAACTTTTCAAGTAAAAAACAAATGATGAAATGTTGGGTAATTATAATTTCATGAGTTACGTGATCTCCTATTTATTACAAATGGGTAAATAGAAAGACTGTGATTATTTATACTGCTGACCTGCCCCAGGTTTATGGCATTTATTATACTCAGTAATGTTTATAGCAAAATTTTTCTTAACAATAACATTTATAATATTTTAATGTGTGTGTATGAAGGGAAATAGTACATGAAAGAATTTCAGTGCAAATAAACCTAGACCATTTTGCATTTGGAACTCCTCTGTATTATTTTAGGACCCCAGTTCTCAAAACAGTTATGGTTAACTTTATTCACACAATTCCAATGGGACAACTCATATGCAGAAAGCTAAATCTTCTCTTAAGTGTTTTCTTGCATCCTTTCCCATCCCACCCTTCACTTCCTGACGTGCATGGGTTGGGGTAGGTATGTCTAAACATATTCCAGAACACACTTAACTGTCTCCTCCTTCTCTGGAGCACATAATTTTAATTAAATAAATATATAGGGGTTTGCGTGTGGATGAATGTACAGATATTTGCACAAGTATTAATTAATTTGTTCCATGGATATCAAATAATTATCTCTTTTGCTACAAGGGCAATTTGCTGCCATACTAAGCAGAAGGCATTCTTTCCCCAAACAAAACAAGCATAGCACCACTTTCAGCTATGTGCTGAAATGTGTGATCAGTATTATAATGTGTTAAGCATGGCATCATTATTCTAAAGCCAGCCACAGAGATATAAAATGCACTGTGAGACTGCAAACTGAGCACAGTTTGATTGTAGGACACCCGGGTAGAGGGGTTTTGTATTAGAATATACATTGCATTTATAATGCCTTCTTCTCTAAAATGTAATTAGGTTTTTTTTATGAACTGGTAAAATATAGTAAATAAAGGACTCAGGGGATTTCCATATAGCCACATTTATTCCCACATGTCTTTCCAAATCATAAATGGTTGTCTTCCTTAGAAATGGATTAGGACAAATTGCATTAGGACACGATCATGAATCTGATTAAGGTGGAACCATGATCAGGTTTTTTCTTTTGGGCAACCATGTTTTCTTATAACAACCAGAAGACAAAAAACCCTTTGGCAAGATGTTTCAAAAGGCCTTTCTCATATGCACATAAAAGCAGTTTTCATGCTAATTCAAAAATTAGTCCACACCTATAATTTCTTTATATAGCCAAGACAAAGCTTTGGGCAAAATTTTTCAGTAGTATATATTTCAGATACAGACTTGTGGTTTCTGTGAAAGCTCCTATAAAGGAATTTCCATGCATAATTTCCTTAAGGAGAACACTCTGAAAGCAAGCTGCAAGAGAGACAGAAGATCAAGCATTGATTCCAAATTGGTTCAGGGAGAGGAATGCTGAGAACAAAAACATCCCCAGTGGAAAACTGATGTAATATACAGAATAAACACCTTTTATGAACACCCTCTCAGAAAGGTCCCAGCTCTTTCTCTTCCTGTGTTAGCAAGTGACCCAAAGTGAGCACATTATGTGACACTATTTGACAAAGAAGGAAACTAGCACGGATGTATCTGTTGAAGCACAGAAATGCAAATGTTTTGAAAATTCCTATCTCAGCAAAAAAAAAAAAAGGCTGTTACTTTCTTCTTCATTTCCCCCTATTTATCCTTTTTTTAAACAGTAGTTTCAGCTGCATATTGCTAAAGGGAACTTAATTGCAGTGCTGTTATCTCTGGGTCATAGTCAAATCTGTGGTGACTTGAAGGGTCTGGGAAGGACATCTTTGTTCACCTCCTTGGGGCTCCATGCATATGAGCGTTTTGGTCTCACACTAACATGTAGGACTCAGCTGAGAAGAAGAGCTCCACTTTAAGTCTATAGAAGTCTACACACAAAAAAAAGAGTTTCCTGTTTCCAAGGACTAGTGTTTGGCATATGAAAATAAAGAGAATAGATAGGTTTAATAAATAAGTTCTGGAAGCTAAAGGAGCTCCATAATTTTGTGCTTAGTATTGTAATGTTACACTGTTCAAGTAAGTCTATCCTTCTGCTTTATGGTTACTCTTACTGGTTTTTACTTGTTTGGGTATTTTTTCCAGTTTAGACCAAGACTCATTGATGTTTATTTTAAGTTGTTCATTTTTGACTCGATATTAACATCATTTTGGCAAATGTAAGTAAGACTCCGAATTCTTCGTGTGTTTCATGCAGGTGGAGACCAGACAACAAAAACTCAGATCTGCACTGTGGTCCAAATTTCAGAGTGTACCCATCTGAATTAGATTTTTCCTCAGGCTGGAAAACATCTCGCTATCTCTTGTATGTTGTTCTTGGCAACTTCCTCTGCTTTAATCCAGAAGCTGAGGGTCTGATGTGAATGTGGGTGGAAGCTGGAGCTAGTGACCCAGCATGTGAATCCTCACTATTTTTCCAGGCTGATAATCCTTACGTACTCCACCAAACTTTGCATGTTTATATAGACTGGGTGTCTGAAAGCATTTTGAATCAGTAACATTAGTTCATAGTCTGGTGTAATAATGACCAGACAAATGCAAAAACACTTTTTTGTCTTTTACTTCCCCTGGCATTTCCAAGTGGATTTGCTCACAGCTGGGACTTTGAACACAGCTAGGGGAAGATCCTGTTCAGAGGGACCGAAACCAGCAGTGATGGGGTATGCTTTTGGATTTCCTGGCCAAGCTAGGACTGAGTTCTTAAACAAAAATATGCATGTTCTCTCTTGGGCTCTTCCAAGCAGAGGTTCAGCCACATTTCACAACAGTAATTTTCAGCTGAAACAGGAAAGGTGCAAAAGCCCTACCCTGATGTTCCCCAAACCTTCTGTTTGACAACACCCTGTACAAGAAAACATGCTGGCTCATGTTCACAGAGTCATGACTTGTACCAAAATTGTTAGGCCTTACCAAGAAAACTTAAGATCAAAAGTAATTGTGGTGAACTGGGAAATAATTGTATTAATTGGAAATAAAACAAGATAAAATGGGAGAAAGAAAAGGTCAGTCAAAACAGTCATACCAAGTTTTCATACCTATTGGAGTTTGTCTCAGGTTTGTTCCTGTAGTTTATATGAATATATAAAAAGAGAGTGAACAAGACAGATACACGTACACACTTATGTGTATAGAAAGAAGAAAATGTTGAGGTCAATAATCCAAAATCAAAAATTAAATTATTACAGGATGTAAGATATAAAACCACACTGGCAAATTATTTAGATAGATAATCTGTTTATAATAACAGGTTATTATTTTCAGAAAATGTAGTCCTCTTTTACTAGTATAAATAGCCTCTTCAGTGAAAATTTTACCTTGTAGAATTTCTACTTTGCAGAAATTTAAACATTTCTGTGAAATGTTGAGCTAGTTGGGAAGTCAGATAAATTTCCATGAAAACAATTTCTTTACATGTATTTAAAAGCATATCCAGACATTTTCAGGATCTTCCCAACTCTAGAGCTGACAGAGCTATGTACTAAAAAGGGTAAAAACTTAACATCGTCTTTGTTCCATGTATTTTTCTTGACCATTTTAGTTTTTGTTTTAAATTGACAGTGGACCATTCCAATAGAACTGAGCTTTTGTCCCCCTAAAATGGAATTTTATGTCTAAAATGTTACATGAAAATATTTCAATTATATGTCATGTAAACAGTGTTCATATTTGATTTTCCCACAGATTTTCTGCTTGGAAAGTTCCTTTGAAAATTAAATAGTTCATACAATCTATCAGAACAGTCATCTCAATCATTCAGTTTTCTTATTTTCTCTGATTGGGTAAAGTTTTATAAACTACTTTCACTTCAGCCTGAAGAAAGGTTTATTTGTTTCACAAAAGTATTTTCATTTCATGAATGAATTAATCTCAGCTGCAGACATAAAAATTCATTCTCTTGACACTGTGTTCACATTAATACTTGTGAGACGTAACAAAGATGAAGCAAAATTCAATGTTTCTTAAAAGTGTCATGTTTATTTTTGCTGGTAATTTGCTGGTACCTTGCAGCTTGACCATCACTGCAAATCTGTTCTTTAATTTCTCTACAAAAAGAGGTAAATTAGTCACCAGAAGGCCCTGCAATTCAAAATATGTATGGAAAGTGATTGGGAAACCTGAGCTCCTGGTTGTAATTATTCATATGATTTACCTGCAGTCATGTCACTTTTATGGCACTAAAAGATATGTTATATCTATTTATTCAGCTAATTGTTCCAATCAATTTCTCTGACAAATGTACTTAAACCCAATAGGGTTGGGTGTTACATTCTTAGCTAGCTTAAAGCTTTATGTAGTTATGTCAGATGGAAAATCTGGCCAAGAAAAAGGTGGAAATGGAACAGACCAGAATAATCCCTGAGACCTTTCTTCTATGTATACTATTCCAATTATATTTAAAAAAATTTCTAATGAAGATATGTACTGGAAAGACATTAGAATTTAGGAGGTCATCCAGTCCAAGTCTTCTGTAGAGCTCCAATCTTCATGATTCTATTACTCTGATAGTAGCCAACATTTTTCAACTGGAAAAATTTCCAAAACTTTCTCTGATTTCCATCTAAACATCAATTATCTGAAATATTGGAGAGCTCTTTCTCTGTAGATAAGCATTTATATAAACAAATATTGTTGCCATATGCCCTCTAGATATGTCATACATGCACAATCCTGTCTCTTTGACTCAAAGAGATCACAGGTGTCATGGAGAAAAACAAAGTACTGTTAAAGAAGACTGTGAAAAAAATCTTGGAGCAGGGCAATTAGGGTGTCAGTACCTCTTCTGCTCAGAATGAGTGATGGGTATGGGCTGTCTGACTTGGTACACAAGCCAAACCAATGCATAAGTTCATGAATGCATCACCCACCGTTTCCTCCTGCTACCACATCAGCCTCACTGCTTAGGAATTCTTATGCTCTCAGCATCTAAAGTCTCAATGAGTTCTGTGATAACATCCAGTATGTGTATCTGCACAACAGTGGATCTTATGCATCCACTGAAATTAGGAATAGACCAAGAGAAAATATCTTGGAAAGAAAATAAAGGTCGTGACAGAAGAGCTTCATACAGTTGATCTACAGACTTTGCAAGTGACAGGGAAAAAGTAATTCTGCTAAATGACTGAGTGAAGACACACAAAAGTATGTACTAATGTGTGTGCATACATGTGGATGTGTCTATGTGCACAAAAAAATAAAAGTTGATTTTTTTTCTTCCCTATTTCAGCAGTTTGTTTCAAAAACCACTGAAATTAGATTATCAAATACACTTTATTTAATCATCTTGCAATTTCAAAGTCATATGTATAAAAATCTAAAAGTCATTAACATGGGTCAGGCTGATAATAAGAATAAGAATTTAACTGAAGGAGTTCACATGATGTCTTACAGCTACATATGGTTAGAAACTGGAGTTTTCTGACAAAACTGTTATGGAATAATTATGGGATTAAAAAGCTGAAATAAGGTTATTTAAAAAACGATGTAAGGTAATGTGAGCCAGAACTCTCAAAGTCCCTTAATAGGTGTTCTTAACTCAGTGTTAATACTTTATTTAACATAATGCGCTCTGCACTCTTTAAATTGTTAGCCTGGAACAGATGATTTATGTTGCTCTTGCATCCAAACAAAATTAATGCCCTGATCCTATTTGACTGGAATTGTTAAGCACTTTTGTTCTCAAGCTTGTATCAGAATGATAATAAAAACATAAAATCAGCAAACTTTTTAATGAATGTGGGGTTAATTTGAAGTGCCCTGATTTACAGATACTAGAGTAATGCTCTCTTGCATGTATTTACTGAGGTGTTAGAAAGTTTGTGTTCACATTAATCTCAAACATTTAGAGTACTGCAGTTTCTTTGTTTCCAAAATATTACAAGGTTGCAGTTAGGAAAGCTATTGGAACCCAGTATCTTTATTTTTGTTATTTTTTGCAAACAGTGATATCTTTCATCTTATTTTGAGGGAATCTCAAGTGAACGCCAGAGGTAGACCTTTCGATCTTATTCTGATCTTGGTTTTGTAGGTTTCTGTTGTTTTCCAGGTGTTGCTTTCCCCCCTCAATATTTTATGCATTTCACACTGCATAATGGTTTATTCTGCTTTAATTACTTTTATTGGTTAATATTATATATAACTGGATTTTTCTAGTGTAAAAAGCAATCAGTGCAAGCACATTGACTGATGTAGTTACTTGCCAGTATTTCACTACAGGTGTGCAATATTATACTCAACTCTACAGACGACTTCCACTCCAGTTCTTTTTTGGTTTAACTACTGAAACAAGTGTGAGCACTGTCTTTTCTTTGCTGATTATTGTCCCTGTGGAGTTTTGCTGGTAAGAGTGGTGGACAGTCCTCTGGTGGTGGTGGTTAGAGCTGTTCAAAGGAACTAACAAATAGGTTCATCACAAGTTTGGTACTATTTTCAACTTCTATGAGAAAACTTTATGATGAGAATATTCAGAAAAGCTAAGCTGTTTTTATGATCTGGCATGTAAAGCAAGAGTTATTTTCACCTTAGCATAGTTTGGACTTAATAGAACATCTTACAAGAATTACATAGAGCATTTAAGTGATGACATGTTTACACATATTCTTTCTAAAAAGAAAGAAAAAAGAAGGGAAGAAATGCTAGCTAATGAATACTTGATGTGCACACAACTGAAACGAAGAAGGTGGAAATAAAAGTTCAAGCCATGGCAATGAGAAATTATATTTCCTATGGGCACAGTAAAATGTAGAGTTCATTCATGGAAAATTTCATTGAGAACCCTAAGTGGCATTACTGAAATTGTCCTGAGAAGAGAATAAGAGAATTTCTAAAGCTGGTGGGATGATGGCAGAGTCTGATATTTTTCCAAAGTCTATTAGAGAACTTCAACTTCCCATACTCTGCCGCACTTGTCTGAATATTCACCAAAATGGGATTTCTTATCATTGTGAAGGTTGATATCCTTCCTCAGCTTGACCATGAGCAAGAGAGAGATTGGTGACAATAAAGAGGACATATGCACTATACTTAAATATCCTACAATAGTGAATTTTGCAGATTAGCAAAACTTTGATCTGTTTAAATTTATAGTCTGATATAGTCCTTCCTACCTGGATTGATTATTTCAGTCCTAAAATATGTATTATTTATTTAACACTGCAGGAAGTGAGATTGCAGTTGCCAATTTAACCTTAATATCTGGGTTTGAGAGGATGTTTCTTATAAATCTATGTAAATTGCTTGCAAATCTACAAAGCCCTTCATATATAAAGCATATGCATAAAACATATGGCTTCACTTCCTCCAAGTATGAAGTTCTTCAACTAGTTCAGTGGTTTTCTCCTTCCTTTTGCCTCAACCATTCAAAAATAGCTAGAGCCCCGATTTGAGAGCTGAGAAATAAAGGAGAGCTAAAACACCCACTTTTTAGTTTTGTGTCCTTCAGTCATTAAGTGTTTTATGTCATGTGATGAGAAGAAATTAGTTGGGAAAAGATCTGATATTTTAAAAATACTATGTCTCTTACTGACTTAATCTGGATGATTTAGCTATCTCAAACTGGGCTTCAAAAACTCTGGCAGTCCATGAACCCAAAGTTTTGTTGGAAAAGTCCTAGAACAGCTAACGAATCATGCTGTATGTATGTCACATCAAACAACTCTGAAGCCCGGAAAGGATCAGGATCTAGAGACTCCATATCATCCCTTGAGACCTTTAATTTTGCTATTGGTTGTACATGCAAAACAGTCATATACTCTGGAGATGAGAAGTAGAATGAAAGCCCGAGGAAATAGCATCCATTTCTGAAAATGTTACAGTAAGTGACTTTGCCAAGGTCGTGTGGGAAATGGGAGTCAGACTATATAAATCTAAAGTTTTTAGTCATGGCCCTCGAAAGCAGCCTTTCTTTTTTTCTTTTTTCTCTTTCAACTGGAGCTGACACAACCCACATTCATATTCTAGATGTTGTCTAAAAGAAAGGAGAAATGGATTTTCAGATTTTCTTTCTGTTGAATTGTCTGTTTATTACGCACAGTGTTGTTGCACATAATGCTTGGATGTAAAATGATTCAGGGACTAATGTCTTCAGTCATAATGTGGGAAAACAGAGAAGCAGTTGGATAGTAATTTCTCACACTGTTCTGCCATGGCAGTTCTTTCTGCTGTGATTTAAGAAAGTGCAGGCAGTGGAAAAGGTTCCCTTTGAAAGTGTTTTAAATGTCAAATATAAGATTCATTTCTGTACTGCTTTAATCCAAATGCCAGAGTTCTGAGCTAATCTATCAATCTGACCAGGACTTCATGTGTTTTACCTATCCAAACAGCTATCTCTTGAACTGCAATTCTTGCTAACACCAATGCATAATACCAGCTTATTTTTTTAAGAAAAGACTACTTTAATTTCTTTGTGAATGTGTGCTGTGGCATCCTTAGGCTCATTTAGTAGAGCTGTATGTGACAGGGTCTTGGATATGTAGTAGCTCTGTTGTGCCTGGTTGTTATACACTGGAAAAATGGGCTGGGGAGCCAAGAAGGGAGGGAAGAATCCCCAGGATTATTCCAGCAGTGGAAGTAAATGAGTAGTGTTAAGGATATTTCATATAGAGATGCTAAATCTAGATCTGATCACTGTTGTCACTAGATAGGGCCTCTGCCACAGGGACCCTGGAGTTGGCTCTGGTGCATTATCATCTGCTGATGCTCTGCTTGAAGGAGCAACTCTCAGAAAATCGGTCAGCTCTGTCTGTGAGAGTGGATCAGCTGCTATTGAACAGTCTCTGTTCAGTCATTGCAAAGGAATGTATACCCTCCTGAAAAATATATGCTCTCCTTCAGCTCAAAGTACAATTATTCCCAGCTTTTAGCCAGGAGGTACTAATTTCCCTTTTGATACTAGATCTTTTTCTCCAGGAGAAATTTACAGTCTTCTCCCATTTTTGGTCTTATTTTTCAGTCCTTTATTTGTATGATTCTTCAAAATTTTTCCAATTATTTGACTCATTTTTTACATATGCACATCAAAGTTGTTGTGCTACATTCCAGTAGCACTCTTTTCATTATCAGATGCAGAGTTAATATCACTTACTTGCTTCTCCACAATGCCATCCTGTCTGGGCCGTCAAATTAGCACTTGATGCAGTACACTTAGTTTCCCCTCTCCAGCATGTTCAGCACCTTTTTTTCTAGGCTGCTGATTTGCCATATCATGTAGGGTCTAAGATCTGCCTTTTTTGACAAAATCTTCCTTAAAGATATTTCTGTAAAACTTTTTATTGACTTGGAATATATATATATCTATATGTATATGTATATAGATATATATATATGGGTTTTTGCAAGACAGATAATTGCGTACTTTTTAGATTTCAATAGAGTGGAAATTACCACAAGAGGACAATGCCTTTTTGATCTGAGAGGAACTCTGGGGCAAAGAACTCAACAGCATGGAGTGGCTCAACCACAGAAATTGCTGTCTGGCACTTAATTCAACTAAAGCTTAAAGGCTGTGCTACAGAGAGTCCATATTTTCTAATGCAAAATAGAACTATCTTAAATCCCTGGAAAAGGTGTTCAGACATACAGGGATCACTTACCTCACTTTTTTTTTTTTTTAAACCAAAAACGACATGACCTTATGATTTACCTAAATCATAATGACCAGATTATGGTTATTCATTTATGGTTATTCAGCCACTCTCTTTCCAGGAAGGGCTGCTCACTAGTTTTCTATTGCAGGAAGCCAATTATGTTCTGTGGTAACCAAATTTTGAGCCATCAGTATGGTGAAGGAAAGATCTGTTGCATCTCACTGCACCAGTCTGTCTCAGTGCCTTTACTGTGTCAACTGTTTCTTAGTACCCATCTTCAGGCATGGATACCCAGGTGTGATTGTTTCCAGAAATGCTGCCAGATAACAGGTATTCCCTAAGGCCATATTTGTTAGAGCAGGCTGTGTAAAGCAAACACTAACATTGGTTTCAGAAGTGACCTTGACAGTGCTGACTTTCTGCCATTTATTTCACAGATATGTTCTGTCTCCCAAACACCTTGCTCATCAACACCAAAGCTCTTGCAGTTGGTGTGGGGATTATTTTCACACAGGCCAATTTGTTTCAGGTAAGCCAAGCTGTTAAGGTACTGGTTAATGAAAACTGAGGTGAGTCACTCAGTCTGAAATTACTTTGACCACTTATGGGCTGTGCCTTAGTTAAATTAAAAAGAATTTAAAACCCAAACTAGTAAAGTTAAAGTAGCTACAGTTTAAAATAGGGTCTATCGAGACTTCCATACAAATATCAAAATGATATTCTTTTTTTTGAAAACAGTGTGACCAGAGACCAAATAACAGTCTAGTCAGGAGCAGTTGTCCTTTGTGGAGCTAAAATGGCAGAACTTTTTCTTCAACAGGACCGTGCATGTAAAACTACTCTTGGACAACTAATAACTTAGGTATTTGTTATTTTTCTCCAGTGAAATCATATAAAAAATTAATTAAAGGTTCCCATCACCTTCAAGCTTTTTTTAATAAGCAAACCAAGTGCTTCTGCAAAGGTTCTATGTAGGCATGGTTAGAAGAGGAAGGGAGGGATCAGATTATTGCACAAGCTGATTGAAGTTTTCTTTTGACCACAATTAAAGTCAAAGGACCAATATGAGTTTTATGTAGCAATTTTTCTTCATGGGAGATGTGTCATCCTTAAAAATTAGGATGTGAACTACTGATCCTTTTAAATAACCTGGAACACTTCAGATGACTCAGGAAGGTCAAATATTCATCCTGAACACCTAGAGTCATATTATAATGTCTATAGTACAAAATCCAAGATTAGACATTTGTTAAAGTTCTTATTTTTTGCCAGTTAGGTTTAGCACTTCGGTTTGGAAGTGATTGTAATACAAAGACTGATATTTACTTGGGTTTTGGAGCAGAAATAGGAGATCTGGGAGTAGTTTTCTTTTTGTTTTCCTTGTTATTTTTTAATCAATGTCAAAAAGGAGAACAGAGAGTTTTTAGAGTTCTGCATTCATTTTCCCTTGCTGCTGAGAATGACTATAGAAATGCTTATCCAGGTTTGGAAAAAAATCACCAATAATCCAAGGATTGTCAATATCGAGCAAGTATAATAGTATATTTATGTTGCATTAAGTTTTGTCTACTATCCTAGCTATCTAGTTTGAAAAGGCTTTTCTTTTCCTATTCTTTTTTTTTTTTTTTTTACTCTTTTTTTAAACAGGGAGTTCTGTAAAACTAAATAATAAGAGTAATTCTTGTGGTCAACAAAAATTAAGACTTGAAGCATGTGAAATCTGACAAGACACAGCATTTTGGTTGGGTTTTTGTGTTTGGATGGTTGGTTGGTTTGGGTTCTTTTGTTGTTGCTTTTTTCTCTTAATGTGTAGTTTAAATGCAGTATGATGTTTGGAGAGCCAGTGTTTCCTCTGGGAAATCTATGCAAATAGTAAGCACGGTCACGTCAAAAATAGGACTTTTGGGAAAAAAACGATGATCCTATTCATGACTTTGGTAAGGTAAACAAGCAGCCAGAAATACTTGTGATTTTTTTTTTTTTCAGAGAGAAATTATCTCAGTCAAAAGCTAAACAAAATATAATGTGTGAGTTTAAGGAGCCAGGTCCGACCTTGTTTATTTACTCACATAAATAGCTCCGCTGAGTAGGGCAAATATATGACGTCTAAATGGACTCTTTTAAGAGGAGTGCTCCTATTAGAACGCAGTGTAATCTTTGGCATTGGCAGAAGGAGCCCAAATTTCCTTTTTAACAGACAGGCTAATCAGTAGCAATTAAGAGGCAAAGTAGCAGACTAATAAAGTATACTTGTCACCAGTTGTCATCTTAGTGATCAATTCACACCTCCACAACAACAACATCGACCCCTCAATGCTCTAATGACCCTGAATCCCCAAAGTGACAGAAGGATTAGGGCAAAGATAATGTGCTGGAAAAGTGCTAATGAAGTGGTGGGATTACAAGATGAGTTTCACCCTTGATAGACAGCAAAAGGGAGTGTTCAGTCCCACTCCAGCTATGAGATTCACATGGATAAATTCTCATTGACTTCCACTTCCAGTCAGGATCGAGACCTTAGTTTAATTAATTAAGGTTTTTAATTTCTTAGTTAAATTTGAAACATGCATCTTTATGTTTTCGGAAACCAGCAGATATTTCTTAGGTAATTAAGTTTACTCTCATGCTGTTTATTTAACTTATCTCTGCAAGTTGTATGTTGCAGACATTTGTGTTTGTATAATTTTAATTTTGTGCAATTAGTTTTACAGAGATTTAATTTTTTTGTATATGTAGAATATACACAACTGCTTTTCCATGCACTGATTGTTTTTAAAAATTAGAAACAGAGTATATAATTAGGATGTATTAAAACGGTGTCACCTTCTTGCTCAGCATTACAAGTGTATAGATAGATAGATAATGTATTGTAATAGAATTTGAGGTGCTAATGCAGAAATGGTGTTTTAGTAGATATTGTTGAAAAGACATATTTTAAAATGACCACAATGTTTAACATATAATCAAAATAATCCTGTTCATTAAATGCCACCTGCCTCTTGTTAAATTATACTTGAACTATATCTGTAACCCATTTCAAAAGAATATGTTGATATTAAAGATGAGGGAAAGGGTACAACAGGCCATTTGTGGTATTTTAAGCTTCAGTCTTCATTAGATGTTACTCTGCTGCTTTGTTGTAGCTAATTAACTTGTATATTGAAAACCCTTTAGAATGATTTGATACAGGGAGATGTGGGAATACATCGTGCTGGGATTAACACATTTATATTGCTGTAGCTATGTGCCTGCTGTTTGGGTGCAGGGGGAGGTAACCATTTGCAAATGTAGTTGTATTAGGATCATTTTCAAGTGGTGTAAATTCTATTGCTAGCAATTTGAATAAAATCTGCTTTACTTCAGTGGGAAATGTACAGATAGTTTTCTGCTACATTCTAGAGCCAGATTCTGCCTTGAAAGTTAGGTCTTGAGAAGCTTTATTTGTTTTAGGTATTTTGTGATTTGTGTGTGTGTGGGGGGGGAGAAATAAAGAGGTTTCAAAATTCTGACATTAGGAAGTTATATTCTGAAACAAGATACTGTAACTTATTTGATAATCAAAACGAATTTTGAAATATGTCTGCGTCGTGCCCTCTGTTTCCCTCAAGATTTTGAATTTCTGGTTTCTAACTTTACAGTTAAGCACTCAAAAACTAGCTGACCATGCCTTACAAATTTTTCCTATTGTGTACTTTTACACCATACAGTACTATTCATAAGTCTGTAAAATATTGCACATGTGCTAATTAATTGACTCTTCATAGAAAGCTTAGCTTTTTGTGGAAAATTGGCTCAAAACCGTTTTTAAGAGTCAAAAATGAAAAATTATTGTAATGTAGAGCACAGATGTGAACACAAGCCAAGGAACATGGCTCAGGCATTTATGAGAAAAGCCATGACTGACACGTTTGAGCACCAGTAGTATATCCATGAAGCAACACGAATTTAAACCAGGAATCTATGATATCTTCTAGCATGCCATATGACATTTTTTAATTACCTATAATGCATTTAGGATTATTCACAGATTTCTGTTCCAGACCTTAGCCTAAGTTTGTAGTATTAATTTTAAGGCAGTTGCTGTAAGGTGTCATTTCTTCACACGTTGGGAGAGAAATGGAATCACAAGACCTGTTTCATACAAGCTGCAAAAGAGTTTCTAGAGAGAACTGAGTTTTTGCCATTGTGAGCCAGGGACAAAAGTGAGCTGATGGTCCAGCCTAGGAGAGGAAGGCAGTATCTCCTTACCAATTCCTGTACACATGTCAACACATCCTTATGAGAGGTAAATCCTGAACTGCAGGAGTTTATTGTGGGCTTTTTTGTCCAACCATGAGATCAGATCCTATAATTTGTAAGGCTGTTGAGTTCACTACGTGCCAAATATGAGATAGTCAGCATATAAAGGTGAATATCTTTACTGTAGAAATATGGTCTGAATTTAATATTCTATATCCATACATGTGGACCCCATAATTTTTCTGTTACAAGACAGATTTGATCTTTCTTTACAGTTGCAGTACATTGGGGTAGAGGTACTTTTAATTTCACTTTGATATAGCACGGTGAGCCATTTTTCAAACAATATGCTCAGTCAGTTTTTTATTTATTATTTCCTTTTATGCTTAACAGATTGCCCATTCAAAAGGGAAGAGCATGAGCACTGTTGCCTAGTCAGCCACCTCGCTGTGAAGTTGCAATGTAGCAAATGGCTAATGCATGCATACATGTGGGCACTGTTTTAACCCACATTTCACACCACCATAATCGATTCATTGGTTTTGAAGAACAAAACAAAAACAACCTCCCTTGCCCAGCTGCAGCAGGCAAGAGTTAGGACATATGCTGGTGTGAAAGGGGGAGTAGGGCGGGAGACCCCTGCCGAAAACATCAGAACAAAGAGAGCGCAATCGCCTTGGCAAGGCACGGGGTGACTTAAATACCCTATTGTATGAAATATGAATAGGTTGGCACAGTGAATTGCGGTGTGGGGGGCTCCTCTGTGCCGCCGATTAGCCACACGATTACCCAGATTACACGGGGAAATGGGTAAGGTAAATAAGGTCAGCCTTCTGCCACCTCTCCATGGGGCCGGAAGAAGGCTGGCCCAACCCTTCCTGGCTACTGGGAGCTGGAAGGAGTGGGGATGGAGGAGAAGGGAAGTGAAGATTCAGATGAGTCCCGTGGATAATAAAAATAAGGATTTCAAGGGCAACAGTGTTAAAATGTCTTTCTGGTCAAGTGATGTATGGGCATTGTTCCCTGCTACCGCAAAATGTACAAGTAAACTGCTTAGTCAAAAAGTGACCTTGTATCCTCTCTGTTGGCTCTTTTTTCTCCCAGATGATCACAAAGAGTGTGGCAGGAGCAATCTGTGTCCTGCAATCTTCTCTCCCCTCCATAATCTTTTGCATAGGTTGGTTCTCCCCTCCCTCCTCACAATGCAGCTCTTACAGCCATGGGGCAACACCGTGAAAACTGTGTTTATTCAACCCAGGACAGTTCAAGGAGAGATTATTTCCCTATGCTGTAGTTTTAAGGTACATATAATCAGCTGTGATCCAAAATAAATTAACGTCTATATTATCTTAGCCTCAAATGAGACTCAATGTGTACATGTTCACAATATGAACTGTGTAACGTGAAATATGTGTGTATATGTTATGGATTTCAGGGTGCCCAGCAGTCCCACTCGTTATTAAACCACGGAATCACAGAATCACAGAATTATAGAATATGCTGAGCTGGAAGGGAACCACAAGGATCATCAAATCCAGCTCCTGGCCCTGCAAAGTACCATCCCCAAGAGTCACACCATGTGCCCGAGAGCATTGTCCAAATTCTTCTTCAACTCTTTCAGGCTTGAGGCTGTGACCACTTCCCTGGGGAGCCTGTTTCAGTGCCCAACCACCCTCTGGAGAAAGAACTTTTTCTAATATCCAACCTAAACCTCCCCTGATACAACTTCAGGCCATTGCCTTGGGTCCTGTGACTGGTCACAAGAATGAAGAGATTGGTGCCTGCACCTCCTCTTCCCCTCACAAGGAAGTTGTAACTGCAATGGAGTCTCCCCTCAGTCTCGTCTTCTCCAGACTGAACAGACCAAGGGACCTCAGCTGCTCCTCATAAGGCTTTTCCTCAAGGCTCTTCACCATCTTTGTAGCCCTTCTATGGATGCCCTTTAGTAGCTTAATGTCTTTTTGGTATGGTGGCACCCAGCACTGCCCCCAGCACTGGAGGTGAGGCTGCCCCAGCTCAGAGCAGAGCAGAACAATCCCCTCCCTTGCCCAGCTGGCCATGCTGTGCCTGATGACCCCAGGACAGGGTTGGCCCTCCTGGCTGCCAGGGCACTGCTGGCTCGTGTTCAACTTGCCATGGACCAGGACCCCCAGGTCCCTTTCCATGGGGCTCCTTTCCAACCTCTCATTCCCCAGTCTGTACATCCAGGGTTGTTCTGTCCCAGGGATAGAATTCAGCACTTTGACTTGTTGAATTTCATACAGATGGGGATTGCCCATCTCTAATTTGTCAAAGTCTCTCATCTCTGTCTTTGAGGGAGTCAACAACTCCTCTCAGTTTTGAACTGTGAACTTGCTCAATGTCCCTTCCAGTCCTGCATCCAAGTAATTTATGAAGATGTTGAAGAGCATAGGGCCCAGGATGGAGCCCTGTGGAACCCCAGTAGTGACAGATCCCCATTCACCATAACTCGTTGTGCCTGACCCACAAGCCAGTTGCTATACATGTAGACTTAGGCGGTCTCAAAAGTGAAGATATTTTCATCTCAAAGAAGTTGTATCTTATTCTAGCTTCTCAGTTGAAGAGACTTGTAAGGTCTGTGTGTTTTGTAGCATTTTTTTCAACAGTAATCTCCATCTCATTTCCAGAATCATAGAATTGCTAAGTTGGAGAAGATTATCAAGTCTAATGTTAACCCAGAACCATTGTGTTCACTACTGAATCATATCTCTGAGTGCCACATCCACACATCTTTCAAACACTTCAAGGATGGGGACACCACCACTTCCCTGAGCAGCCTGTTTCAGTGCCTGATCACCCTGTCACTGAAAAAAATGCCCATAATATTCAATCCAAGCCTCCCTTGGTGAAGCTTGAGGCCATCTCCCCTCATCCTGCCACTTGTTACTGAGAGGAAACCAGCCCTCACCTTGCTACAACCTTCTTTTGGGTAGTTGTAGAGAGCAATGAGGTTCCCCCTATCCTCCAGGGAATTTAACTGGAGGTGCTGTGGGATCTCCCACCTCATTGCAAAGGTACTCTCGGTGTGTAGATGAAGATACAACATCCTTGCAGGGAGGAGCCTTTGCACCGGGAGCTCTTTGACGCAAATGATGTTCCCAGCTGCAAGGCAATCAAAAAACATCAGGGCTCCCAAAGGAGGCAGCAGCTCCCGGGTGTTTTTAGGGAAATTTTGGTGTCTATAAGTCACAGTTGCTCAGAAAGTATTTAAGTGGGTTGAGACCTGGTTTTCCCTAGAATGGAAAATAATCAGTTTGAGGAAACAACTGGAAACATTGTTTAAAACAAGAGGAAAGGGGCGGTTTGACTTTTGTGATTTTATTTCTTTTCGGTTTTAGGTCACCTACTAACAAAATTCAGCACGAGTTTATGAATAGTTTGTCTTGTCCCAAATTTGCATTCTTCCCTAAATAAAGCATTCAGCTGGAAATTTTTGCCCAAAACTTGTATTACTAACTACTATCAGTTAATGGCAAAACAAATTAAGAAAGCTATTGAATGAGAATGGTAATTCTTTGTTATTTAATGGATTTTTATTCGTAAATATGCACATAGTGCTCTAGTTATGAAAATATTCACAAATCTTAATACATTACAGAGAAAAAGTTGCAATTTTCCCTTTTGCTCTGATACACAGTTGGAAGTATAAAACAAATTTCATATACTGCCTCACTGCTACAGAGATCAAATAATTGAAGTAGGAAGAAAAACCTCAAACCCAAAGTAAAAGAACACTCAGCAGAACTTCAAAAAATTAAATAATGACCCATTTCTTTTAGCAGTGCATATTTTAAATCTTCGTATTTCTAATCCCCACTCCCCCCCAAAAAAAAATCACAAAATTTATTCCCTAACCATTAAATAGAGTGCTTGCTGTACTTTGCTGAAAGTTTTGGGGACTGTGAGTTCCTTACCCTTTCTGTGCTGCAAGCCAATTTGGCTAATTGCATCATTTTATATAAGCTAAACATCTCATATTTTTCACGTCATGCCATAATCTGCTGAGTATTGTGACTTTATCTAGTTGTACAATGTTTGTGTTTCACTCAGGATTGGGTTTATATCTGTCTATATGCTTTGTACTGAAGGTGCAACCTCTCAGAGGTTGTATTTCCTCACATTTTGGATTTAAGAAGACATCTTGAATGCACTGAACTTTATGGATGGTTTCTGGTGAAGTCAAATGAAAAGTGCTTGGTTTATAGCCGTTCTTTATTTAAAGACATTTTTTTTTCTTTCTGCATAGCTGTCTCTATTTGGAGTCTTTGGATGTCTAGAGTTTTGGGCCTGGGCACTTCTTGTCACCTATATTAAATTAAATCAAAGCAGTTCAGTGGGATAGAACAATTTGTAAAAGCTTTAAAATGGTGCCGTTTTTCACCACATCTCTAATTTTAATTTGATTTTTATACTGTGAAATTTTGCATGCATTTTTGGTTTAACATATAATTCCATCTGTTATCTAAAAGCTGCACTGTTATTGGCCATATAAGCTTAGTTCAGGTCTTTCTGTCCTCTTAAAATCCAGCCCTCTACAGCATTGTTTTGACTGTTTGCCATATTTGTGTGCTCAGGAAGGGCCTGGTAAGCCAACCACATGTAGGTGTCCTGCCAAATAATAAGAGAGAAACTTCCTAGGCAGGTTTCTTTCCAGTGACCCGTTTGTTGTTTAGGACATGCAGAGATTATTGATTGAGCAGCGAGAAGGAAGGATGAATTGATCTGATAGTGAAATTATGCATTTTTTGCTGAGCAGGGGATTTTTCTGATGGAGAAGGAACAAATTGGTTTATTGGTTAATTGAAGGGGATAATTGACTGCGAGAGGCAGTGAGAATTTGATGAACGTCAGCTGCAAGAAAGAAGGATTCTTCAAATAAATATATGCATAAACATTTATTTATTTCCTCATTTGTCTACCTCTTACTTCATATGTAATAGAGAAGGGTGGCTTTACTTTGACTCTTTTTGGCAAGATGGGTAGGCTGACTTTGTGTGAAATTTTTTCCCTTTTTAAAGATGACTGGAAATGTTCCTTCATTGAAGTCTGCAAAAGTGTGTTGCTGCTGTTTTTTTCTTTAAGCTGTACTTTTTGTTTCAGTTTATTAAGTCTACCAGTGTATGGGTATATTCTTTTTCACCAGCTGCAGTTGCTTAATACTGGCCTGGGTTTTAATGCATGTTAGGCACCTGACTATCATGGGAAACAATACGAATGAATTAATATTTTTGTTCCTTTAAATAATCTTCCAGATCTCACTAGGCAACTCTCTGTATTGGTAAGACCAGAACTGCTCCCATAAGTACAGTCAGTGATCTTTCACCCTTTGGACGTGGGACCATGTTTTGTTCTGTTTTGCTGGTACAACAGTGGTCTTATCTGTAGTAAGGGCTTCTAAGTGCTATAGTAATTAAAAAAAAAAAAAGCAAAAGTGATACCAACAACACTCATACTAGTAGTCATAAATAGCTACATTTGGTGCCACATACATATTAATTAATCCAATGCTTAATTTAACTTCTAATTAATTTAAAATTAATTTCATAATTTCTCTTTGGATGAGGTTGCCATAATCTTCATATGGTGTCTTTAAGGAGACCAGAAGCACTTTCATTCCCATTTTACAGGAATGGCACTGAAGGCATCCAAAACTGTCTTCTGAGGACTCTTAACTCTTAGAGTGTCCTCAAAGAAGTTTCTGTCCTCTGCTTGGGAAGACTGTGTTTGTAATGGGGTTAGGGAAGGAGCCTATTCAGGAAATTTTCTGTGTTGTGAGGCAGGAAATGGCAGCGTCCCCAGGGATCAGTGTGGTTATTGGAGCTCAGTGTTGCAATGTTATAATAATTTCCCTCTTGCAATGACATCACCATGGGGATTGTGGGGAAACGGATGGCTAGGGACCGATCTGACTTGTGAAGAAACTGTGTTTGTCATCCTTCTCTCTGTACCCTTCCTGACTGCTCAGATGTGCCATGGCCTTATTTTTATCATCATTAGGAAAGATTCAGCTGCATTTACAGCAGGGATATTGCAGGAACAAACTCTGTGAAGAAATAATAGTAGAGATTTTAAGCTCCCAAGAGGAGAAGGAAAGACCTTTAATTAGCAAACAATAGGTTTAGCCCATAAACTACTCACAAAAAAAGAAAAAAAATGTTACCAGGCATAATAAAGGAAAGGTATAAGGGACAAGTCTTCAAATAATTTACACGTCAAATTAATTATTGTTTTTGTCTGGAACACTGCTTTATTTTGAAATATATTTGGTATTTTAGAAGATATAGGAACAGCTTTGCTTGAAGTCACTCATCCCAGAGAGTGACACTTAACACTTAACACCAGAGCTGAACAAATATTTCAGTGTGAATAATTTATATGACAATACCCCTCATAATAGCAGGCTGCTGCAGTTCTGTGGGACGGCTAGCACTGTTTGACTGACAGAGGAGGAGAGGTGTCACCACCACACTATAACCCTTGCTCTGTCCTACACCAGCTGGGATATAACCTTGAACTGAGCCAATCCATCATCCTGCTAAAGAAAAGATAACAGCTACCTTGTTCCATAAAACAAAAGAGTTTGATTGAAGGATGCTTTTCTCCATTTTCCTCCCTTATAACTTAGCAAGTTTTCCCTCGTAGAAAGTGGAACCTTAGAAGGTTTCCCACAAAATCAAAAGCTTGCCCACAGATTGACTGTTAAATGTGCACTGTGCGTTTGTCAGGGATGCTCTAAGTGGTACTGAAGCTGACAGAATACAAGCAGGAGATGACAGCTTCACTCCAGTTTCAGCTGATTAAAGGCTGCAAGGGCCTGGGGGCCCCATCTTGGAAAGAGGACCTCTTCAAATTCACCAGAGCACTTCCAGTCTGCACGTTTTGCATCGCCTGGCTCAGAGGATGCCAGGTATTGCACTCCGTAATCAACTTCTGCCTCCAGTTTTGGAGTGTTTGAGAATAGATAAAGAAAAGTTAAAAATGCAAATGAGGATTGCCTTATATTATGTATGTACGTAATATTGTGTGTGACAAATGCCAGTGTAAATGTAAAAAATTTCATATATGTGTACATTTAGAGCCATTGTGGCTCTAAAGCATGACTTAACTCATAGCCTTCTCCCCATTCCCTTACCTATCACGCATACTGAGCTTTTGCAGGCTGAGCATGCTGGCTGCTCACTTTGGCAGCTCTTCCCAAGGCCCTGTAGCCAAGGTGTTCAACCATAACCAGGGATCCAGCATGATCTAACCAGAACCATTAAAAAAAAAAAAAAAAATTATCAGGATCAAAGAGTGCTTGGCACTGACTGGAAACAAGAGGGAGATCACAGCTCTTGCTTTTTTGAATGTTCTCCTTTATAATTTCCTACTCCTAGAAACTGTGCAGTGCTACCATATGCTGTATACACCTCGTACTTTAGTCTATGATGAATGAAAATCTAATTGGGGAAATCTTTTCCTCTCTGTTTCTTCACAGGTCAGTTTTTTCATGGTGATGTTTTTCTTATTCCTTCCCTAATGCAAAGAGAACGTCCCAAACAAATATACCCTCCCAAACTTGGATAATAAAATCCTACTTTTTAAAGATTTTATTTTACCAAAATAAATAGAGAATCTTCCTTGTATTATTTCTTCCAGGATCTTTCTGTTAAGCAAGACAAGCACATTTTTCTCTTCTTCCCTAAATTTAAATTTGTCTTGCTTTATTAGCACCAAAAGTCAAATTCTTAAAACTGCTGATTAAAAAATTCATGCAATCTTTGGAACACTTTGGCAAGGTACTTTTTAAAACACTTGAAAATAAATCAGAACTTTTGGCTTAATAATCAGAACTGCAGGCACAAAATATAGCAAGTCAAGTAACAGACATTTGTTAGCTTTTTTTACATTAATCCATTAATATATTTTTAGAAATGCTAAATATTTAAAGCTTCAGGCTGAGAGCTATTCTTAGGGTGATTTCTTCCCTTAAGTTGAGTTCAGGTAATGCTTTTGATCTCCATTTCCATTCACCTAACTGGAAATTAATTTTTCACTAGTGGATATTTGCTGAGAGGAAGACACAGAGGATATGCCTCCAAATGAAAGGAGTTAAGGAAATATATTTGTCTTGATCCCTTGGTTGTTTATAATAATTTAGACAAACTGTTGAACAGTATATCAGCACAACATTTCCATAGTCCAAGTCCTCTTGTATTGAATTTTAAATGGGAGCCAGAAAGACCTGGGGGTTTTTAAACTTCAGAACTCAAGGAATTTGTTAATTTCCCCACACTGAGTAATAAGAGTCCTATATAGACATATTTCAGTGTGTATGTATTCGGCTGTATGCATAGGTCTACATTATTTTTATATACATACATGCATACATACTCTTGCTTATTATACTTATTATTTAAGTATAATACATATATGTGTATATATGTGTATGTAAAAATTACATGCCATGCATGCAAACACATGGATGCATACACACACATCCTCTTAGTCTACTTTTCTCCTAGTCTTCTTTGAGCCTGTCTTTCTTTGTTTTAAATCACTTTTTGGCTCATTTAAGGCTCTGCTGGACCCATCAAATTCTGCCTCAGATGATGTATCAGAGTCGCTTTAAATTAAAAATAATTTAAAAAATAATTTTGAAGTAATAGAGAAGACAGATAATACAAAGATAATACAAAGAAATAACAATAGAATATAGTTTCTATTACTAGAATAGTTTATTAAAAACAAAATAAAATAGAAATAAGATATATAAATTAGAATCCTCACATTAAAATTGTGTCCACTTCTGAAAGGATGTTCTGATGTTTTGAGTAGGATTTAGACTGCCAAAAAAAAAAGAGGATAAGTGTAAGCTTGTAAAGAGACCAGGAGAGAGAGTTTAGGAAAGCAAATGTGCTCTGCAGAAGTAGTTCAGTTTGCATAATTTATTTTAAGTATGAATCCTCTCTGGTGTGTGAGCCCTCCCTCCCTCACCACCCCCACTCCCCTCTTCTCTTTTAAAAATAGGAATTTCTCTGCTGCTTGCGTTCCAATATTCTGGTTCAAATAGGGTGCCTGGTGGTAGCTCAGCACTTGTGTACTTGACTACTTACTGCTGAGGAGCCTTGCTTGCCGGTAATCTAGATTTATGGTAAGTCTACCCTTTCCCTTCATCTACAAGGTCCAGGGACATTCGGGTAGCCAATCTGCCCTTAAATATGTCTCTGAGGAAATGGTGCTAATTAGTATTGGAATTTACAGCCTTTCATTTTATTGACTTGTCCTACTTTCTTCGATAATTAACTAATGAGTAAAGTAATGAGCTATGTTAGTCAGTCATGATGTTCAATTAAACAGCAAATCAATTATTGAAAATAGTTTCGGACAGCTCTGGTGTCGTCACGGGGAGTGTGTGTGCGTGTGTGTATGTGCACATGTGCTTTAAATGTGTGCCCTAAATGTGGCAGTGTCCCTCCCCGGAGGGCACCTGGCTCCTGAAGGGCTCTGAAGTCGCAGCCAAGCCAAACCAAACCAAACCTGTGGTGCCTTTTGCTTGCCTTTCCCACAGTCTGCTCAGCTGTGCTACACAGTGCCCTGATGCTGCACCTTGACAGGCTGAGCTTATCTGTAAGGGGCACCCAAAGCCTGAGAAAGATAATTACTGTAAATTAGGGGGCACTTTTCCTGATGGGGAGATTGGATGCTACAAAACAGAGGTACCTGTTCACCTCTGCCTCTTTCGTGGCACATGCAGTGTTTGCCACTGGAGAGCAGGGTCACCTATGCCAGAGCTCGACATTACAGCAGCAGGGACCAACATACAAATGCGTGTCCTCAAAGCCTCACCTCTCTTCTGGCCACAGCAATACCCATGAACAACTGAGAAGCTGGCAGGGAGTTCAGGATTTTCCCCTTTGAAGTTTTTGCATACCGGCCTGAGCAGGAGTTGTCCGGGGAAGACACTTCTAGGACCATCCTGTCATGAGTCCCCTGCGCCAAACCTGGGGAAGCACTGCAAACACACTTTTGTGTGGCCAGTGGCATGTCAGGTCCCTGTTTTCTGGGGCAAAGCCATGACATGGGCCTGGTACATCTGTCTGTCTGTACAGCTCGGGCAACTTCATTTGGTGTGGGCTGGGCAAAGACCTGTGTTGGCAGGATGAGAAACAGACATTCATTATCTCCCTAATGTGGTGAGTTCAGTTTTGTCTAGGAAATGTAGAGATCAGTTCTGGTAAAGGCAGGTGTAGCTCATATCATCATTCACTAACTTGCTAGCTCTTTAGATCTAATTATTCTTCCAATGGAGCTTTTACCCTTCCTGTTTCCTTCAGGACTTTTGCTTCATCATCTCTTCCACAAGAGGTGGTAGCGCAGTTACATCTGCTACCCATGGCTCTTCAGGTTTCACACTCACCTTCCTGGCACCCACCTTAGTTCTGTGTTTGGTGTAAGAGTGTACCACAGCATCCAGCAAGCAAACCTGTCCTGAAACTTCAAAAGTTTGGAAACAGCTTTAACTGTTCTGTGCTCTACTCACATAAATAAATTTTGACTTGCCCTGTCAAAATACCGTCTCATTTTGGACAGTAGTGGCTTTTAGAGAGGACAGTAATATTGCATATATTGCATTAAGAAGAAAAAAAAAAAAAAAGTTAAGGTTATTAGATGGAAAGTTTGGTTTGGGATTAAGATTTTAACCTATCATTCAGATATGCTACCAGAAAGAACATTCTGGCACAGCTCTATTTGAGTAGCAAAATGGCACAACTTGTGCCAATCCATGCTCGTAGTCTCTCTAGTCATAAAAATAAGTATTATTTATTAATAATAATAGCCATCTTATGACGTTTTTTCTCAAAGATAGTGAGCAGGCAGAAAGCTCCCCCCTGCCTTCCAAATCCAGAAGGAAAAGCAGACCAGTGAGCAAGCTGTGTAAATACAGAGAGAGGAGACTAAATGCATTGGCCTTAGCCATCCAATTGAATCATGATTCATTAGAGAAACAGCAAGCCAAAAGAAATCAAAGACAGTTCAAAAAAGGCAGCATAAAGTTTTCATTTCCAAACAGTTTTAATTCACTGTTTGTGCTCTTTACTGAGAGTATGCAAGGAACACAAACATTCCCATATGATTTAAATTACAATTTACATATGAATTACATTAGAAATATGAGCTACACTAAAGAGATAATTAGTGCTGTCCTGGGTTATGTGAGCACAAACAAAATTAAATAAGAACAATTTCAAAGCCAAGTTTTGCTTTGCCTTTTCAACTAAGCTGGTTTAATCAGTGATAATGACTGAAATAAATCCACTACATATAAAACAATGCACAACATATCATACTGTGTGAAATGTCATTACTACACCCCGTGCCTTGGTAAATCTCACAGTGAAAAAGGAATGCAAAGTCTCTGGTAGGATGCTACACAAAATTTGGTACTGCTGGGTGCCCAGCACTGGAGGCGATGGTCCCTAGGGCTTGCAAGGAAGCAGAACCCACAGAAGGCCAGCATCGCTGCACAGCATCACAGAGAAAGTAACAGAGAGGGGAGGGTGTGTGACAGGGATTTTTTTTAACATGACATATGAATGAGAAAGAGCTGCCACAGGAAAAAAAATGCCAATGTTAGTGGAGAGCAATGAGAGGGAGGGGAGCAGGAGAATCAGGGGGAAGAGGGGGAGACAAGGGGAGAAGAGGAGAAAGTGAGAAGGATAAAAAATACCACACAGAAGAAAACTACCTGAACATCACTGCCTCAGCCCCTAAATAGAGCTATGGTTTATGACTACCTTGCCTAATGAGCTAAACTCTGGTGACCATAAAACTGAAATATAATTATGACATTAAAGATGCCTATATTTGAACTTAATTATTAATTAATTTAATGAGAGAATAGGAGGTTGTAAAATTGCTAATTAAACAGCTCTGTAAAACTGCAGACGGCAGAGGATTTACCAAATGATGAATCCCACAACAGTATTTGGGCTATATCAATATTCTATTAATATACAGTATGCCAGAGGTACTGGCTAGTACACTACTCACAGTTAAGCCGATGTGACAGGCATACAGAGTGAAAGAAAATGAAGGACATAAAATTCCGGATGACAACAACCTTGAAGACGATCTCTGCCCCCACCTCTGTGGCAATTTCTGAAATCACTTAAATAAGCACAGAAATGCAGGATAAAAATCAATCTTACCATCGCAAATGTGAATAAATTGGCTTGAAGCACCGGACCCACCTATGGTCTTTAGGCACCGTGGTGCTGTGTCGCTCTCCGCTTGTGAGCGGGAATGGTCAGAGCAAATCTGGACTCAAGTGCAACAGAAAGGGAGGGATGCAGCGTGAGTGAGTGTGTGTGTGTGTGTGTGTGTGTGCATGCTCGCAAGTGAAAGAGAAGCTGAGCAAGAGCAAAAAATAACTGTCCCCGTGTGATAAGTGAAATTAAACTCAAGTGAACCTTCAGGGGCTGAATTTGAACCTATGGGGGACAATTTTAGAGATTCCCACATTGCGCTATCAGCATGTGAGGGATTTTGCTGTAAGATTTGAGTGGCTATGCCATTTGGACGACATTCATTTAAAAATACAGAGGAGGGGGTGCAGGGAAATGTTTTCTTTTAGCACTGAGCCTAATTCAAGGACCATCAAAAGAAAATGCATTGGGGTATCTCGCCCTGCATATCTCTAAATGTTAGTCATGACTAATTACTAAGATAAAAGTAAAAGAAAAAAATTCAAATATCCTTTTTGTAGGAAACAATGAAACACCTCTGGGCAGTGTAACAGAAACCATGAAAAACACTAAGTTAACTATAGGAGGTTCATTTTAATATTTGCATGAATCCTTAGAACTGTTGCTTTTTATATCTGCCATATGCCAGAGCTTTTCCTTTATGCATTTCGGTTTTTAAATGCCCTGTTGACAGCCGCAAGAAGGAATTTAACAAACATATCAAGAAAATTGTGTGGGAGGAGACTTGCCTTTCATTCTAAGGGAAATGATATAGTCATCACAGTAACATCTCCCGTTTCTGGAAAATTAGTGGACAATCTTGAGAGCAAGGACAAACGAATTGTATTTCAAAGTCCTTTGGCAGTTCTAAAGAAGCTATATAAACTTTCAGTGCCTCAGTTTCTACTTTCTGAGCTAGGGCAGTTTTGTGCCATCTATCATTCATGTTTCAGAACAGTAAATGGATGCTTGCATGTAATTTCTGAGGAAGTGATCTCTAGAAGTTGTTGTTTATTGACTGGTTTGGGAAAATACTTTAGAAGTATCACTTACCATTTTTTTTATGTCCATCTTTGTCTATATGAACATGGTAATTTAAAGCAGATATGCACTTCACATGATAGTCTTGTTACCTTTTCTCAAATTCTTGCAGTTTTCAGTCTCTTGATGCTCAGAAACTTCACTGGTGGGTTTTGTATGAGGATCTGCAGCTGAAAGAGCTGCTGCTTTAAGAAAATCTTGATCCCGATTTAGAAAACTACTCTGGCTGGTTCTATCTTGTAATATGTGCAATTAATAAATATGAAAGCTTCTATGCATTTATTATCGTTGTATCATGCCCTGCAGTTTTATAGATCAAATTTTTCAAAAAGTGACTTCATCTACCAGAAATAAAACCAGACAGACTTCTTCTATTGTATAGTCAGCTATCGAACCTGCCCCTTGACTGGAGGCTTTTGTGAGATCTGGACTGTGTTCTTACTCAGTTTTCAAGCCCAAGAAAGCAGGCAATGAATTAAAAGTGGTGGGTTTACAGTAAAAAGGAAATTCCAGGTGGCTCATCATCACCACATTGCAGGTTACACATCTAGAGCATCGAAGAAACTACCTCCACCAGAACTACCCTATGGTTAACTCTATTACAGGCAGGTCTCACACTTTGCTAGAGAAATTCACCTTGCAGCAGAGTGGCTGGCTTGAAACAGAAGAGAAAGAAAGGCACACAATCTGGGGATGCCTTTACCTCCAAGTTCCCTTGATGCAGCCATTGTAGCAGGTCCCTTTGAGACAGAGATATTTGAGGAAGGGCAAATACTGGTTAGTTATTGTCCAACCAAAAGCTGGTTGATGTTTTCTGTGATACTTGCTGTCTTCCAGTTATGAGGAAATCTAGGCAGGAATGGACAGGGACCTCCTCATTGCAAGGAGCATGAAAGGCCCAGCCAATAGCTCTGAACCTTTCACTACAGACCTGGGAGAAAATTATTTTGTCTAATTTCTCTGCTCTGGGTTCTGGGGGCTGGTCACTGTCACCTGGCAGTGCTTTTAGGGCTCAGCAGGGGCAGGGGTCTCTCTGGGTACCAGCAGCCATAGTGGCAATGCTGCTCCCAGCCTTGTGTCACCTCTCACCCTGAAGTGGGTCACAGCTTGAAAACTTCTGGGGTTGCACATTCCTTAAACGCTATGGGTGAAGTCCAGCTGTGGCCCAGAGCTAAACCGTGTGGCTGACAGGGGTGCCTGTCAAACTTGATTACCAGGAGAGAGCTCCAAAGTGAGAGCAGTTGTGATTAACCATCACTGGTATTGCAGGCGCATGTCAGGGTCTCGCTGTGATATGTGTGACAAGTTTACAAACCCAAAGCTTTCATTGATCTGATTTAATTCCCGAGGATTTAAATTGTTTGTTTTAATCATGATTTAAATCTTCAAGGAGGTTAACTTGGTTTTAGTTATCTTCTGCTTTTGTTTGTGTTTGCCTTTTTTGCACCCTTTAGAAAGCTTTCCCTTTTTCGATTGGTTGGTAAGCTGTAAAATACGTGACTAAATACATCCTACTAAGTGAGCTGTTCATTTTGTGTATTTGTTGCTGATCAGAAAGATATTTTATATCTTTGCTCATTCAATTAGTGAGGTTTTTAGTTTTTAACATTTCAGAATGTTAGAATATGATGTGTGGTATAAGTCCTTTTCATTAAGTGAATACTATTTTTGTTTTGGTATTTGTGTTAGAAAATATTTATAAACACCTCACAACCTCTTTACAGTTGAAGGAAAGAACACTTTAAAATACCTCTGACTAAGTAAATAAATCTGTCTTTAACTCTATGGATATGTAGAAAGGAAAAATATATTTCCTTAAACAGATATTGTTTTCACTTAATTTCCTATCTTCTGTATGCATTATAACTTAAAGACAAAACCAAGATTTTTTTTAAGCTTCCAACAGGTTTCTAATGCTATTTGAATTATTCATTGAGAACTAATGAATACATTGAAATCAAGATGAAAACTTTTATATTTTCTGAAAACAAAATTTCTGCAATCAAAAATTCTAAACTGAATAAAAATGCTTACTTTATTTTTTATTTCTTATCAGTGATTTCAAATGATCAGTGATTTGAATTTTTTTAAAAACCTCCGTATGAGACTAGCACTGCTTGCAATCATCATGGCATTGCAGAGACAAAAACATGGGGAAAACATATGAATAAAAGTAATAAAAAATAAGTTTCTTACTCAAGCATGAAGTCTGCAGATCTGAAAGTTGTAGTCTGAAAATAGAGGATTACTGTATTTATCGAAAGGCAAAAGAATTCACATTAATTCCTATTATTGCAAACCTTCTTTAAATCAGAAGAAATAGCACAGAACGAATCAGATAGGAAATATATGGATTCAGCTTTTCCATGTCAGGAAAACAGGTCGGTTATTACATTTGGTATGAAATCTAAAAGGTAAAATGATGTTCTCCCATGTATGCATATTGGCATAAGTATATATTGCAAAAGTTTGGAGTGGAATTAAATTAGCAACTCCGTTGTTCCACACGGCGAATAATCCAGCTGGCCCTGCAAACTAACTGAAAGAGGTTAGCAGCAGTAAAATACATAAGCATTTTAAAAACACAGGGGTCAAGTAGATCTGTGCAGCTTTGAGGTGACAAGTACCTTAGGATTACAGAATGTTGAGAGAAAGAACTGTTAATTTTTTATTACTTTTCCATGAGATCACAAGTTCTTCTGGAAGAAACATAAAGGACAACTTTTGAGTCTGCAATCCATAGAAAACTCTTCCTTTCACTTTGCCATCAGATCACACCTTTGGATTAATCTCTGTACCCAGCTGTCCTTACTGTTTATCTATGAGCAGCCTGTGAATTTTCCATACCTCATTTAGATAATTATCAAAAACCCTCCTCCAAATGCAAGTGTTTAGAGGACAGCAAGCAGGTTTCAGCTGCTGAAGCAAACTGCTGTGACCTCTGTGAATATTTTTCTTGAAGGAATTACACAGACTTTATAATGTCATGAGGCAACCCTTCATGCCTGGCATGTCCTTGAAAAATCTAGCTGGGTATATCTCTTGTGTTCTAAATCACAAACCAGGCAAAATATCATAAACAAGAATGAGTCTGCCTTTCTGCTCCCAAGCTCCAAATATATTAGTCTTTTCCTGACTGTGAGTTTTGATTTAACTCTGGAGGAAAAGGAAGGAAAGAAAACAATCTGACTGAGGTTGGCTGCACCCAGCTCTCAAGCTGGGTGCCCAGCAAGGTGTCTCACAGCATCCTTCTACTGCAGTATTGTGCCTTGACTACAGTTTGTCCAACTGAGAGAAGGCATCAGGAATAAAATAACTCTACATTGTGTTGTGCTTGAACGCCAAACTTGTTACAACCAGCTGGTCACAGCTAAGCTTAAAAACTGTTCTAAATATGGTTCTCCTGTCCTAGATTTCAGTGGGACTATTCTATAGTTAAAATTACAGGTCTATGTAAGTGCTAGACTGCATTTATAGGCCAATTTGGGCCCACCTTAATATTTTGGGGTCTTTTCCCTTTTGTTTTGTGAAATTAGCTAATTCTTATTTGTTATAAAATAAGCTTCCATTATATATTAAAAGCTTACAGAGGAAGCCACAGTCATGCACGAAAAATATGTCAAAAAACTAATAAAAAGAAAATGAAGTATAAAAAACTATGCCGAAAGATGTAAGTTCTAGCCATAGGAAAAAGAAAAAAATAATTTAAATACAAAGACACCTTATCTACATGTAGATACATGTAGATACAGACTGAGACGATATTTTCTTCTAAAAGAAAAATCTAAATATAGACGATATGACATAATTTAAGTAAACATTGCCTGAAAAAAATAACAGCTGTCTGTTTTCATCAGATCCACTTGAGAAATTAAGGATTAAATGGAAAAGGTTAGCAAAGCATCTCAGAAGTGGAGGTGTTGCAGCATTTTAAAAAGTAATTCTGAAGAACTAGAGGAAGGGGTCATAATGCCACCATTTTTTTCTAAAATGTAGAGATACCTTGAGGGAGGATAGGAAGGTAAAGGCATGCATGTCTTCTGTGATAGACTTCTAATGTCCAAAATATGATTGATCTGTAGCTTCATCTTTGTGCTTGTGAAAGAAGTTGCAAGAACTGGGAGATAAGCCAGTCTGTGTTCTGGGATGGGGTGGTAAACCCCCAAATTCTTCAGTTCCTACCATTAGCAACAGAAGAGATGCCTGACACAGTAAATCGGTTTGGAAGGATTAAATAACAATTTGGTCTTTGCATTATGAAAAGTAAGATCCCATCTGGTCTGAATTTGCTTCTTGTTTACAAATGCCTTAGTTTGAATGAAGAATTAAAAAAAAAAAAAAAAAAAAGAGGTATTGCTCATTCTCCCAAGCAAATAGAAAATCCATCTGATGATGGTCCTCCATCACAGGCAGGTCAGCAGGATGTCATTTATAGACAGCCATGGACATTTCTTCAGGCAGCTCCATGCATATACATGCACTTGGCCATGCCTAAGCTTTTCTGGAGACATCATCTCCCTGCAAACATATTTCTCTCCCTTTTGATGTATCCTGTCACAGTAACATGTTCTTTCACTGCATCATCAAATTATATTAGGACACAGGAGAGCAGCCACCCAAGCAGATGACCTCACTCTTGCCCTACTTTGATCTAGCTCAGTCATTTCTGGTGACTCAGGTGTATGAAACGGCTCCCAGGAAATGTCAGAAAAAAACTGCTGTTCACATGGGCTGCATGTGCATTTGAGAATACCATCTGCAGTGAACAACTGAGCAGCACAAGTTCAAGTTACACAAAGGATTTAAATAACATGCTGGAAAATACCCCAACCAGAAGTTGAAAGGCCTCCTTTTTTTCCGTGCTTTCTTCTTAATTTGAAAATGGAACATGCAGTCAAAACGTTAAAGATAATAATGGGTCAATGTAACATCCTTCTTGTTGTAATCAAGGAGGAGGAAATCTTTATGTGTACACGTGATGAACAAACATACATACCTTACAGCAGTGTTAAAACAGATTCTCGTGGTCCACCTATGTGCCTGTTTACACACATGTTTATACTCATAAATGAGAGGGAAAATTATTAAAGGAGACACTAAATGAGTAGTATCAGTTTCACATTTTAATCTCTAAGCCACCTTCAGGAGCAGCATAAAGGTTCTGATACTTGCTCACACTAATAACATCACAACGCGAAATAAACTTGAACAATGGTGCAAATTACATTTAATCTGTCCAGCCTGATGCAAGATGAAGAGTAGTATTAATGAGCAAGTGTCATAGATACTCTTCCTCTGGAAGTGGTTTAATATATCAGCATTAAGTGCAGTTTAGTTATCCTCTAAACAGAAATGACCTGGTGTTGTACTGGAATGAAAGTTTTTATTCAACGGCTTCACTTGAATAGAAGGAAAACTGGAACATTTTGCTTCTTGCACTTATATCAGTTGCTCTAATGAGAGACATTGCCTTTCTCAACATGCCTTCTCTTTTGTCTCTTTACACCAGCATGGCAACAAGAAAATTACTACAGCAAAATTATGTGCTACATTTCAAAAATGCAGCAGGAGAGAAAATTTTAAAAATCATTTTTCCTCCCCCTCTCTCCCCACGCTCCTCAAGCTCTTTTGTATTGACACCTTTTCCTGCCCTGCTTATAGTGAGGTTTATTTCTTCTCCAGCAATGCTTTTTAGAGGAGAGTGAATCACAGTTGTGTGTTAAATCATGAACAAAAACAATCTCTCTCCCTCTCCCTCTCTCCCCCTTTCTTGTTGTCTGTCCTTTTTACTTAAACATAGCTTCTAGGTTAATGATTCATTCTTCTAAAAGGCTGCTGTGCCTAGCAGATTATACTGTAAAATCTGCCATTCTGTTTATGTTTAAAACACAAGATTAAAGCAGTGGTCATGCTGAGGGAAATGGTTCTCACACAGAACAAGAAAGGATCAATCCACGTCTGCCGAATCCAGGCTGTTTTAGCAGAGTCTGCCGTTTTGGTGTGCTGCCAGACCCCAAAGAAACGCTGGTGAGCTTTGAAACTTCCTAGCCATTCCTAGATGGAGCACAGCAAGTACCTAAAATAAGTCTTATCGCACACTAATGTACATCTGAAAGTTACAGCAGCCTAGCTGTCTCTAAATTGCAGGGAAAGCACTTGAGAAATAAATTATTGAGTCCTAATCAGAAACAAAAAGGTGAAAGATTTTAATAAAAAGTAGCCTGTATGGCACCTTTAAAAGCATATGGGGCTAGAATTTGCCCTTGGTACTGTAGAGTCAATATGCAGGTCATATATAGTTAAATTATCACTGTCAGTAATGCTCTTTTTTTTATTGTGTCATGTACTAGCAAAAAGGAAAATAAGACCCAAAGTTACTTTTTTTTTGTTCCTACAGTGTGACTTAACTCACCAGATCAAATAGGTTGATCCATAAAAACTAGTTAGGCATGTAATGCCAGTCAGATATTAGATTGGAGACTTGTATACACTTGAAATTTACAAAAATAGCTCGTTTGAAATAATTGCTCTGAAACAGCTATTTGGGCAGAAAAGCTGTAGGGATATTTCTCAACCATTTCAGATTACTTATCTCAGTAAATTTCTAAGTATAGACAAGCCCTCATGATGTGCCCTGCCAAATGAAGATTGTTCTATTCAATTAGCTCTCATTAAGGAAGGCAGAGAGGGGTAAAAGTAGATTCTCATTAAATATAAATTTTCATATTTATTAAGCAGAAGTGAGAATACACAAATTCAAATTCACATAGATTTTCTACTCATTAAGTGAAGCAGACCTTTTAAAGAAGCCATGAGCCTACTCACTGGAGACTTAAAACATGTCTGGAAAAGGTTGTTTAGTGTTTGAGGGACCTGGGCTGATGGGGACACTGCCTTTTGGGTGAGGATTTGAATCATGGTTATGAATCATGGTTACAAATGATTTCAAGGAAAGGCCATTCTGGAAACATGTAATTGTTTGTTGGAGATATTTTTTTGTCTCCTCAAAATTTTTGGCTCTATTTTTAAAGTAGGACAGGGAGTAATTTTAAATAAAAGGCAGTACTATGAGGGGCAGGGCGCAAAAACACTGTATGTCAGGTGTCAGCTTCTCCATAAAAATCAAAGTCATCCATAAAAGGTGACATCTTTCCTAACTGTGGTGTTTAAAGCAGAAATGAGTTTAAATACCGTGGAAGCATGGTTTGAATAGGAAATCTAGACTTTCAGCCATCATGTCCGTGAATAGAAAATGCTGCTGCTATTTGGTACTCAGAGTGGTCCCTGGCAGCTCTGTGTTGAAGCTGCTTCCCATCCCTGCAATGCTGGCTATGACCTTCCCCTGTTCCAGAAAACGTGTTTCAGAGAAAAAAAACACCTAAATTCTTTCTAAAACCTCATGACTGAAAAGATTGCTATATGCATATTGATTAAAAGCTAGACTGTTTATTATGCATATTTAGATCTGAATTGGACATAGATTACTAGCCAGGCCAGACTAAACACTTTTAATTTAACAAACCAGTGCTGGCCATAAAGAGGGGGTGAAATAAATGTTTAATATATCCTATATCATCTTTCCCCAAATGATTTCTATTTATCATCCAAGTACCTAATCAATGTAACTACATATAAAATCCACAGATTTTATAGTCCAGTAATAAGTACATGCAAATTATGTTGTCATATAAGCATGCTGGCACAAAAAGATGTATAATACCTATCAGATTAGTTAGCCATTAGCTTAATTATGAAAGGATTATCCCTGTAAAGGCAAGGCCATAATATAATAGAAGTTCTGAAATATGGACAATCTCTAGCTATGGTTACCATTAATTCAGACTGCACTTATAATTCCATTTCCCTTTTCTACTGTTTATTTTTGTTAATGTTTATGTGTCCCTTTGTAAGCAGCAGTATGGTACAGCATCCCATCAAATTCACCGTGAAAGCTCCAAAGAGCCATCCTAAGTATATTAATCCTCCATAAAAATAAATAAACTATATGAGAGAGAGCATTTCTATAAGGCTCGAGCGTTAGTACTGGCATCTGGACCATGAGGTGGCGAGGACGTGTGTGCCAACTTTGAGATTCATGCATGAAAAAGCTTACTGCATTTTTTTTTCTGAGATGGGTTTTGTTGGTGATTTTTTTTCCTCTCTTAGTAAAAATTTTTCTATAAGAATGACACTGTCTTTATCCCTCTTTCTGTGGAAGTCAGAAATGCTTTCTGAAGGGCGGGTGAAAGATAGGGGTGTCTGAAAGAGATCAGATTACACAAGAAAGATGTTTCACAGTTGGGACTTTGCAAATGTAATATAGGAAAGACACCAAATATAAGTAAAACTTCATCTTTTCCTAACATTACATTTGCTCTGATGTATTTTCTGAAAGCCGCCCAAGTATAACTATTTATTTTAACTAAAGTAATCAAGATTAATGTCAGCAGTTATGACACACGCTGTTTGCTAAAGAACACATAGAACAATTGCTCAAGGCAAGCTTCATTAAGAAATCAGATAAAATTAGTAAAACTGATTATATTTCAAAACTCAGCAGCGGCAGCAGCTCAAATTGCCATTCAGGAGCCTCCAATTAACACAATTGGTCTTGTTCACAATCAGCTTTGTAATCTCATTAGCCTATTATATTTTAATCATTGGGATAACTGCACAACAAAACTTATTTTATTTTTGCACTGAATGCTGATGGCATAAGTGGACGTGCAACACACTTTTTCCTTCGCTTTTGCTTTCCTTTCTTTTCCCCCCCATCCAGAGAACAATGCAGACTCCTTAGAGCATTATCCTGGTTACAGATTATTACCATACACTGTCAAAGCTAGGGAACGCTGACAGCAGGCATCTAATTTGGCATTAATTGGCAGGGGACTAATTGCATAACTGACATTGCTAGTGAAACTTAGAGATTGTAAGGTAGGGACGGTGCAGAGTACCAGACGAGAGAGAAAAAGAGAGGGGAGAAAGAGCAAACAAATGCCTGCAGACAGCTCTGTGGACACACACGTATAACTCATTTGCCTCCTTGGTGTGCTGCCTTGTTTCGTAAATGTGTTCCAGAGATATTGGCCCTTGTAAAAACACAGAGTCTTTCTGTCCTTTAGGTACTGGCAGTCTGCAAATGCCTACAATACCAGTGTTTCATTGATATTGAGTATTGCCTGCTGCAATGAGATTATGTTCTATTGATGGGAACTGGGGTGTAACATAGCCATCTACAGAAAGCAATAGGTTGCCCTATTTTCAAGCTGAAAATGCTATGTATTTTATGAACTGCCTCTATCTTGCACACCAGGGATGTCTCTGTGGCTAAAGCCATAATAGGATTTTCCTAAATGATACAGAAATACAAATATTCTGACTGAGCACTTTTCTGGGCTCGTCTTATTTACCAGCAAGCTTTGATACAGTATTTTGCTTCCATCTTTTAAAGGACATTTTCAATTTCCCATTTCCCTTATGAGTGCTTCCTGTAAAGGTGTCAATAACCACTAATTGTGTTCTGCTTGGCCAGTCTGCAAATCAAAACAGCAGAGGCAGCAAGCCAATATGCATTCAAATCCCGTTATTTGGCTGCCTCATTCTCAACTGGAAAGATATGAGAAGGCAAACGTTCACACAATTGTGTGCTGGGAAATTTAGAGTTGCCCCTGTGATCTCCAAAGATACTTGTGTTGTTGCTGTTATTCTCAGATTTTTAGTTTAGGAGGGTTACTGATGGGGGTATTTCAGTGTTGTTTCTTTTATCTTCAGTCCAGAAAATGGCATGTCTTAGGTCAGAGAAAGTGTAAAAGGAAATAACTCTGCAGTAAGAGCACAGTGTATGCAATAACTAAATTAGGAGCTTGCTGCAACAGGCAGGCAGGCCAGTGACACAACATGGAGATTTCACTGTTTTGGTGGCATAAGCAAGGGATAGGTGGGATTTAGATGTGCTGAATATCATACAGTGAAACAAGCCATTGATTTGATTACTTTTGCTGTTCTTTCATGACTTATATGTCAGCAGAGTGTTGATTTTCTTAAATCAATTTGCCAAAGTGTTAGCTGCCTAATTTCTGCTTGTAATATTCAGCCTGAAGTTTGCTTGAGAGCAGTCTATTGTCAGCATTTGCTTCTGCAGTTCAAACTGCTCTGATTGCAATATTATAAAAGTCAATTTCCTTTCCTGGTTTGAGGAATGAGATGCCCACCAAAAGAAGTTCCAGAAACACTTTGCACAGATTTTGTTTTTTTAAATTTCACTTAAAATCTTCATCTTTGGCAAAAATTTCCACCAGACAAATTCATACATAGAGAAAACCCTTACAGGAAGGCTGTCCAGAGGTGCCAAGAGAGCCAGCTCAGGCTGATTGAAAACACCAAGTGCATGTGTGGGGGACAATTCATTTCCGAGCCTGTTTTGTTCTGTTGTGACACAGAGGGGAAGGAGAGATGGCATCTCTTGCGTGTCTCCCCACCACAGCCCATTCTGAACCACACTTAAGCTGGCTGCAAAGATGCCACAGGTTTTATATTTCTAGTGACCATAGGGATGACCCTTCCTGATGATGCTGGAGGACTGCTGAGTAACAGGCTTTTTTCTTGTAACCGTGGATCCAAAAGCAGCAATTTGTCCCTCTTCCACAAAGCATGATGAGCAGATGCTTGGAAGGATGGTAAATTAGCATTGAGAGAGCATGGGAGGATGGGACATCTTTCCTTTCATCTGCTACCTAGCATATATGTCTGTGTTTATAGCATTCAGAAGTTTAGAAAAGATTAAAAAGTTATTCCGCCATCTTTTTGGTGGGGCAATACTTTGAAGAGATGATGGATTTTGTCATAATTTTGCCTAAATAACTTCCACTGTTAATTGTTTTTTGTTTAGCAATTAACTTGGCACCTTCTACTCTATTCTGCTGGTTTTCTATGAAAGACATAAAATACACTTAAGAAGCTGGACAAACTGCTGATATGATGCTCTTGTTCAAACTAAAAAATGCTAAGAGGGGAGCATTAAGATACCAGCTCAAGCTGCTGCTTACCACTAGATGTCCTATGGTGGTACAAATGGCTAAGATAAGTCAAGCCTGGCACTGTGAGATATTCAGTGGTGTTTCTTTTGTTGTCACAACAGACTTAGGAGTTGCTGTTTTCTCCTTTCTTCACACTGTACTTCACCTAGGTCTTTGAATGAAAGCAGGATCCAAAGGGCACTGATGTGCCTAAACATGTTCATGTATTCCCTGAGCGTTCTGCATTATCACTACTTTGCACAAGTCAGTTGAGAGGAATTTTACGTTGCTGCAAAGGTTTGCTGGGGTGGGAGCTGAGGCCAGCTCATTCTTAGTATCAAGTGGTGCTGCGGTAGGTAGATACTGCAGAGTGTCAGACAAACCAAACTGATGCTATTTAATGCTATAAGTCGTGGTTTCTGACAGCTGCTGGCTTACTGGCACATTTTGCTCACCAAGCATATTTTGCATGAGTTGTAAAGGTGATGCTATCAGTGGTAGTAAGTGGACTCCTCACAGCAGAGATGTGCAGGCAGCAGCAGAGCACCAGTGCAGCAGAAAGAGGTGAGAGGTGAAAGTTATTCTGATGTTTAAATGGAGTTGAATTTTGCTTCAGAATCTGTGACTGAGCATTTCTGCCCTGTAAAGGAGAGCTTCTGCTGCTGCCACACATGCTGACTGTACCCTTATCTCTTGCTTTGCTCTCGAGGCTTAAGCCTGTAGACTTCGGCACACTGTGGAGCAAGCTGCTTGTCACCAGCTGCAGCCAGAGCACACGTGAGTATTCTCCCTCACTGCACCTGCAAGGTGCACTGGAATGAGGTTAAGCTGCCACCTCTCGCACCCATGAGAAGAGCAAGCTACTCCCAGGCAATAGACTGAAGTATTCGAAGCTGTGGTAGTGCCTCCATACAAACACACACACCTGGCCAGCAGGCAGAGATCTGTGTCATCCTCACGGGAAACACCACTATCATGTGATGTCACCTGTCACTGTGGGTTCGAGAGTTAAAATGCATTCAGTATTTAGGGATTTTCTTAACAAAACATTCGTGGCAATTGTGGAAGGCTTATGTAACTTTATAAAAGTACCTAAAGACAATCATTTATGACTCTACTGAAAAAAATGGCTTTTTCCTTCACAATTGAGACTGGCATATATTAATTTATTTTTTTGCCCTTTACCAAGGTCGTTTACATTCTCTTTATATCAGGTTCTTTGCAGTGCTAGCCAGCCATTTTCAGCCTGGGAACACAGCTAATACATTGCATGGCCAAGCTGGATTTAAAAATGCCTACACCTTGGTAGAATCATCAGGTTTCTCCCTCACAGAGAAGCTTCTCTGCTTAGACCTAGGCTGGTTGGGTACCATGTGCCCTGCAGCCATGTGTGTCATCTCCTCTGCATGCCTCGTTCTCCCCTCACTATTCTTTCTTTCTGCCATTTCCCAGTCTTTTTCACTACTGGTCTGGGCACACAATGACTCTGAAAGACCATAAGCAAAGCAAATTGAAATGATGTGCCTTGGATTTTGCACCAGTGGGCGTCAGTTCAGTTTTAGAACTTCATTGTTAGTCTTTTGGTATGATAGTGACTCCCTCAGCAGCTCAGACAGCAGCAGCAGATGGGCCTAAGAGTTATGTTTCTGAGCCTGCCTGCCCCTCCTTGCTCTTCCTGTCTGTCTGAGTGCTCACATTTTGTGCTGTAAAATCACACAGCGTGTATCCCAACACCACCCCGAGCAGCAGCAACAGAAAAACCCTGGGACTCACTGCAAATGTATCTTTGGGACCAAAAGATATCTCAGGATCCCAGGATCCTGCTTTCTGTGGTCCCAGGTTGCATTCCCTAGTTAAGCACCATCAATATCAATACTTAATGGTATTCTCTAAGCTCAGGCAGTGAAGAAAATAGGGTTGTTATCTATCAAAGCACATTTTAGTTTTTGACAAGTAAAAAGCAGCATGGGGAATGCAGTAAGTCTGAAATGAAAGCCTAAAAGAAAACTCATATAACATCTGGTGTCATTTATCCCCTGTTGGCCTTCCATAGTGTGATATGATGAGCTTGTTCTGATTTAAGATCAGATGATTTGGTTTGAAAGAGGGGAGTGGGGGATGCAGGCAGTCTGGCAGCAAATTGGGATACAAAATCTGCTCAAATAATTGGAAACACGACAGATTTTCCTTAACTGATGCCAGTGGCATCTTAGTTTATCCATCTCTCTCAGCTGAATTTGTTAAGTGCATTATCTTATTGGTTTTAAAGTTTTCATCTCACTTATTTGCAGGGGAAAATGTGAACAAATCAGTCATGATGGATTGCCTAATTTTCTGGGCTGAATAAACCAGTTTTATAAGACTGTTGATTCCTGGGTTATTAGTTAATAGAAACATTTATCAATTTCTTTATAGAGAAGGGGGAAAAAACTTTAACCAATGATTGCATTTTAAAACTTTCATTAATGTTTCCACATAATGCTTAGTGTTGGACATGAATATGGTAATCACAGATTTAAGGTTGGCTCGAAGCAAATTTTTTCTGTTCTTCCTCCCTTCTCTTTTTTCTGTAGAAATTAGGAAAAAAAAGTCAAGCAAAAGGATGTCATTAGACTGGTAATTATGTTGAGTGTTCTTTGATCAAGAAAAGGGGCAGGGGAAGAGAAAGATCATTTCCTAGCTAGCAAATGCAATGCCCGTATTTATTACCAATTTTCTCTACACAAACAGGGCCTGATTCTGTGAACTTGAACCCTTATGACTTATCAATCTCTGTCGTCTTCTTCTTGACTCAAATGTGAGCTGGATGTTAACCCTCACTTCTGTGTGGTTTGAGCACAACATTAATGTTGTGCCTAAAGGTATTCCATGAAGCCTTTGAGGTACTTTGAGGTACCTAAATTAATACACCAGTTTTTGTGTGGTTCACAATGGAAATTCTAAAAATATTGGTTTGCTGATAGAGATCCAAGAGATATAATCTATGTAGTGACCCTGTTAAAAAAAAGCAAGACACAAAAACCAAAAAAACCCAAAACAAAATACAAAATACAAAACACTTCCTAATGAGAAAATCTTTCCCTTCAGTCTTACTGAAGCATCATCAATATTTGTTTTTAAATGCAATGTCTGCAAGCAGATGAAGACCCAGTGGGCGCTAGAGCCAGTGTACTGCATTAGATGCAGCACTATACACTGCCCCAGCTGATGCTCACAGGGGCAAAAAGATGTCCCCTTGCTCTCATCGAGGTGTAGCTTGCCCTCACCCAGGGTGTAGCTGTGCCTGTTACCTGCACATTATAAAACCCTTTGCATAAAGGGCCTTAATATAACTAAGAATCTTTGCACATTGATCAAACCAAAGTATCATTTAAAAAGACATCAAGTTCAGATCAAGAATACATCATGTGTGGACTCGTGAATAATGAACTCATGTTCTAAATGAGATGCAGGATGTCCATTAAATTTTTTTAACACCTCTATTTAAATTTCCATCTCCTTTTTAACATCTCAGACACCTGTGTTCAGTGGTGCTTCCAGAAGTGCAAAAGACACTTCCTTCAGAATAAGAATGAAGGGAGTTAAAAAACTTTTATGCAAGTAGACTTTGCTGTGAAATGTTATCTTTTGTTAGTTCAAAGGTTTCTGAAGATATAAATTCTTCACAACTGCCCTGAGGTACTGAGAATGTAAATTGAATACTTTACAATTTGTAGACTGTTCCTGCAGTAATGTGTATCTCCTCTGTGAGTGAGTGTTTAGGGATTTTTCAATTACTGTAGTCTGAAAACTCTCAGAGATTCTTTAGGGCAGAAAAAGGCTTCCTTCTCAAAGTTGAGTCACTGATGTTCAAATTAGCTGCCAAAAGCACTCTAATGATCTCTGTTCCAGATTTTGCTAAACAGGGAAAAAAATTGGCCCATTTCACCAGGGGAAAGAAAAAAACACCCCAAGCCTTTCCTCCCCCACCAGAAGTATTCAAAGGTTAGGCGTTTTGCCAGGGTCAAGAGTGAGAGGAATTGTTGACAATAAGTACACCTTGTTCGATAGGTCAAGGTCATTATTAAGAGATTCAAATGAACTTCTTTACATTTCCAGGGCTGTATCATATGTGTGGCCTCCAGGCTCACCGTGTTGTTTAATAGCTTTTGTGAAACCGTAAGTTAAACGATAAATTGGTTGAATATGTCTTTAAATCCAGTCCATTCCAAAACTGTATATAGTACTCTTGCACTTTTATACACTGTGATCAGATGTACTTTAGAGAGCATGGTAGAAATGGTCAGAAATACCAGCTTTATGTCAGCTGACTATGATTTAGCAGCGTTTACCACGGACTACTCTTGCTACAGTTTATTGCTGCTAAGGTCAATAACTAATACAATTTAACAGCTATTGCATCTCTAACAAATAAAAGATCCCAGTGTATTTCTAAATGCAACGTGCATCAAAAATAGTGCAGTTAAAAACACTGGGGATGGTAGAAAAGTCTATAATATTAAGTAACTGATTAGGACATCATGATGATCTTCTGTGGCAGCCAGCAGGTGTGACCATCCTGATCCCTCTGACTGTCCAGGGTTGAGCTGCTTGCTGTCTTGAGAACAGGTGAGTAGGTGAACTACCACACCAGGCTGCAGCATCTGTGGGATCTTTCCTAAACCCATGCATTTGTCATTTATTTCCTGATGCAGCAACTGTGTAATTAGTCCCCAAATGCACTTCATTTGCCAAGATTTGGATTGCTCATGTGGTTTCTGCACAGTCATTGGTCATTTGGAGCCACTTCTGACACAGAAAGAAGGGAATGTTTTCTGAAATTAGAAGGCAGAGGATTAAAGTATGATGAGAGTGAGTATTTCTTAGAATCATAGAATCTTTCAGGGTGGAAAAGATTTCTAAGATCATGGAATCCAACAGTTTACCCAGCACTGCCAAGTCACCACCAAACCATGTCCCTCAGTGTCACATCCACAGATCTTTCAAATACCACCAGGGCTGCTGACTCAACCACTTCCCTGGGAAGGCCTTTTCCAATGCTTGACAACCCTTTCCTTGAAAAAATTTTTCCTAATATCCAATCTAAATGTCCCCTGGCTCAATTTGAGGCCATCCTGAATGTCACAAGTGGCAACTGATGGAATTAATTGCCACCAAGTTACATTTGTGAGAGCATTCCAGTTCTGAGAGCTGGAAAGGGAGAACTAAGAGAAAAACTCAGTTGTATTTGAAAAATCTTTCATTCTTGTAGCCTTCAGAATGTTCAGCCTTAATCTGACTTTGTTTGAAAACATTTAGTGAATACTGCCAGTCTCTTCACAAGATTTTTTCCTGCCCCGAGCCTGTTGGTCTCTGGCTTGTATTCTCTGCTCACAAGCCTTGTTTTCATTCAGATCCTACCTATTACAATCCAAAGATTGCCCCTTTCCTATTTCATGACTCCCTATCCACCAGTATTAATTTGTTCCACTGCATGCTTTACTATTTAGCTTTGTGAGACTTTCTAGTCATCCCGGAGACTTTGCAGCCATTTAAATAGTGCAAAATGTGCATGCTTTTAAGACAAAAAGTACACAGCCTGTTCTTTGCAGTCAGTTTATGAAATGGTGTTATTGTAAATGAGACCCACGTCCTTGCAGTGAATGAATTCAGTTCACAGTCACTGGTGAACTTCCCTGCCTCCAGCTCTGCCAGTGGCCCCTTTCTGCACCCCCAGTGGGCTGGCGTGTTTCTGGCCATGCTGAATGTGACACCTCCTCTTCTCTGCAGATCTGCCAAGGGTCAAAAATCCTGCAGCGTGCTCTTCATAGACCATCTGCACTATGCCTGGCTTTCAAGAGTGTGATCCACAGGGAGGAGATTTCTCTGCATAGGAATTCTTCATAGGATACAATGAATGCATAATTAAAGAGGATTTTAATGCAAGGAATTAACCGAAACATAACTTTGGCCATCCTGTCAGAGTTTAGGCACACCAGAAGCTTTACTGTGACTTTGAAGAAAAAGAAGTCACAGCTGATAAGCCTTCCTTAGCTGATCACTTCTTAAACAAACTCCTGTGATAATTCCCATTGATAATGTGGGAAGTAAGGAAATAAGGACACTGACAATTAGGTTATATGCCACAGTTAAAACCCGTGAGACCCAGGAAATAAAGAGTGGTTTGGTGAACACACAGCAGCCACAAGAGTATTTTCCACATGGGTTTCTTTGCAACCCAACTTTTTAACCCTGGTTCTTTGCCTTTTCTCCAGCACTATTTAGTTGTACAAATTATCCAGGATAAACTGCGTAACTGGGCCAGATTACGCAGTTTGACGTGTTTATTTCTGGGTGAGCAGTTTCTGGGATCTGTTAATGTTTCCCGGCTGGATTACGGAAATGCCGTTTCCCCCTTTCCTGAACAGTTCGGTGTTCTTCCCCACCGGTCCCTTGCCGGCGAGGATGACATAATCTGCCGTCGGGCCTGTTCCCTGGCAACCATCCCATTTCTTGGCTCTTTCCAGCTGAAAGCCAGTCTGAGTCACCCTGCACATTTCCAGTGTATCAAACAGACATAGGCTCGAGTTAATCTTGTTAGCACAATGAGGCAGTTTTCAAACATTGCAGCAAATCAAATCATCCCTAAGGACCGGGAGGGAGGAGAGGGGGGAGGGAGGATGGGGGAGAGAGAGGCTAACCATCAAAGGTGGAATAAGCACAGAGGGGGCCTGGCTTCCACCTGGACAGCAGGCTCCTCCATCAAGGCACCGCCAGATCCTGCTCTTCCCAGCGCCGGCTCCCTTCCCACCGGTGCCCGCATCCGTGCCGTGCTCAGAGCGGAGGCAGCGGCGGACAGCGACAGCGAGAGAGCTCATCTATCTGCGGGGAAAGAAGCAGCTTTGATGGTTCCCCAGTGGATGTAATTGTGCTCATTACTGCCCATTTACATTTCATCACTCGATTATCGCAAATGCCTCATTACTGTTGATAAGGGTTTGCTGTTGAACTACTCGCTAACTATTCATTCCTGAGCTTTGCTGTCATCAGGCAGACCCGTGTGAGACAGGAGAGGGCTGGGGGAGAGGGGGGAGCATTGGGAAGACGTGAGGAGGGGGAAGAGAGACAGGAGGTGAGAAAGGTCTTCTATCAGATTTGATTAAAGGCTGTGATTTAAATCGATATTTAATAAAGTGGCTGCTGCCACATAACGCGTGCAATTCCCCATGCAGGCAGAATCATGAATCCGAGGGCCTTGCTGCCTGCTACATAACTCAATTGGGTTTTGTGCACTGGTCTGGCACCTGTGTCCCTGAGCACAGCGCCTCCGAGGTAATGGGTTTATGAGCCGATGAACAGAGCTGATAGGTTCTAAATGGATTAACTAGGTGTCTGCAGCCTAGTGATGAATACATCAGGAGAAAAAAAAAAAAAAAAGAAGAAGAGAGAGAGATAGAGAAAGGAAAAAGGGGAAAAATTGTCTGCATAAGCAGAGAGTGATAGAATGTGTTGACAGATGCTGTGGCTGTCACGAACCCCACAGGGTGAAACACTGCTCAGCTCCTGTCAGTCAAGAGCTCTCTGAATAAGGGGTGAAGACAGTAGGCAGCAAGGCTTCACAAGCCTGCAGGTGACAGGTAGCATCACCCTGCTGCTGCTCCAACAGCTGCTGCAAAAGGCTAAAATGGAGCGTGACTCATCCCACAGCCATGGCCAGTCTGGGATTTCCTCAAAGGCACTGCGTGAGCTGCTTTGGCTGGTGGGCCTGCCCTCCACTGTGGCTCAAGCACATGCTCCAGGCAACCTGGCCGTGTACTTCTAGCCCTGAGAGTGAGTTATTGTTGCTATTGTTGCGCTCTCCCAGTGGCTCCTCAAGCAGGGTTGGTTTTCTGCAGTGTGCTGAGCCTTGTCTGAGTACAGAAAGCCACTGTAAGGCTCTTCCTGCCTCTAAGTGTTTTTAAGTGAATAAATCACAAAAGCCATGAAAAAAGTATTATTGTATTCCCAGATGGGCGATACGAACCAACAGATTAAATAATTTGCTCAATATTCCACAGGAGAACTGGAAACTGAAGCCAAATCTCTCACATTCATGTCTAATGCCCTAACTGTGGAGTCATCCTTCCTCGTGTGGACAGGGCCATGGAGTCTCACAGTCCATGACTGAGCTACAGAATATGTTGGAAGTGGAAAATAAAATCAGATAGACCTTAATGATGACCTCTGTTTACTACCATTAAGCTACCAACAGTACAGTGTTAGGCTGGGGGATTTTGTGTGTTTATGACTTTTCTACCACCCATTGTACTGGCTAAGAAGATAGATGTTCTGTAAGTGCCATAATATGCCACAGCCCTTAAAAAAAAAAAAAAAAGCCACGTTATTATATGCAGACATTACACAGATAAATGAACCAGTGTCTGTATCTGCTATCACGGTTACACAGGAGTTAACCAGACTGATTTGAAGTAGGCAGCTGTCTTTTAGAATATGTTGTCTTTTTACTAAAAATTGAGAACGGAATACTTTTATTTGAAAAATACTTCCACAGTGCTCATGAGAGTTATATTTTGGATTTTTATCTCACCATTGTTCTTGCTGTGTCATTCTCCCCAAACAGATTACATTGCATATAATTTTCACCTCTTGCTGAGCTGCTGCAATGAATTATGGAATCCATTGGTTTCCCATGGGAAATGAAGTCAGAAATATCAGCACCCCAGATATTTCAAAATTGAAATCTTTAGTTAAAAGGAAAAAAAAGGTAAGAAAGGAACCTTTTGCAAGAAATAGCTGATTCCCCCCCCCCCCATTTTTATTGTGAAAAATTGAGTAATTTTTAGCCTTAAATATGTTTAACATAGAACAGGGTAGACAAAGCAGATAGCTGCATAGTAAGCATACTATGCTGTTGCACATAAACCACAATTTAAAACCATTGTCTGATGTCATGTCATGTTAAGCCATGATTTCAAAAGTCTGCTCAGCGAGGGTGCATCCAGGAGAGAGAATTCTCTGAGGTATTGCTCTGCACCCACATTTTCTGGTTACTTTTTAAATTCTTGTCCCAATTTTTAGTAAGTTTATTTCTGAAAGAAAAAAAAAGCAATGGAATGAGTTATATTCCTTTTTCCTACAAAACAACTTCTACAGCAAAATTGTATGCAATTAGAGTGGCTTGAATCATTTAGTATTATTCAGACCATCTGGGTTAACTATATAATGTCATCCTGGCTATAGCACACTTCATTCAAAAGTATTATGAGAAGAAGCAGGTTTTTCTGTAAGGATGCATTTTGGAAAAGGCAAAGAAGGTTATGGACAGGGAGACAAATACAACCATCAGCAAATGGTCAGGTAACAGTTGGTTCTGTGTAAGATAATGCAAAAAAGCTCTAGTCATAATGCTTGTCTGACTCACTGAATTTGTAAGGTTTACCTTCAAAACCATGAGATTTGAAGGTAAACCTTACCTTCAAATTTTAAAGGATTACCTTCTCATTTTAAATTCACCGTGTATAATCCAGCTAGATCTCAGCTACATAGATATCTGAAGACTCTGGACACAAAAATTCCTTCTGAGTTCTGAAGTCTCTGATGTATGTGACAATTAAAGTTACAGTAAATGCCATGATTATACATAATAAGTCTACATTAAATAAACAGCCATTGGTAACAACCAAAGTGCATCTTATTATGCCTACATGTCTTAAGAGTTTCTTCCTGCTGGTTAGTTCAATCCTACAAAAACGGATTAGATTACAGAATTTCCCCCCTGATATTTCAGAGGAAAAAAAAATAAACCAGCCGCTGCAAAAAAAAGAGTGTGACCCGCTAAAAGGAAAAAATACTCTAATCTGAAAATACCAGTGTGACAGACATCAAATGCACTATTGGTTGACTCACCATGGAGGGATGTGTTCTGGTATAACATGACTATTGGTAATTTTGTAATGACACTTTCAATTCTGGTCAAATTCTGTTTGTTTTGCTCAAAATTTTACTGCCCAATTGCTAAGGTACTGCCTCTTACCAATGAACATTCCTGCTTAGTGCTTGTCCAATTGAGTTGTGACTTAATTTCACAGGGAGAGCACTTGTTCCAGCCTTAAAAATATGAGTGTTGCCAACACTCCTACCATCAATTCCTCCATTGTATATAGAGTTAGAAAAATGTACACACTCAGGTCAGTGTACTCAGCACAGAGTAAGAAGAAAGAAAATGAAGCTACTTCTATTTGGCTGATCAGGAAATACCAAAATAAAATGTTATAGAGAAATAAATCATGTATCATCCTAATTCCCAGTGCAATTTGGAAAATGTACAAACACTTTTTTCTTAATATTTTCAAGTCCGAGTGATTCCTTTTATTAAAAATATCAATTAAATATTCCTGCCCTGTCCCCTGACCTCTCCCCCCTGCCTTCCCTCCAGAATAAAAAGACTTGTGGAGGAAGAGTAGTTGCCTCCTAGCATTAAAACGTGGACTGTGTGCATCCATCTGTTCAATGGAAATCATAGATCCTTGAGTCACACAAAATGGTGACGCAGAATCAGAGGGAGATGACCTTCAGAGGCTCTCTGTCAGGATAGTTCTGATGCTTTTCTTGTCATTTGTGATCCTTGATGAGTCTTTGTCTTGCCTTCTGAAGGGCCTTAATTTTTGTCCTCTGGAAAACTGAGATCAGTCAGGAATGTTTCCTTCCAGGAGGTAACATGCCGCAGGGAGTCCTTTGATGGTGTTTAGTAAAGGCTCTCCTCCTTCTGGTTGCTGTCTGTGGTCGTCCCTCTGTGGAGAAGGTTTTTGGCCACCCTACAACCACGATCCCTCCAGCTCGGCCCTACAAAGTCCTCTTAGATGCTTTAGCCAGCACTCACATCCTCTTGCTCATCCATTCCTGCAAGAAATATTAATGTGCTGTTCTTTCTTGTCTAACCCCATGGAATATTAAGGATACATGTACATAAGTATATTTGTGTTCTGAGGAATGGTCCATGAGCAATTTCTTCTGTTGTGAAATTTTGCACCACAGAGATATGCAAAACTGCTTGCAAAACATTTTAGGGTGCTGAGCACTCACAACTCATACCTCCAGAAGAGCAGTGAGGGTGTTCAGCTCTCCTGGGTCTTGGCCATGGGGGCATAACACAGGAAGGATTTTGTCATACCTCATCCAAGAAATATTTTGCAGATGCAGCTCAAAGAAGGCATCTGGATCAGAAAAGATAATTAAACCAGGATAGAAACAAACTTCTTTTATAACCTAAAGAGAATTTGACCAATTGAGTCCCTTTGTTTGTATCAACTAAACATTTGTGCGTGGAAATCGGATGGTTAGAATAAATATTTGGTGCCTACTTGGTAATATTCATGAAACGTATTTACATGTTTAGATTTTTCCAAATCTGCATACCTAAACTTTAAGCATATGTGCAATCAGCTTCAAGTTTTCCAAACAAAAAAAGACCAAGAAAGGGGGGAAAAATAGCATCTGCTCCTCAGCTAATCAAACCACCCAGGGAGATTGTCAATAAACAGTGCAAGGACCGGGTCCTCCTGCCGCTCCTTATTTCCTACGTGTCATATTCCATAATGGCACTTAACTGAAAGCAGATCATTGAAGATTGCTGACAAAGGGTTGTTGGCTTTTGGGTTTTTTTTATTTAAGAAAGGCCAAAACGTGGTTGAGAGGGAAGCACTGGCAAAATTCTGGGGTGAGGAGAAGAAAGTGTGAGAAGCAGCTTCCTGATCATCAAAGTGAGAGGAGGGTTAGGAGCTGCTCCAGGTGTTAGAAGAGAGTCCCCTGGCACCACTGGAGAGACCCTGGTGGGGCTAGGGGAGCTGGCAATGAAGGAATGAAGTTAAGAATGGGAATCAGAGGATGAGAGTATTTTACTTTTTTTGCCTTTGTTCCTCATCTTTCAACTCTTTTTTTAGCTGACAATAAATAATTAGAAAATAACTTATTACTTATTTTTTAATGAAAAAAATACTTTTCACCAAATCAGGTCTGTTTTACCCATGAACATTGATAATTTTATTGACAATTTTTTTGGTGAGCTTTTCCATCTTATTTTTTCCCCCCATCCTTCTGAGGAGGAGAAGTGGGAGAGGAGTTTGTAACCAAGGCTAGCCTTCCACAGAAGGAAGCTCATGATAGCAATATATAAGAGGATTTCCTTTTCAAAAACAATTATAACATTTTTGAATATCAGGAGGCAGTCTATGACTATATGATATAGTTTACAGTAAACAACCAGAATAAATCATCCAGTGTGTGTTCTGAAGAAAATGCCAGCTCTTCCTGGCATGCCTAAGTATCCCTTAAGGAGAGTTACTGGCCATCTTATTTATTTAATAGGGGCTCATGCATGTTGAAAAAGAAAAGGTGATTTCTCTCTGTGGTGTTAGACCAACATTTTTAGTGGATGGAGATCTGATACCTTGAATTGAAAAATATTATAGTATACAATTTGCTTAATGCTACATGCTGCTTAGAACTGTATCCTATGTGGGATAAGATAGAATAAGAAATATATAGGGAAAGGTGAAGAAAAAGGGTGGCAGCCACTTTATCCATTACCATTTCATACTCACAACAGCCACTTTTGGGGTTTTTTTTTTAATTGCTTTTTTTGGTCCTTTTTTCCCCCTACTTTTATTTTTATTGAAGATAATGCTCTTCCATGGTTTTATACAATGCATAACATACAAACCTGTCAGCTTGTATGTTATGTTATGTTATGTTATGTTATGTTATGTTATGTTATGTTATGTTATGTTATGTTATGTTATGTTATGTTATGTTATGTTTTCCCCTTGACTGGTCAATATGTGGTAGTGATGCTGTTATGTTAAAACTGGTAATGCTGGGAAGCATAAGAGGATGGAAAGTGGTTGGGGTAGGAGTAATGGGTATTTTCCCAGTATGGTAGTTGCAGGATCTCCCAGTCAGAAGAAAGCCTGTGCCAGAAAGGAAGTGGTGGTAGAAAGAGCCAAGGAAAAGCTTTTATTTCTTGTACCCAGGTTATGTGGTGCCAAATCTGTGGCAACAGCTCTATGTGACCATGGCCCAGTACATGGCAGTACCTTTGTAGTCCCTTTTCCATCAGATCAGGATGTACCTTTCTGTGCTTTTTGACATGTGGGTTGCAATGGGGAGATTGTGCCTAAACAAGGTATTTTGGTGTAAAACCACCAGGTCACTCTTTTCTTGAGTTGTAATATGCTGTAACACGCTGAAGAGGTTGCTGTAAGGTTACCTCACACCCTCACACTGGTTATAAGCTGAGCTTAAAGCAGTAGCCAAGATGTATAGAGAAATTACTTCAGATTTATTTACAGAGACTCATTTGTGTTGAACTAGCAGTTTTCTATTGTGTCAGCAACTCTCTATTGCATTTATTTGTTACTGTGACATTAGGCAAGAGTACAATCCTATTAAACCTGTACATTACATTTCACAGAATTGTAAGCCTTTATTATTTTGCAGAATGAGAAGAAATATGAATTCTTACTGCTGAAAATTCCTGATACAGCAGTCAAGCCTAAAAATACTGTCACTCTCAGAGTAGGAGCTTGGTGGGGTTTTTTTAAACTCGTGTATTTTTTAATAACTTCATACCTAAAATAAAATTTACTAAGTTTTGCCATTCATCAGGAGGATAAGGAAGATACTTAGACTTCTATCAGTGAAGAATAGAGAGGAAAGTTATTACTTTGCTCTTTTCAGCTGGCATCTTGTCTAGCAAGGAATTTCTTAGTTTTGAGTTTAGCCTCTGTTTTGCAGGTAGACCATTGATGCAAGGTTTAAAAACTGATCTATTAAAAGCACAAGTTTAAAATGGTAATTCTTCCTAAGGCCATGCTATGTAAGACCCTCTGAGCACTTAGATGGTTACAGAAAGATGATGGCCCTGGGATTTCCCTACGCTTTCTCAGGGCCAGCTGAGGTGCTCATTCTCACTGATCCTGCAAAAACCCTCAGCAGAGACATTCTGCAGAACATCCTCAGGTAGCAAAAGGCACTCTATTGAATCATTGTTCAGAATGCTTTGGTTTTCTTCAGGTAACATTTTGAACCAACAGACTCTGAAAATTCCATGCGAGTGAATGACCACAGAGCACAAACTTGCTTCCTTTACTTTTTGTGAATACCTTGGGCATAGGAAACAGATCATGATTGGAAAAAGAGTGTTTGGTGAGACAGGCATTTAGTCTTGTCCTCATTTAGAGTATAAATGGAGGAAAAATAATTTTTCTGCAAATCCCTTCCAAAAAGGGAGAGAGTGGGAAACCAGCTTTGAAAGTTTCTTACCACTGTGGTAAGAGTGCATGACATCAGACCCCATAAATGCAGCATTGTTTCTGCTAACACTATTAACTATTTTAATTAATATGATGGATTCATTGGATATTATAAAGAAATGAGAAATTGACTTTCTCTGAAGACAAAAGTCTGTGGTACTGTTACAGACTGGATGGGAACCCAACACATTCTAGTTAATTTCTTGTTTATGTCGTGCCTTTGGTGTCACCTTGTACAGACCCTTGTGTCTCTACATCTGTACTATCTCCAATAAAAAGGATATAATACCTCCTCCTCTTGGAGATGTTTTGCAAGGGTGTGTTGGTACGGCACTTCAATATTTTCGTGATCAGAATTTCTAAGGATGAAAAGTCTATTTGCAAACGATTATAAGAGTTGATTATAAGGTCTATTCAAATATTTCTTTACTGGCTATTTAATTTGCTAGGATACAAAATTTGTTGAAAATTTCACTCTTCCACATTCTGCCAACAATTTCTATATTATTTGTAATACATAGCAGTACAAAGTTAAGTTATGACAAATTTTGGCCTTTAAAAAAGTGACTGTTCCAAAGTTCTACTTGTACTTCTCAGTGAGAGATTGTTTACAGCAATATGAATTTTCTGAGGCAAATTTTCCATGAGATTGCACTGATTTACACCAGCTAGAGATCTGGTCTGTTGTGTCAATATTAATAATAATTTTACCTGAAATTACAGTAATTTTAAATGTTGACAGCTAGGTTATTTGTTTTCTGTCATGCACTCGTGTCTTGCAATGTCTGAATATTTACATCTTCATCTCAATTTTGTAGCAAAACAATGTGATGAAATTGGGTTTAGTATAAAGCTGTTGACTCAATTTATTTATAAATTTCTTTTTCTGTGGGTAAATCATAATGCAAATGGAAATGACTGAATGTGTGTCCTATTATTAATTTTTACCCTTTTCAAATGTGTAGATAGTCTTGAATCTTAAATCCTATACGGAATGAATAGTTACATCAACATACATGTTATTTGCAAACTTGCATGCTGTGAATCATATGTGCTAATATGGTAATTGTTTGAATGGTTGAGATATTGGATGGCCTTTAAGATCTTAGCTGGTGAAAAGTTGGAGGTATGAGGAGTTCTGTGAGAGTTAAGCAAGGTTTATCAAAGTTCAATGCTGAAAAAATAAGATGACACACATTTACCTTTTGGTACTTCTTGAGGTAATTTGCTTTTTTTTTTATTTGACCAAACATTTGCATTAAAATGTACCTGTTTTCCTGCTTCTAAGGGAAGATTTTAATCCATTCTGACCCCCTAATGCAATGTAGGAAGATTTGTGATAATATCAAATGCTAGCTCTGGAGAATTTCCCAGGATAACTGTTCCTTGTGGAAGCATGAGTGCAGAGGACAGCAGAAAGCGGGGGGCTGGGGAGGGAGATGGGGTCCTCAAGACTGGGGCACTGGCAGCAAGGATGCCAACAGCCCAGGGAATTCTGTGGCAGCCCAGGGACACTGAGCTGAGGCATGGCTGAGGGAAGATAAAAACACTTCTCTAAGGCAAAGACAGGATTTTGAAGCTCTTAAGCAATGTAGCATCACCTAGGTCAGAAGAAAAATTTTTACCTGCTTTGTCCAGGGTTAGTGAAGAAAGAGAAGGCAGGGTTCCCTGCTAGTATTCCAGAGTTCAGGCTGAGGTTTGAAAGTGCTTCCCATCCCAGTGTAATTTCAAAAAGTGAGTCATGGTTGCATTTGTACAGCATGAGACACCTGAAAATGCCAGCTCAACCAAGACCCTGAGCTTTTGATCTCTTTAGTTTCAGTCACCTCAAGATGGAGAAGAAACTTGGAACTGGGAAAATACTAAGAGTTTCTACTTATGTATGAAAGGGTAAATTAGTAGTTTGTACTGGCTGTTTTTCTAATGCATTATATAAATATCAGGACATCCCCAATTCCTTGTGCAGTACCCCTGTTTTCATGCACAGGAATATCATGTCTTGAAGGAGAACATATTTAACAGCAGACACCACTGTAGGTTTCATATTATAAAGAAATATTTTTAAAACTTGTTTCATTGACTTTCTTTTTTTGAGCTAAAGTATATTTTACATCACAGTATTTCATCACAAGTGTCCTGGGTGTTAATGCAAGTTACTTTATATGTGTGCTTGTGTATGAATACACGCTATTGTACTATTGATCTCTTTTGAAAAACGTGAGGCTGTATCACAGCAGGGTATTTTCTCTTCAGAGCAGTACCTTCTTCATCAGCACTGGACACCATCTGTAGATGGCAGCTCACGAGAATGAGACACCCTAATATGGCCCTTGGTGAAATGGATCTTTAATTTTTTTTTTTTTTCCCATGAGTTACCATCATTAAGAATTTTTATTAGGATACATAGAGGTCAAGTTCCTTGAATTGTGCTGATGGCAAGTCAGGAAGATCTGGTGGAAGCTATATCTAACATAAATGTATTCATATTTACAACATTGGAAAAGAAAATCTCAAGTTTATAACCAAAGTTAGAGACCAGATTCACAGATTCAAAGTCATGTTTGGCTAATCTGTCATCTATCTCTCCCCACCAAAAGTGGTGATTTTTGCTTTTGTTTTTAATATTTTGACTCTGAGCTCTTTTGAAGGGGTGTGTGGCCGTTTTTGTAAATATTGCAAATTAAATGCTAAACATGATGGATTTTGACAGAAAAAATACTTGAAAATCTGTGCATTACTTTTCAAGGAAAGTCTTGTATTTTCTAACAAGTTAAATGCATTAGTAAATGCTGATGAATAGAGAAATATAATGCAATATGTAGGGGGCCTTTTGTAGATTGAGATGGCTGTACTTTAAGTCTTTTAACATAATAACTATTGTAACATTGTTTTGAAATGTTTTGCAGAATTTTGTAGCTGAGAGAGAAATAATCCAGAGCTCAGGGAAGACAGAAAACATCTTGTGGTACGGTATTGTAGGAAGGAAAATTAATATATGTGAATGTTACAAAATTCGGATAACAAGTATTTTGTTTCCACTGATTAAAAATTGAATTAAAGAAGAATTTGCTGAGATTTGTAAAATAAAAAATGGCCTCTTAGTTTTTAATACAAAAACATCTGTATAGAAGAAAGGCTAGCATTAAAAAAGTCTCAGAAACTTCTATCTGATCACTAGCAAGTATTGGTCACCAGTAAGAAATAAGATGTTACTAATACTTTTTCTCATGCAAGAGCACTCAGGATCCAGCAATAATACTCCAGATCAGTCAGCACTTTGTGGTGACAGCTGGCAAACACCTTCTCTCTCAGTGTCAGTCCCAGTGATACACTTGGAACATATGCAGGAAGATAACAAATACTGTGTGGACAGCTCAGAAAACTTCCAGTTTGTAATTTATTTTTCAAGATGAATTCAATTTATTTGCTACATCAAAAAAATCACCAGAAAAGAATAGCATGAAAGACAAAAGAACTGGCCAACAATTGCAATTTGGAAACAGTGTAATTCCCCTGTGTGTTTCTCTGAAAATTGTTCCTTTAAGAATAACAGTGTTGTGTCAGCAACAGTAATCACTGTTTAGTTTCTGAGACCAATGATTCTAACTGACATAGTTCAAAACAGAATGAACTATATCAATAACCAGTGAGGAGTCATCAAAGAGGCCAAGAAGACTACAAAGTCTTAAATTATCACCCTAAAGTAACTCTCATGATGTAAAGAACATTTTTTTTTCTTTGTCTTAGGAGCATTCTCATTCTTCTAAAAATGCCAGGTGGAAATTTTGTAAATATTGACATATATTAGAGTTTTCCAGAATTATTCCTGTTCTATAACTATCATGTTGCAGGGAAAGTATATAGTTGATAAGTGGAATAATGAATAATTTCTGTATCACAGATAACTCATCTGTCACTCACGTGTCACTCACTTGGGCCTGCATGAAGGTCATCAGAGAATTTCCCACACTTACCACCTGTGCCCAAAGATATTTCTTCTTAAAGCACTTCATCATGTCTTGAAAGATCTGTGTTAGTGGTTGTGGAAATCTAAATGAAGTCTCCTTCCTCTGTTTATTTTAATCCAAAATACAGGCATATATGTGCATATAAAAAATAAATATTATCAATTATAAAACAGCCTTTGTAGATGTGTTTCAAATTTTAGAATTCCCAAATAAAACAATATTCCCAACAGCATTTTCCTCATTTAAAATTATTCATATGCATTCCCCAGAGTACTGGGAAAGCAGATAGCAGAGGCTTTTTATATACAGCTTATAATTGACAAAATCAGGTTCCCGGCATACAGATAAAAAGGTGTCCCATTTCTGCTGGATCCACTTTTTGAAAACCTGTGATGTGTTTTTTGATTCGCTCACTGAGAGCAAGGCTCAGAGAAGGGATGGGATAATTTTGGGGAGAGAAGAGGCTCGTGTTTCAGGAAAAGTGATTACGCGGTATCCAGAGATCATCTGGAAACCAAGTGAAGAAAGAATGTGTGTGGTCTGAGGTCAACTGTCCCCATTGTTCAGTCTAGTCTGTCTCTCAATAATGAAAGAGTCATTCTGCAAGCTCTGTCTTTATAATGGAGCCAAGAGTAGAGGGTGCTCATTTTAAACAAGCATCTCACTGATGCTCACATTTGCCCACACTGAATTTCATGGATGCTAAACTATTGCTTCTGAAAAGACTGCCTTCTTTTTGTTACCTGCTCTTCCCTCTGAGAAGAAGCAGGGAAGCAAAGGTTTTCTCCTGTCGTGGGGAGGGAGAAGTCCTTTGCTGTGGAAATGTTGGCAGGTCCAGATCTTTAAGCAGGAGGAAGGTTTAGGCTGAGGAGCTGCAGACATCAGCAGCTGGTTCTGCCTCTGAAACAACAGCCGCTGTCCCTGGGGCTGGATCGGGGTATGCTACATTTTAACAGGGATATTCCTAAACTTTTAATCTTCTGACACTGTGTCTGTTGCTTTGGAGAAACAGTGAGCTGTGAGTAAAGTTATTTAACAGTTGCTGTCAAAAGATTTGGAACCTCAATGGCTATTTGACTTAAGTAGTTGGGAGATATTTTTCTGGAAAATGTTCCAAGGCTAGAAGTTAATGTTATTTTATAAATGTTTTTCTTCTTTAAGTAGCACTCTGAACGATTTAGGTTCGATTTTGAGCATTACCTCACACAGTTTTAATAAACACATTTTGGTGGCTGGGCTGGTTTTGTTGGAAAATACTGCTTCCCTTTTCTGAAATTTTATTCTATATTATTATTTGAATATGTGTATTGGAGCTTGTCATCCTAAAATCCTTGAACATATAGAAACCTTCCAGAATTAGAGAAGATAACACATCTCTGTGTTTAATAGTTCTGACAGACTTTTATTCTAGATTCACTTCTAATTGTTCTTTTATCCCTTTTATTATTTCTGGCTCCAAAACTTCCTGTAGCAATAAGCTCCATATTTTAATTACATGCCAAATGAGTAAATATTTACTTCTTTTAATTTTAAACAGGCTGTAATAATTTCATGTTCTTCAGAATGAGAAACAATTATAATTGTTACCTATTCACTCTCTCCATGCCATTTGTGGTATGCTTTACTTTTCTAATATCATAATTTCTTTCTTTCTGAATTGGTTGAGTTGACCTATGTAGTAGGTCTGGTACTCTGCTCATCAGTGGCATCATCTCTCTTTTTCTAGGAGACTGAATGCCACAGGGAAGTATTTTAACAAGGTGCTTGTGTTGTCCTGGTCTGTATTAAACTTGGAGCTAGGAGTGGAAACAACTCATCTGATTTCAAGGGCTTTGATGCAACCTAAGAGTACGCATAGTTCTGTGTGTACTTTTCTCTTACCTTGTAAGTTTTAATGCATTTGTGGAGCAGAATATTTGTGGTGTTCCAAGAAGAGTGCAGGCCTGATTCATGCACGCCTGTCTGAACAGTGCAGGGGCAGTCACCTTCTGCAGTCACAGCAGTTTTCCACCCAGATTCATGGGAGCCCGGCTGATGACCAATCTGCAAAAATCTAGTTGTGAGTACACATAGGGAAGTGTGAGCTTATATCAGATATTTTATGCCAGATTCTGCTTAGTTTTAAAATGACGTCTGAGTAAATGTGTATGAAAGAAGGTGGAGATCGGTATCACAGGACAGTGAGAACCTTGAAAAGCTCTCCTGGTGTCATATTTCACTATCCAACAGCTTGGCTAGAGGTCTGTTTGGGTCAGGCTTCTTGCTGGAGTAGCCAGGCTACAGACACACTCCCCTGGTGAGCCTGTGACAATTGGCTTTAACCAGACCAGAGCCAGTGAGAGCTTGGCTGGAGGGCAGGAGGCTTCTATAGCAAGAACAACTGCAAAAAAGGGAAGACCTGGCAAACGGATTTCACCAGCATCACAGCCTACTTCAGAGCAGAATTTCTGCTTGTTTTACAGCAAAAAGTGATGTCTTTTTATCACAGTGTAACTCTGAGAGAGTAGGTGAAATTGCTTGGAAGCTAAGAAAGTTGGCTAAGTTATTCTTAATGAGTGTTTTTAAGAACTGTGTTCGTCGAGATGTTATTCTCTAGGTGTATGCCATTCAGTATCATCATAGTAATATTGATGATTCCTAGGTCCAACTGAGCAAGAATTCACTGTATTTTCTGCTATGCACTTTCAGTGAAATAGAAACATCAGTTCAAGTATTTTGGAGAGTTAGATATTCTTTAATGAATAGAACATGAATAATCATACATTCAGGCCTTTTTCAGTCATCTGGAGGGAGCAGAAGGAAAGAAGGAAAAAAAGTTGGAAGAAAACTAATAAGATGAAAGTTGGGTGATAGTTTTAGCTTTACTTGAGGGGGAGAACTTTATTAAATTCAGCGTTTTCTGTCCTTAGGGTTAGGTTTTACTCGTGACAGGCCTTTTGTCTTGATCTACAACAATGAAATGGATCTAGTTCACTTGACCATAATAATTTTTAAGTAGACAGTAAAACGTTATTGCCTAAGAACTCCGACTGGCTAAAGTGATAAAGTATTATGCCCATGGATTGAGACCAACGCCTAAGATTTTTTTTTCCTAGAGTTGTGGTTGTTTGTATGTTTACATTGTATTTAATTTCTTCAGCCCACACAGAAGACTAGGCAGACAAGAGAGAAGTAGATCTGCAAGAATGCCACCGTCTACTGAAAAATACTGTAGGTCTGCCCTCTTCTGGGCGATAGGTTTCCAGAGCCTGCTGTGACAAGTTTTTGGTTTCCCTCATACTATTTTCCAGCCAACTGTGTAAGTTTTGTAGGCCTGTGAGCTGAGACAGCTCCTCTTGTCTTCTCCTCCTTATTATCTCAAACTGTGAGACAGTCCTTCTTGCACCTATTAGAAATTAACAGAAGTCAGGAATCAGGGATATGAGGTCATCAGCTTGCTGGGAAAAGATAAGCCCTGCCCTCCTTCATTGTGAGCTCCTACGGAACTTGGACTGCTCCTGAGGCAATGCTTTAGGATATACTTAACACAAATCCCAGTCTCTCCATGTGTTGGATGTATCCTGCCTAGTCTTGAATATCATAATATAATGTCTTCTCACAGGTAACATAAATATCTGTGCTAAGTCTGGATCAGAATAAAAGAATCTTAAGGAAAAAGAAAATCCAAAGAAGGAAATCTCAATTTTATGACCTAGCATAAGGAAAGAATCTCTCTAATTATGATATGCAGTTTCACTAGGCTCATTCTGCATCCAGAAACCCAAAATGAGCATTTTCTCAGAGCCAAGAAAAGTTAACTCTTTCTGTCTCTCCCATGGGTAAGTGAATATGAAAGCATTTCACTGTCTAGTTATTTTGGGATCGTCACTTAACACATTCTGATTCTCAGTTGCAACTATTTTAAATCCTCAGTGGTTTTGAAAACATAAAAATGGGGGTTTTTTGTGAACATTTCCTGCTCTAGACCACCAGACTGAATCCACCTGGACCCAGTCACATTTGCAGGGCTTTGCAGCAGATTTAGGTGCAGGCTGTACTGTGAGATGGCATGGCTGGCCTGCCTGGGTTTGCTCGGAGGGACATTGTTCAGGGCCTGATTGCTGGATTATCTCAGTGTCTGTGAGGGATGTTTGCCATCCCACATCATGGTCTGACATCTTCTTATAATCTACCTTACTTCTGCATGCTTTGTGAAGGCTTGGCAGTTTTCTTCTCACTTAGACAGTGTGTGTGTATCAAACCTCTGGCTGTGGATGAGAGTGCCTGGAATTAAGAACATTTGCACCCCTCATTTTCCTTTTGTGAAGCTCAGCTTTCACGGTTGCTTTCCAAAAAAGACAATTTGCATATTTCATCCATTGTTAGTAAACAGATTATAAGGCACTCGTTTGTGTGCTAAATCACAGCAAACTGTGCTTTGTGAATCTGATTCTCATCTCCCCTTCATTCTAACCTGGCTTAACTCCATTGATTTCAGTGGAATTACTGCTGATTTATGTTGTGAAAGTGAGGGGAGAATCCAACAAGCAAATTTCCCTTTTGCACAAGAGCGTGCCAAAAGAAGTCCTAATTTACCACTGCGAATCTCTTCCAATATAGTGCTGGCTTAATTTCTTTTGAATCTACTTGGCTGGAATGTTACTGCAGTGAATCAGGCCCAGGATTCATATAATTATCTTTGTGTGCTTCTTTCTCACTTTTTTTTTTTCTCTATGTATGTTACCTCACATGAAGACTGAATTTACTGTCTGCTTTGCAGGTGACTTGCATATGACTCTATAAGGAAATGCATTTTTTGAAATCACAAGATCAGTTCGACAGACAATGGGCTACTGAAAATGGGAATTCCAACACAACAAATCTTTGTTTCTGGTTATGTCATACTATCTAAATAACCTGTAATTTCTCCCCAGCTTTTTACAGTAGTATCTCAGTGTGTACTATAATTACTGAACGATTTTGCTGTAACATGGCTTTGGTAATGATGTGAAAATGCTGCTCTGCCTGTCCTTTTATCTTGAGAAGGATATGCATAACACAATATAGCTAAATGTGTGATAACTGCTTACTCACACATAGCTGTATCTAGCAATAACTACACGAAACTTAGTTTTCAGCAGTCTTTTCTGGTTTTTGTACATTTACATACTTGTAAATACAGTCTGGAAATTAATATAACAGTGCAATTAAGAATAAAATACAATACAGATGAGTCCATTTTTTAAAAATCCAAGTGAAATATATCACATACAAAGTGATAAATACCGTACTAAAATCAGTATAAAAAACTGGCAACAGTAAGTGAAAGATTCATAAGCTATGAATCTTTGGCAGAAAGGAGAATTTTCTGCTTGTATGAACAAATTATACAATTTTGCATTGTGCTGTTTGCACTTACTCTAGGCAACTTACAAACATAATATTGATGAGTAAAATCCCTTCCATGATCCAGGTTTCTTTAGTAGTGGGTTTTGTACACTTGACAAATCAACAGGGCTTACACTCCTAAATTACTGAAGTACTTTGAAACATTTCTTCTGCACCTCTGTTTGCTGTATACCCTACATACAAAGCAAAAGATTAAAATCACCTTGATGGCTGTGTTTCTGCAGCTGACTTAGGTGGAAAGCAGACAATCTCATGTAAAAGATTTCCTCAAATTCTTCTCTTCTAAGAGAATCCACATGAAGAGGAGAGGAAAACACTGGCTCAGAAGCAGTAATGATGAGTGTTTTGACTACCCTACAGTTGTAATCACCTGCACATGAAGTAAAATTGTGCTGCACACTGCTCTGCTGCTACCCCAGAGTGGCTCTTGGGGCAGTCGCCTGGATCCATGATTTAATCTTTCACAAGCAGTAGTTCCTTAGGTCCCTCCTTCCTGTGACAAAGGACTAGCTGAAGCATAAGTTAAAATGAGACCTCATTAACTTGGCTGTTACTGCGCGTACAGCAATGATTAGAAGAAAATCTGGAAGCAGGGAAAATCTAAGAGCACATTCACACACACACAAGGAAAAGAAGAGATGACCTGAATCTTCCACAAATAAACCATCAAGGTATCAGTTCCATAGAATGCCAATGTTAACATTATTACAATGAAAAATAATTAGAGTGATTGAAAATAGCACTAACAATTCTGCCACATGCTGCCTAGTGAGTAACTAATGACAATTATTGCCATTTCTCCATGCAACAGAGCTATTGCAAAATAATTTTCCTGCAGCCTACTGTAAGAACAGTGGGAACACTGTAAGAACAGTAAGAACAACTATTCTAAGTCCTCCAAACACAGGAGATGGCAATATGAACATCTTTAATTTAAGTTTTGGATCTATAATTTCATATGCTAAGTAGGGAGAATAAAGATATATTTGAAATGTTAAATGCTTTTACTCATTTCTTAATTTAGCATGTCAGCATGTCAACAGTACTTTAAATACTGCATTGCATTTTTAAAGAAGTAGTAATGTGGTTTGTTGAGTTACACCCAACTTTGTACATGAATATTTTCTCTCTCATGCACTCATAAACACATATGAATTTAAACATGCAGACTGTGTTTGTGCAGAAATGTGGATGGATGGACAGATGGATGGATATCTGCCTCCCTTAGTGGTTTGTATAAATAGTATGTTTGTAAAAGGCATGGAGGAACACAATTAAAGAGTCAATTGTTCCCAAAGAAAATAAACACTTTCTGGTAGACTTACAGTATCAGTTACCACATACTCTTAACTGTATGTTATATCTGAAATATATCTGAAGAATACTAACAATAATTAAAACAAAAAAAAAAAAAAGAAAAAAGAAAAAGAGTATCTTAGTAATAATAGTAAGAATTGGAAAAGTCTAGGCTGTCTTTTGCTCTTTTGCTTCATTCCTGGAAGGTGCAGGGCAATACTGTTGAATTTATCTCTGTTTCAGGACAGCATCTGCCACATTATAGGACTGGACCATCAGTGCATACAGAGGATAAGCAAGAGGCAGGCCAAGAGAAATGAAATTGATCTAATGCCAGTGTTGCAATGATTGAAAGGAATGAGCTACAGTGCAAATACAAAAACAGATTCTGAGAGCTGCTATGGGACAACATGGAAAGCTGGAGGGTCAGCTTTTTACTCCCTCTTTACTATCAGAACTAATGGCATAGATACAGAGCAAGCTGTTTGTTTAACATGGTCACTTTCTGCTTGATGTATTTACTAGCAGGAATATCAAATAACCTAAAATGTTCAATGTACCTCTTGTGCTCCCCCTGTTCCAAGACCAGCCATAATCAATCAGGCCATTAAATGCAATAATCTTTTCTCATATTGTCTAAGGCTTTACAGAGTATTTCACAAAGAACAAAACATGTAACAGTGACTATGAAACAAACGACACATGGAGCAGTAAATAGGCAGTGGCACAGCAGGATCTTCATACCACCAGCCTCAGTCACCTGCTAAGTTAGCTTGTGAGGAGTCCCAGGCTCTTTGTGTAGTCAGTGAGGAGGGAGAGCTCATCTGTGAAGAAATTCAGAGAAACAAAGAAAGTCTTTTCATCTGCTCCATTGCTTGTGCTAGATAATTTGATGTGGGCATTATGAATACTTACTATAAAGTAGTAATTGGAAAACAACTGCTGCAATGACTGGAACAGGCATCACAGCCCCACATCCAATTGCTTCCTTTCTAAATTGCAGGAGAAATACATTCAAACTCAGAGTTGTCCTAGCTAGAGGAAAAACCTCTGGGAAGAGCCTCCTTGTCAATGCTGTGGTGGAGTAAAAATCCTGGGCAAGCACAAGGAATCCTCAAAATGTTTGTGACCAGTATTTCCATGTTGAAGAGATGTCTACAGGAATTAATGGTATTATAGCCAAAGCTTTGTGATAGCTCAAAGAGCCCAGATTCTAAGCTAAAATATCTTTGCAGTCTGGGCCATTAGTTTATGTTAAATTGAAACAGAAGGAGCCAAGGATATGTTGGACCAGAAAGAGAGATGTTCTTTTGTGCCTGTTAGTTCTATCTGGCAGTAACATTCCAATATGATGCAAGGGAAAGGAAGGAATAAGGTCCCTGGATTTGAGAAGTAAGAAGGGCAAGACTGTAAGAGCACAGGTGTTGCTCATAAAATGTGACTGAGGGAATTTTCTCCAGCACTCATGCTTGGAATGTCAGCTAGGAGAGGATATCTAAAATGAGTGGATAAACTGTAGATGGTGTTTTAAGAAAGGAGAGTTTAGTTTGAGAATACAGTAGAAATTATGTAAAGGACAGATTCAGTTCTCATTGTTGATAACTAATACTGGTAATAACCTAGTGTGAATCTATGTGAGTGCCTATTTCTGCCAACCCTGCTTCCCATCCAGGCACAATACTGGCCTGTGCTTTAATGGCACAATCTGGCCCAAGATGGGCATTGATTCAAAACAGCCAACTCAGAAATGAAATACACGGAAAGGGAAAAAGCAAAACAAAACTCCATGTGAAAGGAAAAAGATCCAAATAACTGATGGTCTTTCTGAACCCTGAATGGATGCCAGTTGTCCTGAGGCAGTGAAATGGCCAACAGATAATTCCAAACTTTGAAAGGCATCCATATCACCACTCAGTCAGGCAAGGGAAAAAGAAATAGCATATAAAAAAAAAATAGAAGAGGGTTAAAAAAAAAAAAATACCCCAGCTCTCTGTCAACAGCCTTTATAAAAATGTCTCTTAAAAAATGGATCTCAGGATGGATTTCCATTCAGTCTGCCAAAGGCACATTTACCCACCAGGTCTGTTCCCTGCTCTAGCCAAGTTTACCATCTCACAGCAATCCTCATGACTCAGGAAGCCAACAGGGATGACTAATGAAATTGCACTTCCGTGAACTATGGCAACAAGCACGTGGGGCACACTGCACAGAGGAATAAGTAGGAAATTCATACATGGCCACCTTGTGTTTGCTTGCTCGTGGGGGAAAGAGGCCCAATCATCCACATGCACAGAGGGAGCAAAGCAAGCTTTCCAGATCAACTGGCTCCTCCATGACAAGAGCAGGACACGAGCCAGACATGTCACTCTCACTTTCTGCCTCTTTTATCTCTCGCCACAACTAGGGACTGCAGAGAGGAGATTGTTCTGGCTGGAAGCGAAGGGACACAGGTGGTACCAGCAGCTGCAAGCTCTTTAGCTCTCGTTGGCTCCACTTATTAGAACATGCATTGTATGTTTAATACATCGCCTCCCGTGGAGTGGGAGCAAGAGTTGGAGCTGGGGGTGCCGCACCGCGGTCTCTTGTACTGCTGGGGAGGGAGGGCAAGGTGGAGGCTGCTCCTACTTAGAGATAATTAGAAGCTAGGGCTCCTGAAGAGAATTTGGTAACTCCACAAGAAAACCAGCTGTCCTTGATTACAGTGATATATTAGTCACTCTACGGTTGCTGTGCCAGTCAGCATTTTGCATACAGCAAATAAATGTAGATATTTTCTAGGCAGAAATATGTGGAGACAAAGTTCTATGCATGGCTTACCTCTGAGATGGGCTGATTTGTTTGTTTATTTGTTTTTATATTGCTAGCTATAAAGAACAAAGGATTTGTGGAGGTCTGAGCCAGGTATCTTCCTTTTATTTACTTTTTAAATCTAAGGATCACCATATTTTTAGTCTTGCCAAACTCCCTCTGTGTGTGATAATGCTGTTCACCTATAACACACATGGGGGAGGTTCTACCATGAATAGCATGATTTGCATCAGTTCAAATTATCACATACTCTGACAACTGAGTAAAATTTTATGAACCACTACTGACACCCATGGGAAACTATTTTCCATGCTGCTTATTTCCAGAACTATTACCTGAAAAATATTGTTTATTCCTTATAATCTTAATTTTAAAAACTAGTTGGTCATGATGTATTAATTTTATTCAAGGTTTTAAAATAAAAATCTGGGTAACTACAGTTCTAGCACTTTTGAGTATGAAAGTTACTGGAACGTGTTTTCAGAGAAAATAATAAGAAAGTGTGGAAACAGATGCGTGAAAGGGGACAAAAATTCAACACAGGGTCATCAATGTAGATGGTTACCATACTCAACTGATACTACTACTGATACTACTTCTTGGTAAGATTTTCTTAGACAAATGAAGTGCAGAAAATTTGTCAACTTCTCGTGTTTCGGGGGTGGGGATATTACCCAGGCATAAAGGGAGGATTTGGTCAAGAGCTTTGAGGTGGGGCAGAGCAGGTGTAAGGGCATGTGACAGTATTTTGTGCTGAAAGAGTAGGTATTGCAGTTACAGATTCCTGCAGGCTCAGTCTTATGACAAGTTTTACTTAATACTTGCATGATTGACCATGTCATATGAAGCAAGAGAATGCTAATTAAATTTGTTGAGGTATCCCTAACTTTGGGAAACCATGGCTGTAGATATATGGCATATATACCAGAAAGGCAGTATGGATAGGAGTCTTAATGGAGGGAGAATACCACGCCAGATGTGAGCAGTAGCATGAAGTGCTTGGTCAGTTATCCATGAAGCAACAACAGTTTCGGGTGCTTTTTGTTAATGATTCCTGCCTGAAAATAACAGAAAGGAAAGAATTGGGTGTATAATCAGTCAAGCACATCCATGATTGAGACCCATCAGGCTGATCCTGTGGAAGAGGCAAATGCAAGCCTAGGATGTATTGACAATGAAAAAAATCCAGAGTTCTCAGTAGAAAATCCATACCTATGTCAAATAGCTGAAAGTAATTCTGATCTATAGAAACACGGTCAGTTTTGCTGACAAGATGAAATAGCACCTAAGTTTCTGAAATGCTTGAAAACTGGTATTCAAGTACAAAATAATGTATTCATGTCAAAAAAATCACAAACAATTTGTGTGGCTCATTCTCCAGATTGCCAGATTTTAATCATACTTTTGCTGTTCTATTAAGCCTAAATAATCTTAAGCACTTCACCTATGTTGCAGAACGATTTATGATTTTTCCTCAAACTTCTGTCCCACTCCCTCTCCAAGCTCTTTGTGTGTCTAACTGGCTGCAATGGGAAGCAGAACACTTTGAAGGAAGAAACAGAGGACAAAAAGAAACTGGTATTTGCCATCAAATAAAAATAACTTAGCCAAATACCAACTCTGGATGGGGACTGGGAGAGTTTCTGCAGTACCACAATACTTACCTGCCACATAAACAAGACAACACACATCCCCTGAGCTCCTTTAGTCTCCCCACACCTTCCACTCCCAATAAGCTGTATAGTCCTGAAGCAGTTTAATTTCGTTTTTGAATGCAATGTGCGACTGTGTAATTCACTGTGGCATAGTTAACAGTCCTGACATCTAATGTATGTCTTCCTTTAGGAGACATTGAGGAAACAGTCTTTGAAAACTTACAGTTTACCCTAAGCAGTCACCCTGATATCAGAGTACTTTTACTACATTGTGATATCCTCAGCAAAGTATTTTTCTAGTTCACTAAATTCTGAGGTATCTCTGTTAGCCTTCTGCCAGCATGGAACTACAATGGAAAGAAAAGGAAATATAAAGTACTTTAACTTTTTACCCAATGTCAGTGGATCATACAGTCTCTAGAACCAAGATTTCCATGTGCAGATTAACATTTCCTGAGACATTAAGTCGAGTAATTATGAACACAGCTTGATTACTACATGTAATCAAAGCCAGGCTTGCTGTTTTGGACCAGTTTTTTCCAGCCTGAGTAAGCACTGCTATTACCAACTCTTGCTTTTCCTGGTTTTCATCTTGTTTACAGGCTGGAAAAACAGAAATGTCATAAGTAACTGAGGGAAAACTAGGCTAAGTAGAAACTTGTCGTGGATTTGGCCTCATTTCACTCACACCCTTTCCCAATATTGCAAATAGACTCCTGAGAGCAAGCATCAATGCCATGCAAATCTAATTGGAAAAGTAATAAACAGAAACCTACTTGGATGCTTTTCTAGCTGCTTGTAACCCAGGCAGCCACCTAGAAATTTAATCCATTTCACTGAGTCTGTTGACATGTTGACAAATATGAAATTAGGAAAAAATATAAGTAAAATCATGTACTTTCTGATGCCCCTGACATTTGCATTTCCTGTCATATACAGTAGTCAGTAGAGAACATTAACTTGGATCTGTCTGCAACTTCCCTGCATTTCCTTGTGTCCTATTCCTGTGCTATTTTATTCCTATGAAAGATAAAAAATTAACAGTCTGTAGATCAAGTAATTATAATCGTGAGGCCACAGGTTGATAGGGCCTATGGAGAAATGTCTACCTTTAAAAATGTAAGTATAATTACTACATTATGTCTTGGAATAAATGGGAGAGGGGGAGCTGCGGACTTCTGTCATGGCTAGTGAATCAAAAGGAGAAGGGAAGGAAACACCACTGGCTAGGGCAGAGATTAGGCAAAAAAGGAATGTTTAAAATAACTGTGGGGCAGATCCTTGACAGTTTTCATTCATTACCTACCTCCTTTAATACTCCTGCTAGCATTTCTGTTTTGTACAGTTCTGTAGGGTGTGCCAGGCTAACTGATTTTGCATCTCCAAGACACAGTAACTGTGCCACTCATGCAGTAGTGCAGGATTTTACTCACGAAAACAAATAAGTATACATTGGGAGGAAAGCTTGTCTTTCCCACCCCTTACTCCACATCTGTCTGCAACCACTCCAGGCCTCAGAAAGAGGCTTACATTTGATCCTGAAAAGTCCAGTCTGTAAAGAAAAGATGGTTGATTTTCTTTTCCCTGGGGACATAGTTGTCCGTCCTAACTTTTCTATTCTTCTGTTTTCTCCAGGAAGGCACTGAGGAAATTTTACATGAAGGTGGTCTTTTGGAAAATCAACACTTGCTTTGTTCTCCTCCTGAAGGGGGGTAACTTCCCTGAATGTGACTTGATCCCAGGAGGTGACTGTGCAAATTGAGCAAGTAAAATGCACACAGAGGTTTCCTCTCCATAGATGATACTGTAGTTAGGAGCTTGCTAAAAGGAAGCTGCCTGATCTGTTGCCATATTTTCAGGCTTTAAATGAACCCTTTGGAAATCTGAACCTTAGCGAAGGTATTCTTACTTGAAAACGACTCCTCTGATCTCTGCTGCCTTGGATACCAGCTTGGAAGCAAGGAAGCAAGGAAGATCAAGCAGGGTGGGAAGAAGGGAGTCAGTGAGCAAATGAAGAAAAGGGCAAACCTGGAGTAACACCCATAGAAAGGAGTGCATCTCCTACATCATGGCAGGAAGATGGTTAATCCATGGGTTATATGTGTAAAACCACCACGATTTGGAAAATACAATGGTGCTAGCTGCTGGAAGTAGGGAAAATAATTGGCATGATGTCATGCTAGAAATACTTTCTGCTGCTCTTAATTTCATTACTTCTCCTCCCTTTCTTCTAACTTGCTGGGCAACCTTAGACAAGGCTTATAACATGCCAAGACCTCTGTTTACTCATTAGTGAAGTGTGTACAGTAATATTACCTACCTCAAAGGTTAACTGATTGAAGCTTAATTAATACTTTCTTCTACAATATCTATTTAAAGATAATACACTACTGCAATACTCCAACTGTATTATTACAGTTTAAAAATTTTATTATGCCTTCCCAGCCTTTGTTGTCATCATGATGTCTTAATATTTATTTCACAAAAGTAATTGAGAACTCTTTCAAAATGGGGGGAAGGAAAGAGAAAGTCATGTAATAATAGGGAGGCAATAGCACTGTATTAGATACATTTACCTGTGGTGAATTCTAGCCATATATGGAGCCTTTCAATGTGGGGCCTCTGTGAGATGTGAGCAGTTGTTCCTAGAGATAAGGAAGGATTTGTCTCACTGTGCTGCTGGTTTGTGCAAATACAAGGTCACAGAGTGGGCCATAAACTAAAATCTCAGCTTTGTTTTGGATGTAGATGCTCAAAATAAAGTCTGCCTTTTGATATTCATTAAAATTCCCAGTCAATATTTTGAGACATTCATTTTTTTACTACATTACATGGAATAGAGAGCAGACCTATACACACATGAATGAAATACATGAAGGAGAAAACAAAGGACATAGTTAGTGGCTGGACTTAGTTTGTAGCTGGATGAGATTTTGGGCCAGCGTGAGTCCAAGGGACAAATCCTGGTCATTTATTTTAAAATCTGGAAAAGGGAAAGGGTTTTTGCCCACATTATCATTTTCTTTCCTGAAGGGATGGAGACCTGCCAGCCCTGGATCAGCTAAATCTGTTCTTGACCGAGGGTTTAATTGCCAGAAGCCCTGATCCTGGCAGCACTGCACCCCTTTGCTCCTGCCCTTAGGTGAAAAGGCTCTTTGCTCCAGCAGGAATGGAACCACAGCCTGAGTGTGGTGAATGCTGGTGGATGCCAGAGAGTTGCCTCCTAAAACTCTGCGTGGAGAAAAGTGTCCAAAAATCTCACTCTTTGCTTCACACCTGTGTCTGAGCATAGTTCTGTGAACTGTCTGGCATGTGCAGGACAGCAGACTGTAAATTAATGAAAGTTTGCCATCAGAAGGATGCATCACAAAAGGAAAAAGTGAAATGGGCAAGTTAAATCCTTTTTGCTCTGTTTGGATTAATAACATTAAATAATTGTTTGAAATCAAGTGTGAAGGAATATTGTTATTCTATTAACAGTAATAATATTTATGTATTCTAGAAGGTAACTCCGTCTTAAGAAATTAGATAGCTTGAATCAGACTAGAAGATTTTTCTCTTTTATTTCAGGGTAAGTTTGAAAGAACTTAGGCCTCCAAATTTTGGACAGCATTCTGCCACCAGCAGGAATAAGAGAAATTAAACAGGAATCTCTTTTTATGGACCTTTGACTTCTGGAACACTTTTGAAAACTCTTCCTGGCTACTGATGATGTAAGAGTGAAAATTAGATTATGATTTTTCAGTCCTCAATTGAGGTTGCATTGTGCAAGCACCCTCCTCTAGACTGAACTCTGCAAATTTCATATGAAAGTAACTGAGAGGGAATAAACAGGAAACCCCACAGTGCCATTTTTCCCAAGATCAAATATAAGTTAACTTCAAGATTTCCAGGAACTAGAAATACATTGCTGCCATTTCTCTCTTTATACACCATATCAATAAATAACAATTTATTTCTACAGGTAACCTAACTATTCAACTTTCTGGTGGTTATTTCATGATTAAGACACTGATCTCAGATATGGGAGATCTATGTCAAATTTCTGGCCCTGCAATAGATTCCTGTGTGACCTGGGGCAAAGCAATTAGTACTTCTGTGATTTCACTCCCTGACTGCAAAACAAAGATGGTATAGACTTTGCCTGTCTAAAGGAGTACATTGCCAAGCACCAGCAATGTAAAATTTTGGAAAGAAAATAATTCCCTTTTGCCTGGTCTTTTTCTTCCCACCCTTTAGTGTTAGTACAAGTGTTTGTAGGATCCAGCAGGTGGAAAAAAAAAAAAGAAGTCGTGGGCATTTAACCTGTATCAGATCAGTAAATAGGTGGATTCTGAACTGAGGAAATAGTGCTGGGGCCCTGAGGTGAAGCAAGAAAGCTTCAGCTGAGCATCTTTACTGAGAAAAAGCTAAACGGAATTGTACCCCATCTTCTAGTTGCACATGAGCCCCACCAGCACAGTTGTTGTTTACAGCACCGTAGCTAGACAGCCAAATTGCTATTGGACTCAAATTGTGATAGACTCTAGAAATGAAAGCATTTGTTAAATGACTATTGTCCTGAACAGCTACTTTAGAATTGGATATGTTGATCAAAGAAAATATCTCTGTTTTCCACTTGGGACAGTGATTACAGGCAAATGAAGTAATTTGTTGACAGCTGAAACTGCATCAACGCTAAGAACTGAATTCAGTTCCCTGCGATCCCTGCTTAGTGTTTTTCTCGGGGGGCTCTCTTTTCTCCCCACCAGCTTGAAGATTGTGCACATAAATTAAATGGATTCAAACTGTACCTTTAGTGGAATTAGTAAATATAAATCTCCAGGGAATAAGTTTTGGACAGGGCCTCATAGTATAGCACAAATGCAAACACTGCTACAAGTATATGAGGTTATAAATCAAAGGGAATAAATATTTCCCGCCCCAAAAACCAGAGGCATTCCCATTTTGCAGGCCAACACTGAAGCTTCCAAAAAGAGGGTAATAGCCAGAAGTAGAAGTTCATGGGTTAAGCAGTCAGCAGCATCCCCCACCCAAGGACTCTGCACTCCAAACCAGGTGCCTCTGCCGCCATCCCTTCATCTACCAGTCAGCCCCTCTTGTTGCCCTGCTTGAGGAAGCCCCAGGGTTTTAACAGCAAAAGAAATGTCACAACTTCCCGTGGGCTTCCTTGGTGCCTGCAGCTCCATATTGGTCCAGGCAGTAATTTTATGACCTTGCAGGGCTGACAAGACCTGCCCTTCTCCCACCTGAGTGTGGCAGGCTGCAGAGCCCTGCTGGGCCAAGCAGCTGGAAATCTGAGGAGCTGGAACAGGCATCCCATCTCAGACAGGCACACAAAGTGTGTGGCTCTGCCCTTCACCATTTGCAACTGAGGAAATCGCTTTGTCAGCTGATTCCTGGCATAATTACAAAGCAAGGGCACGGCACCTTCTCCTCCAGTGGAACTCTTCAACCTACCTGCAGCATTAGTACCTGTGTAGGGTTGATTGCTCTCTGCTGGGGCAATCATCTTGCTTTAATTTAGGACACTAATGATATCATGAGATAGTTTGATGACAGTGTAATTCTTTCTATGTTTGTTGTTACTGGATATAACAGCTGGTTTTGATACTATAAAACATTTCATTTCATGTCCACCCAGGGAGTGGTAAGGGGAAGAAAGAGGGTGGTAGCAGGGAGACAGGCAGAGGAGGAGGGAGAAAAGGAAAGGGAAGTCATTCAGTGCTTGCCTGATCTGCTATTTGGAGTGAATTATATTTTTTTAGTACAGCAAAGCTGGCAGCAGTGCTTTTGCTATCATGGTTTTTACCGTGCTTCTCTGCTTATCTCTCAGCATGACCACTGAAATCTGTGAGATCACACTACGAGCCATGGTATCCTGTCAGGTTTGAAATTATTTCCGACAGGCTACAAAAACAATTGGGCCCTCACTTTGGCTGCTTTTACACTAGTTGAAGTCTAATTTATAAGATAGATCATTCGCTCCACTGGTTCTGTCCTTGATACTTTTCAAGCTATGGCTGGTGTTGGTGACTTTTGTTTTGTGATTCGTGCATCTTCTGTGGTTTTTTTATTTGCTTTGGTTTTTTGGTGCTTTCTTTTTGTTTTTCCAGCTCATATCCCTATTTGATAGGCACAACTTCTTTATCCAAATGCATTATTTCCCTGCAAGTAGCTACTTCACTGTTCATATCAGCTGTGACCTTCACAATACATCACAGTCTGCCTGAGCTGAGATTTATTTAATACTCTCTAGAAACCTCTCCATTTAGATTTTAATAGTATTTGTTCTACCTTTGTGTATGAAATAGGAGAAAGCTTATTTTCCCTTTAGATCACAGGGCAATGCACAGTTACTGCTAGGGACTGCTAAAGAATTAAATAATAATCATTTAAAGCTACAGTTTTGCTGAGCTCCTTTGGACCTGTCTAGTTATAAGCCCACTCTTTGTTATGTAAAATTAGGTATTAAATTGAAATCATACTTTATTTATAGAGAAATACACAGTGAGACTGGGCTTAAATAAACTAACTGGGCTACCCTGTTCCCACCAAAATGCCTTTGAAAATACCACCTCTGTGGGATTGACTATAAGAATTAGATATTCCTTTTGATCCTTTTGTCTCTAGCATAGAACATTGAAATACAATTTCAGTAAAATATGAAAAGTTAAAACTTGCACCTTATCTGTGCTCCGTTGTGAATTGAAACCAGGTTACATTTTTATGATTACTGAAATGTACCTATATTTTAAAAATATTGTGTGCAATATTGTTTTCCTGGTGACATTATGAATATTTAGCATGTGAGATAGCTGGGGAATGACACCCATGTAAGTAAAAGCAATTTTGTTCCTCTTCATACCTTTACTCTTCTACTTTCTAAAAATCTAAAGGTCCATTGAAAACCCATGAATTCTTTGTATTTTACATTTTTCAAATATTTTGCATTAACTGCATCATAAGGGCTTCTGATTCTGCTGCACTGAGCCTCATATTTTAATGAAAGATCCCAGCAGATTTCTTGCAGCTCTTGGTATGTGAAAAGCTCAGTAAAGGGAACACTGTGGTCAAATTCAGGAGGTGGAAGTTTCATCCTTCTTCCTATATTTGCCTTGTGGTTTTCTGGGACAAAGGACTCGGCTCCACACAATGCCTTGTTATGTTTGATGGATTACTGCAGTAGGCTGACACTGTTCTAGAGTTTCTGTTTCACCATGCATTAAACAAGGTCTGTGTTACCTAGCATTTTAGTGAAGTGCATGGACAAGTTTTTCATGAAAAGCATCCCGTAGCACGTAGCTATTATTGAATACTGGCCAGATTATTGCACACTTTGTAAAGCGTTTTTAGCCAGGCTCTAAAAATCAATGAGAAGACACAGGAACTTGAATTTCTTCTGTGCTAAAGAACTTTCCTATGACATGGTGATAGCTTTTGGGGCTTCATGGGAGAAAACCCAGAGCGCAGAAGATACCATGAAGATGCAATTTGTTAGTTTTGCAAACACAATACAGATACGCCATGCTAAGACCATTCCTCTCAACAGCAGAACTGTTCAGCTCAAGAAATGTGAAATTTCTGTTTCTACACTTCTCTTTCTATGATCTTTTTGACTGATTCCAAGGTGACAGATGACTGGGTGGCAGAATATGTGATGGATAGCTTGATTATTTTAACAATTAAATATGTAATGAAGAGCTGGAAAGGTTCCATGTAAGTCTCATTTTCACCCTGGTTAAATATGGTGTGCATAATTAATTTTCAAATATGAAAGGGCTCCAGCAAGAAAAGAAATGAAGGAAAGTTGAAGAGATGGTGAATATTTTATCAAACGTCACTCATTCAAAACTCATTAATATACATAGTCCAGGAGTAACCATCTCTTATGAAATTAAATGCAGCAGTGCTTATTTTCTCAGCAGATTATCCAGTTTATTCTTGAACATAATGGTTTAATATCATCTATGGACCAAGCTTGTGTGCCTCTCAGAGAGGCCATCAGAAGGTGAAAAGTCACAACTTTCTGTGGGGAGGTCAGAGGTAGCATAAATTTAAAAGTAAGAAGACTTTGTGCTTTTGGTCAATACACAAATTTCTTTAACAGTAAAGCAATATGAGCTGCTTTTCCTCATCCACAAGGGATTAATCTTGTCTCCCTGGAGCCACCTCAGAGCTCTGACCTAGGAAAATGAGGTTCTTCAGCACTCAGTGAAGTGAAACCGACATGCTTGGGAAGATTTGGACCTGCCTAGTCAGTCATGTGCCTTGTGCACAGACCACCAGCAAACCTCCTTCTCCCTCTGTGACCACTGGTGGCCAAGGATGAGGGAATGGTCTTGTGTTCCTGTGCATCTGAACTTTGGATCTCAGCACTGGCTTTTCCCTGTTTAAGAACACAGTTTCTTTTTTCTTTGTGCTCTTTCTTCAGCTGGAGACAGTGATTTCCCCATTTGCTTTCTGAGACCCTGCTTCACTCAGCAACTGGTTAGAGGTGAGGAAAACGGCACAATGCTCTGTCACCATTTTGGACTTAATGGAGATGATGAAAACTTGGACATTCTTCTCGAAGGAAAATCCATTACTTCAAAATTTATGTGTTCTAAATTACAGTACTTAAAATGCCTCTCTGTGCTATTCTTTTTTTCCCTCTGGAATTTTATTTTTTTCATAATTGTGAAATTTTTTTATAAATAATCAACTAAATGTTCTATTTCAATTTGTTGGACCAAATCTATGTATCCCTTTTGGGCCCTGTTCATTATTCCTCAGATGTTTGAATGCCACAGATGGACAGGCTATGGTCTTTATCTTTTCCCAAAGGATGTAGACTACTTTGTCAGACTGAAAGCTCCAGATATTCAGGTTCAAATATGATCTAATTATACCACTCCACATCATAAAATCAGGACTTAAAAAAAACTGTTTTTCTTTCAAAAAATTAGCAGGGAAATCCTAGCTAGTTCTATAACTTAACTTGTGAGCAGTGTGATTCATACCTAGAGAATGCTTTGAAGATATATTGTGTTATGTAAATGCCAAAAAATAATAATTATAATAATTAGAATATTATTAAATATGGGAGGGGAGAGAAGATTAAACAATGGGCTTCATTATGAAATGCTTTTGGATGAACTAAGGCTGAGGACATTTATTAAATGTAGTGCCATTCCTCTGCAAAAGAAACATCCTTGTGCCTGCATGCTGCTTTCTGATCTTAGTGCACATCCTTGGTCTCTCAGAATGAATCAGATATGAGCAAGAAACCCAGCATAAGGAGGAAAAATGAGTGTAGCACAGAAGCATTATTGTATTCTTGCTGCCAAGAAGAGACTGTTTTTATTCTCAATTACTCAATCATGGCCACCAAATTCCTAGATATGTAATTCAAGAGGCTTTGAGGTTGTCAGTGAAGTTGGAGGCAACATCCTGGTCCATTTGAAAAGTTAAAATTTTGTTATGTTGAATTTTCCATGTGTTATTTCTTCTCACCTGACACTGTGGACATAAACTTTAAAATATCTTTCTTCTTTGCTTTTCTGAACATTCAATTTTTTAAGAGGATCCACTGATCACTATGATTATTATTTACTAATTTTGTTTGCTGTAGTTATTGAAAACTTCATTTCAGGCTCATGACAGCTCTGGACCAGAATGTATTCAGAAGCCATCACATGGTACATCTCAGAGTGATGGATAGGATATTGAGATACAATACTGTCTTCTTCTTTGTGGTATTTTTACGCTGTCTTATGTCTCTCTTTTTTTTTTTCCTCCAACGTTTTATACTTTTATTTCTTACATCTCATCTGAGAGTCGTAATAAGTAAGATAGAGACTACTGTGGAGTCACTGCTTATGTGTGTAAATAATTACCGGGTGTTTTGGTTTCATTCTGCATTGTTGTGAAAACAGGTCTTGAAATCTCAAAATTTGTCATTAACTAAAACTTTTTGGGGGTTTTGGCCACTCTATCTTTTCTCCACCATCTGCTTGGCAAACCATGTGGTCTTTGGGATGCAGTTAGAAGAGGTCTATTAAGATTTGTATAAGTGTTGCTGGAAAATAAACATTTTATTGGAATTTTTATGTTATTCCATCAGACAAGGACACTCTTGCTAATTAGACCCTATCCCTGCACTTCCCATTTTTTAAAAAGAAATGTAAGCAGTTGAGATTTTGTCATTGGGATTAAACACATAGTTATTTAAATCTACATGAGATACATCATTCAGTATACCTCTAGGTATAGTTCTTTCCTTGGCACAACTGTATCTTGCTATCTTGGCACAGTCCTAAAATGAGGGTTTAGTCAAAACAGGACAGGTCACAATACAAATATTTTAAAAATAATGACAATAAACTACCAAATTAACCAGAAGTATTGTTGCAATAGATCAGTTATTGTAAATAAACTGCTCCTGACATGAGCTAAAATCTGTACAAATTATATTTCATAATAGCCTCACATCAGCAAATCTCTTCAAGGTGCTCTTTTTAATCTGCAATATCTTGGTTTCAAACTCCCTGCAGAATAAGAGACTATCTCTCATTTTAATGTTCCAAAGGTACAATACCACATATTCTTTCAAGAGTCATTTGACAAAGAGAATAGAAAATGTTAGCCTCTTTATGAAGTGGAAAGCTTTAAAAAGCTCTTATTATTATTATTCTGCAAAATCCAAACACAGCTCAGGAGGGGTCTCTGTTAGGAAGCAATTTGCATCTCTTGGAATGATTTAAAACTGATGAAGAAGACAACTTGAGTGACTTCTTACCCACTGTGGACCTTGAAGGCTTAGGCAGAAAAGGAAGTTAAATATTGAAATTATTTTCCTATTGAAAGACACAAAAGCTGATCTGATATTTCGGCCTTCTGTCCCTGCTTCTGGGCCTTTGTCACTTTATCATCTGTGACCTTGACTCAGGGAATCACTGATCTCCATTTTATCAACAGCCAGTGGCTGCACAGTCTTTTGCTGATATTGACAGCACATGGTGCTGCATAAAAAATTGCACTGTCTCACTTCCCATGAAGTTACTTATTTTTAAAGATTGTTTTATCTACTGGCAACATTAAGATTTTCTTTACAATAAATTCCACATAGCTCTAGGAGATCAAGCTGGATTCAGTGACAGAATCATGGGAAAGTAAATAAATAAGTGAGTTTGGACAATTGACTCTGAGAATTCAGCATTTGTTAAGGTATTCTAAAGAACAGAAGACTTTCCTGGACTGAAGAAACTATAAATGGGAATCAAAGGCAAATAACAACAGAGAACACATTTAGAGGACTTGTTTTCCTTATAGAAGACAAACATACCAACAACTAAATCCACAATTTTAGATAAAATTTACTGTATACCAAATGTAATATCTTTTACAGAGAAGCCCATAAGAAATGCTACAAAAATATGTGGAGGATCAACAAGTTCTTTAATTATTAGATCCATCTCAGTAATCTGCAGAGATACAAGGTGATAACTGAGATACTTAACAAGAATTACTGACACTACTATTTGTTACATAACACAATTTGATGGAAATGAACCAAAACTTTTAGCATATGATGCTCCTCTAGAAGAACAGAGTTTGCCTGTGCTGTCTGTGAAGTCAATGCAAGCTTCAGCACTGACTTGGTAGGAGCAGAATAAAGCCAGTGAGGACAGAGAAAAAAACAATATGTGAGCTTGACCAGTCACACAAATGCTGCAGAAATGACCCACCTAAATTATCACACAAAGAGCTCCAAAGGAGCCCCAAACCTCACTTTGCTTTCCTGGATGCAGTTACTTTCATGATGTATGGAGCCACAGATTGTCCCAAACTAAAAGCACACATAAAGGAGATTCTATGAAGGCCATTTCATTTAGAATTCAATCTGTATGGATTCTAAGAGCAAACCAAACATGTCTGGCTTCAGGATTTGGGTCTGTGATGGTATTTTACCACTTTTTTCACTTAAGTAAGTATTTTCTGGTTAAAAATTCAGTCTGCAGGACTTGTGGACATCTCTTGATAACACCTTAGAGCATACTTTGTGATCTGTGGTCTGCAGACTTATTGTAATCAGTGAGTCATATTTTTAAACAATCCTGATGATGTGCATCCTCAGAGATTCAAACCCTGAGAGTTTCTGGTGAATTTACGAATTACTGACTTCAAGTGCAACTAAATATTTGTGCTTTCTTAATATAGGGTAAGAAAAGAAATGTCAACACAGTCTTTGAAAAATACATCTTCCAACAAGGCAAAAAAGGTTTATTCCATCACCTTATCCAGTTGTTTTGCACTATGTAGGTTGGAACTGCTTTGCATAGAGACTGATTTTCCTCTGATCTCTATAAAATGCTCACCACAATCTAATCCTCATTTGAACCTAAAGACATAACTGACATCAACTGAGTGCATACAGTTTCTAGCATGAAAGAGAATTGCTAGGTGAATGTCTTGATCCCCCAGGTAGGTGTACATATATGTATAGGGACATACAGATCTATGATTAAATATGTACTTCTTTGCATCTTCATGCACATTGAAGATTTTCTGTATATGCTTTGAGAAACAATTAGCTGAAAAGAAATGTTACTACATGCATTTCTCTGGCGGAGAAACACTGAGAATTTATAGAGGGAAAGGCAGGCACTTGAGTATCTTGCCTAGTTTAGAAGAGAGAAAAGTTTCAAATTAAACCATTGGCTCTAGGAGACTCAAACACCTGCTACAAGTCAGAGGAAGAAAGAGGACTGTAGAACATTCTTATTTTCATCCAATCAAAAGGCTCCTTCTGGCTACATGTAATGCAGACAGAACTGATTCTGGAGGATGGCGTCTTTCCTTCTCATTGGGGATACCAAATGAAAAATACAGTTTGCTTGCTCACTACCATCACCCCATAAACTGGGAGAGCAGAGGTGGGGGGGAAGGTGAAGGAGAGAGCTTTGGCTGAGCAGAATCAAAGGGGAAAAGATTAATTGAATCAAGTAGTTGACAGCTGTCTTCACAGCATCTTGGCTTCTGAAGGCCCTAGTGGAGTTAGGATGCTGCAGTACTCTACAAAACACTCCCTCATCTCAGTTTTAAAAGGCTAAAAGGCTTCATTGAGCCTTATCACATCAAAGCCAAGCATCTGCATGTTTCAGTTGTGGGGCATCATGTGTCTGGCTCCCCTCTGGCTCTCACTAATCCCCTGGATTATCACAGCTCTCTAAAGTGGCTCTTAAAAACCCTGTGAAAATAGGACTCCAAGTGGGTGTGTGAGAAGTGGGGACTGAAGCAATAAGGCTTCCTGTGCCTATGGAATTCATATAATCACAGCCTACATTACCCAAAAAAGGTGTTGAAAGGTCTGCTTTTGCCCCAGCTGATCCCAAACAATACTAGTTCTCAGTGAGACAAAACAAGATTGAGTGTGTTTCATTCGTTTGCTGGAGCACATCTGAGCTGCTGCTATGAGTTATAGCTCATGCTGAGCACACGAGGCAGTGCTCCTCAATGATCTTCCATCATTCAGGATTTTTTGCTCTCTTTTTCAAAGTCATCATCTGCAAATCAGGGAGTTGTGCAAGGTGATGATGCCCTCCCAGAGGGGCTGTGGTTTGTACGAGGTGGTCTTTGGCATGGGCTGCAAAGAGAGATGACGTGAGAAGCCTTTGCTGAGGAGGTGGCATCTGACTCTTCCATTGTTGGTGTCTGTCCCTTTGGATTTCTGTGGAGGAGATGGTCTCATAGGGCTGCTATCCCAGCAGTTCAGGTGTGAAAAAAAGAGGGCTCCAGCCTGTACTGTCAGTCCAGTGCCTTTCATAATCCTCAAATCCACTTCAGAGAAAAGAAGCCAAGCAATGAACACAAAAAGCAAAGGTTTCACTGTGTAAAGGGGCAAGAAGTTTATGCAGACAGTACGGCTCTCCCCTTGTCTTAGATCTGTTGGCTGCTCATTCCCAAAGGAAAATATAATAATCCCCATGAAAGTCATGGTATTGAGAACTAAATGATAGTAAACCCTAAAATCTTCAGTAGTTCATGAGATTTTTTTTCCTTTTCTCTCATTTAAAAATAAAAAAGATTATGCATGTCTGACATTGACACAAAGTCTGGAGAACTGACCCATAAAGTAATTAGGAGAGGAATTCACCCTCTGCTCTGCCCCCTCCCCAACCTTTCCCATCTCAAAGCCAGATCAGATGAAAGGCAAGCTCTGTTTACTTCCTGATCTGTCTAATTTCAGTAACGAGGACCATCCTGACTTCATCTTCCTGCAGCTGCTAGAACTGAAACTCAAGAGGCTGCCCCAGGCACTGCAGCACCTTCTCAGAACTGCTTGACCTTAATGGATTAGCGTTTCCCTGAGCAGGTGGCAATATAACAAGAGGAGACAAACTTTTACACTTAGGAGACCTCTGGTGAATGGCATCAAATTTCAGAAGGTTGAAACAGAGCAGAGACTTCTGATGCCTTCCCACCTTAACCCTGTGCCACCTTAACCCCCTTGCTATGTATATAAGTTACAGCTTTCCAGTTAGGAACCTAAGTCCGTTTATTAAGGAATCAAAGTAAAAACAGCCTTATATTCTTAATGTGTCCTACCCTCACAAATCCTGTCGAATTAAAGGAGAGCAATGGCTGCTTTGATTTCAGTCTGCTTATGCCTGAGTGTCTGAATAGGGTGTTAGGAGTATTACTTTAGGCTCTTCATTTTGCAAGTGTGTACCACAGAAAATGCATCATAGTCAAAGCAATAATAACACTTTTTGCTTTGAGGTTGCAATTCTACCAAGTAATTCAGGGTTTAAACTGGCAGTGCCAAATGCATTGTACTGTATGCTTTCAGTAGGTAGAAGAGCAGAAAAAAATGCTGGTTTATTTTGAAAAAGAAAAAAAAAATTTGTTGATTCCTCCGACACACATCAGCCCTAGTAACAGACCAGATTCTACTTTATCTTAGTGTACTTTCCACTGTCTGCTATGATCTGTTTGTTTAAGGATTCATCATAATAATTACAAGCCAAAACTGTCAAACAGATGTCCAAGATCTGATAGCTAGGTGTCAGTTACCATATCAACACCTAAAGACAGAGACACCTCTACTTTGGCTTCATTACATTAGCTCTTCATTTGCTCAGCACCTGCAACTCCCACTATGTTGACTTACAAGATCAGATTGTGCATGTTTTCAAACATGTTAGTTGCTAGATTTTCCAATCAGCAGCTCAGAAATGTGAGATTGGTTTTTTACAGAATACAAAGGAACATTTCAAGGAGACAGACAAGGCAGTAAAACAAGAGCAAGAAATATGTGGCTTTTGTTATAAGTAAACCTACTACCTTCTGAATGATTTGTTCTTGTCAATAATGTGTAGGAATCTTACTTAAACATGCATATGCATATGTTTATATATTTAATTTTCTATATGCCTTTGTGTCAACTATTACATATACATGTACATATATGTGTTTGTGTATTTTTAATCCACCTAAGATGCTACCAGATATTTATTTATGCGATATTTATTTTTGGGCTCCAGTAGTTAATGCATTTCTTCTTCAACAGAATATATTTTGAGTATTTTAAAGTTGTCATGTCAAATGATTTCAGTGGAAAGTACTGACATACTATTTACTTAAAACCTGCAGTCATTCAAGATCAAGGACATTGTCCCTGTAAGAAAATAATGTCCTGAGAAGCATTGCTTCTGGGATCACATCATGTGTTTGTCCAGTGACATCCAACTGTTCTGAACATATCTGGCTCTGTATTGTCCTGTCCCTGAAGACCTGTATCGCCATATACTGTTCATGAATATTAAAAGCACGATTATACTTTTCACCCCAGCATAGTTCATCTGTCTATCCAGATATGTATGTCAGCTATTTTAACTGAAACTGTCTCTCTGACTAGTACCTCACATACTCGTATAGTATTTGCATGACTTTATGAATACATCAAAATTGTAAAGCTGCATGTCTTACGTGCACATTTTTGAATTTCTTTAGTAAGAGTGAATTCCCCAGGGCCTGCACAAAGCGGGAGGAGAAGTAACTGTCAGACAGAAAGATCAGCAAAGATGAGATCAGTGGATTTCTCCCCTAGTCTGGTGGGGCCCCCTCAGAGAGCACTTGCTGATGCTGTGACCATGCCAGCTTCATGGGCAGTCATACACAGCTTTGCATGAGTGTCCACCTAAAAAAACTCCTCCTGTCCTCTAATAGAAAAAAACTACTGTAGAGCTTAGCAGCAGGAGGCCAGCAGGTTTTAGCATGTGGCTTGATTTCATTCTCTGCACAGTGGATCTCCATGTCCTGAGACCTCCTCTGAGGACAGCCCAGAGGGTGCATCTCCTGCTCAACATAGACTGGAACGAGGAAGATGTTATAGGAGTGAAGTAAAGGCAGAAGCATTCAAATTAATACACAGTGCATATCATTCAACTTCAGCAGAAATCTCACATATATGTGAGAGTCAGAGAAATCCTGGAAATTTCTGGCACTCCCTTAGATTTGGGCATCTATAAACTAATTAATGGATGGCATCATCTCTACAATGCAATAGGTAGATTTTTTATTTGTGGCAGATATAATAATGATAGTTTCTTTCATTTGGTTTTAGTAATAATCTTTATTTAATAATTAATACAAGTATAATTTAATACAGTACAAATTAAAAGTATTCTTCATTTCTCTGTAATGTTTCAGAAAGCCCTGTCAAAGGACAAGCGATAGTAATTGCTTACAAAATACATGCATTAGTCAGATCATATGTAGACATTTACTTTGCAATACCTAAGAGCCTTATCCTCATGTCAGTTTACAACACTGTTACTATTCTGAATAGTAATCTTTCTATTTGTCAAAAGAAACCAGTCAGATACAGCCCATATCCTTGCATGGTATAACTATAAAATATGGGCAATCATTTTTGCTTGAACACTGAACTTCATGGTAACCATTGGACAGATTTCACCCAGAAATCCTTCAGCAGTCACCATTTACATTATGGCATCAGTCCTACTGAATAAAACAGTATCTCTCTTTTCCATAGTTAGATGAGAAATAAGACTTTTTCCATGAAGGTCTGTGCAGACAATTCCCACCAGCAAAGGCTCTGTTGACTAACGAGTCACGTTATTAAGTGGGGCACGTGGAATTCCCCAAGTATCTCCACCACAGTATTACACTGATGTGTCACAGTCTTGTGGTATTTAAATTAGCAGTGCAGATAAGCCATTATTTTGCTGTGAGGTTGCTGCATCTTTCAGAGGTTATTCCCAGGCCAAAATGAAACTTCCACCTCCAACCAAAGCCTTCAGTCATGCCAAAACCCTGCAACAAGAAGCAGTAAAGTTGTCCTGACATGATCACTTAATGAGGCCTATATATCTTTCCTTAAACCATGGTTTGGTACTTAACTCTTCTTCCAAAATCATAATATGATAGCAGTTTTGTTTTCCCAGCACTTTATGATTTTGGTAGAGGAAGGATAAAATCATTTCCTACAGCTAAAACTTAGCATAAAGAAACTTAAACATTGTTTTACATTCATTCCAGAAGTTAAAAGGAAAAACATGAGTATTTTTCAACCTTTGTTTTAATTTCTCATTGTTCTGTCATATAAAGGACTGTCAAGAATTGGTGTATGATTACATATATAATATTAGCATGGGTCTCCCACTGCAAGTGAGTACTTGCTGTCCTTAAAAGAGCTAATAATTAGGCTGCATGTATACCGAAATATTTGGTTTTCCTCGTAACCATTAGAGACCATAGCATTTTTGGTTCAGATGCTTCCTACCCACAGATAGTATCTTAGTTTTGGTTGGCTTTTCAGTCAAAAAACAGGAAAGGAGTGGCAAAGAACACTGAATTTTTAATAAAGCAATAATGGCTTTAATCTTCCTTGCTCAACAGTTGCAAAAGAGTGAAACATCAAAGAAATATAAGTAAAAGATGAAGAATACGTAGCAGGAACAAAAAAGCCCAGACAGAAGTTGTCTCTTAGCTATCCCTTACACGTATTCTGTTTTCCAGCTTCAGACCCAAATCCTCAAGTGGTCACAGTTAAAAAAAAGACTGGGAGCCTTTTACAAAGAAGAATCAATTCTGAAATGTAAAAAAGATTGGTTATTGGTGGAGATCTTTTTCACAACAAAATTGTGTAAATTTTGCATTATGCAGACTTCAAATGTTGTAAAACCAGCTGCTAAAAAAAGTGTCTGTGGGGAAAAGGCCTGACTTGAGGGAAAAAAACCAGAGTGGATAAAAGCTTTGTGAAAGAAATCTCTTTCCTCACCTTATGAAAGATGTTTATTGTGACATGAGCTGGAATTTGGAGCTCCTGTGTGTTGCACCATATTCGTGCACCTCTTCTGATGGGAAAAAATGAAAGATATTTGCTTGGAGTTGCTAAAAAACTTGGTCCCAGGCCTAATGAAGCTAGGAAAACACTTGCTTCGATTACTGTGCATGCAAATGCAGGGTCTTTATGCCCTGTGGATCAAGATGATCAATCTCATAGATGTCATGAGCTTAGAAAGGAATCATCACTCCCGACACCTTTAATCCAAGAGATCTTTATTTATGTTGTGAAGAAGCTGCATGTTTTTATAAAGGTCAAGGTCTTCAGATGTTGCAAAAAGCATCTTTTTGGTAGATTTTCAGAACTAGAGATTTTAGTAAACTTGATTGTTTTGTATTTCTCCAAAGTGGACATAAAAGGATTCGAAACTGGCATGTATATGAGACCTTAGACCATTACATGTAAAAATCCCATCTTCTATAAATCTAAGGACAGTTTTGTTGCTTGGCATGTTTAGAGAGATATAGTACTCACTTTGGGGCTTTTTAATTTTACTTTTATCCTTTTTTAAAAAATTACTTTCCATTGTTTTAGGAAAACATTCAAATAACTTCATGACCATCTACCTCCCAAAATTCTCTCATCATTTTCAATTGGCTGCAATACGCTTTTTTACTTCCTGCCCTAAACTTCCATATAATGTCACATCATGGTCTGTCCATCAGCTGCCAAACTTGTCCCTGTCTACTGATCTAGGAAACATGAATACTTTCTACCAGATCCTGCAGGGTGCCTATCACATCCTCACATGATTTCTTGTTGCCAAACATCAGCTGAGAAATTTATCCTGCCTAAAGATCTGGGTTTATTTATCACATCTAGCATTTTATTTGGAAAGCTTTCAGGGAAAAAAATGTAAAAGAACCTCTCATCATGCCAGTGGACTGAAACACCTTCAGGACTTTTTTCTGCCCCTCTTTTCAACAATTCTCTGTTGCTTTAAATTTAAATTGTCTAAGGCTTCTGAGCACACAGTGAAACTTCTTTTAAAGAGATTTTGCTTGCCTTGTGTTTCTCAAACTCTTTACTCCATCTCTGACTCATTTCACGTGGGAGTATTTGCAAAACTCTTTGGCTCACCCAGTCTTTGATTGACGTCACCATTGTCTCCTTGCTATTTTTATCCACCTTGTCAGGGCTAGTAAGCACAGTGCAGCATGTTGATTCCGAGTCAATTTTTCATCAATGTTATGCAGCTTGAAGGTTTTAGTGATGTCTTTAAAGCTGCTTAGTTGATCTTTATGTAGAAGCTTAAATAAATGCTGTTTGCATTTAGGAATAGTAAATCTGGAGGATTTCTGTTCCTCATTCTTTGCCACCTCAGCAGCAGTAAGGTGCTTTGCAGAATTTCAGCCAGTGCCTACATGTCATTTATACTTAGTTATGTATTGGTATTCTCATGATTCATCACAGAAGAGGGAGGGTGGCAGGGAATTTATGAGGGAAAAAAAAAGAGGATGAAATAATACAAATGCACCTTGCCACAGTTTTCACATATAACCTCTGGCAAATCACTCAATCTTTCCACCCTGGCAGTCCATGTCTGCAGCTGGAGATTCAGCACTCATTTCTCTCTGACTTGCAGAACTCAGTTCATGCCTGATGGAGAGGTGGAAGAAGAGCAAAGTTCAAACAAATCCTGAGGGAGAACCTGAAAAGTGGGGTTAACCTCTATTCTGTTGCTGTCATCAAAAAGGGACCTGTAAATATATAGGTTACTATTATGTTTAATTAACTCTTGAAGGCTCCAGGCACTGTGGCCCAAATCCAGCTTCCACCTCTGCAGGCTTTGAAGTGCTGGAGGAAGCGTGTCTATGGTAGCGTAATCAATTTCTTCTCACAAGGTGAGAGGACTTTAATGAAGGAAAGAATGATCGATGGATGCTTGCCAGCATGCTTGGCTTTGCTTCACAAATGTTCTCATTGCTGGCATTAAACCAAGCCAGAGGATCCACTTATCCACCCACATGTTACTTATTCGTGGTGGGAGGTAGAAGAACACGGCAGAATGAGCAAGAGAAATCACATTCCCTTAGATCTCTATCCCACCAAGTAACCCATTCCATTTCCTAGTGTCCAGGTCTTACCAAAATGTCACCTTTTTTTGCAGCAGTTTATTTTAACTCCCAACCTACTTGCATTGTGGTCCTTGTACAGCCCTGCAAGTAGTTGCAGGATTCTGCCCAAAGAGCAGAGCTATTATCAGGGCTGGTGGGATCAGATGCACGGGTTAGTCTAAAACAGCTCAGCAACCACCCGCTGAAATTCCTGCTTGTTCAGCTGGGCTGTGTGCTCAGATAGCCTCGATCAGCTGCTGATTGCTACTTCAGCTCTACTCCCTGCTCATGTGTGGAGGACTTCCTATTAGACAGTTTTATATTCTTGGCATGAGAGACAAATGCTGGAGCAAATCTCTTCCAACCGATCATACTACACTTAACAACTTCCGCTCCTTGATTACTGAGGAAATTATTAGAAGAAGAAAGTGTGTAGATCTTTCATCATGCCCGCCTTAACTTAAGGGAGGTCAGGAATGGTAAGGGGAGGAGAGATTTGAGCAATCATTTAACTTTCTTAAAAGCCCTTATTCCTCTGTTTTCTCCGTTTCGCATCTTGTCTGCTATCTAATTGCTTCCATATCAAGTTCTTTAACTCAGCATGCCACCTCCTCTGCAGGCTTTTAAAATTTCATACAGGTCTGTGTCTGAAAGTGCAGTTGTGAGACCCTCTTTTCTCACAAGCACGATGTGCTTGTAACAGATGTGCTACAGCTGAAACTTTCATCCACACTTGATGTATTCCACTCCTGTCCCCATGATGCCAATGAAACTGCATGGCATATTCAGGTCCACTGCAAACACAAGTTTTTCTGAAGCTGGTCCCTAATGTGCTTCCTTGTGATCCTCAGTAAAATATTTGAAACTAGACTAACTGGAAAGGGTTTAGGCAATTTCAAGTGCTTATTATTGTGACTTGGGCATTTGTATGGTAGGAGGTAAGAGTCAGGTTAAAAAATATTATTTGATTCAGAATGAAGGAAGCCCTCAAGAAAAGCAATGGAAGTGTCTTACTCATACCTGCAATACAGCATGGTGTTTCTGTTCTTCTGAGCAGATTTCTGAAGCAGAAAAATAGAAGTTCCTATTGCTATATTTTAATTCATATAGAAGAATGATTTAGCTGGGAAGGTGTATGGATAGTAGGAGTTTTGTTACCATGGAAATTACAATGATTTTTAAACTGCTTGTAATGGGAAGAAAATCTCTTCGATGAGGACTCAGTCTCTTATGTGGTGCTGAACATAGACACCTTAATGGTGAAAGAAGCAGTTAAAATCAGTGCTGTCAGATAACAGCATTTATTGGGCCAAATAAATAGGACTAAGACCTATATTTTAAAATATATTTTTCTTCAACTTCCAGTGTCTTTGACTTCAACTTTAAGTAGGCAAATGCTCAGTTTCCTGAAAACTATAGGAGAAGTTTTGTGCTCAGTATTCAATTTGGGCAACACCAGAAGATCAAATATTTATAGGTTGAAATAATCTTTATACATGCAAATCAAGTAGTTTGATAGCTAAATGACAACAACAGTGTTTGTAACTGATGACACCTACATTCCTTTAGGCTAAGACTGACAAGTCAAGCCTTTGGGCTACATTTTTCAAAAGCTTAGAGATTTGTATGTATATTTCCCAGTAAGAAAAAAATAAACTGGGCACTCAGGTCCTATAGTCAGTTTCAAAGACAACTTCCCAAAATCACTCAACCTCTTCTTTTCTCTTCCAATACAGAGGATGCTTGCATGCCTTTTGAAAACAACTCCTCTGAGAAAGTGACCATTTAAACTAAACTGTGCTTAGATGAATGAACCAGACTGGGCAGCAAAAGAGGTAAAAGTTGCTCTCTGATCTTAAAGTGAGGAAAAAGACTGATCCCGAGGAAAAAGCAATGACAGGATCAGCTGATGGAGCTCTTTCCAACTCCCACATACAAGCTAAGTATGATGATCTGCCTCACGGCCCTAGAGGACTTCCAGTAGTTTCAGGGAGAATGAATCTTCTGTTTCTTTTCTCCACAGCAAAGTTTTCCAACAGCATAGATAATGCTCAATAAATGAGGGGTTTTTTTTCCTGTCTACTGGCTATTGCAATATTCCATTTTATTTCGTATTTTCTGTACCATGTAATTTGGGCCTTGTACACAGTGTTAATACATGCAATAATTATAATTCTCCTTGACTGCATCATATTTAAAGGTGTAAGCTTCTCAATTCATCTCCTTGAGGCAGATTACCCAGGAGACAACCCGCACATTACAGATGGAGCTACTCTGATCCCATTAACTGAACAGTGAGGAGAGCATTTGAATCACACACTCCAGAGCCTAGTGAAACCCTGATCTCATTAAAAGCAAAGCTGGCAAGGCTGTACCATTGGGGTGCCACTTTGGGTGTGCCTTTGAACTTAAGACTGAATCCAAGGGGCAAGTGTTGAGTGGAAATGGGACTGAGACATTGGGATGAGGTCCCTTACACCACATCCACCTGTGCCTGTGAACTTCTGATCCTTTCTACCAGACACCTCTCAGCAATTTCTGAAGGTGCCAGGGGGCTCAAACCACCAAAGTGAGGCACAGAAGGAAAATAAAAGAGCAGACAACTCAAAACCAAGTGGATTAATTAAATAATCTATATATTTACCAGTGATAATTCTACAGTAAAAAGCCTCCAGGGTTAGGCATTTTATAGGGATTTCAATTCCTTAATTTGGAAGGTTTGAAGCCCTGAGGATTGTTACTCTTTTTGGTTTTTTAAGTGATTTTGTGGAATTGTCATGGTGCAGGCTTTGTCTTTTGGGCTGTTTGCTGTCAATACAAACATCTTTCAAGGACAAACTGTACGACACTCCCACTGTCATATTACAACATGTATTTAATTGATTTTTTTTTAGTGCTTAATGGTCTATAGGTGCACATACTGATCTGAAAAATTAGGAAATCTGGACTACACTTGCTGCCTCAGCAAAAAAATTCTCTTTTCTATAACCAGGATAAAATATTTATTTACCAAATTTTGCATTTTGTTGTCTGATCTACTGCTATGGTGAAAATTATTGTGTGTAAGAATTAAGTACAGATTATTATTATGGTCATGTGGTAATTCTGGGTGTGGTAAATACATTGCATCTATACATCGAGTAATGCTACTGAAGATGAACAAAAAATCAAAAAACATATAGACCTCACTTACCCTTACTCTTCCTCCTTCTTTGTCCCAATCTAACAATTTTACACCATTATCGTTGGGAAACACAAACTCAAATACATTTTTCTTTTCCTCCTTGCTTTCTTTTCCCATTCACACCTCTCCTCCCACTCCTTTCAACTGTGCTTGTCAGAAATGAGAATCTAATATCCTGTTTGACTGGTAGGCTTTTCCAAAGTATGGCTCTGGAATTGTAACACAATGACAGTGGATACAGAGGCATAAAACTATTCTTTTTTCTGCAAGGAACCTGCAAAGGTTTAAAATGAAAATGTCAGTGAATCAGCTCTTTAAGTAGAAATGTAAGCTGTATTCAAACTCCAGCTGGTCATTTCTGTATGGAAAAAGAATGGCAGCAAGATTAAAAGCAGTGGCATTGTAAGTGTACCTTGAGCCTCAAGAAGATAATTTTTCCTTGTGATGATACCCCTGTTAGTGTCCCTGTTAGTTTGAGTCTTCCAGTACAATGGAAGGAAATCACAAATCCTATAAAAACTCCAAACCAAAACAAAAACCAACCAGTTTTTTATTTCTATTTTTCTTTTTGGATAAAAATGCAGAAATCTTTCCACACCAAGAGGGAACAGGGACCGAGCATTATGTTTTGCTTTTAGGCACTTTAGAGGTGGAACAAAGCAAAGGCAAACTAAATACCTAAACTAAATGAGAGTTAAACTTACCTTCGGGAAAAAGGGAATCAGAAGCTAGAAACAATATTTGCTTTTAAGCAGTGATGTGCTATAGATAAGACTGTTTTGTCCCAGCCTCCAGTAAGTACTCTGTCCTTGAATGCTCCCACAGGAGGGGAGGAGGAGAAATCAGCCAAATGAGAAACATCTCCTGCCATTTAAGTCATAAAAATTTTGCATAGCCAAGGTGAGGTGAAAGCACTGCTTAGAAAGCTGGCAATATCACATTGCTGTGAAGGGGATTTATCCGTACTTAGTTATGTATTCTTGTAAGAATAGGTCAGACGAGCTCTGGGTGGGTGGGAAAATGGTTCCTTTCTGGAGTGAGGTGCTGATGTTGCTCAGAGGAGCAGGAGACCCGTGTGACAGATGGGAGTAGCTGCCTCAGAGGTGATGGGAAGGCTTTCCCAAAACATCAGGCAGGTTTAGATGCTGGACAGTGAGTCACAGCAAGACAAACATAGAAACTGCAAAGACACAGTGGGCAAGACTGGAGTTGGATTTAAGCTTTTTCCTTTCTTTTTCGTGAGGTAGTTTAGTGGTGGGATTTTTTTGTTTAGTTGGTTTGGGTTTGGTGTGAATATGCTATTATTTATTTATTTAATCTGTTAACTATTTGGCATACGTGTTTTTAACAGCACCTAGTCTTTATTCAAGTGAAGTTATATGACTTTTTTTTCCTATCTTCTCCATGAATCTCCTTCAAAAATGGGCAGAGCAACCTCAGCTGCAGCTTCAGCTGCAGTTGTGTTTCTCTCACAGTTACACTTTTCTGGAAATAGGTAGGTACTTTTCCCTTAAAAATATACTCTCTTTTGGCAGGTATTACTGTATTATTTTGACAGTGCTATTGTAAAATGAGTGTTAGAGCTAGCAGACCCTATGAAACATGTCGGTATACTGTAAAAATATATGTAAATATATCTTAATAAATCCAATTAATTGCAGAGGCAAAAATTATTCTTATGGAGAAGTATTGTAGAAAAGGAAGGGATAAATCATTGCTCACAGCAATGTTTTAGTCTCTATCCAGAGAGTCAATGTGTGTGGGAGAGATCTGAGGCAAGGAAAGCGTCTCAAATTTCCCTCTACTCTGGTTGCAAAATTTTAGAGAGATGCTTCCCAGATCCGCCCTTACCATGTCAGGAGTCCTGGGGTGGCCGTACCTGCATAATCGTAATTTTATTCTTTTTTCTAAGAGAATTAGCACAGAGCTGGAAGAGAACAGCTTATTACATTGCTCCTCCCTATATCCCAGGCAGCACATCAGTTTAGAGTCTGCCCTAGAGTCTGTCCTGAGGTCTTCAGAGCTTCTGTGGAACTGACACCTTTCTGTGCATGGTAGGGTTGAGTTTTGTGGCAAGAGGCTGCTTCCCTTTATGCAGCAGAATGGACAATGCAGGCCAATAAAAACACACATCCATTGTACAGCATGAAAGAGGCTTCTCTGCAAAGACTGCTGTTTGTCTTCCCTTATGTCTTCTCCACTGCCAAACACAGAGTTCTTCTGCTCCTTCTGTCTCATCACCAGCTCCTACTCAGTGTGCCTCCTTAGCACGCTCTGTGATGGTGACACACACTCCATTGAACCCTGCTGGAGTCTGAAATTCCCAGCATGAGACAAATAAACAGCCTTTTTTATTTTTTTTAATTTTTTTTTTATTTTTTTGTCTAACTTCCCAGACTGACATGCTGTAAAATAAAATAAACAAGGATTTTGAAACCTACGTTGATCAACACTGGTGTGGTATGTAGAAAATATGTTGTGAAACAAATGCTTTGAATTAGGACAAATGCAAAGGGCTTAGGGCTGATTAATAGCTACTGCAGTCAAAGACTTCTGAGATTTTTTTCAGTGCTGTGGGCCAGGATAGAATTTCAAACATATTAATTAGCAATAGAGTGCATGTTTATTGGTGAACCACTAAGCAAAGCAAAGTAAATGCTAGAACAAGCCAAGAAATACTTTTGGGTACTCTGTCACAAAAAATCAAAGCAAGAGTACCACTGTCAGCCTCTGCATTAACTGGTCTGTAGGAGTGGGTGACTTTGAAGAGAGGGAGGAATGAAAGACTGATAGACTAAGGATAGATTTCACTCACTAGTCATGCACCAATATTTGATTGATGGATTGATTCAGTCTGACTGATGAAAAGCTCTATCAGCCTTCTGCTGCATCAAGACACAAACATGTCCAAACAGGTAAAAATACTCATCTGAATAAACTAGTTGTCCTAGTGGTGTATGAATAGGATCTGTACAACAGCTGGAATAATCCCTCACTGTAAAAATAATATTTTCCTCTTTGATGTGGTGAATTTTTGTATACAGATTGAAGAAATGTGGATTTTTTTTTTTTTAATCAAACTATCTGCTAGGAATGGGTTGATTAGACACCCTTTTTACCTCTTCCTTGGACTGGGATTTCACATGATGAAGACAGAGGTAAAAACAGAAAGTTGTCGAGCCTCAATTATCCCTTCACCCAAAGCGAGTCAGAGGTGAGGAGCTGACTGCCAAACAGAAAAACCACCTGCTCTCATGAGCTGGTAACTGAGTAACTGATTATCTGACAAAGAAATCTGGTGATTACAAAGGAAAAGGTCTCAAGGTCTTTGGTCATCTCATTTATTGGGAAGCAGAAGTGCTCTGCTACCTCAGTGGCTGCAGGAATAAGAAGGGATGCCAGGTGCTTAAGGGAAATCAATGCAAGTCTATATGCAAGGAGAAAGGCAAGATCCTGAAAACCTAAAAGGACTCAGATGAAGGTTCAATGGGGGGAAAACTTGGCTAAGTGAAGGCATATACTTATTTATATCACTACTTCCTTTAGCTCCATTTAGTTTTTCTCCTAAAGCATGGGCTAATGGCATAAAAGCCCTTGGAGAAGCTGTTATGTTACATGTTTCACAGCATCTGTGAAGAGGTGAACTGTGATCCAGGGCCTTTACAAAGCTGGTGAAAAATGATAAGCTCAAGCAACTGTGTTACAGTGAGGGAGCAGCACAGATCCTGATTCCTTGCTTTAGCAGCTGAAGCCAAAGTGCCCAGGTTGAAAGAATACTGACACACACACCAGTTAAGAGAAGCAGGAAACCTTTGTCCACTATGGTTGGACCCACCACTGCAGACTTGAAAGGGTCTGCCAAGAGACAATTCTTAGGCCCTTGGTCTCCATAATATTGACACCACTAAGAAGTTTCTCCATCCGATTTCTCTCCAGTCTGGAGCAGAAGCAGATATTTAGATATCCTCTGAAATTTGCTGAGCACCCATTCAGGGCAGGAGATCCACACCAGGCAAGGAAATTTTGCCTGTGAAACTACTCTGCAAGGCAGTCAGGCTGGGAAATACTTTCAGTTCTGACCACATGGTGATGCTTGATCTGGGAAGATGTCTAATTGTTCAGTTGTAAAAAAAATGTATCTTTGGCCTCCCCTGGTTAAAAAAGAGTTCAGCAACAAAGATACTGCCAGTTTCAAAACAAGCATAGTGAGAGAGGCAGAAGTTAGTACAGATACATCCAGAAATGGCATTGTTAAGCCTCCATCTCCTGGAGTCATGCGATTATGAAAAACACTCATGGTTTCATGGTTTGTTCTTTTAACACCTTGTCTTATCATGGTTGAAAAGTCAAGTTGGAAATGGCTGTGGAGCACAAGACAGGCAAAGGCAATTGCAGAGCTCGTTGGCTGCTTGGTTTTCAATTGCCTGATTTGGGTAGAGGGTTGGGAGTTCAGGAAAGCCTCTCCAGCAGAAGTGAGAGCTTCCTCCAGGTAGTTCTGTGGCAAGCACTAACAGCAGCTCTCATGAGGTCTATATCTGACCCCTTGTTGCTGTGATATTATTTACTTCACACCAGTACTGTGTGAATGATAACACTGTTTGGAGGTGTTTCAAGGCCAGCAGAGCCCTGTGGCACAGGACTGTATTGTACCATATGAAACTTTTAAGTCCTAAGTAACCACTGCCTGAGAATCCACCTCTTCCCTTCTGGTCACTTCTGGAAACCAAAAGTCAAAATTTGCTTTAAACCACAACTTGCTCCTGCAAAATCTCAGCCATGCAGCACACAAGTCCATCCCTACCAGAACAATACTCCCCCACAGGTCAGACCTGGTTCTAAGTCCCAAGTGCCACAGATGCCTTTTGCATCTGTTAACACCACACCTGTCAGGAAAGTGGACAATTACCTGCCATTACTGCAGCTTAAAATATTATGTTGGGACTCCATAAAGATGTCAGACTGGTAATGAAATGTATGGTACTCAAGGAACTTGCATCTTTATCATAATAACGCTAAAGGTTTCTCATATTCTCTGTTTTAACTGGTGGCTGATGGCTGCTGCTTTCCTAAAGCTTTCCTTTATAAACAAATAACATGCTGAATTTTCTGTTGTGAAAACTGATTTTACTAATCATAATATTTTCTTCCATGAACCTTTGGGCTGTTGCTGCAATTATTAACCAGGTTGATTTTTCCAGTAACAATTTGTACCAAGGTATTAGAGTCCTAATCAGTTTCCAGAAATACATACAGACTTATCCTCCACTGTTTTTGAAGTGTGATGGGAAATAGAGTATTTTGATTTCTAAGCTATAAAAGCATTTTTAAAAGTTCAAATATACTTAATCCATAAAACTAATTTATGCCTCTGCAAGTAGGAGAAACAAAGGTTACCAATTAATGGCCTGAGTTATTTAAAAATTACTGAGGTAGGCACTTTTCCTCCCGATTTTTGATGACTTTTCACATGCAAATGTTGGCCTACATTGTACTTGCGCTTACTAAAGGTAGACTTATGCAGATATGGAAATCCTTGCACAGTACTGAAAAGATAGATTTAATGTGCACTCTGACTAAACCATAACGTTGTGGTGGCACAAAGTACATCTGTTATGCTTGTGCACTACTTTAATCACATGAACAGCTGAGAAAAAGTCTGGGAAAAAGATTCTGGGCCAAATTAAAAAAAATGCCAAAACTTCTTATTGATTTGGGATGAGGAACAGGTTTCCACTGTCTTGCAATGTTTCACGGCTGGCACCATCAGCATAAGATACAGCTACAGTAAGAATTGTTTTATTTAATCAGTAGTGTTGCTTCAGTCTCCTGAAGTTTCCTACATATTTCTTTTTACTTCTTTAAACAGTCACTTTACCCCTGCGATACCCATTAAATATATTGCTCTTTATGGGATCAAATTTAGTAAAACACCTACATGCATATTTAGTATCAAAGACCTCTGAAGCCTATTTACTGAATATCAGTGTGCTGAATGTTCAGCAGTTTTTAATTAGACACATATCTGAAATTTTGTTGGAACATGTCCTTACCTATCATAGCAGCAATAAGACACAGCAATGTGTTTGATTATGTTTTCTTGATGGTTACTGAAACTAGTTTAAATAGTGTGATTCTACTGAGATGTTACAAATGTATAATCTCGGGGAGCACATTAGATAAAATCTGCAAGGAAGAGAGTGGTGGGAAGTCTGGGTCCCCCATGCCCTTCCACAGGATGTTTTATTTATAGAAGCAGGACAGCTAGACTGAAGATTAGTTAACACCAAGGCACATTATGAAAAGGGAAAATAAATGTCTTCTTAGAGGTTTTCATAGACACATTCAAGAAGAATCTCTGTGGATCCAGAGAGTGGATTAAGCCCTCTCTGATCATAGTATTTTATGAGATATATTGAAGATTTTAGCCTTGATCTGGTAATACAAGCTTGGTTTTATTTATGCAAATACTATTGATTTATTAGGCACCCTTAACTCTACATCACATACCAGGAAAGGGGAGGGAATGAGTGAAAAGCTACTGCTTATTCACAGCTTTAAAGGAAGTCTTTAAGGCATTTTGTTCTGGGAGGTGAAATTATCTATTCCCCCAAAGATTCAATGCAGAGTTGCTGAGCTTTTTTAATTGGTCAAAATTACACTTAAGCTCTGAGGTTTTTCTCTCCTTCTCTCTCTCCTCTTTATCTATTTTTCTCCTCTTTCCTCTTTCTCTCTCTTTACTGCCTTCTTTCCTGCTTTTCCTTATTTCTTTCTTTCTTTCTTTTCCTCATAGATTTGTATTTTTTTCCTTCTACATCCTAATAAGAGTCTCAAAATATTCCTGATGGACTGAGGCTTCACAAGGAGAATAATAGGCATAATAACTATCATACAGCTAGAGCATGCTGGGTATATCTGTCTCCCTATAGATGCTGTTCCATTTTTATTCAAGTGGAAATTGCAAGAGTTGTGTAGATGGGTCCTCTGAAGATCTCTGAATCAAACCAGTTTTAATTAATCTTATCAATCATTTCAGAATAATCAAATTAATGAAAAAATGTGGTTGACTCTTTGATTCCAGCAGCAGCTACATTTTATCATATGAAAAAATGGCTTTTCCCTTTGTATTCTAAATGATTGAAATTTGAAAAATAGATTTGTTAACTTCATAAAGGGCAGTAAATGTTATTACAAAAGTGGTTGGTTAACTTGTCACTGTTCTGTTCTGAGGTTTGGAGTAACACTCACAATGGGATTATTGATATAAATAGCATCTTTTTAGGAGGAGGAAAGCAACATGTTCCTTTACAGTAGTTCATTTATTAAAACCTCAAGTAATCTTCACTCTTTCAAAAGATGGGAGCTCCTTGAAAATAAAGGGTATATTAATGAGGGGCATATAACTCACCAAGCTTAGAGATATTCTATCACTCTTTAGGACCATAATATGGATTTTGATAGTGTCAGGTGTATGATGAAGAGCCGTGGTCGCTGCGTGGCACTCTGCAAAAGCAACGGGAGTACCTAGCCCATCTGCTAACTGCAGTTTAATAGCTTGACTTCTGGCACATTGCTGGCAGAAAAAGCGACAAACACTGCTTTATACACTGAGCAATGTGCAGTCTACACTAGTTCCATTTTATTTAGACAGTAAATTCCTCGGGGCAAGGTATCTTTCTGTGCTGCATTTGACAAACACTTTGCACAGTGAGGCTCTAGGTTTGGGACTAGGTGTCTTTGCCACTGTGCAGAGATGCTGGGGCCAGCAGCCCGTGAGCTCCTGCTGGGAGCAGAGGCAGCCCAGCTACAGCACCAGAGAGCTGTGCTGGCATGGCTGAGAAAGTGACAGGCTCCCGTGTGTCCCTGACAAGGACGGTGCTGTGCCATGCCAGCGCCACCACGCCCCGTGGGATCCGTGACAGTGGAGCTGTGCCCCCCCGATGTGCCAGCCTGGATCTCCCCGAGCTCAGGCACCTTTGTGCCATGACTTGTATCCCAGGACAAAATGGCACACAAACCATCCCAGGTCTCCTGCCTGTTTGAGACTCTTGGTTCCACCATGTGCCTGGTCCTGTGAAACTTTTATGCATTGAAGTAGCACCAGGGATTTCACCAGATCGTATTACCTATATAATCTATTTAAACTCGATTATGGTACTTTCTTGATTGTATGTCTGAGCATTCTATGCTTTATAGGGTGTTGCTCAGACTGGTTTTAATGGGATTAAAGAGCTTTTAGAAGTTGTTTCTATAGGAATTTGACCCAATTTTTCTGATGTTATAAGATCTACTCTGGCCATAGGAATTGATTGATGTCCTGCAGATCCAAGGTGTGTTGGCTCCCCTCTCTGACCCTGTATTTCAGTGTTGACTTGCATGTTTTCAGTGGCACATTCTGGATTTCATTTCTCTGCTCACTTTTTTTTCTGTACCTTGCAACTCATCCTTGCTTTGGGAATGTCAGTGCAGTTTGGGGAATGCAGTAGTGGCAGGTGACAATGAAGTGCTTTTCTTGATTCTAAGTGCTGATGCCCATACAATGACATGGTAGTACTACAGTAACATTCATAGCATTAGTCGAGTTCCCCTCTTTCTATGGACATGTTTTCCCATCTCTGGTTCTCACCTTTCACATCTTTCTGTGTGTTCCCTTAGAGCTGGGAGGCTGCTACCTGCACTTCTCCCAAATGAGAGAAGGAGAAGGGAGATGCAAGACAGCAGCACATGCTCCTCTCTGTACGGGTCTGCAGCTGTGCCAGTTATTGAGCTGCAAACAGGCTGCAGCAAAAGAGCAGGAGAGGGAAGGACGCCATGCTAGGCAGGGAACTCCTGTCTCACAAGAGATTTGGGTCGAAGAAGGATCCAGGTACCTCTGGCAACACCTTGTTAATATCCCTTTGAGTGATAAATGCAAGAACTCAATACCTAAGTTGAATTATCTTTTCTTTTCTAAAGAATTTTTCTTTCTAAAATCTTTTTAAATATAGCTTAGAAATGGAGTGTCCCACAAATATCAAGCAAAAGTAAACTAAATATTTTTACCATTTCAAATCATCCTAATTGAATGAGAAGGCTGTGTATAGAACTGTAATTCTGTCCAGAGGCTGCTTGTCAAGTCATGTTTTTATTGTAATTACCTGATTTGTTGAGCTTTAATCGTATTTACTTTCGAAGGTCAGCTGTCCTGCTCTAAAATGGTTAGTGAAGGCTATGGGAACACATAATACTCATGGGGAGAAAAGCAAAGACCACATATGCTCTTTTAATTTTTACTTCACAGGAGAAGAGGAAATTTTTTCCTTCACTTCTTAGCAGTCCATATTTCTTCATCAGTACTATTTATTTTTTGGTACATAGTAACTCCTAGAAGTGCTGCTTGTGTCTGGTCTCCTGTGAATGCTTCGATATATATGTCCATATTGAGCATCAACCATACCTCAGAGACCTTATAATTCGAAGAGTCAAAACAAAGCAAAAGAAAAACAATATCATTCTCTTCACAGAGAACAGAAAGGCACAAAATGTTGCATTGCACCCTCCCAACTTCGCTTAACACCATCATCACAGAGTTCTCAGCTCTCTACGTCACGAGTGTGTAGGTGAACAAATAATCTTCTGTCTTCCCGTCTGCGTGAGATATGTACAGAAAAATACTTAGTCTCCCTCCCCCCAAATCACTTCTACAAACTGGAAGAAGACCAATAAGTCTTAACAGTGAACTTAGAAGCAATCAAATATACATCATGAATTTTCAAAGTCGCTCCAAGATTTTGTTGTTGTTGTTTACCATTTGATAATGTTACAAACTTAGCTGTCTAGAAAAGATTTGCAGAGGAAAATAAACCTGTTCCCCATGGACGATGAGAGGTATTTGTATTGTTCTTCTACCTCAAAAACAGTTTCAGGTAGAAGGCTAAGCTTTGAGCCTCTAATCATTGGTGTCAGGATACTCTGCAAGGCAGACCTTTATGATTCAACTACCACATATAACAAAGAAAAAAAGAGCAGGTTCTATCTTTCTTTTTAAAATAAAACTATTTTTTTAAAATAAAGGTAGCTCATAATTTTTCTTTGTTCAGCAGTCCTTGTTTGGGTTGATCAGTTTAGTCTTCAGTTTCGTTTCCAAACTGTCCCTGCAATGGAAGACCACAACTGCAAGGAGGGCTCAGTGGCAACTGACTCATGGGTTTTTCCCTGGAACAGCCATTTTGTGTGCAGCCTGCTGATTAACTCTGCTACAGCATAAATCCAGCAGAGGAAAATCCCCAAATAACAAAATAGCCTAACATATAAAACCAACAGTAGACTTTCAAATACACTTCATTATTTTTAAAGTCTTTGTGTTCCTTACAATTCAATAGGAGTGTTAATATATTCATAAGCACTAACCTTAAGTCATTGCTACGTGCTCAAGCATACATTCTATTATCAGTGGATCTACTGCAATTCTTGGAAGAGGGAAAATTGCTGAGTACTAGTGTAGTTGGCAGCTTCTTGTTTCTTATATTCTTGTTGAACAGATGAACTTTCCTAGAGCTCACCTAAAGAGAAGGACTTTTGTAACTCCTTTCTCACCTTCATCTCCTTGATTACCCTCTCCCCTACTCCCAACCTAATTTTGAATTGCTACTTTTAAGTAAAATCTTCTTTACTTTCAAGCAAAATCTTCTAACAAAGTTTATATTTAAGGTATGAGCACAATAATTTTCCCAAGTAAATAATCTATATTCTTTCCACTTTTGTAGTGGGCTGTTTTATTCTCCAAAGTATGTTTTATTAGAAAAACATTTCTAGCTGGCTACTCAGCTCAAGTAGTTGGACACTGTGTTACTCAGTGGTGTAGTGAAAAAATGGAATGGAAAAACTCACCCATTTGTTCTTCTAAAGTGGGCAGCATGGGAGTAATCACTCTTCCAACTATCCTAGAAACATCTGTATTAAAGTTTCCTGTGTTTACCTGTAACTGCACTCTTCAGATGAGTGGTCCCTTCTGGAAACTTAAAAATACCCCACTGTAGTATCTCCATTTCTGGGCCTGCATGAGCCTCTTTGACCCTCTGTTCAAGGAGATGTATTTCCAGTTTCTTTTCTAGTGACATTCTTAGAGGGCTGGAATAAGGATTTTGTCAGTTCACATTAGCAAAGCTGGGCAGAGGAAATGACACCACACCCGCTTATGCAAAGCATGTTATATATCCATAGGCACACCTCAACAGCATTAAACCATAATCTAAAGAAACCAGAGGAAGTGCACGACAGGGAGAATTAGGTCCATCACAGGGTTTATCCTGGTTCCCCCAGGTCCTCACTGTAACTCCCTGTGGCAGTTTGAGGTCTATCAGCACAGTGTTTCCTGCAGCACACGCCTCCTCACCTGCTGCTGGCTCAAAACACGACTACAAGAGCCCTAAAGGAAGCAGAAAGAAGGTAAACCATGTAAATAAGGATACTGTGGTTCATCTCAGCTGTGGTTCATCTCATCATCCAGCTGTGTTCTCCTCCTGCACATGAAAAATGCACCCTTTTTGAACACTTGACTCTCTGTTAAAGAGTTGTACACATCAAAGGACTATTTAAAGGACTATTAAGGTCACAAAAAAGGAGACCAAGCCTGAGCTATTCTATTTACTGGAATATCAAGGGATTGCATACAGAACTGCTTTGCTAAGGACATTTTAACATCAGCCCAAGATACACAGGAAGATACTGATTCCATAATAAAGAGAGCTAAAATCTAGGAATAAGGGCTTTCATCACTATAATACAGGAATTCTGGAAATACATTAAAAAAAAACAAAACAAAACAAAACCAACCAAACAAAAAAGGTCTTCTAATTAGAACTGAGATAAATTCTTTTTCCAGTAAAATCCCTTCCTTAAAATAGATGTGTATCCAGTAATAGTGCAAATAGTGACACACTGCCAACACTCTACTTTCTGACAGACAGAATTTCATACCAAAATCAGACCCAATTCTTTACTTTTATACGTGAATAAAGAGCAGCTTTCTTCACGCAAACTGCTCGAAAGCTTACCCACCTTCACCTCTGACTCCTGTTTTATAAAGGATATGCTGTAATGATATGCTCACATATGGGATTATGGAGTTAAACTAGGCAAGGTCTTAAAAAGGAATATTAATTCTATTGTACACAATTCCATACTTTGCCACCTTCCTTTCAAACTGTAACCTTATATTTAGTTTTTAAACTTAGAACTCTTACTCTTTGTTATATTGTATGGTTAACAATTTCAAATTGTACCATGTCTCCTTCCTCACTTAGAAAGCTTTTGTTCACTGCTTCATCACTCCCTGCATGTAGAGACAGGCAACCACAGTCTGTAGGCTACAATAATAATGGCACACCAGATAACATCACCGGATCAGCTTCATGCTACAAACATATCTGAAATTTTCCATGCTTCAGAAGTACTAGGAGGCTTGGTAATCCTATGAGTATTAGGAAACTTCTGTTTATGACAATGGGATCTAGTTATGCCAAGGAAAAAAATGTCTTGCATGGAGAACTTGACACCTGCAATATAGAAAAAAAAAGGGGGGGGGACTAGAAGCGATAAAAAAGTCAAAGCAGAGATAAAAAATGGCAACAGGAAATTAGGCAAAAAAAAATAAAGAAAAGGAAGAGAGAGAGAGAGAATTAAGTACATATTCATACTACTAATCCCTTCAGAAGGCAGAATTTCACCAAACCCTGACTTTTCTAGGTTCAGCATTTCTGCCAGAAGCTTCCCTGACTTGAATTTGAAGACAGTACTTAGCATTTGTGTGGCACAGGGGATGGAGAAGAGGTATTGTGTCTTTTAAACGTAAGGAGTGACCAGTGGGTAATGTTGCAGTTATTTCCCTTTTCAGCTTAGGTTTTCAAGAAGACACTACTAATAATGACTGGGATTTTTTAAAGGCATGAGCTAATTGTTCTGCAAAAAATAAGAATAGAACCAAAATACAATACAAATTCATAGGAAATTTACAAGAGATGAAATTCTGGGGACAATAAGTTACAAATTTATTGAGGGCAAAGTCAGACAGGCCACTAGAAATCTGAGTCTCATTTCTCAGTCAGGCTAGGCCCTTGCAATCCATATGCATTACTCTGCATGATGATCAACTATTTGTTTTTTATTAAAAATACCTCTTCAAAGAAGACATAAGATCTTGATTTGGTGCTTTGTTTTGTCAATTTATCCCTCCCGACCAGTACTGTTAAAGATGTGCACCCTAACTTCTATCTGAATGGGACTCCTCCCTTGTCATGAACTCTATTTTTCTTCTTAGATACAACTAATTAGCTGTATTCAATATAGCTCATTTGAACAAGCTTAACTACAACTAATCCAGATCAGTTTGTGTGCCTGTCTCCAAGATGTCTTGGTCACCTAGAATCCTCCACAGCTGCAATTCATTATTTCCCAGTTACTGATTCCCAGCACCAAAAATGCTGAACAGTACTGGCCCAGTATTGATCCTTGAGGTAACTTCCCAACATCAGGATATAACTGTTCAACAGCAAGTCAGCTTTACCCATTGACCACTGATGACTATGATTTTGAAAGCTGTCAGGTGCCAACTTTTAATCCATTTAATATGTTCTTTATTGGTGTTGCATAGCATTGATTCCACAATCAGAATATTATGCACCACTGATTCAAAGGTCTTTGAAAAGTCCATTACATTTACAGAATATCCCATCAATCAGTCCTCAAAACGGACCAATGAAATTATGTGTAAAAGACGCTTATTTTCTAGGAGTTTTTTCTGTTATTCCATTAGAAATGAAGAAGGCTGGTGATATACCTCATCATCAGATAAAAGGATACCATCCCCTTCATTTCCAAATGCAGCAAAGAGAAATACTTATTGACGTTTTCTGTTCTTTTTGCATCCTGAATAATACTGCCATATCCTCTCCACTGTGTTTTGTTGCCATCTCAATGGAAGAAACCTTCCAAACATTTTAGATCATCAAACGTCTATTTGTCCTTTATCCTATCATATGTTTGTCTATTATGACAAATGTAGATTAGCACACTTTTTTCTCCTCCTCTTGCATCAAAATATGTTTTGATCATGGAATTTTTTCAGAGAATTTCAACTTTTCATTCCTATTTTTCTTTGTGGATTTTGTTTAGGATTTCACCAAATTTTTGTTCTTTAAATCACCACGTTGTGTGCATATATACATCATTATTATCAATCAATGTCAATGTGAGAGTTAGTGGCTTGATAAACCAAATCTCTTCGTGTTGCCTCTTACTAAACTTGTTACCCGATTGACTGAATATTGGAAAAATTGGTATGACAAGAAACCTTAAAATATGGAGCATGTAGTTGAAATGACAGTTCCATAGAAGACAGTCACTGAGGATATATGAAAGGAAAAAGAGCTTATGTGGTTTAGGCGCATGAACTGGGCAAGGGACGCAGAGGAATCAGCAGAACTGAGAACCATTGTGGTTGTTGCTTGCTGCTGTGAAGAGAGAGCTTTGACAGTCTATAGGTTCTTTCCCAGATCCTGCTCTTAACTTTGTAAATGGCCATTCTGCACACAATTTCTTCCAGCAAAGCAAATTGCTTTTGTTATTTGCTTTCAAGCTGAGCCTTCAGTTCATAATGAGTCTTGATTCATAATCAATTTTCTAGGTCTGACTTTTTCGGTTCTTTTTCTGAAAATCCCATTCACAGAAATTATCTTGAATAAGATTATAAACATAAATGACCTCTTCCAGTTATTGAAGTTTTAATACCTGCTAGAATCTTTTGTGTAGTATATGCTGTGCCAGAGTAGCCTGCCCCAAGCTTGGAATTTCTCTGTGAATGGGGCAGTCAGTACTTTTCCTTAAATTATTAATAAACCTAACATCTCATTTGACTTCACTTTCTAGGATCTATTCGTGGTCATCTGTGTTAGTATACTAAAGAGATAAAGCAAAAGCAGACCTGCTACTTTTTCCTTTTCTGGAGTACAAACCACTTTCATAATATTTTTTCATGGTAACATGTCAATTAAGCATGTAATGTATCAAGTAAACATGGTGGGCATGCCATCTTCAAGTCAAAGCTTTTTTTCTCCTAATCAAATCCTTTAAAATCAGCTAAGCAGACATACAGTTGACCCTAGTATCCCATCTCATGATTTCTTGTGCCCCCCTCTAGATGTGACCAGCACATGTCTGACAGCTGTTTGCAACTCCTACTTCTCTTTGGCCTTTGCCAGCCTTTCTTGTGTAACAGCTGAAGGGAGTTGTTCTGCACTCCTCCTAGCTGACTTCCTGAGACACTAGCATGTGGAATGATCCTTCCTAACAATCTCGTTTTGTCATATATAAATAACGTAACTGTGCTTTGGACTGAGGCTACCCTATATTCAACATAACCAAATCAGGCTCACTGATCCTTAAACAACCACTGGTAGTTCCAGCAAGAAGAATTCATTTTTATGCTATAAAGAAGTCTAGTAAGTCTATATATCTGAATTGTAGTTCAAAAGAAAAGCATTTGGAAATATTTGTAATGAGCATCCTTTGATTACAATGGGACCAAGATTTTTTCTTTGACCAATTTTTTGTTTCCATTTTGAAATGCTGAAGAATGGATAATCCATCAGCACTGTCTACACAGTTCAAGAACTATTGTCAGGACATATAAAAAATGCCTGAAATGTGAAGGCCCGACACAATGCACATTTATGTCAATAACAGTGCATTTTTCTACAGAAGTCATGGACTTTGCATCAGATTTCATCACAAAGAAAATGATAAAATGCTTGAGAACTCCAGTCCTGTTCTGTTAAATTAAATGAAATTGCTATAGATCAAAGGAAAGCCCAAATAGTTAGTATGGAGAAACAATAGGATCGTGCATTCTTAAAGAAAATGGAAAATAGTAATCATATTCAGAAGAAAAATGCAATAAAGAAAACAATTTGACGTAATATTCTGTTGGCAAAAAAGATATCTCATTTTCAATTTAATATTAAAAAATTGCTCACATTAATTCTCTTCAGTTTTCCAATATACATGTATGAGCTGCAGATTGAGCTGTGCAATTCATCATAAGTGTTATTTGCCAATATAATGTCCAGACTACTGACTCTGACAAGAAGGAACAACTTACTTGATACTTTACATCCTTCATATTCTCAGTTCTTTACTCCTGTCAGAGATTGAAATAGTTCATGCCTCAAACATTGATACAAAGTTTTGCTCATTTTAAAAAAACTGTATAACGAAGCTACAACCAAAGAAGCTTCCCTGAAGATGCCTGACTGGAACTTTGGACTGAAATTATATAAATGGAAAACACATTTTTCAATCACCTGAAACAAACAAGTAAACAGGGAAAAGAATGTGAGCCAAACCCAGCAGCCATGCTAAGAATCATCTCTGTCTTGCTTTGAGGTGGGGGAGATAGTAGCCCACAGACCCATTTGGTGGGAGCAGGTTAGCACAGATTTCTCCCTAGCCAAGGTGGGGGGAGGAAGTTTCAGTGTGTTGTACCCTCTGTTCAGGGGCAGTGAACCCATCCTCCCTTAAACAACTGGCTATGGAACCCCCAACCCTGGGAAAGCCACATCCACAGGACATTCACGTGAGAGAGGCAGCTGAGGGGGTGCCTTAATCCATCAAAGTCCTCCCCGAAGTGTCCCCCAGAGTCACTCCTGCAGCCTTGCAGCACAGGACTGCAAGTGATGCAACAAACTCAGTCTGTTGTAAGAGACAATGGGAAACTTCTCTGCTCAGGGAGGAGCCTGGATGTTCCTACCTGGCCTGAGCATATATTAACCTGTCAGATTCTAGGCTTTTCGAGGTGACCTTCACCGTCAAGAAAACCAGCTGCAGAGGATCATTGGAGCATCATTGGGATCCATAGAGTGGTGATATTTTCCTTACTCTCTTTCTGTCACCCCCACCTTTTTTCCTATTTTTTTTTCTCTCTCTCTCCCCCCCGCATTTGCTATCAAATAAAACCCATACAATTGTCACTGGCATATGGTCTCGTTTGCACCTTAATTCAGGCAGGGGCATTTCTAAGAACCTTACTAATTGGAACTTGACAACTCCCTATGTATTTTACAGTGCAATAGTGTTATTTAGTTCATTTAAAAAAAATATAAAATGTATGTAAAATAGTTGATATTGCCTGCCAGTGTCTTTTATAAGCACTAGTGTGAAGAGTATGTGAAGTCCAAAGTGAGGGAATAGCAAAGGCTAGGAGTACTGCAAATATGTTTTACACTGCCTGAACATCATTCCATGAAACTTTTACACTACTTGGTTTTCATCGGGTAATTTCACTTCTTTACTGATAGTTCAGTTCTTAGTATCATGCACATAGATAGGTAAGAAATATGGAAGTAGTACTTTAAAAATTTACACAAAAATGCCTACAGTGGTTCAGGTAGACCTCTGCCCAAATGGAAGAACATGGACAAAATGATCTCTTCATCAAACTACAGATGTTCAGGATGTCTTTTATCTCCAGTTTTTCAGGCAGTGTCCAAATTTCATAGCCTAACTTAAGTCCTAATTATGCTGTCTATGCACTTTTGGGGAAAACCTGATTAGAATATATTTATTAAAAACCCAATCTACAGAGTGCCAAAATCTAGTTTCACTGAGACTCCTGATCATTTCCATAATGCAAACTTATCTTTCAAAATGGTAATGAGAGAGTCAACATAGACTACATTGAAAGAAAGAATTGTTTTCTTTTTGAGTTTGCCTGTGTATTTGCTCTTCCATAGCCTGGATGCATCATAGATGTGTGTCCTTTAGGCTAATGTGATCCCACACATTGATGGAAATTCGGCTGTGATACTGTCAATGAACGAAACCAAGATTTTGTCTCTAAAGTAGGAAAGACATTCAAGGCTACAATTTTGGCATGGAATAACATACATTGAGATTTCAGGCTTCACAGAATGTCAAGTAAGTGTAGGATTGGTTTTGGGGCTGTTTTTCTACTCTAGTGCAATCTTTGTTTTGCAGAACCATGGTTTGAACTTAGACCTCCCATATCACAGGCAATATTGTAGCAACACAAATATTGGCCTGCTGCAGTTAATACCACAAATACAGCTCTTAATTGGGCTCCAAAAATCTGTTCAGTCAGGAAGGAAGACATGCTCTAGACATAGGTTAAAAAACCAATTTCTCAGGGTAGCAGGCTGCCATAGACACAGAGAAATGACACAGGCCCAAGTGCCCATTTCCCCCTGTACCTCTGTGGATGACAGGATGGCTGCAGCTGCCACTGAGAAGCAGCAATCAGATTTATGATCCAGTCATGCTTCTCTCAACAAGGTCCAGGTTTCCCTGTCTTACAGATACATTGAAAGTTCTTACCCCTCAATTCTGGATCAATAAAACTAATTTTCTCCCTACTCTACTGAAGAGCACTGAGTTGGGCCTGCCACCAGCTTAGTTCTTACCACTTCAAGACTATTATGAATAAATAGATGAGCATGCAACCCAGCCTACAGCCTGAATAGCAATTTGCCTTTCTTTTTTTAGAGCTAAATACCAAGGAGATTTTTTTGTCTCTCTGTACCATATCCTGGCTTCTTATACACAAAGCAATTCACTGGAAATAGAATTCATCTCTTTTTTTAAGTATTTTCATTCTTTACATTAATCAGAAGTTAATCAGAGTAAGTGGGAGTCCCATGTTCCCAGAATAGACCCAGAAAGCATTCAGAAAGCAGGAGCTACGCTGGTACTCTTCTGCAAAATGTTGCCATGACAAGAGAACAGTTCCTTCTTCTAAGTCTTTTTTGATTGTTTCTGAGGTCATCTTGGGCAGCCAACACTATGTGAGAGAAGAATGAGAAGCTCAAAATCATCATAATAATACCGAAATAGGCTAATTTTCACATTATGTAACTAAATGGGAAAGGAAGGAAATGAAGATAGCATTGGATTAAATTAATGTAGTTGCAGATCACTGTAGTCAGAATAATCATCTTGTGTATGATTTAAAAAGGAGAGGGTGTTATGTTTTTTTTAATGGATCCAGCTGCAAGCAATTGTGAAGGAACTAAATAGAATCAGTAATGACGGTCTAAGAAAGAAGCAAATGTTGTTTGTTTCTTTCTTTCTTAGGGGGAAATCAAATAAATATTTGACTCAGAATCTAAGACAGACTCCATAAACAGAGCATTTGATAGGTTGTCACAAACTAAAAGACCAGTTCTCCATGAGATGTCTGGAAGGTGGTGTACAGAAAGATCAACTTCAGCATTCTCCAAGTCAGTGGGAAAAGAAATCTTTCAGAATATAGGTTCTATCTGCCTGCTGGGATTTACCTCCCTGGGCAATCCATGTCTCTCTCCACTTTTGGCATTTCCTCACTAGGTTATCCCTGGTATCAGTCCTTCACTTCCAACTGCTGTAGAAGTTAATCCTGGTGACTCTCAGATAAACCTTCCAGTTTATTAATAAAATCACTCCTAACTTTTAAAAAAGATAAGACAATATAATCAGTTAGAAACTAAAAACAACAGCCACCAAGACCCGAAATTTAGGAACCAAAGGAAGTCCTGGTCAAACTTGCAAGTCAGCAGAGGGCTGAAATACATTGCTTGTCTAACAGGGATCCCTGGCTGTTCAGGCAACTGGTGTCTGGTATCTCCTTCACACACTGAAGTCTCCTGATCCACACAGCAGGGAATTATCGCCCATCTCGCCTGTAGTGTACCCAGCCCTTAACAATGTATTGGCATAGAAAGAGGGGGGGAGGTGAGAGAGGAAAGGGGAGGAGTTGCTTAATTTTTTCCCAAAAGCTATAGAAAATTACTCCTTTTACCCCTCCAACTGAAATAATTTCAACCTGCCTGGTGTGATTTACTGCACCGACCCATCCTTAAGGACTACAGTAATCAAGTTGTCCTTTAGTAACCTGTAATTGTCACCTTTCCTCCATTGTCTTGCAATACAGGAAAGACTACCTAAAGCCATAAATGTTGGAGAGGGTTTAAGGCTATGAAATAAATCCTGGGGCAGCACCAGGTGTCTAACTCTCAGTTAAATAATTAAATGTCTCTTTTCCTCCCTCAACAAACTGGCCACCTCTGAACATTCCTTGATTGCCCCTTGCTGTCCTTGTTGCAAGGCAATGATGTGGCTTTCATGATGAGCAATCCCACTAATGGCAATAGGACTGCTCAACTCTTGTACAGTCTTTGCAGATATGGGCTTCTTGACTTGGCCAAATTCCCACATGATAGAGCTGTCAAACGCTGGAGAAGCACAATTTACTTTCTAAAGTGCAAAATGAGACAAAGAATGGGAGAAAAAGTAATTATAATGGCAGATTAATTTCCTATCAGAGAAGACAGATTATAAAGGGTAATGTTTCTTGGACCTTTTCGAATGCACCACTTTGTAGCAGTCTGAATGTAAAATGATATGAGGAAATACTATTACAGAGAGTGGCGCTGTTTGGCCTGCCTGTTCAATAGGCTCACTTTTTTATTTTGTTTTGTTTTTAGTTTAAGGGGAGAAATTTAATTGTTTGCCCTGGAGATAACGAATTTTATTCTGAAATTTGAAAATCATGTATGTCAAAAAATACTCTGGGATTTGTAAATGTTAGACGGCTTGTATTCAGAGTACTTGTGACTTCTCCAAACTATTCTGCACATATGAACACTTCTCAGAAGGAAGAATAGAAATGTTTTGTTGATACTTAGCACAGCTAAATGTCACCCTGCAATAGAACTCATTAGCAGAGGTATCATTTCTCTTTCCCATTTTAATAATAATTCATCTAAACAAATAAGCCATGCATCTGTTCGGTACGACCACGCTGAAACTAAATGTGGAGAAAACCAAAAGCTGTTCAACTGGAATATGTTATGGGTAACACTAGTTTTCACAAACATGTTCTATCCTATGGGTAAATCAACTTTTCTCCAAAGGATACTTATGGATAACTGTGCATCGTTAATAGGTTGTTCTTCTGTGCTGCTAAGATAAAGAGCATGAATTTTGTTGTATTCATTCACGTACAAATTCAGTGTACAAATAAGACAAATAGAATAAAAGACCAGAGAATTTGCAGGTGATGTATTCTATAAATTGCAGCTGTGAATTGTCAACTATTGGAATGTTGTTTTCCTTTCACTTACTACCTGTTGGAAATATTCTGATGTTTTAAAAATCATTCTTAATCACTCTTAGTTTGCCATTTACTCAGGATTAGTTGACTGCAAATGAACTAACACAGAATTAATTTTATTGCACTATGGCTAATTTTTCATGTTTATGAACACACTGACCTTGAGTTTTCTTACGTTTTATAGTTTTTATTAGGAGAAATGTAGATTTCACCTTTTTTTAATCTTTTTGGTGAGTTACCTGGACCTTAAAATCTTTCATTTGGACAAACATTCCTACCAATAAATCATTCACTAGAATGATCAGATAAAGTGTACATGAAATATGCATGAACATAATTGAAATGAGTTTATTTAAGAGCTCAAATGAGTGTTTGTACACAGCTTTCTGAAGCATTTATCCAGCACTACTGAAAATAGTATAATTTTTGAATAAAAAGAAATGACACCAGATAAATGTACGGCTGACAGCACACTGGAGGAAAACTATACAAGATATTATTGGGACGGTAAAACTTTGCATGGAAAAAAACAAACCCACCAAACAATTAATTTTTCATTGCATATCCCACACTGAAAATGTGGGATAAATGTTCTTACTTGTCTGGGCAAACACAAACTTGTGTTGTTAAAAGCAGAGTTAAAATCGAAAGGAAAAATGCGTCATAAACGCATTGGTAGAGTCATCATAAATGTCAGTAATGCAAAATGGGGAGATTGAAGATTGCTTGATAGAATTGTGAATTACCAGGGTGTGTTCCAAAGCAGATTTTTTCAGTCATTGGTTCTTTATACTCTACAGCAACGCTGATTTCACATTCAACTTGTTCGCTCTTGTTTCTAAGAGGGGGAAAAAAAGAATGTTTCATATATTTATATTATTTATATATTTTCACCCGGGAATATTCCTCACTTTAAAAAAAAATCTGGACTAGTTATTTGGTGAAGCTTCAAAACCTTTTGCAGACATTAACTAGTTAAATTTCACAACACTTCTGTGAGGCAGAAAATTAAGTTTTATAATTCCTATTTGTTGAAAAAGGAAACTTAGAGACAAAGGTTTAGTGATTTACTGAGTCCACAGGAAACAGTATAAGAAGTGGAAAAAAAACTTGTTCCAGCCCATTCCTGTGGCTGGTAACACACCAGAGCACAGGACAATTATAAAATTTTGCACACTTTATCCATAGCCTACCTTTTTACTCCTTCGCTTTTCTACTCAGATAAAAAACATTTTAAGCCAGGCATTATTCCATAAAAAGTACTGGTATGTCTATTTCTGTCATCTTGTTTCTTCAAACAAGCTGATTTTTTTACTCTTTTGTTTAAAAGGCTACATTATCTTATAGACAAGTTTGTCTTCCTCTCAGGAATAAAATATGCCTGTGGATACTGAAAATGTGACCATCACCAAATGTTTAAGACCCACACTAACAAAGACAACAAATGATGGCTCCACACCTTTGTTGGAGCCTTTGGAATAAAGCAAATCATGTTGTTAGTTAAACCAAATGTTTTTTTCCAAAGCTAAAATGTTATTTCATTGAAAACAGTACCTGAAATAAAGTTAAGAATACATTCTCAAATATTTTAGACTGGAAATTTTGAAATCAGATTAAATTTCTGCTTTCTGACTAAAATATTTATTTACTGATTTAAAAGAACAATATTAATACATTAAATCAAAAATTTCCCCACTCTTTATATTTGTTATGATTGCAATAAATAGGATAAGTTCTGGATTTATTTCTGTTCCTCTTATCTTCACCTGTGCCCCTTCCCCCTTCCTTTTATGTGTCACTCCATTCAATTTTCAAACCTTTCTTGACTTTGGAAGGCAAAAGGGGAATAGTGCGAATAAGCTACCACACATATTGAGAAAGTGGTAAAAAATTATAAAAGTGGAGAGAAGACAAAAAACTGATGCTTCATAAATTAAAGAAGGTTTTGAGGTAAATTGACTTAGAACAAAAATTTTCCCTGTACGAACATTCAAAATGAGTATTTTTTAACTGTTCGGGGGAAGGTTGGGCAGAGTCTGTATTTTAAATTCCCCTTGAAATTTTCTTGAATGGAAAAGGTGAAGAGTACTTTGGGAAGCCTTTTCCATAAAGAAACCTGAGATTTTAGGTGAATGGGGCAAACTACACAACACCTTTTAGGGCACTTTTATTATATTCATTAACAATCACCTTCATTTTTCTGCAGTCAGGTAACTTGTTTATGTAGGGCACACCAAGAATAAACAGCTGTCAAGAAGTTAGTTGCCCTACAGTCTTTATATAAACTTGCTCTAACAGGCCAAGCTTACTTGAAGTTTCCCTCCCCCTTCTGCAAGCATCTTTCAAATACACACGCAGTTTGTGTAAGCAGTGTGTTTTGTCAGGAGGTTCAGGCTGCCTGGAAACAACCTTTCCTGAGCAGGAGCTGGAGACAGACCCTAACTCCTCAGCTGGATGCACCCTGCACCAGGACACCTGGAGCCTTCAGTGAGGCAGTGCAGTGTGATAAGCACAGCACACACAGGACTGGAGCAAGAGGAGCGTGCAGCAGACATCCTGGGAACCCCTAGAACATCAGCTGGGCTTGCACTCATTTCTGTAGTGGTCAGGGTGGCCCTCATGAAGGTAGAGACTTGTTGGGGGCCTGCCTGCTCTGAGAATCTCTCATAGAGTGTATAGCCCCCCAGTTGTTTCTCCCATAGCTTCCAAGAGATAGTAAAAGTCACTCATAGCATATCTTAAGTTTGCACTGGATACATGTGGATCTGTGAACAGCAAAACTGGGAAAAAATGCTTTCACATAAAATTCCTTTTTATTTCAGTTAAATTGCAAAGTTAATTTCTTGAATACCTTATCACAGCAATATGACAAATGGGACATAATGCTTTCAGTACTTGATGGAGCTTCCCATGTGATTCACAATCACATATTTTAAATAACAGCTAATTCCTTTTAAAAATTGACTCATTTAGATAACACTACCAACAGAAGAATCACCTGAAGCACACATGAAGAACTTGCTAATGAATGTGTTGGTTAAGTCCAGAGATTTAGTTTTAAAAGGCATGTGGAACGTGTGCCAGAAAATTGCATCAGGCTTCCATCTGTACATTGCTTCGATCTGATACAATTAAATGGACCTTAGTGTGACCTCCCTGACCTTTCCAGAACTCCCACTGGCTTTCAAGATTGACAGTAATGCCAGCAAGAAGCTTATGAAACAGGGCAAATCTGCTAAGGCACGTAAACCCCTTTTTCAATAGTGCCTCAAGCATTTAGGCACAGATCTTGGAAGGGTTCTTAGCTGTAATAAACTTCCTAAAGACCACAGCCTCAATGCCTAAGTTTTCCAGTCTTTGACATAACCTACCCAGCCGGGGGTCTTAAGAGTCTAAATGATAAACAGGCCTAAGGTGCTTTGAGATGCACAGACAGAGTGTGCCATACACGTTTAAACAAGTACATCCTTGACAAATCTCAAAAGCATGCCAAAATCCTGACTCAGGACTCTACTGAGTAGAGTTTCTAACTCACAGAAAGTGGACAGTTATTGCAGTACCAAGGCTGTGCTTTGTTTTGTTGGACTGTGGGTTTTGCTTTGTTTCTCATAATGCTTCAGATTATGGCCTTCCATTGAGCTGCTCTGTGTCCTTAGAGGCAAAAAGCCAGTCTAATTCAGTATTAGGGAATTATTAATCCCAGGGCACCCTGGAGTTAGTGTGGTCAGTCAGGAGCAGTGACTATCCTGTAATTGAAGGTCTCTAAGAAAAGCCTTACATGTTTTTGACCTCCCACAAATGCATCTCAAGGGTAGGATTATTATGTTTTAACTAAATGTTTCACTTATGAATGCCTCTGCTGTTATCTAAATTGTTGATATCTTGTTGAGGAGTGAACCCAGGGGAGTGTAGTGCAAAGAGAACAACATAAGAATGTGGAAATAATGGTGAAAGATAGAAAGAATATTAAAACAGAACAGAGAAATCGAATGGCAGGAAATGAAGAAGAATAAAATATGCCTTGCAGTGGGCAAGTAACACAAGGCATGAAGAGGGAGGTTATTTTGGAAAATGCATTGAACCCACCTCCATTTCTATTTACAAGCTGATTCAGCAGTGCCTGTCATTCAAATCATGTCTCAACAGCAAAGGAATTGTTGTGAGAAGCAAATCATAAAACCAACAGGTGCAGAGAACATGCTGCTGCTGCTATGTTTGAAAAAAAATAAATTACAGGTCTCACATTTAACATCAACTACAAAAAGTTGAGGTGGAAGAAACTGCTATAGGAATGTGAGCCAGCAAGCTCCTATCCCTACAGTGGTTTGGTGGTGTTCTTTTTTTTTTTTTTTTTATTCATCATACTTTCCATTCTCCTGCTGTCTTTCTATGTGTGTGTGTTTGCATGTATGTGTGCATTTGTCTTTTGGGTTTTTTTAATCTACTTTGCCAAATTTCTCACTGGTTTCTCTAATGAAAGGTCTACTGCTAGACGATAGACTCTACTTTCTTCCTCTTATTATTTTAAATTACATTTTGTGAGCTGCCGAGGGACTTTGTGGCCATAACTGTCCTATTTACTTTGCCGCCTTCTTCTTCCTTTTTTCTTTATTATTATTGCTCTACATTACTATTATTATTATTATTATTATTATTATTATTATTATTATTACTACTACAACCCTGTGAATGCTGTGACTGATGCTTCAGCCCACACGAGCAGGGCAGCAGAAGTGCCTGTGTGTGAGGGAGCACAGCTAACCGCACTACCTTAGCAAATTTTAGCTAGCTGTTTTCCACAGCAAACCGGTACAGATTTCATGTGAGCCGAGCTTCTCCAGCAGCAGTAGGAACACCCAGCGGGTGCCAAACTGATATGGCCCCACAGGTGCCCGCCCTTTAGCCGCGGCAAGCACCCACGCACCCGCACACCACTCGGGCAGCAGGCAGAGGAGTCTCAGCCGAGCCCGCCAGCCAAATCCAGAGGTAACACGGTGAGAGGAAACCTCACACAAGCTGCAGTTAGTGAACTGCCATATGCCCTGACAAAGCTACTGACAGCAGTGGCGAGCCCAGGGAGGGCTTTTATCATTAGCCCCTCACCCAGCAGTGGAGGAAACTCATTTAGCCCCATGCTGGACTTTCATTAGGAGCGACTTGCATCAGATGGTCGCAGCGTTCTGGCACTGGTGTCGCCCGGTCCGTTGCTGGAGACGTGGCCATATCTCACCCCAGCAGGGATCCCCAGATTGGAGCGGCTCGCTGTCGACAGATGCCAAGACAGCAGCGGTAGTAGTGACAAAGGCAGCTTGGTTTGGTGTTATCTTTTATGCTGGCATGTCGCAGCCCTGAACTTTCCAAGAGGTGGCTTTGCAGAAACTACTTATTCCTGTTGCAGACAGAAAGGCACGGAGTTTATATAGATGGGGAGAAATTATCCAAAATAAAATATGCTTGAAATTACCACTTGAAGCTGAAGCAAGCAGCAAAGAAGCTGTCACTGCCAATCATTATTTCTAACCTTGGGACTGTAATAAAAAATCAATGAAGCAAGAGATGTCAATATTCTAGTAACAAAGATGTGATACCAGCACCCTCTCCTCCCAACATCCTAGCTGCTTATAGTAAAACTATACAAAAGTGGAAGCACAGATGTCATAATAGAAATAGTTTTCTCTTTACAGAAATATCCTATCATTTTGGGACAACAACTTGCATTGCTTGCAGGAGAGAATTTTCAAGAAGTTAACCAAAACAGTATTTTTTGACACTGAGCTGAAAATTCTTCGAAGAGCACAGTGACTCTTGTCAAATGTAATTTAAAAAACATCAAAACACCTTGACTGTTTCACTTCCTTCCTCCCTGCTTCCCAAGCATGGATATTCAGTATTTAAATCCCTCACACATCTTGCAGTTGACTACCTCACCGTGCAGATACAGTATAAACTGATAAAGTCTAACAAAGAAACTCCTAAATATATCTCTTAATTTTTATCAGTGTATTTTAATGAACTTCTGTGTTTAATTAAAAACAAACACACCCAAAGAAGAAAATGAGCTTTTTAGAAATCTCTAGCTTCCTTCCCTCACTTTTCTCATCAGCATGATAGAAGGCTGTCCAACACCATTTAATGGGTTTGACTTCGGGGAAGGCAAAACATCAGTAGCTCCTTTTTATAGTCAGGGAACAAAAAACAGTAGGAGAGACGAGGTCCTGGCTCCTTGGGTGGAGGCTGCAGCCCTGCATGGCGCTCGGAGGGGCTGATGTAAAAGGCTGTGTGAAAGGCAGGCACTGCGGGCATGGGACGAGGCCGCCGGGCAGCTGAGCTGGGAGCTCCGGGGAGAGGCTGCAAGGGGCTCGCATTAACTTGACCTGCTGCCTAACTCTTCCCTGCTGCAGGTGGCGATCCCACAGCCCAGCACCCTCTCCCGATACAGCAGCTTCTCATGCCCCAAATGGGAGTTTTTCACCTTTCCACTGAACCAGTTTTGTGCCAGTACAGCCCCGCTGCGCCCACCGTGTGATCCCAGGGGATGTGAATGTCTCTAATGGCCGGGCACCTCCTGCAGCAGCGATCCACCGATCCTGCAGCCGGGCAGGCTCTGTCAGTCCTCGCTGACCCGAGACTAACTAAAGTGGTTTTCATTCGCATTTTTGATAGCTCTTCCGTAAGCCAAAAAGCTTATCGGGGCGGACAGCCGGGCAAGCCGGGCTGTAGGGCTGGTGTCCTCACGTCAGCAGCGGGCTGCAGGCCCACCCTGTCTCTCCGCTTTTCAGAAGAGATGGCGCAGGGGGAGCGGTCGGCAGCATTGCTCACCCGCTATATCATTTTAATATTTTATTTTATTCCGTCCTGCCGAGCAGGCCGGGCCGGGCCGGGCCGGGCCCGCGCAGGTGGGCGGTGTTGAGGCGCCACCTACCGGGCGGCGGCGGCAGCGGCCCCCTCAGCGGGGCGGAGGTGGGGCCGTGGGCGCAGGGCCCTGCCCGCACGCACGGACATTACCGGAACAAATGAACACATCAGCCCTTTATTTCAGCAGAAAGACCCCCCGAGCCCTTCTGCTTGGCCGCGGGGCCCGGCAAAGGTCGGGGGCGCCGCCGAGTTCGGGGCTGAGCGGCGGCACACGGGCAACGTGGTTCCTGCTTTAATTGCTTCCATTTGGCCTCAGCCCGGGGTGGGCGCGACACGGGCGTAAGCGAATGTGTCCTGACCACAGGAAGGAGCAGTGTTAAACATTTTAATTACACGGGGAGTGAAACAAAGTAAAAGCAGAACAATGAAGAGCAAATATAAAGAAAGGGAAGCTAATTAATGGAACATTAACGTAAGAATGTAATGCGAGCAGGCTGAATCCGTTTTGCAGCATGAAAGGAAGGAAAACAGTTCTATTGTCCTGGAAAGAAGTGAGCGCAGCCCAGCTCCCCGCCTGGCATACGTGGCCCTGAGCGTCTTTTCCACTGGAGAGATGCTTTTAACACTCAGCATCTTTAGGAGCCAACTATCTAGCCTTGAAATCCATAGAAATGCCAGGTACGCAGCCATTCATTCTGATCGTTTAATCTCCACTGGCAAAGCGTAGCTCAGGATATACTCTAAACCACCCTTGCCACTTGCCACAGACCTACCTGTACAATAAGGCATGTTTTGAAAAGGGCCACCCAGTTGCCAGGTCACCATTTTTAGCACATACTACATTTTGTTACTCTTATACCCCAAATGTGGGAATTTCATTAGGGTCAAGTTACCCCTGGTACCCCCTGGGGTCAGAGTGAAAAAGAGGATATGGTAATGATATATTCCTTATAATTCTAATGTACTGACAATACCAATGTGCTAGTATTGTGGAATGTGCTAATATGATTGTGGTACATAATAATGTGATGATAATGCCAAAATTTGCCTTCTGCTCTTCCATGGGGAAGAGCCACTCTCTTCCACTGGCCTGCTGACTACAGAGGGAGCCCATGGTGACCACCTGGCTGGTTTAACTGCTCAGCATTGGATCACAATGCTGCCAGGAACAAGTAACTCTCCTTAAAGGGCCCCCTCTAAAGTCTCTTCAGGTTTCAGGTAAACTCCTGTTCCAGGACTCTTTGGTTTTCCCACAGTTAGTGTGAGGCATTACAACATATGTGCATGAGCAGAAGAGATGGAGGTCAGGTTAAGGATCCTTTGTTTATTTGTCCCAAATGCTGTCTCAGCTTGTGTGACAGCTGGTGCTGTGATGAAGTTTTCATTACAGTCCCTGAACTTTAGCCAAGTTTTCAGACCTGTTGATGACACTTCAGAAAACACAAAAGAATCAAAGCGTTTTCAGCAGAAAGCATTTACGTGTCATGAGATACATATTTTAACCAGAAACTTGCAGTTCCTGGCAGACTGTGACTGGTTTAGTTAAGCTTCCATAAATCAAAGCACAATGCACAGACTATGAACATCAAAAACATCAGAATCCCACAGACAGGTATGTCAGTGCCTGGCAGCTTTGGACAAAATTTGCAAAAAGGGATCAAAGAGCTTCTACTCAACATTTAGGACTTAATGTAAATCATAGTCATCCTAGTGGGGCTTTCGCAATTGCCTTTACTAGGAGGCAAAGTCATCCTTCTGTGGGGAGGGAGGAAGCAGGAAGAGTCATCCTTAATATGAAGGGGTGTCCTAATATATTCTGCAGTCACTTGAACGAGTAGTTTCTTTGTGTGTTGTTTCTGAAAGCAGCTAACTAGCTAATATCACTAAGCAGGTATACAAGCAAGTCAATAAAGCAAGCAATATGTTATTTCATAGTTGTTTTTTAATAATCTTAATATGCCTTTATGTAATGCATGTTCATAGCAAATGCACTACAGATTTGAGAAGATGCTGCTAGTGAACAGTGAGATGGTAAAGAATAGAAAATGTACTTGTTTAAAGTTATATCATGCTTTTACAAATTTCAATGTGATGTTTAGACCTGAATATTTTCTACTGAATAGTAGGACTTTTTCCAAATATCACTTCAGGGACAAGTGTTAGGCTGTTTATGCAATGGATGGATCAAAGCTTAAAGTCGCAATTCTTCGAGTTTTGAATTTTGTCTAAGAGCTAGGGAAGAATCAAAATAACCTTCCCCCAAATCTAAAAAACTTGCAAATTTAAAAGCTGACTGTTGCCAAACTTAATAAAATTTTAAATCCAGAAATATATGTAGTTCTGATTCTTTTAACGTTATCACCCTAATGCAGTGTGTCTGGGTATGGGAGGAATATTTAAGCTTTGGAGACCAAATTCATTAACTTTTTTGTGACTCCCATCTTGTAGTTTATTGCATTATAAATACTTGTGTTGTGTAACACTGTATGCAAAACTTCATTAAAATAAACCATTTGTCATGGAAACCATAGTGAATATGGATAACCAGATTTTTTCTGTTTCTACTGGAAATCTTAATCCAGCAAAATTAACGTACCACCACAGAAGGCCTATGTTTGCTCTTCTGCTCTATATCTTCTAACCCTATTTATAGTCCATTTGAGAAATGAAACTAATTAACACCACCCTTGACTTTTCCATTCCATCATCAAAATGAATGAAGGATAGTGTGTAAAACTATTTGGAATTATGGCCTTTTCAGGAACATTTCTTCTGACTCAGTGTTAAAGGATATACCAGTGAAAACATCTGTCAGATGAGCAAAGCTTGGAATCCGTTCCTCAGAGGTTTTACCTGCTTCACCTTCTACTATCCTAGTATCCACAAATTTTCCCCTCAAGCCGCCCAGTGGAAGACTGTTTTTGCCATTCCGTTCTTCCAGGAGTACTTGAGAAGCTTGCATAGGCCAGGCCAGTTGTCCTGATGGCAAATGGAGAAAAATCCCTGTACATTTCAGAGGAGTCTAAATGGGAGCATATCTGAAATCTACAGTGCATTGCATCAATGATGCTGGGTCAAAGCTTTTGGGCCCAGATGTTCTCTCGCAAGTAAATACAGAAGTGCTTGCAAAAAACAAACTTTCTCCCTGGAGCTGACCATGTACATAAGCAGTAATTCCAATCACCCCTGGAAGGTATCAAAGCCTTCCTTCTGGAGCGGGTCAGACTCACTTTATTCTTTGCTGAGGACAGTTTTTCAGAGTATTCAGGTACACATACAGCTGGTAGGGCAGAGGGCTTGGCATCCCTTCACTGCAGGCAGCCCAGCCCTAACAAGAGGCTCTTCTAGACCCCACTAGAAGAAAATTGGTTTACCTTTTCCTTGGTACATGCTCTGTACTATAATGTTTTCACAACCTCAAGCAATAAAAGTGCAGCATTGATGGAAGCTTTGCAATGGCTGTGTGGAGGGTAATGAAGTGTCAGCAGTCAGAAGCAGGAGACGTGCATGAAAATATTCATCTCTGGCCTCATCTGTTGAGGCCCGGTAAGACTGATGCATGAACATAGTAGGTAAAGGACATAAGCAGGCAAGAGACAAGCAAATATCTCATCAATAGCTGATATATGTAGCATCTTCTTTTGGAGGACAGATGAGCAAAAGTTACTCAGAAAGAGTTTCCAGCATTAGGGATACAAGTAACAGCAGGTAAACTATAGCAAACTGCACAAACATTGGTGGTTAAGCCTGCTTCAAGTCCAGAAAAGGTAGAAAGACTAGAGAGTGTTATGTGCTGGAAAGTATGTCTGTGATCTTCATGGTTTTTTCTCAAATGGGCCATTGACTCTTGACCATCAGAAAATATCTGTTTTCAGCCTAGCTCGTCTTCTGAAACTGATAATGGGCTCTGAGGCTACAATACCGAGGAGAAATAACAGATTTTCAAATCCATTTTACTATCCATCTCACACCTTTCAGTGATGGGGAATAAATACAAGGGATGCAGTGATAGTGAACATATTTTTAATGCTTTTTATTAAAGTGCTTCTTCCATTCATATGAATGAAATTTAGCAACAAAATATGTGTGTATGTGCCTCTGTGTCCATGTATTTAAATAAGGTATCCTTCAAGAAGGATACACCAAATGGGTTTTCCAAGATGATGAGATAATCAAGACCAAAATTCCAAAATTCTCAACTGATTATCACAAATAGAGATTGCAATTTTTTTTTCTTTTTTTTTTAATGTACTAGAAGCAATTTTGTTTGTACATATGATGTCTTTGCAATTTCCTGATGGAATGATGTAATGTGCATTTTTACAGAAAAATCAGGATATAGCAAAGACCTGCTTTGAATGTTATAAATTTAAAAGTTTCTAGAGTTAATTTATAGGGATCTGTAGGGATTTTGAATACAACGCAGTTTGTCAGAGTAAATAAAAGCTACATCTTAAATGATACTGCCAACTAGCATCACCCATATATAGAGGGGAATCCATGTGACATCTCCATGGGAATAACCAATAATTTTCAAAATGCAAAAAAAGCCTTTTCTGCCAAACACTCAGTATCTCGCAAATTTTAATACAGAACTGAAAGTCTTTTTGGGGGAAAAAAAATAAAAATAGTCTACAAAATTTGGGGCAACTTTGGAGTTCCTCCTTTAGTGTCGAAGTAGTAGCAATGGGAGAAATAACCTGGGGAAAAATAGATGTATAGATAGAATGTAAATTCAGGACATAGTGATGAAAGCATGTCTTCGTATTTTATACAGTTCTAATGAAAGACAATTGCTAATAAGAAGTGACTGGTTAAATTGTGTCAATGACCAATCCTATTCTGCATGTTCTGCTGAAGCCAGGCACCCTCTGAGGACAGCTGGAGCTCAGCCAGAATGTATGACCGTGGTCAAGGTCATAGGTCCCCATGTGCCAAGCAATACAGTCTTTTTCCTAATCTTTACAAACTCTTCTTTTTCCGTGGGGAAACAGACTGGAATATACTCAGTTAGACACTGTTAGTATTTTTAATCCTTATCTCCTTTTGATATAAAAATAAAGCTACCAGTTATTTTTTGTTTCATTATTAAGCCCTTGGTTTTTACAAGGATTTCAGAACTTGGCCTAGATTAGAAACAAAAATAGTAAGAGCTCCTTTTCACAAGAATAAGATTTAAAGGTATTAGGGGGCATATGCCCTCCTTTTCAGCAATCAGCACGGGGAGTTATTTTTTTCTGACCCTAAAAAAATCAACTAGAGTAGCTCAAAATATGTTTTTATGGTGTATTTTTGTAAATACTGTTTGTAGTAATATTCCACTAACACACATACACAAGAGTCCTTTCACAGCCTTTTTCTGGCTAAAATAAATTTGACTTGCTATGAATAGTTGGTAGGCAGCCCAGTGCAGGGAGATTGGACTGAATGTTGAGACAGGTGTATTTTTGGCTCAGCCAGCGCCCCAGTATGTAATTGTGGTCTCTGCATCAGTTTTTCCTTCTACCCTAGTTTTTCTGTTCTACTTAAACAAAAGCTTTGAGTTTTAAGACATGACATCTCACTATGTATTTGTAAGTAACCATACCCAAAACAATGGTTTGTACTTGAATTCTTATGCTCCATTAACATTGAAATAACAGCAGCCTTTCAATGGTTGCCTCTTCAGAGGAGTTAGGCAGTTTTGACATCATGCTTTAATATTAAATTGGGCTTTGTTTGGAGCTGTAGCAGACAGGAACAAACTATTATGTGTGGGCATGTGAATGCAGGAACAAATGGAAATGGCTGCATCCAGGATTCTGGAAATCATTATGTTTGTGCCATCACAGGCTACCACATTGCACTGTTCTTTCCAGAGTCAGAGCCTCAGCTTGAAGAGCCATTAGATTCTCCAGATTTTGCAAAAACCAAAACCTGGCTATTTTTTTGGAGGTTCCTGATGGATGTAATTCTACATCCTGAACCAGTGCCACTGCCGAAGGTTCAGTGGCCTCATCATTCTCCAACACTGATGCTGGCCAGTTCCCTTTCATTCCTTGGTGCTGGCAATAATGTTCTGATGCAAGACTAAATCTCTGTCCTCAGTCAGAGTGTTTTTTTGGAAAAGGATGAAGTGCCAACAATATCAGACTAGGCCCATGGCTCAACTATTGTAGCACCTGCTCTTTGGCTCTCTGGCACGGAAGTAGTTCGCATCTTGATCTCTAAGTTAGAAGACTTGAATGCTCACACCCAGCTTTGTGTGGTTTAATCTGCCTTTCAGAAGAAAAGTGAAATAGTTTTGCATATTCTTATTACTGTTCAGAGAAATTTCCTCTTCACATTCCATGTCTTCTGGGCCTCATTGCCCAGGCACACTTCAATCTGAGGTGCATTTTTTATCTTGCAGTTCAACAAGGGCCTTCTTCCTCCTTGCACTGTGGGACACATTAACTCCTCCCAGCCTTTCTTATGAATATACACTGTGTTCCCTAGTCTAATTTTAAAGGGGTAAATTTATTTCCTCATTAGATGTTTGAATTACCTGAGGCCCATTTATCATTATCCTCTTTCTTAAATATTCTTCAATGCTGCAATATCCTTTTGAAGTATATAACCATATACCACAGCTGAGATCAGGCATTGCTAGTGATTTATGTAATGACATTCCGTTATTTCCTATATTACTGTCCAGTCCAATCTCTAATTCACCCTGCTTGGGTTTGCCAAGCAAAATGGCAATATTGATCATTGCTTTTCTAGCAATCGTCCGCATCTGTTTTGTGTCTCATATAATCGTTATTAAAGGCAGCAAATGAAGCCTAATGAGTTTCAGAAAGCCCGGTTTGGAACCTGTAGTACTTTTTTTGTGCAGACATGAAGAGTTGGCTTGTCTACAGGCTCATTTTAGATGCACAAGACTAGATCATTTGCAAAAAAATTCCATTCAGATAAGATGGACAAGTGACCTGTGAAAACACTTTTCATGACCAAATTCCCTGAATCTAAACCACATAATACTTTTGCTATGTCTTCCCCATTGGTATCCCTTAGAAAATACATCTTTTTTTTTTTTTTTTAACTTGGCCAGCCATAGCAAATAAGTTCTCTTTGCTTCTCTTCCTGCCCTGCCATCTTACAATGTAGCCAATTCACAAGTGAATAAAGTAATCCTAGCTAGAATTGCTACTAGTGTCTGCTCATTCATTCCTAGGCTTTTACGACTTTAATGGCCATTTTCCTACCTTACCTGGACACGAGGAAAGCTGTGCAAATTGCCTCCAGTTGATGAAATGCAGCGAAAACATGAAAGACCAACAGAAAGACTAGCTTACCGCTAGGCTGGAAAACACAGCTACCTTACTTTTGTATTAAAAAAATGTATATGCCTATAGTCCATAAAAATAGACCATCTAACCTGCTCTGGAGCTTCCCAAAAATGTTCCCACACCAAGCATCCCTATGTGAAGGATTCTGGTTGCTTCATATTTGAATTCTTGAGTTTATGCTTTTGTCTTCTGGGACAACTGGGCACAAGTCCAAGAGCCTGGAATTTTCTCCATCTTCCCACATACTGATAAAAAGCAACTGGGTCTCCAGTCTTGCCCTGGAGATTCTTAGCTGTTCTGCATGTATGAAAAAGTGAGTTCCAAAAAAACAAACTGATAGAAATAAGCTATTTTGCCAACTGTGCACAAGGGTATTATGCACAATCAGCTGTGTGATGTCGGTGCATGCCTGCCTACAGAAACGTGAGCTTGAGAGTTGTAGACCTAGCTGTTAAAAAAGAAGAGTTGAACAAGAAAAGCTTTTCAGACCTCACGTTTTTTCCATAATCATAATATGGTTGGCTTCTCTGGAGAAACAGAACTATTTGTCTCTTTCTCCTCAATGGTTAAAACTACATTTCTTGGGAAAGACTAATAAAATGAACAATAGAACCCTGGAGCCTGCAGAGCTTGGGTCCAGTTCGTACAAAGAGGAAAAAAAAAAAAAACAAAAACGAAAAAAGGCTGACTTCTTAAATTTTGCCACAACAACTTCATGCCTAGAACCGCAGGAGGAGGTCCACACATAGCTTGGCCATTAATTACAATTTTTGCATCCTTTTGGTTGTATTTTTTGATGACAAGAGCAACTAGAGAAAATCAGAACAGAGAGTTGGGGGTCATTCTGAGTAACTTCTTGTTTTCCCTGTCTCATCTCAGGGGGTGGCAGCCCCTGGACTTATTTCTGCAATTTCCGGAACATTTTCCATGAAGTGCTGACTTGCAGTCTGCAGTCTGTATCACTTAGAGCGATATTCAGCATCACAAAGGATCAGATCCCCTTGCAGAACCCAGCCAATCTGGACTTACAACTTGTCAGCAGTAATCCACTGTGAGCAAGGTGACAGAGTACCAAAGATCAGCATGGCTGGATGGTTGGCACATGTGTCCCACATTTTTGGGGGCACATGTATGACTGTATGTTACATTAATATGCTCTGACTCAGTCTTACGGTAAAGAACTATCAGCCTCCTTCAATAAATTCATTGTGGTTGAGTGCTCACCGATTATCTGTAGGAGTGCAAATACAGCTGTTTGTTAGACATGAGACTCTCTGTATTGTCAAATACATTATTAGCTAATTTATGGCAGGAGAATCTTTACCTCCAGTATGTGTGATAAACCTCGTTTGAACATATTTTGTACCTATTCTTGCTTGCTCTGGGTAATGGGTAGTAACGTGTGTGAGCCAGAAAGAACTGCTTGACTTTCACAAACATAATGAGCTTCCAAGAGTGGCAATTAAAAAAATAAATATGCATAAATTAATTCCTAATTTCTTACTGGTAAATGCAATGTATTTCGTGTTGATTAACAAAGACACAATGCCCATGAAATCCTACAAAATCATTTTTTTCCCCTATCATGTTTCAGAAGATAAATTTGCTTTAATACCTAGTGTTAGAAACAGCTCAAAAATGAGACACGACAGTCCTAGAAATCCTAAAGAACCAAATATGAATTTCGCCAAAGGGATTTGATCTCAGTTTCATATTCAGCATTTTTTCTTACTGGTTTATTTGGAGCATATAAAAGTATTAATTTATTGCTGCATTTAATATGGAGAGTGATGAGTAGCTGGATTTTGAACCAACTTGTCATTGCTGAAAATGGCCACTTGTTCAATACCCATTGGAGTTTTTAGTTAAACAATGACAGATATATATAACAAACGAGCAATCAAAGAAAAGCACACCTTATGTCAATGAAGTAGTGCATAACATCACCTTCCTCTGAGGACAGAAATTACCACTTTTAAAGAAATAACTCTGATTTTTCAGATTTAAATCAAAGATGTGTGAGAAGCCATATCTATCCTTTTCCACCTAGAGGCTACAGCATATAGGAACATACTCCAATCTCACAGGTTGGAGAAAGATTGAGATCAGATGGAGGGAGGCCAGGAAGAAGCAATGAGAATTGTGAGGAACTCAGAGCACATGGGACATAGGGAAACACCGATTGTCTGCCAGTGGTGGTAAAAAGCAACTGCTAAAGAAAACTAAGCAAAAAAAATGGAAAAATGGTAAGAGTCTGGCTACTTATAAAGGAGTGAAAAGCATCTTTTCATGTCCACTAAAGATAAAGGAAAAATTTATTTCAAGTAAGAGTGACTTACGTTTAGATTTCAGGTAAAAAATTTCTAGTGATACAAGTAATGAAATACCAGAATACATTGCCATGAGAAGCTGTTGAATTTCATGTGTCAGTCAAGATTTTAAAAAATGCATTGAGAAGATGCTTTCATGTATGGATAGCTATTCCCATCAGAAAGGTGGAAGGACAGAGCAGATGTTCTGAAACACAGGATCCTTTATAGCTATTTTTTCTGTGGTCTGGGAGAAAATTAACCAGTTTTAGGCCTGAAGTCTTACTTTTTTCACATTTTCCTGCTTCCTTTTTAATTTTTTCTTTTCTGTTTTTTCCTTCTGGATCCATTGAAAAGGGAATGTTTTTTGTCTCACCTCTATACTAAGCCTCTGTAATCTTTCTTCCACATCTGTGCAAAGCTACTCTCTTTTTCTGTGTGTTTCCAGAGTACATCCCTGCAAAGTTATGCTAAACTCTTACTTGATTGTGCATTGGAATCACTCAATGTCAATGACAGAAATAAACCTGTTCCTGCAGAAAATATCAAGATCTGTTCCCAGCTTCTGATCCTCAAGTTAGCAGAAGCAAAGTTTTTATTATATGCAGCTTTGGTCACCATGAACTCAGCAGTTAAAGAGGATTTTCAGTCACTGAACTACTGTAAATTTTTTTTAAGAACCAGGCCTATACAAAACCTTGAAGTTGCTTGCTGTTCTTCCAAAAGACCCCAGAAGTTTTGTTACACATTTCAGCAGCAGTAGGACTACTTCATTGTACTGGGAAAAGATTATTTACCCTCCTTTTTTTTTTTCTTAGCATGACAGTTCTCATAGAATACTAAATAATGCCAGCAGGATTTAAAATTGAATTCAGAATTATCTTAATTACCTTAAATGTTTTACTTTTTTTCCAAACTAAATGCATAAATAGGATCTGCTCAAACATGCCTAGCAGGAGGCATTTAAATGCCTCATGCAGATAGGCTGTTCCCTGCTTCCTTGTTTGGTTTGGTTTTCCCTTTCTTGTTTTAAAAAAATCCAGTAGTGAATGAATGAAACATAATTATGCAAATATGCTAAATCCAGTTGACAGGCAGGATGCAGGCAATGCTAAAGCAAAACTGGTAAGCTGAGGGCAACATCTACGTTTCATTATTTATTAGGGGCCAGATATGAAAAGGCATTTGAGAACCCAGAGAGACAGCCAGTCAGTAATATTTACAAAAACACCTCAGCGAATGAGGAGCATTATTCCTGTGAAGTTTTACTGGTGGCAATATGGGGAAATTAGTGGGGGAAATTAGTAAGCAATGGCCCTCCAAATTAATCTACTTTATGAGTCAGCAATCTTATGTGTTTCTCTGAATGCAAATCCCAAGTGCAAAACAAGTGTCCTGCATACATCTACACTCTCATTTTTTAAAATTACTGTATGCTATATGTAAGAAAAGAACATTTTGTGCAGTATATAGCAACTCTGCTACTGACAGTTTTACCAGTTCATATTGAAATGCTGTAGGAAATTATAGATCATGAGCTGTAATTTCAGTGGTAAACCCAAAAGTTATTTCCAAGTCTCTGCAAAGGTGTATCATAAATCTGGTCAAAGAGAACATGACAAAGAACTTACATAGTTAGCATTTTTCGCCTGTAAGGAACTGGAGAAAAACTGAAAAGAAAAAAAAAAAAAAGGCACTATTGTTTCTATGTGCTATTTATGAAAGACATTGCTTCTGACACAACTACTTATGGATGCTGACCTTTGTAAAGGAATAAGGATACAAACCTTCAAATGTTGAGGAAGATCAGCCATTATGAACAAATGGAGGATTCCAAACAAAATAAACTCTAAAATTTGTCAGTTTTAGCAGTTTACTATAAAACTCACACGACAAATTTGTGTTGGGTCCAATCTATTGAACAGTCACATTACGGACTTGGACAATGAATTATGGAGTACATATAAAACTAGCAGATGGCATCTTTCTAGGAGGGATTCCAAGCACTTGGGAGGACAAAATTAGTACTCACAGTGATCCTAAAAATGTTACTGAAATACTCCAAAACTAACAATATGAAATTCTAAGGAATGCTAAGGAAGAAAACCAACAAGAAAATGTGAAATGGCTGAACAGAAAAAAATATATGGCAGCAATGATTAATTAAAGCATCTTAATATATTTGAACATTAGATTGAGTAAAAAGACCAGTGTAATTCTGGAGTGTGCTAGGTGGCATGCCATAAGTTAGAGATGGACGTCTTTCATCTGGCCTGTGCAGCAGTAATAGGACTTCAGCTAAAATATGTAGTCAAGTTTTGAGCACGGCATTTAGAAAAAATTGCAGACTAGAGTGCAGGCCAAGAGCATAAACACTGCTAAGGCATTTAAAAATGTGACAGAAGGTTGAAAGAAATGGGTTTGTTTAGTTTCGAAAAGAGTGAGGAGCAATTCAGTAATCATCTAATATGTAAAAAGATTCTATAATGAGCACAGTCATCAGTTACTCTCCATGTTCACCCAATGTAAAAAAGAAATCACAGCCTTAATTTTTCAAAAGGGAGAAAAAGGTTAGATTAGATTAAATTAGACATTAAAAAAACCTTTCCATCTGCAAAGGCTTTTAAGGATTGAAAGAGGCTGCCTAGGGAGCTTCTTAACTTTTATAATTGAAGACCTTTGTGAACAGATTAGACAAAAATCAGATGGTCTGAGAATATTTGACAATCTCTCAAAGCTGGGAGAGCTGAGTTTTAAAGATGATTTTCATTCCTGCATTTCTATGATGCTACTGCTAAATCCCTTAGAAAATAATATTCTTAAATTACCTGAAATCCATATTTACTTTTTTAAGTAACTCACATTTATGGAAGAGACTCAATGCATTCAGAAATTCATTTTGATCATATCAATTGCAGATAGTCCCTTTGAGATTTATATTTCAGTGTGGAAAGTCTCATTAATACAAACAAACAAACAAACAAACAAACAAACTCTGGATAAACTCTTTTTACTTGTCTCAGAAAATGCAGGGAGAGTTTATATCCTTTTGAAATAAAAGATATGATTTGTATTGGTTACAAGAGGGAATACTTTATTCAGGATTGAGATTTGTTGTTTCTTCCTGGAGAAGTGCACTTGGATTATCGGTAGATTTGTAAAAATTGCAAGTCAAATTTAGTAGGACAGGCTACCTATTAAGATCATAAAACATGATGTGTACATCAATTGTATGTTTATTTTAAATATTATGATACACAGGTGTAATGCTATAATTTTTTGGTTTGCAATTTTTTAGAATGTAGAATTTTCGGAGGTATTTCTAAAGGTACTGTGCATAACTTTGTCACTGAAGTGTTATATCTTCTTAAAGTCATGCAGTGGAATAGCATTTTTAGCTAATAAAATTCTTAAGCTTTCGCTCTTTGTGATTGCCAGTGCCAAAAATCCTTCTAAGAAAGTAGCCTTATCTGAACTGTAAGTCATGACAGACAGATTGCAAAGATTAACATGTCTGTAATCTACATGCAAGTCATTTGATTTTAAAACAGTAGGACTTGCAGAAGGAAACTTTTCCCAGGTGCCAATGTGCTTTAACTAGACATTAGTAAGTAACACTGTAAATATTACAATTACACACATTTCAAAGAGAGTCAAATAGCCTTTTCCTTTAACCCTCTGCCAAGTTTAATTCTTCCTAAAATTACAGAGTGGCTGTTCTTCAGACATTGAAGCGATCTGCCACATAGATACCAATATACAGTTAGGAACAACAGCACCATGGAAAAAATACAGCAGCCTGCTCAAAAATAGGTTTTATGTTTATGACTTTCTAAGATCAAGAGCTGCCTCTTCCTCCTGTCTCACTATCTTTCCCTTCTCATACCTGCTGCATTCAGATCATTTTTACAATAATGATGTTCTCATTGTGAGCATGTGCTTGAGACCTTACTTATACCTTATAGGCTAATGATTGGCTTTACCTCACCGAACATGAAGGTGTCAGTAGGTATTAATAATACTGTGAAAGAGATAACAGTATTTCCATAAATTGACCTTCTTGATGATGACTTCACCCCATTTTCTTCAGTTCAGTTTAATGACTTGAAGAGTGTTCGGTGATGAAGCCATTCCCAAGCATAAATAATTCACTACAGGAAAAAAGTAGTAGTTCCATTTTGCAATTTTCCATCAGTGGCTGAACCTCTGTAGGTGAATTGTCTGCAGAGGCAGAACAATTCTCCTGACCCTCGTAAACTTATTTGCACCCTTTTTAAAAACAAGATAGCAATAAAAAAATTGAATGAGGAGGAAAAAAAAATTTCTTTAAAGTAAATGTTGACCCATGACTTTGTGCTCTTAAAAATGTGAGTATATATATACATATACGTATAGCATGTAGAAGAAAAAAGCATATTTAAAAATGCATTTACTCTAGGCCATTAATGAGGAACTTCATTTAAAAGATACAAATAGGAAAGATCAAAGAGCTGGACTAGAACCAACATGACCATAAATATTTTAAATGCTTGACATTGCATACCAGACACAAATAAACAGAGAAGCAAATTACAGCTAGTATTTCTAAAGATAAAAATATTAACCATCTGCATGTTAATATTTGCATATTCAGTACTAGCTTTTTAGCTACATTTCTGAAATTATGATTTTCCTATTATTTCTCTATTGCTTATTATATCACACTGCCACATTCACCTGGAATTTGATGCAGAGAAAAAAACTCTGCCTTTTTGCAGTGAGAGTTTTTCCAGGTGGGATGTACAGTATCTGCTGTCCTTCCCTGGTCTGTTTTCTTGACATCTTTCATCTGCTGGAGGTGGTGGGGTGGAGGCAGCCTGCTGCTGGATTGCAGTGTCTGCTACTGTCTGTGAGAAATGTGCTCAGAGATGAGTCATAAATTCTCAGCCAAATCATAAGAATGGGCACCATGCAGAGAAGCCTGTTCGGAGCTCCAGAATGCCTGCTTTCTCATTTATATATTTTTTAAATACACATCGCAGCTCTAACAGACTGAAAGTGTGAACTTTTGAGGTACAAGATCTGTTAAAGTTTATACACTGTCCTGAATGGAAACTACTCTTGAATTTATGCTGTGCATGAAGTCAGACAGCAGAGATTTCATTCCATCAGCACAATTTGGATATATGATAATAGGCCTGTAGAGGATGGAAATTCTGCAGAGATTTTTGTAAATTACTTTCCCACTTAGACACATCAAAACACCAAAACATTTCCTTTCCTTTTACTATATATATTTTCAAAGATATCCCTTTCCCTGATGCTATTGGGATAATAATTTTTAAGCCACAAATCAGAAGGTAGGATATGAGGAAATAAAAGGAAAGCTGTTGTATACATGCATCATAATCTTCTGCTATTCAAGGGAGTATAATCTTATATTAGGAACTACCTGGCTGTTCCAAGAGGTGCCAAATTATGAAGATCTAAATCAAACCTGGTAGACCATCATATTTTAGCAATTTGATGGATTTTCTCTTGCCTTTTACCCTTATTACTGTAACCGTACAGAAGTTGTAATTCCTGAAAAGTCCCAGAATGGTAAATGCAGTTCAGATCTGGGCATTTGCTGGTTTCTCCACTTTGAAAGGTAATTGAATGGGAACAAGTACAAGTACAATTGAATATGTAGGCTAGAGGCACTAAGTTGCAGCCTCAAAGAGGTCATGCAGAAATGAATTTTTAAAAAGGACTATAAAATTGCATCTAAGATAGATGGGGTGTAAAAGCAATATTTAAATGAAATTGTTATGGATATAAGTCACTTGCCAGGCATTCTAACTATTTCCAACATAAAATATGTTTTCACTTCATATATAAAACATTGTTATTATTCACATCCTGTGTCATGTTAACATATTAAAACTTAAATGTTTAATGCATATATTAAAATTTTGTGTCATCATTAACACCGCTGATGAATACCCTTTAACAAAAATAATGGAAAAGATATGTCAAGGCAGATAATTTTTACAATTAGAATAAAAATATGTAACCTAAAGTGTGATAAGATAGAACCGTTTAATTCAAAGTTTCACAATCCCCTCTCCTTGCTCATGGGAATCCAACTGCCATTTGTTTTCCTATTAAATGACATTTCAAATACTTTATTATAAACATAAATCACATCTCCTTTTGAGAAGGCAAATGACAAACTAAATTTGAGGTCTGACTTGCATTTCTATGCTCTACCCAGGACTAAATAGATGAGCAGTTGCTATATAGATTGTATTTGATAGATAAACAAAGAGAGGCAGTAGGTTATGGAAAACATGTCACTTGGAACTGACATCTGCCCTCATAATTCGTGAGTGTCTTACCCTGCCATGTCACCTCTGCAAACATCAGTTCTCCATCCTGGTTCATAACATCCAGGGAAAGAGATTTACTCTTTTTTAAAGTCAAGCTGTCTCCTGTACAATGCATACTTTTCCCTCATGGGGGATGTTGTCTTCCGTGTGGCCAGGTATCCAGGGAGAAATGCCCTCAGTACTGGGGATGAGGTGTGCAAAACAACATGCATTTGGACGGGAGCAGGAGAGTGTTGGCAGGGAGATGGGATCTGAGGAAGCGTGCTCAGGCTGCCCTTTGTGGGGGCAGAGTACTTTGTGGGTGAGAGTACTCCAGCCAGCAAGGGGCCACCAGCGTGGTCCCAGCTTCATGGTCACTGGGTGTGTTTAAATGGAACCTTCCAGAGAATTTTTTTCCTTCCCTGACATGCAGGAGGTGTTGGTGCTGGCAATCCATCAACACTTCTCCCATAGACCCACACAGAGCAAATGCATGCACGGGTACCACTGAGGCAAAACCTCTGTTTGATCAGCGGGGTGATACATCTGGGCTAGATATTTTAATATAGAGACATGGTTAGGTTTGTCTGTACCAAATCTAGAGACACCCTTGGACCCCACTGAATTCACCTGAATTAATGACACAAGGGTTCACTAATTAAGGCTTCACTTGTGGAGAAAGGAAATAAATTATCTTAATGAAATTGCTGAAAACTACAAGGTGCAACATACTGGAGTGAAAATCCTTAACATTTACATCACGTAATTTCTAACTCTTACAGTTTTATTACCATTTTTATATAGATCTGGTGTCTTGATATTTTTTTTCCTAAAAACACATTCTTACAATCAAGTGGTTAAAAGATTATCTCGACTTTCATTTAAATATGGTGTATTTATCGATCATACAGCTGTAGAGAAAAATTTAAGGATTCGACTCTTCAGAGTCCACAAAAGACAAGCAAATAAAACTTGAAGCATTTCTTTTTCCTTTGGTCGCTTCTGGGGTTGTAATTGACTTCAGTGTTCAGTGACCCAACTCAAGATTTCTGAAAGCTGGATATTGGGAATATCAATGCTCTTGTTCTGCAAGACATATAGTAAGCACATATTTGGAATGACCTCCATAATTCATTCATGAGTTACACATTCAACCCTAATATATACTGCAAAAATCCTTTACCATGTAATTAATTTTTATTTGGGTGATGTGTATGTATAACGTGTAATGAAGAAACACAAGCTACTCTCATACTGTAGTATGCTTTTTATTTTCTCCTGTTATTATGGGGGAGAAAATGAGTTTAGCCTGATTATTAGCCAAATTAATTGTAATGAGGAAGAGTGTGTCCCACTAGAACACCAAGAATAAACTTAATTTCACTCTCTTTTTCTGTGATGCAAATCAGTAAATGAGTTGAAATATTTCCTTTCTACCTAGTATTTCTCTGCCTTCCAGTAGCACAAAATTATTTAGAAATAGTTGTTTAATGATATTTTTTTCAGATAGATAGAATAACCAGATTTATTTTCAGAGAGAAAGAGCAAGAGAGCTTTGTAGAGCTTTAAAAATTCCCGTGCATAACTCACACTTTTTAAAACTTATCTCTTAATATATTTTAATCTTTCCTCTGTCACTTAAGGACCTTTTTCACTTGGCTCTTTCCTAGAAAATTAAAGTCTTTGATTTTCTTTGTTTTGTTTTAGGTTTTAGGAGCATCAGAAATATTAAATTTGTCCTTTTTTAGTTTGACTTAAAAATAGGGTTTTAAAGTTAGCTAATGTGATGCTGATATTCACGATACCTTAAAGAATCTACAGGAACAATTAATCAAGGTTTTCTCATCTTTTCTAGAACCAGTTAACATAATGTTAGTCAATCTGAATTAAAAAAAAAAAGAAAAAAAAAAACTACAAAAAAAGACAAAAATCCCAGCATTTTTCTAATGATCAGAGGATGAAAAAAGTTTTGATGGAAGGTTGTTTCTGAAAGAATTCAATGACATAGAAAATAACCCACCAATAGGCAAGAAAAGAGGAATATCCAGTTCTAATAACTAATGATAAAAATGCCAGGAAATTTTTAAAACACTCTTATATGTAGCCAAACACATCTAATTCAGGTGAATCTAATAAATACAAGCAATAAGAATTATAAGAATTGTAACATTTAAAACTGCTTAACATGTCATTTTCAGACACTGAAATCATTAAAGGAAAATAAAAAAGGTCTACTTTCTATTAAAAACTTCTACGTCTTTGATTATCCATTTTTAATCATCTAGGCATAAATCAGGAGTCTTAAAAAAGAAAATGTTCAGAAAATATATCTTTAGCCTTTTAAATACAAGGATTATGACTATAACAAATTCCCAGAAATTAAGTTAAATTGAAATTGTCTTTTACCCTGTAATATGTCTAAAAATACTCATCTGAAATATAATGTAAATGCCAAAAAAAGGGAAAAATAATACCTGAGAAGTTATGACAGACCTAATTGCATTCCTATAAAAATAAATGCAGAAATTTTGACTATAATTTCCATCTAAGAAATATATATTTTGGAAATAAAAATAATGCATTAAAATGCTGGATTTAAAAAAAAAAAGACAAACTCAAAAACATAACAGAGCTTATAATCATGATATCATCATCATGAAATTGGAGGGAACATATCAGGAAAAAAAGTTAACTGTTACACAATTTGCCATACTCTTGCCTATTTAGGAAAAATCCCAAAACTTTGTCATTTGAAATATTGTAGGTCTACATCATGGATCACTGAATAAAAATGCACGTGCATGAAGGTGTAGTACAATTTCAACTTCATAATGTTTTGTCCTGACATATTAGTAGGGTAGCTTTAAAAAGAAATCGAGCAATGTTTGGTTATAAATATTTTCTAGAGCATTTATATACTGCAGCAATATTCCAAAAGACTTTTCAAAGGATCATAAGGGAGATCACCATATTTTATTGAATTCAGTTATGCACTCCCTTGTAGATTATATTGGAAAATCCCAGTGTACATGATAATACAAATCAAAACAGCTGCTGTTTTATCCATTGCACTACAAACAGAGACCTACTGCAGTCAGCACTGACTACCAGAGCTGTAGATTAACACACCAGGGCAATTGAGCGAGGGAGGTGATTTCCTCTTCTCAGTGTGCAACTTGATAGTGTTTCACAAATCACTGCTCTGTATCTCTTTTCTGCTGTTGAATCTAAAACCTGCCTTCTGCATTCCTCTGTATATAACTTCATGGAACCAGATACACATAAATCATCGCTTTACAAATGTCAGCTTTTTAAATACAGCTATGCATACCTGGCCTGATGACAGCAGCCCTGAGCACCTGGCAGCTCGCACTGCTGCCAGCAGCAGCAGCTGAATTATCGACACAGCTGTGGAGTCAGCTCAGGTACCAACATGGACACAACACAATTTAGGCATATAGGGGACCATGCTCTGGTGATGACACCATCAGCACAAAATATCCTTGATTACCTGAAATAAGAATTAAGGGCTTTTACTTTCTAAAACAGGACAGTTACACATTGTCAGGGCACTGGAAATTATCTGTGTCCCTTCAAATCTCTTGAAACATGCTTAGGAATTGCTTGTAGTGATATTGGCTGGTGGTGCTAGCAAGTCCAAAGCAATGGAAGACCCCAAACTAACAATTCAGTAGCACAAAGGGTCAGTGTCCAATCCTAAGGAATATTCCCTGGCAGGTTTCAGTACAGCAGCATGATTCTGGCTGCAGAAACTACATTTACTTGCCTATCAATAAAGTATAGGAGAAATATCTTTTCTTCAGTAGCCAAGGGAAAGTGAAAACCAAGAAAAGCATTCAGATGAGATGAAAAAATGTGTTTCAGTATTTAATGGTAATAGACACTCCGAGTACCATGAATATTTTTTCCAGACACAGTATATTTCACTCACACTTTAGACAGCCCAGTATTTCTGTGGCAAATCTCAAACCAAACATCACAGTTTAGTCTCGGAATAAATGAGCGTTTAGTTAAAAGCTGCCACTTATAGACAAGTTTGGGTTTATTTCTATATTAATATTTAGTCAGTTAATGCTGAAAATTGGCATTTACTGATGGAAGGGTAACACATAGTTCTAAATGCCATAAAATAGAAAGTAAAGGAGGGAAACTCACACAGCAGTGTTTCTGATGAAATGAAAAACACGATGTATAGTGATTTCATCTAGCCACCAGGTATCAAGGCCAACAGGCTGAGTTGCTCTAAATACTCATAAACAGGGATGGAGAAGGAGAGAGCCTTTTCACACTCCTGAAGCTTTCTTTACCAGTCTTCTCACATAAGCTTGGTGTGACTGTTGTTTTGAAAGGCTGAGGTCAAATACTCTGTTTCAGAGTTCAGGTTGTTTCCCCCCCTTTCCTGAAGAGCAGCCACTGTCTGTTATTTCCTGTGGGGCACATGTCAAGCCCATCTCAGTGGGGCTGGCTCTTCTCTCTAGAAGGCTTTCCCAGGGAAAGGTAGGCTGACCACCCTTGTGATGATAGCTGCCACTTCCACTGCTTGCAGTGAGGAAATTCAGCTTGACTCAGGGAAGGGGGCCCCCTCCTGATTTCCACAGACAGGGATTGCAGTAGTAAGCAATAAATGAATGGGGGAAGCAGAAGACATTCTGGAGTGCCAAGGGGAAAGTACTTTGAGAGTGTTTGAAGAGGGTTGAAGGGATGGGTCTGAAGGGACTGTGTGGAAAGGGTGCATGAACATGAAACATGTAGGAAAGATGTCAGAAAACAGACAACACCAGGTAAGTGTAGGCTAAAAGAGAGTGTGCGGTCTCTAGGCAGAATACAGGATATAATCTGTACATGGAAAATTATTGCAGTGTTAAATGTCTAAAAATAATTGCACCACAAAGCCTCTAATGAACGAGGTGCTAATGTAAATGAATTGCTAGTGTGTACATATATATGTATTTATTCTTTAAAATATACTTGCAATATCAATAGGTAATACATATACACTATATAATACATATATATATATAATTATTTTCAGGGTTTCAGCATTACAGGGTGTTTCAGCACAGTAGAGCTGATATATGCTTCCTCCATTGCACACTGAACAAGCAGAAGAGAAACTTCACTCTTTAAAAGAGTCAAAATGCAAAAACAATTTTAAAATAATGGAGCAACTGTGAGATTAAGAAATTATGTCTGTCTCTAAAACGAATGGAAATTGAAAGCAGTTCTGAGGACTTTGCAGAGTAACAAGAAAATAAGATACCATTAGCTTCAAAAAGTTACCCAGTCTGGGGACTGGACAGTCGTTTCACCCTCCAGTACAACTGGATATGATATTAGCAGCTTTTTCACATGCAGGAGTGTGAGTTGTCCAGACACCTCAAAATGTTAAATGTACTGCAGTGCTCTAGCCATTTTACTTGTGTCCATAAGCATTTTATCCAGTTGTCTACCTGTGTACAGGGATATAACCACATATAACATACAAACACATATAATAGCTAGCTTAATGCCTGCTGAGTTTAAATACATATACATTTACAAAGTTTTTATTGAGGGAGCTACTGCCTCTTAATCTCCTTTTGCATTTTAATAAAATCAGCCTTTCTGAAGAAGCTAATGATGTAGAGTTTCTCTGTATCTCATAAATCTCACCCATCTTCCTCCAATAAAAAAACTGGAAAACAATTTGCTTTTAGATTGCTCTGGCCAGGAAGACCTGGAGAATGTTGCCCCACCCAACATCATTTCAATTCATCTTTATTTTACGTTGCTAGAAAGTGCGTCTTTGTAACTCGCGGTGCTGGGTGAAGTGCCCTGCTGTGACATGAGACGTCGGGTTCTGTCAGTCACATCAACTGATGTGATGTGACGGAGCCTAATGTGATGGGACCAATGCCCTGCTGAATGTCTACTGTGTCACTGCCGTGTTCAGGGGCTGGTTTCTCTGAGAAGAAATGCTGTGAAGGAAGCCAGGCTTCCCACGGCTGATGAAGCTAAATGATTTTGTAAATGGAAATGCAATAAGGTGTTTGCTGCATATGCAGGCACAAGTAGCATATTTGGTGCATTTTTGGTTTTCTATTTGTTTGCAATGGCAAACAAATGATATCCAATTGTGAATTTTGCATAAGTTTTCTCTCCATCCTGTAAAACTCTGACTAGGGTCTATCTGAGGGCAGGATTGGTGTGTCACCTCTTGGAGGGCTGCTCTGCTTGGGACAAATGCTGTTTCTAGAAGACCCATCCACTACTCCCTGATGGGTGCCACAGTGCAAATTTGAAGGTCTCCTCCTGCAGCCCCTCCATGTTCAGAGCCAACAGCTAGTGCTTTAGCTAGCAGCTTTTTCACACCAATACTACCCTATGCCCCTGATCCTCAGCAACAAAACATCTTGAGGCAGCTTTTCCTAGTGACAGTTCCTCTCAGAATACAAACTAGTCTCTGAAAAAGCACCATAAAGTTTACTCAGATCTTAAAAATGTTTTCAGAATACTTCCAAGGAAATAAACCCAGTAATCGGCTATTAAGACATCACACTTAGCAGAAACGTTGACTTTTAAGGATATGGCTTTCCCTAAAGCTTTGGCAGTGACAACCCTGAGATCTCAGTACCTTGTTGCTATTAGCAGTCCTTCCACATGAGACAGCCACAGGAGCTGGTGTAGCCCATAAAAGAAAGCAAGTCAGTCCTGTCCTCATCATTTGCCAGTAACACAGCTCCCAGTGAAACTGGATGTGTAATGAGAGTAAATTACCTCTTTCTCAAGTCAGCTCCAAGTGAGAGTTCTAGTAAGAATTTTTTATATCTTTTGGCTAAGTGCTCCACTCTGAAATTTTGACCATCCCAACACTGCATTATCACTAGTTTCACCATAGTGATCTTAAACAATTGGTCTGGCACTAAGCAGCTATTTTATTTTACGATAAATCAAATTTTACAACAGTTCTTCAAAATGGCTTTACATGGGTCACCTCAATCACAGAGAAATTGTTGATTAGCTTTTTACTCCAAACCCTCTCAGTTTCTGTAAATAATGGTTGTGGTAGAAATGCACCCCTGCTTATTATTCTCATTGTGGAGTAGTCCAATAAATAGCATGCAGTAGTATTGCTGGAACAGGGAAAGCCCATTGGGTTACATATAGATACAGATGAAACATCTTGTGTCAGAATCCACAGAAATGTGCAAGAAAGATGGTGTATATATCTTCTGGCACGATTTCTTAGGAACATGTCAGCCATGTTGCTACAATATAAAAGCTTATTAACAAATAACAAAAAACAACAACAAACTAACAAATAAACCCCAATCAAACATATCAATTTTTATGTAGCTAAACAATCAATTTAAGCTCCCACTCCATTTAAGAGTCTCCTGAGTATTGTATGTTCCATCACTGGAATTTGTTTTTATTTTACATTGGAAATTACTGATTTAGAGAAAGGTGGACCCAGCACATCAAAAGGGAAAAATAAGTCAACAAGTTTGCTTTTAACGAAAGTATAATTGGGATTATTACTAGTACAAAATGTGTTATCTTGGTAGAAAACAGAAAAAGAGCTGGGTGGAGGAGCACAGAGAGACAGAGAGCAAGCCTAAGAACTGGAGCTTAAAAGGGAAAGTATTCATTTCAATGAGCAAAATTCACAAAGCCAAGGTCCACATCCAAAAACCAGAGGAATCTGTGTCGCAACAGTCCCAACACTGCTCAGTGGCAGAGTGGCAGAGGGGTTATCAAAATGAACTCATACCAAATGCTGCTGCATGGAGCACGTGAACAACACATTCCTCCACTGCCATACAAAGCTGCCCACCCACATCATTGAATCAAGCAGGTTTTTAAAACTCTTACATTAAGCCAAGATATGGTTTCTTGTACTTAGAACTATAAATCAGTCTCTCAAATGTAGATGACTGTCTCATTCCTCATGAAGGGAAGATGAGCTGGCAGAAATATCATTCTTCCTGGGAAATAAGTTCAAAGAGTTTCAAACTGGGTGCATGGCTCCGGTTTCCCAGTCATGTGCAAGAACTCCAGCCTACTAATCAACTCCCATTTTCCAAAAGGCAGACTTTCCTTTTTGACTGCACCACACCCCTTCCCCCTCAGGCCTTTGCACCACGACTCTGACTGACAGTGACTGTGCACTGGGGTAATGACAGTGCTGCGGGGTGCACTCCTGCCTCCCCAGGCCCATCACATCTGAGGTTCAGATATAGGAATGGTAAGGCTGCAAAGCCCTACAGGGCTTTGGCTCCGAGGTACTCTGTCCAACTAAGATAAGGGCAACCCTGCATGCATGTGGTAACATTACTTCAAGGCTATAAATAAGCTTTGTGGTGTAAACAGAGGCTCCTGGATAGGTTCTCCTACACTTAATAGTTAAGCAATGTAATTGTTATTTATTTTTTAATAGTTCCCTTTGATTTAATTGCCTATATGCTCCCTAGGGTGCATTTTAATTACCAAACTACTACTTTGGGTCCTGGCTAAGTACTTCCACATAAAAGTGAGCCTTGAAATTCAGGAAAAGGTGAGTTCCTCATTGCTGGACAGTGGCCCACAGTTTAAAATGCAGGATTTACAAGGTACAAGTGAAATCCTCTCATTCATGGCATAAGTGGAGACAGTTGGTGGAAAGGAGGTTAAGAGGGTGACATCTACCTATTTTCTCCTTACCCATTAATGTGCACAGATGGGTGTGGTGGCCATGTTCCAGCATAATCACGGGGCAATCACGGTGCATTGTGTCCCACCTGCATTTCTACAACAGCTGCTGGAGAGATCAAAGCTTGCAGGCCAGAATTTCCAGGAACCGGCCGTTGACTGCCAGCACTGCTCCTCTGGGATTTGGGACTGGTAGATGCTGACATCATAGCTATGTGCTCTAGTGCTCCAGCACTGGATGGGGAGATGGCAATCCTCTATGAAGAATGTCATCAGAGCATCATCAGTCTGACTCCAGAGGAGAAGGAAATACTTCTGTTGTGGGCATGTGGAATGAAATCACAGCCGTCTGTGATGGCTGAAAAATTTTGCGAATTGTCCAGGAGGAGGGTCAGCGGAGAGAATGGCTGTTCTTGCCTTGGCAAGGAGATTACTTACCTGATTTAATAGGCATACTCCACCTCCAGGATTTATATCTCCATGATTATTGGTAAGGAATGATGTAGAGGAAGACACGGCCGTTGATGGATTAAGATGCTACTTAATTTTCATTATGTGTCTCTTCAATGGAAAATGAGAACTTTTAACCTTCTAGAAAGCTCCCTGCTAGAATCTCCATTGTGGATTCTGGAAAAATAAGGCTGTTTAGACACTTAAATATGTTTATTTACCCTTTGTGCAAGTAGCTGCTAAATGGTGCTGTTTTATCTAATATTTAGACATTTGGATTCTACTTGTGCAGAGACATCAGCAGCCCCCATGGGACAGGCAGTACTGCAGAGAGCAGTATAGATGCTTCTGTCAGGGTATCTTGGCTAGTCTTTGTTCAAAGCAGGATAGCAATTATAAACATAGACTTAGGGGTAAGTGTGAAGATTAAAGGGCCAGTTACATTTGCAAGGGAAAAGAAGATTCTGTAACTTGATTAGTCTTAAGGCCATCTCAGATAAAATTATTTTTTCCTGTCTATAAATCTTTCTAAGACTCTTCATTACACACGGCATAAAAAACTCAGGTCTTGCTGTGATATGCATTCATTTTGTGTAGCTTTTCCCTGCCTCCTTCTGTTTGCAATTCCTCCTTTAGTTTCAATCATGAAGAAACATCATGTAATAATAGAATAAAACTTTATTTAGTATTTCTATGTGTATATAGGCCCCAAAAGCTTGGAGGAGCAACAGAAAATATTGTCTTTTAACAGGCACAAGAAAAAGTGACAGCAATTGTATTTGAAGTGTGGACATTGTACATAAAATAATTACATCTCATGGCTTTTCCTTTTGGGGAAAAGAAATACCATTACAAAAGTAGTTTCCATGGGGTGAGATTTTCAAAAGTGCCAAGCATACACAATTGGGACCAGATTTCTAGAAGACTTTAGCTCTGGCATAGAAATAAGTGGCCAGATGTCCAAACACTAGATTGTGAGCATTTATAAAAATCTGGCCTGTATTTAAGAGCATAAATGGGAGCTGAGCTATTTGGAAAAATCTCACCTCCATGCTGGGTGTTGAGCTGGCTTAAAAAAGAAAGTCTTGGTCTGAGGCTGTTTTGGTGGGGGAATTTTTTTTGTTTTGGGTTTTTTTGGTCTTGTTTTGTTTAGAGATGTTTTTATGTGTTTTTTTTTTTTTTAAAGAGAACTGGTCTTGCATGTCATTAAGTTATTTGCTGGTTTTGTGGAGTTTTTAGCTTCTAAGCACATATTTCAGTTCGTCCATCCAAACAGTCCAGTTGCCTTTAATCAGTATTGATGTACTTAAAACTAAGTATGTCCTTTGTTGGGCTGGAGATTTAATTTATTTTTTCATATACTTCCCCGTTTAGCTGTGAAGTGTACACTGTCTTTACCAAAAGGCCAGAGGAGATGTGACTGAATGGGGGCCAGTCACAGTAAAGCAAAACTTATCTCAGTATCTATGGCTGTGTAACTCTGCAAGTGTCTTGGCAATAAGCTCTAAATATTGCAGTTGAGCCATAAATAAACATGAGAAAGTTTTTTTTTTAGGTATTGACAACATTTCTTCTGGAGCTGTGCAGCAAGAGTTGAGCAGGCTAGAAATGTGCTGGAGCAAGTCCAGAGAAAAGCAATGGAGCTGGTGAAGAGTCTAGGGAGTAAGTCCTATGAGGAGCAGCTGGGGGAGATGTGTTAGTCTGGAGAAGGTGAGACTCAGAAATGTCCTTATCACTCTCTGCAGGTACCTGAAAGGAGGCTGTAGCCAGGTGGAGATCAGTCTCTTCTCCCAGGTAAGAAATGACAGGACAAGAGGAAATGGCTTCAAGCTGTGCCTGCAGGAGTCCAAACTGGACATTAGGAAGAATTTTTTCACTGAAAGGGTGATTAAGCATTGGCACAGACTGCCCAGGGAGTTGCTGGAGTCAGCAGTCCCTGGAGAGGTTCAAGAAGAAGCTGAACAAGGCACCCAGTGATGTGGTCTAGTTTACAAGGTGGTGGTTGGTGAAAGGTTGGACTCGATGATCTTGGAGACCTTTTCCAACCTAGATGATATTGTGATTGTTTGAAAATTGACCTATACCAAAAGAAAAAGGATGCTTGTATCTCCCCCCATGCCCCACCCCCCCAAAACAAAACAAAACAAAACATAACACAACAAAACAAAACAAACAACAACAAAAAAAAAAAAAAAAAATCCTCAGGCTGCAAAGTTTTTTTCAGAGAGTTGCTCTAAAGAATAGTGAAAATAGGCACCCTCCACACCCTCCGTTCCCTCTGAAGCCCGAGTGTTGGTTAGAGAATTGAAGGGTAAGGTAATATATCTTCTATTTCTTTTAGAGGAATATATATCTACTTTAGGTATCAATTCAGCTTTGGAGAATAATTTAGTCATAGTTGTAAATGGCATTCCAACAAAAAAGGTCATCAGATTTGACAGCATTGGATTGACTTATGAAAAACTAAGGCTGGCTTTCTGGTGTTAAAAATGTTAACCCTTTTCAAGCAGCTACTGATGCCAGGAATCTGCTACAAATTTCCATGAAGATAGGAGGAGATAGGAACACAGAACTGCCTACACAATAAGGAGTTCTTTCAGAATATCCCAGCAAAGCTTACTTACTTTGAATATTGCATCCTATGTATAAGCTTAAAACTCTTATCAGATATTGAAAAGGCATGGATAACAGCTCTTGTACAGGGTTGAATGGATTGCAGGTCAGGCGATCTCAAGGTTGGCTGATGGATGAGATAAACACCTCTCATCACCATGCTGGATCAATCCTTACTTAAGTACTAGATTTATGACTGCTTCTCCCATCCATTTTCAGATTCTGTCATTGTTTCTGCTTTGGCTCAGGGCCAAATTAAGTTGTTCTGCTATAAGTCAATGTTAAGAGCCCCAGGTCCTGGAGTAGAAAGTGATTTCACAACCTCTGCTCTCAATTAAAAAAAATACAATTTTTGTGAATCAGTGTTTGTCAGTGTATAGCACGTACTGTCTTCCCATGTCCACTCCCTGTTCTCAGGGCTTTCAAAAAATGGGTCACTGCAACATATAACCCTGACTGGAATATTTTCTGGAGATGATATGACCTGATTCTTAATTTCTAATCCTTCTGATCCCAGCTTTTGGGAACAGAAAGAATAAAGGAACAGGATGAGCATTTCTGTCACAGGCACCCAATTTTGCTTCACAACTGAAGCCACCACATCTCCCAGCCTCTATGTTTTTTTGGAAGCTTTGCAGTGTTTTCCTTCAACAGAAAGCCTGAAATTTCATGAGCTGATGAGATTCCAATCCAGCAGGCAGCTCCTGTGTTGAAATGCCACCCAGGCATGGTTGTGGCCAAGCTGTGACAGAGGTCAGCACTTTCCAACATCTCCAGGTCTGCCAGTCTCAGAGCTAGAGAAACCCACAGGGAACAATTTTTCGTCTTCTACATAAACTTCTTTTGAGAGCAGTTTTTTTCCAGAAGAAAGTTGCTAAGCATTTCCATACAACAGCTTCATTTTCTTTCCATCAGCAGCACTTTGCAGGCAGACTGCTGTGTCAGGCAGCTACCATGAACACGTGTCTTGGAGCTCCACCAAGTCTTTTTCCCGTAGAGATTTTGTTCAGTTCTGCTGGAGGTACTGAACAGCACAGTAGCTCTTGCCAAAACACTTCCTTGTACATTTATTTAACGTGCATGAAATAGCTGTTCCTCTAATATGTATCCACTCCTATTCACCTGCCTTTTCCTTTTTTTTTCTTTTAGAAATAAAATGTCAGTAGGGAATTAAAAAGGCAAAAAGTGTTTAGCCTATCTGTAGAGAGAACACTGTGAAATAGAAAGCATTTGCAAAACTAACCCAGCCCAGCACTGACAGCTGGACTAAGCATCATAAAGGTATTCAGAATGAATGTCTTTCAGTAAATGGGCGCACAAAGCATCTATGCACACTTTTTTAACCTTGTGTGCTACACAAGTTGTATCCCTGCAGACTTTCTGTGGCCTGGTAAGAAAAAGCTCAGATGCAGCAGCATGACTTCTTACTTGTGTATCCACATCCACTGATCTTCCTCTGGTTGGAAAGACAACCATGACTGCAAGCTCTCAGACAGGAGCAAAACCTTGTAACTCCAAAGTAGGCATTTCAGTGGGAGGAGCAGCCTTCTCTGCCTGTTTTATTCAAATTCTTGCACGAAACCTTTACTGAGGAAAAAGTGAAGCACAATCACAAGTTCTGAATTCAATAGAATTTCCAAATCCAGAGCAAAGGAGTTCTGCTCTCATGCTAAGAGCCTGGTAATCTTCACTGAGCAAAAATATTGATCCCTGAAAGGGCTGTGAATAGTATCACAGCTGAAAATTTTCCAGTGATACTAATTTTCCATCTGAAAACAGATTCACTGATGTAAAAATATCTTGAAAGACAATATATCAAGGCAATAGTGCAAAAAAGTATACTTAACTCTCATCAACAAGAAATAATTTATAAAGTCATTTACTGGATATTTTAAACAGTTATTTAAATTTATTTAGGATTTATCTGAGATTTCAATCACTGTCCCAATCTAAGCTGAAATAAAATTTCAAAAGATTTGTCTCTTGCATGGAATTTGAAGACTAAATTCTCAATACTAAGGATTACTGATGAAAATAAAGATTTTTATTCCGATGTGTAGCTATAAAGTGCTAGGGCCTGCTAGAAACTAACAGAAATGAAGCATTTAAATACTGCCATAGAGAAAGGGACTCATTTCCTTCTTCTGTGATTTAATCTGCCATTGAATTGAAGAGTATCTTTAAAGGACTGAATATATAAATAATGATAATGTAATACACTTAATAAGCAGTCACTTGCTGAGTGCTGTCTATATAGTTACTTCTAGCTGGAATGCTGCTCCTGAATATTTGAATTCCCTCTTTTGCCTTTCACCTCCTTCTTCTCTGCCAAGTTGCAATTTCCATACTGGGTTATATCAATAGTGGTGGGAATAATGTTTCTAACTGCATCTCCACTTCTATTAAAAACAAACGTTTCCACATAAACCTGCTAATGTAAGGCATGGTATTACTTACATTTTTTTCCCTGTTAATGATGAAAACAAATGAGCAAGATTTATCTCTTTGACAAGTCATGTGGGTGTGAATCTTTAATTAGCATATAACAGGTTTAGACTTCAAGTCCCTATAGGCGTGGGAATCACTTAAAGAAGAAAATCCCACTTGGTAAATCTTTGGCTTAAGAAGCCAAGAATGTTATTTTAAGAGATACCTGTAAAGATGCAGATTGCAATCTTTGTGCATGTCAAGGTAAAAAAGCAAGCTATTTCATCTCCCAGAAACTCGGTGACCATACTTTGATGACAAGCCAGATGGCAGCTGTTCCCCAAGCCCGGTGCCAAGAAAGATGATTGGAGCTGCAATTTACCTTCCGTGGTGAAGCTCAATGCTGGAGCATACCACAGCTGTGGATTTGGCTGCTGCCAGTAGGTGTGTGCACAGTTGGTTTCCTCCCAATTTGGATTCATCAGGTAAGAGGCTGTATCAGTACCCAGCAATTATGAAATTGGCATGCGTTGGATTGTTTACTCACAGTAATATTCCTACTGGACTTTATTAAAACACCATCTGTTGTCAGTACAGACAAAGAATCAAACCAGAAATATCCATGGAGAGAGAGTGTGCATGTGCACGTGTGTGAGTGTATGTTCAGCTGTGTTGCAGGATCAGGTCATATTTCATATTCTCTTTTCTTCTTTCCTCTTCCTTTACAGGTAGCTTTTCATGAAATGTCTACATTTCTAATGATTTTCTTCCCTTTTCTAGTTCCACCTAGAAAAAGAAAATTAGAGTGGAAAAAAATAAAAACTGGTCAAAGCGAAGTTATACCTCTGTGAGTAATGTTGGAATGGAAATAAATGAGTCTTTGCATATGGGTGGAACAACATTAGCTTTACTACAAATTAAGGCTGAAATGGTTGAAGAGAAAGTCATCTGACTGAATGATGTTCAGTTAGAACAAATTTCTGAGTTAATGTGTAGTATATAGGGTGAGTAATAAAGGATATCTGCCAATAATAATATCTTTAGGGCTTGAGAAAAAGAAGGGACTAGCTTTTACAATCAGCTGTTTGCTCTTGATTACTTTTTTTCTTTAATCTTTCAGATGGGGATCAGATATTCCTAATACACAGCTGGTCTCCACACATGGACGAGAATAATTTTTGTATATACCTACATATAATTCCAGGTGAAATTAATTAGTTGGAATTCTTCATCAGGTAACACACTAATAAAATATGATGCAAGTAATTAAAAATGCAAATACAGGGAAGAGAGCAGTAAAACCTAGATATGTCATTTCAGTCCTACAAAAAGGCATCTGTCATTTTAGATCTTTAGTGCATGCATTCACACATACACGTACACAAAAACACCCTTTAAAAATAAAAATGTAAACAAGTCCCAGTTCACGTCGTAAGATTAAAGCTGTAATAAAGGGAGAGAACACAAGCCAAGAACATCCCCTGGGAGAAGGAGGAAAGTGCGTTAAAATGCTTGGGTTGTTTATGAACTAAGTGTTTGGAGATCTCTCAGTGCTGAATGAAGGAGTTGGGGTATTTTAGAGGACCCAAAGGAGATTATTTACTACTATAGGGAGTCACTAAGGCCTATTTTGCTCACTATACCCAGCCACCAGAAAGAAAATATTAGTCCTAATATAAGTGTGTGCAATCTACCACCTGTGGTGGGATTGTGCATAGTTGAGAGGGAGAGGATTTGCCCCAAATTTGAGCCCATCCTTGCTGCATTATTTAATTTCATCCTCATGTGGGCCAAAGTTCTTCCCTAAGTTATAACCACAAAGCTATTGCAGAAGTTTGAGCATAATTTCCGTGTTTAAGGTATAATTCTCTCCCTTTGTTTTCATCATCATCATCACCATCACTGTTCTTCTACCAAATTACTTACACCGTGTGTGTTTAAGTCTTGTAGCCTACTCTGCCAAGCCTAAAATGGATGCACTGAATTAAAGCAGCAACATCTCCAGCAATAATGCCCCCAAATTCTAGGCCCTTGTTTTTTGAAACTCACTGAGGACTAATCTCAAGTTTATACCAATGTTCCTCAAAAACATTTGCTTTTGTGCTTCAGTTTTATGTATCTATTTATTCTCCTGATGAGAAGATTGTAACGTTTTGCCTTGACTTATATCTTATGTAGAATTTTTTTTTTTAAATCAACTTAATAGTAATAATCTCAGTAGTTAGACACTGGAAGAGGTTGCCCAAAGAAGTTATGGATGCCTCATTCTTGGAAGTGTTGAAGGCCAGGTTGGGTGGGTCCTCGTGCAACCTGGCTTGGTGGAAGGTGTCCCTGCCTGTGGCAGGGGGGATGGAGCTACATGTTCATAGAATCTGAGATGAGAATCACAGGCTGACTTGGAAGGGACCCAGAAGAATCATTGAAGTCTAGCTCCTGACCCAGCACAGGACCTCCCCCAAGAATTACATACTGTGCCTGAGAATGTTACTCAAATATGTTGGACACCAACAGATCATGCACTGGTGGAGTTTGCACTCCTGAGGAATATTTATCAGGTAAAGAGTAAAGCCCCTGAATTTTAGGAAAGAAGACTTCCGGCTCTTCTGGAAGATAGTCTGCAGAATCCCCTGCAAGTCTACCCTTAGGGACAAGGAAGAGAACAGAGCTGGCAGATCTTTAAGGAAGTCTTTTATAGACTGCAAAAGCTGGCAATCCCTAGGGGCAAGAAATCAGGGAAAGAAGGCAAGAGACCAGCAGCATAGCTGAGTAGGGATCTGCTGGTCAAATTACAGGGAAAGAAGTAAATGCATAGACAGTTTAAGCTGGGGCAAATGACCTGGGAAGAGTATAGAGATTAAATACAGTTGTGCAGGGATGGGGTGAGGAAGACCAAGGCAAAGCTGGAATTGAACATGGCAAGGGGTGCAAAGAATAGTAGGAAGGGCTTTTACAGGTATGTTAACCAGAAAAGGAAGGCCAAAGAACATGTACCCCACCTGATAAACAGTGCTGAAAATCCGATAGCAATGGATGAGGAGAAGGCTGAGGTACTCAACAACTTTCTTCCTCAGTCTTCACTGACAACCTCTCTTCCCACACCTCTCAAGTGGACAGACAGCAGGATAGGGGCTGGAGGAGCAAACCTCCCATTGCAAGTGAAGATCAAGTTCATGAGCACCTAACATCCTAATGAACTGAGTCTATGGGACTTGATGAGATCCATTCCAAAGACCTGTGGGAACTGGCTGACAGAATTCCCAAGCCACTTTCCATGATGTTTGAAAAGTCATGGCAATCACAGACTCACAGAATCACAGAATCCCTAGGTTGGAAGAGACCTTCAAGATCATCAAGTCCAACCTATGCCCTAACACCTCAACTAGAACAGTGCCACATCCAGTCTTTTTTTAAACACATCCAGGGATGGTGACTCCACCACCTCCCTGGGCAGACAATTCCAGTACTTTCAGAGAAATCCCAGGTGACTGGAAAAGAGAAAACATTGTACCCATTTTTAAAAAGGCTAGAAAGGAAGACACTAGGAACTACCAACCTGTCAGCCTAACCTCTCTGCCTGGGAAGATCATGGAATAAATCCTCCTACAAAGCTATGTTAAGGCACATTGAGAACAGGGAAGTGATTCAGGACAGCCAGCATGGCCTCACCAAGGGCAAGTGTGGTCTGATCAGCCTTGTGGCCTTCTGCCATTGGGTGACTACATCACAGGGCAGGGGAAGGGCTATAGCTATCATTTACATGGAGTTCTCTAAAGCCTGTGACATAGTTCCTCATGACATCCTTCCCTCTAAACTGGAGAGAGATGGATTTGATGAGTGGACTCTTAGAAGGTAAAGAAAGTAGTTGGATGGTCATGTCCGGAGGGTAGAGTCAATGCCTCAGTGTCCCAAAGGACTTCAGTGACAAGTGGTGTTCCTCAGGGTTCCATACTGGGGCCAGTGTTATTTCATATCTTCATTCATGATGTAGATGCAGGGATCAAGTACTCCCTCTGCAGATTTGCAGGTGGCACCAAGTGTGGAAAAGTAGCAGGATTCATATTTGTCCCCAACTCCTAGCCCTTCTCAGCCTCACGAATGGCAGTGCTTAGAAAAAGGAGGTATTTGGGTCAGTACTGCAGCAGTTAGACTAGGAAGACTCCTACATTTCACTACATCATGAAATATGAAATGTCTTTAAGCTACTTAAGTGGAATTTTTAGAGGAAATACAGTGCTCACAATCTGGCTTTCCAATGGCTTATTTTTTCCTGAATGCTAATATTTGAAATCTGGATTTTAATGACTTGATAATCTTCATTTACTCTCATAATACTTACAAGCAAAAACAAAACTTCCCAATCATGCCAAGCTTTCTGAAGAAGGAGGAAGTTTCCATAGCAAAAGTACATTTTTATTCTGCGTACACACTCAGCCTCCAAGCCTCCTCTATGGGGGTGGTGGCTAGGGAAGAGAGGGGAAAAAGAAGTAAACACGTGAAATGGAACTGCCAACTGTTCCAAAACAGAAAGGTTTTTATGGCCCACAGGTCCATTAGAAATTCAACAGAAGCAACTAATTGCAGGAACCAAGCAATTCTCCTCCCTGAGTGCAGCATGCCGGAGTGACCTGTTAGGAAGATGGATGCCAAATACGTTTGCCAGCGGCAGGGCCAGGGTTTGCCCCACGCTGGAGCTGGGAGGGCACTGCTGGCACACAGGCTGCCTCCTGCCCTACCTGTGCATCAACACTTCCAGAATAGTCTGCCATGCTGTGAGCTGCAGACATGCTGGGGCTGAATAACATCTGTGCCAGAGCTTCTGCATCCTTATAAATCATTTCTCAGCTCTTGCTGGGGCAACAAGGAAGAAAATGTTGGCATATAAATGTAAATCACTGTATGTCCTATGGAATAGAATAATAATTGTGTTGATTTACCAGCCATGCACTGTTCCCAGGGATGGATGGAAAATATTGGCAAAGAAAGGGCTGTACTTCCAGCAAAAGAACAAATTTGCTGAACTGTATAAACATGGCTGGAATAATCAGATGCTTCTGTCTAGGAAACTTGCTTCCTGTTAGACTGAGCATGAGTGTTTCACCTCATGGCTGGTTGAAATGTAATTACTTCACCTCTAGTCATGTTAAAAATAAAGTGTCCAGAGACATTATTTAATCAATTACATGGTGAGCATATCTGGGCAATTATTTTCCCCTCCTGTGTGGAGTTGTGTATACCTCTGAAGTCACTGGCTGAATGCATTCTCTGTGCATTTAATCTCAGATGAGGTCAATGTTAAAACTTTCACTGGGACCAAGGTTTTTCCCAGCAAATCTAGTCACTTTTTGACTGTAACTGTGAAGCCTATGACTGACTTTGCAGGATTTTGTGTGGTTTTTTTCTCTCAAATTTTTATTTACGACAAGATTACTATCATGTTTAGTATCTCACCACCTACAAATATGTTATGAAAAGAACATGGTAATTCTAGCACACAGTAAGAGCAACAACCCATGTTGCACCAATGAGATGAAATGCCCACTAGTCAATTAATACTTTTTCATTAGCTTCCAGCAAGATCACTTTGTTTAATTTTCCATGCCATATTGACCACAATAAATTATGTAAAGCAATTCTACAAATGTTTCAGGAGTTTTTGGGAGACTGACAGACTGCTTTTCTTACATGACAGTTACATGATGCTAACAATTCCTATCAAGATATGCAATGACATTTCATAATACTGTTTTTCTCTCAAAATTTCCTATGCTCTGCACCTGTACTTTTTGATTAAACCACCACCCAAACACACATAATCTAGTACATTTCATCACACTATCTGTTCTAGTTGTACTGCTGAAGCTGAAAAACATTTTTGTCACACTGTGCACCAGCAGCTGATTTCACACCTCAGAGCAGAAATGTATGAAAAATCATGTGATACAAAATTTTGTTCCAAGACATCTAGTCCTAGGTTTGAAAAATATACCTATATGTACCACCTGTGAAATAGCACACTGTGCCATATCATCAGTACCATAGCATTAGTCTGAATATGTTAAAAGTATTTCTTTCTGGTTTAACCTATATGTGAATGACAGGTATTTTTGCAGATTTTCTTAGGTTCCAGTATTTTTTTCCATGTATATAGCTCTATAATTGTGAAAGATTCAGAAACTTCAGAAATTTGGGGTGTGTGCATGGCTGCAGGTAGTTATGTTCCAGATCAAAATTAAAAATTGTACAAAAATCATAAGATTTTTATCAAAACCATGTCAAAGAAAAGCTGTGATAGCAGGTATTATGCTTGGTAACAAATTTTCCATAATTATATACACAGAATAGTGTATATTACATGCTACTTTATTCTTATATACTTAATTCTTCTACATGATACAGTATTATAATATAGAATTATTATATAGCATTTCATGATCAATCAGTGTCTTACTGTGAAGAAAATCACTAAAAGCCAAAAAAAGCAAGGCAAAAAGGAAACAAAGCAAAATATTACAGTCTATTTTTACAATGATAATAGTGCCACAGTAGCTGTTCTATGTAGCACCCTTTATTCTAATGCCTCAAGTGAACAACACCACACAGTAAATTGCACAGCAATCAGGGTATCCAGAATGATAAAAAGATCGTGTCATATTTCAAAAAGTTAAATCTTAGACTTACCAATACATCTCAGATCTAAAAATATTCTTCTTATTTGACATAAATTACTTGAATTCCCATCAAATAATCTAAGCAAATTATATAAAATGCATTTCAGGATGGGACAAGCCATCATCTGGTAGTGCTGGCTTTCTCTTCAGGGAAACTAAACAGCTTGTTTAATCTAGAAATTAAGTTCAACCAACTTAACTTCAGGCAAGCAGCTAGGATGCAGGAAGAATGCATTTGGGGGAAAATATAAAGAGTTCTACTGAAGTTACTTAGTTGTTCACTAGAGATGCAGCCAAGCAATAAAAAAAAGACCTGGTTTTGGGTTTTGGTTCTTTTGAGAGCCTGCTAAAGGCAGAGAAACTATACATCTTGGGGTTTGCAGGTTCATATGCCCAAACTGAACATAACTGATAAAAAAGGTATGCCAGTTACACATGTTCATGACCTCAGAGTCTATGCCCAAGAATTAATTAAGCACAGCTGAAGAAATGGAAGCTAGTTGTATGGGTCTTCACTCTTCACTCACATCACAGAAACCTGGCTGATTAGAACCAATCTCAACTCACCTTTTCTCAAAGGAAAATGCATTTCCTAATTTTCCTGCAGTTCTACTGTTGATGACAAGGGTGTCTGCATATCCACCACTGGATAAAGTGGTATTCCGTACTTACAGCACCACAGCTCTAATCCAGACTTCACACTCTTTTTTGTAATAGGAAAAAAACCCAAGAAAACAAAACCATCAGTGCCATTTGGCAGATGTTTGAAGGCTCTAACAAGCAGATTTAGAGCCAATGGTCAGACATTTTTTGTTCTCATGTGGTCATCCGTCTCCTTAGTAAGAAAGACACAACTGCACACATTCTGTGCAACAGATGCAATGCTGCCTATCATCTTATGCTACACTTCTACCTCCAAAGGCCAACAGAAAAATGGAAATGAAATTAAGAGCCTCAGGTTTTCCTACCTAAACCAAACTCACCAGCATATCAAAGATAGGTTACCATTGACCATGCAGCCATCAATGATTTTCCAGCTCATTTTTCAATACCTTATGCCTCAACACTTAATGTCTGACTTGGAATCAAGCTGGTGAGGTAACATATGCAGAAGTTAAAGCAAAACAATGTCTAGATAAGGCCATCTGGTTAAAGTAATTCTCATATCCACACAAATAGACGAAACCTTATAAATACTCAATAAGGTAATTCACATAAATGCCATTAAAGAGACATTGCTATTTATTGTTGTTATTCTATCTATTTTTAAAGATCGGGGGATACGCTCAGACAAAAATGTGCTAGGAGACACATAAAAAGAGAGAAGGAGAGAGGGAGAGGAAAAAAAAAATACTGTGTTTTTGGAAATGAAAGTCACTTTATTGAAGAAATAAACATTTCCTACATAAATGAAAATACTAATCACTGCAGTTTGCATAAAAGCTCTGCCTACAGAATCTGAATAAGAGATATTTCTCTAACTTCTGTGTTTTCCCTGCTTTCTTTTTATTTATCATTTATTTGTTCTGTTCTGATAGAAACAGAGAAAGGAAAAGAAAACCCAAAAGGCGGGGAGTCAGGCAGATAGGAACTGTAAGCTAAAAAATAAAGCTTTTTCTGTTTCAAACAAAACAAAACAAAACAAACAAAGCAAAACAAATAATTCAAAATCCCAGAATGATCCCACCTCGTCCACATTCTCAGCCATTACAAATGGATTTGCTTCTGTTGGTGAAGCTGTGGTTTTTGCTGGGATCTTTTAGAAGACCAAACTCTGAACTCTGGTATTCAGACTTGCTACAATTCTCACACGGCATTCACGTATGTGTGCCTGGTTGTTATGTCTCCCATCTCTATAGTCATAATGCCAGTAGGTACTACTAATAATATGCCAAAAACAAAGTGCATTTAGATTCATAATTGTTTTGGTGTTCCGATTTTTGCTTTTATTTAAATACGGAGAAATGACACTATATTGAGATGGCTTTGGGCTTTAAAAAATGTTTATCACACCAATTTTACTTATCTTGATCCTCCCTTCTTGATCCCCTGTTTTGCTAATTTATATTTTGCCTGATGCACTAAGTTCAGCAGTGAAGATGTTTCCAGTTTTTCTGGGAAGACGGGACCTCAGGTCCTGTTCTGCTGTTCTGTCTTGTAAATATTTAGACAATTATTGCAACAAAATGCGTATATATGTAGGTACTGCACATTCATTCATTGATTACCTGCAAAAGCCTAGAAACTCATGAATATACAAGAGAGAAGGGACATTGCTTGATGTTTTCTCTTCAGCACCTTCAATTTTAATGAAAAGTCTTTTAATGCAGAGTAAATCCTGATCAGCAATGGAAAAATTCTGCTTCAGAGATTATTTGTTCTGTTTCTGCTACCCCAACGATCACTTTTCTTTCTGAAGTACAGCTGATTTTAACAGTGCTACAGACATTTTCTCTGAGGACAAAAAAAGCATCCTGAAGAGAAGCAAATAGCTGTGCTATATTGCTGCTTTGCACCAAACAGGCACCTAAGTTCACCACTTCTGGTGTGTAAGTAGCATTTATCTGTGCTGTGAGGATGCAGCCTAATCACCAGGAAGCAGATTTGCACCAGCAATTATACTGACATGAGTCAATGGTCATTGGTAAGAGACATGGCAAGGCTCCTCAGATCCTGGTGTCTAACAATAGGCCCTTTGCCTTGAATAATTACAAATCTTATATGGCTGACACATCTTAATTCATGAGATCCTGTTGTGTATAATTGGATAGAAGGATGAACTTGATTACACTAGTGAACTTGCTTTCCAGAGGGGGGAAAAAAGTGATAACAGGCTTCATTGTCATCAAAGGGTAAAGAAATGTGACAATCTGGGAACCAGTTTTAGGACCCCATCTGCTAAACCAGAGAGAAATCAAGATTTTACAGTTCTATAAATATTTTAGTGTATGCCATCATTTATGAACTCTGGCAGCTATCATAAAATCTCTCTGACTTTTGTTACAACTGCATATAAGGCCAGAAAATTGCATCTCATGGTAAACCATAAAAACCTAAGTAAAAGCACCATTCCTTTCAGTATATTCTAAAAATATACAACCTCCCTGTCAGTACATGGCAGGGTTGTTACCATCCCAAGATGCCTGTTTCTTTCTCATTTTTTTTTATCTGATCTTACCCTGGTCTTTTCAAACCCTTTTGTATTTCAGTATCCTTTTATGTTTCATAAATAACAGCCATCACAGTACAACAGCTGAAATAGCTTTTACTTTGTCACAACGTACTGTAAGCAAGAGACACTAGGGTGATGCTAATGCCCTGGATACAGGAAGAATTTATGCGGACCCTCTCTCTAATTGTTCCTGAAATGATTTTCATTCAGTGGTGAGTTCCTTTAGAGCCCTGAAATAGAGCTAGCCTCAGAGCAGGTTTTGATGCTTTAATCACCCAAGTAGAAAACCTCTGTAAAAGAAAGGATATAAATAAAGAATTATCCTGAGATTAACAATGCTCCTTCTAAACTTAAACTCCCAGTCCGGCCCTGTGTTACAAAGTGTCTCTAAAAGACACAGAGATTGTGAATCATCAAGGTTTTGATTGCAGAGGCTATTCTGACATTCTAGGTAGCATCTGCAAATCTTGAATTATAGGACAGTATTGTCTAAAATAACCTGTCAGTCTGAATAATACTAATTTATATTTTACCTCTACAAAGTTTCTAGAATACATTTAGTTGAACAGAATGGGGGGGGGGGGGGAGGGGGCAGGCTTTGTGTGTGTGTGTGTGGCCAAACAAGAGAAGAGACAATCACTCTATTAAAAATAAATACAGAAGTTAATGTGTTGTCAAAGACCCTTAATTCAGGAAAGATATTTACCAATTTTAAGATTTAATTTCAGAAGATGTCTAGACAGCACGAGAGGTGAAATCTCTGTCATCTCATTTGCAGAGGCAAAGCAGAAAGCTGAGCGTTGAAGTGATTGCACATGCAAATATTTCCAAAATAAATGCACAGATCAGTTTTCTAACATATTCATTATACACCTGAGCGGGGCATGTGCCTTTGCAAAGGCAACTGGTTAAAACACTGCACATGTTGCTTCTCCTTTCTCATCCAACTAGACTTCCTGTAGCTCCTAGTATTACTGTGTCTTAGGACGTGCATTTCTTTTAGCCAAACATATGCTTTATTTTTCATAAAAATTACAGGGTTGTCTCACATATGTATATACGCATATATATGTACATATATGTATTCATATATGCACATGATGGGCTGTATAAATTTATATACATATATATATAAGGTATTTTTTGACAGTATGGTAACAATCAGGCTGAATACTTCTTGCGTCATAGCTCTCACAGCAGCCCAAAACTCTCATCTAGTGAAAGAAAAAGAGGTAAAATTTAAATAAAGGGCTAAGAGGGACACTCAAAGTGTAAATAGGTAAACACTTTATCTGCAAACCAGGAAGCTCTAATACATTCCATCCTGTGGGATCAGTGTCCACTCTCTCTTTAGCAAACTACCCTAAACCACAAACCAATTCCGGGGCAAATTGGTACGGAGTTGTGCTGATGTTGGCTGGAGTAGAGTTATTTTCTTCACACTGGCCAATATGGGAATATGTTCTGGATTTGTGCTGAACACAGGGTTGGTAATATAGAGATAGTTTTGTCATTGCTGAGCAGGGCTTGCACAGAGACAAGGCCTTTTCTGCCTTTTTGCACTGCCACACTGGCAAGGGATTTGGGGGTGCATGGGAGGGTGGGAGGAGACAGAGCCAGGACAGGTGACCCCAGCTGACCAAAGGGATATTCCAGACCATACTGCATCATGCTCAGCATGTAAAGCTGAGGAGAAGAAGGGAGAAGGAATGTTTGGAGTGATGGCATTTGTATTCCAAGTACATTTTACTTATGAAGGAGCCCTGCTCTCCTGGAGATGGCTGTCCGTGGGAAGCAGTGAATGAATTCCTTGCTTTGCTTTCTCTGTGTCCATGGCTTTTGCTTTTCCTGTTAAACTGTCTTTATGTCAACCCACAAGTTTTGCTCTTCCAATTCTCTCTCTGATCCCACTGGTGTGGGAGTAAATGTGTGACTGGGTTGTAAATGTGGGACTTGGTTGTTGGCAGGGATTAAACCATGACAAGAGTGCAGGGGAAACACTGGTGATAAATCCTGATGGTGGTCAAAAAATTAGCAGCATAATCATTTGCCTGTAAAGCCAACATCACAGTCAACTGTCAAGAGACAAAGAACAAAAACAAGCTTTCAAATGTACTTAATTTCAGAACAAAAAAAATAAAAAAAAAAACCAAACAAAAGAAACAAACAAAAAACCCCAGAAAAACAAACAAAAACACCAAAAAAACCAAAACCAAAAAAAACCCCAAAAAAAACCAAAAAAACACCAAAAAAGCAAAAGAAAAACCCACACAAAAATAAAAAACAAGTACTGAGCTTTCAGATGAAAATGGTATTTGCTTTGTTTGTTTAATGATATAGTTAGTCATGTTTCTACACTTCATCTGAGAAGCAAACAAGAGCATGTTTGGTTGTGGAGTTCCACTTTATCCAGATTCCAATCCCTTTTCCCTGCTGCAATGTCACATCTCTGTGGAAGCTACATGGAAACTTCTTTAAAGAAGATAAGAAACAGGAGCCCATGCACCAGCTCACACCACCAGCAATCACTTTGAACTGATAGACAGTAGTGGGCTGGTATGAAAATATTAGACTGGGAAATGATGCTGGGGCCTGGAAATGCCTCCAGCAGGAGGACAGCAGCCTCAGGCTGGAAAGCAAGCAGTCACCTCATGAAACCCACCTGGTGTCCTGAGTCCATGGACCTGTTGGAGTGAGTCCAGAGGAGGCCACAAAGATAATCAGAGGGCTGAGGTGCCTCTCCTATGAAGACAGGCTGAGAGAGTTGGGACTGTTCAGCCTGGAGAAGAGAAGGCTCCAGGGAGACCTCAGAGCAACTTTCCAGTACCTTAAGGGGACCTATAAGAATGACGATGACAAACCTTTTAGTAGGATATGTTGTGATAGAACAAGGAAAACGGTTTAAAACTAAAGGAAGGTTGGTTTAGATTAGACATAAAGATTTTTTTTTACGGTGGGAGTCATAAAACACTGGAACATGTTTCCCAGACAAGACGTGGATGCCACATCACTGGAAATATTCAAGGGCTCTGAGCAAGCTGGTCTAGTTGAGGATGTCCCTGCTTATTGCAGGGAGGTTGGACTGGATGACCTTTAAAGGTGCCTTCCAGCCCAAACTATTCTGGGATTCTGTAATTCTATTTTATTATCCTGTTGGTAGTACACATCAATGGGAGTGGTCAAGTTTATGTCGTGTCATTTCTAAAGGTGATTAAAATTAACTCAGAAATAAGTTAAAAGATGGAAGTTTCAATGGATGAGGAGAGATTACATCAAAGAAAACTGTACATGTGAAAAAAGTATATGCTACACCAAAGCCTATCTAAAAATGGCAGACATAATTTTAAAAGATGGAGATCAAAATTCGAGGTCATTCCATATTTGCATATTTGCACTCTGGGTGCTGTGTTGAGGCACCTGATTCATGAACTTTGATCAGAGAATGAGATGTGACTTCACTACGTTCCACTATTTTCCATGAGTGACAGCCACTTGGTGTAACTGTGCTTGAGGATCTTTTTTCTGGAATGGATTTTTGCATTGAAATCTCAGAAAGATGTGAATAGCTGTAAACCACATTTTGAACTCACAGGCTTTCAAGAGGTTTGGCATATTCAGACCTGTTTAACTAAAATGCTCCTTTTCAGTCATCATCTCCAAGACTGTTGACACCAATACATTTTTTTAAAAGCTTGATAAAATTTTACAGTTTTGCTTTGCATGGCTTTTGATTTATTGTTAGTTTATTTCAACACTTTCAGGGACAGATCCTCACTGGCTTTAACTTGGTATTCAGAGAAGCTTCTTATCATAGAAATTAATTCAGTTTTGTGTTTTCCAGAATCCAGTTGGTTGATGGCAGAATTCAGCATAAAACTCACAGATGTTTTGAATGCTCCATAGAGAATCAAGTTTATGGTCATGAAGAGCAATCAGCTGATTGCTGTAGAAAGTCCTGTCATGTGAAAATACTGAGATTACAAAACTCAAGCCAGAAGAATTTGGCCCTTATTGCTAAACCAGTAACAGAACTTTTTTCATAGATTCTGTTTAGCCATAAATTTTACATATACTTTTAGGAAGTTTTCATGCTACCTGACTTTTTTCAGTAAAGAGAAATTGCTCCAGGAAGTAATCTTTTAAACTAAATATTTTGCAAAAGACTGCAGTAAGAACATAAACATTTCAGCCAGTGTAACTAAACCATTCAACCAGGACAAAGAAAATGTTCTTCTAATATTTAGGTAGAGAAAATTATTATAACATGTCATTCTATTAATTACAGCTGTTCATATTTCCTTATAAACCCATCAAGAATGTCAGCAATCCAAAATTCATTATTTCAAAGACCTAAAAGGAAAAATCTTACCCTAAATTTCAATAAGACCTTCTAATAAAGCAACAAGAAGTGGTGAAAATTAAAGACACATTACCTTTTCAAGATTTATTGAAAACGGTTTTCCTGAAATCAGCAAAAAAATTCCCTACATTACTATTCTTCAAGACTTGCAAAATTTTCCAAGACTGACCCCTATTGAGTGAATATAATTGGAGCCTTCTCCTTGGTATCTGGGAACAATGGATAAAAGCCTCACTTTAATCAAGTTTCTTGTCCAAACCAGCCCAGAAATCCAACCACAGCACAGATAGAACAGATTTAATTGTAGTTATCTGCTTGGTACTGGGAATATGTGGCCTTCAAATATCATTTATTCAATCTTCCAGACTGTTAAAAGAGATGCTCTAGAAAAGTAGGCCATGTGACAATTCCCACAAAAACTCAAACTCCCCGTGACAAAAACCTTTTGTCATTCATTCCTACTTTCACTTTAGAAACTTTTAACCACTTTCAGCCCATGTAACAATATTCCCATCCCTACCACTTGACATTGTTTTCCAAAGGCAATTTTGTGAAGCACATATCCTAATGTTCTCTTAACATTCAGAAATATGACCTCTGTCCTCTTCCTTTCATCTGCTCTTTCTGTCGTACAGCTGAGAGCAGCCACACTACAAAAGTTGTTGTGACACAGTTTGAAATAGGTACTTCCTATTTATGCAGTATTCTTTGCTACTAGTTTTCAGATTTTCTCTCCTTATAGGTCCATCATTTTACTGGACAGGCAAATTAAATTTGCTAGATGCTAAATGACTGTATTTCTCTTTCCCCACTCTCACTCCCTTTGCATTTTACAATAAGCATACTCTATTTTATTGCAGAGACCAGTGGTCTGGCTTTCAAAACTACCTCTTAGTGGTTCAGTATGTTCACAGATTTCCTTAAGGTGAGGTAACTATGTGCATTTAATTTTCCCAGGTATTTGCTTACCTGCATTTATCAATAACCACACCAGCTATGATCTTCATTGCTTCTTAATTGCCCATACTCTTTTATTTCCCTTTAAACGATAGATTAAAAAAAAAAAGCAGCTTAGTGGTTCAGTCATATTAAAATCATAATTGATTTTGCCTCACTCCTCATTTATTAATGGACTTAGTCTACCTTCTTGCTAATAAACCTCCCAGTAATGAGTTTAGTCCACAGAGGATACATTTCCACCTCAACAAACCACCAAGCAATTTAGGACAGTTGGTAGTCTCTGCTTAAGGGAGTCCGAAAACTGGAATAGAAATTTATGCAGGCCATAATTAAAGTACTTTCTGGGAGCTGTGTGGGGAGTTTACCGACATTCTTTCCACCGTGCCCATCTGTGGTCAGTGTAATTAATCCTTGACTCGCAATCCAATGAGAACTAATCCTCACTGACAATTTTTGATAAAGGCCTCAAACACTTATGCAGTGAGCAGATTCTGGTTATTTTCTTTCTTTAAACAGAGAAGGCATGTGAAGGTGATGAGGATAGATCTTTTTGGAGCTGCTCAGCGCTGGGGAAGGCATGCAGACAGCAGAAAAGCCTTTTGCTGGGATAGCAGCTGTTCCAGATGTGTGAAAAGCCCAACATGCATGGAAAAATAAGAAGCAGAACCTTGCCAGCGCACAGTTATAAATGTTACAGTTAGTCATGGAAGTAAAATATAGGTTGTTTCTACTGGAATTACTTAATTGAAAGCACAATTATACATTTGAGGGAGGGAAGGTCATTGGGCTGAGGGATAATACACTGCAAAACAAACTGAAACGCTGATATTGACAAGGTTTAATCATGTCCCTGTCTGTGCTTAGTGACAAATCCCTGTGACCTCCTTCCCTTCTGGGACTGTAAGATTTTAGGAGCAAGCAACTTATTTGTCCAGCACCTAAAAAACTGGGCTCATGGTACAGGATGGGGGTTCCCATGTATCTAAGCTTGTCATGCTGCTTGGAAAGAAACTCCTGTAATAATGCAAATTTCTCCTTTCTTCACACAGGATTACTTAGTGACAAGAGAAAGAGGATATTGAGGTAAGTCTTCCTCCCTGCTGCTCTGTGGGAGCAGCATAGCAGATCTTTTCCAGACTGATAGGATGCTGAGGGGAAGAAAATGGGATAAACTGGGGGAGAGGGGAGTCCTGCTGGGAGCCATCTCATCAGAGACTGTTGCCTGGGTGTGAGATGCTCCCCGTTTTCCACCTCGCAGGGAGAATGAGGCTGAGGTCTTGCCTTTTCAATTTGCTGATACTTAATGATACTTTGCAAAGAAAAATACCACCTGATACATAGAGGAGAAGCAGGTCTAGAAAGAGTAACACTTTCATGGAAATTACTTACTTTCTTCTGGACCTCTTCGTTCAGGATCTTGGATTTTGGAGGTATAATTGGTGGTTTTGTGCACTCTGGGAGGACAGGGAACGTTTCTCTGCCTGTCATTTTCTTACATTCTTCCCCGTTTTCACACACATATATGCAAATGCTGAAGGAAGATCAGTTCAAGACTTAACATATGAAAGTAACCCACATATATGGGGGGTTTTTTATCCATGGTATTTTATCACCAATAATTAACATGGACACACACTGAAATGCAGGTGCTGACCAATCAGAATAACAGTAAACTGAACTCCCTTTGCAAGATAAAGACAAAGAATTCTACTCAGAATTTGGGAGAGGTTTCAGGGAGAGCACACAAGAGAGTGTAGCTTTTCTAAAGGCATTTTTAGTTGTCATTAAACACAGTCAGGGTTTCCAGAGCTAAAGTACATGTTAACACATTCCAAAACACTTCTAATAGAATATTTTTTCAGTACTTCAGTACAGCAAATGATGCAAAGCCAAAATTTCCCAGACAATGCACAGAACATTAGAGAATTAGTTTAACATTCTTACAACCCTGCAATTTTATTTAAACAAATTCTTCCCTACCCAATTCCCTGCAGAGAAGTATTGTACCCTTTTGTTGATTGTAGTGGACATATTGCAGATCTCCGATTACCTTCCCAAAGGACCACCCACAACAAGAAGTTTTTTGTGTTGCAAGCACAGCTTAGTTCACTCCCTCCTTTTTTCTTTCTTCTTGTTTTTTTCTTCTCTACCCGCCCCCCCTCAATTTTAATTTTCTTAGCATTCTTATAGGCTATGGATGAACTGACAGACTAGCCTGCCATCTGTTCTTTCATGACATGGTGCAACCTAATCAATTATCCCCAAACCTCTTTGGAGTAAATAACATGTCTACAATAATAATAATTAGTCAGTTAAAAAGAAAACAGCATCATGCAACTCCTGGTGGGAATTAGGTAGATTTCATAACATAGCATTTTATTAACTGAGATTTTCAGATCAGAAGACAACTTTGGAAGGAAAAAAATCACCTTCAGTAATTTATTCTGAAACATGAGTACAAGACAGCATCCCTAGACTATGGACATTTTTGCCCCTTTGTAACCAATGATGCCAGATTCAAGTAAATATGCCACTCAAGAGTTTCTAAGATTTTGCTATTAATATATGTGTTAGAATAAGCCTAAGCACTTGTATTAGTATAAGAACCATATTAAAATTATAAGAAGTATTTTGCAAAACACCCAATGACAAGCAGATGACATTATTACAGTGTTATATTCCTCAAACACAAGGAGAAAATTGCATTTTTACAGCAGTTTCTTGCTAGGCACCACTATAAGCTTAGATTTATGAGTGGCCCCATCCCATACCATGAGGCTTGTCATCTTCAGGGATATATTTGTCTTCAGCAACCATCACAAGTAAAAATCCTGAGCAAGAGGAGTACATGACACATGCACCCTCTTGAAGAACATGCAAAACACAGAAATAAAAACTGCTACACATAGAAAACAGAATTTCAATAAATAAAAGGACTTCAGAATTTCAGGAAGATTGCAATTAATATCAGTGGATACCAAGATCACACAAAGCCATTCCTTATGAAGTTAATCTGAACATAATTTTTCACAATGCAACTGTTTGCTATTTTAACTCTATGACATTGATTTAGATAGAATACACTAGAAACTATTCTACTTAATCAATTGATGGACATTTAAAATACATCTTAGCACTGTAACATTTAGCACATTCTCAGTATTTTCACTTTTGCAACATGATGGAAGCAATAGATAAATTAGGAAGATTCAATGTTCCAGTGAGCTAATCAGCAAATTGCCAACTAAAATTTCAGTCAAGAAATCAGTGCAATCTCAGTGAACAGATCACATTGATGGATTAGAAGGAAGAATTTCCTCATTACTATCTTTACTTTGAATATGAAAGTATTGATATTGTGTACATTCTTTGGGTTGTGTCCTGAAAGAAGGCAACATGAGTAGCTGTGCTACCAAATGACATTTCTAACATGCTTTTAAGTATTAAGGACATGGCAATACAAAAAAAAATAACTCCAAGTTGACAAGTGCTGTCCCAGATCTTTTCTAAATGGTCAAAACTTCTCATCCTTGAGCCACGTTCCTTTAACCTTTCCCCTGGAACACCAATCCAATTTTACCAGTAAGTTAGAAAACAACATAGAAATTTTACCCAAAGCTTCCTGCTCAGCCTGAGACAATGTAAACTATCTCCTGCGAAGTAAGAAACAAGAAGAATTGTAGAAAACATCTTAGAGGCTTTGGTGTATATAAATATCAGACCACCTACCATAGCATATCATAATTCTAAATGAGAATACTGAACAGATTGGATATGTGTGTTTGCCCTCATGCTGCCTTGTCCACCAAGGGAATTATCCATAAAATATAATACATGGCAGCAAAGAATCTCACACTTTATGATGCAGTCCTTCACAGGCTAGATTTTGTCTGTTCTTACACATAGATGGTGAGGCGTGAGACAGACTCAAGCTCACACAGCTGTGGCCTTGTTGCAGCTTCTCTGAAGATAAACAATTAGGTGGGATCATGGAGAGAGAGTGAAGAGAAGCCTGTGTCCTGGCGCAGGCCAGTGAAGGTAAAGCAATGAACCACAGATGATCTCCACTGGTCCCTCCATGACTGCTCCGCTGTGATTTCTGTGACATGTATGTACCAATATGTTTGCCTGTTTAGGTTCTCATACCATTCCTCCCCCTGCACAAGCCAAATGCTTCTGGCATCCTGACAATTATGTTTCACTTCCAATTTTCTAGGTCCTTCAAAAGAGCATTCACCTTTCTGTTGCAGCTGCTGACCTCTCGCTTCTGCCTGTTTCTCCATGTTTTACCATCCACTTCAGAAAGGGGCTAGCAATTATGTGCCTGATGTTTCCCTAACCTTGACCACCTTGAAATGTGATTTTGTGATTTTTGTTGAAATGTAGGACATGGATCCCTTGCAGGCTTTTACAAACATGAGAGTTCCCATGTGTCGTTGACACTGATGAATTGCTAGATCACTACAGAACAACTTGGAAATGGCAACGGAGCTGGCTCCACTGCAGCTAACTTGAGCTCCTGAGAGGGACCAGAGGGGTTTTTTGATTCTTTTTATTACGTGATATCAATTAAGCATTTAACAAGTTACAATAAAAAGCAACTTTCCAATGGAATTTTTAATGCAATGAAAACAAATTACCTTCAAGATGGTTATCATTTGGAATCTTGAAGAGAATGAAAATAAGGCAAATGCCAACACATATTCATCCAGATTGCCCATAACAACTTGCCAGGCATCCCTGTTTCAAATCAAGTAAATCTGTGCAGCTTCTCTTTGACAGCAACACAAAATCCCTTGTGAAATGCATTGAATGGCACAGCTGAGGCAGAATGTTAGCAGAAGATACTGCGCCAAGCAGCTTTTGTTTTGAAGTGGGTACTTCTGTTATGCAATCCTCTTAGAATTTGCTTCTTTCAAAGAATGAAAGACAAAAAAAAAAAGCCTCAGCAAACAAAAACCACAAATCCCATACATTTCTCAACTCGGTTGATATTTCTCCACTTGGACACAGTCTATTCACAGCAATGCCAAAATTCTGGCATTGCCACAGACTATATTTGTAGCACTCAGCTAGAGTAAAGGACCAAACAGTGCATGATGACTAGGGTGAAGGTGTTTAGTGGAAGAGAGAGGCTTCAATTCTCTGAACATGTATGATGCCCATAAACAGAAAATAAGGTGGAATTCGCTATATCAACAACGTGCTAATTTGACACATGAGCAACTTTAACAACTCATTTTAATTCTGGGACTTTCTGAGACTTTCTGTAGTCACAAGGAAGATGACACCGTGGACAGAACTTTCTTAATATGAAAGCATTCATTTACAAGCTTAAGATCTTGTCCATGCAATTTTGCATATATCCAAGGAAAGAAAACCTAGACTTAATATTGAAAACTTCTGAGACCTTCATCAAAGGCTTGCTTGAGCAACAGGTATGAGGGAGAGTGCAGGTGGTTAACTCCACATACCATTTCTCACACAAAACCAAGCCACAAATGCACTCTCAGGCTGTGGGGATGAGTAACATACCTTGTCCCTTTCTCTGCTTCTTTGCTCTTGGGAGACGTGGGAAAAGAGGACACAGTGGAGAGAAGATGAGATGTGGACTGTGTCTCCTGTCCATGAGGCACACCAAGTGAAACAGCATGTGTGAAGGCAAAGCTTTGCTCTGAAAATGGTCTGGGCTCTGCAGGCCACCTGTTCTGAAGGGAGAAACTGCCCCTTACTGAGCTCTCACATTTGTACAACATCTGACACTACACATGTTGCAACCTCACTCTACACACGTTTTCTCACAGAGTACACAGTGTTACAGGCACCGTTCCTCCTCCCCCAACATTGGATTCTTTCATTTCACTAAGGCACATTGTCATGGCTGCAGACTCCTGCTGCTTTTTTCTGGGGTGATGTCCTTATGTACAGCACTTCTAGAGATGTGTTGCTGTCTTTGCAGTACAGGCAGAGAATTATCATCTTTGCCCTCTCCCATGACCAATGCTGCCTCACACTGCACATTTTTTGGAGATCACTTATTTTCTTGTTCCCTCTGTTCTCTGCAGAGTGTATCCAACACGTCACAAGCAAGAACACACTTCGTGCTTCCTCAAGACATATTAGCAACTTTAGTAGCTCTCATCTTTTCTGACCTTTTCCATGATATTCTCAGAACCTCAGAAAGTCTCATGACAATCCTCCAGTGCCCCGTGCACATATGTGGGCTTTCTCTTGTGTTGTACTCAAGTTCAGTTAGATGTTCCTCAGCCTTTGATCTTCTTTAATCAGAAGAAGGAAGGGGGCTGAGGGAGGAGAATATGAGCTTGCTTTCATGCTTGCTCTAATTCTTAGGTTCAATAAAGAGCACAGAACAAGGATGCTCAGGGAATTAAGTGCAAGACAATCAAAGAAATGACTGAGAGGATTCTGCACCCTGCCAGCTATCCTGAGCTTTGCCCCTCACTCATGTGGCTAAGCTTTGGGGAAGGAGGGCTTCTCTGTTAACAGGGGTTACTGTCTTTACTCCCCCACCCCCTCCTCTACCACCTCATGCTCATCTTTATTAGCTTTTTCACACTACACAGTCCTCTCATCGATTACAAGGGGCAGCACAAAGCAGCCTAATGATGGGTCAGTCTTAATGAGAAAAGCGGCTGCTCTTGAAGTGGTGTGGCTTCGTCCTGCACCCTGCCGAGTCCTGGCATGCAGAGCTTTGCCTCCTTTTAGAGAGCAGAGCCATGGAAAATCAACAGTGAGCAGCCTGGTGCCTCTGAACAGAAAGGGCCATGTGCATGGCTATTTAGTGCTGTAAAAGAGAGAGCATTTGCACAAACGGGAGTGAACATAAGGAGGCCTTCAGAGAAGAATGGGGCCTTGGCAAATTTATAGACTCCCCTGAAAGAAAGTGATTACAGATCATTATCCAATTGAGGCAGATTGATGGGTTAGGGTCAAAGTAATACTGCAGAGCTCACTGGAGGGACAATGCCTGCTTGTCAGTTCTGTCCTGGAAAAGAAAGAGAAGGGAAACTACCACACAGAGAGGAAAGGCTTAAGCTTTTCCAGCCCCTATCTGAAAAATCGTTTCTTATCTTGAACATGTGTCCTTTAAAAAAAAAAAGGGGAAAAAAAAAAGGGGAGGAAAAAAAAAGAAAAAAAAAATGGAAAAACAAACCCTGAAATTGCAGGACCGGCATCACTGAGTTAAAACTCTGCATTCAGAATTGTGAAATAATTGTGCGAATAGTGTGCAAACCACACATCCAAAGCCTTGTGATCAGTACTCCCAGAAATCACAATGAGTACTAGCACTAGCAGGGGATAAATTGCATCTTTGTTTCATTTATATTAAAAAACCCAAAGAGATCTTCTAAAATAAATGTGTAATTTTTTTTTATTTTAGTGAAAGAAGGATGTTTTGTTAACAGCTATGGTTGAACAGATTTGAAACTCTGTAACATCTGGTCAGGCAAAACTCAGCAACACTCACATTGAATAAAACAAGAATAAATGCGTTTCTATTGTTTGTTCTGTATTAATTTTTAGAGTGTTTAAAAGTGCTTTGCATTCATGCACTTTTCAAATAGCCATAGAAATGGAAACAGCATGGCCCAAAAAGCAGCTCACAGCATTTATTGTGCATTTGCCTCACATTTTCCAGTATGATTTTGGAATGTAAAGAATTTGAGAAAAGAGAGAACACAATACATTCATGAGAGACCTGATTTGTTTAATTGTGTTTATTTATTGACATCTCTGTTTTTCCCAATGTCTCAGAAGCAGAGCACCACACACACTTTAATGGACATGTCCCCATGTCCCAGTGGATAGAAAGCAACATTGGCCTTGTTTCAAGAAAAGGGCATCTTGGCCTTGGGGCCACTGTCTTGAGAGTTTAGCAAGGGTTCCCTCAAGTTTTGTTACAAAACCTCCTCAGACATGAAAGTTACAGCCCCAGCACTCTGGGGCTCTGGTGTCTTTCCTGGAAACTCGTGTCCTCTTGCAGAGGGTGTTCAGACACAAAAGGACCTATCCTGAGTCAGACTGGAGAGAACACACCAATGGCTTCATTCTAGAGTCACCTGAGAAATCTATGGTGGGAATACCAGGCACAGGAACTGATACCCTAGCTCCCATCTGTTGTAGTGACAGAAATTACCTGTCCTGCAGCCATTAGATAAATCCTTTCTGGGCTTTGCAAATACCTCTGAGTTCACTCCAACTTGCCAGCTCTCACTTAAAGCAGTAAGGATAACAAAGAAAATAAAAGCATTGCTGGTGTCACACTCATCTGCAAGTTGTAAAGGTGTCAAAAGCATCAGGAGAGACTCAAAGACTCTCACTTCAAGCAGTACCTCTTGCATTCAGCTGTTTTTTAATATTCATTTGGTAGCAACCCAGCTGCAACATGATTGTGTGCCTTCTACACACTACTCCTAAAGAGAGTTTTCCAATATTTTTGCTGAAAAGAAAGAGATGGTTCATCAAATTGCTCTTTCTTTTTGTGGGAGTTTCCCCAGACTCTTAGCACCACCGTTTTTATCTTCTCTCTTCTGATTCTCAAAACCACTGAATTTTCAGTGTAACTGATGGCTCTTCTCCACTGCCCTGAGATAGTTTGTCATCTCATATTCTATCTATAAACCAAAAAGGTCCCAAATGACATTCATCCCAGAAAAATTGTAGAAAGAGCTATGGAGTGTCTATGTCATGCCATTACACATAAGGCATCTTCCCTCACCTTGGCATCATTAAAACCAGAGTTATGTTACATGGTTTAAAAAAAAAAAAAAAAAAAAAAAAAAATTTGTTGTTGGTTTCCTGCCTTACTCTGTTGGTTAGGCTCGAATTTTAATTTGTACCTGTATTCCCTGAATTGAGTTTATCTCTTTGACTCTTTTCCCATTTTCCTCATTCATCATTTTGTTACTGAGTGTGACATGGGCTCCTCCATGCCATACATTCTGGAATCTCTCAGCATCTGATGGAGTTGCAATTGAGACAGGATTTCACTGATGCCTTTTCCTAGTCTTAAAAAATTGAGAGCCAGACACTGTTAAATGATTAGATGTTTTACCTTGGTATTTTAATAAGGATCTTTATTGGTGTGCCACTTCACCAAGGTGGAATGCACCGTAATGCACCTTGGCAAAGGGGTGCACCAACAAGGATCATTATTAAAATATAAAGATAAAAGCCCTTATCCCTTAACTGTGTCTGGCTCTCAGTTTTCTAAGGCCAGGAAAAGACATCACCAGCTATAAGACAACACACATTGCGCTAAGATATCTTTTGTCTTGTCTTTCCTTCCAACTTTTTTCTGTTTTAGACTAACAGTATTCTTTTTTGCTGTTCATGGTTTAGAAACTTGTATCTACTCTTCCTGAAGTTAGCTTGCATTTGTTTCCACTTGCTTCCTCTAGTTTGGCAGGAGATGTGGATATGTGCAGGACTCCATATGTTTTCAAAGATAATCTGCTTTTTACTACCAGTAGAATAACCTTGAGTACATATTGCACTGTCACAGCACATTTTCTATACGAATCAGAAAGTAGAACTGGTGCATTGGAAAAGCAGACCATATTTTTAAAGGCAAATTCATGAACCCTGCTTTTATGAACAGAGAAAGCTGAGGGATGGGGGTGGGGGATATCACAGGAAAACAGATGTGTGCTTTATGATCTGAACTCTCTGTCCTACCAACATCATGTTATGTTGGAGCTGATCCATGGAGAAGTCTCCCTGTAAGTGGAGGCTGGGTGCTGAAATGTCCGTGCCATTTCAGTGAACTCAGCATGAGCACATCGAGTGGAACACAGCACAGAGCAAGGTCGAAGGAGAGAAATGGCTGTTCCCTTCCACTCCAATCAAGAAAGCCATCAGCTATTCATGGGGAAAAAAAACAACAACAACAAAAAACAAACCACAATTCCTAGAATCACTCAGCTGGGAATAAGGGAGGGGGGAAAAAAGGAGCATTTCTCTTAAGGACACTTTCCATTCTATTTATAGCTATAGTTTGTATGGTGCTTAACGCTTGACCTGCAGGGTTCATAGGTAAGTAAGAAATGCACAGATGTGTGTATTCTAAGTTATATTTCATCCATATGTGCAAAATAATCACAGGAGAGCTACAGAAAACTACATACTTGGGGTAGTAACCTTCTTAGCCCAGGAACTATGTCTGATTCATGCTAAGTCTATCCTCTGGCAAATCTTGAGTTTCAGTGATGGTTCTGTTTGAGTAAAAACTCAGGGCAAAATCATGAGTCATTCAGCATTGGTGGAATCTTTGTCACCAACTTCACAGGATCCAGGAGTTAAGCATGAGTAAGCCTTGTTCTTTAATTGTTTTTGTTGTACAATGTTTACAATACTGCAGTGGCAAAGAAGATGCAATCTTCCCTCAAAAAGGATGTACCTACATCCTCCCAGTGTGAAAAGGGTGAGAGGAGAATCGGGTCTGTTGTTCTGGAAGAGTTTTCTTATATTTAAATTCTTGAGTCAAAGAGAAATTTAAAAAACCTAACTTTCTGCCTAATATATCTTCCTCTGTTTTCCTTTAATTTTTAAAATAGTTTTTTATTGTTGCTGTCTGAGTTATTGGCTAGTTATTTTTTAGAGAAGGGAGGCACCTTGTCTGTGTGGGTGAATTGGACTCACAGAAACATGTTTCTGCCTGCTGAGTCTTATTACAATGGCTTACTGTGCTCTGCCTGTTGATGCAGCATCCCCTCTACACAGACCTGGTAGAGTACTGACAACAATTTCAGATACATAATTTAAGAAAAAAAGCCAAAATTTGGCTGCATTATCCATTATGAGTTTCTCAATTCTGCCTACAAACAACTTGAACTACAAAATAACTTTGGGTTTAATGCCTTTCTTCCCAGGGAAGATCATCTCCCTTGTGCTCTCAGGTGGAGAGACCCTTAGGGATGTCAGCATAGCAGGTGCCTACAATTGGTGTGTAAATGGAGATTCCTACACAGAACAAATCTCCCTGAACATCTGCTCAAGTCTCCTCTTCACCAACAGAACAGTGCTACTACTTCAGTTGTATGGGGCTACTGCCTTTGATTTATCAGATGATGCATCCTGGTGTTCCATTATGGGTAGCAACATTTTTGTAGCCATAAAGCCTCAGGACATGAGTAACATATATATATATATATATATAATTTCTATTTAGAATGGCAAAAAAAGTTCAATATTTCAGGAAATAGTGACCAAATGAAATGTATAACCCTTCTATAAAACTTTCATTTATGCATAAAGCCATGAATAAAAGGGTGTTTAATTTTACCAGTTAAGTAAAAAGGTCTAAAAAATGCTGTCACATTGTTAATTATTTTTTTCCATCCCTAAAGACATGTTTCATGTTGGCCACTGAAATCATGACTTTATGCCCAACGAAAATTGAACAACCTCTCCGCCCCAGGTCATTCCTCCAATCAAACCCAGGTCTACAATGGGGTTGAAATTTGTTACCACATGCCTGCTCTTTACAGGCCTGTGTAAAGGACAAGGTGGACAAACTGTAGCAGCCAGACAGGCTGTAACATCTTAAAAAAAATACCAAAGAAGCAGATTCAGCACAAGAGGTCTGAACATGAAGGACTAATTATATCCTGTACTCTTCCAAGTGGTCCTGCCCTATTGAGACTAAGAAAAATGAGTGATGAAGATGCTAAAGCCTGTACTTTTGAGCATGTGAATATATTCTGTGACTAGAACAAAGGTCATGCATTTTCAAAGTCAGTTCAATTAAGCAAAACGCCAATCCAAATTCTTTGGATCCACCAATTAAACTGCAGCCAAAAATGCTGCCCATTTGCCCCACAGAGGACTGAGTGTATTTATAGTCCCCAAATGCTTATGGTCTAATCAAAACTGTCACATAACAAGAAGCCAGCCAAGAAACTCAGACAGTTTGGTTAATGAGACAAAGAGCAGCTTCGTATTCATTCCCTCCTAAACAAAGATCTGAGGAAAGGGTATGGACTGGTGGGGGAGAGAGACAGCAGGCCCAAAGACAAGGGCACAAGCAGACAGTCAATTAGGCAATGCATCCAAGGCTGATCTGAAGGCTCATGGCAAACAGAGCAGCCATTCATGCACTGTGACATGCAGGTCAATAGAAGCAATCACATGCTCGCCTGGAACTTATGGATGGGGCCACCAAACAGCACGTGGCAACATATGATGAAACTCAACTCTTGATCACAACCTACAGTGACAAAATGAAAAACATCTCTGATTTTTCTTCCCTTTACAAAACAACAACTGCATTTTTTAAAATTCAAAATGCACCTTTTTTTCTCCACTGAGTAATTATCAGTAATTTCAAAGAACTTGCCATGTGTTGTGCTCCATATCTGAATTGTTTCTCTTTCTGATTATATGAAAATTTTTATCTTCCAAGAAAACATTTGAAGCTCCTCCATGAAAACCATAAAATAAAAATTCTTAAATTAAAATATTCTTAAGTTAAATATTCTTAAGTTAAATATTCTTAAGCACAGGACAAGACAAATGCATTCTCTGTTTCAAAACACACATTGATCAAAAGAAAAGCTAGAAAATAATTTTTCTTCCTGTTGGGTACTACTTCCTGTTTGGCCAGATGCATTATCTTGTTTGCATTCTCTGTTTCTGAAGCATCTGCTAGCAGTTACTGTCAGAAATGTGATAATGACCATGGTCAACCAGTAGTTTTAGCTGGTGGATCCTGTGTTCTGAGCAAATTGCAGATATTTCTTTCACTAACTCAAGCAACACGTGCCAGCAAGCACAGCAGAAGAGTTTGACCTCTGTTTTCTACAAGGACAAGATCAAGCCTATCTACCACACATCAGAAAGCCACGAAAATGGAAGGAATCCAGGCTAAAGGTTTTCCAACAAATAATAACACTATGAGCTCCAACAAGGGCTTGTATCTTTTTCTTTGAGAGCTCAGTTAAGCTGTTCAGCTCACTAGCAAGTTTGGGCAAAGAGGTTTCTCACAGGCCAAGACCTAAGAGCTTGCAAACAGTTCTGCAACCCCAAGCTTGTCTAGAAGTTGCATTAAAATTAAAAAAAAGAAAAAAAGGAAGAAGAAAAGAAACATAAGTTAGCTAGCACTTTCCTGGCAGGGTTTCGGAAGCATTCGTAATGTTGGCAGGGCAAGGAGCTGTTGAGTTGTACCATTGTCTTTAGGAGGTGAGGTAGAAAGGGATTTCTTCACGGCTCCCTTTTTTCCTTTTTTCCAGGTGTCTAGTGAGTGTTTGATGCCAAAAGACAAAGCAAAGAAAATTAGAAGAAACATCAGAATGAAGCATCAATTTTAATCAGGGAAGTTTTTCTCATATATTTGTTTTTCCTAACAATATCAAAACTCCAATGTATCCCAAGAACTGTATTTTCTGCTAAAATGATATGAAAGCAAGAATAATAAGCATGAGGAGCACAAATCAGCTGGTTGGTCAAATGTGGTAACAAAGCAGTGTGTTAACAGGAAAAGGGGCAGAGGGTGGAGGGGAGAGGAGCAAAGACATAGTGTCACCTAATTTGTTAAATCTGTGAAAACCTCGCATTGGAAACAGTTCTGTTACATCTGCCTTGTACATCTCCAAAGATTAAAAGGGCAGCATAGCCAATTTTAGGATTGCTGGTACAAAAACTTCCTCAAATACGGAATGCAAGTAACTGTGCCTTTCATTCAAGTCTAGAGGAGCCCTCAAAAGTTATAAATAATTTGTGCAAGCCTCTTATCATCCTGAAATACATGTGATTAGAAATCTGCTAGAACTAAGCTGCCAGAGGCAGCAGTCCCGTTACATACTGTTGGCCTGTATGTCTAATATGTGACATTTTCCTAAATCCTGTCAGGGATAATCTGTCACATAACCATCGTTTAGATTATACTTTGAGACTGTGGTCTTTTAGTACAAATATAAATATGCTTAAATTATTATGCTCCCCATTAGGAAGCTGATCACTGTTCTTGTACAGAGGAAAATATTACCAGATAACCAAATAAATTCTAACCACCAGAACAAGGTATCAGGGGTGAACAGAAGCACAAACCAGCCCAAAGGCTTAGACATAATAGTGGCTATAACCTAAAGAGATTTTGTCTCCTCTGCTTGTGATCAGGAAATCCAGGTTTGCTTTTCCACTGATCCAAGATCTATAGATCTAATGGTAGGGCGATACACTTGAGTATCTGTGCCACAGACTGTTCTCCAGGAAATATCCAGATAACAGTATTTTTCTGCTGAAGTCATAGGATACTCCCGAATGCTGCTATTTCCTTTAATGTAAAGTGGTAAGGTCTTTCAATTAGTTTTTTTTCAATGCTTTCATCACCTCCTGCTCCAAATCAACTAATTTTCATTCAGTTTTGCATGTTGTGACATGTAGGTGGAATTCATCTTGAATTAATCTGAAGCCTAAAGTCTTCTGATTCTGATTTTTTTCTGTGAGAATAAAATAGTACACTGGGTTTTGGCATAGAAGAAACTGCCCATCAGAAATATTTCTCAATAGCTCAACAGCAGCATAGTTCAAAGGCTAGCAACTTGAAAATTAGACCACTATAGCAATCATGAGGAATTCACATATTCTATAGCGAATGATTTAATTTTCTTTTATTGATAGACAAAATGTATTGGATTTCAATAGTATGAACATATTATGTGGGGCAAGCAGGAGTGGGACAGGCTGAGATTCCACTGAACCTATTCTGCAGCATCTGTTGCTCAACCTACCCATGGATGGTTTGGAAGACAGGATCAACAATGCGGTGACTAAGATTGGGGTTGATACAAAGTGATCCGTGGTCATCAAACTGACTGTGAACAGCTGCAGAAGGATATCATGGCATTGAGTGCCTGGGTAAAAAAATGGCAGATGGAATGCTTTGGTGATAAGTCCAAAATAACACATATGGGAAAAACATATGCCACTGTATGTAACTGTGCTGTGTCCAATACTGCATCTGCTTCTGGATAACCAACATCTCAGCAAGTATGCAGGAGAGCTGGGACAAAGCAATACAGATGATCATCAGAAGTAAGAGACTGCTTCCTTATAAGTAGAGACTGGGACATATGAAAGAGACACCTACAATGCTAAGCTCATAAAATCATGAATGTCATGAAGAAGACTATCAAAGATTATTTTCCTTTTAAGTTATGTGCATATATGTGTGTATATATTATTTTCCATAACCTAGGGACCACAATTGGTAGCAACAGGAATAAGGTTTAGAACAAATGAGAGTGCTTGTTCTCAAAAGACAAACTTTTATCAGTGGGCTGCTTGGGATGTCAAACGTATAAATGAGTTCAAAACATCCTTAGACACACTCATGAAGGAAAGGTCCATTGGGACATCTCAAACACAAAGACAGAAGTACCATACCCTGCTCAGGAAGGTCAGGTTTTCAGGCATGGAAGGCCTTGCCAGAAGCAGCATCACTCTGTGTTTGGTCTGCTGACACCCTCGCTCCCCAGGCTCCTCTAACCGACCACAGTCAGAGACCCTTGGGCTCATATTGCACCAGAGGGAAAAGCCTGCATTAACACGACCCTCAGGAACTTAGAATCATTCTAAAGTGAAACTAAAATGCTGGATTTTTTTTTTTTTTAGGAGATCAACTCAAGATTTCTCATTGTATTGACAGATATTTGTTGTATTCACCACTTTTAATAATTGTAGTTTAATCCTCTGCTTTAGTAAATACCCTCCAAGCACTCCAGGTCTTTGCATGAAAAACAAACTATACACAAGTAAACCAGGAGTGGACACGCTTGGTTACCTGGTTGTTTAATTAGAAACTGAAGCAAAAGGCATCCTGCCTCAGGGACACAACCGGGCTGCAGATTGTGACACTGCCATAGCCTTGCTCTGTCTCTCTTTAGCCTTAAGCAAATCTGATCTTGGGCATCCTGACCCTGACTAATTGCATACTGTTTCCTGTGATGCTGTGAAGCTCCTTCCACCCAATGCTGGACTATTAAGCTTCTCTGCTCTGTCTGGTAATTAAGCAGCAGAATGCTAAACTCTTTTTTCTGGCTGTTGTTTGGGGAGGTTATTTTTGCATCCTTCTTCCCTCCTCCTCCTCCTCCTCCTCGATTCCCTTGTATACAAAGGGCAGTTGAGTGTTTTGTTTGTCATTTTGTTACACTGTTGAGGGGCAAAGATGTCATGTCATCTTTCCAAAGACAAGGATGGTGATAAATGCACTAACTTGGGAGACAAAGTGTCAGGAAACTAATGAAAATCTCTAGTGACTAGACAGCAAGGAAGACCTTATTTTAAGAGACTCTGTAAAAAAAGAAAACTTTTCAGCCTATGCAAATGTCAGGTCTAAAGTACACTGGTTTAATGCAGCAGCATATTTTTCTGTCAGAGACAAAAGTATAGACATTCTAGGGAATCATTTGCAAGTAACTATGTAAGCAAGTTTAAATGTCGCCCATAAAATATGTGAGTTACAAGTCACTTCTAGCTCATACCTTGGCATCTAGATTTACCAAAAAATGACGTGGCCAGATTAGAGGACTTGTTTTTCAGATATATTTTGCATTCTTTTTTTTAATTATTATTATTTAATAGTAACTGTGTGTGTGTAACTAAAATAATTCATCAAAATTTTAGCAGCCATGAAGACTTCACTGGGTCATTATATTAGTTTATTAGATAAAATTAAACAAAAAGACACTTTAAATGTATTATAACCAGCTTGCAAAATAACAAGTGTATTGTATATGGGGAAAGTAGCTCCATCTGACGTGCACCAGCCAGCATATTGTAACATGGTCATTATTTGTCCTGTCCCTTTGAAAATAATTTTATTGGAATGTATCAGTTAAACTAAAACACATGACCCTCCTTCTTGTGATATGAAAGAAACCACTGAAGAGAAGTCTCTTTTTTTCCTCCCTTCTACTCATGTGAAATTTCTGGGAAAAAAGTGGCTTCAAGGATTTTTGTCAGTGTCTGTGTAATGACAAGTGCATCACATGCATCCTGAACCATTAGCTGCCTACATCTGAGAGAATTTGCTCAACATTTAGGAATTCACTTAATGAAAGGCTGGCCTATTAAGCTCTACTAGCTTTGGAAGTTGATTGAGCCTTTCTTTTCAACTTCCTGTATAGTTGCAAATGATGCTATGCAGTGCCCTCATGTGATCTATTCTAGACAAGTTTGCTTTGTAACACCACAAGAATCCAAGTACCAGGTGATACATTTCTGATTGGAGATGCAACTATACAGTACAAGACTCTTCACAAATCTCTGTGTGGAATCACAAATTTAAAAAGCAACAGCTCCAAAAAGCATCCATTTATATTCTGGGGAGATAAAGAAGCAACACTTCGCTCATACATCCACATGACTTCTGAATCAATAATTAGATTTAAAACATAGAAAATCAGTAAAAGGCCAAGAGTTAGTGGATGATATTTCTTCTCTCACACTGCCGACCAACAAATACCAGAATTAGGTCCCCTAAGTACTGGTCTGTAATTTTTGACTGAAAGATGGGTTTGCCTTTTTAATGGCTCAACACTCCTGACCTTTCAAGACCATTGTGAAGGGCTGTGAGGGGGCTGTGAGAGCAGTGCACTCTGCATTGCTGCCTCCTGACCCCTGCTGATTAATGCAGATGCCTGATGTGGGGGAACACATAGCAGGATGGCATTAAAGGAAGATGTTACCATGGGAGGACATTCCAGAAGGTGAGCCCACTGGCTCATGGAGCACTCACCTGCATCCCAAACACAAGTGTATTGAATTTATGGGATGAGCAAGACATGTTTTCTCAAAATTGCAGAGAAACATATTTCCTTTCTATGACCTCATTTTCTCTTAATGGTGAGTATAAGCACCACTAAACAGGGTCAGATGGGCAGCACTGGAGACTGGAATCGCTAACAAAAGTTTAATCTTGTTTTGGGATTTACAGACAGAGTGCCCGTGAATGAGGTTGGGACTGGGCTCTATTTCCATGGGATAGGTAAAGCACAGCAAAAAGCAAGAGTTATTCTTCTTTTGAGGCTTGGGAAGAGAGTTGTGTCACATGAGTTTGGCACAGGGTCCCTCAACAAGAAATCTGATGAATAGCTTATGAAATTACATTTATGAAATTAAATTTAATTTTAGAACAAAACTACAGACAGCATGCATGCCAGTTAATTTTTCTTCAGGCTCCAAGGACTGAGGGGTTGGGATTTTTGGTTTTCTTTTTTGTTTCCCAAACTGATTACCTACTTAACTCCTCAAATAATTATCCTTGATGACTTTGATCTACAGTTACCAGTGAAATAACACCTTCTTCTAGGGGGGCAAGTTGCCAGCTTCCTCTAAATGAAAGGCCTGGATTTATGAAGTCATTTCTTGATGATCTCACTAATTATCTTCTTGTCTCTGATCTTCCCTTTTGGGTAAGGTTATTGAGAAAGCTGAGTAAGGTAACTATAGTCTCAGGACAAATCTATCCTCATTTATTGTGTATCTTGCCTTTAAGAGTTGATGCAGCACAGACTTTATTACACCCTATGGGGAAGAGATCAACATAATGACAGACAGGAGATGGGGTAAACACAGATATTTAGGTACAAGCAAATCATAGCTCTTATACCAACGACCAGGAGATTTTCTTTCAAATTATATGTGAGATTGGTGTAGTGTGCAGTCATACTGATCCTGAATTGTTCTGCACCTCTAATTCAAAATAAGTCAATGAGGTACCCATTGGTGCTTGTTCCAACATCCTCAGGAGGGCTTCTCCAAGAGAAATTCCTTTAAGCATATATAAGGCTGATGATAAGAGAAATAAGACCTTGTAGCCTGTTCATAGCACTATGCTTGTATTGCCAGAGTCTAGCTGACAGCAGAATACAGAAGCTACTTGTCATAAAATCCATTTTACACAACTTCCACTCTGGCTGGATGTAAACAAACACCTAGCCAAGAGAAAAATAAGTGGCTAAAAATAGTGCCAGCAGCCATAATGGCTGGAATTGGACACAGGAGGGAGACACAGTTGCACAGACTAACCCAAAGACACTCTTGTCCTTTCTTGGACGAGTATTGAGTGCATGCCCTAAGAATGATGCATTGAAACCCCAGCTGATCTGCCTTGATTCCTCATTCTCCTCATCAGCAAGGAAGGAAAGACAGAAAGAAAGCCTGGGCCAGTTAATGAATCATAAAGCCCTACTCTTTGTTGCTGTTGGAGGAGGAGTGTGAAGTTCCTTTAAAAAGCCTGCAGAAATTCATCACCAATGGTGTGGAACGGTTTTTAGAATCAAGCTCTGAGAACCCATCGTGATTTGCATTCATGTAAACACCTACATTTTTTCGTTAACTGAACATCATGATTTAACTGCTAATTAAAACTAGTCAGTAAGCACAACGCAAAATTAATTAAACCATTTAGTCAGTAGATGCAAATGAGGCAAAGTTATGGCTTGGACACAATGAAAAGAAGTATAAGTACTACTCATCATCTGGCAAAATAGTTCTTGAGGTAAATACTTTCCCCAGAGATGATGTAAAGCAATAAAAAAAAAAAAAATCGCACTGCTGACTACATATGATCTTTTATTGATAAAATGTGCTGGAATCCAGCTTCTTTTCTTTGAAATAGTGATGAAATGGACTCAGTGGATTTTAAAAATGCTCTCCCATACAAGAAATATTTCATAGTAAGGTCTGGATCCTAGCTCAATCTACACAGGCATGCAAAGTTGCTCCTGTCTGACACTGGCAAGTGTTTTGCCTCAACCTGGACCTTATATTTTTGACAGCTATTTTTATAGCTTTACATATTCTCATGGAGAAAGTGTCTGCTTGGTGAACTCTATTGTCTGATGATAAGTGGAAGTAGAATTTTCTCAGAGAAAAAGACAAATATGTATCTCTGTCTGCAGTATCTCTGCATTCTGCCTCCTCTTTGCACAGGACTCATGTGCCTCACAACCCTAATTGCACTTATTCTACTAATATCTGCCCTGGGACAGGGATACACACACGGTTACCCATGTTGTATAAACTGTGAACTGAAATAGTTAAGAAAAAATTGGAGCAGAAAAAAAGAACCAAGATGCACAAAGGTGTGGTCTATCAGTTATTCATGTATGGAAGCCTGAACCCAGGTACAAGTCCAGTCCTCATGAGTCACTGGGTTGCCTATGAGTTGCTTGGCAGTGCTCAGGAGAGTTTCCTTAGGCAGGTTCAGGTATCTAGCAGGTGTCTCCCCATGTGCAATTCAGACCTAATTGCAATGCCTGCAATTAAAGAGTGCAAACCATCCTTCCACCTTTTCCTTTATTCCAGGTGCCCCAGAATGGCACTGAAAACAAGAGCCTGTGGAAGGGGAGATGTCTGCACTCAAGAGACTGTCCAGCAAAACGTTCTGGGAACAAAGGTGAGATTTAAATCTCTTCCTCTGGCTCTCCCCAGCAGTGTCCCCTCTCCTCTGGCTTCCATCTCCCAGCATATGGCTCTTCCTGCTGAGCAACTCTTTCTGAGTGCAGGATTCCAGTTTTCCTTTCTGTGGCACGCAGTTGCCAGCATGAAAGTTTTTTGATTTCACACAGTCCTTAAAACATTCATTCAGCCTGCAGGAGAGCTTGCTCTGTTTCCTCTCGCTGCCTGAGGGAGCACAAGCTCTCACACCCTAATCCTGGAAGTCCAAGCCAGCAGCCCAGTGGCAATGCTGGTAGGCACAGGAGAGCAAGGGGACTTGCCTCTCTCCTTCTGAGCACATGTCATTCCATATGAATACTCCTGGAAACCCTTGGGACAAAGACAATTCCCAGGGCACTGGCTGGGGAAGAACTGCTCTCAGCTGCTGACCTGCTCACAGCACCACATCCTGTGCCTGTTCCACAGACAGCTACTGGGCTGGCCCCTGAGGGATTTTCACCAGCAAAATGTGTATTTCCTGACTTCCCAGTGGGGTTCGATGGGAAGGTTTGGCAATGGAGGCTGATGCATTTCCATCTAGGAATGAAGTGTGATCTGCCAGTAACTGGATACAGGATAACATGAAGCACCTTTGGAGGTTGGAGGCTGTATGAACAAAGAGCTCAGACTTCAGCCGGGCCTAAGGCAATGTGCTTGAGGCCTCCAGAGAAGCAGGCCATAGCCCCCAACTTCATCCTCAACCCCCAAAACCTTCTGCTGTCCCTCCAGCCTTTCCCAGTCTCCCCTGACCAGCAAAAACTGCTGAGCACTAAAGAGCTGCACGTGCTGGAGAGATACAAGGACACAGCATCTGGAAAGGTCCCTGCTTGGCTGGATCCTTCCCAGGCTGACAACCAGCCTGGCATCCTCAACACCAGCAGTCAAGTGCCATGCAAAGCATCATCCATTTTCCAGAACAATGCTTCGTTTTTCTGTCTCTGCTACCAAACTCTTTGAATGTTGTTGGAAAAACTAAAAAGAACATCTTGCTTATTTTTAGCTAAGAAGTCTGCCAGCCCCACATTTGATTGCCAGTTGGTTTTCACTTAATAATAGTTTTCTGTTGGAGATGTTAGAACATCCTTTCTCATTACTGTTACAGTTATGACGGTGTAAGAACACTTTGTTTTCTTAGCCTTTTTGTCAGCCACCTTTAGAAGGATTTCTGCCTTTAGCTGCTTCCATCCTAACACCAAAAACATATATTGAGGGGGGAGGGGAAGAAAGAACAAATGAGGATATTTCTCTCCTCGGATGAGGGGAATGGGGCAAGGTCAAGCCTGTATTTTAATATTCCCCTTTTCCCTTGTGATTTCTGCTAATTGTAAGAATACCCCACTCCTCAAGTGTTCAGTAAGGGTGATGCTTATTGTGCTCTGTCTCTCCTACTTTTATGTGGACCATTATGAGCTGTGGGAGACAGCACACTGAAAAGCGTGTGGAGCTCCAGCTACCACAGCACCCCTTACACGAGACACCTGTTATGGCTGTCGTGCACAGGGCTTGCTGACTGCTAGCTTTGAGGCAAACCTAATATAGTTACACTGTCAAAGGTATGGGACTTATCTACATACCGCAAAGATGGAACTAATGCAAGCCAAAATAATTTTTCTTTGCTTTCTGTAAGTACCATTACTAATATATTTCACATGGTTAAAAATGCATTACATCTAGGCTCCTTCTTTAAATGTGCGTGCATAAATTTAGCTTGGATACTGTTAAATATAATTTCAAGCAGCAGAAACAAAATAGCATTTTGTAAAAAAGCATTTAAGCAGAAACAAATGCATTACAGTTAAAGTTTCGTGAACACAGATAAGATTGCTGAGTAAAGCAGCTTAGCAAAAAACAAAAGAGAAACAAAGAACTATATACCTCAGTTAGGGTTGTGGGAGGCAACTTCAGTTTATAAAATCCACTCTATAGGGAAAACTCAACCAAGAACTGTCCCTTTTGAGAGAAGAGGGCCACAAGGCATGTTTTTGTGGGCAGATCTTTGAGCTACACAGGTGAAAGGAGTTGGACTAGCAGACCCTGTCACTGCCTAAGGCAGCAGGCTGCTGTAGCCAGCACAGTAGCTGCCTATTTTGCCTGTTTTCCCAGTCCCTGGAAACTCAGACTGCTGCAGCTGCCACCACCGATGAGGACACAGTCAGGATGCATGGGATATCCAGGACATCAAGACCAACATCTCAGTAGTAATTGAATTTTCTTCGCTCTTTTCAACCTATCCCACATTCCAGAGGCTGATATAAAAGCAGCAAGCCTGGTTCACTATGCTCACTGGGCTTCTCCATCTTGGCTCTGCTACTTTCCCTTTCCCATCTCTTTTGTCTCCTGCTCAGTTTTGCCAACACAGCTGAGCTGGATAAAGGAATCTGAAGATATTGGCTGAATGTGATTGTTCTAGAGTTCAAGATAGCCCAAAAGGGCTGCACATCACTGTGCTGTATAGCTATATGCCCTGAGCTAATAATCTCATTGTCTGCACAGAACAGGCCTGTGTCAGACATTTGAGCCTTTCTACCAACTCAGAGTAGGTATAATTATTTTGAAAGTCCTTTGGAGCAGGGATTTTCCTCTGCTAAATACCTGTGGCCTGTTGAATAGAGACAGGATTCTGATCAATGCCTCATGGTGATAATCCTGTAATCCAAATAATTTTCATAAGAAAATAAATACATCTCACATCAAATGTCTAAAGATACTGTTCAAGACTTCCTGGTGGTGTTTCTAAAATGTTTTTATATCATATTAAAAATGTGGGGTCTTGAAATAATTTCATTACCTTCTACAGTATTTTATATGACCAAAAGGCCTTTTGTCTCCCTGTTTCATCCATTTATAATCTTATGGCTATTGCAGGGTGAACAAAGACAGACTAGAAATCATACATGTGATTGTAAGAATCTACAGTTTGTCACAAACAACCCTATCTCCTTCCATCTCCCTGTGCCAGAATAGTATTACTTGGGTTGCAAAATCAGGCATCCAAAAGTTTGGAAGTTCAGATTTTATCTACATATCTAATTCAGCCACTCTGTGTGCGTTACAACAGCATGTGAGTAATTAACTTCTATTATTATCCAGTGAATTTCATGTTATACAGAGCAGACTGGATGGTGCACATTTAATGAGTGACTTTGCAATAACTCTTTTTTCCTTATTACTCAGTGTCAGGTCCCCAGCTCTGCAGCTGGAACTCTATTTAGATCTTAAAATAATTTTTTCACATCTTTTCTGCGCCTCCACCATTATGTGCTCTATGGGTACCAGTGCTTGGTTTGTTTTGGCTTTTGTTTTGTTTTGTTGGGTTTTTTTAGTAATATACTCCTGAGATAACAATTGAGTATCTGTGTTTTACAAAGGAGGTGGGACACAGGAAGGTTGAGATCTTATGTGAAATTTATGTGAAATTCTGGGTACCTGATCTGAGATGTCACTAGTCTCCTAGATCTTTTCAAGTGCAGAGAGCTACCATTTACATCTATGAGCATGATGTATTTCTCTTCACCTTGCTCTAACCTCTCATATTGGGTAGACCAAAGAAGTAAGACACCACAATCAGAAATTTTCCCCAAAAACAATTGTGAGAACCTAATGGCAAGGACAGAAAATTAATCCTGCTGATATGGGCAATGCTTAAGTGCCTTTACTATGAAAGTAATCTCTTTCACATGTAACTCCCTGCCCTGTGCAAGATGTACAAGACCTACATCCTGTAGGTCTATCAGACAAACAATCAAGCAAGGGTCCCTGAGACAACTGTCTCCTTCATTACAAAACCTTGGCTCAGATCCAGAATAGCCTGAATCACAAGGAGCCCAACAGCCCCACCCATAATTATGAAGTGAGCTTCCAAATACAATATCAAACACAAAGGCTTGAGGAATGTTAACTGCTGCATGTAGAACAAGCTCGAGTTAAAATACTGACAGATTTATTTGTTCCAGTTGAAAAACCAAACAACGTTCAATAAATTTAGTGCGTGATAGTAGCAAACAGTGAGACTGCTACAGAGCACACGTCAAGGTTTCCTGGTTGGCCATCTTCTGTGGAGCACAGATCTACATCAGAGAGCAGGCACAGAGTGTCACCAGTCTTCTCATCATATGTACCAGTAAAACATTCATGTCAAAATCATTCCGCATGTATGCATAACAAACACAACGTGTGTGTTTGCTACAGCCTGTCCCTACATTTGTCATTTCTTAGACAGCAGAGCATCTCATCTGATAGCTGGTGCAGAGTCCCCATGCTGTCAGAGGTGCCTGGAGCCACAGCAAGGCAAGGGCAGGAAGGATCCCCAGGAGGGTGCTAAATACACCTGGGCTGTGCCATTAATGTTGCCAGCAGTGCCACCCAGGTCTGTGGTTGAAGTCTGTCTACACTATCAGTGTGATTAACCACACCAGCAACTTTTAATTACCTGCAGATGGGATGGGAGCATGTGGGGAAATTGCTATCTTGTAGAATAAATCATCACCTCCCTTCCTTTTATCCCTTATGCAATAGAGAACACTGAGTCTGCCGACTGACACCAATAGGACCAGGATTTCCTAAGCCTACTATTGGGGATCTAGTTCTGAAAATGATGGAAAATTTTGGCAGTATTTTGAATAGAGTTCTTCCAGCTGGAAGCCTTCAATTTTGATAAATTCTCTATACGTGTTGGTTGAATGGAAAGCATTAAACTGATGCAGGATCAGACCCATCACTGAGAACAGCAAAGGTTTTCTTCTGCCTGCTCAATAATATATTTTTGTCTGATGCCAAAAGGCTTTTTGAGAAGAAGCTAACCTACTGGAGCCAGTGAAAGGGAAGAAAGGCAAAATACACTAGGAGTGACTAGGTAAGTTTTTGGAAAAAAATTAGGCATGCACAATATTGTAATTTTTAAATACTTTAAATACATTGATCAGTTGCAGCAGTTGATACTGAAGGACTGCCTTAGAAGGAACTGAGGTCAGTGTCTCAGCTTTCTCATATGGAGGCTCAGTATTTTATAAAAATCAGGATTCCTCCAAAATTCCTATGCATTCATGTGTATCTCTCATTTCTGAAAGTTTGAGCAAGTAATCATTATAAACATGCTGCTAGCTGGCAAAACAGCAAGGAACCTTGAGTTCAATCTTTTTAACATTATTCTAGCACAATTAAATTCTGTTCTGTACACTAAGTTGCTCTTTGAAAGAGTTTATTCTACAAGCATTGACATTAACTAAACACAATTTCTCAAGGTTATTTCAACTAAAAGCTCAGCTCTGCCTCCTTAACTTTTATGACCCCTACCATCAACATGTATACCCATCTCTAGTAAGGAATGGTTTTGTGCCCATCTCAGCTTATTTTTCCGTCTTTTATTCCATACTTTCACTCAATTTTGTCAGCTAAGCAGAAGATGCATGTGGACTGCCCTCTGTAAAATGCCTAGCTACACACTCGCCTCCTGACTGGCCAGCCACTTCCCCAGCCACTGGGTCAGCCAAATGCTTTGGGAAAGGGCTAAACTTTATGCCATGGCTCTTTCTGGATAAAGGAGTGGACAAAGCTTTTCTCTGCAACCCAGCCTCAGTTTTCATAAGGCATCTGCTCCTCTCTGCAATTTGGGTGACGTCCTGACTCTCAGGTTCAAAAGTTTCTGGAAGAGGAGTGACTGACTGACATGGAATTCAATCTATCCTTGCAATTTCTCCAGCAACCAAGCCACAAACACACTCTGCCAGGAATACTATGTGTTGATGAAAAGTTTTCTGGAGAAGAACCCACACATATCTGAAAGAGAAGGAAATACTTTTTAAAAAGCACAGCACAGACAGCATACAGAAACAACATATGCAATTACTTGAGTATATACCAAGAGAATTTTGTATACCACTTAGGGCACACCATACTGGTGTTTAAAAACAAAATCCTTTTAGTTTTCATAACACTAAAAATTTACCATCTGTTATATGGAAGTTTGTTTTTCCCTTTCGTTGTAATTAACTTTTTATTGAATTAATTACTCCAGGTGAGCTGGAAGCGGCTGTTCTACCTCACCTGGTGTGGCTGAGTGTACCCACGCCCAGCCTTGCCATTCACCATTCAGATGCAAATCATCCTGCTCCCCACATGAAATCTTTGGCACACGCCCAAAAAGCCTGCTAGCAACAAAAAACAATAACATGGTAGGCAGCTGCTGCTGCACAGAAGGAAAAAAAGTTTTAGTAAAAAGGACATATATTTCCTGCTTGGCCATTTAAAAATGTGTATTCTACTGAACAAAGCAGGTGAGAAAATATTGGAGATAAAGAGAGAGTGAATTTTAAATAACTTGCACATGGCACCTACGGGACACTGACCCCTTTTGTGTATGACAATGAATAATTTTGCCACCTTGATACATTACGCATTTGTGTGTGTATACATGTTATACATGTATATACACAGACGCATGCAGTGAAGAAAACCTGCCAAGAAATTAGAATAAAGCAGTGAGCTGAACTGGATTATGAAAGAGTTCTGTTAATTGCAGTAACATCATACTCAAACACAGAAAAAAGTTAGAAGTCTTCATCTGAGGAACATGTCTGGAGATGATGAATTAATTCCATGCACATTTATAAATTGAGGTCACAAAAGAAATAGATGAAAGCTGCTTAAAATAAAATTACATATTTCATGCATTATTATCTCTCTATGAGACAGCAAGAAAGAATAATTTGTTGCTAAGTTTTATTTATTTATTTTAGCTATTTACTAAACGTTCCTTTGGTGAAGAGTAGAAGAGAAGATAATACAATAGAATAGAGCACGGAGTGGCAGAAGCCAGACCCTTGTGGACTGATGAGTATTATGACACGTGGCACAATCCATATATTTTGGGAATGTCCTGAGACACTGTGGCAGCTTTTTGCAGTAAAGGTGGCCTCCAACTTGCAATGGTTCTCATGTATGTGCAAAGCCCAGTACAGCAGTATGGCATTTATTGCCCTTGAGACAGTACATGCTGTTCTTTTTTATCCAAGTCAGTACATGTTCATGTGCTTTTGCTTTTTGTTATTTTGATGGCTTTTTTCTCTTCTTCTTTAAAACCTGCTCAAAGCTTAAGTTAAAGCTCCCCTTGCTGAGAGACAGATGCAGGGATGAGGTTCCTATTATTGGAGATGTTCATAGCCAACAGAAGAAGCAACAAAATAGGATCATGCAGAACAGGCATACATGTCATCACTGTTAGTGAAGTAATTACACATTTAGCACTGGCACAGGCTTTCTGCTTGCCAAAGCACAGGGTGGAAGTTTAAGAAGAAAATGGTTATCCCTATTCAGGGCAAATCTGGTCAATCAATCCTTTATCAACTCCCCTGATACAGCAGCACAAGATTGTGGTTGACTTCCCAGAGAGCACATGGGATGTCTCCAGTTAGCTGAAACCCACTTCTGAGCATATCTATCCTGAAACCACATGATCCTTGGAGGCAATGAGCTCCAGTGACTTGTTAGAAAGGGTAATTCCGTAATAAAATGTTTTTATGGTCTGGATGCAACATTACGAAATGAGAAAAGATGCAGTCCGCACAAAAAACTTAATACCATTAGGTTTGCCAACCACACTAACTTTTATGCTTTTCTGAGTACTAGTGTGGAGCTCAGGTTTTTACAGTGATTGTTGCAGTAACTATTTGCTGGCTTGAGTTTGTCTTTGTCTGACTGTGTCACAACTAAAATGGAATAATGTGTTGAAATGATCAAAAATGAGAAATGTGTGAGTAACAACGACCAAACCTACCACAGAAAGTGTAGGGAAGAGTTCTCAGAGCTGGTGGAACAATACTATTGCAGTACACCGTTGATGGGACTCAAGCCAACATCTCCACATGGTGCTGCAACACAGTGTGGACATAACAGCTCAGGGCAAGTTTAATCCCAACGCCTCTGCACCACATCATTGCACAGCACAGACGTGCCAAAGGAGCCACCATGGGGCCAGCTGGCACAGCACAGACACTTTTACCTGGCTCACAAGCCCTCAGTGGCAGTGTAAGGGAAGATGATGACACGAGGGACACTGGCTCCCACCATGAGCACAATCAAACTCAATTATCAAATCACATGAAAACTCTTACATGCTTCCTACTGATCCTTTTCTGCCAAAGCTATCTATAGCAGTTATTTGTGACTTCACTTATTTAAGGAGACTCATCCTGAACCAGCTGCTAAACCAAGGTGACCAAGCAACCACTCAGGTGGGGAAGAGGATCAACCAGATTACAGGTCCGGTTAAAGTGAGCTATCAGGAGCTTCGATAATTAGGTTGCCTGAGGACTCAGCTTCATGCCCAGCCCAGCATCATCATTGGAGGAAATTGTAACTCTGCTGGAAATTTGTCATCTCTTTCTTATAAACCACATCAGGAGATTTCTCTCAAGCACATGTCTTGTGATCATAGCCATCTATGATAATACCATCTAATACCATCTAATGTTTGGAGAAGGTAGGCAACTCCAGATTAAATCCTTCTTTGCTTTGTATAAAAACTGACACATGAACGGTAAATTGTAACTTTTATTATATTTAAAAGCTACTTAAAGATCATATTCACATGCTGTCAAACATGTTATCAATTTTGATAAGGCAAGTGTGAATACAATTTCACCCTTATTACACAAATGTGTGAAAGGACAGCTAGAGCATTCATCACACCAAAAATTAGTCACATGTATTTCCATGTAAAAGTTATTTAAATGGATGTGCAAATCTATGTGCCATATATGCATTCTATATATTTAATATATATTTTCATAGATGCATTATATCTATCTCTACAGATAGCCTCCATATTTATTTAAAACGTTATTTATATATCTGACCTATGTGATTTTTGCTCCATCTTTCTAGGTCTTAACATACTCAAATGTGTCTTAAATTACTATGACTTGCCATTTGCTTGTAAGGAAAAGTTGTACATAAAAAAAAAAAATAGTGTGAATTTGACTGTGTGAAGGGAACAACAAAACCCTCAGTGACTTTAAAAGACAGGATTTTTCCAGCTCCTTATTAACATTAATAGATTACATTTTTACATGCCACAAATAGAATAGAATCATAGAATGGTTTGGGTTGGCAGGAACTTTGGCCAAGAATATCCTGAATGAGATCAGGTTGCCCAGGGCCCCAGACCAGCCTGGCCTTGAACACTTCCAGGGATTGGGCATCCACCACTCCTGTGGGCAAACTGTCCAAGTGCCTCACCACCCTCATTGTAAAGAATTTCTCCCTAGTCTAAACACACCCTCACTCAGTTTAAAGCCATAATCCCTTGTCCTGTCACTACTATCCTTGTAAAAACTCTTCCACTACTCACAAGACTAAAAATGACTCAGCTGAACCGTGCCTCAGTCTGTTACCATATGCAAGTTACCAAAGTGTGAGGTTGTTTGATAAGGTTCAGATCACTCATAAATTACAACAGAATGATAAATCTAAGGCATGTATGCTGTGCTGATAACTTTTTGAAGAGGAAGTTGCACTAACTATAAAGATATATTGTTCTTTTAAAATCTTCCTTTCCAGAAGTTTATCCTGATTTTGGCTACTACCTCTAGCTAAAATGCAAAGAGAAAAGAGGGCCAGGACTATGACAAGAACAACATGGCTTCTGAAGGAGCAGTATTTGTTTTCAGTTATTACAAAATTTTATACAGCTAGTACAGCTTACAGCCTTCTACATTCGTACAGAGGACTTTCAATGAAGTGTGTTTACATATTATTTTCCTAGAGAAACATTTCAATAAAACCCAAAACACAGCAATGATCCTGTAAGCAAATAAAATTATTTACTCTAACTGCACATGAATGGTATTATTATTGTGGCAAAATCCACTGATCCCTGGAAACCCACTGGAGACAATTTCTGATATGCAGGGTTTATGGGAGTAGATGCAGGCATATCCCAGAAGGTTGCTAAGGAACTAGCAGATATATGCATTTTTTACAGAACTGACATGTAAAATATATCCCTGTTTCTTGGATTAGGTGAACGGAGAAAGCTATGTGGAACAAGATACTCATAACAAATTCTCCTTATTTCCCTTAATCAAGAAACCTCTGAGAAATATAACTATGAATAATTCAACTTTTCACTAACATTTGGTGCAATTAATAACAGTACTTTAAAGCTGCTAGCTTTGTTTATCTTTGTATGCATAATTAAAGGGTGTTGATATTTAAGTTTTCAGCCAAGGAGCAAACTAGGTTTGGTTTTGCTGGCAGCAGCTGCTCCTGGCTTAACTACGATGTGATAACCTGATATTGCCCATCTCAGCACATGCCGTGCAGTCGGCTTTCTTCTCTGCCACCACTCCTGTTCATGCTTAATTGTGCTGGAATTCTGTGCTCTATCTGAAGCAGTAGTTGACTGTTTCTTCCTCCTCCCCTCTTCTTCGCCACACATGCATTAGCAGCTTGGAGACATGGTCAGAACTTGCCTAATTTTCTCAGGGGTACCAGTCACTGAAGGCATGGTTTTTGAAAAGCGATTTTCTGTTTCACACTTTCCAACAGTTTCAGATGCATATGCAAAATAAAAAAAAAAAGACAGCTACCGGTGCATTAGATTTTCTGCTCCTGTGATTAAATGGATCCCTGACTTCCAAGGCATAAATGAAGTCCAGAAAAATTCCCTTTTTAAAATATGTGCTCTAAATTTCTTTGGTGCTACTATATGCTTTGTCATTTCAGTTTCCTTTTGTCTCATCAGAGAATTTCTCTAGCAGATTACTTTATTACTTTTGCTGAAAGGTAACTCTCCAACAAGGTCTCTAGGAACAGATTTCACATAATTTTCCACTTTTCCCAGAGTTTTTATTAATTAAAAAAAGTGATTTTTAATTTCCAGGACTTTCTGGTAATTGAGAAAGTTTTTAAATTAGGAACCAAAAGCAACGAATGAGTGATTGTATTCTTCCTTTAGGTCAGAACTTAAACTGCTGAACTCTGGATTTAATAGACTACAAAAGCTTTCCTTTCACATTTTCTATGACTTGGCTGGTTTCTGACCAGCCAAACTATGTAAAGGGCCCTTTACATATTTTGAAGTGACACATATGGCTACATTAGCATCACCAATTTAAGTCTCATCTTCATATATGAAAACTATTTACCTTTTTCAGTTTTTCAGACTTTTAGATCCATCTGAACAAAGAGAAAAGTCAAAATATGGCCATGTTTCCATCAAATTAAACAGTCAACTGCAGCCACCACCCTGCAACCTCAGAACAGCCCATGCTTCCACAGCTAGAGCAAGAATAGACTTCCTAGGTCACAGCCAACTTTCTCTTGTGGGATGCAAACATCCTTCTGGGGTAAACTGGCTGACTGCATTCAGTAATTTCTCATTTTCTTGTGAGAGCACGCTTTGTAACAGCAAAGTGATTACAGGTAGTAGGTGCATCCAGTTAGGAACTGCAGCACTCGGTCACACGTATTCACACTCATAATTTGGTTCCCAACTTCTCCTGTTTTTCTGGTGATCACATCACCTATGTTCCTGAAGCCCTTTGAAGAGTTTTCAGAGGTGTATGGATGACTGAGTAATCCCTGTCAATCTGAGAAAATTTTTCTCAGCAGTGGTGGAATAAGGGAGAAAGCAACATGGTGTTTTCTGTGGACCCAGTCCGGTTTTGTGCTTCCAGACAGTTCACTGGATAGAGGAATAATACATTTTGTTTTCATTCATCATGTTCATACTTTGACCTACGCTTGGAGAGAGAAGTCTGTGTTCAACTACTTATATCCATTGTTCCATGCTTTGAAAGGTTGTTAAAGGATCTGAATACCCATGAAACCAATTGAGCCCAGATGGAATTTTGGGAACAGAAAATCAAAGTTAATATTAGGTTGATAGTCTCAAACATGACAATGTCATACAGAATCTGATGTCTCAGTTACAAATTGTCACAGGATCATAAATTTAAAAAAAATAATTAAAACAAACAAAAAACCAACCAAACAAACAAAAAACAACAACAACAACAAAAAAACAAAACAGAACAGAACCAAAAAAATCAGACTTTAGGAAATGATAAAATTCTGAGCCCTTAGAAGGGCTAAGATGATAGATGAGCTTCATATGGTGCCCTGGTTCCTAAACCTCTGAGTAACATTTGAAATAGGTTTTGTTTCTAGAGGTCACTTAGCTACCTCAGAATATTTTTCTCCCAGATACTAAATATGTGATTAAAGAGTCAGCTGCCTGTAAGGCTATTGGCTTGTTTCCCCAACCTAGGAAGGACTAACATCCTGCCAAAATCTTTTCCAGGCTTTTCCCTCAGGCTGACTTTATTAATTCAGGGGAAAAAAAAAAAGAACAAGAAAAGGAAAAAGAAACCATCTCTCACAAAACATAAGCTGCAGGGGCCATTTTCCCATGCTGCAGCTCTCCTTGCTCCAAAGCCAACATCTCTCCTTTTATTCCTCATCTTAATGAGCTTTCTCAACTCTTGGTAAGCAGTGTCTGACCTAAATGAGTCAGGTAATGGGCAGAAGTTTCCGCCTCCTGGGGCCCTTGACCCTTAAGGTGGCTGCCTCTCCTTCTGTCATGCCTGACCTCAAACTCCAGGACTGGCATTAAACTCTTTAGGAAATTAGCACAGTAGACATATAGTTAAGTGCCTACTTGGATATCCAATTTCTAGCTTCTGTTTTCGAGAACTTGCCTGCTGTTCCCTCTGCTGTAAGGCAGGATGTGGTTATTGCTGGCATTAAAAGTTGTTCTGCATCCTTAACTTCCCATGGAAGGGAAAAAGTGAGCAAGGTACTCCAAAGAGTGGAAGCAAGGTGCTCTTACAGAGCTGTCAGCTGGCTTAGCATTAGGTACCTAGAGCTGTATTGGTACCAACACATGCTCTATAAAGTCGTTGCTGCTTCTGTTGTAGCATTCCTGCTACAGCTCCCTAGGTAGAATAATTGGCCAGTTTGCTCAAAACATGGCCTCAGTCTCTAGAGGGCAGGTAGAACAGAGACCACGTTATTACAGTGTGCCCAGCACTCTGTCATTTAAATGTCATGAAGCACAAAGATGGATGTTGCATAAATATCAGTGTGGGCAGAACAAAGCCCCCATTCTATAGACGGCCAGCAGTGCACACAGTTTTGGGGAAGTGCTCGAAGTCACTATGATGTATAGAGGTGAAAAACATAAAGAAGGCCAACTTTACCCTCCCAAACGCTGCCAGTGTTTCCCAGGCTCATACATGCAGGTGACAAGCAGAGCATTAACAGCCTTCAAAGAGCCACCCTTTCCCCATTCAGATTCACTGTTACCTCCTGCTCTGGGATGCTGAAACCTCCTTTTGTAGGTCTGTTCTCCACAGCCAATATGTTCATACATTTATATACCAAATATTTCCCTCTCAGTACCTGTCATGCCTATGTCATACCCTAATAGCATGACCAGGGGCTTGCTTGTTCTTTTTGTAGTGTAATGATGTCATCATCTATAGTCCCAGGACTTGAGAATGTCTCTAGCTTGTTAGAGTTTATATTAAAAGTGCAGTTAGGCAGCACTAATGCTCTTTGTGATTGCAGAAGAAGGATCATGCAATACAGTATTTTGTGTTAAATAAACCTCTACGTCTTTTTATGCTGGAGAAAGGAATTTCTTTTCATTTTTTTCTGTTTTAATTTGTTTTTGCTGACATTGAATTTAATGGGAGGGAAAATTTTAATGCAATTCAAAGCAGGTCTTTTTTTGAAGCAGGCACAGGAGATCAAAAACCACCCTATGCAGGCAATAACTTTTAGCTAGAACAGCTGTGAAGGTTTGATCAGATTTTAGTTCTCCCAATGGAGTGAATAGAGAAGGAAGCCAAAAAGACAAACTAGAGGGGAAGAAAAGGATTTATTTTTGAAGGTAGTGTTCTAGTTCCTTCCCACATGCATCTCCACAAGGGCAATAAAATCAAATGGCTTTCTCCTCCTTGTTCCTACCAGAAGTTTGAGATTTTGTGTCATTTGACAAGGGTTACTGTCACTTAATCATTTCTAGAGTACGTTAGGTGAAAATGGCACTTTGCAAACAATTTGAAAAGATAGACTCCACCTGTCCCAGATACTCTATAATCTAGGGACAAAATTTAACAAATCCTGTGTCTCTGCAGTTCACGTTTATGCCACAAGGGCTCAGGAGCTCTCAGGAGTCGGAACTGCTTCAGCTGGATCATTCTCTGAATGAAGTCTATGGGAATTTTGCCAACGACTTAATGAAGTTGAAGGCACAAGTTATCATTCAGAGGGCCAGGATGTCAGAGCCAGAAGAACAAGGGAGACAGCCACACATGGAAAGGAAATACTGGCAGAATGCATAACCCCTGTGTTTGGGGTGGGGCTTCAGCAGCTTAGGAGAAAATAACTGGGATGAGGGGTGGAGAGGGAAGACTGCAGGAACAAATCCATCTTGTGCTACATCCTTGACTAATTCCTTTGACTTCAGCAAGAGTTACTGGCCTGAGTAAGGTGAGGATTTAGAGGTGCATGTTCCTACACAGCACAAGGCATGAACTGTAGACATTTACAAGCATTTCAGACTAACACCCAGCCTGTTAAAACCAGAAAACTGGCCACTTGGGATTAACCTTGCAGTATGATATTCATTATTCACCAGCATGGCAATCCAACAGAGACTGACTATGAAGTCAGATATTCATTAAATTGCAGTACAGCACCTCTGAGGTGGCCCATGGTGCAGCCCTGTGTGTGTGCATTTCTGTGTGTGCACTTATGTACGTGCACTATAAAATATCATGGCAAGAGGGAGGGACGTATATTTTAGAAAGGACACAAATTCAGCACAAACAGTGGCTGGCCTTGCAGGGATCTCTGGTAAAGGTGCCAAGTAACGTTTGTCTTCCAGGTCAGACAGTTTTTTTTTTATCCTAAATCTACTCATGCAAAGACACAGCTTATAGCTTGCAGATGGCTCATTCTGCTGATCTGCCAGTATTCACACTCAGAGTGTGGAATTATATCACATGAGCAAGGGGATTGCTGTCTTTTCTCATGGCTTTGTTATTGCAGGGAAAAAAATACAGCTAACCAGAAAATAAGAAAAAGGGGGATACTGAATCATTATTTTTGGAGAGGTTTTAAAATTTAATTTAAAAAGACAAGGGAAACATGAGCTCTCAGTCAAACACTATCTCTTACTCATATGTTTATCAAGATAGCCAGAAAATGAGGATGTATTATATATTTTAAATAAAGGATCCACTAACACTACTAGCCAAAAGATGTTTTTCTCTCACTGAAAAATTCCCTGAACAATGATAATCATTAAGAATAATTGCTAATGTTATAAATACTGAGAGTCTCAAATTCATTAACAACATCAAGGAAAACAAATTACTATGAATGCTTAAATTCAGTTCCTGAAAAGGAGAGGCACAATCTTTTTACACATTATAATCGATTTCAAAATCTCAGTACAGTTGCACTTTTGTAAACCAGAAATGATTGTATTAATTTATTGAAGTTATCTAGGGATTGTACCAATATAGCACAGAAACGCTGACCTGTGAAATATGTAGTCTGTAAAAAAACACACAAGAAATCCATTGATGTAATTTGATCTAAAGAAAAAGGTTAATATTTTGTCCTTTGGAAAATTATTTGGGTTGATAAAAGCTATTCACACATTTGTGATGAAGTAGTTGGATGTTTTCATGTGAAAATGCACTTTTTAAAAGTCTATGTGTTTCACAACAGCTGCAAGACAACAGAAATATGGAGCAACAAGAGATAGTTCAGCAAAGGGCCACCAGGATGATGAAGGGACTAGGGTCTGCCATGAGGAAAGGCTGAGACAGAGAGGACTGTTCTCTTAGAGGACAGACGACTCAGGGGGGACTTACTAATGTATATCAATACCTAAAGGGAGGTTTTGTAGAGAAGAAGGACCAAGGTTCTTCCCAGTAGAGCCTAGTGACAGGACAAAAGGCAAAGGTATAAATAGAAACACAGGAAGCTCTCTCTGAACATCAGGAAACACTTTTCCACTGAAGAAAAAGTGAGGATGACTGAGCACTGGCACAGGTTGCCCAGAGAGGTGGAGGATTCTCCACCCTTGGAAACATTCAAAAGCAGTGTAGAAATGTTCCTGGGCAGTTAGTTCTAAAGGACCCTATTTAAGCAGAAGGGCTGGATCGGATGGCTTTCAGAGGTTCCTCTCAACCCCAACCAGCTGGTGATTCTGTGATTCATCATTTCACAGCATCACAGAATATTCGGAGTTGGAAGGGACTCACAAGGATCATCAAGTCCAGCTCTTAAGAGAATGGTCCGTATTGGGACTCAGCCCACAACCTTGAGGCTGTCAGCACCATGCTCTAACCAAGACAATCTCAGATTTTTCTGTTTCAGTTTTTGTTTTGTTGTTTGTTTTTTGTTGTTGTTGTTTGTTTTGTTTTATTGGGGTTTTTTTGTTTGTTTGGTTTGGTTTGGTTTATTTGTTGGTTTATTTCTGAAAGATGTCATTCAACCAAAATGAGCCCTTTTCTGTTTGGGTGAGGGAAGTAGGGTAAGGAAGTGCAAAGAGATCCTTTTAGCCCCAGTCTTAGCATACTAGTTTAAGCTTCCTCAGTTTTGACACACCATCAAGTTCAACCCCCTGTAGCTGTGAGGGTCATTGCCCCAGCTGTGCCAAAGGCCTCCAGACAGATAGACAGACAGACAGACAGCCTGCTGATGGGAGGTGTAGCTCTCCAGGCCAGAAGTTGCCTGGAGTACCTGATGCCTCTAAGCAAGGTTGGGTCAACAGAGAGTTCTTTTGCAGAACCTGCTGTGGTTGAAGAGCTGCATCACCAGGTGAAGGATCTGGAGGAAGAAGTGTGCAGGCTATGCAGTACTCAAACACAAGAGCAAGACATTGACCAGCTACTTTCAGAGGCGTTACAGTCTCAAGACTCTTGTGAGTCTGGAACCTCCCTTGTTGCAAAGAAGCAGGTGGACTCAGAACCCTGCAGGGGAATTAGTCAAAGGACACACTGTTAGTCAGGGGTCTGATGAAGGCTGGAATCAGGTCACGGCACGAGCCAGGAGGAAGGTTTCTCCTCAGAATTTGCATAGTGGGAATGGTACTTTCTCTAATAGGTATGAGGCTCTGGAATCAGAAGGCCAGCCAACTGATGGGGAGGGTCCTAAAACAACACTACCTGTACCCCTCATCACTACCTCACTTTCCTCTGTTAAGAGGAAAAGAAAGAGAGTTTTAATCGGACACTCCCTTCTAAGGGGACCTGACGGCCCGATATACAGACCAGACACAACTCACAAGGAAGTCTGCTGTCTCCCAGGGGAGATAAGGGACATTACTGGAAAATTCTCCAGCCTAGTAAGGTCCTCTGATTACTATCCACTATAGGTTTTTCAAACTGGCAGTGACAATAAAAAAGAGAAGTCCGGGGGCAATCAAAAGAGACTTCAGGGCCCTGGAATGGTTGGCAGAAAGGATCAGGAGCACTAGATTCTTCTGGTAACAAGGAATAATATTGATAGGAATAGGCAGATCCATCAGGTCAATGCATGGCTCCAAGGTGGGTGTCAGTAGAAAAATTCCAACTCAGCATATTCTGTGATACTGTGAAATTATTTTACCTTCTCTCCTCCATTTATCCAACAAACTGAAAGATTAAACTGCCCCTTCTCTCATCATCATTGTAATCTGGTGTGATTCCTCATTCAGTTTTCATCTCAAGATAATTCCCTTATAATTGGCAACCCCCCCATTAGAGCCATTCTACTCCTTTTTGCATGTACTTCCATGTCTTTGGCCTGGAGTATATACCAAAGGGAATTAATTTAACTGACCTCATAGGCTCGGCTTGAATATACATGAACGTGGCAGCAGAGTGGCCTAAAATGAATGAGAGGAACCAGTGATCCCTGTGGTGCTGCTTGCACCATATAGTCCTCAAGCTCATTGAGAATCATTAGCCAGGGATCTCTGTGTGTAATAATATTTTTTAAAAAATGAGAAAAGTTTTCTTGTCTAATTAAGACTGGAGTTTATTTGGACAACTTTGCAGGATTTTGTCACACTACATGTGAGAAGAAAAGAGCTGTTGAGCAAACTCTATAATGAGGTTGCAGAATAGATGCATTTGCAGGTGTTTAAATCCAGATAATGGTAAGTGTAACACAGGACAACAGACTGAAGTGGCAGTAACTTTTTACTTATGTTTCCATAATTCTTAAGAGAGCCAGTCCTAGATTGACATCTCCATGGCAGTCAGCATCCTACAAAGATTGATATGATGATTAGAACTGCAACAGATTACAACTGCAATATAAAGAAAGACATATAAACAAATGAATATCCAGGGAGTAAAAAGACACATGGAGAAAATATTGATAAGAAGGATAAGCAGTGGACAACAGATGTAGTTTATGATATTTGGAGAAATGTGTGAAGGCAAGGATAATTTTAAAGGAGGCTTTGGAAAAGGGAAGGGGCCTGAAAATTTTGTTTATTTCGTAAAAGGAGGGGAGAAAAGAATAAAAGGATAGGGAAATTTTATAAAGGGGGAAATAAAGAGAAGAAGGCGCAAAAATGGAAATAGGGGTGTGGTGAGAAAAGGAAGAATCGTGGTGGGAAGAATAGATGTCTAGAGAAAAAAAAAAAAAAAAAAAGGAAAAAAAACCAGAAAAAAAATTTTAAATAGAGAATAAGAATGATTTTGAGTGTTACTTGAGAAATAAAACGACGGGGAGAGGGAAGAGTAAAGAGGTTGTAGAAGAGAGGGGGGGAGGGAGGGGAGCAGATATGAGGAAGATAAAAAGAGCAACTAGGAATTAATATAAGTAGTAAATGCACTACATTAAAGCAAGTTAAATACAGAAAATATTTTTTCAATACTATTTTTTTCAAAAACTGTGTCTTCTGTTACAACAACCTTGCTGAAAGGTCTTGAATGTGAGAAGGTAAGCCTGTAAAACTGTTAAAATCCTGAAAACTCTGGTAAAATTCTGCCTAAGATACAATAGATTCTGCTCTGAGAGAAGAAAATTACCCTATTTGATAAGCACAAACTACTTGGAGAGCATTTTGATACATCCCTTGTCCAAGAAAGAAAGCAGCAATAGTCAAATCATTTTTCAAATTCCATTAAAAATATATTTTAAGAGAGTATTGGGTCTCCTTTTCCCCTTATTTTTATCTGTGCCAGGTTACCAATCCCTAAAGAGGATAATAGTTTCTAGAGCACTCCTTTGGGAGATTTCAGCTAGGTGTGGCCTAATTGTGAGATGTGCCGCCACATGAAAGCTTCTGCAGGGCAAGGAATAGAGATTATGTTAGCATTTAAATCATTCTGTGGTAGGCATAACAGTAGGATTTGTAACCTGAAATGGCTACAGAACCCTTCCAAATAGGGTTTAAGTGACAAAGTCAAGTCAGGATATGCAGAATGAGGAAAATGCATCAAATAATCCGTGTGGAAAATCACATCCAAATGCTCTCAACTCCAGTTGTGAAAACTCTTGAGAAGCGTAATGAGAGACTGGGGATCAACAGGGCTATGGAAAATAATGAACAATGACAATGAAGCAGCCTACTCTAGAGTCAGATTTCTGATCTGGAGCTCTTGTTGTTGTCCCTGATTCATGATCCTCTTTACCCAGCTGTGAAAGAGGAACAGAGTTATTTTACAGGGTGGGGGATGTGAACCTTAATTTGCTAACATTTCCAAAAGAATTGTGAGATCCTGAGATGAAGGGGCCAAATTTAATGCTCATTGTTTAGGCTCTAGTCTGTCTGTGCTCAGACAGAACTCCCACTGAGACTGGGAGCTGAACAACAATTCCCGAAGTTGGTCCATTTTCCTAGGAAAATGAGACAGTTGCAAAGTACAGTTCGTTTGCTGCATTCATTCAGTACCCTGGAGATACAGCATTATGGTTAGTTACACATCTCAGAAAGCTTCTTCAGCAATATTGCAATGGCTTTGAATTCTTACAAGGCTATGCGGTCCAAGTAAAACAAAGCTGCTGGCAAAAGTAATAAGCCAGCACTCCACACCTGATTAAGCAGCATTGTTTTCAGTCTAGCACCACGCCAAGTTCTCGTGTCAATGTGGGTGCACGGTATCCGAGAGCTGCTTAAAGGGAAGCTTTCACTACAGCAGCAGTGGGCAACTTGCTTTGTGAGCAGGTATGCCTGACACGGTTTCTAAAATCAGCAGTTTTCAGGAATCAAGCCCCTCTCTACACACACACACACACACACACATATACACACACAAAAAAAAAAAAAAAAACAAAAAAAACCCACCAAAAAAAATCAAAAAAGCCCCAAAAAACCCCAACAAGAAACGACCCAACAACCCTTTCTCAAATCCCAGAGGTGATGGAATGTAAATAAGGGGAAACTGAGCTCTTAAATGATCTGCACATGCACACACTACCTACAGCATTTTTGGTTGCTAACTGTAAGCAGCTGCCAATTTGCCTCTAATGCTCAGACTACTTGCTAACTGATCTGCAAGTCCCAAAAGTGTGTTATCTTTAATGTGCCTCTAATTTTGCTAAGAGCCTACTATTTATAGTGTGTCATTTATTTACTTATTTACCTTCAACTAATTAAAGCTATCATTTAAAAAAAAATTAGTGGAAAATGAAAGCACACTCTTTTCTTGTGTGTATGTGTGTGTGTAGAAAACCCAATCTGTTCACTTAACTGGATGAATGTTACAAAAGTTCTGTTTTTCTTGGAAAAGCAATGCATGAGTAAAAGCTCCAAAACCCTAGCATTATTATCTCTAATTACAATTGGCAATATGTGGCAATCATAATTATTCATTTATGCAAAATAGCTTACAGTGTGTCTCATTTTTTATTCCCTGTTAAAGGATGGCTCGACAAAATAAGAAAAAAAAAAATTATAGTGCTGAACATAATTGTGCTAAATGCTCAGTCATTTTGTTTTAAAAATACTACAAACTAAACTGCTATTTCTGCAGAGACAGAAAATGATATAACAAGGATATATAGCATACTCTGCAGGTGGAAATCCATCTAAAAAACATATTTCCCCGAAAAGGAGAGATATTTCACAAAAAAACTTAGAAGCATAGCTTTTGCCATTTCTGAGAAAGAAAGAAAGAAAGAAAGAAAGAAAGAAAGAAAGAAAGAAAGAAAGAAAGAAAGAAAGAAAGAAAGAAAGAAAGAAAGAAAGAAAGAAAGAAAGAAAGAAAGAAAGAAAGAAAGAAACCCTCCTTGTTTTAATCTAGCACATGCCACTCCTGTTAGTAAAATGCAAATTTGCAAATAGTCAGAGGAGAGACCGTGACCACAATAATTCGCTCTGATTCGGCAATATGCCACTCTATTTCAGTTCTACCACAGTACACTAAGCAATTGAATAAGATCAAGTGCACTTCATGACAGAAAAATAAGGAAGGACGCTTTCAGGCTACTCACATAAGTAATCCCTATTTATGTGTGTATTTCTAGTGGAATATCACCAATTTATGGTACTCAGAAAAGCCAGAGTTCATGAGAGTTGCCAGTCACGCTTTAATCAGGCACTTGGGGTCAGGGACTTTAGAGGACAACCTCCCCAAATAGAAAGGACTCGTATTCAGGGTGCCAGGTCCAGAGATTCAGCCTCAAGGAAATAAATGCTGAGAAGGCTGCTTATTGTGTATTAGGAGAAACAGGAAAGATACTCTAAAACCTGGCTGAAACAGGGCTGCTTTAATCCTGACACAATGTACCAGACGAACAGCCTTTACTGTTGGATCCAATCCCACACTTTCTTGTGGAACAGCCTTCCTCCACCACACTTATTCCTGTCTCAGAGCAAACCTGAAGGTAATGGAGCTATTTCTGTGAAAAGGATCATCCACTGAACCAATGGAGTTTTTTGACGGCTAGGCATTTAAAAACTTTTTCAAAGTGTCTTAGATATATAAAAATGTAGGAGACTTTAAAATCAAATAGGAAGCAGATTTTTTTTTCTTATGCTGATGGTGTTGATTAGAGCAGAGGAAATGGAGATCACCATTGGAATGCATGGGAAAAACCAGGCTTCCAGAATAATATAAGTTGCACTGTGTATTTTTACCCAACAAAAATTGGTTAGCTTCACAGAGTTGTTAAAAGAGTCAGTTTCTTCTCCCAGCTTAGTAAATGATGACAGAAAATGAGGGAAACATGGCAGAACATCATACACTAAAAATTTAAAGCAAAATAAATAAAATCCAAATCTGAAAGAAACAAAGGACAGTATTGCCATTACTTTCCACTTGTTTTTACCATCAGACACAATAAATTATTAGTTATGTGAGCTTGTCTCCTTTTTTCTCTCTTGAGCATGATTAGGATGCAGAAGATACCAACTAGGCCCAGAAGTGATTTCTTACTATAGATAATTCATTGTGTCTTGGTCCATTACCACTAGAAGACATTTTCCACCCTTCACACAGAACCAGGAAAAAGCACTCTATTTGCATTACAGTAAATGTCAAAATTCATTTCTTAATCAGAATATAGAGTTGGGTCCCGTGTCTGCTGTGCATATAATAGCTCGTTCCTGCTCAGAGATCTGGGTTTGCTAACACAGTCATCACTTGCTCAACACAGCACAACACCTGCATGAGATGCCCTGATTACAAAAACCAGATTGTTACGTTGTTCTGCACTATGATCCACAAACAAATGGTATCAAACACTAGAACCCTAGATGTACCTTTGGAGCAAGGGGAAAGAAAGCTTTACTATCCCCTGTGGCAGATGAAGGAACAAGTGATGGCCATCTACAAAAGGTACACTTCAGTGAGGAAAGTGCTCCGTTGGGATAGCTGAGAGTGCAGCCCAGCCTCTTCTCTAGTGACAGCCTAATACAAAATAACAAAGTGTGATGTCAAAATACCAGAAAATACCGGAAAAGACCACCCTCCACAGCTATATGCAGCTTCCAGCAATTCACATAGGTGAATATCAAATTTGAACATTAGTACTCACTGACCTGGAGGCCTGGCTGGATTGTGGACAGAGTATTTATCAACCAGGCAATTGTCACAGGGATCACTGAGAACTGTTTGCATTATGTAAAGCAATATGCAGAGGACTGAATATGTTACCTTAGAAGAAATGTGCAGAACACAGAACTTCCAGCATGAAGAAACTGCCATTTCTGTATCATTCTTCTAATTTTAAGAGGGAGTGCCAACCTGTCCAAAACTAAGAAATACAAACCAAAGACTATAAATCAAGACAACTATTTGGGAAGAATAGTATCATTCCTTTCAACATTTATCTTTAACTTAAAGAAATCATTTAGGCTTTTGTCTACACAAATGTTTAATGTACTTCAATAAATCGGTCAGAATTGCTTCACTGGTGCTCAGCTCTGTCACTAAAACTATCTCATGGCAGTCAGAAGAAAACATATTTATTTTCTCCTATAGACCTGTCTTCCTGGCCAGGCTATATATTCCTTATGGCATTCAGGGAGTTGTGACAGTCATAACATAATGACTGGATTGGACAAAAAGAATCATCTCTGAACCACAGGAATAGTAGGGAAATCTCCAAGACAGCACAAACTGCAGACCTAAGTTATAATTTCTAACAAGACTGTGGCTTAAAACTTAAATTAATTCATGTAAAATTAATTACAATTCAATTACAATTAAAAATATTCTATGAGAAGGAAAAGTTTTCTCAAAGTTTCCTTAATGAAACTTGAAGTGTGAAAGACAGTAGACTGTCGATCAAAATAGCATATTGCTTGGCATTTCTAGGCAGGTTTTTAATACCAGGAATGTTCTTTCCTCTTCTGGCAAAGAAGGTGAAGATTCATTATTATTTGGATAATAATGATTGTAAAAATGATAAATATATTTTTAAATAACAAGAGCCAAAATAACTTCATTTTCATATGTCTCAAAATTATCCTACCTTTTACCTGAAAGCTTTTTCCCATTGATATCTCCATGATTTCACAAGCCACATTCTTTCCACCAATACTGTGGCTTGCAACAGCCTCTGCAAACACTAATGTTTCCCTCTTCATCCAAGACACTAATTTTTCTAGCCTTAGAATTATTGTCTTAACTTATTCATATAGTTAAATTCTACCTTACACAAAATACACTGGGTTTAGGTGAGATTTTTTCCTATATGTCTTGTTAGTACAGTGTGTCTCCCCAGAATATCAACAGGCTTGTTTTTAAAGAGGATTGGTAAGGCAGTTCTCCATATCGTGGAGATGGTTTTCAGTGTCTTAAATTATATTTATCCATAGTTTTCTGTGGTATTATATATAATATTTGGAAATGCAATTTGAATATTAACTAATCCATCCTCTGTCTGGGAATTAATTTGCCTTATCTCTGTTTTTCATATGTGGAAAAATTATAAAAGGACTAATATCAGAAATGGAGAACATTAAATGAAATTCACAAGGACTTGGTGTAATGAATGAGGTAAAGCACATGGGTTATGTCAACTTAAAAGTGATTCCAAAGCTCAAGTTTTGGACCTTTTAGTACAAGTCCCTGAGTTTTACCCACAGTGGCAGTACAACTCAAGTCTTACCTATCTACTGCATTTTCAGGTCTCCAGTCCAGCTCATTCAAACTCTGTCCTAGCTCTTCAAAGACTATTTGGCTCCCCTTGGAAATAAGCAGAGTACTTGGTAACACAAGCATACAAAATCCTTCATAACTTATTGCAATGACAGAGCAGCACATCAAGCAACTACAAATTAAATAAAGTCCCGAAATAAAATTTACACCTATTTTTCCAGATAAACATCACATAACAAATGAAGATCTTATTTACTGATTAGTTTCAAAAAATGTTTTTCCCTGGTAGAAAATTATGCCAATGGAATAGCTTGGTTTAACTTGGCAAAAATCATCCAGTGAAGTGTGCACAATTGCTAAATCATAAAAAACACGTGCACTTCAATAGTAAGGTTTTTATCTTTCCATCATAATTTCCTTCTTCTCATCCTTCACAGTCTAACTTCAAAAGGGAACACTAGGCACACTTCAGGACTGGGACAGCCAGTGTATGTAGCTCTGATGTTCTGCTTCCAACAAGCACCACAGTGCACTGGCACTGCACAAAAAGGGATGGAACAGCCAAACGGATGGAATTGTGTCTCACTAACTCAAGGGCAAGCCTTCCACTGACTGCAGTGGGGCCACACTTTATATGACTCACTGTCCCAATTATTAAGAAAATATGCTTTTTCCTCTAAGAGGAAACAGCTTCCCTTCAGTATCAGTAGTTTTAAGATGATATAAGAATGGGTATGTTTGCAATTATTTGGCTTGAACTGTACACTGAGGACTAATAAACAATTACTAGCTTGGCTTAACAGTTTCCAAAAACAAAAAAAAAAAAGGTTCTGAAGAATCATAGGTTACCCAGGGAAACCTTAATGTAATTCGCAGGGAAGCTTGCAATTTCTTCAGCATAGAGTTTGAAAACAAAGCAAAGCAAAGATTTGTCATGTTTCATATTTCCAAGCCAGTATGCCTACACTCATGTGGTTTCCATCTCTGGCAGAGTGTAAAGAGGAAGTAAAATGTCAAGTTGTTTATTTCTGTGCAATTTTCTTATCTCAAAATAACACCGAGTTTGCTAAATCCAATCTGTCTTTAATAATAGACAGAGGAATTCCTTTGCTCGGCTCTCTTGCTTTTAGAGAAATCTCATGATCTGGAAAGAGAGGAGTTAAATCCCTTTTGACAATTTTGTCAAAACCAAAAATGTCATCTGAAACAGCAGCCTTGTTTTCTAGTGAAATAAAGAAACTGTTTTCCTTTAGTCCATATATCACCTTTTTTTATTATTTTCCCCTTTTTTTATATTGTTTTACTGCAGATGAAAAAGAAAAGCAGAGACAGACAAAAGGACATGTAGAAATTCACTCTTCATGATAATAAGCTTTCATTTAAGAGTATGAGAAAAATGAATATGCTTAAATCAGCAAGTTGTTCTTTACCTCCACAGAACAATCTTCATTGTCAAGTATGTGATCAAAGTTACCTGCCTAAAAGTCTAGAAGCCACAAGTTTGTATTAGACACCCTAGGCCTGATTTCAAATTATAAGAGATTCAGCTACATCTTTCTTTTTGAAAATAAATATATAGTTCAGCATGTAAGCCTGTGCTTCTGCCCTTTTTAACTGTCCATTGCTGAGATAAATGAAATGTATGAATACATAAAATTTTCTCCATGCTTCCATATAATTTGTTCTTAAATCAAACTGCAGATTAAAGCGATATCGCATTTATTTTTTAAAAAGGTATTTTTGAACATATCTAATCCAAATTTGGTCTATTAATGTGTTTTTCTATGTCAACACTGCATGCATTTTCAAATGCACATGTAAGTACCCACTTCCCCAACCCTCCATACTTCATAAGAGCAATTTAGCTGCAGCAGCATAGAAACACAGCAATCCCAAGGAAAAATGAAAAGAGAAAAACATTCCTTCCATTGTTCCATTTTGATTCCAGTTCCCCTATCCAAAATATTCTATCCATCTCATGCATTTGGACAAAGAGAAGATTTGTGCCTCTTCCTGCAGCCATCTTTGGCCTTATGGTTAACATTGTCTTTCTGACCTTTCTACAGGATAGCCGCAGATGATGGCACTGGACTGTAGCACCAGGCTGTATAGCTCATGGTCTCTGTTTTACAAACATTTACAAGCATTCTTCCCACTGAGAATAACTCCCTTATAAATGACAATACAAGACTCTAAAAGGGCTGACTAATAGAGAGAAGAGGAGCAAAGCCACCTGAGCTAGCTAGCAATAAATACAAAACTGGAAGATGAAGTAAAAACTTCACAGATCAACAAAGACCTTCCTTTTTCTATAAATCCTATCATTCTTGCAGAAGCATGGTTAAATTATTCAGGATTGGTCCATTAGCAGAAAGGAGTTGAACACAAATGGCTGTGTTCACATTTAGTGCCACTTGACATCTAGTTCAAAGACACAAAATCTGTGTAGATTACAGACTTCTTTAAAACCATTCACATATCCATAGGGCTAACAGAAAGTGAGAGTGCATCCCCTTGCAATCGTGGAACATACTTTGGTATCTGAAGGCAAAATCATCCTCTTGGTTCCTACATGTTGAGACTGTAAAGCTTGTGATGTCGACAGACCAAGTTTTGCAAACCACCCACAACCATCATGCCCATATGTGTCTGGTTTATCATGCCTCACAAACAGGCTGAATTCCTCTCAGTGCACACAGGCAAATGAGGCACAGGAGTACTCACAGTGAAATGCTTTTTACCTTTATTTAGCTACTTAATACTTAAGCAACTTGTTTAGGCCAGACACCCAGGCTCCCTCAGTATCAATGGGTGCAGATACAGGCACCTGCAGGGGGTGATTCATCTTCTTCAAAGATAGGGGTCTAAACCAGGGCTTACAGCTGCCTTCTGGAGGTGCCTATCTCTCACGTTGACTATAGTGGGAGCCTAGATGACTAGCTGAGATTAGGTGCCTAATTTTTAGGCAGATAAATTTTCTTGCCTGAGGTTACGTGAGAAATCTGTGGCAGAACCAGGGTTTGAACCCACGTGTTCCACATGAATCTGGTAACGAATCACTCAGTCAAATCCAGTGCTTGTGGTACAAAGGTTTTGTGTGTCCACAATAGGTTGTTAGACAAGACACACGCATACACACATATCAAAAAGTCTAATAAATTGGTGATTAATCACCAGTCTCTCACTCACCTTAGTACATGAAGCACCTATTTTAAGTGTCTAAAATAGCCATTAAGAAATTTTACCTGTGGTCTGCCACCTTCCCAATAAGTGTCCCAACCACAAAGATTCTCAGGGATCTTCTGAGAATTCTGCAATATAGTTACAATAATTTGCTATTTATGAAGATAGAAGCAGAGAGTTCCATCAACACTCATAAAAACACTGACAACAAATTACTAGGGAAGAATCAGCTGGAACATGTCTGAGTTCTTGGTAATCAAAAAAGTCTTCCCACCTAAATGCTGCCTTTTCAGATTACACAGGCTCAGCAATGTCCAGGTACTTTAGAAGGAACCTCTTCACACATATTTAATACTCCACCCAGATTTCTCACATTTCTGGCTAATGGAGGATGCAAAATCCAGACCAAATGGAATGAGGGCCACATTTGTCTGACATGCTTAGACTTAATTCCTACAGTTTGAAGAATTCAGTAGAATCTGCAGGGATAAATACAGGATCTGCAGAATAAATACAATCATCCAGACTCCAAACCCAACTGGACTGTGGGCAAATGGCCAGATTTGTTCACATAAATCTGAGTCCTCTGTAAAAACAACTGAATGGTTATATTTGTCAAATGCTTGTGTCACTGAGTAATTATATATTTTACACCAGCTGTATATATTGTATTTTCTACATTTCTACATTTTACTTCTCAGCCTATTTTTCCTATTTGATCAAAATATGTTGTCCTGTTGGAGAACTAATTATGTGATAAAATGGTTCAAATTGTAGTTCCAGTATTCATTTATGACTCAACAGCATTATTGCTCCTTACATATAATTTTCTTTGTGCATGTGTGACTCAAAATTAGGTTCATTGCCTCTTTTCAGGTTGACAGAGATGTAAAAACCACAGAGGATAAGGAGATTTGCATCAGTCTAAAAGCTAATTTGGGAGAAAGCTTAGAACTCCCTCAAAACAAACCTTTGCAGAAAGAAAGTTCTTTCTGATATGCAAGATAAATTTCAATACTTTTGTCTTGAAGCAGTACAGATCTTATACGATATATTAATAAAGCAAGAATATTACAGGACTTGGAATCATTTACTCTGATATGTTTATTTCTGTGCCCTTTTGATATTTTTCTATTTTATTTTGAGATGATTTCTACCCTGGCACTTGCTCAGTCCTCAAATAAAACCTCAAAACCAAAATCCCAACACACAAATATACAGAATTGTTCTCTTGAAGTCTTAGTCCCATCACACTAGGATCTAAAAAATAATTCAAATGTGGGTAGTGTAAACAGTCTGTTCTCAGAATCCCATTCACACCAATCTGAGGCAATGATTTAAGTGCTATAAATATCCATTTGATATCTCTTTGACACTAAAATATTTTCTAGCTATTCTGATATTGTTCAGATGTTTTCAAAATGCTAGAAGTATTTATTTAGTTCCTGTAAAACAACAGGAATTCTATGGGTCTATGCCTATAGGTCAGGGAAGTGGCAGAGAAGAGAAGAGAAGAGAAGAGAAGAGAAGAGAAGAGAAGAGAAGAGAAGAGAAGAGAAGAGAAGAGAAGAGAAGAGAAGAGAAGAGAAGAGAAGAGAAGAGAAGAGAAGAGAAGAGAAGAGAAGAGAAGAGAAGAGAAGAGAAGAGAAGAGAAGGAAAAGGAAAAGGAAAAGGAAAAGGAAAAGGAAAAGGGAAAAGGAAAAGGAAAAGGAAAAGGAAAAGGAAAAGGAAAGGAATGAAAATAAAAAGGGAAGAAAGAAAGAGTTCGAGTTCTTTGTGAAATGCTGCCATCTATGGAGTTCCAGTCGACACTGCTTTCTGTGGACATGTCAAGGAAAACCACAGGCAGGTTACCTCACAACGTGGTTATCCAATAAATGACACAGTTTTTAATCAACAAACAAAAATATAGCTTTGGCTATAACGTTAAGTTAGCAATAGCTTCTACGACAACTATTTCTTGAATATATAAGCAGCATTTTTAGTTATCCACTGCAAGGTTTTTCTGTGATTTTTTGGAGGCATGTATTAATATCAATATATTGTGTTGTCCTGTTTTATTTACACTGGTTTCCCAAATTTCAAGGCATGCAAGCAGAAATCTTTCCTGTTGTTCCTCATGTACATATCCCCAAGTATGCTATTGCCTGCGTTCTCAAAATAGCCAAATAAATAAGCAGCTAATCATAATTTTCTCACATTACCTCTATTACACCTGAAAATTAAGGTGTTTGACACTTTAAAAATATTATAAACACACACATCACTCCTTCCTTTGCATTTCTGCTAATAATAAGGCAGCAGCTGCACCTGTGGGTAAGACAAGCAGATAGAAAGATGATAACTTTGAAGAGATAGAAGTATTAGGAGTATTTGTCAGCTGTAACAAATAATAACCGTATCAAAAAGTCCAGTTTGGAAACTATTCAGATCCTCAGGAAAAAAGGTCTTCATTCAGTACTGCAAAGATCCAAATCCTCTTTATCACACTCACTAGAGGATTAGATAAAAAATTTTGCCTGCTTAAATTGTGATTAAGTGACATATTTAATCATGAAGATAGGCGTAAGCATAAACAGCAGTCATTCTAGGGTTGATGAAAATCTGGACCCCCAAAGCTCTCTTGTATTCAGAAGCTGTGATGAAAAGATGGAAGAAAAAGAGTACACGGGAATTCTGAAAGATGCCTCTTGCAGACAGCACTGCTCAGGCCTGTTTTACAAAATCACAGAATCAATTAGGTTGGAACACACCTCTGAGATCATCGAGCCCAACCTATGACCAAACACCACGATGCCAACAAGATCATGGCACAAAATGCCACCTCCAGTCTTAAGCACCTCCAGGGATGGTGACTCCACCACCTCCCTGAGCAGCCCATTCCAACGTCTAACCACTCCTTCTGTGAAGAAATTCCTCCAAAAGTCCCTAAATTCTCTCTTGCTCACAGTCTTCCCTTGCCACCTACTCCCACTAGTGAAATGTCACCAGCAGAGGTACTTCCCATGGCTGGAAAGGTATGGTAGGAATAACTCTCATTCCTGCCTGCTCTGAAGGACAGGGCCAGGTCAGCCCTCATCCATGGGGGTCAGCCAAATCAAAGAGAAGGACGTTAGTGGAATTAAAAATAATATCAGCCCTACATTCCCCCACAAAATACCTAGCAAAATACTTACATTCACATTCTCTTACTCTATCCAAATTGCTCAGTGCCAGCAAGTCTTTATTATCCTGGCCATGAGTTAAGCTATTTGCAGGCAAAACGTGACTCTTCCACTTTGACTCCCCACAGTTCCTTTTTCAAGTGTTTACCATCTTTACACACTGTACTGACTTCAGAGGGTGGCACTTGTCTAGCAAACTGTGATGGATTAATCACCCCTTGAGTGTAAGTATCAGCAGAACAAGTTACTAAACCTCTCTCCCTCTGCAGGTCATTCAACAGGAAATTGTTGGAGCTCCATTAACAATTACATTATAAGCAAAATAAGAATCTAAATGAAGTTAAAATTTACCTTCTAGAGAAAACCCTGCTGAGATCAAAGATGAGACACTTCTAGAGAGCTCCCAGAGGCAGAAATTGTTTTAAGAAATTCATCCTCCCGTTTGACTTCCAGCTCCCAAACGCATACCCTACCCCTGTGCTTTAGAGAGGAGACAGTAGTCAAATGTCCATTAGCATCAGCCACAGCCACACTAAGCTTGTAAATCCTTTCTTCGTTGCACAGCTGGTGAGGCAGCCAGATCTACCTACGGTGCTTGAAAGGTGTAGCTGCCTTACTTGTCTGGCTCTTGGTGACAGAAATTCTAAGATGGTTCTAAGATTGTTTTGCTATTTGCAAAAGGTGTGAAAATATTTGCCAGCTCACAACAAATAAGAGGTGTGATAATAACCACTTGCTGCTTTTGGAATGATCTTGTTTGCATTTAATTTAAACCCATCTGAACAACGCTGTCTCAGATAATGATGCCCACGTTGCAGCTGGTGTTTTATCAGGAGGCTTGGAAGGAACCCAGTTTGTTGCCCATCACTGGAGGAACTTCTTTCTCACTGCACCCAAGTGCAGAGGCAATGCTGGCATGCCAGGCTATGGCCATGGCATGAGGACAGAAGGCAGAGTTGCTAGGCTCTGCAAGTGCTGTGAGGAAGGACCACAAGCCCTGGGGCTCAGTAGCCATTGGACTGAGGGCCACAACAAATTACTGAGGGCCATCCAATTACTCTGCCATCTACCTCATGCAGAAATGACAGCAAACAGGTGGACAGGACGGGTTGCAAGCACTAGAAGGAGATGGGGGTGAGGAAGTGGTCTTCTTTGCTGAGGTGTAGCAGAAGTTCTGGTTTAGGGCTGGGTTCATAAACACAGATAAACAAATGCAGCCGAGACTCTGATTGTGAATACTCAGATGTGGTCACCTGCTCCATTATTCTCCCCTGTTAAAAATCAATCCCCTGTGCTGAGGAGTGCAGATCATTTGCCCACCATATATTGCCACGGAGGTGCAGAAACACCCACCACCCTGAAATGGAGAACCACCACTGATAATTTATTTAAATAATATTGGGAGTGGGGGCTGGGGAAGGGGGAACAGGTCTCATTGCACTCACCAGCAAATAGGGATATCCATTAATGAACAAGAACATGCACAATTCATGTCTATTTGTCACTTATTACATTAATTATTTGGCTTTTCCAACATATTCTGTCACCAGAGGACTCAGAACAAACTGTTACTGAGGAAACCAATCACCACAAATGAGGCAAAGTGAACAGATCACCAAGACCTTGCACACTGGGAGAGAACATCCAAATATCTGTTGAATCCCTGTATATAATGAATCATGGATTGCTATCATCTCACCAAGGAGAAAAATGCCGTATTTATCATCAAATGCAGTTGAAAGACAATTTGGCCATTCCGAAGAATCTGAGATGCATGCTTTTAATGAAATACATCCTTCCCAAAGCCTATTTCCTCTGTACTGCAGACAGACTCCGACTTCCCTGCTTTATTGCACAGGTTCAGGTTTGCATTTGTATGTAAGCGAAGTTTCTTAGCTGACAAATCTCACTCAGTCACTGAGGGTAACTCCACATTGCCAGATGAGCCAGCAAAGTTCTTGTTGCTGAAGGTACTGTACACAACAGTATAAGTCTTACTCAGGAATTCAGATGCCACCCGCCTGCCATTAGGTACAATGCACACTTTTACAGCCAGCACAGCTGCCTGGAAGGCAGAACAAGATATGAATAACCATTTCCTAGCCCATTTTGTTCAGCTGTGAGTCTTCTACATTGCTGAACTGCTTCAGATATTAAGATAGAATAACTAAGATTGGATCACATACATGAAATGGCATTAAGCAGGAATACTAAGTAGTAACATACGTGAATAAAAAGTGATTGCAATAAGTATGAGCCAAATAAATTAATATTTTGCCTTGGATAAGATTCTTTATGTTTGGTAACTATTGCTTGTGCTGATGATATAACACATGCTGACACCAAATATCAATTCTAGGTAAATCCAATTAAGCCCAGAAGCAAAACAGCTGGATTAGCAGTTCACTGCATAAATTATTTTTCTTCCATTTACTTTGTCTTTTTGCAAATGAGCCTTTTAACATAAAAAAATTTAGCACTCAAGTTCCCCTTTGCTTATTAATCCCAGAAGCCTAAAATGAGGAAGAAAAAAACCCATATTTTTTCCTTTGTTGTTTGTTGGCATATGCTGTTCACCTCCCTCGTGTAGTCTCCCCAGATTGCAAGTAGTTTTCATTCTTCCTTGAATAAGTCACATCACACTTACAATGGTGTCAGACCAAGAAATTAACTTTTTTTGTTTTCAATTTCTAGGAGATGCATTAATGCATTATTATTTGATATTTGATATTTGATATTTGATATTATTTTATGTTCTTAAAAATTTCTTTATTCTATACAAAATGAATATAAAACTGGAAAGGTTGGAGTTGAACATGCTTACTACTGCTTTATTCTGGTTGCAACAACAGAGACTATACAGGAGTTGTTTTATTTGATCTCTTTTTCTGTTTTTCCTATTGGTTTTCTTCATTATATGGCTGTCAGCATAAAGGGCAATGTAGAGATTGGGAATCAATACATGCTACTCCTGTAGATACACAAATAATCACAAATTGTAATCATTGATTGATTTTCAGCATTCTGATAGTGACACATTGAGTGGAAGGGACTCTGATCTCAGTTGTGCTAGGGGAAATCTAGAGCAGTGATTCACAGCTGGAATTGTAATAAAGACCTGCCTGAGAAATGCATCATTTCAGTCAATGAAACATGTAACGTATTATTGGGGAAAATTACTTTTCCCTTCTGCTCATGATCAGGGCTGAGAACAGCAAGTGTTCAAGCAGCAGGGCCATGCCTCAGCCTCCAAGGTGGAGTGCCACCAGTTCAATTCATGGTTTACTCCAGAGTCCATATCAAACACGCTGCTCTTGGCACTACCACACACACGCATTCCTCTTCCAATCCCCTCAGAGAATACAGTTGGAGATTCCTGTCCCTCTCAGCCTGTATTTCCCAGAGAGCTTTCACGAAATGCATACACAGGAGCCTAAAGTCCAACTTCCCTAGTGAACAGGTCACCCGTGGGTATCTACAAACACTGCCCAGAACAGAGGGTCACAGTCCAGGTGAAAGACACCCACACACCAGATGTCAGACCAGTTGATGGCACACTACATCTTTGTAGATACCTACATGTCTATAAATATAAAATTATGAATAAAAGACTACTAAATTGTGCCGGCTGCTGTGAAGTGATTTTTAAAATATTGTTTCTATCACTTATCTTTATACCTATTAAGGATCTTTAAAGAAAAAAAATCTGTCCTTTTTCTTTAACTGGAGAGGGAGACGATGAAATATTTTGGCTTTGTTACACATGCAGAAGAACTGAAGGTTAAAAAATGAGGGCCATTTTTGTACAAGTTAAAAGAAGGAGACAGACTACTGTTAACAGTATGTTCCTCTTATTTTCCAGTAATAAGAAAACATTTCTGTTTCCTATTTTTCTTATGTAAAATACCTTTTATATAAAGACTGATACTACTTCCACTGGCATAAGCAGTAGCTTTGTTGTGGACTTTCCTGGGGGCAGACACAGGGGAAGAGATCAATTTTTAGCCATAGATCAATTTTATAAACAGGTATTTTCTTAAGCAGATATAAATTAAGAGAGAAGGCTCTAACCTGTATCAGCAGATTTTAAAAAAATATAAATCCTTTTTCCTGAAAAACAGAGTGAAAAAGTGAAACACAAAAAGGTATGTATAGTGACACAAAGAAACCATTTGGCAAAAAATGACAAGTGAGTCTAAACTTTCAGAAATCAAAGACAAATTACGAGCTATTAATTCTGGCAGGAAAACTTCCGTGCCTGATGTGCTTCTCCAGCATTCTTGAATTCGCCTATTTGCAAGTGACTAATGCAAATCCTTTTCTTTAAAATAAATACTTGGAAAAAATGCCTACTGGTCATCAAACTGATGATTCTTGTGGGTTCCTTCCAACTCAGGATATTCCGTGATTCTAAGCTGGCATGGCTTGAAAGGATGCTATTATTTGAAAAACTGGAGAAAGAGGAGAGAAAGAGGAAATAAGATTATTAACTGAAGTAGTAATTTTTTTTCCACTCTAGGTAAGAAGCATTGGCATTTATATTTAAAAAAAAAAGGTGATTTTTACTCTGATATACTTCATATCTCATTCATTAATTTGCACAGAAGAATACATTTCATTTTTTCTCACTGTTTTTGTTTGTAGAAAATCAGGAAATTTCACACTCTCGATTAGCAAGCACAAAAATATCATCTGACAATCTCAATAAAATTAAACATATTTTGCGGAAATAAAATGTCTTTTGCTTTGTTTACAAGCACTATGATATTCTTGAGGGTTCTACTGCCACTGCCTTGTGACAGCCAAGGGCCTTGGCTATGGCAGGGAAGGTGGCAGCTCTGTGAAACACGCAGTGCAATGCCCTCAGTGGCCATTGGTCCTGCCATGGGTGGTAAATATGGACAGATTCATCTTCTGACACTGGATTAGATGAGTACAATTACAACTGGTGACACACAAAATCACAGTAAAATAAAATCCTCAACATTTTAATTTGTGTATGAAGAACATCTTGTTATTCATTGAAGAAAGCGAACTGGAAAGTTGGGGAAATGGCAAGGAACAGAGAGGTATCTGGCAGCAGTATAGCTAAAGAGATATGCTCAAATTTTTCATCCTGAGCCCTGAAAAAAAGGAATTAATTTTATGTTATCCATATGAATTTGTGTATCTTCATGATACTCATTAAATAGATTACTTAATCTGGTCAATACACCTTCAGTAATCATTTAAAGTTTTACCTTTAGAGAAATGTTCCTGGAGACTTTTCATCATTTTATATTTTATATAGTTATTTATGTTTTACATTTTTGTATTTGACTATTGAAAGCGTTCAGATTTACCTTTGAAGATCCTGATTCATAGATGAGAAATAAACACAGCACTGATGGGGAAGTTCTGGTGACTCTGCACAATTACCTGCTGGGCTTCCCTCCTGAAATGGACATTGATACAGCGACAACATCTGAATGTGTTCATTCAAACTGTCAAATTCAGTATTATAGTGACCTCAAAAAGCCTCTCATCCCATTATATCTCTAATTTTGTTACCACCTATTCAGTCTTGCTCTCTGTCCTCAAAGGAAATAAAATATCCTGCAATTTTTCTTTAATAACATTACTTTATTTCTACAAAGCTGTGCTCAACAAAAAGGAGCTGAAATTGTTTAATTTTCAATTAAAAAGTACCCATCTATTCATGAGGCCTCAAAAGCATAACTGAAAGCAATGGGTTAGGTACTTCTCTAGTATCTGTGTTCTCATGATACAAGTATTGGAAGAAAATTGTTGAGTTATCAATTGTTCCACAAAATCTTTCACAAATTATCAGAACAATTTTTACAGTCTCTTTATTTAAGACTAAAATATGCAAGAAGCTATTTGGGTAAATGTACAATGCTATGTGACACTACAAATGATAATAATACTGTCAAACTGTGCATTTTCTAACTGTGATCTGGCAACTGAAAGCCTAATATGGACAGAAAATGCCATTTGTCCTTGCAGTGGTTGCAAAGATCTGCAATTTGAGAGGTGATCTTCCATGCTGAATGTTCTCCTATTTTTCCATACTCAGTTCAAATACAGCCATTCTGCATACGACTGCAATGGTCTAAACAGAACTCAGCACCAGTGTACTGAACAAGGATCTCAGATGTAGATATACAAATTTTCTTTCTCCCCACCATACCTTCCCTACACTCAAAAGTATTGACATGGCACGTTAGCCAATGCAGTGGGCATATCTTCTGTAAAAGAACTATCAATTTTCTTCAATGCAAGCTTCAGCATAACGCTTTTTACAGTCTTCAAAAGAGAGATTCTCCTTGAAGAATGAGGGATTTATTTCATAGCTGTGATTTAGCCCATCATGAAATATGTATCCTTAAGGTTTCCTCTCCCAATTTTTTAAGAAAGCTCCTACTTTAGGCAGCATTAACCACTCATTTTTATATTTCAATAAACCCTGAATGGATAACAGCTGGTGATCTTTGATTTATTTTAAAACATCTTCTTGACTGCTTTCTGAAAGTGAGAGTACTTGCTGCTTTTACAAGTCTGGTTGGCAACTATTTCTTTGCTCAGAGGTTATTAAGGGATGGATGTTTTTGTGTCTGGGCTCTCCAGAGCAGGTGGAATGGAGCTTAGATGGGACTGTTTGTTAGCCATGCTAAACAGACTGGGTAACAACCAGGAAGTGACTGCAATAATCGATGATACCAATGCTCAATCCCTTTCCTTCCTTCACGACAGTATCTGAAAAAAGGCCAATAATGCCAAGGGTGTGGACTCCATGTGGGCCATTCACTTAAGTGTTGCACTTGATGATCCTTGTGGGTCCCTTCCAGCTCAGAATATTCTGTGATTCTTCTGAGAATAGCTACTTTGCAGCTGCTGGCACCATGACATTTACTGCTGGTTCCCGTCTATACCACAGCTCATCATTCAGTATGCAAAGCTGGTATTCAAACCCCCTGCCCCTCTGCCATGTATATACAAATGTATATATTAAGTTTTTGGTATTTCACAGTTTTTTTCATAAGCCCATCGTGCTACACATAATACTTCAGAATGGAGGCATACTCTGCTCTAACTGCACATTTAGAAGTTAAAACAGACTGCAAACTTCACTCTGTGTTAATTATTTGTGAAAAATATTTTCACCGGCAACAATAAGTAATTGCAATGCTACCTGTTGTTAATAAGAAGGCTGAATGTGCATTTATCACACACATCAAGAAACAGCCAGCAGATATACTAACTCATAATTCTGAAAATATATTGCAACAGACTTTTTATTTATAATATGTAAAAACTATATGTATTTGAATACTAGACACATTGATAAGTAGCATTTTTTCTCCATTTAAATAAATCTGGCAGTACATGCTTAAATTGAATTTTCTCCCGTTCTTTCTTGGATAAATTGCAAAATAACATGTAACCTCAGCAAGTTTCAGCAAAGATTTAAAAGGTATGAGATACAAAAGAAAATGCAGCTCACCAGGTTTTCATGTCACCAATGCTACAACTCAATAGTGGAATATCATGAAGCATTTTAATTGTATTAAAAAACCCCAAACGTATAAGATCTTTTTTTGCAAGTTATTAACCAATATAACCCACATTCTCAATGATTTACAAGGCCTCATCATTTTGCAACTCATTTTAACTCAGGTCAAAATATACTACTGCTATTAATAATAGTAGTAGTAGTAATAATAATAATAATAATAATAATAATAATAATAGTACACAAAGTTATGTGGTGGTGCCACAGTCCAAATTCTTTAAGCTTGCTTTGTGCATTAATGAAATCTTGAGGTCCTATGGCACGTGAAACACTAAGGCCACGTCGTTTTAAAGAGATATTTGGAGGCAAAGCACAGCTCATGTTACTGAGGTCATCAGAATTTGTCTTCTTGTTAAGGTTTGGAAAAATGAAAAAGATCTTATCAATTGCCAGCATCATGCAGTTCCACAGCTAACCTCTGGAAAGCATTGCAAAATACAGTCACAGAATGCAATTAACAGGAAACACAAAAAGTATTAGTATTTTTAGGAAGAGTGAAAAAATAAATAAAAGCTTTTTAGAAAGCTTAGAGACATTATATAAAGTTTTCCATGGTGGATTTTTTCACTAGCAAAGGAAAGAAAATCCAAGCAAGACTAGCTAAGTTTTCACTGCTTTAAAAATAACTTTTCTTTACATTTTATTTACTCAGAATTATATTATTTTTATGTCCCGATGCCAAGAAATCTGGTTAGTAAAGTACCGGATTCTTTTATTTGATTTTATTTGATTTCATTTGATTTCATTAGGGACCATCAGCCTTGCTGCTTAAGTGCCCGACTACTGTTTGCAGTTAAACATTCATTAGGGAATCCCCAGTGGGTTCATTCATTTCACCGAGGTCCAATTACAGTGCCACAAAAGCAGTTTTTGCAGCAATTAGCTGATTTTTCCTGTTTATGTTCTGTGTCTTTAGGAAGACGACTATTTTGTGGAGGTCAGATTTTTAATTAGGCGCAATTTAGGGCCAATAAGAAAACTGATAATTTACTAAATAGCTGTGGTGGACTTAACTGCACAGAGCGGAGGTAAATAACGCAACAGGGACACCAGGAATAAGCTCCCGCGGTGTGCAGAGCCCGGAGCCCCATGGTGTAAGGAATAGATTACATGTTAAATGGCTGTCAGGTCCCTCCTTCCACTGCCTCACCTCAAGAGCCACCACGTTATCAGCGCTGGGTGTACAGGGAAGCCAGTCTGGAAAAGTACCTGCAGAGAGCTGCTGGCTTCAGGGGGCTGCAAAGAGATTTCAGGGTGAAAGAAAACAACACAAGAAATCATGTTCTGCTCTCTGAATCCTTGGCAACACCTTTATCGCCTGCTGCATCCCGTGAAAAAAATTACATTCAAGGATGTGTGAGGCATGCTCACAGTCACCACGGGCATGTTCTTATCAAAGTGGATTACGACTTGATAGCTTGGATTTCTTCAAAGATCTGTGCTTTCTGCCCTTTAACCAGGCACTTTAATTTTTCAGCCATGTGCACAAGTTGCCTTACACTTTGGGAAACTAAGAACTGTGAGAGCTGATGAAGAGCACCCATTTAAAGTGAGATCTTCATGGGATCGTAAATGTCTTCTGAAAAATTCTAAGCAGGCTTGCCACTTCAAATTTTACTCATCTGAAGACCATGATAGCTGAATATCAGCTATCATATCACAGTGAAATTTCTGAAGAGACTCATGGCTGGCTAAAATGTCTCTCACTTACAGGAAATAGGTAAGGAAGGGCCAAAAGGTCACTGCATTTTTTCTTCAACCTTTGACCCAGCGCTCAACTGCAAAGTTGTAGCCAGGCATGGAAAAAAGCAATACCATCAAGAAGTGTATGTTACAAACATTGAAATTTCTTTGCCAGTCACCATTCATGGCAGGATTTATAAAAATATAATAAAGACTAGGGCAGAAACTCCTGTATTTTCTAGTGAGAAGGAAAATCTACAATTAAGCTGTAAATGTGCAAAGAAAATGTATGATGACTTTGTGTCTGAGTGTATGCAAAAATATAACCAGAGAATAATTTTGGCAAACCTGGTATCTTGATAAAAACACCCTGCATTATGACTCTTGTTCTTCCCATGAAAATTTCCCATGCTGGCTTGCAGTCCATAACCATGGATACTATTTTAGGTTTATTTAATTAAAAAAAAACAAACTCTGGAGCAAGCATAAGTTTTCAGGAAACTTTAGATTGTGAAAATCTGTTATTAGGCAGGTTTTTTTATTATTTAGTCAGAAAAGCATAACTTTTTTTTTTTTTTTTCAAATTATCAGTTTTCCATGAATATAGAAGTAAGACTGAATGATGCTGGCAAAAAAAAAAAACCCCAAGAAATGAAGCAGTTACATTTCGAGAGGCTGAAATCAAACTCTCAGATCAGCAGTAAACCAAAGAACATCTCTATAAGGTGTTCTGAAAGGAATCTGTGCTGTGGGTGTACCGACAGTGGCTCTATGGTTTAGCTACCTAATACAGTATAAATTCTGTTCAAACTTGCATCCTACTTTCCATGAGGAGTCTTAAACCTATAAAGTAACAGAATAACAGGAATGCGTGAATTCTTTGCACCCAGTCAAACACGCATAGAGTTGAGGAAGGCCTGTCTTTCTAATATCCTTAAAAATATTTTCTACATTTCAGAGGAAGATTTGAGGGTTCTGAAGCAAATGAGCAATTTTTAAAATATGTTATTACAAGAATGTGATACAATAAGCAAAACACTTTGCAACATTAACTCCTAATTACTTTGGAAACCAAATTTCACTTGGAGTCCAGCTTGACTTGCAAAGAACTCAGGGTGGTAATTAATAACAATCAGCCACTGAAGTAACTTTGTATAAATAATGTGCTGAACTATGTCCCAAAAGGGCTAAAACAAACACATGGACTTCTGCATGAACTCAGCCAAATGAAAAAAAAAAGAAAAAAAAATATTGCAAGTGAATTAATTTTGTACTTTTTATGCTTAGCTGTTCCCTCAGTGTATTACACATCATATCTCAAAAGCCGGGTTTTTTGTCATTAACATAATCAGAAATGAAATTTGCATAATTCAAATCATATAAACAATGAGCTGAGGGCAGCTAGGGGACAGGTGTCATCCACAGCATGTAATTCTAGTGGAAAGACAGTACAATTAATTGACAAAGAAGTGTTACTATTACAGTGAGAGTAACTTCCAAATACATGAGATAGACATTTTCACAGCTAAGAGAGGCAGCCCAGTCAAATATCCTGTTGTTTGCCAGTTCACATCCCTCTGCATAGGGAGAACAGGAGGGCAGCAGATAAAGGGACAGAAATAAGCTGTTAGACCATAGGATCATAGGTCAGTTCAGGTCAGAGGAGACCAAATCCAACCTTCTGCTCAAAGCTGGGTCAACTTCATTCATTCTTTTGTGACAGCATATACATAAACTAGTTCAGCTAAAATAACAAATATATATAAAATAATGTGTGTACATATATACTAATTGTAGGCATTAAAAAGTTTTACAAGTTAATCCTGGCTTCTTAAGAAAATTAATGATATCACACTCTATAGTTACTGTCAGGTGTTGGGCCATTTCATCTCTGTTAGAAGAAGGTTTAGAGGTGAGAAGGTTTTAGGAAACAAACAGTGGTGCTATGAATAGTCCAACTGTAGAAAAAAGCTTCAAATAAAAATTTTACCTTAGTAGAGCCAGCATTAACCAAATATCAAACTTGCAAACATTGAAAAGCAGGCCTCATATTGCTTCCTTTTAGATACCCCATCTCTTCCTTAGATGCAGATGGAAAACAGAATGGCAGGCTCAGAAGGGGCAAGCACTCAACACTTCCAGTTTAAACAGAAGCCCAAAGTAATGGTAAGCCCATAAGAAAAGGAATTTTCTGCAATCTGCAGGATAGGTAGACAATTTGAGGTGGTCTCAATGAGGCCATCTATTTGAGGACCATCTCAGGCCTTCAGATTTTCTTTCTTTCTGCATAACAACTTACAAGTGAATCCAACACTTCTGGACCTTCTTAGAGGTTAAAGAAGGCTGCTTATCCTAAAGCTTTATTTCATCATCCTGATCTTCTCCCTGTGAAAACTAAAAAACATTCCTAAAGACTTCAGCTGTAGAAGGACCAAGTCCTGGAAAGCAGCATTGAAATCATTTCATGGGCAAGTGATTAACCATTTTTTTGCAGGTATTTCTTCCACGTTTGTGTACTGGTTTGAAGAGTCCAACACAACAGTCAGGTCACAATCTGCACTGCTGTGTTCACCTGTTCAGCCTTTCTCCTCAGACAGAATTTTGAGATCCAATTAACACCAATTCTGCATACAGCCCTATAAAAAATTCTTAATTTTTTAGTTAAGCTTAAAATTATATTTGACAGATTGTTAGTCCAGAAAGATGGTTGAGGTCACCTGACATTTAAAAACTAACTGAAAACAGGAAATTGCTTTATTACTTTAACTGTACATCTCAAAACTGACTGCTAAGCATTCATGTACCACAAGAGATGTACAAGGTGGACATCTTTTTTAGCAATGTGTCACCAATCTTTTAGAGAAACACAAGAGGAGAGCAAACAGAGAATCATTCTTAACACATTCTTAACCTTTGCAGGTTCTCCTGACTTCAAACATCAGAGGCAAGAACAATCTTAATAATGAATACTATAGTACCATAAAACAACCTGTTGCACTGAGATACACTGCAGGTCTAGCATTACTTGATTCAATGTGTGTATGAAGTGCGGTGATGAGGTTTTTGAACAAATCATGTAAGAATTCATTGCTAGCTGTGTTTTCCTAGGCACCAAGAAATTCACTAAAAAATTACATTTCCTAATGATAGGACACCTGCAGAGTCAGAAAATTTATCAGTTTTACTTAGAGTATTTTGTCACTGTTTTCCACAGAGAAAGAAAAACAAAACGAAAAAATAATTTCCTTTCTCTTGCCCGCCTACTGTCATTGCACAAATGGTAGCTACTACATTTGGATTACTGATCTGCACATTAGAAAAAGAAGGCTGGTCAAATATGTTCAAGGAGCCAATTTCCAAATATGATTCATTTGTCTGATTTAATATTCTAAAATTTTCAACTGACCTTGGCCCTCATTATGAGTGAACAATCAGTAAATTTTTAATAAGTCTGTTTTCAATAAATGAAGAATTAAGGGGAGGAGGGAACAGACGGCAATTGAGAAAATTAGCAGTTCAGCTGATCTGCTAAATTTTGAAACAAATAAAAGAAGTACAGTCCAAGGTGTAATAACCTTTAGATACAAGCAAGCCAGAGCAGTATTTTGCACGTGAACTATAAAACCACATACTGAAAACTAACTTCAGTGCCAAGTTACATGCCATGGAATCATTCCACATTTAATGAAATCACATGGGGTGTAAGTCAAGCCAGAAATATGACCTTGGTTTCAATTTGAAACTGACAAAAATTTAGCTGTAAAAAAGCACATTTGATTTTTAACAGTACGATGTACTATGCATTTATTCCAATACCGTAATTATTACAATCATCACCTGGGCTCTGTTTCATCTCAGTCTTTTTTTTCTGAAATTATTTCATCTGTTGTTTCCAAACCTAAATGTGACAATGATTACATTACATTACAACAACATTAAGTGATTCAACATTCATTCCTTGTCTAGAGAGTGTCCTTAGAAAAGACAAGCTACAAAATAATTAAACAGCATCCAGATACCAGCTAGTCTTTAGAGCCTGCGCTGTGCTCCCAAGAGCAACAGAGTTGACAGAGGGATTCAGATATTCAGGTGACTTCAGAATAAGACCTTTATCTAAACATTGCCTTTAACATTCAATAAGGGCAAAGTCTTCCTCAAAACATGACTGGTAACACCAATTCCTCTGTCAGGCCCTTGTCTGTTTTGACCATCTCCCTTTCCTCTTTTAAACGACTCTCCCTGTTCATTGCCAGCCCAGAACCTCTCCTCGCTGACAAAACTGAAGGCAATAGTGGAGTCACCAGCTGGGAAGTCAGGTGGGAGCCCTACCTGCCAGCTCCTCACTTCCAGCCAAAAACCAGGGTATTACAGACAGCAATGCAATATTACTAGCTAGAAAATGGATCACTCAGGAGCATATTCCCAGAGGCTGTAACACAACAGAATAGCCCCAGCCAGTGAGAACCATGGCACTTGACATCAGCTCTGTCACTGAACATGACAGGAGGAACTCTGCTTCCTTGCCTTTTAAGCAGAGAAATGCTTCTCCCATTCTAAGTAGACAGGGTAGAACAGCCATACAAACACACTGTGTTTGCAACTAGATCATATCTTTGTTTCCTGTAGCAAAAATAATGTCCCCACTACAGAACCATCTTTCCTCTCCCACTTCTCCATCTGGTGGTCCAGACTGAATCCTCATGTTGTTTCTGGGAAATTGGTCAATCTAAAAGCATCAAGTCTGAAATGTTCCAAAGAAGCAGCTTGACTCACAATATCCATCACTTTTTCACCCAATTGCGGCATTTTTTCTAGCTGTAAAATACTGGCAAGAAAGGAGGGGGCTTGCCACTGGGAAATAAAATAATACAGGTGTATCCAGCTCCTTAGTGGCAGAGATTTTGCCACAAGACAGACACCCAGCATCCAGTAGAGCACAGTTCCTAGAGCAAACCCAGACTGCACTTGCAGACAATACTAGTTTAAAAGCTCAGGTTTGTGACCTGCTCTCTGCCTGAATGCAGTACACAGTCGATTTATTGCAGAGCAGCCTCAAAACCTGCCAACTACTGTGACAGTGACATGGTGTTTATTCAGTAAAAGCTTGTTTGCTCAGGAAAGCCCTCAGCTATCTCCTGCCCAGCTGGGGATCTCTGTTCTCGGGGACAATCTGAAAACACCTACAGAGTGCCACAGGGGGATCAGTGACAGGCTGATCTTTCACAGAGTTTTCTTTACCTGTCTGTAATTGTCTGTAATTCAGGATGATTCAGTCTGTCCTTACACCTGGCCTTTCTCCTTCCCCCACTCTACCTTGCAGAGGTAGAAACTGGTAACTGTTGGGAAGAGTTTACCTCCTGGAAAATGTGGATTGTTACCAATTACTGAAGGCACATTGAGAGTTTCATTTCACAAGCCATTACACAAATCAACCCTGTAGACTTTGAACAGCCCTAGTGACTAGTCCCTCCTTCCCAATCCATCCATAATATATTAAATAATCTAGCAGTGCCTGCTAGAACCACATGCAAGAAACACACTGGCCACTGAATATTCATTGGGAGCCATAGAGTAACTCAGAGAAGTGGGCAATGCCTCCCAGGGTCCACATCCAAACCAATTTCTACCAAGCAAGACTGAAGTGGAGCACACATGTTGGCAACTGTTTAAATCTTGGATAAATGTTTTATTCTGATGTCATGGGAGGAGTTCTTGGCAAAAGAAACAATTAAAGAGTAATGAGACAGCTTTCTGAAATGGGCAATATGAAATGTTGTTTGTTCCACCTCCTCATTTACTTTATTGCATACATGCAAACTGCAGTGTGAAATTAAGTCATTTTGACAGGGAAAATAATGCAGAAAACACCACGAGGAGACAAGAATCTTATTATTTTAATATCGTGTGTAGTACTAAAATACTTCTGTTTATGTTCCTCAGATTGTTTTCTGAGTTACTTATGTAACTACTTCTTAAAATGGCCTTGTTCACCTATAATATCCGTATAGAAAGTGGAAACTGCTGAAAAGACAAGAAGTATGGCACTAACAGGAGCAAAAAGAAATAAAACTACACCAATTGCATGAACCTTTGTAAATCAAGAAAATTTTCTGATGAGCAGAAAGACATTGATCAGTAGCTTTGGTGCTGACTTGCATCAGTTGACAAGCAGCTCATCGAATGAATGAGATACACATGAAATCACAGGATCACAGACTGGGTGAGGTTGGAAGGCACCTCTGGAGGTCACACAGTCCAAGCCACCTACTCAAGCACAGCCATTTGGTGCTGGCTCCCCAGGACCATGGCCAAATTGCTTTTGAGTACCTCCAAGCATGGAGCCTCTCTGGGCGACCTGTGCCAGTGCTTGGTCCCCCTCACAGCAAAAAAGTGATGGGATCAGCTGGAGAGGCAGGCTCAGGGCATGACTGTAACATGATATACATAAGTACACGTGCATGAGTGTGCTTGCATTTCACATGCATGTGTGCAGCTCTGCTACTGCAGCTTCTGGCTGGAGCCCAGGGACACCGTCTGGGGGGGTTACAATGAGTGCTTGCAGGTACTTTCCTCTGAAATGTTTGTTTTTCTTTCTCACTGGTTTCAAACATGCTGGGCATATCAGTGAAACGAGGTAAACATGGTGCCGTCTCAGATTACATCTGTTCCCCAGGCGATCTCCAAAGCAAACATTGGTCTCCCAATGAAAAATACAGCTATTACCCATTATTGGACATATCCAGTCACTGCCTGACCACCAAGTTGCACAGTTAATGAATCCAACCATTTCTAATAAAAATAAACCAGACAAAGGAAGTGGCCAGCTTAAGCTGAATTTGAGGAGAAGAAGAAAAGATATTTAATAAAAAAAATACTTGACATTTCCTTTTTATTTGAAACATGGCTTTCTCAGGAATGACATGATCACATAGATACTATTAGCAAAGCCATACGTTGGCGCCAGATTTTAAGGTCTTTACCCATATGACTTAATTTTGGATGCAGTAAAAACCAAAAGGGAAATTCCTCTGGCCTTGTTATTTCACAGTTCAAGCCTCAAATTAAAGTATTTCAAAACAGACTATAAAAGCATATCAGTCAAAATTAACCAAGCCACTTCTTATAACACTAGCAGAAACAGTATTTAAAGATTATATCTGGATTCCCTGGTCCCCTTCCTGTATATCCAAGTTATTGAAGAATCAAGTCAGTTTATATAAAGCAGTGATCAAGAATAGCTCCAGCAGAAAGAGTCTACAAACCACAATTTTTTAAAGAGAAATTTTATAGGATGCATCCAAGATTTTTTCTTTCCAGAGAGTCAGTCTATTCACACACAGAAGATTGCTTCCAAGTTGTAATTTTTTTTACTAATCCAGAATCAACATTTCTACCGAATATAAATATAGGTATTTTAAATTTCAAATAATTTAGTTAAGGCACACTTCGAATCTGCACCCATTACTTCCAAGTGAGTTTGAATTTCTTGATAGAATTTTTTAAAACTGTTAGGGAGACTGACAGTTCTTTTCCTGTAAATGTTGGTTATGAAAACTTTTTTTTTTTAAGAAAAAAACCTTTCAACTAGAAAAAAAATAATTGCCTGAAAGAGATTTCCCTGTCTTGCAATTGACATTGAGAAACTACAGCTGCATTATGCTTTCATTGCTTTTTTTCTGTAAAGGAAAATCATATATACTTTCACTTTAAGTATTTTTGATTAAGGAAAACAGGTTGGGACCAGGACAAAAGAAAACCAGAGACTGTAATTTCACTTTTTATTCCAAAGATAGTTATTTGTGTTCTTCAGCAATGACCAAATGTCCCACAAATAAATTTACCAAATGCAGACAAAACCATAAACTGATTTTTATGTTGCAGGAACTGGCATTTTCTGTGCTAACTGAAGATCCCAGGCTTCATATTGTGACAACCCACGGAGAGTTTTTGAAAATAAATCAGTAGTGTTTTTTCCTCTGGTTTCTGGAAGAATTTCAGGATTATGAAACATCACACTTTAATTCTTTAATAGAAGTGAAGAATTTCAGCTGAAGCAAAATCTCGTAGACAGAAGGTAGTGGATATTGGTTGTGTTATCAGCTATCAGTGTGACAATTCTTTCTTCCTCAGCTGACCTAACTGCTCTCTTGGCAAGCAGACAACCCCAAACCCACAACTGGAATGCTGGCAATCAAAAGTGGCTTTCATTGCTTAAAAAGAGCTGCTCTCACAGCTTCAAAAATGTTCCATGTCAGCTAATGACAATACTCGTAAAACAGAAAAGGGATGTGATTTGGAGGTGTCTGACCTTTAAGAATGGCTTTTCTTCCATCACTGCTTGGTCTGATCAGCCTTTAGGAATTAAATCAAGCCAGAGTTACTGGTATGGCCTTGAGTCTCCATTAATTTCTGAATGTGTGAATGAACAAACATTCCCCTTACATGAGCACACTGCACACCCAGCTGATAGGTCATTTGATTCTCTGCCCTACAAAACAACCCAATTGTGCTACCCAAAGATTCTCACAGACAGAGATAGCAGGGTCAGTGTGTGGAAAATGCATTTTTTTGTTAGTCTAGCTTCAAAATATCATTTATATTACCATATTTGTCTAAAGGCAATGTGCTCTTCCTCTTCTCCCTCTCTTTGTAGGCTGTCTGTGAATTCCATTTCACATTTTCATAAGCATTAACTTTAAAAATAGGAACCAGACATAAACTGTCATGGTTTCTTTGGTTTCAGTGGAATCTCCATGAGGAGGTTGAGCCTAAGACTGCGTTTATAGAGAGTCAGCAGCAGCAAAGTATATTGTAGTTTCATATCATTCTAATCTAACTCCTCCACGTCTTGTTATCTACTTCAGCAAATTAGTGTATAAAACGTATAAATGATTGGCAAAAATTAACTGTACATTTCTACTTTAACTGAACAATTTACATGGCATTATGGGGGCGGGGGGTGGGAAAGATTAGTTTTCCAAGATATAAACAAGCATTATTTTGCAATCTTTGGCCTGTAACTGAAAGATAATAGTTCTAATTTGCATTCAAATAAAGTAAATCTCTCAGTGTAAAAGACTTTTTATAGTTCCCATAAACCAGAAATAGATTAAAGTGTAGACAGTGTGAGGAGGATAGGAGGATAAATCAACCAGATAAAGATGATCAAATAAAAGGGAAAAATAATCCTTTCTAAATGTTCACTTTGTCAACTTCAAAAATCCTGTGGGCTGGACAAAAATGTGTGTGATTTCTCCAGATTTCTGTCAATAAAACTTTGCTTTTACTCAAAAGGCAAGAACCTTTACTTAGGGATACCAAGCCTGGAAATACTCTGACTTTCTCTTGTTAATTCCAAATCCTTTTATTTGGAGATCCTGCCATTCTACCAGGAAGGACACATCACCTCCTTAGACCAAGCATTTTTGCAAATATGTCAGTATTGTACCTTTACTGTAGCAACATGAAACACAGTTTTCTGGTTCTGAAAGTGTAATGTGCCCACAGTTTCCTCTGAAGTCAGTAATGGTCATCAGTGTCCTCAAACTCTGAAGACTTCTACCAGATTTTCCCCTGGAAGAGTCACTGAAACAAGGTATGTGTCACTCAAAATTATTGTTGCTATTTATTTGGTTATAGTTGAATGTAATGTGTGTAAGCAGCTCTGAGAACAGATACGAAGAACATGAACATCTACAGTCTGGCAAACAAAGCATGCAAGATAAGTGAACATGTGTCTCATAACATATTATCTATGAGCCAGACCCATGATTTTTGTCCAATTGTGGTGTGCCACTCCTCCACCCGAATGGTCAAACTGTTTCCCTCACAGCCTGGGATTTAAGGTATCCACATGGGAGATGTGCTTTCAGACGTCCTTTGGGAATAGTAGATTAAAGAGCCTTTGCACTTGGATGAGTACATTAATCACAAGTCTAATTTACAAAAGATTCATTTCACCTGCTAGCAATGCTTTATGAAAGTTAACCCAGTCCTTTAAAAGAAACTCTTTGGGGCCCCCACCCTCAGGAAAGAATGCCAGTCCATGGGTCCTATGGAGACAATACCAACAGCTCAGCTCTGAGAAGTGAGAGAAGTTAAAGCCACTTCTTCATTGAGAATTTTGTCCTGGTTAGCTGCTCTCCCTCCTTTTGCAATTATTTTGCCCTTTGTATGAGCCCTTCTTTTACCAAGTACTGCACAGAGAAAACAGCTAACCTGAGGCTTTGGATTCCACTTGGAGCTGGTGCTGCTGAAAAGCTTAACAATGGGTCTAGAACTAAATGGGATTAGCATTGGGTTAAGTGCACATAATCCATGGCTTTCAGGCTGCAAAATTAGGGAAGTGAAAGTATAAAAGTAACAACTAATTTGAGAATTCTACTTAGCATTAAATTATGTTATGGTTCCACAAGTCTTGAAACCAGAGACCAGTTCCATGAAGCTCTTATCTACTTGTGAGCATAAATGTATATACCTAATTAGGAAACTCTTTACAATAATGCAGTATTGATTAAGCTCCATGTCCGTACATCCATAAGTATACGTTTTGTTGTGAGGACTCTAATTTCACTGCACTGTGGAATTGATCTGCCCTGACAGATCCAGGAACTTGTCAGGAACAGCACTTGTATGGCTGACTTTCCCACCATCATAAATATGCTTCAGTACAATTGTTTTGAGTGAAATCATGTAAGGATATGACTTAATGTATTTCGTCTGGCTTCCTATCTTAGCTTAAAAGTCTTGGGTTTTAATACACTCAATGAAAGAGAAGCCTAATCAAAAACTTTTGAGAGATCCAAAACACTTTTGTCCCTGAAGGCACATTCTCCCATCTCTCATTGTAATCAAGGACTGAATTTGGCCTCAAATGGCAGTGTCATCACCTGTGACAACAAACACTGAGGAAAGGTGTGCCCTCTGTACCACATATTTTTAACACAATGAACAAAAAAAGTAACAGTTGGGGGTTTTGTAACAGAAGATCAAGTTTTAGACTGTTGAAAACCCTTCTGAACCAAACATTAGAAAGCATCATGCATAGTTCCTAAAAACTGATATTGCAAGAAACTGTGTGTCTTTTGATTAAAATGGAAAGGCAGGATGATTTTACAGTACTTTGTTCAATTTTAAGCCAATAAGAGGCAGTAGATTCACGAAGGCATAGAAGTCAAAAATAGCATTCCATCCTCTAACTACCTGACTGATCTTTGTTTTAGAAAAGAGCATTTAGGAACAGCTCTAACAATATGTAGCATTATGTCTTTTGGACATGATTAGTTATGAAAATGCATTTTTTTCTAGGGATCTCTCTCTCTGCCTATATATGTGTATATATATATTTAAGGCTGCTTTGAGAAAATATTGCTTTAAAGGAATGAGACTAAAACTCAAACTCTTTCCATTTATAGAAGCCTCTCTATTTGAGGGACACTCAAATATACTCAACTAGCAAGACAAACCTTTTTTGGGTCATGGCTTTACAACTAACAGCTTCACTGACTTTAAGCAGAAAAATGGCAATTTTGAAAATGGAAAGAAAATCATGACCTAAGTGACTGAACTTTCCTAGTAGCTAATCCACTTTCATATGCTTGGTACTAAGGTTAATGTTATTATTTTTATCCTTAAAGTTAAATGCTCTAATGATCAAGACTATAGAGCGCATCTTGGTTCTCTGTAAGAAACTGCATCTAAGTTTCTTACAGTAAAAAAAAGGCCTTTTCTTTGTACAAATAAAATGTAGGAAATTATGCAAAAAATAAGGGCAAGGTTACTGCTTTAAAGCAAAGAAAATAGATGGTGGTGCAGAAGGAGAAAAAGTGCAACAGACTTGGAAAAAGGGAATAAGTAGAGGTCTTTGCACGACCCAGAGGACCATTCCTCTTTTCAAGGTGGTAAAACATTCTAAGTATCCCAACCAATCATGTTGGCATGAACACACAAATAAAATAAACCAAAATAGAAACAAAATAAATAATTGTTCAGCCTCTTATTTAGCTATGTCTAAAGCTATTCTAAAATTCAGAACAAGATCAACGTTGTTCAACATTGCTAAGAGGTTTCCCTCTTAGCAGATAAGGCATTTCTCTGCAGCATAGGGCACAACAGTAGATGGTAGGATGTAGCTCACTGCAATAGCAGGCATAAATGCATCTTCTTTGGAGGAAAAAATGCCTTTCTTTATAGAAGTTGAAAATCTACCTCTGTAAGTGTGCCTGCTACACTTTATTAATAAAGTAAGAATGAAATACAATCAAAAAATCCAATTTACTATAAAAAATGTTAGAGCAATGCAAAACTGACTATTACTTATGCTTCTAGACACAGGGCAATAAAGTTTTAAGACCCATCTGTCATTGCACCTGAGTGCCCTTCACAGTACGTATGCACAAGTGCAGAGGGCTGAATTCAGCACCAGCGAAAGTGGGGGCACCTGCAATGGAACTCCTTATCCAATGCCAGTGGAGAACTAAGCCCACAGTGTTCAAAAGGAAAGGTTTTATAAAACATGACAGAATCTGCTGATATGAGTCCCTTGAAAATTATTTAATAGCTGGAAATCTTTGAGGGAACAGAACAGATGAAGTTCCTCAGTGGCTTTTTACAATAGCCACTGCACTAATGAACATCTGGAGTTCTTGCTGCTCTCTGTTTTATTCAGTCTAATCCGTATTGCATTAGACCTTCATGTGTTCATGATAAACTGGCAGCAAAGACTGCCTTAAATAGAAAGAGAGGATGAAGACAATTTTTCCATTAACAATATATTTCCCTTTGGAGTCAGAGGTCCATTATTGGTTTGCTCCAAAAGCAGAACATAAACTGCCTCTTATTTGTGAAACATTATTATTATTATTATTATTATTATTATTATTATTATTATTATTATTATTATTGCTTCTACCTGGAGATGTTTCGTGAACAAAAGCCTCCAGTCTATTCCTTCTCACAAATCAAACTAAGATACCACATACAAGCACAGGTCCATCATAAGCTACACTGGAAAAATTAATTCATAAATTACTCGTTTTGAAGTGTGTGTTTCTCACTGATTTGTCAATCAGCTACTCCTAAAAGCAGCACTGCTTCAGTTCAGCCCTTCTGCAAGGACTGAGGTGTGAGCCAGCAGTCACTTGGCTCTGTCCACTATCCTCTGCTGGGAGAGGGTGGTGCTCATAGTCCACCCTCCAAGCTGTTCACAGTGTCTGAAACACAGATTTCTGTGTCTGAAACACAGATTTTTGTGTCTGAAACACAGTTTTTTCACTGGTACAGTCTCATGGAGGACACTGTCAAACAGGAGACAGTTCCTTGTTCTATCAGAGCTCCAATTTTGAACACTTTCATTCCATTTATTTACTAATGCCATCTTGCAAACATGACCTGATTCCTAGGCAATTCCTCCAAAATACCACAGGAGCACCTAGAAATTTTTTTCCGAAAATGGGCTTCACTTCTCTGCTGCCAGCCTCCAAAGTCCATCACGGAGAGAAGAATCCTTCTCTTCCCTTTCTTTATTAGCAACTCACCCACAGCAATTTGGTAACACTCACTCCTCTCTGAATCATTGTTTATGCTCTTCCCTTACAGCAACTATTCTATAAATAAAAATCCATTCAAATGCATATTAATAAGGAAATACAAGGCTTGTAAACCTAGTGATGCAATGCTGAAGACTGCATTTGCAAAAACTTTTTTGGAAAACTTCTATGTGCTATATTAAGCTAAGCTTGTTAAAGTTCTCTCTCCTCATTGTTTTCCTCTGCTTTTAGTGCATTGGTATTCCTTCCAAAACTGTACTCTTTAATGACTTCCCACCTCATTCAATTGTTCAAGCATTTCCCTTTTCTTTTCAGCCTTCCCTTCATGAGTTTCTCCATGGATTTTAAATCCCGTCCTTTGAAGCTGATCCACCACCACGATACCTGTTGCAGTCTGACCCATCACATTCCTCTGACATTCCAGGTGCAGCTCCCAGACTGATGTAAATGCCACTGGCTGTCACAGACCTGTGCTCCTTTCCCAAGAGCCCCCAGGCTTTGATATTTCATTATAGATTTCTCCACAGTTTTCAGTAATCAGCCTTTTTCTGAGTTTTGACAAGTGCCCAGGACAAGTCTTACAAACTTTCCGAACTTACTTTTCTTTTCCCCTATTTTTTTATTATTTGGCAGCCTAGAAATGTTATAAGTCCTCTACTCTGAAGCAGAGAGGCAGAAAAACTTTCTCTGCGTGGGGTAATGCTGTGCTGGGCTCCAGCTCAGAGCCTTAGCTCTGACAGTAAGAAAGAGAGCACATTAGTAGTGTATCTCTCTGCTCCTGCTTTTCTTTTTGGCAAGAACTGCTTCTCTGAGCCAGCAGGTGTTTAATGCTATTAAATTTATGGGTAGTGAAAGCTGTTGAATTTTAAAACATCTGGGTAACATAAATTATCAGAACTTTTTTTCAGTATAAGGCTAAAAAAAGGTTTTGAGATCTGCAGAAAAGCATTAGCAGCATTGACAAAACTGTGTTTATTTCTGAATATTTGACCATTTGACACTGGCTTCCCACAAGGATCCTTATACTCACAGTTACAGTGTCCATAGATTGTGAACTGAGAAACAGCAGGTAAATCTCATCAACATTCAATTTTTGGTGTGTTCCACATGTATCACGTAATATGCCAGGAAGTGTCAAAAGCCGTGGCTGTTTCTCACATGGTGCACAATCTCCTGGATCTACTTCTTCACGGTTTGATCCACACTTTTCTTTCTCACATAGCTCTGCTCTTAGCCATAGTATATCATGAAAACCATAACAGGGGGAGGGGGCAGTAAAGAGGAAGGAAGGTCTCAATTTGGAAAAGTTCAGTGGTTGCTGTGGTGTGAAAGAGCTAGTGAACAAAGTGAGCAGGTAATAAGAAGCATGCAAAATGATTTGAAGTGTTTAATTTGCTTCACAGCCAACCCTCTTGACTTGAGTGGAAGCAGTGTGTGTTTCCAAGGCACTGAGGATCTGTGACCCAGCAGGATTGAGGGTGAATAACAGCCATTGGATGATGACCTGCAGGATGGTTTCTGTCTTGGAGAGTCCAACCCTAATTTAGATAGCTGAAGGCTTCTGAAGCCTCACTGATTCATCACAGACTTGTAGGCTGCCTGAGACAAGGCACTGTTTTCCCAGAGTCTGGAATCATTGAGCACGGGATGTACTCAGGTTGTGAACAGAGAGGTGATCTGACAATGCCTGTTGGAGCAGACCCAAGTGTTGCTGGCGGAGCTGCTCCCACAAGCCTGAGCACGTGGTCCACATAGTGTAGGAGGCAACAAGTTTCCATCTATGTGGGCAAGACAGATGTGCCAAAAAAGCAGCACAAGAGATGAAACGTGAGGTCCAATGCCTATCAGAAACAATTCTGATAACGTTTTCTTCTCTATGATACTCTTTTGTCACCTATTTCCTCCGTCACCCATATTTTCACTATTATTTTTCTCCCCTCCATCAAGGTTTCCTAGAGCTCAGAACTGATCAGGTCTATGAGGGATTTCAAGCCCATAAATTTAATAAACAGAAAAAACACTGCAGTGGATTTTTAACCGTCATAATCATCAATGCATGAGAAATAGAAGCAAGGAAATAAAGCGCATCCCATAATTATTTTTTTTCTTTAACAGTAGTTATTTTAAGCTTTGTTACACCAATATGGCTTGCACAAACTAAGAAGATACGTTTCAAACATGGGTGTTCGGTGTCTGGTCTACATTTTAAGTAACACAGGAGATAAGAGAAGATGAAAGACATAAGTACACTATCGCACTACATAATGTGCATTAGGTAAACATTTCCATTAAAAGTACATAGCACATGCACAACTAAATATTTTCTCTGATATGATTGTCTGATGGAACTGAGACCTATTTCCAAGCACTTCTGATTCAGGGAAAGGTCAGATACAAATAAAAATATGATGTCTGCCCTCCAGCTTTAGAGTAAGTGTGTCTGTTTAGGAAAAAAAAATATATATTTGGGATAATATTACCAATCCTGAAAAATGAGTGAGCTGAAATACTGGTTGGGGACATCATCTCCTGACTAGCCTCTTACAGCTCAGATTTCTTTTCCTCACAACAGAGCAAAAAAAAATAATTAATATAATGAAATAATAATAAAAAATAACAAGCCTGGAAATTTCCAGGTCACCTTGGTTTGAATGCTGTTTAGCCAACCTGAGAGTTTTTCTTCCACAGTTTTGCAGATCTCAGCCAAACACTTTCCCCACATGACGTGTTTCCTCAGTGAAGCAGCCTATCCTGCCTGCCCTGCTGCAGCTGTGGAACATCTGGGTGGGAAGATCCTTTGCCCCCAGGACTCCCCGCAGCACAGTGTGGTTATGGATTCCAGTGGTGCACAGGGAATATGATTTTGCTCTCTACATTTCCTGTTGTGAATTTTTGACCTGCTCTGATTAATGTTTGTTTTTATATGGCTACCAAGTTATTGGAAGGTCTTTTCCTCCTACCCTCACCTTCTCTGAATACCATGTATACAGACACACACATATATATACATAGGCATTAATAGACAAATTATTTCAAACCATTAAAACACATGCTTTACAATTAAAAAAACCCTCCTCTTTTCTCAAAACCTGTGGAAATTCTGAAGGTTCAGTTTCATTCACTATCGAAATCCCCATTTAACGAAAATTTTTACTTTTCCAATTTAAACTGACTTTTTAACCAAAAGCAAAACAAACACAGGCGGTTACTGTTGGCACATGCTCTTAACTTTTTTCAGCATTTTTTTTACCATCCATTCCCTTAAGCTACATTTCAAAACCACAGCTTATTTTTTCTCCTGTACAAAGGGAAAGGTTCTTTATGTCATTTTCATGACTACACAAGGAAATCTATCATCATTTTTACTAACCAACTACTTCCCTTCATTCATCCCCAGATCTATGTCTATTGTTAATATGGTGTAATATAGAATAAAACCCTACAAAATGAAGTGGTTACCTCATCTAAAAATCAGGTTTCTTTGTTAACTAGTGATTTTCCATTACTCTAGCTGTGTGAATAATATCTTAAGAGCTTGAGGCAAAGAAAGTACTTAAAGACAGCATTCTACTTATTAAATACCAAACACTCCCAAAATATTCAGGGAGCAAACTAAAACAATATTAGGCTGCATGCTATAAACTTACACTATTTTAAAATTGTTTCCCCTCCATATTTCACAGATTATTCCCAATACTGAAATTTGGTGGATATTCATAATATAAAAGGGTGCTTAGTGAGGAATGAGGTGCTAGCAACACATTATTTAAGATGTGGGACTCTGTCAAAGTGTCTTACTCTTCAAGTGCCCTGTTCAGGACACCTCAAAAAGGTGAGAGAAATACCCACTTCAGCCCTCCAAAGACACCAGCAGAATACAAGCAACCCAGAAGAGTGGCTGAAAACATTAATTTGTTCTCAAGGACTGTTTTGGTACAGCAAGATTTAGCAGTTGGGCTTAAGGGTTAATCCTAAAACATCTCTTTAATCAGAGGACAGTACAGCTGGGAAACTGAGGCACAGATGCACAGGACATGAATAGAAACAATTCAACATCATCACAGAGACAATTAAAGAGTAGGGAATTTAGGAATCTAATAACCCATATTGGAATTTAGCCAAGATGCTGAAACAGATGCACAAAGCTGTTGCAAGGATGCTTTGTGTATTCTTTATCATTTTAATATCTTATGTTATACCATATGGTCCCACATTTCAATCATTGCGATATAAGCCACAAAAGAGGTAAAAGAAACTGTTGACAAAACATTTATAGAGAGTAAATTCCCTAAGGATCTTTTGGGTCTGGGATTTTACAGGCATTCCATTTTCAAAATGCTTCTAGACTTAAATAATCCTGGGGAAATATCCCTTTCTCCAGGGCACAGTTGGAAACACAAGACATCGACTGTGCCCAGTGATAGGGCAAAGTCCACAGACCAAAGAAAAAATAGGAAAGTCATTCAAAATCATTTGAGGCAAGAAAAAGAACTATTCAGAGCAGGGGACATCAGGCCAGGAAAGAGCATGGCCAGGAGAAGCAGCCAGGAGAGCTACCACACAGCTGTTTCCTCCTCTGCCTCCTCTCCCAGTGCTTTGTCCTTTAGCTGACTCTGGCTCTGTCTGCTTTAGTAGGCTTCCTGCTCTTTATAGATTTAAACAAATTCTTTGTTATTTGCTTATACGCTTTTGGCTGTTTGCTTTGCAAAATGCCTTTTAGTATCCCCACATTTCTGTCTCATATTTACCTGCCATTAATTATAATCCTCTTCATAAGCTGAGATCTTCCCTTCCTGTACAGAGACACATTAAGATTTTCCAGAATTTTGCCTTTACTTATACCTATTAATTTGCCGTCCCACTCTTTGAGTTGCTCTTTTTTTTTTTTTACTTTTTTTTCCCCTCCTAGGGGTAGTCATTTATTACTCATTTTATGGGATGTTTAAGTAGCCCCCATGCTGAGCTGCAACACTTTAATTTCCTCACTTTTCACCTTAACATCTTTTTTACTAGCTTCCTCATTTTTAAGCCTCCAATTTAGTGCACAATTTAGCATCAGTATACTGGTTCTCAGTACAATTCATCCTCTGAGGACACTTCTATTATATTATTACTTAAGCACATCTGCACTCATGTCAGCCACTTCAGCGTGGCTGCATTGCAAGGCAGAGATACAGAACCCTGCTCTGCGTCAGCCAGCTTGCCTACTGCTCATGGGGCTACAGCAGCACACACTGAACACTGAATTTGCCCTGATTTTAAAGGGGTCACTGGGAGCTCTGCCCCAAAACCAATGTGTCCAGATAAGCAGTTTTAGACACAGTGGATTGGGAGTACAGAGAACTTGGCCATGAGCAGGTGCTGTAAGGGTGGTGGTGGTGCTGAGTTTGAGCTGTTTTGCTCGAGGGCTTTTTTCAGTTTCACGGCTACACATGTGTGTTCTGTTCAGTTCGCCTTTGCACGGGTATGAACACAAGAACTCCTAAGAAAACAAAACCTGATCTCATTTCTTAAACTCCAAGGTAAGAAGAAAGGGGAAGTTGGGAAAGACTTTGCAATCACTTCTCTCATGAAGAATACAGTCACTTGAAGAGACAGAGGGAAATGAAAGAACATCACACAAAAAATCAGGGATATTGGTAGCTTTTACTGAGGGTTTACCACACATACATGTGAACAAAATATCCCTTGACAGATAACCCTGATAATATTTGGTGTCTTCCAGAGAAAAATGTTGATTTCCTCAAAACCTGGATTTGTGGTGGTTATTTTCAAAGGCTTTTTAGTAATTTGTACCTCTGTGCTCTCTTTAGGGGCATGGCTTTTCTTTGTGGGATTTCATGCATTGCCTGTTATAAGATGACATTAATCTTTGTTCAAATGCCTGGACCTTATGCTAATTTCGTGTTTATAGTAATCCCCTGTTTCAATTTTATGGCTGCATCTTTTACTTTTGCCTTCAAATGTGGAGGATAAGTCACATGATTACAAAAAAATAAACAAAGAAAACAATGTTGGTTCTTCAGACCATAATGTCACCCAGCAAAGTTGGTTACTTTAGTTTTTGAAGCCAAGACCAGCTGAAAGTTCAGATATGCATTTATCACAACAATGGAAAACACAAATTGGCTTCGTTTCCTTTTCCTTTGTATGAAGTCATTACCAAACATATTGGCTGGGAACTCTAGGGATTAGGAAGCAGTCAGATTTAGAACAGGAATAAAAATGCTAGGATTTTTCAGCAATAAAAGAGTGAACTTGAAAATACAAAGAAAAAAAAAGAGTGAGAATGCCAAAAACAGTGATAGAATTGAGACTGATGACTTTGTAATTGGAAATAATACAGTAAGGAAATTAACAGACTTGGGAAATGTTTTAGACTCATGGAGAACATTAAAAGTTGATTAAGTATGAAAAGGGAAAGACCAAAGCTGTAAGGACTATAAATTCACATTTTCTTCAGTGGGAAAAGGGTTAAAATAAAAGTGACAATGCAGGAGATGGAAAACAGGGAAAATTAAAACTTGGATTTAGCCTTTTCTTAATTCCAGTTCTGAACAAATCTGACATATCTTAAAAAGCTCTTTGTGTGGAGAAAGCATATTTTCACTGCTGCTGACATCTGAGATGCTGTCAACTGTGGGTTGGCCACTGTAGCCAAAAGCTTTGGAGCAAGTCTCAGTGGCAGAGAAGGCATGTGGGATGGGGCAATGCAGAGCAGTGGGAATGGCACTCTCTCCACCCTCCTTACCACCCCCATCAGCTGCCCCAGCTCCCTGCCAGCACAGAAAGGTGAGCCTTCAGCCTGTCTCTGCCAGCCATCCCTGACTGCCCCTTGCTTCTTGGGCAGTTGTGGCTTTCCTAACTGCATGTTGATGGGTGGTTTAGCTTCTGTAAGAGGGAGAAGGTAATATTCCAGAAGACTTGTGCTGCAATATCTTTCCCCGCTCAAAATATTCAACAGGAAGCTAGAAATGTTAAGCCATTCCCTAGCCAGTAATCTCCTTAAAAAGACATCCTGGATCCAGTTGCTTTATGATGCTTCTGGTAATGCACATCAATAGATAGCGATAGAGTTGTGTTCCAAACCCTATCCAAAATGGTCCGTAATCAATTTTTTTACCTCATAGGAGATTCAAAATTCAATCGTCTGGAAGCCTAGGCAAGAGAAAGCTATGTTTAAACATCATCCCCTGCATGCCTGCAGAGTATAATACTTTTTAAAAGCTCATTTGACATATAGAAAAGCATTTCACTATCCATAAACACAGTAGCTCTGTGTATAAAAGAGTGGGTAAATTAAACTATCCAAATGAAAAAAGAGCTGAACTATGGGAGCAAAAGTCAGCTGAGTTAAAATGAACAAAAGTTGAAGCTCTTTGTATCAAATATAAAGAGAGAGATAGGAAAAATATTCTTCTGAAATATTCATGTTCTGAAAACATGCTTTAAGTATATATAAAAATCCCAGTTTTTTACTTTTATCAGGTCATGCCTTAGTCCCTGGATAGGCACATTTTGACCCAATAGCTCTTATTCTGGGATCAGGGCTTAAATGACCTATTTGGATCTTAGATAGAGCAGCTGCTCTGGGGAGACGCAGACTCTCTGCAGCATCTGTCTTCCTTAATGGAAAGCAACTTCCTATTTGTTTACCTGCAAAAGGCTGCAAGTGCCATTAAAAGAGTATTCGGGACAGTTTCAGTGCCATGTCCTGAAATATAAAATTTTCTTTGATGTTTTACATTGGTTTCAATCAGGAATTTCCAACCTACTTTAATTTTCCTTTATTCCTTGCACCAAACAATAACAGTAGGAAACCTGAAACATCCCCAGTGTTACTAGAGCTGTGAAAAAAGGAGATACCCAGCTTACTGAATTATTTCCAAATACTACTGTAGTTCTCTATGCATCCCTAGTATAAAGGGGAAAAAAGTGAAACCTAATCATTAAAAGAAAACCTGTTTGGATTGTTTGAAGTGTGAAGGTCTTGTGTTTTGTAGTTAGAAATTACACTTCTTTACATTTCTTAATCTGATTCAGGTTTTTCCTTTTCTTTCCCTCTTGCTTTTAATTTGATGTGCCAGTCAAAGTTAACATTAGGAAAAACAGCAAATATACACCTCGTAATTTATGTGCATTCATGTTGTACACCATAATAGCTCTCATCTTGGCAAAAGTTAGCAGATTGTTCTCTGCTCTCAGGAGGAAATAGCATTCATTTTAGGTTTTAATGGAGCTTTAGGGTTATAGTAACTCAAACTAAATCATCATGAATTATTTCTGAATCCCATGTTATGTGCTCTCTTTTCTTCCCTTTGTTGGTTTGTGAACATGTGAGTTTCACACACTGGCAACCAGAACTTGTGCACTAAATAATAAGCAGCCCCTCAATCTGAATTGGAGCAACAACACGTCAGACCATTCCTGAAATGACAGGAGCCCTGTCCCAGCAACAATGGCCAATGGCACATGCAAACTAATGTCTGGTATTATTGAAACTAATGTCTAGGATAATAATGATGGTATGGACACATAGAACTATGTCACCACGGGAATAACAGAACAAGCTACAAAGATAAATTCTTGTGCACAGGTACTTCCATCAGAGCTCTGCAACTCTACTGGCATTATGTCTCATAAATGGATGAGAAACTAGAAGCAAGTATTGGCAGAATCAAGTAATTACTGCTATTTGGCCAAATGTAATGTAAAATTCCAAAAGTATTTTAGAATAGCTTTTCTGCATTTGAAAGGGCAAGACATTCGGATGTGTGAATAGAAAATTTCAGGTTATGTTTCTCCATTTCTCTAAAACCTGTTTCAATCCGGAATGGGAATGCACAGATAGTCAAGCCAACTGGTGTGATAAGGCAAAAGTGCATACACTGGTATGAGAAGTTAGTTTTAGCACAAATTTCTGTGACAGTAACCATAACCACGAAAACATAAATCTTATTTTAATGTTTTTCTCAGGAGGTTGGCATCCTTTCTAAGGTATCTTCTAGAAAGATTTGTCTGTACTTGCCCTTGCGCTCCTACAGCTGAGAGATACACAGATTTGCAGTACTTTTCAATGAGATTTGTCAGCTACTCTAATGAGACAGTAGATTAACTCTACAGTATTATGAAGAACCACACAGCCTGATGATATGCCAGATGGCTTTGGGAACTACTTTTGATCCAGACAATTCATAATTTCTGTATCTTTTTGATACATTTGGTCCAGAACAAATGAACCACTGAAATTCCTTTTTTCTTCTACAGCCCAATCAGTCAGAAAAATTAACTATTTTTGGATGGTACTTGTTTAGAAATCATAGGAGGCTCAAAAGTTCTTCAGATTTTGAAATTTTGATGTGTGCAGTGATGTGAAGTCAGTGCCATTTCCATTTTAACTGCTAAACATGTATTCTAAAGTAGATCACATGTACTTACCGGTTCAGATTTTGCCACTTGTGGTTTGCCGGTATATTTCATTCCTGGTTAGAAGCCATGTAGGATGAATAAGAAAAAGGATAAATAACTTCTAGGCTATCTACACTTGACATGTTATTTTTGTTATGCATAATTAGCTGTGGAAAAGCAACTGAAGAACTAAATACATGTAACCAGCAAGTTATTTATAGCTGTGGTTTTTCAGCCACTTGGTATTAACTATGTGATGAACCACGTAGGGATAAGAACTGTTGGCTTCCTACCAGAAATAAGATTTTCTGCACTCCACATATCTTCTCACAGAGAACACATTCTTGCCAAAAGCAGCATCACTTCAGATAAGGAAAACCCAGGCACTTTGAAAAGTCACCAGGGTGTCAATTGCCAGGCATTGGTAGTTCACAGAGTAAAAAAAAAAAAAAAAAGTAGTTTTGATATCTTTTGGATAAATTTATAATAATATAAATGTAACTTGACAAGAGGTGCTACTGCAGTGGCAGTGGCATTCCTAAGACTCTATTTCCCTCCTCTGATCTCTTCTACATAGCTGTATCTTCAGCTGTCTAACAAAAGTAAGCTTTTACCTTGCAGGACATTGTACCTGAGGCCATTTACCAGGAAAGAAAGAATGACACTATTCTGCAGGTGCAGGCGCACTGCATAAATTAACAACCACTGGCATCTAACAAAGACAAGGATACTAAACAAAAAAATCAACATTTTGGCTTACCTTTATGATCCTGAAAGAAACTAGACCAATGTGATCCTAAAACTAAGAAGGAAAATCAAAATGAGCTTTGGAAACAAAAAAGGTGTATTCTGCCTTTCTTCAGTTTTACTGACTAACTCTGGAGGTTAACAGCTACACATGTAAGATGCTGGGTAAAAGGAATATGCAAATCTGAGGGACATCTTGAACTAGGGAGGCACAGATAATGGAAACTGGTACATTTTGATATACCAGCACCCACCCATTACAGCCATTCTCATTACAGTCATTACATGCACAGCCATCCTTCTTGCTTCCTTCCTTCACACTATTTCACTTCTCCTTTAAGTAGCAAGTCTTAATTCTTCTGTGAGCTTTAGTGTCATAACAGTGGCTCTCTTTTTCTTTCTATTATTTCTTCTTTTTCCTCCCACACTGAAAAAGCCCATGATTCCTACTGGGTCTCTTTTCCTATATAATATTTTCTAATTCCACCTATTTTCCTTTCTACAAAGTTTAATCCTTCCACAAAAGATTTAATTACCTAACCCAAGTATGTGAAAGGATGTTCCCACAAGTCAAGGTAGCAAAATGCAAGAGTTGGCCCCATTATGTTTATTTTACACACAGAGGGGAGAAAGGGAACCTGTATGATGAGAAAAATACAAAAAGGAAAAAAAATTAAAACTAACACGTGCAGTGATTTCAGCCCCAGTGGAAAACACACATTTATTGGGAAGAATTCTCAGCAGTAATACTGGAAATCTAACATTTTCTAGTTCAATTACAACATCGGATCCTAGATATTGGTAAGAGGCTTGTTTCTCAGAACTTTGATACTGAATCAATACTGTGCTAACTTGTGATGCATTAAAACAGTGCAGGAGGTGTCCAAATGTTATTAATAGTTTCATAGCCTTCCCATCTATTCTGCCAGACATACTTAGTTATTGTCAAAATTACTGTTTTATTGAAATAAAAACAAGCACGTTATGGACTTACATGAAGTTGCACTTTGAAAGACAGCCTAACGAATTCCAGGGAGTCTGACTGCACACTCAGTGTTTTTCCCTTCTCTCTGCACCATGATCACAGAAATCCAAAGGCTTCACTTTACCTGTGGCCTGCTTTTGAACAACAGGAATGATGATGACCCCAAAACCATCATCATATTTTGGGCCTGGTGCAGGTTCAGTGGTATTTAAGAACGAAATACTTGTCCAAGTCCCCAGATATGACAGGCAAGCACTTCCACATGGGATTAATCTTCTATCACTTCACAAATCCACAGTGGAAGTCTCTACACCCCATCTGTTGGTACAGACTCCCTTTCTACTCAATGCAGAAAAGTGAGCACTTTCAGAGTGCTTACAATTCACCTGCTGTGCCCTAACAGAGGAAAAACAGCACTAAGAATCACCTAATTTTTATCACAGACCTACAAAGCCAAGCAGATGGAGATATGGGCACTATTGATTCCCACATTTGGACAAACAACTCCCAGCCATGGTGTATAAAACAGTAATATGGATGGTCTCTTCAGCCTTGTGTCCTGGAGCTATTCCACTCCCCTTCATCTTTCGAGTAGCCCTGTATGATGACTTTCATATTTTTGGTGGTTTTTTTCACCAGTGTATTAATTGCTACTTCATTGGACTGAATTTCCATGCTGCTGTCATATTTAGGCAGCTCACATAACTAATTAATTTCCCTCCCCGTGTCTTCTAATTTATGATTTCCAGTTTCACAGAAGGACACTATTGTTAATAGCTTCAGAATTCAGAAAATCCCATCTCACATTTCTCCCTTTAAAAATTTGACCTATGTTTCCCTGTCTATTCACACAGTCATAGACTCTGTTAGGAGCCTCCAACACTATAAATTAGAGTTTACTGGGATGACTGAGAACTTTTCAGTTTATTTTTATGAAACGGATTATTCTCAGCTGGGACCTAGATGTTGACCTCATTGATTGTTTTTTCCCCCACATAGGCTACTAATGCAGCACTGGAATGTATCATATTTGACTGGACACAATCAAAGCTGCTGAACTTGCCTATAACCACTTTTGTGTGCAGGTCTATTAGGCTGAGACTCCTTGATGCATGAGACAAAGTTTCTTTCCATGTTGGTGGAACAAAAGGAACAAAATTTCAGAATATTTGGCCGATGATAGGATTTGAGGAAGGAATTTTATAATGCAAATACTGATCCAAGCAGAAACCATTGATTTTTAAGGAAGAAAGAGCTATATAACCTTCATATGGTTAAAAGAAAGCAGAACCAATTATTCATTTTTCTCCTATCCAAAGAATTATTAGTTGACTACAATTTCTTTCTTTAGGACTAGTGTTAACTAAATTGCATCTTTAAAATCTAACCTATTAGTGTTTGCAAAAATAACACTCTGTTAAGAAATAAATTAATCATTCATCTATGATGGTCATAAAAAGCAGTGAGGTTTTTCTTCTTCTTCTCTCTTCCTTTCCTAATCCTTGGATTTTACCTATAGCCTGTGTGCAAGTAATGCACATTAGTCAATTAATAAGCTGTTAAATGACAACAGTTCCAGGCAATTTAATTACTGTTGGTAAAATAAGAAATGAGTTATTGCATGTCTGTAACTAATTTCAGCTCCTTTCCTTGGAACAAATCAACTTTGAATGTGATGGCTTATTTAGGAAAAAAACCAATTTCTTCCTAGCAAATGCAAACTACTGAGTCATTTTTTGGAAAAAAATATAAATGCCTTGTCAAAATCTTCTGCCCTTTGCTCCTAGTGCCAGACAAAGTTTATTTTAAAAACTCGGTTACTGTTTCTGCAACTAAATATACTAAAAAATATAGTGTGAGCATAAATAAAGAAAAAAAACCATGAAACCCAGAATGCTCTTCCCTCCATTTCAGCCATTCTGTTTTTATATCATAAGTATATTAAGATGAATGAACTTTAACCATCCACTGAAATACATAATTCTGTAGTGAAACAGACTCAGTTGCTGTAGCTGAGGGTTTGCACAGAGATAGCAGTGGCAATTGTGCATAAGTTTTCTTTTCTGAAGTATAAAGAAATAATTTAATATGGATAATAATGTCTAGCAAAACAATTCATAATTCTACATTTTAATAAGTCCCTATAATAAAAGGATATATCCAAAACACGTTAGTAGGTGCTGGTCTACCAAAGACAACAGCATGGTTTACAACCTCTCCTCGAGGAAGAAGAGGAAGCACTTATTTAGGAAAATCTCAGTGCTGGTACTTCATACCAGAAGGAATTCAGCAGTACCCCAGTGGCTCCACCTCCCTCGTGCAGGTTCTGTGACACTTCTGGAGTGAGTTGACTCCATCACAACTCTATGACAAGAGACAGCTTTCTCAGAAAGTTTATTTCACTTTTCTGGGAGATCTTTTACAAGGAAGGAAGTCACTTTTAATGCAAAGAGATCTGAGAAAATGTCATTTTCCTATCCTTGCATAGCTGTGGACTGCTGAGCAAATTACTATTTTGCTCTTGAATGAGTAACTAGAAGGAAAGCTAGGAAAATCCCTGGAAATATTTTGGGCTTTTTTTTTTTTTTCACCCACAGCCTATTTAACACCTTCTCACTGCTGGGAATTGGTGCTTGACCAAAGGCTCCTCACCAAAAAAAAAAGATAGTACAGATGGGTTTCTTCTTCTGGGTTCTTCACCCAGAGGGTGGTTGGGCATGGAACAGGCTCCTCAGGGAAGTGATCACAGCACCAGCCTGGCAGAGTTCAGGAAGTGTTTAGACAACTCTCTAAGGGACATGGTGTGACTCTTGAGGTGTCCTGTGCAGGGCTGGGAGTTGAACTCGGTGATCCTTGTGGGTCCCTTCCAACTCAGCACGTTTGGTGATTCCAGCATCTCTGGAAATTTTAGAGACACCACCTGCACCAGGATGGAAGAGAATCTCTACACCTTACTCAGATGAAAACACTTGAGACTATTATGAGAATGACAGACCTCTAATCCCGTTTCACTGTCTATTTTTCAGACTTTAAGCTTATCTTTTCTCTCTTACATGCCTCTCCTCATATTTTATTGCTTTAACAACCACCTATTGTAGATTACCTATGAAGCACTTCCTTGTCCTGCAACACTGATGGAACTGTTCCATTACATAGCAAATCATGTCTTACTCAAACTCAAGAAATTGTTCACTTATTTTGTGGTACTCTTTATTACTATACTATCCTGTACAATTTCACAGCCACTCTTTTAAAGTAAAATTAATACACAGAAAATTATGCTACTCTAATAAATGATAATTAAATGCACAGAAAGAATTAAACACACGCTTACCAGTAATTACTGTTCATATATGACTATATCAATAGTAGTTTTGCTGCAGATAAAGTCTAAGCAACCTTGCTAAAAATAGGTATTTAACTTGTGAGGCTGATCTAAAGACTCACCAGAACTGAGATTTCCTAGAATAAACCTAAAAATCATCTGCAGTATGAGAGTGCAAAGAGCTTAATAATTAGTAGCATTTTTGTGTACAGAATTGCTTCACTCATAAAACAGTCCACGCTTCCTCTCTGCAGTTCATTGATGTTTCATTCCTTGATGTAACAATCTGCTTGCTGCTCTCTAAGTACAGATACAAGACAGACTCCCCTGGACAAGAATTATTGTACTTCTGTTCGTGACTGTGGACATGAATAGTCCTAGTTTGGATACACAGTGAAGCAAATAAATTTGATATGTTAGGATTTGCCAGTCATAACGAGAGGTGCAAAATAAACAATTCAGCTCCAGAAATACCCACTTTGTAGTGCAAGTGCAGTGACTGTCTGATGCATGTAGTTCATTGCTCTGTGCTTTCTAAGACAGGGAAAAAGGCTGCTCTGGACATTAACTATAACCAGCTTGCTACAGTTATGTCCAAAATACTCATCAGCAGCACAGAGAGAATCATCCTGCCTGTCAGAGCAGACTACTTGAAAATACTTCAAACCTATGAAGTCCTGAGGCCATTAATCCCAGGGCCAGGCAACAGGAATTGGTGGTCTATTGCTTGGAGCCCATAGAATTCATCAACTAGACAAATTTGCAGGTAACAGGGCCTTCCACTGTCATAATACACTGTCACCACGGTCATTGCCTAGGCAAAAGTACTGGGTTTGTTTCTTTCCAGTCATACAGATTACTGCTGGCTATCAATAGAAAAAGCAAAAAAAAAAAAGGTTTTATGTTTATGGCAAGGAATAATGGAATTTGCAAACTTTCTGCAATATGGTAAGACGTTAAAAATTTACCTATTTGTTCATAAGAAGAAGAAATCCATCACTCCTTCATCCTGTCTACATTTAAGTCATGTCTAATGCAATTAATTGGGACATAAACATTCCTCATTAATACGCAACAACGACAAGAGTTGGACCCCTATTTATGAACATATGCTTTGCCAGAGACAGCCTTACTGCATTTTTTTAACTGTTATAGCTGCAGATAGGAAAGAAGGAAATTACTTTCCTAATATGCTCTGAACAGTTTCACCTTTTAACTCTTCTGTAAAGAAGCAAGAGCTTACATATGCTTTACTAATGAGCTAGATGATACCCTTCAAATCAGAAAGTAGTACAATAGTTACATTTCTATTACTTAATACACTTTCAGTTGCATAACAATTGTCTTGTGTTGGCAAGTCTCCATATATATATACAGGGCAAATGTAATTTATTGCAGAAGCAATAATAAAGAGGCAGAGCAGAGATAATAATAGGAAAATTGTAGTCAGACCTACAGTTTCTACCATAATGCGTTGTCTACTTATTAAAAACTACTTAGTAGTAAATGAAAACATCCAAAGGGATAAGGCTGAGTAACATCTAGAGAACAGAAACAAGAACTGTTGTGTGAACTACCAGAGAAGAATATGTCAGAAAGCCTCTTGTCACAGGCACTGTCCACTACCTTTCCCGTCCTCTCACAAAATGCGTCATAATAGAAAGGACAGGAACAAATACTGCCTCAGGACACAGGTTACCCTCTATGTGCTATTTCAGGTAATAGGGCACAGGATTTCACAGGGACATTAGCAAGTGCAATTGCCATCCTAGAAGGGACTTTGGTCCCAAAAGGCAGGACATGAAATTTTAGGACGTATCTGATTATCACTGTTCTTTGAAAATCCAGCTGAGCAATGCCTAAGCATATAGAGATGCCCCTCTCTAGATGTCCATCCCTTCATCCTTTTTCTAGTTATCAATAGTCATAAAGAATTATTACATCAGAATTCTTCCAATATCAGACTATTAAAAAAAGTCTATCAGGCATTTTATAATGCAAATATGTCTTTCTAGATCTTGCAGAGGGAATGAATCCAGGAGTTATTGTCCATTCATCCTCTGACCTCTCATCTTCCAGAGCCTCTGGCACATCTACCCTTTTCCTTATACATCAGCTATTAAAGGAGCAGACTTCAGAACTGCTTTCCAAGGAAACTCAAATTCAATCCCCCACTTGTAATAGAGATTTACAGTTTAGTTATCTATTGTGAATAATTAGACTCCTAAAAATTGCTTTGGTAACATTTAATGTGACACGGGTTCTCTGCTATGCTCTCCTTCCATATTTCAACATTTTATATTGTAGCTCCCTTTTGACAAACCCTATTAACCAAACCTTCCAGGCCTTACTGAAAATGTCAGGCTATAGAAAACAGATAAGAATTGTCATTCTACAGTGCCAGCAGAGGCCTCCTGACTTGAATCTGGCAACCCTTTACTAAAGCTATAACTCACAGGGCAAGGGAAGAAACAGCATCAATTGCTAGAGCAATGTAAAAGTGAACACAGCAGGATGCTTTACAGTTTGCTGTGTTCTGTAGTGAGCAGCTATCTTCTTTTCCTCTGAAAACCTACTGAAATTACAATCTTCAAACAAGGCCACGATGGATCGAGTAAGATTAGAGTAGTATCTGGGTTGCAATGCAGTGACCAGAGCAGGACCCAGAATTTTAGAACACATTTGATCCCCCAATCAGTTGCTAAACCAACAATTTTAAGAAGCACACCAAATTCCAGTGGTCTTATATTCAGAAGTGGTTTTCATTTTGTTGATAACCAAGATGAGGTAGGGAATGTGAATACATTTCAAATATATCGTCTGATTTCAGTATTTTAAATACTCAGTATCTGAAGACTAGAAGATTTTTTTTTTCCTGTAATTTGAAAATTTGTGAACCTTTGAGGAAAGAAAAACGCATTTTCTTCTTGGAGACGAAGAATCAAATTTATCATTTTTGTCGTTTGCAGTAGCTGATTCATATCATTCTGCTTACAAGACCAGATTCTGGAAATAGAGCTCTTGGAGACATTGCTGCCTACAAGGCTGTCCAACACTGAGATCCTGAACAGCAATGGCCTCTTGCTTTGACTTCCAGAGTTAAGGCATTTTAAAAAGGCAGGCATCTATTGCTTAACCAATCACAGCCATACTCATGACATCTCACAGGAAGAGCCTGTTGTGGCTAATCACACACCACAGCAGGTAGCCAGATAGCCAGATAGACCCCTTATCTCTTGTTGAAAACCACAGATATTGGTTTGAGTCCCTCATTCTCAGTTCCTTTCATTTCATTTCGTTAATATGCTTTGGTAAATCCTAGGTACTGCATCCTCAGGCTCCCAAAACAAGTTTTAGGAACAAATTGAACATTATGCATACTGCCACCATCACCTGCTTTACCCATGCTGGAAAGCCAAGGCAGAGCAATCAGAGTGTGTGTCTTGGGAAGCAGACCTGCAAGAATTACCAAGGCTTCTCTTCCTACAAATTGCTCCTTGCTGGTAGCTGGGTACATTCAGTCCATCTAATGAAGTCAGGAGTACCACATATAAACGTGACTATGAACGAGACTATGAGTGAGACATTTCTTTTTAAAGGTGATTCAAAAGGAAGAAAACAAAGTAATTGCCGTAAGAGTTGTTCACATCACTACAGTCATATCACCTTGGGGCCTGGTGGTCTAGGACAGGTGATCAAAACCAAAAATCTTTATCTTTTGTGAAGGGTAGTGTCAGCAGCCACACTCACCAATAAGGGCTGCCACTTAATGCTTGTGTCATGGTAAATGATTATAGGCAGACAAATCTGCTGTTTTGTTTAATCAGTTACTTAATCAGCTTCTTTGGAATGAACTGGTTTGGCTCAACAGAGTGGCTGACAAAACTTGTCAAAGTGGAGGGTGCAATAAAAATGTACTGATAAATCATGGAAAAGTGATAGCATTGTTCTCTTTATTTACCCTTTTGTTTCTATCAGAGCAAGTTAACCTCAGAAACTTTCATTCATCTTTTGTTCTTATTGCTGGGAAATTTAGTATTTAGCTCAAGATGTTTCGCATGATGAATTATTAAAAATCTTTAACTGTTGGACAACCTTCTAGAGGTATAAGATTTTTTTAGGAAAAAAATTATCCCTTGTTTTGCTGTGAGGGGAGACAGCTAATGAAAAATGGTCCAGAATTATTGTGAAACAATTGTCTGTAGTGTAATCAAGTCTGCTTCTGCCCTCCAACTACTCCAAGATATAATGATACATGTATCATTAAGCAGCTGCTATGGATGCCTGAGGAAACTGGTAGAAATTTGTACCTTTTGCTTTTCTTTCTCTATTCAATCTGCTCCGTTACACTCCTTCCATCCACTTCCCACTGAACTTTTTAAATCTACAGGCTTGGGGAATAGCAGCTGGGAAATGCCCAGCAGAAAAATACTTGGGGGAATCTGGGGAAAAAGACTGGTTAACAGTGGCTGAACATGAGCCAGCCTGTGCCCAGGTCAATGGCCAAGGGCATCCTGGCCTGGATCAGCAATGGTGTGGCCAGCAGGACCAGGGCTGTGATTGTCCCTCTGTACTCAGCACTGGTGAGGCCACACCGCAAACCCTGTGTCCAGTTTTGGCCCCTCAGTTCAGGAAGGACATTGAGGGGCTGGAGCAGGTCCAGAGAAGGGGAACAGACCTGGGGAAGGGTCTGGAGCACAAGTCCTATAAGGAGTAGCTGTGAGAGCTGGGGGTGTTCAGTCTGGAGAAAAAGAGGCTCAGGAAGGACCTTATCCCTCTCTAAAACTGCCTGACAGGAGGGTACAGCCAGGTTGGTCTCTTCTCCCAAGTTACAAGTGATAGAACAAGAGGAAATGGCCTCAAGTTGAACTTGGGGGAGGAGGGGGAGGTGAGATTTAGATTTTAGGAAAAATTTCTTCACTGAAAGGGTTGTCAGGTATTGGGAACAGGCTGCTCAGGGAAGTAGTACAATTATCATTCTTAGAAGTGTTCAAAAAATGAGTAGATGTGACACTCAGGAACACATCTAGTGGTGACCTTGGCAGTGCTGGGCTGTTGGTTGGACTCAAATTTCTTTTCTAAACTGAAGGATTCTACGATTCTCTATAGTCTTAGCTGGATTCTGCCACTGGCTACATTGGTGTAACGCTTCACACAAAGACATGTCTGCTGTCTCTGGGAAAGGGCATTCCTGGACCAAGTGACTCCTTAATTATGGAATCTTTCAAATAAGCACTTTTAGGGTTGTGATTTTTAACACAGCAAGTAGAGGGCAAGGGAGAGTGTGTGACTAAAGTTCAGTTAGAAGAGCTTAGAAATTAAAGAATTGGTTTTTAATGGTTAAAAAATATTGTGCAATATTAAAGACTATAATTAGGTGTGTGGGATTCTCCTACCCTATTCCAGTCTCCTGTTGGCAAAGGTACAAGCGTGCTTTTTGCAATAGGCTCTTAGGAGGAGCCAAAACCACTTCAGCTGGTTGACACCTTCCACAGTGGTCTACTGAGGACTTGAAATTATAACAACATTTAACAGCAGTTTAGTTTATGTCCATTTTCATTCTCTTCAACACATGACGTAGAGAGGAGCAAAATACTGGGAGTACTTACTGAAAGAAGGAGCATGGGTATGAAGTATGTTCCTGAGCCCTCTAGCAAAATAATTCAAATCTGGTTTCTAACTTTATTTTTTTAAATGGATGTCACCAAGGTGCCTGCCAAGAGAAATTTATTTCTGGCATGTTTTGCAGAACACTATCCTCCATTTTAGTTATCAATAAAAACACTAATGTGATCATGCCAGCACAAAGATATTCAAGAAGGTGGACACGGATGAGTGGGTGTCATGGAAAACACTACCGAAGGACCTCTTTAATTGGTAGGGGAGGTTTATTTGTACATGGCAAAAAACCACAACAGCTTGGTTTTCCTAAGAGAGAAAGAAAAAAGCTAAGCAGCTCTCAGCTAAATTTTTCTGTGCTGGCAAAGAGTGAGTAAGAGGGTAAAGCTGCATGAAATTTTCCTGTTGAAACTTGAAATAATTCTAGATCAAATCCAAGCCAGCCTCCGGGAGTCAGTGAAGCTCTGGAATACTTTCAACCAAGGAGATTTCTCCTAGATTTTGACTCTGTTTAAGGGCAGATAGGACAGTATGCCTCCTCTCCCATCCCCTGTGGCCAGAGACCTGATCAAGGGCCTCAGTGACTGCAAGGTTTCACAAGCAATCAGCTTTACTCTAAATCTGCTGCCATTGATTCAGTGACAGAAAGCTTCAAAAAATTCCAGCCCAGAGGATCTGCTTTTATTTGCACAAAACAATTTAGATCTTTCCACATCTAAAAAGACTAAGGTTTGTTAAAAGTGAATTAGCACAAACAGTCAGAAAATGTAGAGAGGTCTGTGGCACCAAAAATCATTTTGCACAGACATAATTTCAGGGCAGTTCTGGAAGTTACTGCTTAAACGGCTAGCATCTCCAACAGCCTACCTGGCACCACCAGTGTCAGGAGCAGCAGCAGAAAAGAAAATATCTGTGCAGTGTGTTCAGCTAATTTGACTTACCATGGCGATGTAGATGGGATTGCATTATTACACCAGACTGAGAACGAGTCAGCTGGAGCACAGGTACTTGTTACTTCCTGGTTTTGCCTTCAGAGGACATGGGAAAAGGCCTGGGGAGACAAGAATAGCAGAGTAAGAAACCAGCCAGTGAGATTCATCACAGAATGTCAGAGGTCCTTCTATCCTGTCACAGGCAATTCTGACTGTTACTGGAGAAAGAAGGAAAGCTGTAATATTTTATGTCTTCACGCTACCAAAAACCCTTGTACTAGCCATGCCACAACAGAAGACAGATCTATTGGGATAGGAATACTTGATGTCAGCTTTGAAAATACATTTTTGCCAACAGGATGCTGGCAGAAAATATTTTCCAAAACATAATTAATTTTAAGAAAACAAACAGTAGTAATCTGTAAAACATCAATAATGTGCAAGTCTTATGGTGCTCTTTTTTTTTCATGAATTAGTAAAAGAAAAGGAAAAAAATGCCTATTTTTAAAATTATTATTGATTTTTTTTGTCCATATCACTTCAACTTTGACCCATGAGATTTGTCTCTTCTGTAAGATCAATACAAAGCATTGGACCTTATAGGATATAATTTTTCACATCCTCTAGATGACGTGCTATAGATTCATATTTTGGTCAGAATTTCCCCTTTGCAGCCAGGCATTGATGATTTTGAAAGCACTCATATTAATTAATAAAAAACATAATTAAGACAGTAAATGAATGATAATTGCACGTCTTATTGATTGGGAAAGAAGAGAAGATATTGCAAATTCTCTGTTCTGTGTAAATTTGACAATATACATACTACTGCAAGACTTCTGACAGGAGCCCCCCTGACCCAGAAAGTACATCTCTTCAACAAGGTCATGAGGAAACAACATAGGACACCATTCAAACATCAAAGCTTCACACAACACACTACACGTTTGCAGTCCATATCTTGTCCAGGCCCTGAACTTTGAAGCACTTCTTGATGCCAGTTCTCTGTCACATTATTGGAACAGACATGCTTACTCTTTCATAGTAAGAAGCACAAGTTCATAGTTACAAATCAAAGTTAGAAGTGGGAGAAACCAATTAATCACAGGTCCTTTCCTATTTCCTGGGATAAATTTCCGGCATGGAGAAGCCTCTAGGCAGCACAACTCTTCTATGTATAAATTCTGTGCTTATTTTGAGAATTTGTTGACAAACAACAGTAAAATGATGACAGGATGCTTTTAAACCTCTTGCCCCTCAAAGAGTAACCAGTCAAAAAAGCTCTCCTCACTGACAAAATATTTTCTTTGAAGAATGATTGCACAAGAATTTTAGTCTGAATTATATAAAGAATTGCGTGGTTTTTTACTTACCAAATAATCAATAAAAGTTGTGGGAAGCATAACTTGGGACTGCATATTAATCTTGCATTCAGCCTTCCTTGCTAGTTTTCAACAGAACCTATTCATCTTGCTGAGTCTATAAGAGTGATTTGTTTCATCTCTACACTCCATGCACCACTAAATATAAAATCAACTTCTTTTTAACAAAGTGGAAAGCAGCATGAGGCCCTTCCTGAAAGCCTGGGCCCTGGCAAGAGCATTGCAAATGATGAGAAGTTGTCAGCCTGGGAAAGCAACTCCTTCATGGCACAAACCACACTGTGAGCAAATCAGTTTTGGAAAGGAACACTGTTGGTTTATCCCCTAAGCAACTCCACAGATAGCCTGTGGACCTTCTGAGATGTGATATATTTGTAAGAAAACACAGTAAAAGGGGGCTGAGAGCAGCCAGACTGGATCAGGCCATGGGTCTGTTTAGCCCAATGTTCTGTATCTGACAAGAGCCAGAACTGGATGAAAGAACCAGGTAACAGGAAAAGCTCTACATAAAGGTACTTTCCCAAAATGCTCTCCCAGATTTTAACTGGGAGATGCTTAATTCAACAGATGTGTCTGCCATAACCATCAAGCTTTTTATCCATAAAGTTACCCAGTTACTGAACCTGTGCTAATGTCTGATTCTAATCACCCTGTAGCAGGTAAATTCAGTGCATTGCTGTGTCCTTTGTGAACACTGATTTTTGTTTTGAAATGGCTACTGAGGCTCTATCTGATACCTCCTAACCCTTCCACAAGGTAGGCAGATCTGTATTCACCCACATCTCTCCCCTCTCCATGCTGGGCTGAAGCACCCTGGCTTAGCTCAGGGATCCTTGGGCAGAAGTGGCTCCATTCCCTTGTCAGCATCCCCTTACTCTTGTTAAATGTCAGGAGAGAAATAGTGCATCATGCCAGCACACCAGTTCTGTAGGAGCCCAGGGAGACAAAGAGCCCATGCAGCACTGAGCTGGAGGAGGAGAACAGTTTCAGTCTCAGTCAGGGTTTCTGAAGGGACAACCCTCCACTGCAGTGCTGGGGTTTTCCCTTGGTTTTGTTGGGCTGTTGACACAGGGCATCAGCAAGGAAAGACAGGCCAGCAGTTACAGTCCCCAAACACTTCTCACCCCTTCTTTGAAAGCCTTAAGAGCATTGCAATACCTGCTTGTACTGACTCTTCCTGGTCAGCAGTGCTGTGAACGATTTGGACATTACCCACCTGAGCCACTCTCCTTCTCACTGGGAATTTAAGCAGTGGCTATTACAGAGCAACTCTGAACTTCTTGGGGGTCTCAGTGTGCTACTGTAGCACAGTCATCATCAGGGCTTTCATCAGTAAAAGCAGCCATGGGAGAAATTTTGAAGGCCTCAGAGATTTCCACTTGGAAATTTCATTTCTTGGGGCTCAGCAGTTTTGTTGCTTAGCCAGGCACACAGTTCAAACAGCACTGCAGAAAATATTGGTGGTAAAGGTGCTGCAGGTATTACTGGACTAGAGTGAAGTTCAAGAGAGGTAAGACTCAAAAGGTCCATCTTGATTTATCCATTTGTGCTCAAAAACTGCTGCAAGGACAGAAGAACATGACGTGATACCACCCCTCCACAGGTGAAAGAAAAGGTGCATTTTCTGTAGTGCAATATATTTTTTGAGAATACAGAATGCAAATCAAGCAGCTTTTGTTGATCTGGGGTCACTTGAAGAGAAGTAGGGAAGACATTCGAGTTATTTTTTAATAGAAATTTACCTATATAGTCTTGCTAAGATCTGATGTTTTTAAACAAAAATTAAATTAGTCTTAATACTGGGGGTAGAATTGCAGACTGGAGAAAAGAAACAGGAATATTTTAGATGCAAGGAGCCACAAAAAAGCATGCACAGGGAAAAAGAAAACCTGAGAAAATAAAATCCTCTTTTTAATAAAGTTCTAAGATAAATTATCTAAATTTGGGAGGAATCAGAGAACAGGCAATTTAATACCTTACATTTTCCATCTGACTTCAAAGGAAAGACCTGATTTCTTATGCACAACATTAAAGGAGCATTTTATCAAAGAATAGCTATATGTATTGCATGGAACAGAGAAATTTAAATTTCTTCGTTTCCCATAAGTTTTAGCAATACAAAATATTCTCTACAAGTTTTTCTAAACACTAAAGAGAGCTACTATTGACCAACCAAAATTTTCTGGTCTCTGCTGTTTTCTATTGCAGCCAAGAGGAAAGAATTTGTCTCTGTGGTCTCTATAATTAGCATTCAGATTCTCAGGGTGCTTCCAGGCCTCTTTAGGAACTTGGAAAGCCTAGTAATATTCACTTCATATATCATCAAGAATCACTGATGCATAATAATATGTAGCAATACAGAAATCTGACTGCAGACCACAGTAATATTGACTATCAGCACTATACCAGTATAACAATTACAAAAGTAATTAGCATGTCATCTTCTTTTCTGACAGCCAACTAATCAAATAACAGAAGCATAACATAAGAAAAATATAAAGAAAGTAATGAAAAGAGTTGTAAATAGCTTTTTCTACCCCTTAGTAATACATGTAGACTGATATTTTTCTTCAGAATCACTGATGAAACACAGAGTAGCATAGGAAAACTCAGGATCCTAAACAAGAGGCTTTATTTTCACACCTGCCATGTAGTCTGAGTCAGCTACTATAGTGGGGTCTGCTCCAGGTACTATGTGTTTGCAACTTAAAATCATGACAGTAGCTGCAAGGTCTTCTCAGAAACGTGCCACTTATATTAGGATAAGGAACCACAGTTCCTGAGGTGAAAAAAACCAAGTTATTTTCTACAGAAAAGATTGTGCATGGGGCTGACACTTTTGAGCAAATTCTCCCAGTGCTTGCTGGTGTATGAGACAATGCAGTTGAAACACAGCTCCAGAGAAACCAGTGGCAAAGCTCTTGCTTGCACCAATAAAACACCACCCTCTTTATTTGCAGAAAAAAACCCAAGTTGCTTCTATGTTTTCTGTAGACTGAGTGCTTGAGAAAGGACTGGCTTTGTTTTGGGGAGCAAAGAGCTGAGGGCAGGTGAGCCATTCCCACCCAATTCCACAGCTCTGCTTCTTACTCCAGCCCCGGCAGATGCCCCCCAGACTGAAGAAGAGGAGTTTGACAGGTTAAGTAAGCAGTGATTTAATGTGGGCTACTCCTGCGCTGCGAGGGGACTGTCCCTGCTCCTTCCTGGAGATGGCTGCTGAGCTACCAGTGATGCTGGAGAAGCTGGCAGTGCTTCACTGTGCAGCCACCACAGGACTTGGTGGGGGCACTTCCAGATGCGCAGTCCCCGCGCAGTCTCAGCAACATAATTAGACCTGGGATTTATTTAGCGCTATTCAACATGTTTTCAGTAGGGCTGATTATGTGCCGTTCCCTTAGGAGCCCTGTTATAATTTGGAGCTTCCTCAGAGCTGCAGGGATTTGAAGCAGGGGGGGACTTAAATAGCATTACATTTGTGCTGCCGAGGTATTCCCTTTCGGGCCAGAGGTAGCTTTGCCTCCTACCATGCCCACAAGATTTTCTTTCTGTCAGCACATCAACAGTTGATAATTTGAAGCATTTTCCAGGGAGCTGGATGGAGTTATGCCTCCCAACAGTTGTTATTCAAACACGTTACGGATATTTGGGCATTTTGGCAGAGAGTGGTTGATGTAATTAGGATCAGTTTCTGGTTATGGCCATGCCAGGCCAGAGGCAGAGGGCACTCCTCAGAGTGGGAAGAGGAAAAGCCAAAGGCAACGATTAAAACAGATTATTATACACTTTTGAGCTAACATGTGGAATCAATAGCAAAACATTAGCAGCTGTGCTCAGCTGTAGAAAAGCCTGCAGTCTTACTGTAACCAATAAAAATAAATTATGGACTGAAAGGAAGGAATGGAAAAAATGGTGGGGAAAGCAGAGCAACATTCAAAGAAAAAAATATAATACAAACATTGAAAATACTTTCTAACCTGAAAGAGTGGGTTTGTTTGTTTTGTCTTCAGTTTGTTTGCTTTTAAATTATATTAACAAGTTGAAAGCATGTTTTAATTAGTGGGATCCATGATAACCAAGGCAATAATAGCAACATCCCACAAGCTCAGAAGGTAAAAAAAGAGAAAGTGATAATCAAATTGGCAAATGTTAGATTTTGCACTCTGTTTTCCTAATTAAGTGAAATGAGACCTTACCCTGACTTTTAGCTTGGTAGAAATACGAGGAAGGAAACTGTAGAACTGAGAAGTTTGTTTGGTGTAAAGGCACTGTACAATAAGTGAGCAGATAAATGCAAGGCATCTTCTGGACACCCAGAAAGGAGGTAAGGATCTGATTTGTTGGTTACAAGCAAAAATCAAGGATAAAATCTTTTTCTGTTACAGTGCACCACAAGGGTGACTCAGGGGGAGGGACCAAGAGCAAGATTTAGTTCCAAAACTCAAAAATTATTGGACTACAGTCTTTAGTGCTAATGTATGTGATTCATGTAAATAATGAAGTTTGGTCAGGGGAGTTTATTAACCATTAAAGTTATGAAGTTCTTGCAAAACAATCTATTCATACATATTATAAGATAAAAAGCATACAAGTCTTCTCTGACATTAAATTTCTGCCTCATATTTAAATAAGTCACTGGACCAAAATTAAAAAAAAAAAAAATTAACAGATTTAAGCTCTGAAGAAAAAAACAAAACAAAACAAAACAACAAAACAGTAGTCATTTTAGTAAAAATGAGAAAGCTAATCCTGCATCTTGATTTCCACTTAAATAAACTTGTGGCTTTCAGTGATAATTTCAGCGTGACTGGTCAGAAATGAAGCTAACAAAAGCAACAAGTGTTAATTGACCCATATTTAATTTTAATCTAATCTGACTGTCAAGAGTGACTAATTAACTTTACAGAACAAATGAAGACTTTGTTAAATATCTAATTTCTTCATCCCTTCAGTTTTGATGTTAAAGCCCATGAGAAATCATCTCAGACATTGCCAAAGCCTCTCAAAACAAAACAGAGACGACCTGAATGCATATTCATAGACTTCACAAGAAGAAAGGAAAAGGAAGAAGAGCTAGAACTAAGAATTTAACCAAACAAGAAAAAAGATTAAGTGATGATTACCTTTAACACTGCTCTGGATTCAAAACACAGTCAAACAATTTTTATACAAATAGGGTCCATACAGTTAAGACAGGAGAACAGTATAAGATCTCTCTTAGAAAAAGATTAATATAGTCAAAGATGATATGCTGAACATCCCACAAATCTGAGGCAAAAACAGAGAACACACCCTTAGCAAAGCCAGGTCTTGCATGTTTTTTCTCCATACCACAGAAAGATTTGGGTCTTCAAAATTATTCCATCTTTTTTTTTTTTTTTAATTTAAAAGTTTTCAAATCTACAGCAAATTTTTGCAATGAGAAATGAGAAATTACCCTCATTGCCTCACCATAGCTATTAACCCCAAAGACAGGAGTCACAGATTCCAGGAGTTTTCCTGCTTGATTCAGTAGCCAGATATAAACCTCATCGCATCCTAGACACCACTTTGTTAGTAGAGTTTCTGCTTTAAATGAGACACCTTCAAATACAACACCAAATCTAAGGGTTTTTTTTTAACCCACATTTTACTTTTGGAGGACATTCTTATTAGAAAATTTCTTTTCTTCTGTAGTCACCACAGTCCAACTCCAGGATCAAAACCACATTCTCATTCCTTTTTCTAGTTGCTATGATTTGTTCCTTTTTTGGTGTTTCATTAGAAACTTGTCAGGATAAGTCATGCCTTAGTGAATTAGGATATTCTGTAATACTCTAAAAATTATATCTATTTTCTCTTATCCAGCAGGACATCAGTTAGCAAATGCCCATCAGAGAATCATTATATATCAGCAAAGTGATCTCTTGGGTATTTTGGTATCTGTGCAGGGGTGGAGGGCTGAAACTGTCTGTGCTCCAAAATGCAGTAGAAGTCATTTTACAGCTGCACATACTCAAGACAGTTTCTGTTGTATAGGCCCGGGCTGCACAGCCCTACAAAGCAATCTGGAGGAATCCTCACAAGCTCAGATGGGTAAGGCAATTTTGCCAACCTTTGAAACTGTGGTTTCACAGACAGTAAATATTAAAAGTGGGAGAAAGAGATGATTATGGAATCTCTCCCAACAGTAGCTCCATTAAAAGTTTTCCCACTTTCTTTCAAAACCAGTATCAACAAAGATGTAGAAAACACTTGTGGTCTGCATTTTACATCCCAGATTCCTACCTTTCCCCCCTTATTTGCATATACTGAGAATTGCTCTCCTCAGCCTCTATGGAAGCAAGAAGCCTAGCATATGCAAAAAAGAAGTTCCTCTCCAGCTCCATTATCAGCTATGTATGTATGCATATTTCTGGGCCTCCACATTGCAGAGAGTGACTGACTCTTTTAGGAAATTGCACAGAAAACCTTGTTTAATTCTCACAGGAAACATGTAACTAAATATCAACATCTCCATCCTAGCATGACTTCTAAGCATATTGTTCAAAGTCTTACAGTAAATTAATATCTAGCTCGAGGAACAAACCCATGGATTCTTTATAACCTGCCTCAGAATATAATCCACTCCACTTCATTGTCTCAGTTTACTTTTCTGGAAAATGGGCTGGATAATGCTGCGTATTTTCAACTGTAGTTTTAAACTGCAGTTTACAGTGCCAGAATGCATGAATAGTCATTCTGAGTTTATTATAATTAACTCATCTATGATACCTGAAAATCTGTTCTCCACCTATTCAATACAAAATTAGGTTTTATTGGTCTAACAATTTTTAATTAATCATCCATATTTGTATCCCTCCATCTTCACCCACTCTCATGCTGTTGTAATGAAAACCCTTAGCTTCCTCTAACTGCAGAAGCAGAGTGATATCTTTCATGTCTTTAACTGCGTGCAAAATAATATGTAAAGTTTGTGTTGCACTCCAATATGTTTGTAACTTAGTGAGAACAGACATTCTTTGTATGAACATGATTATCACCTTTATGTGTCCTTCCTTCCATTAGCTTTTAATTCCTTTACTGCTGCCCTCTTTAATCTTTCATTAATTCATACCAAATACCTCTCATTCAGTCTCACCCATCACTAAACTCTTTTCAATATCTTATCTGGAGCTTCTGATGAAAACTGCAATGCAATTGTTGACCCAAAAACTACTGATTTGCTCAGACAGAAACTAGCAATGCAATGAAAACCACTTTACTTAACATGCCATCCTCCAAGGCAGTTTAGCCACTGCCCTATGAGTAGTTGAATAATCCCTACAACCAGAATACAAACTTCTGGAAACGTAAAACCAACAGCCAGTCAGAAGTAACATGAGTTAGCATCATGGGTACATGTGCTGGTATAAAAGAAAGTCCCTTCTATTTGTTAAGCTATTGCTTAACAATTTCACAAAGCCCTCAATTTCAGGTGGCAGTGGAAGAAAAGGTTTGATTTAACCACAGTCCTAAATTACATAAAAATCCACTGAAAAGTTAGTTGTATACTAATAATTAAAAATTGTCTTGATAAGAATTACAAGACATACACATTATAGGAGTTTCATCTCCTCCCTTTTTCAGCCTATAAATTTCTCAGGTTTAGACAGCGGAATGGCTTCAAATTATTTAAAAGGAAAAAATGAGAAATCCCTTGTATTTGTATATCTAAATCCATTTACTTGAGACAATATACAACGTGAAAAGCATTGAAATCCATAATAAAGATGTTATCAATGTCTTCATAGTCTTGGTTGTTCTCAAAATAATGAGAGAAACTGAGTGCTGTTATCTTTGCCACATTATCTATGTGAGTAACTCCATTAAAGACCAGGCTAGCCTCTCAGAAACTTCTTTTACTCAATCAATGACCTCGTTTCCATGGCAGGCTAACACAAGGTGCCATTGATGATGACTTGATTTCCTTTCGCATCTGAAGTGGAAAAGGAGAAGACAGACTAAATGAAATCCCATCCATCTTAATGAAATACAATTATATTCTCCTTATTAATCATTTAAAAATCAATATGTCTCTTCTTGGCAAACCCCGCCAGAATTTGTCATTCTGTGCCAGGCCTCAATACATCTTGTCCTGTAGTGATTTTTATAAGTTCAGTCACCTGTTTCCCAGGGTAAATAACAGAGTCTCTTTGTGTTGTGAGGAGAGTGCAAAGAATGACACTGGCAGGGAGGCTAAAAAGACAGTCTGCACATTTTAATCAGTAAAAACAAGCATTTCTTTCCTGTAGACATTTTTAAATGAGTAGTGTTCACTAGAAAAAAAAATAAAAGGGGATAGATAAAAAAACCTACAGGTCAACTGATATGTGCAGTTTCATTTAGAGCATTATTTACCTCATCAGCATAGTTTCTGCCTAACATAATCTTACTTATTCCATGGGATGGTAATAATTTTATGGACTTGCTTGCAAACCTCTAGGTCTGAAAGAACAATGCGAGTTGGAATTCTTCCTATACCAATTTCTGCTGATTTACAGACCTGTAGAAAGAACACTACTCACTGTGTCCAAATATTTCCATTTTCTCTACTTTAGATGCAATAAAAGCTTAAAATCTCCAGTAACTGCAGCACGCATTATATTAAATTAAAATGGAAGTATTAATTGAAAAATGTTTGCAGGATGCTGTTTGAATCCTTTAATTATATTACCAGCAATAATAAGCAATCTCAGAAAGATATTTATATCACATAGGACACTAGGATATTTATCAAAACTTGTGCAAGAAGAAGTGAAATTTCAACCTTTTTTTTCCCTTTGGGAAATCCCCAAAAGTCATGGATAAAGTTTTAAGAAAAACAATCATCAGGAAATCATACCATTTTGAAAACAGCTATCCTATGGACACTGCTTCAGCCAACCGTTCCCACATAGTCATTGGTGTTCCCAAGAGTGTGTCATTAATGTATCTCCATTGGGTGAAAAAGACAACCCACTGCAGCACCAGCATAAATCCTTGGGTCTCCTGCCTCCAGCCACAGTGTGGGGCAGCTGCAATCCTTGACACCCCTCACATTCCCATTCCTCCCTGTTCTTTATATTGGACTGGTTTGTGGAAAACCCTTCAGAGTGCATCAACTTCTCAGTGACATTTTACAGGGGCCATGAAAAGTTGCAACCACCAGGATTTCATCTGGTGTGTAACTGATTAAAAAAAAAAAAAGGCCAAATTAGCTGACTTTTTCTAAAAAGAAAAGAAACATACTTACAATAATGGCAGAAGAAAGGAACTCACAAACAAGTCTGACAAGATTACAGAAGCACCCTCCCAATTCTGCTCACCTCTTTCAGGCTTGTGATGCTATGAAGTTTGTACAGCTATGCAAAACATGCATCACTTGCAAAGTCAGAAGGGGATATACAGTAATGAGTGTTACCATTTGCTCCTGGTGTTGATTTCTCCTCTTTGTTCTATTAACCTCCTCTTCTTTATGTTCCAAAATGGAGTCAAATACCTTTCACAACAATTCAATATTTACCTGCCCAAAGTAAATAAGGGATCCCTGAAGACCTACATTCGATATGTATTGAGTTTCTAATAAATCCTGTTTGCACATGGAAATACAAGACTTGCCAGGATGGATGATATTTCAAAGCCCAATATTCTGCCTTAGTAAACAGCACCAAGGTGCTTCAGAGGAAGGTAAAAGAAATCCAGCAATAATCAGTTATATAGATTTATATAATTCGTTCTATGAGGGACTTCTGGAGGGCATCTGATCCAAGCTCCACTCAAAGCAATGCCCTTTTTCAGGTCAGATTTGCTGCTTGTACAGAGAAAATGCAGATGGGGCCTGAGATGTGATGGGGGGACAAGTCCTCACATGCCACCAGGCATACCAGAACAAGAGTTATGGGCAGGCCTGCGAGCATTCATACTCCTCACACGCTCAGGGATGTGTGAACTATGCAGGTGAGCATTCACACAGCATTTGCAACCACTTCTGAGACTGCTCTTAAGAGCTCTCAAACACTTTTCTATGCTCCTTTCAGTAAATAAAATAAAATGTCCAATCAAAGTAGCATTACTACCCGGACAGCAAATGTAGTGGGAATAGCAGGGTACTAACACAACACAGTCCCCTGGCACACACTGCCACAAGTGGTCATGCAAAATTAAGAAACATCCTCTGCTACCTGATTTTTAGCCCCTGTAAATATGTACTAGCTAGTGCTTATTAACTATAATTTTAACAGTTTGTAATAAATACAATAGAATAAAACAATGGGAAATGAAAGGATTTCTTTACTCCTATAGTCTGCTTGAAGCATTTTGTTCTTGTCTCTTACTTCTCTTTATACACTTTGAATACTGTAGGTTTAATAGACAACATTTACTTTACAGAAAACTGGCATAAACATTTCAAACAAATGTACTGAGAATAGTAGATTTTTTTTCAAGTCCTGTGGCTTCTGCTGTTCCTATAGGCATAGTCATAAGTCTGATATAGTCTATCTAAGTTTAAAATAAGAAAGAAGCAGAATAGATGCAGTAGTTCTTAATTTTTATTCTCAAAAAGGATTCCACCTGTGGTATGAAATTTTTGTTTGAATTTCTTGTTAAAACCTTAAAATAAAAACCTACCAATAGAAAGCTCTTTTTTGTAAATTCTAGTATTTTTCAGTGCTTCTTTTATCAGTGGGAACTTTGTTTAATTTCACAGGCTTTAGGGTTGAAATTGTACATCTGTATTTCATGCAGAACCCTCAGCTGCTGGAATAACTCTAGTGATCAGCAATTAGGAAAATGCTAATGAATCGCTGATAACACAGTCCGGAGGCAGGGGTTGTCACAGAAGAGGTGGTCACACAAAAGAAACCTGTCTGGTACTGGTGACCAGTACAAATGTGACACTTTTCCAAATGGCAGCAGTGTGCACCTTCACAGCACTCTCCCCACCTTGCTGACAGACATCTCAAAGTTTGGTTCCTCAGCCAACACACAAGGGAATGCAATGGGCATCTCCAGAGTCAAGTCATCCCATCCTAAGAGAGGAACCTGGGCACCAGGCTGGGCCTGTTACTTCAATGCTGTACTAACAATAGGAAATATGAGCTTGTTCTCCTTCAGGAAATACTGATGATGAGTCTTCCCATAAACTATGGGATCATCAGGTGGAGGAGATGAAGGAGTAGAAAGAAACCATTGCAGTAACCAGGATGACTACTGGTCAGCACTGAGTCCTTGAAAACTGTGGGTATTTTCCCAGGCTGCATCAGGTTCAGTATTTCCAGAAGCAGAAAAAAAATTCACAGCCCCTGTTTAAGGATTTGTGCAGGAGGACTCATACAGACCACGAAGCCCCATTGTGGTCAAACACGTTTAAGATCGATTAGTTTAAAGAGTAGGTACTGAACTGAAACAATTGAAGGAAAGGAACACCTATTTTATTAGAGGAGCCCAACAGTGCACTGCATGTTTAACAGAGCAGAACAAAGGCTAAGAGGTGCTGTGATTGCTGTCTATAAATGTATCAGGGGGTAAGCAGCAGGGAGGAAGAAAGCAATTCGCATTGAAGGACAGCGCTGACACAAAACAAATAGGTATAAACCAGCCACAATTATGCTGGAAATTACAAGAGGATTTCTAACCATCAGAGCAGTGAAATATCTCCTAATAGAAACAGAGGGGAACAAAATCACAATGATTTTAACTTTGGACCATGAGGTGTTTATGAATGGGATTAGAGATGATGTAATTATCCTCCATATTCAATGACTAGTTTAATGATTAAGGAAGCCTCCCTTCATTCACCCCAGGTATTTAGCAGCTTACTGCCTAAATACAATAGACTCATGGTCATTTGCATTTAGCCCATTGTTGAAATCCGTCATCTACACAAGTTTCATCTCTACATTTAATATTTACTGAATAATAAACAATAGTTACATATTTAGATAAGAAAAGAAAACACAAAGTGCCTATTATTTCCTCTTTTTCACACTGTACTTTCATAGTTTTCTCATATATTTCTTCACATTAAATCCTTATCTTTAAGTTCCTACAGAAACACTAATATTTGTACAAATAGAAACTACATGGAAATGTCAGTACTTCCGTCTCTGTAAACTTTTCTGTATAATCAGTTCCACAGTGATAGAGCCGATTTCATTAAAAAAAAAAAAAAAAAAAAAAGAAGAAGTTTAACTTATTCAGTATGGTGTATTATCTTCTGCTCTTTTGCTCTTTATTGTCCCCTTATTTCATTTTTCAATTCTGAGGAAATCCCCTACTTTGTTTCCATTACTCATTCACCCTTGTTGTCCTTGTCCTTGTCCTTGTCACCCTTGTCAAAATTGGTGGAAAGGAAGTTAAATTGTTTAGGATCAAGAGTAAAATCATTTTTCAAATGCCTAGGAAGGTGAGGGATTAATGCACTTTGACGTTAATACCATGTCCTTTGTAGTTTTCCTGTTTGTTTGTTTTCATCTTTCCCTATTGTCAGTACCACATTTTATAGGCAGCCTAACACAGAGCAGATGCTGATTAAAGGAAATGTGGTTTTCACTGTGACATTAAAAAAAAATCACTTGCTCTAGTCTAAACACGATATTCCTAATGAGTTTTATTTTATTAACTGTTGTGTGAAAATACAATGAGCTTATATTTAATTGAAACAGAAGTTTTTACAGCTAACTTGATGGACTGTGACTAGGCAGTTAAGTTTGACCAGAATTCTGCTGTCTACCCTGAGGGCTGAAATATGAGGTGCAGGCACACAAGGCTCTTCACTCCCATGCACCCTTGTAGCTGGACTAGAGAGATTGCTTCGCTCCATGGCATGAGCTAACCCTCTCCTCTACTGCTCCCTTCTTCTCCAGATCTTATCGCCTTTCTTCCCTTCTGGATTCACCAATTCCATGGGGCAGAGGCTGGCTCTCTTTAACTCAAATGAATCCTAATTCCCACCAGTCATCACCTCAGCATGCATTTGTAGATACAGTTGTACCTATGGTGTGCCTGTAGATAACAGTATGCCTTTTATATCTACACAAGACATAAATTGTCCCAAATGCTGGTAGCCTAAAGAGACATTGCAAATGGAAGTCAAAGAGCAGGGGAAAAAACTCACACATGAGATAAAACTTAATCTTTATAGCAGTAAAAAAATATTGCATGATGATTTTCAGGACATTGTGAAACACATCTGTTCACTTTGGCTTAAAATAAAGATTAATTTTACCTGAGGTGCAGGTGGAAAATGTAAGGGTATGTTTCATTATGCTTTAATTTTTTTTAATAGGCTCCCATAATAGAACAGTGTTGTGCAGACTGTTCATTGTCACAGGCTTCACAGGAACTAGAGGAGCACATCACTTCAGGCCCAATCCTGGAACAGCATAGCTTAGTAAAATTGTTACTTGATTTAAGATGTTCATGATCTGATTCTCCCACCTGAAATGGGGTGGCTCTCCTCCCAGCCTTTCTATAGTGAAACCTGATATGCTTTTCCCTCTACATCATATTTGTGCAGTGAACAGCAGGTAGTGACAAAGGATTTTTTCTTAGCACCATATCTTTAACAACATCAGCACTCATAAAGCAATGAGCAAACACAGATGAAGTAATCCAGAGGTTAAATTACTGAATTTGTAAGTGTACCTATTGCTTTTATAGAAAAACCAGGGAGCACAGCCCCAACTTTACCTATTATTTGCATCTCTATTCAAGAATATTTGCAATACTGTACACGGAATGAAAAGGCATTCAGAGTCCTTTGACCTTTAAAATTCAAATCTCAGTTCACCTGACTTTCAAGTTATCTCCATCTTTTCATTGCACAATGATAGCAGCTCATACCTGATTTTCATCATTTTACCCACCAGTTCAAGATGTAGCAGATTGATCAGTGGGGAAGAGGTGTAGGGCATGGCACAGAGGCCCAGAGTATGAAATTTCCAGACATGTTTTCCTGTCATTGAGAGGAAAGATGTACCTCACTCTTGACACACTGCTCATTTTGAAGCTAGGCCAGCTTGAGGTTTGCTGCTCTGTCGTCATGTCTAGAGCATGACTGGGTATTATTAGCAAGTCCTATGCATCAAGCCTGCCCTAGACTTGCAGCTGTGTGTCAAAAAGAAAAAAAAATAAGGTTTGTTCTCTTTAAGTTATTATCCAAGTATCACCATGAAATGAGCCATGGCAAGTTGTCATTCAAAGGGTTTTGGCCACAGCTGGCAGTTTATGGTGACCACAGGGCTTGGTCTCAATGTGTTCCATCTCTCTACAGAAAGCAATATGGCTTATGTGAAATATATTCCTTTACTGATGCCTTTTCTTTCTCCAGGTCCAAAATATAATTACTACTACCTTCTTCACTATCTTTTGGGCTCCTTCTCAACACTATTGTCAGAATTCTCCTTCTAATTGAGACCCTCGATAGGCATTTTAGTAGCGAATGTATGTGATTATAGCCACTCCAACTGCTGTCAACTCTACAGTTAAAGGAAATTGAATTTTTCTTTGTCTTAGATTTCCATTACTGACATTGTCTTTCAGAAAAGGATGAACACCACAAAAAACCCAAAAAACCCCAAAAACAAAACAAAACCACACAGCACATAGGAGAAAATAGCAGTTTGGGCAACAAATTCTGCAGCCCAGTTCCTGAAAAGACTGATCCCATTTAGTTTAGATGCTCACATAAGGAGGCCAAAAGGCACTACCCAGAGAAATTTAGCAGAAGACAGAAGAATCATTAGCCCAGAAGTCTCTCTGGATTTTCAGGATGTCTTTTCATAGTTTCTGCCTACAACAGCAGAGAGATAAGTTCATCTGACTGTGATTTCTTTTAGTCAGATATCTTCCATCTTGCCAGGGAAGAAGGTGCTACGGATACACACATAAGACATCCGGGAAGCTGCTTTTTGACAAAGAAAATATTAAGTAGGGTTCAGCTAGACAAATGCTGAAAAATCATGTTTCCTACAATCCAAATGAACAAATCTTCTGTATTCAAGCTAGAACTGCCTAGTATGTAAGGAAGGATTTCTAAGTGTATATCCTAGAAAACGGCTATTAAAATACCAGATCCAGCTGTGTCTAGGGTTGTGAATATGGTCTGCCCAAACTATGACTAGTTTTCAGGTGTGTGATGACTATTGCATTCCTCTTTCATATATCCCACCTCCCTCTAGGCTTTGAGGTTCCAAGCACAGTACAAGGTCAGGCTGCAGGGGTGATAGATACCTTGCTACCCTGGAAGAGTCTGCACACCACATGCTGGCAAAATACATCAATAAACCTTGGTAAAAATAAATCCAGCAACTTTATTTAACATACTCTAAAGGAGACCATTTGGAGAAAAACAATTCTATTATCAGGGCCAATTATTTACTTCAAGAAAAGTCCTCTGTCCTGGATACTTCCTTGCAAGTTGGCTGTCATTTCCTAGACTCATGCTGTTCCCATATACATGGCCATATCCTTAGTTTCTGTAAATAACTGCAGCACTGTTAATGTAGGCAAAGCTGTGTCAACTTAGACCAGCTGAGGATAAAACAGAAGCTCTTATGACATAAGCAGAGACAGACAGGAGGGGATAAAAGAAGGAAACACCCTTAACCACAAAACAATAAAAATAGTGTAAATTACAGTTCATACCCAATATTGTAGACAAAATAAATGGCATCATACTGGATTTGTGATTGGAATTTGCAGGGAAAGCAGACAGGCATCATGATTTTATTCCAGGTTCGTGCACATAGTTTCTAACACAGTAACATTGGGGAAAAGGCAAAGCAATTCTCTGGTTCTAGTTGTACAAACACAATACATTCTTTTAGAGTGGGGAAATCATGCATATACAATTCTTCCTTTGTGTGTGTGTTTGTGAGTCTCTAAGACTTTGAATACTGCAAGTTAATTCCAAAACAAATCTGTCAGGAAAAGACCAAATAAGTGCCTTGAGTAAGACAAAGATGGCATCATTAGCAACCTCATTGTTAGCCACTAGAGTCCACACAAGACCTAACCACAGGTTTCACAAGCTCATTGCTCATAAAAAAAAATTCCTAGTCTTTTTTTTTTTTTTCACTTATCTAACATGAATATCTTCTCCTTACCTGCTTCAAAGAAATTTGCAATATTTCAAAGTTTTGGTAGCAGAGAGGAAAGAGGACTTCAAAGGACAGCTAGTGTTCATACCCATACTTTGCAGACAGATATTTTCTTTCTAAGACACTATCCCCAGACTGGTAGATGTGAAAAACCTCAAACTTTTAATTGTTTACAATCTAGATATGGTGGTCCAGACTGAGGATTTTGGTGGTCACAAAGCCAAATAGGTAAAAAGTTCCTTAGATTTGGCTATTGTGAAAATGGCAAAACTCAGCACCTGCTGAAACAAAGAGAAAAATAATTGTGTTGTATTTTAGGACCATGGGACTGGTTTTCAGCTGCACTTGAAACAGGACTGAGATAGAACACTTTCACACAAAGTTTTGAGAAAGGAGTGGAAATTTTCTCATTAATTTCTGCTCGATTTCATGTGTCCACAACACTTCACAATATGGGTACTTGTGCATGGGTTGGGACATTCTCATGTTACAGCCATTCAATTCTTGTTTTCTTATTGAAGATTAATAACAAGGAAATGTTAAGTAAAATTTGCTGGCTGGAAACATAGTTTGGTCATGTTTCCCTGAAATCCACAATAAAAGGAAAAGGCAAAGCTATGCCAAATTAACAAAACCAAATTCAAAACTCTTCCCCAGAACCAGACACCTTTCATAGTGTGACATATTTCACAGTAATACCCCCTGGTGATGCAGACTTAAACTGAAGCAAGACTGAGAAGCAGTATTTGTATTTCCTTAACATGGCTGAAGCACCAAAGAGTCCGTGATTGAAAGCAGTGCTGAGAATACAGTTTACTTTCCTCAGAATTGATCTTCTATTGTTTGCTTAGTCCAGCTGTGGTGTAACATGTAACAGCTTGTGTGAATTCCTTCCTTGGTCATGGATTATCATTATCACAGTGATTCAAAAGCTCTAACACAAGTGAGTTTATTGTTTTCAATATTTTCATTTAAGCACTTTAATCAATATCTGCCAAGACAATTAAAGGGCTCAAATAGTTTCCAAGAGGAATTTTCTCTTGGAATCTACCTCCTTTTTATTTTTTAAATTTTTTAAAAATTTATTCCCCTATTTAATTTATTTTAAACACTAACAAAAAAAAAAGTTAACACCATTTCCCCAAATTCATCCACTATTCTTATTCTTGTTTTATAAAGGGAATGAAATTTGTCATACTGCTATACATCATTTACACTGCAATACAATGTCCCATCTGTGTGTCAAGTACAAAACAAAAGCATTTTGTGAAAAATTGCTAAAGTAGTAATGATTTTTGTCCTCAACTCTTTGTTTTGCCTTTCAATAAAGAAGGCGACATGTGCCACAAATGATATATTATTGTTTAAGTACAACCCTAGTAACACAGTGCATAACCAAAACCATGTTTCACAGCAGAGAAACTATAGTTTACTGCCCCTATGGCTCTGATGAGAATATAATGTTCTACAGTTTATAAATGCTTTGAGGTCAACACATGATTTACTTCAGCTTGTTCATCCAATGAGCAGGAGGTCCAAAAATATATCAAGCTATTAGACAGCCCACTGGAAGCTTGGCGGAGGCTCCCAGTGATGGAAAGCATGCCATGGAAGCCTCTCTGTCAACTGGAGATGAGATAATTAGATCCAGGTAATACATTGGAGCCCCATCAGGGAACAGGACAGCAAACATGTCATCTTTACGATTTTTTCTCATCCTCCCCAGCACCATTGGCCTGAGATAGTAAAAAGTGTGAAGAATTCATCAGTTCCTGGCAAAAGCACAGCAGAGGGATAATCAAGCTATCATCTTTCCATCATCCTCATTATCCAGAGACTTGGTGTTCTGTATAAACAGCAAAACAACATCAACTATAGACTGAGGAGCCACGGTAGTTAGCCCAAGCTTTTGTTTCATGCTCTAGAGTAATGCCACACAACACTGCTGGACTGTAATCTTGTAATACCAAAAAGAGCTTGAGCCTATATTTAAGTCACAAAAAAAAAAAAAAAAAAAAAAAAAGTGCAAAAATCTCTTTCTACAAATTAGAGACTCAAGCTTCAACCCAATGACAAAATATTCCTAAATAGAATATTCTGGTGGATCAGACCATGTATGACTGGGGTAAAGTGGTTTTATACAACACATTCAGATATAAACCATAACACACTGGCCTTTTTTCTCATGCACATCACTATGTGCACATTTTTTCTGAGGACCTGCTAGCTAAAATTTGAAACTGGAGAGTTGTGACAAGGAGAGTGCTTAAGAGTAGCAATTCCTTTGCATAAGAAAAGTAGTTGAAAAACATCCATCCACATGTTAGCACAAAAAAATGTGTTTCATACTCAAATCAACAACTTAGAAGATGCTTATGCTTTCCTTACACACTCATGCACCCTCGAACACAAAAAAAAAGAATTTAGAGAAATTGTGGTCAGAAATCAAAATAACTTTGAATACAATGTATTCTAAATACACAATCTTTTGCATTTTCCAAGATTTTTATATTCACAGAAAAAACCAAAAGGATAGATTCAGTCATGACTGATCCAGTGTTGAAAAGTCACTCTTATATGTGCTCATGGATTATTGTTAGCATCTAACTTTTTAATATAGTTATATAAATACATACACACATTATATACAGTAAAGTTCTTTTTCCCAAAAACATATAGATGACTCATGTTTCATTTCCTTTCCTGGTAGCCGACATTTAGAGAAATCTTTCTTCTCCCTTCCTATTTCTCTCACTCACCCATTGCATGTAGGCAAAGTAAGTAGGTTATGGGGGGAAGAGTTTCTTATCTCAGCTGCAGAAGTCCTCTTGAAGCCTCACTTCTGTCAGTGACACAGCCCCTCATTGGAGAAACTGATGGACTAACTTCATGTGCTTTATCCACCTTTGCACTATCTTACTTTTCCTGAACATATATTTTCTGTAAACCCACCATGAGAAGAAAGTAAGACATGGCTCTTGCATATTGAGAATGGATTTACTCCATTTAATACTTCAGTCTTAAACAATCTTAAAACCTGAAGCCATGAAAATCCAGAATCTTCATGATCAAGTGTACAACTGAGTCCTGTAGAAGTTTAAATTAAATTTCTAATTAACCTTTTAAATAAATACATCTATGCCTCAGAAAACATTTACTGTCATGGCACATACCCTACATTACTTTTAGTCCTTTTTTCAGAAAATATTAAAAGAAAAAAAAAAACCTTAATGGAAAGAAATTACTAATATTGCAAGCATGAAATGAATTCTAAAGAGAATCACAAAACTCAGAACTACCTCTAGAAAAGCAGGCTGAATAAAACATCCTGAAAGTAGAATGCAGGACAAAAATGTATTTTTTCCAATTGCCATCTAAGTAAAATTGATTTTTCTATTCTTCCCCTTCATAAGTATGACAGGGAGTATCTTCATGGAGCTCCAGGAACCTAAGAGAGCAGTTGTGGCAACCATCATTGATGTGACCAAAGGTGACTAAATTTAAGCTACTGAAAACACTAAAAGAGGAAAAATTCATGTCTAGCAGAGAAAGTAGTAAGATTAAAAATGAAAAAGCATGGGTAGGCTAGATAAAATCAATATAACTTTTCCCAGGGTGTTCTTTTATAAACATTACTTTGGTTCTTCCTTGACCACAATATATATACAGAAAATAAAATGGCATTTTTATGACTCATAATCCCAATCTTTACCTCCATGAAGCTGTTCACAAAGACTCAGAAGCTGAATGGATTTAAGACTGGAACTATAATGGCAAATCATACCCTTTTGCATCACACAGTTAGGGAGACACATAGCATTTAGGATTCACATCTATAAAAAGGAGAAGCTAATGGCAAAGCCACAAAATACTGCTACAGTTACAGTATCCAAATTTAAATTCTGCACTAGTAGTCATGAAGAAAGCATAGCAATATAGGTCTCAGCTACCTGAGACAGTGGGAAAATTATAGAAACTGCATATTTAAGACCTTTCTAGGCATGTAGAAATGTAGAAATGTATATATGTTGAGTATGCAAGACACTGCAGGCTGGACAGCAAAAGCGTAAATATTTATGATTCAATTCCATTTACCTCTGATAATAGGAAAAGAATACAAATATATTTTCCTTTCCCCCTTTTTCTTTCTTATTTGCCACTATAAAGTACACTATCTCAAGAAGACTAGAATCGGGAAAAGGAAATAATCCCTGCAGATTTGCAGGCAAGACATAAGAAAAAACTCAGTTAGAACCACTTATGAGCAACAGCCACCCAGGAAAACAAGACGTAAGCAGTAAAAGCTGACTGATCTTATGACTTAAGTTAGAGAAAGATATCTAAGGATTTACTAACAATGAACTCTGGAATACCTGCAAACTTTTACAGATGCAGAACAATGACAGAGGGGGAAAGAAAAGAAACCTGAACTGAACACTGAAGCTGGAGTACTCTAACAAAGCAGAATTATGACTTAAGGTGACTGCACATCAAAGAAGGGACCGGTTTGGGACAAGAGGAGGGAAATATATCCAGAAGGCATAGAAAAAAATACACAAATTAACACATGAAATAAAGGGATCTTAAAAACAGGCAGAGATTCAATGTGTTAATGAAGGGTGTGATGAATGGATGTTAGAAGCAAAAAAAGGTATAACTGGAGGAAATATGGATATCCAGAGATAAAATCTCAGAAAAGAAAAAACACTGATAATTATCATGATACTCCATAAAAATCACATACTTAAAATGTATTTTATTATTCCAATTTGAAAAAAAAATTCAAAACCCAATTTGATTCAGTCTCCTGATTTTTAAAATTATTTCTAATATTTAATTACTTGGAATTTCCATATGAGCATTTCAAATTAGTGTTATTTTTCCAGTATGACTGAGAAGACAGGCGCAGCCCTGTTAGACCATGGCTCTACATGGGACTTGCTGTCTTCAACCTCAGCAAAAATGAAAGGCTGCAAATTGTCCAGGGAGGCCTTGAACTAAACTTCCACTTGCTTCAAAGATCACAGCCACTACAGATCTAGAATTTTATGCATTGAAAGTAACTTCTACAGACAATGGAAGCAAACTATGCCAGACTTGTTTTCACTCTGGAGGTCTCTCATAAAAGTTCAACAATATTTAATTCCCTCACAACAGTTTGTTGCCTACCAGAGTACTATGTGCTTTTTGTAGTACTAAACAGAATTTATTTTTTTAAAAGTCTATAGGAAACTCACCTAAAACCTTTTATCATAACTTTATTTTAAAACTTTTCAGGAAATTTCTGATCCAGTTTCACCACCACCTCCTCCCCCCCCAAAAAAAACAACAATAAAAACCCCATCCTAATCTACCCAAAAGAACATCCAAATAAAAAAATAGTATCTTTGATATCGTGGATACTATCCTCTTTGAAAGCACCTCAGCTAAATGTGAAAAACTGCCTATGTTACAAATAGTCTGGGGAAAAAAAAGGTTAAAATATGAGGAGATGATATCCTATAAGTGGCAGGGATTGTGTTGTTGGTAGTCTTTTGCAAAGGTCCATATGGGGGAAAAGTAATTTAGATGAAAAATGAGCACTTAGAAATTAGAATGCTGTCAGGTAAGATATCTGGAATCAGGCTGCAAAAAATTAGGTGGATGAGTTGTTGCTGTCAGTCACCAGTGATGCACAATATTAGTATAAGAATCCATACAAAAGTTAAATACTGCATGCAGAACTGATAATGTCATGAATGATCATTAATCTGCTAAACAGTAGGAAAGATTCCCTCAAAATAACAGATTTCATTTTTGAAAGAAAAATGATACTAGAAGAAATCAAAGAAATAGGTGGATCACATTTATCTTATGCAATAATATTCTTTTAATGATAACAACTGAATCTTACAGTGTACTCAATATATAAATTTCATACAGGCTACCTTCAAGCACTCAGTAGATCAATTTAATTAAACCATAGTTTCTCAAAATTGTAGAATAAATTTTATTCTGTGCCATTACCACAGATTAATACAGATGCATTTTTGAAGTGAAGTATACAGACTGTAGAGTAGATCTTCCTATAAATGTAGAGACAACTCAGTCAAAAATATTAATTTATTACCTTTGTCTTTGTTGGTGCAATAAAGTGTAATAGTAAGTATACTTTTACACTGACATCTAGCAATGAGAGGGTCAAGTCAGTGTAATAAAGCTAGCAGACTAGCACAAGTGTCTCTGCTTGTGTTATAAATATTACATAGCAGACACTTTCTGAATGAGAATGTGAAAGAACATTCCAGAAAAGGAATGCAAATTTACCATGAACATCAGAAAATTGAAACATCTATGAGTTCAAATACCCATGAGTATAAAAAGTAGAACCTAAATCAGGGAGGCATCAACACTTTGACATTGTTATCTCAGTGTGGTTCAGAATACAGCCAGGAAACAAGTAACATGTATATACAAAGTGTCTTCAAACATATATTTTTATCAAAATCTATGGAGATTATTACAAGACAGTTATTGTATTTGTGAACTGTTTTCAAGCACTCATATAAAATGCAGATTAGACACTTGATTAGTTTGCCACAATTCCTTGAACTCTCTCCAACCCCATAAGAAAATTTTGTACACTGCGATCACCTTACAACACATCTGAAAGGAGATTATAAATAATATGGCAAGATGGAAAGCATTACAAAGTAAAACTAAGCCTTTGGATTGTGTCTTTTTCCTTGTTGCTGTTTGCTAAACAACATGCCATTGGATCCTATGGCTCTGAATCATCTGGTACTATCCATTAATGGATAGGCTACTGAGTCAATGAATATACAAACAAGAAATAGAATATACAAACAAGAAAATCTCCAAAACCGGATCCCCTCTTCTAACCTCCAGCCTAAAGAGATATTACCTCTTCTTTTCCCTAGCAGAAACTGGTTTTCTGGCTGGACTAGCAGAGACACATGTGACTGCAGTCTTTGTCATGGAAGTCCACCGAACTAAATATTGTTCATACCCAATATTTGTCAATACTCTATAATGACTGCAACTATTTAAGCTCCACATTCAAAGTCCTTTACACACCCTATATAGCCCTGCTAACATTTCATAACACAACTGTAACTTGGCACGTGACAAAAGAGAGCATAATGCATTTGCTTATGGTCAGACGGCTGAAGTCTAGACCGGAGACAATGCACAAGTTTCCCCTTTTGAGGGATGTGGGGCTTTTGCTCTCCTGTAATACTTTGATAGACCATGTGTTGCAGTGCATTCCAGTTGCAGTGTGCTGCTGAATACAAACCTTTGGCAGTAGCTCATGGCAAACTTTGCAGACATCTACAGCAAAAAGGAGCAGAAGTATGGTTGGTTTCTGGCTGCTGAGATCGGGCAGCCAAGTAATGCTCAGCACCCAGTGCCAGTCCCAAACACCCTCCACACTGATGCTGCAGTGGCAAATTCCCTTTACAGACACAGGATGAGACCAGCATGCAAAGGAAGGGAGCCACTGCCTCTCCATCAGTTCTCACACTGTGGTCACCTCTCAATCCATCAAACAGCTGTGAACAGAACTGTGCCAGAAACAGCACCATGGTGTTTCTTTAACTCTGCTAATTCCCTGTGCTCTGTTTAATTATATGAAGTGCTCCGGATACTAATCAACACATCCCATTATGATGATGCAGTTATAAATGTAATTATGAAAGCAACATGAATAATTTCATTAACTACATTTCAAGCTGTCTCATTCTCTCCATTCCCTTTGTTGGCAACATAGAGCGGGTCTGTTCAGAACTTCTGGGAATTAGGCCACGTACATATGACATGTTTGTACTGAAAAGCATAGTCCTGCAGACCTGAATCAAGGAAAAAGTAACTTGGATGTCTGTTGGGAGTTTTGCCAGAATTATGACTGCAGTATTCAGGCCACTGTGTGCCAAGGACTCAGAAAATAAATGCTTCCTTACAGAAAATAATGTTTGATTTTAAAATCCAATTCCAGTACCCAAGTGGCAGGAAGCAGTGGCCCTATAAGCACAGTGTCAATAACTGTCCATTCTTCTTTCTGCTGCTCCCTCTTTGTAATCCAGCATTACTTGGCAGGCTGCAACGGGGAGAATGGCCACATGGCTTGCTGTGTGCTTTAGAAATAAAGGAAAGAGAAAGTGCCAGTCTCAGACAACATATAATTTAGGATTAAAATAAAAGAAAAATAAAAGACAGAATGAGAAGAGTTAAAAGGACAAACTACTCCCACACTAAGAAAAAAAGATTTAAAAAATTGTTTCAACAGTGCTGGCGGATCAACTCTTAAAAAATGCCTCCCTGCTGCCTCCTGTCCTGGTACCAAACCAGATTACTTTTCCTTCTCTCTTCTTCCCACTTATCAGACCTTTCCTCTTCTCAGGCTGAGAAAAAGAAGTTTCCACAGCCCTTTGCAAGAAAAACTGAGCCAGATTCCCACCCTCCAAGCCTTCTGCTGCCCTTACAAAAAGCTTAGGCTTTGCCATCTTGATTCCTGTTTTAGAGTAGATGGCACAAGCAGAGGCAAGCAGAACTCCACCAGAGAAAGTGGCCTTAAATTACAGTTATAGAATGGTAAGTGACCCCAGATTGATCACTGACATTTTGCCAGGTGATGTACACAGTCCTCAGGCTGTCATCTGTGCACTGTGATACAACCCCCTGAACACCCAGATCTGTCCCATTTCCCAAGTTGAGACTGCTCTAAAGCTCAGCTCACACCAAGACCCCAGCATGCTCCCACACATCAAGAATGCAGAGGGAGTGGAGTGTGATCACGGCCATGTCTGACAGGACACACATTTAGCACCTGATTGATCCAAGTCCTGAGTAGCCCAGTCATTGAACTGATGGAGTGGTATCAAATGCTGCAGACACTATAGCTAAAAAATAAAATGTTAAAATGTCCCCACAGAAATGCTGCTTCTATTTGCAACTTATGAAGTTTTGCTTAGCTAAAGGGTGAAATTTCTTTATTCGTTTCATATATGTGATTTTAACATGCACATGCTATAGGAACTATCAATTAAGAAGCTGAAATAAATCTATTTTTCAGATGAACTAAGAAAATCCATAAGAAAAGAGAAGGAATGGTTGACATATTGTGTATGACTCAGGCTATTGCTCTGAGTTCATAAGGATAATAACAAAAATTTTATCCAGACGTCTCACATGGGAAGTATACAGAAGCTAACTTCTGAAATAAGAAAACCTATACTAAGCTCATGAACATTTTAAAATCCCTCCTTGCATTTATATCCAATATAATGACTATTTACTTATTAGGAATTACTTTAAAACGGGAACCCTGAATTACACATATAGCTGGGGGATAAGATTCAGCTGGATCCTACAGAAGCATGAACTTACAACTAAATTAAAACAAACAAATCATTTAAAAGTATGTAAACAGTCTCATTCATTGAGGTACTCCTTTTCTTGAAGGCAGCTTCAGTTTGGAGGACACAGACAGTGAAATTATCTTCCTGCATATTGCCAAGCTGAAGGAAAAAAAGAGAAAACAGTTATAATTGTATTTTCTAATGAAATGTATGACTTCAAAATCATGTAGAGAGTTCAGACTATATAATTGTGATTCTCACTTCTTAAAGATACACTTCTCTGTTGTTTAGCTTTTACATTACAAATCTTATTTTTATGATTTCTAACTAGGCATAAAATCCCACAGTATGACAAAGGGCATCAGTATAAGGTCTCATCTTGGAAGTGCACTACTATTTTTTCCTCTGTTTGTAAATTTTAAAATGCTTTTAAAGAAAGTAAGGCACAGTGATTAAGTTGAAAGAAGGCAACAATTAGAAGTCTGTCAGTCCTAAGTATTTTCTGCTCCTGTGTAAGGAATAAAGAACTTACGGGTCTAATTCATCACTTTATTTTAGGAAACTGTTATGCTTTCAGTGGAGTTATTTTGACAACCACAATGCAAAAATAATTAGGACATATTGCACTAATATATGGTCCCACTGGATTCAGTTTTAAAGAAAAATAACAGAAAAAATAGAAAAAGAAAAAATAGGAGCAAAAAAATCTAGTGAAGTGAACATCCATGAGAATTCCGCCATAAAATTTAGGAGACAAATATCATTCTTAAAGTCTTCATTTCCATGATGTTCCAGAAGAACTCTGCTGAAGAACTTGGAATTTATGTAGAAAAAGGGTGTGTGATATCTTGTAAACCAAACGGCAGCAGAGGAGTCAGACTTTGCAAAACGAGGAAGATTACACAAAGAAGGGACAAAAAAAGCAAGCAGATTCTCTTAAAACTTGTGTGAGTCCCCTTAACGTTTCTGAAGTGTTGTGCTTAATAAGGACTTTCTTTTTCTAGAAAGCTGTATCATAACCTGAAGGGAAAAGTGAAATTGCTGAAAAGTTCATGTGTGGAATGTCTATTTTATATTGGTCTGTTGCTTTTTGGAGTTTTTTGTTTAATATGACAAACATGAAAACATGGACTAATTTCCCTCACTTATGTTCTGATCAATGTCAGGCATGATTTCTGCATGTTAAATTCATAAAGATGGTTTTAATTGAACTTTACAAACTAGCAGGGGCCATGTAAGGTTTTGAAAACCATAGTCCTCTTCTTAATTTCACTCTCATATATGTGACAGCTGGGGAAGAGCTCAAGTAATTTCAAGAGGACATCATTTTCTCTGGAAGAAATACAGAACCAGTGATGTGTACAGAGCAGCCTCATTTTTTATCTGACTACAAAGACCAGGATATAAGGGCTCTGAAAATGCATTATTTTAAATTGGGAAAAATCACACTGACAATGCAGACCATTTCAGTCATAACTAAAAAATTGCATATTAGAACAGTTCTAATAAATCAGTGACATTTTAAACCAAACCAATTTGTATTTAAGATATATCTAAAACTAAAGCCCTCCACTGAGAACTGGAAATCGAATGGCTTAAAAGATGTTGAGCTCACAGAGTTTGCTTTTTTGGTGGAGGTGTCAGCAAGTGACATGTCATCCAATTGAGGGGTCTTCCCTGAAAACTTTGATCCAATCATATAAGTTCCCCACACCTTTCAGAAACAGAATATCTGAATTCAAGCAGCCTCAGCTCATTCTCAGCATTTGTAACTAGCAACAAGCACTTGAATAAATCATCTTTTGGAATACAAATCGAAATTGCAATGTCAAAAATTTCACTGGCTGAGCATAATGTCCCCATTACACACGAGCCTTTTTTCTTCTCCAATTGTGGCTGCTTTCATGCTCACACTGAGAGCAGGTGGTCAGCATAAATATGTAGAATGTTTTGTTGTTGAACACAGAAAACATTGAGCAATAAAAATAATACATACATTGTTTAGATTCTCCAGAGGAGCTCCCCAGGTTTCATTGCAGCTTTTGAAACTGCAGTCCACAGTGTGGAAATAGTGAAGTTTAAAATGCTTTTATAGAAGCTCCTTGTCACCTTCTGCTGAACAAATACTGGAAAACAACAATCTTGAACATATCCCTAGTGTCAAAATAAATAAATAAATAATTTAAATTTGCTTCAGAGATAAGCATGACCCTTTAAATAAGTTTTCCACCTATATTTTTGTATGCATTATATATCCCTCAGAGACTACTCACAGAATTGAAGGACTCTGGCAAATATATGCAAATATGTTCAAGCAAAAATTTGCCCAAGGGATGACTGTCCTAAAACCTCTTCACAAAAGTCTCTTTGTCAACCTGGGGTAGTAAAAATGTCCTGTAAGGAAGGTGATCTATCACAAACTGCAAACAAATAAGTTGATAAAAAACCACACAAAACAGTTTGCAAAACTATCACAGGCTTTAAAATATGTTTCCATAAGAGTTTCTTGACCAATATCAAACTAAAATTAATTTCAAACTTCTCCTCTCCCCCTCCAAAAAAAAGAAGGGTGAATTCACCAGATGCATTATTTACCACATCTGTCACCTTGCTGTCAACTCCAACACTTTTTTCCCCACCGCTAACAAAAAGTTCAAAAGGGGAAGATCATCTGATTTTTTCCTGACAATTCCTTTCCTATTTCCAATCTGCAAGCATATATATTTGAGATATTTAGCTCTGGCTGGTTTGTTTCAGATTTGATACTTTTCAGAAGCTTACTGTATGTGTGTTACCATATATGTCTCAATATGTTTTTTTTTTTTAAAAAGGAAAGAAAGGGGAAAAAATCATTCTGTTTCAAATAATGAGCATGTGCACCTTTTTGCCTCAGGCCTTCATACACAATTTAGCCAGAAAGCCAGGGCAGATCATGATTTAGCATTTGACATCTCTTGCCTTCAGGCCAGGGGAGACTAATACAGATTTCTGACTCTGAGCACACCATGGAAAAAAAAAGTGAGAGAGAGAGGCCTTTTATTGACTAAATGATAAAGAGGTTTGTAATGATAAATAACAGTCATTTTATTGTGGAATTCCCCAGAAAAGATGCATTCTGCAGTGTCTGAAGAAGCCTAAAAGCCGAAGCTGGTTCCCTGTGGATCCGAACCTGTTAAGCTCCAATCTTTCCAGGCAGAAATAGAGGTCGCAAATTGCATAGGACCTGCACTATTAAAACTGTATAAGCACGATACATAATCACTGCTGCATCCAGGACAGTTAGCACTAAGAGGATTAGCTGAAGGCTGCTTCTGGCTTTCTCTCCCTCAGCCTGCATCTAAAACAAGCCTGGTACACACCCAGACTGCTTGAGAATTTTCTGCCAGCTTTGATCGATAGTTTAATTGTAAACTTTGGGAGCAATAATGGATAATTCAGCTTGAACCGTCCATTATAAGCGCTGTTGCAGAGGATGGAGCTTTCAAAATTAAACAAGAGTTGTGTAATATTATTACATTTGTACTGCTCACCTACAGTTAAATTCCATTTACAAATACTGTCTTGACAATGTATGGAGTTCAATAAACATAGGCCCAGGTGGGTTGAGTGGGGAAAGGAAAGAGGAGAGGAGCTGAAGCCAATTATTTGCCATCTATTCCAGAAAGATTTTTATTTTAACCTCACACATTAAAACACATCAAAGTGGAAACAGGAAGATAGGAGATAGAGACACATTCAAGTACTGAACTAAGTTGTGGTTACTGTTTTGACTGCAGCACCATGATGGAAATGTACCTAAATGTCTATAGAGGGTCCAGCAATGCCAGCAGAAAAATATCCCAGGAAAGTTGTAAATATGCACTGCTCACCAGGTAGTCTATGTTGGAGCAATCAAAATTTTAATAGGACTTGCTCCAATCGGTTGAGCTAGACTGGAGATATTCATGCTATCATATGGGTCATTTTCTAAAATATGAGAAGATACAGCAGCATTCAGTGGCGAGAAATTATACTGTCTTGGCAGACGAATAGACAGAATGAGCAGGAATTTAGCTATCAAGCTTTCTGGCAAGCACACTCTACTGTACCACACATGCAAACACTTCCACACAATTCTAAAATGAGGAGTGAGGAAGAGAAGCTTGTAAGAACATGGCTTTTGACATAAAAGCAGCAGTTCTGTAGGCAAAAATTGAATTCTGTTTACAGAATCAAGCATTTTTCTAGTTTTATTAGTAAATAAGTTGCTTGAACAAAATTTGCTGAAAATTACAAGAGGTTAGAAAAGTAGCTCATGCTACCAGCCTTCCCACGAATTTAGGAACACAAATCAAATTTACTCCATAAACCATCCCACAGTGAATTTGAATTACATTCATTCTCTAATCATAATAAGGCCTGTTAGGAATGAATGCCAAGGTCACAAACAGCTTTTCCCACTCCTCATAAAAGGCCATTGACATCCACCTAAAATCTCCACAAATCCATCTTAGTTTTCACAGCCAAACTCTCATGTTTTGTGCTAATGATTAGGACTCATGGCCAGAAGTATTTTGCCCTGGCTTCCTTTGTTTTTGAGAAGGTGATATCCATATTTAACTGTGTACTACGCACAAAAGTCAGCTAAAGCTTTTCCTGCACGCTCTCTCATGCCTGGCTAGCATGCAATGAAATGCAGAGTATTGCTTTCGCCTTTCTTATCACGCAGCTAGGACACCTTGACAGAAAAATTGCCAGCATGAAGAAAAGGAGCAAAAAAGAAAAGAGTTTTGTCTGCATGCAAACCCAAAGCTCCACTTGAAAAATTAGGCAAGTGGAAAATAAACTGGATACTTCAACCAGTGCAACTTGCAAACCAGGAAGCTGCTGGACTTGGCAGACAAAGCCAGGTGGAACCAATTTTTGTAGCACAACAGTACCTGCACTGTATATAAGTTGTTGCCATGGAAATGCTCTAACTTTCATGACTAAGTTATCTTCAAAGAAAACTTCATCTCATTGCACTACTCCTCTTTTACAGCAAAGAAACATTTTTCCATTTGCAATAAGTTCTTTGTAAAATGATGCACGTTTTGGCGTCATAAATTATCGACACGTTTTTAGCCTTTAATTGTGGTTTTTCCTCTCGGGAAATGAGGCAAATAAAAATTTTATTTGCTGATCATTGGTTTATAATGCCACCATATTGCTGGCAGCTCCAACAAAGAACTCCTTGCACCAACAAAGACTTCCTCAGGCTGTGGGAAGAGACTAGAGTTTGCAAATGCAATCTGCATTCCAGGGAACCAGGGAATGATTACCTATGGCTTTAATAGTGTATGCTTGCAGAGAGTCTGCCATCCACCAGAAACAGTCTGGTCATCAGAAACAGTGTGGCCAGCAGGGCCAGGGCAGTGGTTTTCCCTCTGGACTTGGCACTGGTGAGGCTGCATTTCGAATCCCATGATCAGTTTTGGGCTCCTCTCTACAAGAAAGACATTGAAGTGCTGGAGCACGTCCAGAGAAGGGCAACAAAGCTGGTAAAGGGTCTGGAGAGCAAGTCCAATGAGGAGTAACTGAAGGAGCTGAGGATGTTTAGCCTGGAGAAAAGGAGGCTATGGGGGGAACTTATTGGTCTACAACCACCTGAAAGGAGGCTGTAGCCAGGTGGGGGCCAGTGTCTTCTCCCAAGTTATAAGTGATAGAATGAGAGGAAATGGCCTGAAGTTGAATCAGCAGGAGTTTAGATAGAATATTAGGAAAAATTCCTTCACTGAAAGGGTTGTCAGGCATTGGGACAGACTGCCGAGGGAAGTGGTGGAATCACCATCCCTGAAAGCATTCAAAAAAGCATTGAGATGTGGCACTAATTTTTTGCCAAATCTTTAATTTGATCAGGCACATATTAGGAGAATGTTACAGCAACAGTCATCAACCACAAGCACAAGGCAGGTTACAATTAATTCTGCTTGGTAAAGGAGATTTCCATTTTGAAAATATGAATGGACTGAAGCTATTGACATAGATCTTTTTTTTAAGGATAATGAGGCTAAAACTGAAATACTAGGAAAATCAACAGAGTCCATCCAACATGTCTTCCAGCTTTCATGGGTCCTCCACATAAAAAGAAATTAGGCAAAGATCTGTGTGTGAAAATAAGGTAGAATTTGTTGGCCTAGTTACTGGAGTGATTGACAGAGTTTAATCTATCAAATTGTGTGCTGTGGTCACAAGCCATCAATCTGTGCTCAGCAATCACAGGTTCAAGGATAAGTAGTTAGCATCCCTCAGAAGAGACAATGTTATCCCAAGCAGAGGTTTAATAAAACCTGCCTATTTCCTCTTCCTTCCCTGGAGAAAAGATTAAGGGCAATGTATTTGTTTGAAGGGGAAAATAGTTAAAAAGGAAGCTATGTATGCAAAGTTAAGACTTTTTGGTTGTGTAATTTACAATACAGTTTGGCCTTTAGTAATAATTTATTTTGCTTAAAATAGATAGACCAAAAATCACATAACCCAACTGAAATATCATGATTCACTTTGATCTGTCTCCCTCCCGTTTCCATTTCCCAGGGTCACCCACCAATCTCAAGACTATCTCTACCCCCATTTTTTTTAACTCTCGAGAACGAAATCCCTGAAATTTATTTCTACCAGAAAGCTCACCAGAAGTGTAACAAAAAGACTTGCAAAACTAAACCACTGCAGATAAGTACACCTAATTGTTCAGTACATATAAGCTCATTCTGTCAAGGGGCAGTGCTATGGTTGCCTAATCTCTGGGTGAGTTTATCCAGAATGAGCTCTGATCCTTCTTCTGATCCTCCTTTGTCTCTCTCTTGGACTTGACATGTAGTGAATGCCAAGAGCCCTCTCCCTCTCAGAGCTGGATATTGGAAGAGTTATGAAAACATTTAAGAGGCACAAGAGTTCTGTTCTTTCTCAGCCAGCTCATGTGAAAAGAACAAAACTAGCATTTGCAACTGTAGAGTTTCTTATTTTCAATTTCCTTTGGCTCTCAATAGCATTTTTTATCAAGACTAATTTCATCCCAGTATATCTGATAAGAGATTTTTAAAAATACACATTTTTGGTGAAGATACAGTATACATGTGGGCATCCAGCCATTTCTTTCAGAAAGACAAAAGTACTTTTATGCAAGCTCTTTCATTTTCTATTTCTAGAAAACTTCTTGGCAGATGTTGCTTAATTGATATGCACATTTTCAAGGTCACTTTTTACAGCAAAATAAATATTTCTCTCTAAATCCCTGTATTTTCCTCATGATGATATCTATGACAACAGGACTGTGTGTTGGAAGCACGGGGTCACACTCAATTTTTCGCCAGCATACACTTTTCCTTGAAAGAGGTTTTTGCTGTCTACCCAGCAGTGCACTGCGATGGCACACATGACAGCCAGAAAAGTTTGGGAAGAAAGAATTGCAGAAATGTCGTGCAAAGAACTCCAGTTTGGGAAGAGCTTCACTTGCTGGCAAGAACATTTATAACCACAAAAAACCATCATTAAGAAATACTGGTCTTCTGATACACAGCTTAGCAGGATCCTGCTCTGTAGCCCCCAGCTCTGGCTAAGTGCCACTGCCATTATAAACCCACGACAAAACGCCTCTTCATTTTAACAGGATGAGTTATGCCAGTTTTACTGCTTGCTTTTAAGCCCCCTAACACAGTGTCCTTATACCCAGATCAGATATACAGTCAGCTGGGTCTATTCAGTTACTTATTGTCCTTGAAGGTTTTTCAGCTCACTGTGGCCTATGATTTTCTAGGAGAGGTTCAGCTCCGTTGTCTCCATCACGTCTGAGCAGCTCCTGCTTCCAATCACTTGGTGGTGCTGCAGGAGAACCAGAAGGGGCATCTCCAAACCTGTCCATAGGGAACATTTTTATTCCTCTTCTCTGGAAATTATTAACGAAAAGAATAGTCTGGAAATGTGTTTTAGCCAGTCAGGGAGACAACTGACCAAACACTTCACCTATATCCCAGTGCTCCATGCCAGTTCTGTGCTTTTTAGCACCTGTTGGAAAACAAGAGACTAGCTCTTTCAAGGCCACAAAGTGCTGGTATCCATGCTCAGCACAAGCAAAAAAAAAAACCCAGATGCCTTTCAAAGTTAAATGGGCACTATCTTTGGGATTAAAACATGTCATTAAAACTGCCACCTGTACTTTAGTATTAGGAAGGGACATCAACCTGGTTATATGATGACACACATCAAACAAGAGGTAATCCATACTGAAACAATCTTACAAGTTTCAAGACAAAAGAAGGTGGGAAGTAGAAGGAAAAAACCTATCAGCATACAAAATATTTGAATTCAACATGGACTGCAAGAAGGGAGGTCACTACCACAGTTCTGATGAACCTTTGTCAGAAATTCAAAGGCTCTTTAGCAGAGACAGCAATGACTTACTGCTTTGGATTTTTGGGGCCAGGTTTTGGTAGCAGAGAAGCTTCAGGGGTGGCTTCTGAAAGAAGCTTCCAGGAGCTTCCCCCATGTCCAATGGAGCCATTGCCAGCCAGATCCAAGACAGACCCATCACTGACCAAGGCTGAGCAACAGTGGTTGCTATTCTGGGATAATATGTTTAAGAAGGAGAAAAAGTTGTCACACAAGAGCAATTGCAGCTGGAGAGAGGAGTGAGAACATGTGAGAGAAACAGCCCTGCAGACACCAAGGTCAGTAAAGGAGAAGGGGGAGGAGGTGCTCCGAGTGCCAGAGCAGATTCCCCTGCTGCTGCCCCGGGAGGATCATAATGGAGCAGTGATCCTGCAGCCCACGGAGGACCAGGTGGATGCACAAAGGAGGCTGTTATCCTGTGGGAAGCATGTGCTGAAGCAGGCTCCTGGCAGGATCTGCAGCCCTGTGGAGAGGGGAGTGGGTTTGCTGCTCCACCCTGGAGCAGGTTTGCTGGCAGGACTTGTGACCCTGTGAGAGACCCACACTGGAGCAGGCTGTTCCTGAAGGACTGCACCCCGTGGTGGAGAAATTCATGAAAAATTGCAGCCCGTGGGAAGGACTCACTTTGCAGAAATTAATGGAGAACTATGTCCAGTGGGAAGGACCCCACACCAGAGCTGGAGAGAAATGTGAGGAGCCCTCTCTCACTCTGGAGGAAGGAGTGGTAGGGACGTGTGATGAACTGATCACAGCCCCAGTTCCCCCTACACTGCTGTGGGGAGGAGGTAGAGAATTTTGGGGTGAAGCTGAACCTGGAAAGAAGGGAAGGGTAGGGGAAGGTGTTTTAAGATTCAGTGTTTCATTCTCATTATCCTACTCTGACTTGTTTGGCAATAAATTAAATTAATTTCCCCCTTGAGCAATAAATAAAACTAATTTTCCCTAGATGGAGTTTGTTTTGCCTATGATGGTAATTGGTGAATACTCTTTCTGCCCTCATCTCAACCCAGGAGCCTTTTGCTGTATTTTCCCTCCCTGTCCAGCTGAGGAGTGATAGAGCAGCCCTGGTGAGCACCTGGGTTAGCCCACCACATATAAACTAACAATGATTTACAAGTAAGCACAATTATGACTCAGGGTACACCAAATTTCCACCAGCTCCTGCCAATCACTTAAATAAAAGCCCTAGGGAAACTCTGATAAACAGAACACTTATAAATGTTTTGTAAACTTTTGTGGAGATAAAAATGCAGTTGCATACCCTGCAGTATACAGGAGTGTAGGACTATAAGAGGATAAAAAATCATATATATATAGGCTATCCTCTAGTATTTTGTGTGAGTGTTGGTAGACAGATTTCTATTAAAACATGGGAGCTTAATTTCTAAGACACTAGTGTTGGTACAGATGATGTTCAAGTCCTGGCTAATCACAGTGGGAGAAAAATCCTCACAGCAGATTCTTGACATCTTCTACCTCAAAATAGTGAGGTTGCTACTCTCAGAAAAGCTGACCAGACAGCTCTGCTATCAGCCTCCATGCATGTGGGAGTCAGGATTCCAGTTTTAATACTGAAACCTGCAATGTGTTCTCATCCCCACTAAGTTTTCCTTGCATTATGCTTTTATGAAGATCAGCAACTGAAGAAACAAACATTGCTCTAAGCTTGGCAATGGCTAGTCCAAAACCCTTCAGCAAAGAACCAGTCACAAAAAAACAGACAATAATTCCCTTGTGCTGACATCCATTTCCAGTCCTTGATGTAGCAGCAATTCACCTTAGCAGTGTTAAAAACATTTCCATCTGCAGGCTGCCAAAAACCAGCATTTACTTTGAGCAGAAATGAACGGACTTTCGAGCAGAACAGAACTTTTTTTTCCTTTTCTGTGTGGGTTTTTCTTTACTTGAAAGAAAGCTGAATGAAAGACAAGGAAAGCGTCTTTGATGTGCATGTGCCATTTTAAAATAAAGGTTCCCTCTCACATACTCAGAATTTTACCAAGAAGTAGCAATTACAGGATTATCTGTGACTTCAAACATGAATTCTTTGGATGCTGTTCTTGCCTTGCTTTGTTACATTAATAATTATGTTTTAAGCAGTTTGGGATTTCTGTTCGTATTTACAAACTATAGTTTTGTAATAAATGTGCAATCACAGGATTGCTCACCAAAAGGGAAATTTGCTTTCTGTCTTGTTATAACAAGTTTCAGCAGATAGTTAATTAACATAAAAGAAATATTTCTTTAGTCCCTTTACCAAGAAGATAGAGGGTAGACAAGTTATGAATTTCTGAATGAGGTTTTGGGGTCTGGCCTTTGTAAGACCTGACTAAGTAAGTACGCTTATTCCTACATAAATTTTGCACTTGAAATTTGGAAAAGCTGTCTTCAAGGCATCCAGAAAATCATGTTAACACTAAGAAATTCTCATCAGGCAAACTACCAGCTGTTATTAGCATTCATGCTTTGATCAAGAGGATGGGAATTTTTGTTCAAATAGCTGTCTACAGTCTAACCATAACTCCAAATCAAAGCATTTAGAAGAGCTGGTGACACAGACACTGCTGGGGAATGGGGCTGTGCCCAGGTACTGACCTGTACTAAGGGATAGAACAGGCAGTCTCTGCAAAGCCACAGTCAAACATTACAGAAAAGGGCTCAACAGTTGCCTTCTGAGATCCCTAAATACACATCAGTATAATAACATTCGCCAATGCCAGAACTCTAGAAAAATGTTTCAATACTGGAATTTAACATGGAAGAAATTTTGTCACTCTTTTGATTCCTTTGGAAGCCCCCAGGAGAGAAGACAAACAAATATAAATATCTATAAATCAGACTGGAGTCCAAAGGCTGCAAAGGTTCTTTAAAGTCACCTCAGCTTTCTTTTATGCACCTTGGTCTGTAAATTCATCTTTCAAAGAATTTTACTTTTACAATAAACTCATACAGAGTTTGGCTGAAAAAAATATGGGGGGTGGAACAGGAAGTAATTGAACATGTCAGAGAGTAGCTGAGTTGTTTTTTTTTTTCTGACAGAGCTATTTCAGAAATGCTAAGGACTTCACTGTCTGAAATGTAAAAAACATTCTGCTTCAATATTTTCTAAAGAGAATTGGTTTTCCCAGAAGGACAAAATACAGTTTTCATTTTAAAATTCACCTATGATTTCAAAAAAATTAAATATTTTAAAACAAACAAAGAAAAAATCAAAAACCTCACATTTATGCAACATGATGGAACAATTCAATATATGCTGGCCAAAGCACTCTGACTGATTGGAAACATTCTTCCTTTTTTTTTTTTTTTTTTTTTTTTTAAGAGAACTGAAAACATTCTGTCCTGGTTCAACCCATGTAAAACAAAATATCCTTTATTCACAGCAACAGTCATAACACCTGTGCAAGCTACAGAAATAGTATTGTTCTCTTCTTGAGGAAGCTAAGCACACAATAGTCCAGTGACTTACCCAAGATCACATAAGAAGTCAATATTATTGCAGAGAATTATTCCCTTCCCCTTTCCTTGTTAGTGAAAAGTATTAACAGGGCCATCAGAAAAAAACTGTCATCTCATCCTGCCAGTCTCTGCAAACAAAAAGTCCAAGTGAAATAGGAGTCAGAGGTAGATCCTATTAGAGCCATCTTGCACCTACCATACCTAGAATTTTCATTGTGAGAGTGGAGTTTTTGTGTGGCTGTTGATTTCTTAAATCTATGATTAGTTCATTGAGTATATAAGAACAACACTTCACATCAGACAGAAGCCTCCCATCCTTTGATTTTTCCTTTAGAGATTTCCAAAGCCTTACTCTGTCTAAAATACTTCCACCTACACATGCTTGGTTACTTGGCATGCAGACCACCAATATCAGAAAGAATTGCCCTACTCATCAATGGCAGCTTCCAGGTGATCCTGTAAAAACAGCTCTCAGCAGAACAGGAAGACCATGGTACTGAGGGCTCCTTGGGATGATTGCATGTGTGCAGAGAGGAGTTTCAGTCCACTGGTGGCACACTGCTCTGTCTCTCTGCTCTACTTCACCCTGCATGTTAAATCTCTGCCCTGCAGGAATACCAGAAAGGTATTTACAGAAGGAGGTCTCTGAACTATTTCATCTTATATCTAGGGAAAAATGTTTCACCCTTCTACTGGATGAAACAGTGATTTGCCATGATTGCTGTTTGTGCTGCCAAACAGCACAGCTTTGTTGATACCTCATGAGCACCAGGTTCGTAGGCACCTGACATACACAAACCCCAACTTAATTCCAGATTGTGCACCTTCTACCACCCTGAGATTTTAGTCCCTTCCTGGACTCCTGCATTCCACTACTATTTCATCAAGAAGGAGGAACAAAGACTACCTGATCTAATCAGATTGAAGGAAATCTTTTATTCTCCATGAAAAGCATGACCATGATGCCTCACAAGTAGTTTGAGTCTTTTATGTTTATGTTCTCAGTTTGAGTAAGCGGAAAATAATAGGTTTAGCTTTTGTAATTCCCTACATACCTCCCAAAAACAATCCAGTTCTATTCTGACCACAGAAGTCTCACTGCTTTCCAAATACAGGCATGTGTTAAATAAGCCTGGATAGAAACAGGACTAAAATGAGACCACAGCATTCATTTTTATCTTTGACTCTTGGCACTGAAATGTGGGTCTAGAGAGATGCCACAAAACCATTTTGAAAATAGTTTCCAGAGGACAAAGCTAAAATCTGGGCTTCATTGCACTCTGTCCTGCAGATAAAGATTTGTCCTAAAGTGTTTACAGATTGTAGAGGAAGCACACATGCATTTTGCCTAAATTTGCATGAAAAGATGATGGCAGAATGAGGAGCTAATCCTGTTCTTCCAGTGTGCCACACAGATTAGCACAGAACACTTTGTGCATTTTTACTTGCATAAATATTTTGTCTGCCCTGTTGAGGTGACCCAAAGTAAGCAAAGGCCACAAATGTGCTTTTTTTAAGTGGAAGAGCATCTCTTGAGAAAATAACCATATTTGCACTGCCAAAGATGACGACAAAAAAGAACTCAAACAAAAAGACTCCCACACAACTCTAGTACTGTAGGTACTCCTCTATAACAAGAGTTCACTTGTGCAGAAATAGGAGACTGGCCTTTCACATATCCCAGGAAGTGTGCACAATGCCTGTCTAGTTTAACATCCCAAAGACAATCACATGTAAGGAAGATGATGTTGCACATCCCTGAATACTGCGAAGGACTGCAGTGAAGACCAAGACCCAAATTACTGCTAGCAAATGCACTGTGTTATCATGGCCAGAGCTTCCTGCAAAGCCACATTTCCCTTCTCCATTTTGCCTGATCTGGGCTGACCTACTCTACTCTAAACCAGACACATGCACACAAGGGCTTTTAATAATTTACTTTTTGTTACAAGTAGTGAAAAAAAAGAGTCTAAGCCTAAGAATAACCATTAAATGAATTTTTCTTGCAGCTCCATCTTAATTACTGCCTGCCTGCTTGTTGTCTGACTCCATGCAGCAAATATGTAATTCAAGACATATTTGATGCATGTTTTTAGAATGTTGAAAATTATGTTTACATATATAGAAGTCAGTTTTTAAAGGCATCATCCTGCACTCTTTCCCGAGAACTGCTTGGTTCATCAGTTGTCTGTCAGACCTCTTGTCACACTCAAATGAATTGACAAAAAATCCCATCAGAAAATGCAGAAAAGAAGCACAGTTTCTTCCTGCAATCATATGTTGTAAGTATTAAATCCAGACTACACAAAGCAAATTGTCAGCAATAAATTCAATAGAAAAACTTAATGGTTGTAACAGACTATAGTTGTGTTACATCAGAATAATGATTTCCTGATTAATTCATAATTCTACATCACAACTTCCCTTTTTTACTTTTGAGTGTCAAGCAGTAACCCCATCTATCCTCACCCATGGCAAATCAGTGAAAGAACCCTAAGAACTGCATACTGAATCACATTTAGACTTTGAAAAGACATGGTGCAATGTCTGAAACACACATCTTGTCTCAGGACCCAGAAACATCACCAGGTCTACTAGTTGAGATTTAGTCATAAATACTAAGCATAAGATAACACAAGAAAGCAAGAGGACACCTTGCTAAACAGCCTATGCAGTTCCAACATTTAATAGCAGCATTTCTTTGTTTTGAGGCTGCAAGAGCTTTCTATTGCTACAAAAAAAGCCTTTTCCGGCAAACATCTTCGTGGAAAGAAAAAAAAGTCCTATAACTTCCCAGGGGAGCAGAAGAACACTGAAAACCTTACAGACACAGTCTTGATAAAATTCCCATCAGAGGCCACCAGACTCAGGCAAAAACATTTAGTGCTGGAGATCACAGGAATCAAGGACTACAAGAGCCAGGTTCCTTGCAGACACATCACAAGAGTGGGTGATCCATAATTTATCAATATGGAAAAGTTGTCAAAAGATTATGCCACAACAGGAAACAATGGGGGAGAAAAAATAATTTAAATCATAAGTCAGAAACAGCCAACATTGAACCAAAACTGAGGGAGAGATTCTGACTTCAGGATTGGTCTCAATATGTCCACACACCCAGCTATAAATCAAAGTGACTTACAATTGTCCAAGTTACTAGCAGAAATACTAATACCTTGGAAAAATTAAAAAATACTTAGCAGATAGCATGGTAAAAATAAGCAAAAATAATAGATAATAAGTAGGAAATCATGTGCCTGTACTCACATGGTAACAAGCTATGATTATACACTGTATATAGAACAGCATCGACCTGTTCAATAATTTATTAGTTCTTATTGGGCAATGGTTAACTTATACTAATCATTTTATCAATTTTTTTTTATTATAAGAAATGTGAGTGAAAAAGTGCTAGTGGCAATCCTGGATATGAGAATAACTCAGTTAACAGGCTGACACAAAAATCCAAGGAAGATCTATAAAACAGGCGGTTGAACATGGATTCCATGATGTAAGCCTATGAGCTTTCAATGCATTAAGATTGGTCAGCAGGGTCAAAATATAAATTTTGTAAATTTTTTTTATTTACAAGAAAAATGTTTGGAGAAGCATCACACCTAATGAAAAAGTTCAGTGAAAAGATATAAACAAAAGAATAGATTACAGTAGCATCTTCCTGTGATTTAGAAACTAGTTACCAGTTTACAGTTTAGGAAGAAGTAGAACATGGGTCCAACAAACTAAACAAAGAAAATACGTGACAGGAGAAAATAAGGTAATAGAGAGGTGAGAAAATGTGCTAAATTATGTGAGCTAGCCAAAACTAAAGAAGATTAATAACAGATTTAAAAGGATCCATAAAACCTAGGGAACCACGTATTTGCAGTTGAACACAGAACAGGAATATTAACTTTCTCTAAAACAAAAAAAATATTGTATAAGTAGCTATTCCAGCTAAAAATAAAAGAAAACCTAGAACACTGCAACAAAAAAAGGAAAGCAATTTGCACAGCTGTATGAAGGTATCTTACTCTTGACCACTTGCCTACATGAAAACTTACTACAGGTTCTATTTATGGAATATCAACAATGAAATAGTAACTTTTGAAATTTATTACATTTCTTGACTTCTAACACTAGCTGCATTATGACAAACTCCATCTTAAATAAAACATAGGAGATAAAGAAAGGTCACAGAACTTAAAAACTTCCCAGAAGTAGAAATAAGTTTAACACTATTCCATTGAGAGAAACACTGACAAGAGTTAACGCAATGGGGGAAAGGGTGGGTACAAACAGGCAGCTGACAGTGTTGCTACTGGCTTAGTGTAACTATGGTTCCCTTTCCAATGGGCTCAGGGAAATGCAATCATCACTCCCAGTTTGTTCACATTCAGGTGCTGGGGTCTGTCCTGCAGACACAAGCACGAGCAGCCACAGCGTGCGAGGCTTTGTTCTTCCTTCTCAACCACCAACACTTCCCAATACTGGTGGTTCACTGATGTGATGTATGACTGCTGACAATCTCAAATGAACAGTTTTTATCAATCTTTATCATTGCATTTTTGGGTCAGTGTTTTATCAACAAACAGGTTTCTTTCATGTATGCCACTTTCTGAAATAGTTGAGCACACGAGGATTGACAGAAAGGATATGAATATCTGTTAATGTAATTTTTTTAAATCTATTTCATAAACAGCATAACTGTTATTAATAAAATGTTTACTGGCTATTGTTCTGAAAATATTATCTTTTAGTCTTCTACTATTATTTGAAACAATTCCCAAATTCATTAAGTGTCCTTACCCACAAAAACGTTGAGGAATTTCGGAAGTAACATGATGCAAGGACCAGAAGACTGGGTCAAAAATAATGTCTTTTACTCCCAAAGCAAGCTTCTGTTACTGTGGGCACCGATTCAAGCCTTGCCTTAACAGGCAAGAAATGATGAGTGAGTTAACAGCACCGAATTGCCATGCTGAAAGACAAGGGGAACTGTTCAGTGCAGGTGCAAAATTCCGGGGGCTCGAGGCACATAATGTCAGTTCTCATAAGTAATCATCTCCCAAGACTGCTATTATTTCAGGTGCTCCTCACTATTTACATGGAAAACAGTTGTCATTATTTCGTTATCTGGCCATTTTGGAGGACTCTGTAGGATTTAGATAATGCTTTTAAAAAATTGCATGGATTATTGAATTAAACCAAATTGATTTGTTGGCTTGAGGAAGGGGTGAGAAAAAGAGCCTTATTGCCATTACTCAGTAAGTTTATTACAGATTGTTCACTAAACAAAAATTACAGGGTTTGTTTGCATGTTGTGTGACAAACTTGAAACTACAAGTGTTTACATGTGCTGCACGCATACACTTTGGGGTTTTAATAGCTGGTTGACAAGAGATTAAAGGCAGAAATATGGCATTTTATTAAAGCAAACATATCAGTATGCCTACCATGATAAAATGATCTAGTTTTCTTCAGACACAAAAGTTTCTGTTGAGTGATACCTTTGAAATTCCTTGAGGGCACCCTATTATTCACTTTCCTCAGCAGAGAGCAGCTGCAAATGGTCTCCAATTTTCAAAGAGTATTGCCTGGTCATTCTTTACTGTCAAAATGAAGAAGAGCATAAAAGTTAAGTCAATAAAGTAATATGAAATGCTTAATATAAAAATTCAAGAATGAATGATTAACCATTAAAAACTTACAGTAGCTATTTCAGCCAGGAAAAAAAATTAACATTTCCCTTGAAACCTATTAACACTCCTTGTAAACAATATTCTTTCTTGAAATATATGACCTTTCCTAATGCTCTCCATACACATGGCATTTTTCTTATATCCACTTTACCTTCACTGATATGTAGCTGAATTCCTCGGGAGAGGGTGTTTAGAGCCCCTTCCACTGATGCACTGAAAAAAATGTATCCTTTGATTGCATTCCCCTTCAAAAATACACCTAACTTTCAGCTTTAGATCTTAAAATCCTTTTCTCATCTGAGAGCTCCATGGCCTGTTGTGGTTGTTGACATGCCACCACCGTTCCAGCCACAGTCAAGTGCTGAGCATGAAATTGATCTCTCTCACTTGAGCCACTGGCAGCTACATGTATGTGCAGCAGGTGAAATGGTGCTTCCCTGCTGCATGTAGCCAAACAGTACACCTAAAAATCACAAAATTGTCTCAGTTTCTGAGCCTTGGTTGACTGCTTACACTAAGCACTGCTCGTGCAACCTTCTGCACAGGAAATATGATCCAATTTTTAGGAAAACAGAAATTTTCCCATTTCTGAACTTTCTTAGAACCAATGTTTCCCTAAAAGTGCTGAATGTGTGAACTATGTATTGTGCACGTGACCCTGGGGGAAAAATGACATGGAAAACGCCTGTATTTTGCATCTGAGACTGACAGATGTATTGGTCCAAATCTACCAAAAGACAACTTTAGGACTACACACAGGATTAGAAACTGAGATTCTACTGGTTCCACAATGACAGTGCAAGCCAAAACAATGGTAAGGTAATTTGTAGCTTGCTGGAAGAAATTACATCATTAGAAAGTGTTTGTGACAAAAATTATTCAGTGATGGAACTGGAAGGTGGGCATCAATACTGTGTGAAGTATCAAGTCCCCAGTCGAAAAAGATGTCAAGGGACGGGGAGAGTGACACCCAGGGCTGGCTTCCTATGGCTCATCCATAGTACATAGGTATCTGCAACTGGGGCTAAGACTTCTTCAATTTCTCCTTCTTACTGGGATTTATGGGAACAGACCAAGAGGTCAACATTCTGTGCAAGACAGCACATCACAGTGACTATAGCAGGTTACTAAATTTCACATCTGCTGGACTTTGCATGTAGTGTCTGACATAAGAAAACACACTTGCAGATCACTTCAATTAGGTCATAACCAGATTTTTGGGGGAGGCAACGTTAGAGAAACCCTGATTAGGAAAGTCAAGGCAACCATGGCTTGGAAAAATGAAACCAAATATAATAGGTAATACTATCAGTAAATTAAAATCTTTCCATTAGGAAAATACTCTCCAAAAAGCAGAGCTGAGCTCAACTCAGATAATGCAAATGACACAGATATCCAATTGTAGCAGCAATTCTAGAAGGACAAATAATACAGGTCATAGGGACTTAATTATCTGCATCACTCAAGAGAATAACTTTGTTCTGACTTTAGAGACAGGTGTCTAAATACAGATATAAAGACAAATACAGTCATATCCTAATAATATTTCAGGGCCCTTGAAGGCAAGGAGAACAGGGCTCTGAGCCCCTCCCTGGTTTAGCAGAAGGTCATGGCATGAGGTTTGTAACTAGATGATCTTTAAGGTCTCTTCCATCCAAAACATTCTGTAATTCTATGATTCTAAGATTTCTGGTTATCTGACAGGCTGGAATTCCCACTTCACTTTACTTGCCTGTGAAATAAACACAGAATCTGGGGGAAAAAATGCATAAACCAGGGATCATAAATCACACTTCAAAATTCAGTATTTGGAAAATTGCACTGAAACACGGGACTCTGTCTTTACTGCACAGACTGAACCCACACCAAAATAATCACGATTTACATATACCCATAAGGAACTTGAACAACTTCCCTGAAGTGCTGCTCAAATGTATCTCTGAATAAAGGAAAGATGCATCTGCATTCTTCACTTTACAACTAAAGGCGGTCAAAGGAATATCATCTTACATCAGGTCTACAGAAGACAGTGAACTGATGTGAACCACACATTAACAGGCCTTGTTTCCATGTTACAAAACGTAATGCAAACTGTTGGTAATTAGATGTTAAGTAGATCTTTCAAGATAGCAATTTAGAAAACAGAAAGCCACAAGCATTAGTGATGGATATTGCATTTGAAGTCACATTTAAAGCAAGGATGGTAAAATCTACATTGCAACTGGTGAATCCTTTGATCTAGTGCTTCAGTGTTACAGCATTTACTCAAATAATCTTGGAAATACACAATTTACGTGTACTCTGATTTCAAATAGAAATAGTAGAAACATCGTATATTAAAAGCCTCAAAAGACCTTTCCACAAAGCTAGGAAAGAATTCAGTGAGATTCTGACCATTTTAATCAAACTAGTCTTAATTCAAAGAAACAAAAGTGGAGATTGCTCAGACAGGCTTACACAAGCCTATTGAAAATATTGTATCTCTACTTAAAATAACATACTTTGCTAAGTCCCACTGAAATTTGTAGCTCTTAAAAAAATAAGGTTTAGTTTCTTCATTTTCCTGACAGCAATCTCAGTTTTCATGGTCTGACATCATTAAAGATTACCAACCACTACCTCCAAAGAATGATTAAAACCACAGAGTTTAGACCATTGCTGCTGGTTGCCCTGATAAAGTTCTTTATCAGCTGGCCTCAGTGAAAATGACCATGACTGGTCATAGGCTACCCAATCATTCCAGATTTCTTGTTGCAGGAAGAAATTAAACTCACCAGTGAGGTGGGCATCCTGTTAGAGTGAGTGAGACTGGATCAGATATATAGTAAAAGAGTGAGCAGCTCAGATATATTTATTGGTTAAATTTCACAAAATTTAGCAAAGCTTTAAAGTGGGAGCTGATTGAAACCACTGCACAGAGATGGGCACTTGCAAGGGAAGAAGACCCGAAAGTGAGACACAGGATGTGGTAGGCAGTAAATAGACAAAAAACTCTAATAAAAAGCAGAATTAGTAGTGATGTGTAGTAACAATAAATTACATATAGTCTCGAAATGGAACAGAATAAGTATTAGAAACTTGCTAATGAAGTAATATGAAAGCTTAAAGACAAACCAGAGACTGAGGATAAGAAACGTCTGAATAAAAATAGATGTGGATCATGTAGACCTGTATATTTTAGCTCTCTTATATAGACAGTAGTAATCCAGCCATGAAATAGCACAATTTCAGAAAGACACATCTTGTCATGGTTCTTATTATAATTTCTTTTCCTTTTACAATATAGTAGAAAAGATGTGCCAGCACAATGTGTGTGCCCAAAAGTTGCTTTCATACCTTTACTTATCTTTTTAAAGATGTGCTAAACACTATCCACACTGAAGAAAATGTAAGTCTAGAAGTTTATGCTAATCAACCTTTTCTGGAAACTTCTAACTCAGACTTCCTTCTCCCAGAAGAAATGTCAGGCATGGATACTCAGCATCGTTATGGGTTTTTTATTTGTTTGTTTTAAATGCACGGTATTTTTCTAGACAAAGCTTCTGTGAGTTCTAGCTAAAAACTAAATTACATCCCTTAAAATATATTATTGGCATCTAATTTGTGCTCATGAATTAAATTCCTACAGGTAATTTTCCTTATAAAAGAACATTATAAAAATAGAAGAAAAATGTTAAAGGTCTGCCATGGCATATTTTATATGATTTCCTGTGATAAGCAGCAGAAGCCTTCTATACATGAATTCCGCTCCACTGCCAATCAGGCCACGTCCATCAGTGAAAACAGCAACACTAATTTGACTGTTGTCTAAACCAAAATGGAATTGTCATAGAACACTTCAGAGTATTTTTATTATTTTCATTATTATTGTTATTATTATTATTATTAGGCATTTACAACAGCAAAAAACACTCCCCAGTTCACTCTCTGTATAGTTATTGTTTTTAGGCTGGTGACCACCACCAAGGGTGGTGAGAGTACACACAGCTCCAGCATGTTTGGCCATTCTACTTTACTCTTTTTGATGACACACTTTGATATTGCTTTGCCTCATAGGTGTGTACCATTGGGTGTAATTTTAAAAGCCCCAAATCTCAGACACTGAATGAACTTTTCTCACCTTTAAATCAGCCTCATGAGTTTGGTGGTTATGGTCTGACACATGAATTCAGCAGGTGTGGCACCAGCAGGGACATTGCACTGCAGTAGATGCTATGGATGTCAAGGCAGCCCTGCATAACTAATAGCAGAAATCCCCATAAGAATTTTTAGGATTCTAGCAAAATTGTCCTAAAACATTTCTGTAGTTGAGACAGTACATTTCAATCTTGAAGTGCCATTTTAGCTTGTCTTTCTCTATGCATTCATTTATGATTTATATTCTTTGCCTCTGCAATGAATTATGAGGCCCAATTCAGAAGGAACCCTGACACTCAGTGGAATGTCAAGGTTCTAACATACACCTGAGATGAGAAGAAAGTCTCTAAGACACAAAACACACCAGATCCTGAATCACACTAACCTTAAGCACAGCCTGTTGCACTCCATTTTTATTGTACCTCCCTACCACAGCAAAAGCACTCATAATGTGAGAGAGCTTCTACAAAATGAAATAATCTCAGGAGGAGGTACAATTCTACATGGTGACGTTTTATTCTAAGCTTTCTTCAATCAGCCTCATAAACCATAGGATAAACTCTTTTTTCATGAATAGTCAGTTCACAGCTTTTGCAGAAAATCATTGAGAGCTGTCCTGATAGAGGGTGACATCTTGATCTCACATTGACACATTACATTGCATCCCTTCTTCTCAGATCATAAATGAAAAGAGTGGCTGCATTCTACAGTCTCTGAATTCTTTCAAGACAGCTCAGCAATCTACGACTGAAAGGTAGGATAAATTATTACAGGAGACTTCTCAGCATGGCTGTTCTAAATCAAATGCTGTCAAATAATTTTTAACTTTCTTTGATCTGCACTCAATCTCTGTGTTCTTTGCTGACCTATAGCACAGACTCTCCTTGACTTCCATTCCTTTCTTTTTCAGTCTCTCTGCTCATAAACTTTTATTTTCCCTTTTTTTATCATGTATGTGTAGAAATAGGTAAAAAAAGACCCTAGATCTAATGGCTTGGTGACTTTTATTTTATGGTTGCTTTGAAAAAACCTACCAACTTAGTAAGTATGGTAGGAATCTAAAAAGAAATGAGAAAAAGACAGGAAGTTAAATAATCCTGCAAGAAGGAAAAATATGATATTTTGGGCTGAGAAAGTATTCTCCCTAAGGTGTTTTATGGTTATAAGAGGCACATCACACAAACTCTGTATCTGCTGGCTCCTACAGTATATTTTATAGGAGTAATGACTATAACTTAAAAAGCTGGACAGAGAAGAGACAGGCAGGAAAATAATAAAATAGGAGTAGAAATATTAATGAAGAGAAATAAATGAGAGCAAAAAGGGAAACCATAGAGACACAGAGAAGGACAAAATGAAAAGCAAACGACGTGGCTTAAGAAATAGCATAGTAAAATTAAACAAATGAATCCACAGTAAATGCTGACACCATTGCTGGTGACTGCTATTGGAACGATGCCTGGGGACTGCAGTGCAGGGTCTCGTTGCATTGCACACTGCATTGCATTGCATGAACAAACTCCAGACACAAAAGACACCCAACTGCCTTGAATATGATGAATATGTGGACAAACAGAGATAGAGAGAGAGGACACAAGGTAATAGCAGGCCAAGGCACCATCAGTCTGAAATGTCATACTCTTCTGTTTACTTTGAGGAGAAATATGCTCTGAACAGAACTACTGCTCAGCTTTGCACTCTTTATACCTGAACACAGTCCAAGATCTGGATAATGCAAATGTATTTAATTCCCTTACCAGTTCCTAAACACCTCTTTTGCATCACCTGGGTTTTCAAGTGCCTCATCTGTGGTAGCAGTACTACACAGGGGCTAATGATTAACTGAAACTGCGACAATTTATTGGCCTGGGACATTGCCCATGCTCCAACTCCCAGAAAGTGCAGTGCAAAACACCAGAACTAGAACAGTTCTCTGTTTTGCACTACAGCAGGTAGAACATATAAGCAAGAATTTATCCAACCTCCTTAAAAGTGTCCACTGGCAAAGACTGCATAACCTGTCATTCCAGGGATTAACTTAGTTGCAGCAAGAAAATCTCCTAATGTCAGTCATTTTTGTTGATAAATTGACAAACTGTTTCCTGTCATGACTTTGCTTGACCTGGAGAGATGTCCTTGATATTTCAGAAAACTGTTTTATGTCTCTTCAAATTTCTTTTTTTATGGAAAGCAAGAGAAACACCATTTTAAAAAAGGTTTTACTTGGTGAGTTCTACATCATGATCCTTTTCTTTTGTGCACTACCTGTTAGCCTTCTTTTGAATACTCCACAGCCTGTCCATATTTGTTCGTAAAATGTAACTCCCAGAATTTAGGTAAAAACCATTCTAATTGAATGGGAAAGATGAAACAGGTATCTGACCTTATATTCAGTCATATTAAAGTGTTTATAGAAGTTCATGCTCGATACTAAACACAGGTATGAACTATCCTAATTAAATTCTGTTTAAATGCCAACCCAACTACAGAGCTTCCTCAAAAACACTTCACCCTGCTATTGAAACCGTGTTCCGAACTCTCATTGCTCACTGCTCTTAATACCAATTTCACTCTATCATGAAGTTACAGGGAATTTGCAAGACAGGGAGAGATGGCAACTCTAACTCCTTTTTAACAAACGATCACATATGAGAGCCATGAAGAAGGGGGAATAGTTGCTATTTTACATTAAAGAGGGTGGTTGGATGCAGATACACTCTAATAGCTTGGCTGGAAAGTTAGTGAAAAGAAAAAGGACGGAATATGGAAGTTGGATTTTCAACGGCCAGTGCATAATAGTCTCAAAGAGACCTGGACTACATCAGCTACGAGAATATCCTGTGAACCGTACCTCTAAGAATTGTTCATACCTTCTTGTAATATGAACAAGCATCCTGAGACTCCAGCCAGCAAAGAACATGGAAATCTGTAGGAAGGGTTTTCATACTTACTTCCTTTCAGACTTACTTCCTTTCACAGTTTTCATCCCTTCCCACTTGCTTGCCCCAGGAAAGTTACAAGCTACTGTTAAAGCAATGAAGGTATTATTGTTGAGCTCTGCACTGTTTAAACCTGAGCAGCTACTGGAGTTCATATTTTGTTTTCCATATTTCTCCTCTTATGCATTCAAATTCAAATTGACAAATTCCTTTGTATATAATTTTAAACCCTCCCCATCTCTAATGCATCAGTATCTTGTTACATTGCCTTTGATTTCATTGTTTGCAATGCTAGTATCAGCAGCATGGAATTGCCAAGGCACTAAGCAGCCCAATTTTTCTTTAATTTCTCAGAAAATTGACAGCTTTATGAACTGTCTCTTTACCTATGCCCCATAAACATGTCAGGCTGTGGAAAACCATTCTAATTAAATCCCGAGGGATTGCAATGGAAGATTATAGCTTCTTGGCAGGTTATTAAAAAACAGTTGTTCATATATACACAAATATCTGTACTAGAAGCTAGCATTTGACAGAACAGCCAAGGAATTAACCCCACTGGCAACTCCAAATAACACTCAACAAAAAAAGCCCAAAACAACAACAAAAACAAGAACCACCACCTAAAAAAGCAAAAAATCACCAAAAACTAAAACCAATAATAACCCATAAGCCACCAGCCAAAGAACCCAAGCCAACCAAAAAAGCCAAGGAAAAACAACGAAGTTAATTAAAATGGGAATGGGCAGGGACAACTGAAGGAGGTGTCCTTGGATTTGATTCCTTTTCAAAAGCTGCAAATTCCAAATATCATTTAGAATTATCACCTTTTATCCTTGATTAGGAGCACTTGATAAAAAAGAAAGCAGAAAAATTCTTGTCAGGTCCGCAAAAATGGCCTTGCTAACTGCAAAGCCTTGGAGTAAGTGTATTAGAGAGGATGGATAACTTGAATCATTTGATTCAGCATAATATTCCTTCTGTCTGCTCTGATCATCCAAGGGAACACAAAAGAACTTCTGATGGTAAAATGTTTGTTAGAGGTCACTGTGCATCCTTCCCAACAACCTCCTCAAATAACTATGCCTTTGGGAGTAGCACTTGTTGCCCCTGCTCTTGCACCTGCAAGAAGTTGTCCAAGCTCTCATCTCAGCAGCAGATATTCAGGATTTAGATACTGAGGAATTTCTGGGAGACCATACAGCGATTTGATTTTGTAGCCTGTGTCCGACTTTTCACAAGAGAACAGTTTGCATTGTGAAAGCAACTTCCAAAATGCTATTTTGTTGAGAGAGCCTCTTGAGCTGCAGTCAAAAAAGGCAACTTTCATCCCTCCTGTCGGGCCTACCATCTTCAAGGAGAAAAGCCTTGCTACCTGAGAGGAGGAGGGGAAAGGGAACAAATTAAATGTTACTACACCAAAGATAGCTATGATGAAACAAGTACAGTATCACTAAGCCAGCTGTGTAATGGGTTTTGCAACTAACTGGACTTCTGAGGAGCTATAGATGATTTTAGTTTTTGGGGGTTTTTTTGAAACATGTTCTGATGTCACCAAATATAATCTGTCATGCAAATGTTTAGTACATCACTACTTAGATTTGCTGGTGTTCCACATTTATGTGAATAGAGTTTCAATCAACATGAAGAAATGAGAAATATCCAAGGCTTAAAATCTTAAAAGGCTGACACACAAAGATGCATTGATTTCATGGTCTTTGAGATGACAGAGAATCACACTTGGAGGACTCCAAGTTTTTATCTGAAGAAAACTACATTAGTTGCACTTTACATAAAAGGAGCTTTAAAAGAAATAACTGCTACTCTGACAATACATGTGTGAAACACCAAAAAAAGCTGTGTATCAAACTGAAAGCCAGATGAATAAAGAACGAACGCAGAGGAACCTGAGTACAGCACCAGACTGACTCAAGTCAACAAATTCAGAATTAAATATATCTAGTATCATCTTTTTGTGTGCACTGATAAACTGAAAATGATCCTCCAGCATCAGTTACCCAAAAATTACATTGCTACCAATGAGAGTAAAGAATCAAGTAAGGATAAGAATTAAAAGGTGTATTTTAGAAGTACATTGGACCTGACAGATGATTTCCCCCCTCCAAATTATTTTATTTATTTGCTCATATAAAATATATAAGATATACCACACCTTCTCCATTACTTGACTAGGAAATGATTAGGTGATTTAAAAAAATACACAAAAAATTCTCCAATGTTCATACAGTACATTAAAGCTCTGAGATAACTACTGGCTACATTCCTGTCTTACATGACATCAGGGGTTTATTGTTCTGCCTCTAGTAGAAAATACATTAACAGATAATGACAAGTAGAATAAACATTGGAATTCGAACCCTGATAAGGTTTTTTTGGATAGGTGAATTTATATTCTAAATCACTTAACAGCTTTCAACAACGTGCCAGTCTTCCTGCTATCGGTTTAATTTAAAAAGGGGATTACTTTCTTACTCTTATTGGAAAAATACAACTGAGTATCTGCTTGACTGTGAGTAACGACACTTTCAATGTGATAGGGACATTTTCCTCCACAAATTAATACGTTTAACTCTGAAAGTTATTCTGTCAGCCTACAGGTTTTATTCACGGTTTGCATCACGCTCAGAAATATCCATGTTAAAAATTTACTAATCAAATTATTTGAAGAGAGAAAAACCAAGAGAAAAATCATTCTTGTTCTTCATTAGGAAAAAAAAAAAAAAAGCTAATCTGGCTTTCTATTGACACAAGTCCATTTTATTCAAAATCAAATGGAGTTCGTACATGTTCAGATAGATCATTTAATTTTTAGTCTACTCACAGTTATGTGGTAAAAGTCTATAGCTACAGTAAAATTGTGGAAGTCTATAGCTGAAGAAGAAAACTGGGAGGTGGGTAGGTGCTAGAAAAGGATCATGGTTATGCTAAGTCGCACAGTGAGAAAGTCACAAGATGAAAACCCAAGGCAGGAAGTACCACTTACAAAGATGTGTCCTCACCCCTCCCTACCTGAAACAATGCCAGGATCAGACATCTGAACCTCCTTTATCCTCCTGTAGCATCTCAGGTCTTCCTCTGAAAAGATCAGCTACCAATTTAGTGTATAGAATACGATTTCTCTTGGAAAGAAACCACCTAATTTATACCTTCATATACTATCACAAAAGAAGACTGCAGTCTTCTGAGAGAAAAAAAATGGGAAACAGTAAAACAAAAATATCCAGAATTATCTACTTTCTTATTTTATATTTGCAAATTGGAAAGGGGTGGAATATTTGACTTTGGAGTCACTGCAAATAACTAACAAATAAGGCACTCACTGTATCCACTGCAGGACCTCTTCTTTGTCAGGGGAGAAAAAAATTCTTCAAAAATAATGAAGCCACTTATATCTGAGTTCTATAAAAACACCCATATTTCTCCAAAACTTAGCGCTAACTGAGATGAATCTGGCTTCACTGCTTTCTAATAGCTAGGTTTTGTTTACTGGAAGGGGACGTGGGGAGGGAGAAAGTGATTTTGATTTATGTACCTGCAATCATAGGATGGAGAAAAAGAAGTCTTCAACTACAATCCCCAGTTCTCAAAATGAATCATTTGCTGGTTACAGTTGAGTGGAGACTGATTTACCACAGTATAAAAAATAAAAAAGAAAATTACTTTTCAGAAAAATGTTTACCAAAAATGCATGGTAAACTCATTTTCTTGCTCTCCACTACAGTAAAGAAAACAAAAATGGGGAAGACATAATATTAAGTATTAAATAATTCAGCATTCTGCCATGTTGTATATCCAACCATTGCCCAATCCCAGTGAAGGCACAATGTTTAAGAGTTAAGGCAGGACTTTTATGGAGACACCAAGACAAGAGAGTGGCATGAAACCTTGTGCAGCATATTGGGCTAATTTGTAAAAAAAGACAGACTTCTTGCATAATAAGGTGTACCTCCAGCATCTGGTTGTCAGTGCGCCTCTCACAACAGTATTAACAGGAAAGGAAAGTATAATTTAAGAAGGAGAAAAGGTGTTTGAAGCACAGAAGTGATCCTTAGTTTTACCAAAGATGAATGCAGAACCAGAGATAAAGTCAGAATTACTTTAGACTTTTTTTGGCAGTAACACATTTATAGTTAATACTAACACTAATTAATAATTATGATTGGTTCTGTGAAAGCTCTAAAATCAGGTTCAATCCTTCCTAAAGAGCAGTGGTGACTGAACCTCCCCATGTTCAATGAAGAAGGCTGAGGAAGTTAAGTTAGCCTTTGCCAGAGGCTAGGAGTGTGAACATGAACAGTTCTTTTCCCTCTTTAATATTCATTTATACAAGTCAAATTCTGATCCCATTTATAATAACATAAATCTAGAATGACTCCCTTGCAGTCACTGGAGTGAGTTCAGATTTACTGCAGACTCTGTAAATAAGAACAGAATTTAGCCCATACACATTTAATTATCTTGTCTAACAGATTATATCTCTTGATGAAAGAAAAACAAAACAAAACAAAACAAAACTGCCTCAGACTTGGGAATGAGCAATAAAAAAGGTAGCACTGAGCAGCTCCTGCACCAGCAGGAAGGTCCCCAGGAAAGGTAGGTAAGTACAACCTAAGGGACAAACCTATTTCTTTATGTTTTTCTGGAGATCTTAAATTCTGTCAAAAGTATATTCAGCTCTGATAAATCGTAAATATACTGTAGACTTGCTCCATTTCCTAGGTGTGTTGCTGATTGTTAGTAATTTACACTCAAGATATAGCAACGATTTGCCATTGGCTTGGGGGAAATTGTTTTGCTGCCTATGATTTATAGCTATGATTTGCCTAAGAGTTTTATGAGGCAGTTTTTCCTGAATATGCCCTCAGTGAAAGGCCCCCAAACAGAGGCAGCTTACAGAGACCCTCAGACAGCATCTTATTTCTCCTTCACCCAAATAACAGGAGACTGTTTAAATTTTATATTACTTTCACCCTTTTTCCTCTTGCTCAAAATAAATTAAAAAAAAAAAAAAAAGAGAGCACACCATGAGGTAAGGCAATATTGACAGTATATTGACTGAAAGCCAGGTTTTCATGGATTTCATGATATGTAGCACATGCCTGTCTCGGCATGATATATCACAGCATTCTCGGTGACAGTGACATACCACTTAATCTGGGCAAGGTATAATACTTGATATCACAAGATACAAGTGATACCTGGTTACATCTGCATCTCATGGGAAGGCACATAGACCTTACAAAGCAGGAAGGTCTGATGATGGGTGGAAAGTGCCAAAATCTCATTTCTGAGTACTTGAAGCTACTGTTAAGAAGGGTCCATTACTTTGTCAAAAATATGCCCAAGAGGATATTCTGTGGCCTGTTACTGCTGTGTTACCTGACTAGGGAATAACATACCTCATCAGACATGTTTTGAACCTAACTCACAAGAGAGCTCCAAACAGCTCTCAGTATTGTTCTCATTTTCTGTAAACTACTTCCCTTCCTTTTTTTCTTCATCAAGTATTTTCCCCAACACTTATAATCAGTTTTTGAAAACACCTATGGTCAAAACGCTATCTGGATATTCACAGATGTTCTATTTTTTATTTAATTAGCAGATTCCCTTATGGTATTGATTACTTTTTAGTGGTGTTGCATTAGAACTTCTGAAATAATGGGATCCCAGTATTGTGCTGGAACTTGGAAAACACAGAACAGACTAGTTTATTATAGCTTAACTGTAGTTACATGTTTAACTTCCTAAGGTCAGCACCAGAAATGCAGCAACCAAGCTAGCAGTTGCTTATTCATTTTCAACACTTAAGTGGATTTAGAGGTTACAGGTAATTTGTTCCAAAATTATTTGTCCAGATCCCTGTCTTGCACATACGTTCTCAAAACATTCCATAGTGACTAGTGACACTCAGTGGCTCATTGAAATCACTTCCAGTGACCCCAATAATCATGTTATAAAGGTCAGATGATGTCTATGTGTCACATTGGAGTGCCAAGACCTAAAGTACTTAAAATCAGCACTGCAAGCAAAAGAATCACTACACACTGAATGTTTCTCTTGCTTTGTTAGGACATTAGCTAGATACATAAACAAACCAGGTTGCAGATAAAATATCACACGTTTTCATGATTCAAAGAATCATAAGGACATTATTTGTTTAGGAGTATCTCGAGCATATATTTGGCATCCTACTTTTCTCAACACCACTGTTCTGCTTTGTAACCTGAGGTGTGTCACTCATCCTCCAGACCCACTTAGTCTTATCTTGCCAGCATACAGGCAGCACCATGGGCCTGAAACATCCAGCAGAGAAGGAGGCATTTACCTGACTCAGGTAGCCTCAGGACCATGCATCAACCTACATGAACGATTCAGCACCTTCTCAGAGTTTTGCTTTAGTTTCTGCTTGAAGTTCAGATTTCATGTTCAAACAGAAGGAATATTGATTTATATATTAAACACAAATTTCTCTAACTTCAACACTACGCAGTCTTTGATCACATATCATTCCCTCAAACTTCTAAATATAAAATCTTTGGCTGAAAATATCAACTCTTCTCTTATTTCTGAGAGAATAGAGACATTGTGAACAGTGGCTAAAGACCACTTCCCACTTTGATCTCAGTAGCTGAACACCTTAGCTCTGATGTTTGGCAGAGCTGCATGGGAGCACGGTGTTCAAAAGACCACTGGACACTTGTTTTGTTGCTATGCAGTAAAATTACTTGCTTTTATTCACTTATTGCTATTAAGTCTAAGGGAAAGTACACATTTAACTTTATGCAGTAATGCAATTTGTATTCTGCAAAACCAAAACAAACAAACACAAAAATCTCTTCTCACGACCATAGAAAAAAAACAGGGAAAAAGAGGAAGATGGAACATTCTGCAGTAGTTCCCCAGAGCATGAACAAATGGCAACATTGCAAACATTGCAAATACTGACTTTTCTTTTCACAGATTTGGCAAGGTATACCACAGCAAGTTGCTGCACTTGCCCAGCTGAGAATGAGCAGACAGTAAAAAAGGTAATTGTTGTATCTGCCAGAAGAATCTTAGGGTGTAGATTCAAAAGGATCAAAGCAGATTAGGTTTAGGAATACTTGTGAATACCAATGTTGTCTGCTATTGTAGGTGAATGCAAGAGAGGGATAAATTTATGCTGAGACTACATATAGATTCAGAAATTTGGCTTCTTACATATATATATGTGTCATTCACTTCAGTAAGTCCTATTTACATTACCTGTTTAAGGAACTACCCTTTTCCTTAGAGGAAATACTCTGTTATTAGAGAGTAAGAATTTATTTTTCACCATGCCATCTCAATAGTATAAAATGTATAGTCCTAACTATAATTTAACACTGTTTCTAAAAATATTTGCATAAGTAGCAGAGTTTGACAGATCAAGTGCAAACGAAGAGCTGTTGGCCCCATCAAGGTGCCACATGTCTGAGTTAATCCATGCTTATAGCCACAAAAAAACAGAGATGAGAATATGTTGCAATAAATATTGACACCATCAGCTCTGAATATCAATTATATATATTTCCCTTTAAATAATTTTTAATCAGTGGTAAACCACAAATCACCTCCAGCTACCATTCATAAAGCATAGTTTTCTACACTCGGTATGCAACAAATTCATTTTGAAGCATGTCTGAACTTTTTTGTCATGAGCATCAGACTGAATGCCTGTAATAAAAATGACAGGTAAATAAGAATAAATGGTTTAACGTTAGCAAGAAATAGGGCTCTGCTGTTTCACCTCTGATGACAGAATCACAAGTTTAGCTCTCCCCTGAAGTTAAATGCAATGTTCTCCCACATCAAACCTTTAACACCTCTTTTTTTTTTTCCAAGATTGCAGCAGCCCAAATGTAATTTGAGGGAATTCACGAAACGCACTTTGTAAACAGATATTTATTGCCTGCAAGATAAATAGTCAAAATACATCAGATTTATTGATGCCTTGGGAATAGGGTATTATGGCAGTTTAGAAAGGAACTGTGAGCAAAATCACTGCAGGAACTGAATGTGGATCGGCCTGCATGGTGAGTGGGAAAAGCAACACAACAGGAAATATACAGGATACAAAACGTTTAGGATAACATGACTAAACCAAATGCACTGCAGCTTTTGTAGCAAAAGTTCAACAGGAATATGTACATCAAATGCCTAGAATTATTTTTTTTTTAATTATTTCATACATTAAGGGAGAAAGAAATACTTTTGCAAAGAGGAGGGGAATAATCCATTCTACTTGTGCACTTTGGCAGGGTTAGTAGTAAGATACTTATATTTTAGCAGGTGAGATTTAGAAAACAGTGAAAACCTTCTAATAGTAGGAACAGCTAAGCCTTAAAATGGACTGCCTAGAGTAGAATTTCCAGTTGGAGGTTTTCATTGGGATGTTAGACAAATATCTGTCAAAACTGATACAAATAGACTTGATTCTACTTCTTGATTCTTCTCAGACTTGTTTCCCATTATTCTATGAAACATTTGCAAATTGCTTTTTAAAATTTACTGTTAGAATTGTATTTTACATTTTAAATAACATATGAAAACTCTAATGCTGCAAAATGAAAACTTGGACCTCATTCATTTTCTTTTATGTATTTTAGCTGCCTCTAAGACCACACAAGAAGTAGTACCCTTATTGATTACACTAAGCCAAACTGAAATGCAGAAAACTCTAACCTGTCAGTTGTGAAGCAAGAAAGTTATGGTGTCCTAATACCACAGGGTCGATACAATGACCAAGAATTTTTGATATTAAGAGAACTGCAACACTCCTAGCAGTGAAGGAGTGATATGCTGCTGAGTTTGATCTTGTCACTGACAAAAGATTTTAGAAGAGCATGTGAGCTATATTTTCCCCATAAATATATATACATTAGACACTTGTGCAGAAAGCACACTGTAACAACACTGCAGAAATTTCTATCCACTCTCCTCACTTGTAACACAGAGAACATCAGGAACTGTCCTCTCCCTGACCTGTCCAGCCCATATAAAAGCTTGCCTCAGACTTCCTTGATTCTTTCAATCCACCATACTGTATTCAGCATGTAACACTTACCTGTTGTTCATTTGTCTACTATTTTACTTTTAAAATATGCTTTAAACATTGGTCCACATAAGGGAATGATCTTAAGGATATTATGTACAAACAAACTCTTTATTCACAGGTTGCAAAGACCTCTTATATTAACAAGCACCCCAATAAACATTATCTAGGTCCATGGGTGTTTATTACATCAGTTGCCAGTGCTTCTGAAAAATGACTGAGGTTTTTCAATAATTGTGTACAATAGTCCATAACCCATTTTAATTATTTTCATGAGTTTCCAAGAGCATGGTGTCTCCTTTTGAAAATTTTAGAGGGATTAGGTATATTTTGCATCTTATGGAGCATCAACTAAACCTCAGTGCCTAACAAACAATCTTTACTAGTTATATTCACCCTCCTTCATCTGGGCCAACAAACACAATGTGGAAGAAGTATATTAACAGCATAACTGAGCCAGTGTGAACTTGAGCTGGTTGGTATCATTTCTGTAAAAGCTCTTCCTACCCTGCTCACCACTAAGCTATGTGTCTTCTTACCACCTATTCCTTTATTTGAAATTTTCACACAACAGTAAGAGCCAGAATACTCTCAAGTTGCATTTTGGAAGTACACTCTACTCATGAAAGAAATTTGTGATGAAGAGAAGAGTCAATTGAGTACAAATCATATTGAACTGTGGTTTACTGCACAAAACAGACAGACATGAAGGGAACATGCACAGCCTCAATTTGGGCATCACAGTCAGGCCAGTTGTCAGCAGAGAGAAATCATTCATTTCCTAGGACCACAAAGCAGGCTCCTGCCCAAGGTGCTTTGAACTGTCCTCTAGGGTAATACATCTTTTTCTACCAATTAGAGAGGAACCCAGGACTAACTAACTAATAGTTTATTACCTCAGTACATCATATAATTGGTCTAATTTTCATTCAGATCTTTACAACAGGTTAGACATGACAAGTTATCAACAGCCACAGCTTCCTAGAAGATATTTGTTTCTTCTGACTCTGAAAATCATTTCCACTCTTCTAACACTTGATGTGTGCAGGCTCCCCAGGAAAGACAAATCCATGTGTAAGCAGACTGTTTGTTTTGAATTAGGAAAAAATCTTCCTTGAGTCATTCTTCATAAACCAAACAGATGACATTAAAGGAAACAGTGGGTAATCTCCTTTGGCTAAAAAGGGTAATGAACAAGTGCCAAAAAGATTTTCACTGATAATACAAACTGATTTGGAACAGGCTGGTTGCACTGTGACCTGACTGTGGTAGACTGGTTGGTGTTCATTGCTGTGTACCTAACTTATGGGCCATCTCCTAATGCCTAGAAGCTGCTCTTCATGGGAAATATATCTGCTCTACTTTATAAAGAATCCTTTAATGAGATGCCTAAGAATCCTTTAATGAGATGCTTGTATCCACAGGGGTGGTTTAGAGAGCTCCTCCAAAGTTTTCTGCAGCTCAGGACTTCTGACCCGCCCTGTCAGATGTTCACCCTGCATAAATAATCTGTGCAGCCCGTCAGTATTGCCTCAGCAACAGTCCTTCCTGTGCACCTGGAAGGTGCTTTCCACCTGTGAGCAAAACCTGACTTACACCATCCAGCTTTCCACAGCCAGCCTGACAAGCTCCCCGAATTGGCTAGGGGCTGGAGCTTGGAGATTAAGAGCAGCAGCACAACTTCTGAGTAATCAAACCAAAAGCCAAGCGTATAAAGATACCCCTACAATGTCCTGCAGTTTAGGTGATCCAACCCATTAGGAAACGGGGATTTGTAAGTGATTCTTTTTATAGCAGAGTTTTTATTTTAGTTTAAAATGAGCAAACAAAAGATATCAGTAAAGACAGAACAGAGTAAAATTTGAAATGTAAACTGAGAAATAAATTAATAAATAAAGAGAGTAATGTCATGTTCCATGTACCACTCAAGTCCAGACCTGGCTAGCCCATCCCCTGGCTAGCCAGAGCAACTGCCCAGGCATTCTAACATAGGGAAAAATGCCCTTGTGCATAAAGAATCCCTTCACAGACAAAATTTTGAAGATGGACTTTGTCATTTAAGGGAAGTCGAGACAGAAATTTAATTTCTATGATTTTTAGTTTCTCTCTTCACAATGAGAAAGACCCTTTTTAAGACCCTTTCGTTTGCTTCAGTCACCTTGAGGTGGAATCAGAACAGGAATCTGAAATGCCAAATGACCAGAAAAAAACCTGCTCTTGTGGTACTCCAGACCACACCAAATGCAAAGAGCACAAAATGCTCGTTTTCTTAAGTCTCTTAAACCCACTTCCACCCCAAAGAGCCACAGAAAAGCCTCAGATAAACATCCAGATATTTGATTGTTTATTCAAACAGAACACTTCACAGGTTTTTGGAGACTAGCCCATCACTAAAAGCTTTCCATACCCAGAATCCAAGAGCTTTTGTCTCCTTCAAGGCCATGATCAAATACCGGTGGCTTTTTCCTCTTGTTTTCAGATTTCATCCAGCAGACAAAAATCAGACAAGTGCACTGTATCATTCAGGTAACTTTTCTTTTTGGAATTTACAGATTAACATAAACAAAACCAAATTGTAAGTGCAGACCAAACAAGTCACACAAAGAGCCCAATGCTATAGGTCAAATTCCATTCCTGCAACAATTTTACCCAAAACAGATGTATAACCAACCTTACAAAAACATGTGGGTCCCTATTTTGGCTGCTGGTTAAGAACCTCCTGGGCAGTCTATTCCTGTCAAGGGCAGAAGTAGGATACTCCAGACAAAAAAAAAAAAAAAAAAAAAAAAAAAAGGGGACTCTCAGAAGCATAAATGCAAAACTTATTAACTGAACTAATTCTCTAAGTACACAACTAATTCTCTAAGTACACATGGACAGTGAACAATATTGATTTTAGGCATATTTGGTATTTTAAAGTAATTGGTTTTCCTCTAGCACAGCTCCCCATCCCCAGAAGCTTTAAATAGAGAATGATGCAAAGATTCAAGCCTAGGATTATTTTTCCACAATGCACTAGACTTTCTAGATGACTCTCAAATACCTCCAGATCATGCATGTGACTCAGAATAGAGTAAAAGATATTTTAAAATTCTGATTTCTGCAAAAGCTACTCAGTGAAAATCTGACATTTCAAAAAACTATAAACTGAAAGACCTATAACAGATAAAACTAAAAAAACAAACGAACAAAGAAAAAAAAATCCAAAAACAACAAACAAACAACAAACAAGTGAGAAGGAGTTTATTATGGGCATGTCTGCAAAGCACAACAGCATATCTTCTATCCCACCCCACCCTCACATCATAAGCTCACTAAGAGGTTAGTTTCACTGACCAGCTTCACAAAAAAATCCTCAAATCCACAACACAGGCGTGGCAGAGAGAATCCTCCCCCAAGGGGCAAATTCCTTCCTCTGGCCAGGGGCTGATAAAAGCATTAAGAGGCCCAAGAAACAGTTCTGTGCTGTGAGTGCTTTTGGTATATGATCCCTGCTACTCCAGAGGAAAGATCTAGAGTATCTCTGAAGGTCTCTTAATGTTTTTATACCTTCACAAACACTTTCCCAATGGAAAGTGAAGACAGCAATTAACAGGAAATAGAAGACATGCAGCATACTGCATGGATGCCTGCTAGCAAACATGCCAAGTCTTGCCTCTTTCAGAAATTTACCAGGAGAAAATTCTGCATCACAACATCACTGTTTGTCTCAGTATTAGATAACCTGGAGTTAAGGGCTAATGTGGCTTTTAGGCATACCAAATTGAAAGGCAGTTGTCCCAGTTCAATATGTATTGAACTGGAGAATAAAGATCACTGAAGCATGAAGGGTATAGCATGAGAGTAGCTATGAACTTAATTACTTGAGTAATTGAATGAGAATATACCCCACCCTAATTATAAGCAATAACATTTTTAAAGTAAACTAACTAGAGGATGTCAATATATGATAATCAAAAATATGCAGCATAGATCTTGGATTTTGTGAGATCAATACATCTCCTTTTAGTGGCATCTAAATTGCTTCCTTTATATGGGTCGCTATATCATCCTTTAACAACTTCCACCTAGCCCCACCAAAGAAAAAAGAAATCTGAATTGACTGGTGTTCATGATTCACTCTGCCAGAGTGGCATTTGGAAGCCTCCTGTCCTCCCAAGGTGCGGCTCTTGCTGCAAATCCAAGCGCACTCAGGTGTCCCATGAGACAGAGTTCTTAGCCTCTTCCATGGGGTTCTGCGATCTCTCTTCAGGAATGAATATCTTGCATCCCTTTTGTTAATGCTGACAGTGTAATTTCTGTTACAGACGAGCTTTCCTTACTTAAAAATGACATTTTTTTTCTTCTTTATTTTTATTTTTTTTTTTAGAAACTGCTTCAACTGTACTGACTTTGTTCAAGGTCTATTACACACACACAACATCTTTTCAGCCATACAGCCGAGACAAACCCTTCTCTAGAGCCTGGGCTGTCAGCCCAGACTTCTTTCCTTCTTCTTTCCCTCCTCATATTTTTGTTTTGTTTGCTTTATTCGTGATTGCAAGAAAGAATAAGTAAGGGGAGGGTTTAGCCTCGATTGCCCTGAATCTGCAAGGGTCAGAGGTTTCAGATCTTCCCCTAATCGATGTGTGCGTGCCGAGTTCCATAAGGGACAAAATGCTTTATGCTCTCTCCGAGTGGTGCAAAAGCACAAACCTGGTTCTCTCGAATAACAAAGATTGCTTCTGAGCAGCTTTTCCCGAGGCACCGAGTGATGTAAAGGATGATCGGCAGAGTGCGTGGCTCTGAATAAATGAATAGCACACATATGTTCTTTTTTTCCTTTCTTTCTCTTTTCCTTTTCCCCCCTCTCCTCCGAGAGGCTTTCCAGCCCCGTTTCAGAGCGCTCACTTGCAGAGCAGCACCTGCGTTTTGCTGGCTTTTTCCAGGAGGCCTGGCGGGCTGACACTCCCACGGCGAAGGGCTCTCTTAATAAATGTTTCTGAGGCAAAAAGCCATTTTTTTGGGGCTCGTTTCCGGCGCGGGGGCCCGGAGGGCGCCATCCGCACGCCCACACTGCCACCTGCCGGCAGCGGCCCAGCGCGGCCTGCTCCTCCCGGCGCACGGGGCAGCAAAAAAAAAAAAGAAAATTAAGTCACCCTTGTTGCTTTGGAAGGTGAAAGGCTTCGGAGTGGTATCCCGAAAAGAGACGGTAGCTGGTTTTTGCTGTTAATAACCCGACTTGCTGAGTGTATCCAGCGGAGACAGCCCGGCTCCCCACCCGTGTCCAGCCCTGAGGAGCTCCGGCAGCTCACATCGGGCTTAGCAAACAGACGGCTGCCTAAAAATCATCTCCAGTCATTGGCAAGCGTGGCTGGAGACCGTATTTACTTTTTAAGGACATTATTGATCTGCAGTTGAACAGCGGTCATCCGTGTCGTTTATCCCCTTCACCACTCAGAACTGTGCCACAAGTTCCCCGTTAGATGGAATTAGATCATTTGGGCATTTGCCAGTTCCACATGAGTTGCTTTAACTCTTCTACTGCCACACTGCCCTTCCCATGCCATGATAGTCCTGAAAAACCTGCGGGATCCTAGCACTATCCTGAAGTAGTGGTGCCTTCTCAGACACCAGAAATCCAGAGGTAATTGTACCCTAGCTCCTGATCTTGGAACAGTGATGCATAAATCAAGCCATGAGCCAAAACAAAAAAAAAAACAAACAAAACAAAACAAAAAAAAAAAATTAAAAACCCAAACAAAACTAAAAATCAGATCTCTCACCATCTCATTGCCACAGTCACATTCACACACTTCAAGACTTGTGCACAGAATTGTAGAGCCATAATTTAACCAAAGCACTTGAATTATCACCGAAAAAAACAGCCATGGCTTGTAAATAGAATTTCATTTTAAACGTGTTAACTGATTTTGCTTTTTGTGCGCATTTGCGTGAGGAAAGTTTTCTCCGCTAAAGTGTTTACAGTAAACAAAGTTGAGGCCCACTACTTCAGTTGGCAGATGAAAAATCAGATTGGTATTCCACAGTGAGCTAAATCCTTTTTGTAAGGAAAAGGAAAATTCTCCCTTCTTTTTGAGGCAAATACTATAGAATAACACTGTTTCTGACCAAAAATTCTTAACAAAGAAACCAGTGAAAAAACACACATCAAATTATTGCAACAGATCCAGTAGACCTTCAAGGCTTACAGAATATACAATTCATTATATTTAAGCTGTCAGATACAAAAATAACATCAATACCATGTAATTCAGGTGACCAATCATGCAGCCAAAGTATCTTAGCATTTCACAGGATGACAACAGGGACAAATCAGATAATGATTCACAGGCTAAAATGTGCTTTATGTTTACAGTTAAAGCAGTACAAAGGAAAAAAGAAAAAAGAAAAAAAAAGATAAAATAGATAAAATAATCTTCCACAAAAATCTCCCCAGAAAAGAAATTGCAGGAAAAACATTCTAAACGTTCTTCAGCCAGCTTTAACTGTGGCTGCTTCTATGTGAAAAAGCAATGCTAGTGGTTCTTCAACTGATTTGTGTTCAGGTAAAACACCTCCATCAGTAAAATGGTCACTGACCTTAGCCTATCATCCCTAGTCACAGGAACATCAGAACTAGCCATGCACAAAAGAGATTGCCCTTTCTGTATCAACTGCAGGTTCTTTACGCTGTACCCTGCATTCAGCACCTCCAGTACTGGACTTAGGGGGTATGAAGCTGGAGGAATTTAATTTCCAACTCATTCTGAAAATCCCTGTAATTCTACTAGACTCTCTACAGCAGTCCACTTCAGCTCAATAAGTTACCATTTAAACAAAAAAAAACAAAAAACAAAAAACAAAAACAAAACAAAAAAAAACCCTATGCAGTTTTTTACTGGTCCTACTTGCTGAGTAGCAATGCAGTTATCCAGAGAGGTTCTCTGTGCACTGTCAAGTTTTGGAGCTTCTGTGCAGTGACATCAAACCAGCAGCCTTGGCCACAGCAGCTCCTCTGACTGCTCATACATGGACTAAAGGGCTGGCAGTTATTACAGTAACATTTACTGCCCTCACAGCCATTACACACTCTGAGGGCAAGAAAGCAGACCAGTTGAAACATCTTCTTACTGTAATCACATGAACTGAAATCCCTTCAAAGTCACAATTTTTTTTTTTTTAAAAAGCTAAAAGCACAATACAAAATTATTCACCACCACCATAACTGTTCAAAAATAAACTCTCTCTTCAAAAATTCTCACCATAACTTCTGCTGGTTAAATCCCATGGGGGTAATCAATATTTCTTACTACCTTTTAGTATGCTACTCTTCAATTTCATGAGCTAACATCTGTGATTCTGAACTACTGATGGAAATAACTAGGATATAGAAGGAAGTAATTCCATGTATTTACAATAGCAGTGTCCTGGGAGTTTCACCATCTGAAAGTGAGTTGGTGTACAAACAGAATGTAATAAATACAGAGACCTCTTGAAGATCATTATGTAAGGAAGTCCCTAATAAATGGTAGACAAACTCTTGGCTCTCAGACATGTGCCTGCTCTGAATCTCAAATCTATTTTGGTTATGTGACATCAAAAATTATCCTTTTCTTGAGCTGGCTTAACAACAACGGTAAAACTACATGGATTTTTTTCCCATATGAGACTTGCACAAACTGTTCGAAGCATCTCATTTTTTTTCCTATAAAACTGTCTCAAGTATTTGAAAGTAAAAGTTCCATTTCCATTCTATATGTTTTAAATGAAGAAAAGGTTAGCAATATTTTAAATTTACCAGAGCTACACTATCCCTTCAAAGACCATAACATTTTGGAAAATGGACTATTTAGCAACTGATCTACATCCATTCTTAATTAAAATTTCAGTGAAAATAATCAGTGAACATTTTAATAAGAAAGAATATGGGTCGTTTTTGAAACCTGGCTAACAGAAATATCTTTCTCCCAAAAAATAAAGGGGAACAATGAGTTCATAAATTAAGTTTACCAATTAGTTTGGGTTTTTTTTCCCCAAAGAGCTTCAATAGAGGAAAAATTGCATATCAGAAAATCTTAGTATTATATTGCCAACATTTAAATGAATACCTCTATACCCTGTTAATTTCCCCAATCATCAGAAATTATATCATATTTCAGTTGACTGAACAAAATGTTTGTATTTCAGGTTTCATAAAATGTTTGGGCAATTTGAGTTTGTACACTGCCCACTGAAAATTTCAACAAATTCTTTGCACTGCAGAAATCAGCAAACAAACATTTTCAAGTCACAGAATACAAAAGCATCACGGGGGCAGTGCTCACTCCTGCATGGGAAATGGGGGTCCTCGGAAGTAGCCATTAGTAGTTGTAGGCAACAGGTTCAAAATTATGGTATAAAGTGAATATTCCATGTCAGTTACTTTTCAAGGCCAAAACCTACCATAATTTACCTAGGCAACATCCCTACAGTATACACTCAATTAGAGGATGACACAGCCTGTCTGGGGCAGAGCTTCTGCTCTGGCTGCTCAAGACTGTTTCAGGGAAAGGGAGTTCATCTGGAGATTTCCCTGTTCTTCACTTTAGATCCCCTGACTGCCAGAACTGCAGAGGTGAAGGAAAAATGAGCACAGAGTTCTCCAGTGTTATAGTTCAGGATTCTGAGAAAAGGTGCCTTACTACTAAAAGCAAGGTGTTCCCATCATTTGCACCATTATTTGTGTCAAGACTTAATTTGGCCCAGGTACTTGTTTTGGTCACTATTAGGTTAAATTGGACTCCACATCAGAAATATTTGGTTGCTCTTTGTTGATCTTCCTGGGAAAAGGTCATTGTGAAAATTAGCAGCAATTATTTTATAGCTATAAATATTTTATAGCTATTATTTATAGGGATAAACTATTCTTTAATAGATTCATAACAAAATTTAACACAGAAAATCTTCCAAATACAGCTCATATCAAAAGTGACCAGTAGGAAACAAACATCACTAAACCTGACTTGACTTTGCTAAGAGACACAGCACTGTAAATTTCCCTTTCTGAGAGCCTTCTAGCATAAAGGTCTGCATAAAAATATTCTTCAGAAATAAAATTTAACAGGGTATGATGTTATCCACACTGTTGTTTTTAGTAGTATCAAAAGAAAAAAAATATCAAACCCACAGATTGAAGAAACACAGTAAATAGGAAAAAAATATTTCATGATCTTGGAAGAACGGTATTTCTGCAGAAATAATTGGGCACCAAATTCACAGTAGACAGATACTAATAGCATTCACAGCTATATAAAAGCATGGCACCCTTTGGAAATTGCAAGATTTTGGCTTATGCACAAAGTCAGACATCTAAATACTTGTAACCAGTCAAATTTACTCATTTACACCAGTCTGATTTACTCATTTAAACCAGTGAAAAATCTGAAATCAATAATAATATAACATTTGGAAGCGCAGATATCTAGAGCATAAGAAGTTCAGGTACTTGTTTTAAGATTTCTTACAGATTCAACCCTGAAGTCATGAATGCACCAGACTTAATTATTTTAAGAGATAGCAAAAATATTGATAACCCCTCAGTTACAGAAGATAGACCAAAACCATGAACTCTGAAGACCGCCCCAAAAGCTAGAGGGAAATGAAAATAATTGATTTAATCACAAATTTATAATTGGTACTGTTACTTACAGACTGTGGCCGCTGGTACAATTGGGCTACTACACACCTAAATGAGACAGCATCCTCTCCTTTTTCTCATAATGGAATATGCTGTCCTGCATCTGTGACTAAACTGCAGGTCCTCTCCCTTTCTTCACCATGGTCTGGGTCAAAAGTATGCATCCTTACTGTACATTAATTCAAGTGTGAGGCATCCTGCTTGGATTTCCTTTAGAAAACATCCCAAGTGGTATCTGAAGAGTGATCATTGCAAGCTGTGGTAAATATGCTGGCCTGCGTAATCTAACAAGATTAAAGCCCCACCAACAACTGTTCCTGCTGCAAAGTTTAGACAACTTTTTCTGTTAGTAACTCAATGAAACTAATGGGGTCTGGATTCTTATGAACTTGTACTTGTTGGATCATCTAATGAGACCCAAAAGAAGTCCGTAATGCATTTGTGATGCCTTTCTCTTGTGCAGATTCCTAAGAGTATAATGTGTGAGCTCAGCTTGCAGTCATTTGACTAGCATAGCTGCTAGTATCAACTCCCTCTTCTTCCATACATTTTTGAAGCTCATGGACACTTCATTCCTTCAGAACTGCTCCTCTTCTGACAAATCTGGCTGAAGATTTCCAAGAGTTTGGACATCATGAGGATGGTCAGAAAGAAGAATAAACAACTGCAGAGATAGACACAATGACCTGCTCAGCCTCCTCCCTAGGAAACCAAGCTAAAAGAGAAAACATGTTTGCACAATTTTGTGCTGAGCTTGTTTCTGTCAAGTGGGTGGCTCTTAGTTTTAATGTAAAACACTAACTGAATTAAACCTACTTTGATTAAATACAAGCAATTTTGAAATGTGTGCCAGAGCACTGCAGTGCTTCTCAGCTTGGAGTTTTTAAGAGACTGACAAGAATGTACAGTATTTTTTTTCCAATCTATTTCAATTACACTTTTATAGTGGCAGAATAATGGCAAGATTAGTCTATTTTATCATGATTAAATCTTGATTAACATATTAAATAACCATTGTACACTAATTAACTCTATTAAATGCAATGTCCAATACATTGTTCTACTTCTGTAGACTTCCAGTGAAAAAGTAACTATCATTAGTATGGTTATTTCTTATAGAGTGTTTTTAGGATCTAACACAGAGTATCACTATGGACTAAATACCTTTAAGTATGATTTTGATAAGCTGTTTGGGAAGACTTTATTTTGAAAGAAATTTGCATGTAAGTTACAATATGAACAGAAATTATTTTAGAGAGCATTTCCAAACATGCCCTGTGCACTTAGGATATAAAATTTAAATCTATACTCTTGTTAGGAAAGCACGAAGTTGAATTTTAGATAATCTTCCAGTTCAATTATGTTAAGTGTCATTACAGTCCTTTACAGGATGCACAGATGAAAAGCCATTACCAGGGATTTGTCACTATTTCACAACTGTGAGCAATTCTGGGCAAGGCTTTTAACCAGCAGTTAAAAACTCCCTTGTGTCCACATCTTACAGTAACTTTTTATTCCAGTGGAAACACTTTTAACATCTAGTTTCCTCTGTCATGAGCACTCACAGGAACTCAGACATCTGCAGCCTGATTTCCTTGTGTTGCAAACGTCTTCTCAAAATGCAAAATGAGAACAGCCGTCACCATAAGCCAACATATTTATGCCAGGTTTTCAGCCAACTCTTAAATACAGTTGGGGGTTTTTGTGCACAAAAACATATGGACTGAACTGAAATGAATAAAAAAGATTTTAGAAAGCTGCCTATCCGCTTTATGAGATGTTGCAAATGTGCAATGGGTGATGACACGAAGTGCTCCAACTCAGAGTTGTCCAACTTGGGGCACTGAGCTGAAGCACTTCCACTTTCCCAAAGGTCACTGCAGGGACTCATGTACCTCCACATGCCAATTTAGAGACAAGGTGTAAAAACAAAACAGCAGAAGTTCTTGCTTTGATAGAAATGAGCAATAGTTGCATATGTTGCTTCCAATAAAAGGCACAATTGTACTTCAAGAAGCACGAAAGAACAGTGGGGATTTGTCCACCCCAGTACTGTGTCTTTTCCTACTTCTCTTGGTTCAAACCCTACAACATAACAAAATTACACTGTAAGACAGCAAGTAAGCTTCAGTTTGGTGTTGTATATCACCTTTCCAGATAATTGTATCCACACAAGGGAAAGTTAATGATGAGCAGAAGCCATCACTGTGTCAGGAAGCTGCAAGGTTCTGGCCTTTAGGCACAATGGGCCAGGAACTGGGGCTGATAACACACTTGGCAAGGTAGAGTTTCACCAGGAAGGTGGCATGTGCCATTGTCCTCAAGTAAAGCAAGGGCCAGGGATGGTAGCCGGGTTCAAAAAGGAGATCATGAGGCAATTTTGAGGTGATGAGGCAGGCCTGAGGACAAGCTGGGAAGTCAGATCAAGTCCTGTGAAGTAGCCAGGGCTAGACAAAGCCCTGTGGTCTCTGGGAAAGGTCCATGGTGACAAGTCAGGTCCAAGGTCAAACTAAGAAATCAGTCCATGTGTCTCAGTTCAGACGAACAGGGCCCTTGGCCAGGCACAGCTGTGGCTGAGCTGGAAAAAGACACACTGAAGATCCAGGGCTGCAGAGCCCACAGGTCGAGGATATGGTGTGAAAACCCAAATGACAGTATTTCACATTGTTGGTAGGACAGCATTGCATCTCTCCCCAGATATGATGCACCAGACATCATCTGCCAGTCACCTTCTCCATCTACCCAGAGTGCAAGACAGAAGTGAGGCAAGAGCAGGCAGGTCACCCGTGCCTTATAGCAGAGGCTTGCTCTCAGCAACAGTCCTGGATCCCCAAAATTCCCAGCCAGCACCAACACAGCTCCGTCCTAGCACATGGATTCATCCAAGGGGAGGGTCTCCCCCTTGTCACAGGATCACACAGACCTGTGCTCTCCCTGGGACCAGATGCCTGCACTCCTTTCCTCCCTTCATGTGATGCAGGAAAAGCTGTTGCACACACTGGGACTCCAGGACACTGAGAGGTCTGCCCATGTGGGATGCAATTATGTTGGATATTTTCATTCAGCTCAACAGAAATGTAAATGTCAGCAACAAATATCTTTGTCAGATTTCCAAAGAATGAACACTGTACTCACTCACAGACAAAAGGGATTGTTTCTGAACATGATCTCTGCCTTCAGGCTGTAGGACAATGCCTTTTTAGTGGTCTCCATCAAACTTTGTTTGAAATTATGTTAGTAACTGGCAGAATTTTTTAATTAGACCACCAAATGGCAACCTTAATGCACAGGATATACAGTCATTGGCTTTTACTTTGAATTTCTTTTATTGTCTAGAGTAAAAGAATCAGCAAGAAGAGGAACTGGTTACTAGAAAAGCATGATAACTACTCCAATCCCTAGCTATAAACATACAGTAATTAATCAATTAATGCAGATCACGTACGTCAGGGAAAAGATAGAGTATATAGGATGAAGTCAGCATAAAACTTTTGTATAGTTTTATGAATGATCTAATGTAACTCACTCAAGATACTTCAGATTTACAGCAATACATAAGCAGACAGTAGAATCAGAATTAAATTAAAGAGCTGGTTCATATTAATAATAATCTTTTAAAAAGAAGTAATTGTTTCTGGTGAACTTAAGACATTTTGATATTCATTGTTGAATAAAAATGCATCATGTCTTACCACAGTCAGAGCTGAATCAGAAAAACAAACCTATTCAGCAAGAGCCCTTAAAAATTAATTATGTATTCATGCTCATGTAACTTTAGCACATGCTTACAATTAGCCATTACCTTGAATGCATGTGAGAATAAGAAAAAAATTATTCTGAATTTAGGAATAAGTTAAAATGGTCACAAACACTTTTGGTCTCTTAATACTCTTTTTTTAAATGAGCTTTATCATAAAGGGCATTTTCAGGACTAATTAACTACTACTTCTGAAAGGGAAGTACTTTCAGACCCTCTGATGAACCATTTCATGTATTACTTACTATTCCTTGCCATCCTTTGCATTTCCAGTACACAAGTCTTTGGTATTTCTTCATCAGAATGTTTGTACATATATGTACATCTATGCATATTATACAAATAAATTAATTGTTGTCTGCAGCTGTGTAAAGTTTAAGAAAATTTAGCTCAGCTCAGAAGCCTTTCTTTTTAATTCTCTAATTCTTTATATATATTTATTAATGTTTCAATTCACAATCTGGGAGAAAAAAGTAATTGAAATTAATTTTAAAAGAAGTTGTTCAGAAGGTAATTCTGAGGGCATAAACCCCCTTTTGATATATGTTTTATATGAAATTGTTCGCCAGTTAAGCTCCCCTATCCACAGGCTTAAATTTCAAGTCCATGGAAATAAGTTATTTGACTCCTTGAAAACAATTCAACTGAATCAATTTCTAGTTATCTTTGAGCATGTTCTTTAAATTAAAAGAAACAAAAAATTTTATTATTCTATAACTGGCTTTCTGTCTGAAGAAAGTATCATGCATTTATAATTTTGAACACTGCTTAACTTCATATTTTCATCTGAAGACTTCCCCGATGTGTTTAGTTGTGTGGCATTGATTTCAGAATAAGCTTCTAAGTCAAGGCGTGATCAGTTATATAGACAGGCTCACTGCACTTTCTTATATCTGAAATATCCCTGGAGGCTTTTACCATTTCTCAGTGTCATAGATTTTAATCTTTATGGAGTGAAATCCAAAATTACCAAACACAAAGTATCTCTCACTTTAAGTACAGTACATGGTAATCATAAGAATCCCATAATCCAAAATACAAGATGCATATAGAGACTAGTCTATTGAGGTCAAAGTCCATCCTAAATTACATTACTCCAATATCATGAGTTCAGTCATTTGCTATGAATGTCCTTTCAAAATTCTTTTCTTAGAAGGAAAAAATATATATTCCGTAACAAAAACAAGATAATTAGATTTCAAACATATTTCATTTTTATATGCAATATTTTTTAGAAGTCATAATAATGCAAAATAAATTTAATCCCCCATATATAATGAAGCCAAATCAACGTTTTAATGTCTCTGAATGCAATCATAAGTGAAATCTTTATGCTTTTAATACCAAAAGAGGAATTATGACTGGCTTAGGCTAGAAGAACAAATGTTGGCTAAAATGTAGGTAAGCATTTTAGTACAAAACTTGTAAACTTATACTTCCTGGACGCCCATGAAAGCATCCCTGTAGCTCAAACTGACTCCAAGTTCTGTGACTCAGTGCATTTCTGCAGCAATGAGGTTAAATTATTAACCTGAACTGAATTGCTAAACACATGCACCTGTGCAGTTTGACCCTAATCACGCTGCTTTTGGATTGGAACTAGATCATACCTTGCTCACACCATCACAGACAATAACTGAAAATAAAAAGGTTAAAAAACCCCAAAACATATATTAACAATAAGAAAGTTAAAACTTGTTGAACTCTCTAGAATTTGTGAGGTAGGGTGGACAGGGAGATACAGGAGCTTCAGTAAATGGCAATGGATTCATATTTAAAGTTAGGTTGACACTGCTGCTAAAGCACAGGATTGGAATTCAGGCGTGGGTTTCATTGCTGCCTGTGTCATAGACACATAATGTGATTTTAGATGACCTGCCGTAATCTTTGTTCACTTAGATACCAACAAGAGATAAATTAGATCCCTATGGGAGGCAGATTCTTAAAACACCTTTCTCAGTCAGTGCAAACCTTACTCTGTCTCCAGTACTACAGCATAAAATGGGAATAAAGGCATCCTGCATGCACATTTTCCTCTTCGGATTTTCCACATTTCAAGGGCCCTCAGTGGTTCCCTTGTCCCTGTTTTCTTTGTACATCGCCTAGCACAAAATCTCAGGTTTATTATAAAGCCTAGGGACCTTTATTTAAAGTGATATACCAGTAAGTACTTAGCGCACTCTCAATACGGTCTCTACCAGAACAATTTCTCACGGCTAGCAACAACCTTTGGTAAACGATAACATGTCAGTGTACTCTCAGGGAATTTGGACAATTTTCTAATTAATTTCTGAACATTTGTAGCACAAACCAAGCATCAGTAAATTATGCTTAGAATATTTGGAACACTTCCAACCTCATTTTCTTCTCTTCTCCCTCTTCTTTCACTAGAAGAGGTAGATACGGTTAAAATCACACAACAAAAATATTTCCTTACAGAACACTTGCAGCAATTTCCATTTTTATAAACCTTATTCTTTTATGCTTAGGGTTTGTCCTCAGCTGATCTTGTTTCAGGTCAAGAAGTTACCCAATAAATGCAAGAAGCAGATATACTCTAGACTTCCTCTCTAAGTATAGTTCAATATAAAGCATGTTAATTGTAAAGTCCCTCAAGAGCACTTACGAGGCAGAGAAACACTTAAAGAAATTATTCATACACTTGTTTACATTAGTATTTATAGTGTTACCCTTAAAATGATCACTTCACCACATAAAATCCACTGTTCCTATAAAATGTTATATCGAAAGCAAACCAATCAAATAAATAATGCAGGACTGTTTCAGGCTATCTACTTTCACTGAGTCACAACCCTACTTAGGTCTGTCAAGTTTAATTCAGGACTTAGGTGAAAGGTCTTGGTGAGAGTCTCATTCAAAGTTCACATTGCATAGCTCACCACATGTTGGCAAGACATCTCCTTTCACAGTGCTGCAGGGAGAAAGGCCAGGGTTGTCCCGCTGTGGGTCCCAAACACAACAGCTTTCTCAAAGACCCATTCTATTTCCTGATTTGAGAGTTAAGGGACAGCACAGGGTCCTTTCTGAGAAATTTCTTCATCTAATTGTCAGGTAACTTCATTAAGAAAAACACCACCAAGACAAACTCTTCTGCCACAACTGATCGTGGTGGTTTCCTTCCTAAAACTCAGAGGTCATCTGCTCTGGCAGCCACAATTATATAAAAAGTGCTGCAGTACAAAACAAAGACTGAGGCAGTCAAATCAAACAACCAGATCCATCTAACCCAACATCACTCGTTTCAATTCCACTTCTACATTGAACATCCTCTTTACTATGGTCTAATGCTGCCTTCATAATACACCTCTCAGGCAGCAAGCACCTCCTTTCACTAGCTCAGTTACTGGGCTCAGTGTGTAGAGCCTGTAAAAGTCATTACGGCAATGTAATTTCTAGTACTTGCATTTTCACTATAGCAAAATCTCACAGGGATCAGACCCACTTATGGTCTTAACTAAAACTAGCCATCTGACTTAATTAACATTTAGAATTCATCAAACCTTGCAGGGCTCATACTGGGCTCTGGGGCAGCTTGGCAGTGCTCACATTGGGCTCCTGCTGGGTCTATGTCTCTGGTAGCAGTGTTTTTCCACCAGATGACACACTTGGTGTTAAAGCATAGGAAGAATGAAACAAAAAAAAAATCAGTTTCACAGTATCTCTACGTCACACAATGCACCACACAGCACAGGGAGAACAGAAGGCAGAAATAGCAAGAGCAGCAGGAAGTAAGAGAAACTCACATTGCCCTGATATATTTGCTCTATAAGTCGTAACCCAACCAACCTTTATGTCTCTGTAAAATACCTTTCTGTGCAATACAAATCCTGAATATATTTTCATTTCTCTCTATATGTGCATATTTATATTGAAAGCAGCATAAAGATTTGTTTCTCTGAAGGCACCACAGATATTGTAAAGGTTTCCCAAAACTGGGAATGATGTCAATAGGGGAACATGCTTCCAATTGGGCCATCCAAAACATCTGAATTTTTCAAGACCAAAGTTCTATGCTCAGAGCATCAAACACTGATGGACAGACAGCTGCTGCTCGTGGTCTTGGCTGCTTCAGGTGGGTCTGGAGCAGACCCATGGAACTAGATCTCTTTATGGCCTCTTTTTGCAACCTCATAATACATAGCCCTCACACAAGCCTGCTTTGCCTTTTTTCCTTCTTTGTACCCAAGTGGCAAGTTACCAAGTAATACTCAAGTAACCACCAGAGTCCCAGCATTATTTCAATGACCTTAATGTGTGATGGCTTGATTAATTGGACTTTATGAAGTGTTTTCTTTTTCTGCTCTACGCGAAAATGCAGCTGAATGTAAAAAACTTGTTTGCTAAGAACTATCATGAGATTAAGTACTTCCAAAATGCTTAAACACAAGGATATTGAGAAAAGAAAATGTCAGCTGTATAAATATACTTTTCCAAAGTGCAATATAAAGGCAAACATCAAACATTTAGCGTGAATTTCCCCTACAATTTGAGTTTTTACTTTCTTAAAGCTTCGAAAATTATTTTGTACTTTGATGTTCTCAGTTCCTCAGGGAATTATTATTGTTGTTAATAATTATTATTATTAAGAAAAGCACCATAAGCCCTACATTTTCTCATATTTGAAGACTCTAGTATTTTTAAGACACGAAGCCTGTACATTCTTTTCACTGCATACCAGAGGCTGCAGGCACTGAGAAGGAGCAATGCAAGTGCATGAGAAAGGCAAGAAATACTAAATTCCAACACAAGTCTTTCCTGTATTAATTTCCTACAGGACAAACAACATACTTGGTAGCAGTGAAAGTATGACAACTCTATCTATCAATCCAACCAAGTTTATCATGAGGTTTAAGCATTCCTTAACTGTCAAACTATAATGTATCCCTAGAAATAATAAACTGCATTCTGAACTATCTGCCAAAAGCACACAGGGAAAAAAAAAAATATACAAAAGATGACTTTCAAACCATAAATAATATTTTTGCAGTCATACTTGCATCCTTATTCCTGAAATCAATTTAAAAAACAATTGGACAGGGCAGCCTGGGAATAAAGAATCATTTGCCATTAGACTTTAATGTGTGATTACTTAGTAATGTAATTGAAAGCATGACTGTAGCACATTGCCAGCTTTCTATTGCCAGGAGATTACATCGTAAATGATACAGAGCATTTCATGTCATTTTTTTTATTCCATATTTTTTGTGACAAGAAGTTTTGCTTAATATTTGAATTTGCTTTTCTTTCTCAAATACTGGAGAATCAAAGGGAAGGAGATGGGGTGAAGGAGAGGTGATAGGTCCAATTCATCATTAACGTGAGAAAACATAAAATACTAATTGCCATGATTACACTGGCAGATTTATGGTGAAGGCCAGTGATATCTAAGCATATAAAACTGACACAACGATGCACCTTTAGGATTCTATTTTTGGCTGTGATTCTGTGAATTAGAGTAAAATTCAAGAACTAACTGTGCAGCCTATGTCTGTTGGAGCAACTTCCTAGAAATGTGTTGAGTTATACTGTCTGTACCTCCTGGAGACCTGACCCAAATCATAGTACTCCAGAAGCCTCAGGGTGGTTAAAGGCTTGATCTTCAACCAAGGTAGCCAGGAAAAGCTGGATGGGCTTTCAGAGGATTTGTGTCCTTTTCCAACTGCAGAGACCCTAGACCTTCATTAAGAAGCTGCACTGACAGCTACAAAAGAGAGACAGAAATTCAGGGCTCCCCCCCTTGCACAGAAAGCATTGACTTGGTGTTTTCCCTCTTTTGTCTTTACAGCCTTTCCCTCCAAGAACCCGGTGGCTTCAACAACTTCCACAACAAAAATTCCAAAGGCTCTACTGGTAAGAGAAGCTTGTTACCTCAGATCACCTAACATGGCTAAGGCATCCTGGCTATGTAACTCCTTCCTTCTCAAAGTCCATCTGGTTCACAAAAATTACTCTCAACAGAAAATAATCAAAAGTTCAAGTGTTTTTGGAACATTGGGATTTCTGTCCACATAGATTGGGGCACAAATCACACCTTGCTGGTCCTTGTACAAAGAACCTGTGTCACCCCATCCGCATGAGCCCAACCCCCGAAGAACTTGCCTGGCCCACCAGTCCATCTATACATACACCATAAACAAACATTATGAGAAAAATTCAGTAGACCACAGAGCTATCATCAAATACTATAGCATTCATATTTGATTGTTTGATGCCTTCAGATTGTCTAAGATATGCATTTCACATTTTAAGGGCAGAAGGTTTCTGGGATGTAAAACCCACTCTGACAAGAGAATTCAAGAAGGAACTGTGAGGAACTGAAATTTAGAGATTTTGTTTCCCTTGCAGCCCATTCTCACACATTTTTCATCAAAAAGCAGGGAATGGAGCTTGAGTAAGGATTCTGGCATTTGGCTCACAGGCTTTGTTTTGTCTTTATCCTATTTTACTGAATGTCAGATGACAACAGAGGCAATACAGAACTCCAAGAAGGGTGGATGTTTCAGAATAGGAATTATCATTCACAGGCAACAGTCTGTCTCCTCTGTCACACCACTAGCACTGAAACCAAGAAGGAAAGAATAAAACAATAACTGCAAGGTGGCAAGGTGCAGAGTCTTCCTTCCAGAGACTGATCCTGGGCTAGCTTTCCCTCCAGTAAAAAACATGACTGCATCTTGACAGGGGCCCTTCAACTATAACATGCAATTCATTTTTCAAGAAATTTTTTTTATTACAAGACTTCTTATAAAAATCATTTGCTTCCCAGCTGCTTTTACATAGTTTCTAAACTGTTTTCACAGTACTGAATGATTGGAACAAACCAGATTACTTCCCTCTAATTTGTCCTAGTGACCTACCATATACATTAATAAAGGGGTATTTTTTTCTGTCTATAGCTCTGTTTTCACTGAAGAAAGCTATGCCAGTTGCATTAAAATACTTTTAACCTATTCGATTCATGACAGTGGAAGTACCAGAGCCTTCTGGGCTTTGTAATATAATAGCATCCCTTTATCACATTGAATGGTTTATTGGAACCAGCTTGTACAGATGATTTAGGTTACCATAGTGAGACCACAACTGCAGGGCTCCAACCTCTATTTGGGGACTCTTCTGTAATTTTCACTGTTTCCAGTTTGGCTTTCAAATGGGTTTGCTTTTTTGGGTGTTTTCTGTTTGTCTTTTTTAGGGGTATTGGGAGAGTTTGTGTGGTTTCTGTCTTTTTTTTTAATGTTTGCTTCTTTTTAACTATTTTTTTCATATAACTTCAGTTAGAATTTTCATTCTTTGCCCTCTTGGTGTATATATGTTCTTAAGATAAGACTTGGTCCAGATAATGTGCATTTTGTGAACACATAATGGCCACTCATTTTCATCAAAACAAGAAGTGGTTTTATCCAACATGAGGCAGAAAACTTTCCCAACTCTATTTTATGTAGAAATTCTAATATGAGAAATATTACTAGGACAAGTGTCCTCACTCTGTAGAAAAGGACAACCATATCAGAGATCTGAGACTGCACAGGGACTGGGTCAGCTAACAAACCTGGTGCCTTCATGTAGCAGCTGGCACGAGTCATGTGCAGCTAGCATGGCTCCTAGCATAAGTCTGTGAATTTTTACCTACCTTTTGCTGTGACAGACATAAATGAAATACTACCACACACTTGTCCCAAACAGTCAGTTTTGCTGTGCTCAGGGATCTAGATGGCCAAATCATGCAAACAACCTCCTGATCATCAAGAAGTACAAAAGTGTCCAGAGTTGTCTGGAGCAAGCAGACTACGAGCATCACCAAGAGAATGTGCATCCGTGAAAAAAATCCACTTAGCCTTTCCACCGTCATTTAGACTTAAACCATGACACTTTGGCAGAAGAGAGCATTCCTTCCAGGGCATTTAATGGAATCTCTGCAAATGATAATCTGCTGCTGATCTCATAATATGATTCTGTGTCTGGGTATATTAACATTCACATAGATAAAAGATTCTCTTTCAGCATACAGATGAGTCTGTAAAAACACAACTTTCTACAGTTTTTTATGATTACATTTACATATAAAAGCATTTTAATTGCAGTACAAATCAAGATTTACTGTGAATATGTAGAAAAACATCCAAGCAGTCTCTGTGTTACTTCAAAAATTTTTCGTAGATGGTTGACTTTCACAAACTTTAGTGTGAGGTTTGCACTGGTACCAAAGTAAGATTCTTACCTCAAAAATATGCAGCTGCCTCCTCTACCTTGAGCTGTTGAGTAGCATGGATTTGACTCAGTTTCATTTGCCTTGGAAGATTTCCTAAAAGCACTTGCCTAGTGTGCTTCTCCATCTCTTGAGTAATTTTGATAAGGGGCAGGCAAAATATAGGGAATTTTGGATCCTTTATGTAAAGATATTCCAAGATGGTGGGGGGAAGCGGGGTAGAGAGAAGATAATTTTGAGTCTGCTATTTTTTCCCCTCCACAAGAAAATTAGACAGTAGAAATGCCTGAGGCCAAACCTATAAGACTTGCTAAGCACTCCAGAGAAAGAGAGTAGTGAGGAGATGAAGAAGAGACTAATGATGACTTTCCAGAAGTATGTTGGTGGACAGAAGCAAAGTCCTTCAACAAAAGGACAAAAAGCCACGGTTACAAATAGCAACAGGGGAAATTCCAATTGTATATATATAAAAAACTCCTCACAATAAGCCTGTCTAAGCACTGAAACAGTTGCCCAGAGAGGCAGAGAACTTTACATCTCGAGGATTTCCAGATCCTTGTCTAAGTGCCTGAACATCCTTTTCAAAATTGAGTAGGGCAAGCTGAGCAACCCTGAGCAGGAAAGACTAAATGACCTTCTAAAATTCCTTTCAATCTAAATTTTCCTATGATTCTTCTGTTCCACTCTCAGAGGAAGGGTGATAGTAGGAGTATACAGTTACAGGCTCTATAGTCACTGATAGAAAAGTTAGTGGGTACTGTTGCTGGCACACAATGTCTACTGTCATTGAGAAAATTGTAGAAAATCAGCCAAAGAGACCAAATGACAGACTCCCACAGAACAAATTATTTCTACTGTCTGGTGTACAGTAATTATGTCCTGATGCAGAACCAGAAGAAATCTACATTGGCCTTGGAGAGGATATTGCTCTGTATCTTAGAAAATGCAATCACAGCAGGTACAGAGATGGATATTCACTAAATCTACAAGATCAAAAAAAGAATCCATCATGTGCACATTAAAGAATTTCAACAACTGTCCTTTCTTATGAAAATATTCACCTCACAATATTGTCACATCAACAAAGCTTGCAGTTTCTACTGTACAAGTGCCAGCTGTGACCATCAGATACCCAGATCAGAGCTAATCCACTCTGAACTCCTGCCATTTTCTTCCACTACTTGACTTCTCTGGATCAGAGGATGCAAATTGCCCTGGACTCCACCAAATCTGAGTAGTTTGTCTAATATGGACAAATTTCTTCCGGTGACATGCTGGTAAATGAGACCACAAAAAACATTATTCTATTGAACCCCCATCACATGTGAATCCAGATTCACAGAATTAGAAGGCAAAGATGTAATTCCAGTTGACCACACAGCCTCCAGTATGTAAATTAGATTTGGCTAGTTCTGTGCAACAGAGCTATCAAGTAAACTGGTGAAACATACCATAAGAAACCAGATACAACAGCCTGAAGTAAACTACAATTGGTTTGTCAAACTTTATAAATACAGTTATATTGACTGAAAAAAATTATCCCTGCCAGTTAGTCCAATTTGGGGAATTACTTGGGAATGTTACCTCATGACTCAGAAAGTTCTGCCATAGTTACAACACATGGAATGTATTAAGTGAACTCTCAAAAATTCTTGTGGGATTCATTTTTTATTACAGATCCTGACAGGATTTTTTATTTTCTCCCTTACAGCTTTTTGTCTTTTCCTACCCATATCACTGTACACAAGTGTAGACTGGTCCTGGAGAACTCTAACCTCTCTTTCTAAACTACCAAACACCACAGCTTTCCCAAGTTCAACACCTATAAACCCACCAAAACCTCAACCATATTACTTTGTGCTGATTTATTTCTCTCACATCTGAAGTAAATCAGTACTTGGCCATCTCTGGAACATGGTCTTACTGTAAAGAACACATCATTAATTAAGCAATGGCTGATTTGAATTATCTGGCTAGCTACAGAGAGGCAAAACAATCTCCTACAGTACTGGAACAGATGTCATAGGCCAATATGGTTTATCTATATCCACCTAGTCTTATTGAACTCTACAGAAATTACTCTCACTGAAGAGAGATTCTTTCAATTTTAAGATACAGTCAAGATGCCCAGAATATTTTGGATTATCAAAGAGCCTTCTGGCACATTTTAAATAAGAAGAGCAACATTAGCTTCAGCACCACCACTGAACTTGATAGTGGGAAATTACATCTAGGAGCTGGAACTGTATCAAAAAGAAATTCCTGTACAGCATCACTGCATGCTCTTAAACCACTGCTAGCTTTTGCCCCAGAGACAGGATATACTTCAATGATGTGAGAAGTAATCTCTGTATACTTTGCAGTTATGTTTACATTTCTTTCTGTCATTCCTCAAGATAAAATGGCACTAGCCAGAGGAAAGAGTATATTTCAAGAGTAGGGTCGTTTGTATTGGTTTTTTGGTTTTGTTTTGTTTGGGTTTTTTCCTCCATTTTTGTGTCCATCAGTCCAGTTGGTGGAGATTAGTATCTATTCTTCCTTCTCTAAAAAGAATTCCATGAAGTTGACTGCTATGGATAGATGCTCCTCATCCTGGTATCTGCCAGCAGCACACAGACAGAAGTTTGTCCCAATATCATAGAAAATTCTCTGAGTAAGGTTAGACGAGATAGTTGAATCTTCTCTACAGTTCCACTCTCAAAAAGTCACAGTCATCCCTATAATTGTTAGACAATGGAATAATTTCCTAAAAAAGTAGCTGCAACACTTTGATGGACACTGTAGAAATAAACTAGCATCAGGGGCTTTATTTTCTAAAATTTTTTTACATGTACTGCAATAAAATATTCTAATGAGAACTCTGGAGACATATATTTGTTGAGGAATATATGCTGAACAAACATCACCAAATAGTATTCCTTCAGTATGCTAGAAGAAAAGGAAAACATGTTTCCTTCATACACCACTCCAATTCAGTGTTCTATCAACTGGCTGCTATTGGCAGGCCTACTCTGGTAAATTTTTCCACTACTTGCTCCTGATACCTCTTCTAAAAAGAGGTAAAAAGCCAGAGCACTAATTTAAAACAAAGTAAATATCTAAGTCTCATACCAGATTGGTCTAATACACTTAGTTCGAGCACAAGTATCACCTTTTATGGTTTAGTTTAACCTGCTCAGGAAGAGGTCTTAGGTTGGCCAAAATCATATAAGCTACATACAAGGTACCAGGCACATTCAGGGACCAGCATTTCTATAGCTGGTAAAACATTTCTAAACAGCCAGCAACACCACATATTGCTGAACTCATGCTTAATGTTAATCCATTTTACAGTAAACTAACAAATACAGATGTCTTCCTCCACCACATTAGTGTTAAGTGTTTGATCAATCCATATGAATGTTAAATTAACTTCTAAAACACCTTGATAGTCTCAACCTTTAAGACAATAAGTCTCTTTAGAATATAGTTGCCTATGGAACTATAGGTCCACACTGTATGGAGGCATTCTCTCAGGAAACCTGGTAGCCCTCAAAAATTATGACCAAGACTGTATATTTGATCTGGGGTGTCCACAAAACCAGTAGAAAGAATGGCTGATTCTTGGGAACTACTTCTCTTTGAGGAAGATAGATACCATTTTTTGGTCAGAATATCTCTTCAGAGTCCTACTCATGGCATCAAACTATGACTAAAGTCATCAAATTGCAAATCATCCCTAGTGCTGCACTGCATGAGGTGGTGAGCAGACATGATACAGCAGAGGTGGTGTATCTGTCATGCATTATCAATGCATTTTCTGGCAAAGCAATATTTTTCCAGCTCCTATTGACACTGGCTTTGTTAAAGCAATTCGTTCCTATTGACATTACTGCAACTGTGGTAACCATAAGAGAGCTAACATTTGCCTAAATAAACCAAACAACCACAAAGTCACCAGTAGACACAATGCAGAAGTAATTCACTAAAGATTAAATACTTCTGCCCATCAAGAATCTGCACCTTTTTTGACAAGGGCTTTATTTGAAAAATACTTGCTGGTCATGATTGTCCTTTTCTTTGCCCTTTTTTCCTGGCTAATTTGTAAATAACATTTTCTGATAAGTATCAGAAAATTTCATTTTAACCATGGCCAAAAGATATGAAGAACTAAAGTTTAAGAAATGGCATCTTTTTTTTTCCTTCTAATTGTGAATATACATGTATCAATATTGATGCATCTGTTTCAGAAGAAAATACAATTAGGAATCCCAGTGGAAATCTGTCTTCAGTTTTATCTTCACAATTTATGTCTTTGATACAGATTTTAGTGAGAAAAACAGTAGTATTAATGTTACATCTAAAACAGAGACCAAATAAAATATTATATTTTAATTATGAAAAACTGTTGAAGATTCTTTCTGGTATGCCATAACCAGAAAATAAGCATTAAATAGAGCAACACTTCTCATTCAGATACTCCTGTGCAATTAAAATAAAACTTCTCTTCAAAAAGGTAAACTGTCAAAACACAAGCTTCTTTGAAGGGAAGGAAATGTTAAAATGATAGTTTCTTTATAGACTTTTTAAAATATAGTATCCTTTGACTTTTCAGAGGGGAATTCAGAGAATGGGATGAAACACTGGGAATTTGATAAAAGTGCACTGCTTCAGAAGTGTAAATAAAGGACTGCAATTCCTATCCATCCTGGCCCAGGATACTTGGACATCCTCTTCTTACCTTCCCTGCTGTCAATAGTACAGTGAGAGCTACAATACACTTGGTACCAGCCTCGGTGTGCCAAGTCACAGGCAAAAGAAAAAAGTAGGTAAATCAAGAAAACAAATAAGGAAACCAAGAGCACCAACTGCCTCAGGGAGGAAAGGAAAATTAGGCTATTGTTGCTATGAACTGTTCCTAAAGATACTTCAGAAATGTGCTTAAGGGTGTGGCATAAAACCTTATTAAGTAAGAAAATGAATGCCATAATCCTCTGAACACTGCTTCTTGGGGACAAACATTTAAAACCAAAACACATTTTTTCCCATATCTGCTTCTTACCTGGCCTAATGTACTGATAGTTAGTGAGAAATTAAAGATATGTGCCTTTGGTTATTGTTGTTAATTAAAGAACAAAGTAGAATATTTTCATCTGTATCCATGATTTAAACAGTAGTTGAGTTTAAATAGGAATTATCTAAGGATTGCAGGGTTTGTCCCACTATGTTACCTCTAATTACTCTTAACCTACATAAATATGATAACTGTATCCCCGAAGTAAATGAGATGTCAGCTTTCAGCTTGTTTCAACAGCCTGTTCAACCCATTGAAGGCACAGAAAATCTCCACTGACTTCAATGGACTTTGGATCAAACCCATAAGTCTTTAAAGTATTTTGGATTAAAGTGGATTTTGGCAGTTGTCCAAAGAGAAAAAGACTTTAGAGCAGCAGAGGGGTTCCTGGGAATTGTCAGATGACAGGTTTTCCTATAGCAACAGACTTCAGACTTTCTTTAAAATATAATTGTATCAAGTCTGGCATTCATATTAAAAAAAAATAAAAATTTTTTTAAAAGTCCATTATAGGAATTTACTTATTTTAGCATAAGTATTGTGCCGATTTAAGTGTCTGAGTATTTATCTTTATGGGAGAGAAAAGCTTTATGGATAGCTAAATACACTCTTGAATGCAGGTTAAAGTATCTTCCTGTTAATGTTTTTAAGGTTTAACTTTAATATATGGCATTATTACTTTGTGGAAGAGAAATTAAATGTAATGTAGTGGAATCTAATGGCACATGATGCATCTAATCAAAGCTTAAGAGAGAGAATAATGCTTTATGGATAAGAGCTGCCACTCAAATTACAGCACTTTGTATTCCTTTAAATGAACAGATGTTAAGAAGATAATCACCATTTCATGACTGATATCTTGGTATTGTATTAACAGTCAGACATATATGCTGGTCACAGCTTCAGGGCTTGTGTTCCCCACCTCTGCTCCCTCTGGACTGTTCCAAGTTCTGGAGAGAAAAGTGAAAAAAGCACCGTGTGATTTGTAAGACTTGAAATAAGAAAATTTCTTTAATTTGTTTTTATCATTCAATCTACATAATGATTTTCAACAAGCTTCTAGTTGCTGTACAGTGCTCTCCTCTCACTGGCAATAAGTGGTGGAGATCCAGTGAATGTCAATGTTGTCAATGATTTCACTGGAATGAGCTGTAGGAGCATCGGATTGGATGACATTTTCCAGGCCACCAAGGCTATCCCAGCTGCTAAGTCAGACAACTGAAGCCCAAGCATGGGCATTACATTACTATTATCATGTTTTTTTCATTCTAACTTCCTAAGGAATTAGAAGGTCTTGGGTTTGTTGGTGTGATATTTGTGTTGTTTTTTTTTTTTTTTCCACTCCCACTCTTACTATCAGAGAGATGTTCCAGAACCTAAGTTCTCAATAGAAGATAAACATCTTTCTAATTTCCATTCTAATGAAGGTATTACTGTTTTATAACCATTTATTCTTGTGCCATAGTTGCTCATTCTTCCCTCCTGGCTTTTATTTCCTGACATATAGCAATCATATCTCCCCTCAGAGCTTTAGGCATAAAAGGGTGATTGTGCAGTAAAGTCTAGAGTTGAGCAGCAGAAGACATATCCACTACTGAGCTGTTCATTTTCCTTGGGGTGGTAGTGTGCCAGCTTCAATAAGCCAACTTAGTTATATACAAAATAAAAATCAGTCCTTGTCTAAAGACATTATATTTTATATTGGCTATATTCCTTTAAAACTTACTAGTTTCACATTCTTTTTATTTTGCCGCTTGAGGCATTTTTAGGGGCAACAACAGACAAATTTCTGCAAGAAAATACTGGCGTCCATATGATCACAGAACATTTAAAGATGAAACTAGTAGATAGAAGTGTCTCTACAAGAGCAGAAAGCGAAGGAGAAAATTTTCAGAAGAAAACTTGTTTTGTTTCTTACAAGAGATGAACAATTTTCTATTGCTCAGTTCAACTGTGATTGAGGAGTTCCTGCTTCATCAGCTACCCAGCCTGGTTAAGCAAGTGAACAAGGGCATTTCCATGTTTCTGGCTTTCAGAGATTATGTCATACTTAGCGATAGGTAGAAATTAATATGAATAGCTAGAAATTAAGATGAACAAAGAAGGAAGTGACCCAGTTCCAGCAAACACACCAAAAAAAACAACAGAAGAAAAATCCCCAGCTGCACCCTTCTTCATGTGAGGTTAAATGCAAAAGAAACCATAATCAAATTCAGAGGAATTCTCATCTACTAAAAATAGTTTAATCATCCAAAGATCTAAGGCCTGCATGTTCTGAAAAGCAGGACACAAAATATGCTAAATCAAAGACCGTTTCCTTGGAGCACACATTTTGAAGTATTATCTTTCAGCAGACTAAAAAGTTTTTTATTCCACCCCATTAAGAGATCCTCCTACTGGGCTGCCATCCAATTGCAATTGATACCCCTTAAAGTTCAACACTTTGACCTTCCTGACACAAAACTCTCTTCCTAGTAATTCTGTCTTAAGAGACCCACAGATGAATGAGACCAGGCAAAAAAGAAGCAGGAGGGAATTGTACACTAAGCATCAAATGTCACTTTATTGAATCTGGGAAAAGAGTGTAAAGTTTCCATTTCTTTCCTCAAGCCTGCATTGCAGCTAGAATGAACAAAAATGAGGATGTGACACTTTTTTAAGCACTCAGTACTTGTGTGCTATCTGGAAAGGCAGTACTCAATCTACTCAGGTGTGCTTCCCTAAACAAACAAACAAAAACCAGAAACACTCCCAGAAATAAATAAATCCTCCCCTGCTTCCCTCCCTCCCTCACCCTAAAAAAAACCAGCTGCCAAAAAACTCCACCATCTATTATGAGTTTGTTCTACAATCCACAGTTGTGTATGTAACTGTGGCTTTAAAAAGACTTTATAAAATCTCTGAACAATTCTGCAGATCAGTCAACCCATTGAGGAACTTTCAATAATGGTCATGGAAAGACATTGTATTTGCAGAAAATCAAGTAACAAACAAAACCACAGCAAAATTAATAGACTGACATACTGGCAATGCCCCATGAACTCAGGCATCAGAAAATTTTCCTCCCCACTTTTTCAGATATTTATAAAAATATGCAAGGCAAGGATTCTCATGCTCCACTCACAAGTGGATGAATACATGTACAATAGGACACAGTCTCTTAATCATTTTATCCCTTTTATGTATGCAATGCCAATAATTACCTAGTATCAGACTATTATCAATTATTATACATTATTATTAACTAATTATACATAATTATTATCTAAGCATAAAGAAATTTCAATCAAGAAATAAAATTCAATAAGTAAAATTAAGCTTTTAACCACTATATATATATATGTCTATAAACATCTTTTTCTTATTCTAGTCCCTCAGCTCTATTTATTATGGAGCTGGATGAGTCACCTAAGTAAATATCAATTACATTTAGGCATTAGTATTTCCCGCATGTGTATTTCAAACTGTTTAAGTGTTTAACTTACCAATTCATGGATATACCCATGAACAACTCTAATACTCTATCAGCTTTAATAACAGGAAAAGAGATATAGGAGATAAATTTATTTAATTCTTGATCAAGCCATACTCTTGGAGAGGCCGACGATATTTTGATGCAATAAAGGTGTCTAGAGAACGTATTATATAATATTAAACATATCTAATACCACTTACAAACTCAGCAACTGCAAATGCCATCATATGTGCAGAAGTCTGGGTTTTACCTTAGTACCCTGACCAAGTTAAACTACAGAGCCAGTTCTTAAATCACCTGGCAGGCCATTTGTACTGCAGAAGGTGTGAATTATGATTCTTTGACTCCTTATGTTTTCTTCCTGACTGCAGAGCTGCTCCAATGACTTATATCTCAGGCACTAGCACAAGATGGATGTTTTTGAGCATTTGCAGTGTGGAGTGAATGTAGTAGTGATTCTTAAATGACTGCAAGAAATACTTTTAGCGTTTTAAAGCGTGAAGAAGAAAATATCTAACATGATTCTTTAATTTTTTTTCAGCTTTCCTATTATAAGACACAATTAATTTAACAAAAGGACCTAAATTGGCAATATTGAAAGTGAAAGCTACAGAGACATCTTAGTACTGACACAGCATGTCAGTACTAAGATATCTTTGTAGCTTTCACCTTCAATAATAAATGAAGCCCTTGCTAGTATTAAAAATGTGCTTATGAAATATCAATTATTTTCTTTACATATAGTTTTTACCCTTGTAAATTTTCAAATAATTGCGGAAAAATTTTCAAATAACATATTTCATGAAATATGCGCAGAATTCTGATATTTGTTACTTGTATTGTGTTGATTCACATGTTCTTTACCACAAATTTAACATTATCCATATGTGGATTCATCTATTTTACAGATGCAATTTGCTCTGGAGATAGGGTAGAATCAATTTCCATTATAGAAATAGCAAGAGGAAGAAATGAAGAACGACTAGGAAAAAACCCTCAAACCTAAGAAATTGCTGCTGGAGAGATTTGCAGCTTCCAGGAACTAAAATGCACTATGAGTTTCTTTCCAAAATAACTTTCTTCAAACATCATAAATTCAATCTAAGTCAGGCTTCAGAAACCCAGGTAAAGAGAGATTTGGGCTGTGAACTAAATGAGAGCCGGACAAGGACCATCAGTAAGAGTTGATATTTGCACTATATGCCTAAGTTGCTCTGCGTTGACAGCCCTACAAGAAAAACTAACAGTTTACAAGTAGAACTGAGATATTTTGTCTCCTAGAAACATCCAGTCTCTGCCAGCTCCAGACAGAAGCAAGGAGCATGAAATGCGAATGTGATTTCCCTTGGGACTACATATTGTTACAAAAGACAGAGGCTAGATTCCTGACAGCTTTCTAGGATCTCATCACTTCAGATCTGCTTAGATGATTTTAGATGTCCTTATACAATGAATTACAGATTAAGAACAGTATCTCCTGTTTATTTTGTAACCTAATTCTGATCAGAACATGACTCTACCTCATATTTTCAAAATAGTCATAGGAAATCTTAGGGGAAAAAAGCAACAAAAATATATTTGAAAAATAAAGCAAAACATGAGAAGACTAACTAAGCCATGAATCTATTCACCATAAAACAAAACCAGCTTCCTTCTTAGGATCTAAAGTCACATGCTGCCAACTAGAAAAATCACTTGTAAATACTAGAGGCAATGGCTTGTCTGCACTGAAGTCAACAAGGTTTTTGCTACTGGTCTTCTCCTACAGAGGTTTCACCTCATCTTTTGTAATCTTTTGGAATCAGCACCTCAAACCACCACACTAGTCTGTCTAAGACAACATTTCTGCATGCAGAAGAAACCCATAATTCCTGCTCATTCATAGCAACCACAATTCAGTTAGTATAATGGATGCCAGGGTTTAGCTAGGTTATCATCTGAAACAGGTTTAACATAGAGCCTATAATCAGCAGGATTCTTGGGAAAACAAATAGCCTTGAAGGGATAATCACTATTTGGAAGTCAAGTTATGTAAAACATATTTCCCCCTGTGTTATTGCTTCAAGTTGTTTGATTGCACCTAGTATGTGTAAAGAGTGGAAATTATAGAATCTTCACCCTGAGTGGTTTAGGCTCTGTTGTTGTATTAGCTACTTAAGTTTAAAAGGGTTTTCTTGCCTTTTTCTTTTGGTCTTTCTTCATGCAGGTAAAAGCTGATAGGAGCAAAGTAATGAGGCGGGATAAAGAAATTTGCAGCCAAGGAAAGTCTGCCAATTTTATAAAACAGATGCCAATGCTTTTGGCACCTTCTTGTAGTTGACTAAAAACTGAGTCCAAATTTATCTTCAAAGAGCTAGCCAGGCATGCAGATTGCACACATATCTCCCTCAAAGGGAAAGCTTACAAAGTTAAAAAAACTTCACAGTATCAGTCTCTCTTAAAACACAGATCAAATAACCCTTCTTCCTTCATTCCTCCCAGCACAGACAGCACTATCTACTCCAGTATACACACAATTGCATTTCTTTCTACTCTATTATCTCTGTATATTGTACACATAACAGACAATAAGATACGCTAGGAGTAAATATAATAAATAAAATAAATCCACACATACCAGTATGTAGCTACTATTTACCCCCAAATATTCCAAATATACAGAAACTGAACTAGAATACGGTAGCATCAATAGACCAAATATCCCTGCTCTACTACAGACAATCTACTTCTTTCACGGTTTCATCCTGTCAGGAAGAATGCCAAAGCCTGAGTCTATGACTTTCTTCAAGCAAAACATTTCCTCACATGTATTCTTCAAGCAACTACTAGAATTGCACAATGTAACTACAATACCACTACCCCTGGCTAGCCACGGTCTTCAAGGTACATGTGCATTGTTGGATCAAACCCAATTTCCCACATGCCTAAGTTTTGTTTATAAAAAACATATTTCTGCCTTTGCTTGAAGAGACGTTAGGGAATGGAAAGCATGAGGAAAAGGGTAAATTTTTAAAGTAGCCACCGGACTTTACATTCTATTTGTTTTGCCCTTCTGTTTTCCTTCATTCTCAGCCAACAGAAGAGCAAGCAGAAAAACCTTCACATCCCAGTCTGGACAGGACAGTCCTGCTGCATTCCTAAACTAGGCTGACAAGGTTTTCTTATGGAAAGAGTTGAAAAATGGAAAATACTTCTTATAAAAAACATTTTCTTGCAAGTACAGGAAATTAATACTATTTTTAGAGATGTAATGTTTTAGTTTCCTGACCTGAGAGTGTGAATTGGCCTCAGTTATGCTAGGAATACATTCCTGAAAATTTGTATTGCGTAATCATATGTACCATAGTCATAATATAATATGCATAGTCATAGTGTGATGAAATACATTAAAGGTACAATATAATGTGGAATAACACTACACTGACATGCTTTTTTAACAGGCCACACCATACTTACCATGAGACAGATCCTCAGCTGGGGCAGACTCTTGTAACTCAACCCAAAGCTAAGAAGTCTGCTATACTTAGCTTTGTTAAAAGACAGAGGGGAAAAGAAAGAAAGGAAAAAAAAGATAAGAAAGTAAAAAGAGAGGAAAAAACAAAGGAGAAAAAAAAGAGTTTGGGGATTTTATTTTAGTTTTATTTTTCTGTAACCATACTTGACAATAAGAGGACAAACATTTTTGACAGTCTGATGTATGTGCACATTACACACACCTACATGGAAAACTGAGTCCATACATGTTTCTGTACAGGTCATACACATAGCAACTTTCTGAGGTTCTGCTTGTTCAGGAATGTATTTTCTAGACAAATAAAATATTATTCATTTTTCATTATAGTTATCATTTCAGGAAAGCAGAGTGTTGCCAAAGTCACTTAATTTTCACATTCATTTTACAAGATGGAGATTACACTTTAAACAGATAAAAGAATCTAAATGAACTAGAACAGGCAAATACATTTTGTCAGTTTTGCTCGAATGTTATTAACTCAGGAGGTGAAGGTCATGCTTCATGTCCTTTAAAAAAAAAATAGCTTTCCTTTAAAATTGTATTTCTACAGTCTCATTCTGTAAAATGTTTTCTGAGATGGCTTTTTAATTTTCTCTAATTTTCAGATAAATAGACATACATACACCCCAAAAGTGACTTAACCCAAGACAACTACTTTAATAAGCTACACATTCTCAATATCATTCTTAATGCATCACACATGCAAGAGTCTCCTAGGACTACGTTCTGCCCTCTGCTATGCAGACAGCTTATTATTCAAAATATGCAATGAATCATTAATGATACACACCCGCAGAGGGGAGATCAGAATTAAGCCCTTAGTCAGTGTGTAATATTTGCTCTCAAACTTCATCTATCAGGAGCAATGGTACTTCACTTACCATTGCCAAAAAAACAAATTGGAAAAAAACAATTAAAAATTTATGAGGTCTATATGATTTCTCTTCTCTCTATGACCTCTACACCACGTATTAGGGACAGGTATTTTACTAAGTGATCTCCTATTTCTGCTTGTGCAGAGATATAATGATCCATTTAGCCTCTTCTACTGTCTTGTCATCCCTACTGCTAAGGTAGCATCATTTTTGGTTTTGTTTACATGTATGATAAAGAAGCTTAACTCCTTCGTCTACTTCTATTTCATTACCAAACCTGAAAAGACTGGAAGCTGTGCCCTAGAAAGGAGAACCTCAAAACATACCCAGATACCAGTTCCCAGATACCATGGCTCACAACAAACCACGATTTTCATTCTACAGCTCCTAGAATTATTTTTCTGTCACATGTGTGTGCATTTACTTTCATGGAAAATAGGAAAAAAAGCTTTTAGTTATTTTGAACAAAACCTGCTTCTAGAAGTATCATACTTTCTTAGACAACTACTACTATTACGATATTTTGGCATGGGTGCCCAATTAAAAAAAATAAACTGGAAAAAGTCATGCAAATTTAACACAAAAAATTAAAAACTGCTTCAATGTTCGTTAATGTTTTTCTGTACACAGATTTCTTTTATCTTGCTAAACATGAATTATGGAAAGCAAAATCCTTTCTCAATATGCCCATAGTCTCTTTAGGCCAGACTTTAAATTACTAACAGAAGGGCACAGGAGAGTTAGACCTATCCATCTCTTTTCAAGCTCTATTTATATTCTCTGCATTAAAGCCTGGAAGTCTGGAGACAGTGCACTCTTGTAATTCCTCAAAAAACTTTTGAGGAAAGGAAGCAAAACTAATGGGAGCGTTTATCCCGTGTATCATACACCCACAAGCTAAGCCAAGTCCAAAAGCCCAGGATTTAAAAGGCCTTCCATCACCTGTGCCTGTAACATCAGATGTATCAGATTTACCACACATGCTGCATAATTGATCAGCATCAGATCTGCACATTCCAATCAATTAGTTGTGCAATTAGCATTCTCTGTATATCACTCTGCAGTACTGTGCCCATGCACTTTCAATGGCTTAAGACAGTTTTGAGAGAAAGCATGCACATTAGGCCAACATCACCTGCACCTGAAGCTCACCCTAAATTTTGAAAACCTTCAAATCTGGATCCTAGATATGAAATGTATTATGTATGAAATTATATTTATGAAGACGGTGAGACAGAAAGGATGAGTGATACTGACATTTCACCCCTCCTTGAAGGTGAAGGCAAGTACTTTCTGATAGCCACACTTCTCCTAATGTACACCTTCATCTTAAAAGCTAAAGGAACATGAGCAGCAAGGACTTTGCTGCAACACTCCACAAAGCAGTATTCAGATACAAAAAGGGTGAAGAATACATTCTGTGATTAAAACACCCCTATGCCTTCTGTGGCCCTATAGTGGGGTGCAGGAGAAGGAGAGAGGAAATTTTTAGATGGGTATGCATTGTTGTCATAACCTGAAGAATTCTTTAGGAATACAGCACATATTTTTATCAGACCTACAACCATAGGTAAGTTCTTATTAGCAGAGATAAAACAGCTAGAGAATGAAATGAACTGCATCAGTCCTGGGTAAAATTCACCTCTCAACCCAGGCCCAGCACCTTGAAGAAGCACCGAACTTGCTCACTTCCTATAGATGATGAAATTAAGCTAAGAGCAAGAAGCCTATTTGGTAGGAGCCACCACCTTATAGAAATAACTTTTCTGTTAACAAATGATGGGCAAATCCTAATCTATGTTGTCTTTATGCACAGGTACCACGCTGCTGACAGATTAACAGATAGTTTTAAAGCGAGGTACTTTGGACACCTAACTGAGTCCCTCCTGGTGAGCCCCTCCTGAGCTTACTCATCTGCTACCAAACATGAGACAGCTGACAGGTTTTTAAATTATGAACTCCTATGGGTCACATTACTTAATTATACAGTACATCCAGGGATACGCACATGGGTCTTTTATGGTAAATGATATGACTGTCTTAAAAACTCATTAATATGTCATTAACCAAGCAGACATTTACTAATTAAACAATTAGCCCCTCTCTTCAATTCCTTTGTTCCACTCAGAGATGCTCATTTACTATGATCCCCACTCAGATATTTTTTTTTCCTTTTTATTTCTTTTTCAGGAAAACTAAGTATCTATGAAACATTTCCTTTGCTTTTGTCTCAGCTTAGTCAAACGGGAAACCAAAACAAAGTCTAGATTCCCAGCTGGTGAAAATCAGCTTTATCTCATGGAAGTCAAAGGAGTTATGGTGATTTACTCCACCTGAGGATTTTGCTCCAGGGTTCCCAAATCCAAGTTATGTATTGATTTCAAATGCATGTCTACTGTCAAAATATGCAGGGCTTTGCCTGACAAACTGATACTGATTTTTACAAAACTTTCAGAAATGCATTCAACAGCCACTCTGAGCTGCATTATTATTAAATACAAACAAAACCCCCATCACCAATAAAGCAAGTATAAATATGCAAAGATCAAGGCCTGGAAGCAGATTATTCTGCATCACCATATGAAGTTAAACACCAAAGGAGCATGCCGTATCCTTACCTTTGAAATTCAAAGGATTTTTAATAATTTTACTTGAGCTGTTTTCTGCTGATAAATGTAGCTTGATCATGTTTGATGTGTTTTAACTGTGCAGTAAACTCTGATACAAAGAAGGATTATCAAGTATCTCAAACTGCAATATAGTGTGTTTCTTTTTGGAGAGAAATCCCCCATTTCTGCTTTATGATCAAAAGGTAAATATAATTTTATTTCTACTTAAATGGCCATCTTTTTTACTGTATATACAGTAGTTTTACTAACATATGTATATCTGATACATAGAGGCTGAAAGAAAAAAAGCAAAAATAATGTTTCTTTTACTACTTACATTACAAGTGTTTTAACTCCTATAATTTTATTTTCTCTTACTTGCCACAAAAAAATCCTTCAGAAGATCATTTACAGAGGATTATAGAAAGGGTTCAACCAGGCACCAGCAAAGGAAGGAAGACAAACATTTTAAAAGACCCATCCTCATACTGATAACACAGTGAAGATTTCTGCCTTAGCTCTAGTCCTTCCTGCACTGGATCTTCACTACCAGAATCACACTAAACTGCACATCAGGTCCTAGAGGTCTGGGGGGTCACTAGCCCAAATAAAACACAACTTTACCTACAAGGAGGGATGAAAACCTTCCCTTGGATTTTTACCTGCCTTCACAGGTGAGCAATCTGTGGCAGCTGGAGGCTGGTATAAGTCACCAGGGATGACAAAGTAGCTTCAGAGTAGTTAAGAGCATGTTACTCCTCAGAATTCACCAAAACCCACCAAGCCACCAGAAAAATGCCAACAGCTTTACTGCAGTGGAAGATCTAGCCCTGAAAGTGCGAGATATAGTATGTGAAAAGGCCAAACGAATACAGTATTTAAGACCAAAAAACACTTGAGAAAGTTATTGTTTAGGAGAAGGGTTCTATGCAGAATCATGAGACAGAAGTCTTCCATATTCTTTGTGGACAAGAGTGTGGATAATGATAACAAAAGAGTCTCCCACACTGCATCGTTAAAATGCCTCTTCCTGAAATGGAAGGACAAAAGTGCAGGCTCTGGAACAGTCAGATCCTCTCCTCCCTGGCTATAAGTCCTGACTCCTGCCCAGTCACATATTTAGAACCAGCAGCCCTTTGGAAAGTAAATGTGACTCAATTCTTGCTTATTTATTTCTGTGGTCTGGAAGAGATCAAGTCAATTACAACCAGCAGAAAAACACCATCATACATGCACTGTCACCGACTGGAGGTGCTTTCAGGCCATCGGGAGCACAGACCATCCTGCAGAGGCACACCACATTGCCACTCACAACTACATACAGCCTCTGTGCTTAACTCCAGATCAGTTAGGACTGCAATACAGCACAAAACCTATCAGAGTATAGACTGCACAATATCTATTAGGCATTAATTCTGTGGCAATAGTTCTTTTGCAGCACCCAAAAATTGTAAAGAAGCTAAAGCCCATGAAAAGTGATGAAAATTAATCTCTAAGGATGAATCCCTGAATTTCAGATTATGGCTTTTTTAATGCAAGATTTCTTCCAGAATTGCCACTTATTTAGATAATAAAGGCAGTGAGAGAATGGAGACACACATTATGAATGCCATGTAAATCATGCTTAATTTTCATAGATTTTCAAGAGGCCTTTAGACAGAAGTTATATCTGTCTTCTAGTGATAATTAGAATCAGCTAAAGGTTTACACATTTGCCACTAGCCAAGCCACCCTAATTCCACAATCAGGTAGTGATTAAGTATTATGATGAAACCCTGTACTTCGGATCTTCATTTTCATCACTGCTACACAGACAAGAACACACAGGCAAGGAAGCTCAGCCCCACTCTTTAATAGCTGTTGCATAGAAGGACAAATTTCCAGAACTGGAAACATAGAAGAGAAAAGTGGTATTTGCGTGAGAAAGACTTTCACAAAGAAAGATCAATCCCCCCTCCACTGACTGAAGAGAAAATTAATTACTGCAGTTGGCAGAGGATAAATGATTCCAATTTACAGAGTTGTGTAATTATAGCAGCTGCAGAGTCGATGACTGGATGCTAACTTTGAACCTCCACCCCAACATGACATTTCTACTTGCATTTAGTTCTGCCACTTGTGAGCATGTTGAAAGTTCTCTCACTGTGTCTTCATAATTATATGTTGGTTCAAAAATAATCATTGGCTCCATTGCATAGACGAAACCTTATCATCTGGTTAGCAAAAGGTATGTTGTATCGTCTTTGAAGTGCTGAAATCCCCACAGTGGAAAATTTATTAGGGGAAAGTGATGTTATGGCAACACAATTAATTCTGCCACAACATGCAGAATTAACTACACTGTTAAGAATTAAGGATTCAAAGAAGAGTTCAAAGGAAGAAAAATACTGTATGTCAAATCATAAAGTATAACCTTTGCATAAGGTCTAACAACACCAAATTGTAAAGAGCCATCTCAGTGAGACACCTAGCTAAAAAAAAAAAAAAAAAGGGAAAGAAATGGTTAAGTAGATGGAGAAACATCTTTGGTGTTTTACTTGTTTTTCTCATGGGAGGTTGTCAATTATGCTTGTATAGAGAATTCTGTTCTCTTTTTGAAGCCAAGAGGAAAGTTTTTAATCTCATCTTTAACTTTAATCCTTTAAAATATGTAAGAGATTTAGACGTGAACAGGGTAAATTTGGCAGAAGATCCTAGCTATGGAAGTAAGGTAATTTCTTTCAACTACTGATTGCTAAGGGAGTTCAAAGCCTGCCACCTAAACTATCTATCAATTCCAGCTACAAGCTGCAATCTACTGATTTTTTACATTTCTTTCTATTGATCAAAAATATTTAGAAAAGTCACCAGCTATGAGTGAGTGAAACGATGTGATTATTACAGACAGGGATGAGGGCTCTCTAGTGCTGCTGCTTTTTTCAGAACAAATGAAGAATGAAAGACATTTTCTCAAGCAATATGCACAATAGCATCTGTTGTGACTGTAGTTATTTTATGTACCAACAAGAAAGGAGCTAGTCCACAAGAACAATTTCAGAAAGTATTAGAAAACTGGCAACTGAGTCAAACATTTTGCTTTTAACACAAGGAGATTTTGGACTTTAACAGATAGTTTTGTATCATCTAAAGGTCACATAAGCCTCATGTACAAGGGAACCTGATTGCATTCCATTACTGGAATGGAGGTGTAGAAGCCACAGTATGACTTTTTCCCCTAAAGTAGCCCCTGCCATACACAACATTTAGGCTATTGCAGTTGAACTGAGGTCAAATCCCATATTATCATCTCTGTTCCTGTTCTCTTGAGCACTTCCTAATGGCAGTAAAAAACATACCAGTTTTTTTTTGGTTTTGATTTCCAACGGGCTATGGAAAAGCTGGAAACTAAAGAAAACATTTATGTGGAAAATTGGCACAAAGTAACAACATACCTTAACTAAGGTTACCCAGAAGCTCTTGGAAAAGCTGAACATTGAGCCAAACAGCTGAAACCTCTCTCTTCTGGCCATGGTCAGCCTCTGGTTTTAATTACCTGGGTACAAATCTACCAGCTATAAGGAACTAACAGATTTACACCTCTCTATTTAAACCACTCTTATTTATTGGGCAAATTTGCAGTTTTCAGTGCCGTTGCATTAACAAACCTAGAAGACAGATGAGGCCTATTTTAAAAAGAACTGATTCGAAATGACTGGAGATCTCAGGTTTTGGCCCTGTGCAACTTCAGTACAACAGATGAAGCACTTACATAATCAGATAGGCTTGGCCTTGTCTCCTCTTTGATCAATTCAGCATGTGCCAAATCCATGTCATATGAATGAAAAATCTAATCCAGAACAAAATGACTATGTCATAGGAACAAAAAACTAATCCAAGGGGGCTCACATCTGTTCTCAGTCACATCAGACCCAGGACAAGCTGAAATGCCATTGAACTTGATGCATTTTATACCAGTACTAATAAGATTAGGATTTAACTTCCTCTCCCCTCTCTTAAATAATGTACAGAGTCAGCATAATTAAAAATCAATATGGAAGAAAATAAACTGCCGCAGTACTCAGTGCAGATCTAATAATCTTTAAAATACCACAAAAAATTTTGTTTCTTTTGAATCTAATTTGTGTAAGGTCTCATTGTACAGAGGAAACACTTCATTAATATACCTCAAACACTTACTGCAAAACTTTTCAAAAACATCACCAGCAAGACCATGAGCACTAGTCATATGCTTGATGAAGCATTCTGGAAATCTTGATCAAGCATTTGGTATATTTGTGCAAGCTGTGCTCTTGTAGGTTAAAATTTTGTAACTGTACCAACCTATGATATAGGAATCCTTATAATTGGAAAGCTCCCAGAGAATTCAGTAAAGATGTTGTCTGAATAAGGTATTCAGAGTCTGCCAGAGATATAGAGGAGGTAGTGTTACCAGAATTCTGTCAGGAGCCAGTCCAAATCTGTGCAAAGTCAATTCAGACAGCTCTGGAACACCCCTCTTTAAAGCATTTTTATCCTTGAGCAAACATAAAGATTAGAGAGAATTTTCAAAAACCACTTTTTATTTTGCCTATGATTTTTCCTCAAGCTTTCTTCCACACCACTGGCAGCATTCTGTAGCTGGATTTTGCTTACCTTCCTATTACTATGATTGTTGCCATGGAAATTATAGCTATCTCACAAATAGAAATTTATGCCTTTGTAGAAAAAACAATATTCTAACCTAGGAAAGCACAAATATACCAACTTGAAAACTGAAAAAAGTAACTAAGCTTGCTGTGAAAACTTTGCTAATGTTGAATATGGAATCAGAAAGAAGCTTGAGTATATTTACAATTTCAGGCTGTTGAAATGTCCTTGTGTGCATGGAGGTTCTCGCTATCAGTTTACTACCTCTTACTGTATTAAGTCAGAAAATGCAAATAGATCTATACTAACTGGGCAGATTTAAGAATTTAAATGTGAATAGGAACCAGTATCCCCGAAATGTGTTTCTTTTGAAGTATATATGAGGTGTAAGAATGAGAGTAGGGAGACACTCGTAGCACCTTTATTAGAAGTTTATCTTCTCATGTTTCCTGTATACCTGAAAGACAGGAGATTCCTTCAGAAGGCACTTTCTAGAGACTCAAGAGAATTTTCCCAGCACTTGAACTGGAGTCGTCTTCTGATCTTCTGGAAGAGAGCTGGGTTTTTAAATTATTTTAATTTTCTATTTGCTGTTTTTGCATGTGCTTTCTACGAATACTGCTGAAACCTATGGTGGCCATATCTGCAATGACAGTAACAGCAATTTTGAATGGTTATTGATCTACTAAGTTTTCCTTTTGGTAACCTATAATAACGTGAAGGTCATCTGTGTGAGCTCTTAAACCCCACTTGATGTGATTATTTCATTTATGTTATTCTTCATACAATTATTTCCTCTGATTTTCTATTTCTATGATAATTCCTTGTAAATTCAATTATTTATTAATTTTCTGCACACAGTTTTCTGGATCTTTACACTACAATGCTAGTGAAATCTAGACAGAAAGTTCAGAACCACAGGACTTAACATAGACTATTTTTTTTTCAATAACATGCCACTCATGCTGCTTTCCTGCGGGAATACTTTTCAGGTGAAAAAAATCTCATAAAAAAGAACATGCACCGGAGAATTAAGACTACTGAGAGGATTTCTAGCTGCCAAGTTCAAGAAGTGCTAGAATTCAAAACTTCCAGACAAAGACTACTGTTCGTTTTATTCTCTGAAGCCATCACTCTGCAGAAAGAACACAGATGTCTGAATTTCCCTAGTTTTTCTGCAGATCCCTGTAATCCAAAAGATTAGGCTCCTAAATTCCTTTGTCCTTCATCAGAAATGAGAACTGGATGTGGTTAACATATAATAAGGATGCTTCATCTTTGTGAAACTGGAAAACATCATTCCTCATGTCCCTCCACATTATCCTGAAATATGACCTCAATGTAATAGATTTCATTGAGGGAAATTTATTCCTCCTCCTTTGTTTTCTTTGCCTTCTTTTTTTTCATTCCCAAACCAGGAAAGAGAAGGGGGGAAAGTCAGCGGAAAAATCAGGGAAAAAAGCAAGTTGAAAATCAGAAAGGTGTGTATTATGAGCACAAAAATTATCCTATTACAAACCTCAAAATAGCAAACAACCCCACAAATAAAGCTTTCTGGTCCATTTAATTGCTTTTATTGTTGCCATTTTCTCAGTTACACTAATTCAGCGGACCAGCATTTCATCCACATAAATATTTCCAGAAAGCTTAAGAATAGCAAAGGGTTGCCCAAATTATTATTATTATTATTATTGTTGTTGTTGTTGTTGTTGTTGTTACTGTTACTTTGTTGTTGTTGTTGTTTAATTCTATATTATTTAATAATAATAATATAATACACTGGAGGAGAAAAACTAGATATTTCTAAAAGCTTTCAAAGATTTTAAAAAGTCTTCTTTTGTATAACTCTCTGTCATCTACCCAAAAAAACCAAGACAGACTGTAACTGATGAACCAGCTCCTGAGAAAAATCACAAAAACCAAATGAGAAATTCCATTTGTCAAGTAATCGATATGGTTAAGGTTTGATGACACAAATAATTACCTAAATAAATTAAAGACTTCACATAAACATCAATCTTGGAATAATCTAACCTTAACTTTCAGAATTATCTAGCCTCTCTGGCACAGAGTTGAAGGATAAAATACTGAAAGACAGAAAAACAGAGGTGCCAGATGAGGAGGGGAAAAAAGCCTTTTTGATTTAACTAGAAAAGATGTTTCATATATTTTTTGAAAAGAGCTTTGATAGAGTGGAAAAGGGTGAAATACTGTAAAAACAATGGAAATCACTGCAAAATTGGTAAAGTTGAAACAGCATTCATGAACTACTGAGAGAAAGAGTAAGATAAAAGGGTAGCAATCTGAGACATTATCAGATACCAAGCATATAAACAAATTTATTATACATAATGTAAAATTATTATTATCATCATCTAAACATTTATTTTTCTTGCAATGAAAAGAAGTTAAGGCACTTAGAGCACAAGGACATTGCTCTGCTACCATAAGGAAATGTCCTCTACTTACAGACACACAAAGGCTTTGTCTGTCCTTGCAATCTGTAATGCAACAGCTGTAATGGGTACCACTCTTCCACTCTTCTTTCACTTACTCCACCAGACTAAAACCTAATATCTGGAAGTAAATATGAAGCTCAACAAAATTTCACAATCATGAACATTTAATACAGCTGATATTAATATTTTTGGCAGTAGTGGGTATTTTTAGTAATCTGTTTTGTTTCATTCACAGCACTCTTCCATGTTTCTTTGCTAGGTTACCTGAAATTTTTTATTACATGCTTACTTTCTTTGGCCAAATAATCTAAGTGACAATTCTTTAACGGGGAACACATATAAAAGCACAAAACAAGTAATGAGTTTCTTATATTTCACTTCAGCTTCTCCTAAAAATCCACTGACTTTTTATTTTCCGTTAATGGAAGTGAAACAGCTCCATTCAAAAGTTTTTACACATGATCCATAGACAAGTTTTAAGGTGACCATGACAAGAGCTTAGCATCCATAATAAATTAATTACAAAAGAATTTGGACAATTGCTTGGAAATGCTTAGAGATCTGAAAGTCAAGGAACTTCAAAAGCAACTCTGCAGCAATATCAATATTACTTAAAGCAGATTAAAGTCTCTCAGGACTATATAATGTTACACAGATGACAATGACATCAGAGTCTGATGCAAATTTCACTTTGTTATTGACCTGATTTCTGTCTTAAATCATATAAGAACCATGCCAATATTCACTTTAGTAGTCCCTAAATTTCGCAGAATTTCAGTAAGCAAGACATGCAGTTATACAAAGAAAAGCTCCTTGCTTTTATCAGACATTTGTTCACAAGAAGGGTGTTTTCTTAAGAGGCTGGTCTTTGCTCTAGAAGCATCTTAATTTTATCACAGGTATTTTCAATCCTGAAAGCAATACAAAGCACTGTGTTTCGAGTTAGTTTTATTGCAAGCCAAAACATTTTGTTTTAGTTAGTTACCATTCTGCACCTGCAGTAGCCCACAGTTTGACACACAGGCTGCAGCCTCCACAGGGACTTTATTTCCCATCAGAATGGCCCATGCTTTGATTCACTCAACACGAGCCATTATGGGAAACCCAGCAGCACTGATGGGCAAAGGGAAATGCAGAACACAGCAGCCACATGACAGCTCTCATGCAGCAGTGGAGCATTTTGGCCTGGTGCTGTGTAACACTGAAGCTAATCCACCTTCCACTTCCAAGTATTCTGCTAATTTTGTACCATTTCTAACCACTTCTAAACAAAACATAAATGTCCCACAGGACTGGTGTTCCACTTTTTAACTCTACATGGGGCTAAAAAGAGTGTTTTAATATATTTCAGCCCATAAGAGTTCTCTGTATAGATTTGTGCAAGTGAAAAAAAAAACAGATGTCAATTAATTTGTGATTTGCATTTGTGCTTTCCTCATGATTCTGCTGAGGCAAAGCTTCAATGACCTGCCATCAGTTCAATTTCCTGATTTCATGAAACTTGAGTAAAGTTTGCTATTTTGATACAGGTTGTGACTTTTTTTTTTAATTCATTGCTTTCTATTATGTTTAAGGCTCTATTATTATTATTTGTGTGTGTGTGTGTGTGTGTGTGTGTGTGTGTTTTAATGACTTGGGAAATTTTTACTGATAAACTGATATTCAGTTTTCTTTACAAGTTGTAGTGTTCAGAAGTATGCTAGGCATTTCATAGGAGGTATGAAGGGCATCAGTGAGCTTGTGAAGGTGAACTGCAGTTTCTAGGCCATTATACATTTTATGAGATTAATTAAAGAGATACAAATTTCAGATTAGGTATAATTTTATATCTTAATATGATTACAAATAAAATTGTCTGCTCCTCCTCAAGATATTTAATATCAACATAATATAGCACATTTTTTCATTCACTTTGATTTTTCTGACCATAGAAAACTAAATGAAGCCAGCCTTACACCTCAGAAGGTTTCAAGGACCAGAACAACAATAATAATTTCATGTTAAGGTAATTAAGTATTAAACTGAAGGGAACTTTCTCATTCAGTAAGGAATTTGATAGTACTTAAGATACATTGATAATGAGGGTGTATCTTCTTCCACTGCTTTCCAAAGCTTGAGTACCTCTGCCCATCTGGCTCTCCCAACATGGGTACCCTGAAGACAGGGACCTACCACCCCTCTTGGTGAAGTGCAATGTGGTAGGGCTGTTATCCAGCTTCTGATTAAAAGCCTTGTGATTAGTGGGGTCCTTTGGGAAATGGAAAAGCCTTTTTCTAAAGTATCTTTGTCAACTTTACAGAGTTCAAAACCCCCATCTCCAGAGAGCACTATCCACACCAAAATATATCCTGTTCTGGAATAAGACATTTTCTCACTCTTTCCCTTTGGGGCTATGAAACTGGAATGGTAGAAACCCAGATTCACTGGATCAGAGAGAGTAACTGGCTAGAGGCCCTAAGTAAGCATGAGAATTCTAGGAATTCTCTCAAGCACAGTTGAACACAAAATGCCAGTGCATCCAACCAGCTTGTAAAATGGCTACTGCAATTTTTCTTCCAGGGACTTACATGAAGGAAGAAGTTTCTGCATCCCAAATGAATTTCTAGGGAATATACTCTGACAAGATCAAAATATCCCTCGTTCTCAAGCATGGAAGGTAACTATTAGTGCATTTGGGACTCTGGAACAGTTGTGGGGAGGTACCTCAGGAAGCTGACATCTGCAACCCTAACTAACATCTGAACAGGGACTTTCTGGGGCACAGTTTGTGGTTTCATATGTCTGTGTCTTATGCATGCTCCTAAGCTCAGTTACTGAATCTAGCCTGAAGTGTGCTTGTGGTCACTCTTGGGGAATATTCAGGTACAAAGGTGGGCAGTAGCATATCCCAAAGCTTAGTCATTCACAATGCAGTAGTGAATGTTACCTGCCAGAGGGATTTTGGATAACACTGCTCCCACCAAGTTCTGTAGCAGAAGGCTCCATTGCAGTGTGAGCAGAAGCAGGTACATATTGCTTGTTATTGTCTCTAAGTGCTGCCATTGAGCTGCAATTTGTGTGAAGAGGACATTGCTCCAGAAATATCAACATATGAGAAATCCATCCAAACATTTCCACCCTTGACATTATTACTTTGTATCACCAAACCCATCCTTGAAATAATCTATTTTCATACCCTTCTACAGCTTTTCACCAAACCTTTATCCACTGCTGCACAACAAACAGCCTTAAACTTTAATGGGCTGCATGACTTTTATTTCCTCCCTGTTCATTGCATTTAGTCTCCAAAGTTGCCACATATTTTATATTTTTAACACAAAGACACTTGGAGATGTGTTTGTGCCTGGAAGATTGGAAAATATCTAGCTTTAGGCTATATTATATGCATATGAGGACCTAATACTATTTAAATAACAGTTAAAACCACAACCTTCAAATACAAAGCCAGCTATTAAAATATTGCTGGAGGCAATGTGGCAATGTTTTATACTAGTTTTGCACAAGATACAGGAACAGGAGAGAAGGTTGTGTCATTTGAATGACTGCACTGTATTCCTCTCTATTTTCTAATTATCACAGATTTAATCAACCTGTTCTGTTTGTATATTTTGTAATAACCTTTCCTCTTCCCCTTTTATTCAAGGGAGGAGAAGGAGAGGAATTTATATAACACCGTAAGCTTAAAAAATATGAGCTACATGGAAGACAGAACAGCAAGTAAGATACTGTGATTAATTTCATAGACTTCCAGTAGGAAGTATTTAGTTTATCAGCACATAGTAAATGAATATTAAAATATGCATACCCCAAGGCTACAAGTGAAAGTAGATAACAGCTGTTGGTCTAAAATGTGGTTCCATAATGCAGAGATTGGAATAAGCTTGTAATTATGAATTAAAGCTAGAACAGTAAAAAAAAATTACAAACACATTATGAAGATATTCTTTAGCTCATACCATTTAAAACTAGTTCTCTTCATTTACAAAATGGAGCAGAAGGGAATGGAATGCTCTTATCAGATTCAGAAAAAAATATTTGAGAAAAATCAGTAATGACCACCTGCTTTTTTTTAAGTTCATGTTCTTAAAAAATAAAAGTAACTCAGTTTTAGATCAACAAAATTTCATATCAGACAGTAGAAAAAAAATACCACTATTTACTACTTTAATGAAAAATCTAGCTTTTATACCAAGTATGTTACTACCCCAAAACACGACATCACAGACCTGGAAAAGATGGAAAAAAAACAGAGTCAAATAATCTGCTTCCCTGCATTAAGTATACTCTTGGCCAGTCTGTTATTCCTTTTACTCAGTGTATTGTCATTATGCAAGAAATATGCATGCCAATCTGAAGGACAAAATTGTGTCTGGCAATTAAAAAAAAACTTATAAACTCCATTTTTACCTCATGTACATATTATAGATACTATTTTTAGCTTATGCCTCAACATTTTCAAATCTCTTATCCTACAAGAAGTCATTAAGAGTGCAATCAAAGTGGTGTTTCATGGAAGAAAATAAAGAGGACAGCATTTTGTAAAAGTGAAACCCACCTGATAGTAATCTTACCAGACAGTAGTTCTACAAAAACACACACGCACAAAAAAAATTACTCCTTTGACAGATTTGCTAGCTGGATTTCACCAGCAGAAATAAGCCCTTGAGTGTCACAGACAAAAGACACAAAGCACAATTTGAAGGTTTATCCAAAACATGGAGGTGAAAGAGGGGAAGATGCATAAAATCTAGTTCCAGTGCACAAATTATAAGGTGAATCTCCTCGCATGCTTGATGGAAAATGCTTAACTTCCCCAGGATATAATTCCAACCAGCCTCATTGCTCTGAATCACCTGAGGGTTTTCTTTCTGGGTTTCCTAAACCTGACACACTGGCATATGTTTAACTTGCTCATCAGTGACTTGTTTGAGGGGGCAGATGCCTCCTCAGAAACTTTGCTGATGATACAAAGCATGGAGGAGTGGCTGATACCTCAGAGGGTCGTGCTGCCTTTCAGAGGGACCTCAGCAGGTTGGAGAGATGGGCAGAGAAGAACCTTCTGAAATTCAACAAAGGCAAATGAAGGGTCCTACACCTGCAGAGGAACAACTCCATGCACCAGGCTGGGGGCTGACCAGCTGGAAAGCAGTTCTGCAGAGAAGGACCTCAGGATTCTGATGGACAACAAGATGTCCATGAGCCAGCAGTGTGTCCTTGTGGCCAAGAGGGCCAATGGAATCCTGGGGTATATTTGGAAAAGCATTTCCAGTGGGTCAAGGGAGGTGATCTGCCCCAATACTCAGCCCTGGTGAGGCTGTAGCCGGACTGCTGTGCCCAGCTCTGGTTTATAGAGTGAAAGACAGACATGGAGCTCTTGGAGTGGGTCCAGTGGAGAGCTACTAAGTTGGTGAATTCCACTGGAGAACCTCTCTTAGGATGAAAGGTTGGGGGAGCTGGTTCTGTTCAGTCTCAAGAAGAGATAATTGAAAATACACCTCATCAATATCTATCAGTATCTTAAGGGAGGGTAACAATAGGATGGAGCCAGGCTCTTCTCATTGGTGACAAGCAATAGGACAAGAGGAAATGGGCAGAAACTGATCCACAGGAAATTCCACCTGAACAGGAGGAAGAAGTTCTTTATTGTGTGTGCCCAGCAAGGTTTCAGAGTCTCCCTCACTGAAGATATTCCAGAATGATGTGAATGCAATCCTGTGCCATGTGCTCTGGGATGATGCTGCTTGGGCAGAGAAATTGGCCTGGTTGACCCACTATGGTCCCTTTCAACCTGACTCATCCTCTGTTTCTGTGATATCTTGAGTACAAGATGGGTACAAACAATCTAGAGTTTATAGCAAACCTACATGATCCTAGGAACGCCTGTTAAAATTAAAAGGTACTCAGTCCTATTCCATTCAAACTACTTTCTGCAAGCTAAGAGACTTGTGTGTGTGACTTTTGACACACTATACATTTTAATATTAAAATCATAAGTAATTAGAAACACTCAAGATCAAGGGTAACACAATATTCATTCTAACTTGAAAAGCAATTTTGAGTTGACCTAACAGGTAGGCCCTTGCACTGACAAATAGTTCTGACTTTATCATGTCTATGCACTTCCTTTTTAAAGTCTACATAGATAACTTTTAATAACTTCTTCATATTTTCTTTTTCTCTCTGCCCATCACCCCTCCATCCTGTCGTATATATTTCTACGCATGTGATGCTTCCCTAAATGACAGAATCATTTGAGTCAAGAGACTCAAATATCCATTGACCAGTAAAATGCAAGAAAATGTAGCAGTCCTTAGGAAATCAACGAGCTTTAAAAGATTGTTGCTAACTATTGCTAAAATGTTAAAGTTATTATGTTTTACATTATTTTATTCAAAAAGCCACTACGGATCCTCTATGAATAACTACATCATAGTTTGGGTTTTTTTCATGTCATCATAAAGACAAAGCTTTTTTATGGTAACAGGAAACATCACTTAGAAGAACAGAAGTTTTTAGTCTCTATCGTGTTGCATTTATCTTATGATTTCCAATAAATAACTAATTTTTAGAGAACTCTTGCATTCAGCGTCTCTTTTAGAGAAGAATTTTGTGAGAATGAATGAAATTTTTAACCATTTTCGGTTATGACACAGCTAATAAAAATGAATGAGTTTTATATGAGGCAGACAGTGTGCACCATTTGCTATGTATTGGTAAGCAAGATAATTAGCCCCTCGTTCTTTAGGACCGGGAGGTTTAGTCTGTTGGATTGTCCTTTCCAAACAAATGTTTAAGTTTTCCACAAAGAAAAGAAAATACAGCGGCAGAAATTAAATTACAGAAATTTAGTAAATCTTTGCAAGTATTTTACAAAATACCATTCTTTACTTAATAACAGGCAAGCAACATATTTTATGATTTCCCATTCGTTCGACAAAGCTATGGTGTTTGTAATTGTGTATATAAAGCCATCAGTCTTGCAGAGCCGTCTTTAGCTGAGCAAGCCCCAAAGCATCCCGTCCATTCTGCTCAGATCTGATCAGCATCTTTATAGTTTATCAGCCTTGGGGTTCAATTTTGTTTTGGATGCTTTTATAAATGAGCACAATCACTGGTGAATCTGTTCTTCCAGATTGCAAAGAGAAAAATCGAGAGAAGAACTTTAGTAGATTACTGTGTCACTGAGGATAAAGTACAAGCACAAATGCACCTAAAGTAGTCTCAGAGATTATTTCATTGGGTGTACATTTTCAGTTTTATTTCAGTAAAATTAGATGATTGTCTTAGTTATTATTGTTTTTGAAGCTATATTCTGTCCCCAGGCAAGGTGCATGATCAATGCACTATCTAGCAAAATCAATTTGTTGCAAAGTACTATTTATTTAAGAAAAGGAAAGAGGGGGAGAGAAGAAGAGAGTAATGCATAGCAAATGTGAAGATGATTATAAGACTTTCTTCTAGTAAAGCTGAATTTTATCACTGAAGCATGGATGTTAAGATATAATATAGCTGATTTCACAAACCCTGTACAAAACTACTTCTATATACATATTTAAACTCTAAGGTAACCAGTGAAAAGCTATCCTCAAGTTTTGTGGCTCCTATTTTTCCTATAAGAAATGAGTTTCCAGCAATAAATTAATGTGACCAATGATACTTTTCTGACATACAGATCAACTGCAGAAGTGTTTCCACTTCTACATAAACAGGACACAGGAAATAATACATGCATTATCATATAAAAGAGGGTTTGGTTTCTTTTCTACAGCAATAAAAAGTCTGTACTTGCTATGCTTTCTTATTTAAGAGATCATCAATATCACTGAATATCTTATGTGTTAGGGGAATGTGATTTTCTCAAATAGCAGGAAGGCTGCACTCTCATGACGGATAGGGTCAATTTTGTTTTCAGAAGCTGTTGATGCACTTGCATTATCTCTGTCATGGCCACCATATTAGAAGTGTAGTGAAAATCCATTATCTGCAATCTCAGTCGAAACTTTGGCCATTCTGAATAGTTACAGGCAACACAAACTTCCTGTCAGTTGAAAACTGAATATTCATACATTCAATGAGAAAACTTCACCAAAAATGGTTAACTGCAGTTGGTCAGAGTTGCTATCATCTCCTCATTCAGGGTCATCATAAGGATATTTAAAAAGGTTCCAGAAATTATGATGCTGTAAAGAAATTGGATTCCCAAATTGTATTAGGAATCCAAACTCTGACACCTGTTTCAATACCCATCTATCCGTAACTACAGCATGTATCGTACAGAAACCACTGATACACACAGGTGTGGATATAACCATTTCATTTCAGGACTTCAACAAGAGATCTGAAATCAGGAGAAAGAAAACAGCTACCTGAAAATGATAGTGAATCTGGGTGGTTTTCCATCTCATAAAAAACAGTGCTCTCAGTACTGAATTTTGAGGTGGGTAGTTTCTCTTCTACCAGATTAGTAGAAAAGGGGTTACTTGGAATGCAGCAACAATCTCTAATGGCACCACTTAAGTTTTCCTTGCTCTCTACTTAGTTACCCTACCCTTTAACTGGAAAAAAGAGAAGGAGGACCCATATTGTTGTACAACAGCATGACCAGTTAATCTATCTGGCATTTGCTTTTAATAATGCATGTTTTCAAGCAGCAGAGCTACACAATAATTCTTTTTTGGTTTACATTATCAAATGATAGGTAGCACTGCTGAAGTAGATCCTCTTGAGGCCACAGTGGTGAGAGATTTGAATAAACTATTTTCAAAAGGTGAGATGGTATGTATTACCCAGAACTTCTTAATGAAGCAACTGTGTGTTTGGTACTGCTGCAGGAGAAAGAGACTTGGCAAGTGAGTTAAAGTAGCCTCATAGGAATTAGGACAATGCTGAGAGCCCCATGGATGGCACAAGTCAAAGCAGTGAATGGGAAAGGTAGCAAGACAGCCACCAATGTCTGTGTCATACCTATGTGCTTGTTTTAATTCTCCCTTTAGAAGTCCCCAACACTCTGCAGAAACAGATGCAACCTTGGCTGAGTGAGTGGGTAGATATCACAATAAAGGCAACTCAAGGAGTATGTACAGACCCAATGTAAAGGTATTTTTATGACCTATCTGCTCTTTTACACCACCTTGTATTCCTGATAAATGTTATTGTTTTTTAATGTTCTTTTGAAAATACTTTAATTGTTAAGGGAGAGGGAAAAATCACTGGAGTTAAAAATCAGAACTAGCTTTCCACTGAAATCCCAAATACAACTCCTTCCTCTCCCCTACCCACATGTTTGAGTTTCTGTCATTCAGACTGTAAATTATTTTGTGTATACATGTAGTCACGGGCGCAAAATATACACATAAACATTTATATACAAATCCAGACATGAATACACACCTAGAAAAGATGTGTTGTTCTGCAAATAAATAGCCTGGCAAATTATGGTGACTAAAAAGAAAATTCCTCCATGGATGCATCATTTCCAGGAAGCCACTTGAAGCTGCTTGCATTTTCCTCCGGAATGTGTGGGAAGGTCAGTGTTGAAAGGGAGATATGAGATGTTTCATGGACGAGACACAGCATGGAGACACCTTGTGTTCCTGAGACTGAGGCTGCAGATAAACCCACCCCTTTCTCAGGTCTTCTTTCAGGTCAGAACAAGCAGACTCAAGGACCCTCGAAGACCAGAAAGTAAAAGTTCTGGGGAGGAGTCCCATCTGCATATGGCACACTCCTGCACATAGAGGAAGAGAGAGTTAATAGTTCACAATCTGTTGTATATGATGGTATCATCCTGGCCTGACAGTTTTGGGTCAAGGACACAGAAATCAAAATGTAAATTAACACACAGTGAATGATAAGGGGGAAAAATGCTACACAGGAATTATTAGATTAAGAGATTATGACAAAGGAGTCAGATTCCATTAGGGCATTCACAGTAATGTTTTCAAAAGATGCAATACACTTTTTTTTTTTTTGAGGAATACACAGTGGTGAAGCTTAAGAGATTTCAGTATAAATATTTTCTCTCATTTCAATCCACACATCACCTTTTCAGTTATGTTCCATTGTGAGTTTTATGTTTAAGTAGAGTTCAAATATTGAAGCTGAAGACACAATCAAAACAGACAGCATTTTTATGAGTTTTATGTGCATTCAATGACAAGTTGTAGTATTCATGTATATCTTATGCCTACTATCAAAGTGGACTCAAACTTCAACATGCTTCCAGATAAAAAATGGAAGGCTCAGTTTAGCTATGTCTCTTATTAATCTCATGTATACACTTCTTTTTTTTTTTTAGGGGCTTCAGCAGCTGTAATGTATACATTGCATTAGAAATAGATTCCAGTTAGAGAAAAAAAACCACAGCCACAGATATTCATTCAAATTCTGTTGATGAAATTGTGGAAAATATGCTTAGATGGTTATGTTCTCAGCTCAAAAACAAAAAAAAAAAAAACAGGTGCACAGATTTTCAGGATCCTACTTGTAATTTGCTAATAGTTTCATCAATACTAAAGGTAATTTGGAAAACAAACTAAATTAAGTAGCAGATACAGAAGTAAAGTAGCCATAATGAGATTGTTTGACTATATTTAAACACATTTAGGATCAAAAGAGACAGTTAACAGTCAAACAGCAAAGAAAGAAAATATGATATCAGGAGAAGAACTCATACACAATCGTAAGTAAAAAATAATTTTAAAAAATCATAAATAAAAATATATATTGTTCCAAGTCATTAGTTAAAATATTGAAAGATTTAACTATGGTAGAAATTAAAACATTTATTTGTATGTTTTGAAATTAACATAGTAAACTGCAGCATTGCCTTCTCAGGAAATGAAGCAAGTTCACTAGTTTTTCCCTAGTTCAGATTTTCATGACTGTTTATTCAAACAATGACTGGAACACACCTAAGTTATACAACCATAGCAGCTTTTAACAGCTTGTACAGCTTCTGTTCATGACTGACTCAAGGCTGAAAAGCTTAAGAAGCCTAAGTTTTTCAAGGAGTTCTTGTGGAAGAACATGTGTTTTGTTACCCTCTAAGAGCAAAAGATGAGAAAACTGAGCCAACACTGGACAATGAATGAATGAAGGCTCAATGTGTATTTGGAAAGGCACCTGAAAGGTGGCATCCATTTCCAAAGCTTAAGAGATGAGAATGCACGTTTCTTTCTTTCAGCAGGAATCTTGCAATGCCATTCTTAATTTTCTTTGCTTCATTTGGCCACAGTAACTTCCTGCTTCTCAAAGAACAAATTTTCACCCTCTGGTTTTTTTTCAGTACTGTCCTTGTTTGTAATTGTGTTCTAGTCTAACTCTAAATCCAGACACTGTATTTAGGAAAGCCATCTGTACCCTGATAGCATTTACTCGTTGCTCTTGCAACAAAGACTAGAATTTGTCTAATATCTCAGGTCTGTATGTTAAAAAAATTGTTACTACCACAGGTTCATCTATAGATGCAGCACTCCAATTTTGAAGTGGTTACACCCACCGTAGAGAGGATTACTCACTGTTTTAATTATATAATTAAATTATGTCAATATGTAATTTATATAAGTAGGAAAATCTTTATTGTACCATTTTTAAGCTGTGACAAGAATGAAGGGGCAAGTCAAACAAGGGGAAATACAGGATTTGCCTCAACAAGGATACATCAGGACAAAAAGTAGGCACAGATGAAATTCTACACTTTAATTGCCACAGATTAAACTAAAGAAAACTTTCAAAGAAATGCAGAAACATTTTTGCAGTCTGTCAGAAACATCTAACATTTACAAGAGCCAGCTGTATCCTGCCAGGATGTTTTTCTCCCCTTCCAAGACTTTAGCCCTCAACGTTGACAGATTTACCCCCAACATCATGGCCATGCTTCCTTTTTTTACATGCAAAAAGGAAACAAGCTGATGTACCAGCTTAGGCTGAGCTAGAAGTGAGGAAATAAAACTTCTGTAAAGTATTCCATTTTAATCAGATACAGTCACGCTATCCAAATAGGAAGAAATTTGCTATAAATTAGCCATTTTCCTCCTGTATTAACAGCCAGAGAAGAATAATTGCATTTTGCAACCTTTCACACTATTGGTTTTGGGGTTTTGCCAGGTTGGAGACCTGTGTCAAAGAATTGCACTCCAACTACAGTACACCAGTTCAATCCTAACCAGCACTGGGGACAAGACAGGAGTTCCTCATTCCTCTATCAAATTACTTTGTGCTTAGGCTATTACAAAACCCCATGGGGAGTTTAGAGAAAAAGTCCAACATGGCTGTTGGAGAAAGGCTGTTCCAAACTCACACAGAGCTGGGACAACAGAAAACAACATGTTGTGGGAATTCACTGATTGTAGACAAATACTGAAGGACTACTACCAGAAGTATATTTGATGCTCAGAAATCTATTTCTAAAACTCATTGTTTTCAAAGCCATGTAAGTTGTCAGGAATTCTCAGAGTGTGCTCTAAGTTTGTTCTAAATACATACTGAGGCATGTCCTGAAGATAATTAATTTCCATTTGTGATCTGCCCCCATCACTGTTATTGAAGAAGCACCACAAAAGTTCCAATGAAATCATTTTAGTTACTTATATGCAATATTTTCTAGAAGTTAATCATGTAACATAGGAACTAGGTCACATCTACAGCTCATCTGAGCCTGTATCTGGTCAAACACACATCACTAATAGCTGTTCTCTGAAAGAAATAGCAAACTTAGACTAACATTTTTTTCTAGCATACCTTACATATCGTAGTTATCTGTGGTTTTACAAGCTTCCCTGAGAGAGATGTTAAATCACCTTCATGCTATAAAAGACGCTCTATCTAAGTCACAAATGTACCAGGAACAGAAACCTTCTTAGACCCCTTTTGGCCTTGTGGCAAATTTTGATCTGTCTTAACTGGGTTGGCATCTCCTCCTCATATGGCAGAGATGCATCACTGAAGTCAAAACGAGCATCTCAACAGAACATCGTGCAGTCACAGCAGTCTACTAATATGATGCCAATCATAAAATTAAGACAGACTTCCTTCCCTCGCTTAACCTAAGATTTTTATACCCTTTATTACCAGAAGAAATTCTGGTTGAGGCTTTAACCTGTGTCATAGTCAGGGTGAGATTTAGTTTGCTGCAAACAGATCTCTTCATTTAGTTCATTACCTTTATCCTACACACTGTATCTGACAGTGCAGGGGCTGAGGATTCCCCCCACCACCCACCCCATACACTCTCCAATCTGCTCTCAAAACTTGGTTGTCTCTGTACACACACACAAAATCTGCAATAAGCTGCTCACTATCAGTGAAGGGACAGCACTGCCTGTAGCCATGTAGGTGGTCGTTAAGGGAGTAAAAAAAACCCCTCAAACTCCAGAGAAGAAAATGCATCCAGACACCATTTTCCAACTTAGCAGGTAATTTTAGAAATACAAGAGAACATTCACAGCATAGATATTTGCTTTAACACCGCTCCTGTGTAACTAAGGAACAATTTTGGTTCATAACAAATGATTAAAGCACCAATTATTTTGACTAAACATGTATTTGAAGCCCTCAGGCTGCCATGGACTTTAAAGCCATTAATTCATTATTTAGCTGTCAGTGTGGAAAAATGTCACAAGCTTAAAGGTTTAACAAACACTTTGCAATATTAAAGCAAATGATCACATTTGAAATTTCAAACTGTTACACGATTTTATTTATTAGATAATGTAGATTACCTTTTGTACACACATTTCTTGCAATGAATTCTAGAACAATTTTGTGTTGAACAGAAGCTAATCATATTTTAAGCATAAATTTAAATGAAGAAAGAGAGAAAAGACCCCCTCAAGAGCTTCTGGGAAATCATTTACAAAAATCTTTGAGGTTCAGGTGAAACAAGTTGTGCTGTGGGATTTGAAAGATCTGTGGAAGTGTAAGCTATAAAATCACTTCATCTTGGATGCTTAGAAAGGTGGTTTGGGAAAGAAACTCCACTTTTTCAATGCCTCAGTGATATATGGCACTGACACTAATGGCTATAAAACCTTATTAGGGAGTGCTGTGAAACTCATATATTTGAGTTTCTTATGTGGAAAGATTTGAGTATTCACATTACTGTGGAAAAGAGGACATGTCCACGTTCATCTCTGGAAAGTGGATTGATTCTGGCAATCTATTCGGGTATATACAAATATCTTAGCTCTCCAGGACTGTGACAGAGACAAGCAAATGGCACAGCTCTCACTCCTAAAGCTCTGGCGAGACTTTCTGATGATTTGATACAAAACCTGACTTTCACTGAATCTCAGCTGCGTGGCCGTCTAAAATAAAACTATAGCACACACCAAGGTTTGAGTACTGCAAACTTCAGCAATGAAGCAAGAACAGTGAACCATTTACATCTTGGCTAATCTTAGGATTAAACCTCACATTATATAAAGCAAAGTGCTGGCTGTAAATTAGCAGACCCAACACTTAAGAGCTGGGGATGAAGCTGAGCCGGGAAATCAAGCCAGCAGGTTGGGACATCAAGGCACAGTGCTCTCAAGCCTCAGGGTGGGGGATTCCAAGGAGGCTCCTCATAGGTCTGACACAAGGTTGTAAGGCTATATCACACTGAGACAGACCTTAATCACAGGCAACCCAAGCTCTTGGGGGTGGGTTGTGAGTCCTCTCCAGATGCTGGCAGGCAGAGGTCCAAATGGGATTTGTTTTTTAGTGCTCTGCCTTGATTCAAGGGGAAGATTATTCAACCCCAGTTCTGCTTAAGTGGACATCAGTAGGATGTGTCTGACAATCAGTGCACTGTTAGATGATCCCACTTGCCATCAGCTTCCTCCTCTGCACTCTGCACTGCACGCTGTGGCACTGCATCACCAGATAGTGAGGACACTGCTGTGCTTGCCCTGTCATCGACCACAATCCTGGCTTTACTAAGCACCAGCCCCAGGAGAAGTGGAGAACCAGAACTACACAAGAATCAGATAACTCTGTCTTGGGAAAAGGAGTACACCTTGCACTGAATTAATATGTCCATCTCTGTCTGCAGAAAAGACTAACCAGGAAGACCAGAGAGAAGAAAAATACATAAGAATTTTTCCTTGGATCGGAGGAAAGAGAGAACCATAGCCTGAATGCCAGAAGAGGAAGCCTTGAAAGGAAAAGGAGATGGTCAAATCCTGAAGGGTTTATAGGAGCTCTGTGTTTAAAAGGATGTCAAAGTAGATTCCAGAAAAAATAATGTAAGTTCATAAGTTCCTGATTGTAAGTCAGTCCTGGAGAGAATCAACAAAGAGAAATGAAATCACATCAGGAGCCACGTTTAGAGATGGTGTTGTGCAAGACACTAACTCAAAAAAGAGAGAAGAATTAAATGGATAAATCCTAGGTGGCTTTAGACATGAGATTTTCCAGGTGAAACTCCTAGTAATTTAGTTACCATATCCCACAGGAGAGACAGGAATCTGAATTACAGATGTATTTAAGAGACCTTAATCTAACAAATATAAACAAATCTCCCATATTAATTTTCCAATCCAAACGATATCTTTTTAAGGTCTTTATCTTTTAAGGTCTAATATCTTTTGCTCTCATTTTCCTTTCACCTTCTAAACAATGGGAGACCCAATTCTGTTTACCACCACTGGCATTTCCAGTATCTCAAATGCAGATCTGTCATTATGGAATCTAAGCTCACTGTTAATGTCAGTGCAGATTCCTCTGAGTGGCCAGGACCATTCCCTGTCAGTGAACTGCACATGAACATCATGTGCACTAGGAATGCTAACACTGAAAATTGCCCTCACCAAAGGAGAAAGAAGGGAACACTTCCTCTCCATGTGAAAGCCAAGAGGCTCCAGGGGGCTTGGAAGAAATTCTGAAGCTGTTTTCACTGTTCTTCCAGAAGACACATATATCCCCTTCAAATGCCCACGACTGGTAAGAATGCACTTTGAAAAGCACAGAGGGCAAATACTCCTTCACCAATAGGCTGACAGTGCAGAAATGTATAGCTAGATCTCATTTAAAGTACCAAAAAAGGATCTATCTCAGCGGTCTGCAAAATGTAGACAATGAATGTTCCTTCCCATTTTTGTCAACCAGGGAGAATTCTGCCTTTAGCTGGGCTGCACATAACATGGTCATTTTAAGGTGTGTCAACATCTTCCACAAGACAGTTACCTAAGCCTGCCTTGTCCATTTAATCTCATCACAATTCCTGCTACTAATAAATGCTACATTCCTCAGCCTGGAATCATCTCAGTGGCAAAAGGAACTGTGTGTTATTGCTGAAGCCCCCCAGCCATTGTCCAATCACTTTTTAACTTAAGGTTAAAAAATTAGTTTTCAGTGAAATTAGATACTGTGTGCATCTTAGGACAGCAGAGACAAGGAAAAACCATTTTTAATGTCATCTCCAAAGCGAAGAAAATGCTGTGAGCAATATTGTGTTAAAAATTTAAGTCCTGGAAAAACAAAAGCCTTAAAAATGCAAGATGTTACTAATATCAATTGGAGAAACAATTTTAAAATATTTAACACGTTCCTGCTTTTCCATTTAAACAAAGAAAGGAAGATGGCAAAGACTTAGTAATTATACTACATGCCACAGACTCACAGTTACAGAAAATATACAGTCATGGGCATATGAATTTGCAGTTGTTGTTTGATACGGTGAATGTAATGAAAAACTGAAAGATATTATCTATTTATATGTTTAGAGACATTTGTCTGAGTGTATTTTTTGCTGTCACACAGTATAAGCATATGAATAAAAGCTTGGTCCCACTGCAGTCAGTGGTAAAACACCATTGCCTCCAATGGAGCCAGACTTAAGTATTTACATATATACACCCATACAGTAAATATTATTATTCTTATGTGTTGAAGCTTTACCCATTAAGTTGAAGTCTGAGACAATATTAGGTTTCTGGGCCTCTGAAAATGTATATCAAGTAATTTGATGCAAAGATGTTTCCAAAATCATATCACTGTGATAGATCTTCTGGATTCATAGTTCTGCATCAATTCTGGCGTACACACTAGTTATTGCCTGAAGGTACAATAAACAATGCAAGTTAGTAAGAGGGGCCTTGAATTTTTGTTTCAAACAAGCATTTAGTTTCTAACAGCAGGAATATATACGAACAAAGAGAAGAACAGGACAGTACAAGTTTAGACAAGAGAGATGACTCTTTTACCTGAATTTTATCCTTCCCCTGCAAAGACAGCAAAAAAGCTCCAGTTTCTTTTGTTTGATCCTGCCCAAAAATTAAATAGAAGTCCTAGCATCACTGGACTTTGGAGCAGGTTGGCTAGGAATGTGTTCATGCTCATGTGAACAAATAAAAATAATTTTAATTTTTAAACGTTCAGAGAATAGTACAAGGAAGAAAAAAATCTATCATATTGAAAAACCTGGCTCCATCAAAATAACTAGGACATTTGGAGCATGTTCCACCCTAAACTCTTAAGATGCTAAACAGCTTCACAGGAATCAAAGTATTTGAAAATTGTTATAAGAAGAATTAACCCAGTAAAAAGCATTGGACAAATATTTTCAATCACCTTTTTGACCAAAACTTTGTTCAAAATACTGCTTGTTTTACAGAATTTATTAGGAATAAATGAATGATAGAGATACCTTTTGTCAACAAAACCAAGCCCTCTTAGGCTTAGTAACTCATTCCTGTACTTATGTTTGTGTATTTTACAATGAAATAAGTAAGCTTCTTGTCCTTACCACTCAAAACTTAAATTGCCCTAATGGCTAAAATATCTTTAAAAATCCATCATAATGCATTTATACATGTATCTTCTGCTAACATGCCTATTGAATTTTTTAATCTCTTCTCCATACTTAATATCTTTACATTTTCATATATTCATGCAGAAATAGCTCATTTTTCCAGTTTTCCAAAATTATGAAATAATCATATTGTTTCTCCACAAAAATAAGGCAATTTATCCTCAAAATATGATTTTCCTGTTGTCTTGATGTTTTCTCAAATAAAATGTAAGCTTGAATCTTGACAAGACATAGGCATTAGATACTCAAATTTCCATATACAAGAAATCTAAATGAACATAGGAGAAAGTTACAAATTAGAAAAGTTAATAATTCATTCATTTTGCAAAGTATTTTTAAGTATTTCATAGCAAAAATACCAAATAGATCTTCTAGTTCCAGTAGTAAAAATTCTCAAGAAATACACATTATAGAGACTCAGTATTGACAAGGAGCAGATATCAGTAGATCAGTATCTTCACATTAATATTTCATTAATATTTAATTAATGTTTCATACTAAGTCTTTTCAAGAATTCCAGCTGTTCTTCTCCTTTGAGCTGGCATTGAAAACTATTTCCTCTTTGCTGTTACACATGCATGATGCTTCTCTTGCACTAAACAAAATACAAAGTGAACACAATTTACACATATTAGACAGCTAAGAAAGCAACACAAAGCTACATAAAAGTTTCCAAAAATGCAATCACTACTGAAGAGAAAAGAAAATAATAAAAAACAGTTTTGTAAATTGGCTCTTCCTTTTAAATTAATAGTCTTTGACACTTCTCGCTTACAAATTCAAAATCTTGTCAACAGATTTCTCTTCTTGTTTCTGTAGAACTACAGAAACTTCAGATTCTTAACTTGATAGCTAAAGAGCTACGACAAGTACAAGGTTTTGCCCACATTAGTAAACCTAATACTAAAAGAGACTGTTGGATATTTGCTAGCAAATTATAACACAGAAGTTAGTTAACAAAAAATAAGCCTGTGAGATCAGTTGCAGACCTAAAGACAGAACATCGGACACTCCTGTGTTGTGTTTTCACAGGATCTAGCCTAGTGGGATTTCAATTATCTCAATTAGCAGCTATTACAGTATCAGAATTGAATAACAGTCAATGATAATAAATGGAAAACACTGGAAATTTTAGGGGGACATATGAAATTTTATCGGTGGTCTGACACCCTGAGAACTCTAACACCAGATAAAGCAACTTGCTAGAAAAAATCCTGAGGAGATACTGATGAATATCCTTTAACAGAGGCAAGCAGGCCTAAAGGTAAGGCTCCAATCTATGGAGAGGAGAAAAACTTATATATATAAGAGATTTAAGTTCTGTGAGTAGCAGAATCAAGAATGCCTGGTCTCACAGGAGTCTGTGTTTTATGACTGGGATTTTCTAGTGCCTAATAAGATGAGACTTCCAACTACAGTTCTTCTAATAGTTAGGGCATTTATAATTTCTCCCTCCTGCACAGATTCACTTTTGGTAATAAACATGCTTCCAACATCAATTCTTTTCTGCAGAGCCATTAATAAATGTTTTTTTCTCTACTCAGATTCTTTGCAAGAAATGTCCACAAAATTATCATATTTGACTCCTCTATATTTTTTGTCAAATTGCATGGTTGAAATCAGGCAAATAGTTAAAAAATTAACCCTGGAGAACAAATGTTTACAGGAATAAGTCTTATTTCTTTCTGAAGCCATGCTAAGCTATAGTAGGCAAAGGTTTTTCAGTTTTATTCCTTTAATAAATATCAGATCATTTACGAAGACTTACTTATACCGGTATTTAGGGATAGGTCTATGATCCTAGGATCTAGACCTCTGATGTCGGCTGAACACACTGGAACACAATCAAGCTCCAGATCTAATAATGTGGCTAAAGATTGTCTCCTTCAGTCCAGATGTCTCACAAACTTATTTTTGAAGCTGCTTTCTGCAGACCTCAGTGCAAGCCCAAACTGACAGAACACAGATTAAAAAAGAAGAGCAGGTCAGCTGGCAGGTCAGCCAAAGGGATGGAGTTACTTAGACAGGCCTTCAGGCTGCCTCTACTTAGTCATGTGTCAATGACCTCTGGAATAAGCCATGCTGGAAAGGTGCAAAGGTGCTTTAAAATTCCCTTAGCCATTCTCCTCATGGGCCAGATTTGCTGTTCAGCCCTATAAAGGTGCTCTCCCAGTGTAACATTTGCTCGTGTTGAGTAGTCTGAAATAATGCTTGGTTTATTTATCTACTTTGGATGAGAACCAATCCCAAAGCCCTCAGCACATTGCTAATTAATTCCTTTCCCATGAGAAGAAAATTATTTCTTTCCTTATTTTTAACAGCCTTCGAACAACGTGAGGGTCTTTCTGGCTGCAAGGTAATTACAGAGCTGTTGCTTCTCACCTAAATCCTCTCTATTTGCACAGAACATTTTTAGTATGCACTACATCCTTGTCATCCTTTAAATGCTTCTGTAATTAAAGGCAATGCTGCCAAAAAGATGTTCCAAGTTGAATAAAAAAATATTTATTTGCATGAGTAAACCGGCTAATTATTTGGACAATCTTACACAAACATTTTTCCTGTAAGTTGTGTTTAGGAATAGAAAAAGTAGCCATCAACTCAAGCATGCAGTGAGGAAAAAAAAACAGTGTTAAACCACAGCCATCAATTTAAACTTGGTATATACCTCTATACTTGATTTTCCAAGAAAAAAGAAAATTGTTGCAAACACAGTCCTGCACATGCATTGACTGCTACTGTAAGATTACAACTCTGCTGCTTAGTAGAACTGAAAACATGCTCACATGCAGATATGCTCTTTGAAACAAAAGAAAAATCAAATAAGCAGATTCAGACTGTGCCATTAATCCACTCACCATCCTCAACAAGAACTCCTGGTGCTATTGCGCTCTGTAGGTTCCACTGTATCACTTCATCAGAGATTTGGGAAACTCTCATTTCTACAAACAACTAACTGCAGGCTGGTGCTATCAGGACAGTCACACAGCTTCTTCTCTTCTATCATATTTACTTGTCATAAATTATTTGACTAGGTTTTGATTTAGAGTAATTCAAACCAGGATGGTGAGCAAAGAGAGAAGGCAGAGGCTTCCATTAAAGAAGGCTGTTAAGGTATTATTTGTAACATAATAGTGCCCTTCCATGGAAAGATACCTGCTTCTTTTACATGCCCTAGGTCAAGTCCAAAACATGAAAGATATGTGAAAACATTAGCCCTGCTTATGCAAGTCATAAATTTTACTGAGTCCTTTACATTTGATTATGTTTCCATGCATAACTTCAAATGAGTCATTTCATCCTACCACCTGGTTTCCAGACACTTCATCCCCCGACTTGGTTTGCTTAAGGAGCTCTTCTTGTTCATCCGAATATTTTGGGTCTTAATCGGCAGAGGATTTCCCTTCCACTGTTTTTCATTCTGTATTTTCATGGTGGTCCTTTATCTAAGTCCAGTCAAAGACAGTTCTGCTTGCCAGGTACTGAATGCCCTTGAGCTGTGTTACATCACTCACAACTGCAAATAGTTTGCAGTGATCTATCTTGGCCCAACTTTAATAAGAATGTTGTAGAAAGGGCTGGTGATTCTGTTTTGGATTTTAGTGTTTGGGTTACTCATGTTTCCATAAAACTGCATGCAGGGTCACAAAGCAACCACTGAACTGGATTTATAACCTTTATATGGGAAGTTCAACTTCCCTGAGATAGGATTCCTGCTATGCCTGAACTCAGCTGCAAAGCACTGTGTCAAGGCCTTGAGCCCTTCGATGGCAAATATTTGTTTTGAAAATGGTTTTATTCTTTAGTAAATATCAATTAAGGATTAGGGTGGGCAGTAACATTCACCTTTACAAAATTATCCTTCAAAAATACAGCAAAGAGCTTTTTTTTTCCCTCTCAGAGGTCTAGACCTAACTGGTACTGAGAGTAGTATGTAACATCTCAGAGCAACTCAAAAAAAAAGAGATGTCACAATAGTAAAGAAGGCAAAAAGAGTTAAGTTTTGTTTGAGGTAACACAAACAAGGCGGGGGAAGCCAAAACAAACGACGTTTGGATGTTCCTGACTGATTCTCAGACACATTTTCTGTCCAGCATTAACAAGCTCAGATCATCCACACACTGAGCCAAAAGAATAAGACTTAACCATAACTAGGCTGCAGAAAAGACATGAAAGTAAAACTTAGAAAAATACCTCAAGCTTTAGAAAAAGAATTTGTCTCTAGGAAACAATTTCTGTTAACAGCAATGCTATACATAACCCCTTTGAGCCTTTTAGCAGCTACATGATGCAGCAAAAAATCTTAAACAGAGTGTGCCACTATGCTTTTGAAAAGAAGAAAACTATGCTAGTAATGACGCTGGAAAACGTACATCAGTTATTTGGTCCTAGAATTAAATCAGAATAATACTTCAGATAGTCTGAACTTCCACAATAAGCTTAACCCTGCTTAAATTTCTGAGATGACTGTACAGTGAAATTATGAGAAAAGAAGAAATAGGCACAAGAGACTGTAGTCTGGACAGTACATTTCCAGAAGAGAGTAAAAGGTTTAAAGTCAATATTGTTTGTTCCAAAGAAGGTAGCACATCAAGAACATCTGGGGCTGTACCTGTAAGATCTCTGTGCAGACTCTTTTAGCCAGTATTTCATATGTTATGTCTTATAAAAATCACATACAGTTTGCTAATGCTACATAGCAAAAAGAAAACAAAGATAGAACCTGGTTCCCCTTAGATTATTATCTGTATTAAATAATGGCCAAATGCTCTCCTGGCTTAATTCCATTAAGTGCAATGGAATCATGCCAGAAAAGTATTTAGCCCTAAGCATTTAATGAGCATGTTACTTGAAAGATTAGGGGCCAGTTCATCCTCTGGTACAAGCTGGTGTAATTTCATTGCCTTACATGGAACTATGCCAGCTCACAATAGCTGAAGATCTAGACTCACAGGTAAGTGAAGTTACTTTTGCCCTAACAAGTATGTGTGGCTCATGTCCTCATGTATGCTCAACTTGTCAAATACTCTTGCAAAGATCAAGCCTGGCCTGCAAAGCTTCCCCACCCCCGAAAATGCCTAAGTGGTAATTTCTTCAATTTTTATATATCAATTTAACAACATGAGATTCTCTTTCTCCCCTCCTAAGCCTTCAAGTAAGGATTCTGCTAAATGCATAACTCTTCAGTCATATCTAATTTGGCTCTGACTACTATGAAGTTACATTAAGGCAAACATTATTTCATGTTAGATTGACAATTATATAAAAGTCATAAGCCATTTTTACAACCTACATCTACATATCTCAGTCTTCTTTCTTTAAGATAATACCATCTTGCCTCAAAACAATGCTGGAAAGCAAAACTAATAATGCACAAAACTCCCATTCTCTGATGAAGGGTTATTATTCTTCATGCAATGACATACAAAACCAATCTTCTCCTTCTTTTTCCTATTACTAAGTACAGATACACTTAGGTATGTTTATAAATTTTTGCTCGTGGTTATGAATTCTAAATCATTAGGGCAAAAGCTAACTTCAGTCAAAAATTTTAAATTAACAATTGCAAAATGAAATAAGCATCCGTCGTACTTTCTTCCATCTCAGCTGTCGGATTTAATATGAGTACAACATTTCTAATCCTACTGAATGTGCTGGAAAGCAAAGAGCTGGACTATCAGCTGATGCAAAACAGCTTAACTCCATTAAAGTTGATTTATAACACTAAAAATCTCCCTCCTTAAGAAGGACTAAAATGACTATGATTAAACAGTGTCAGAGGTTTTGGACAACATCATTTTAGTAAAATCCTTGAGGATTTTAATGGGACTGGAGATATGACCAGTTCCTCTGCCAGATTTATGCTTTGGGGTAGGTTCTAGACAAACAAGTGGGGTAGCTTCAAGATAAAAACAGAAAGAGAACGGCATTCCTTTCAAATTCTTTAGGAAGACTTTAGAAAATTCTCAGTAACTGAAAGGAAAAACACTGACTTACATAACCACACTTAAAGGACTTGGCATCTGGACAGTCTGTAAAGTTCTAGGCGCAATATATTGCATTGGTGGATTGAGAATATCTCAAATAATCATTTTAATCACTTCAAAATATGCTGAAGAAAACTCTGAATAAGAATTGTCATATGCTCTTCACTTAATTGAAGATTTTTATGAAATATATGAAGGAAGTATGCAAAGAGAGCATTTATGTAATAGGAATGGTTAGCAATATAGCATTAGGGCACTCTAGGGCATGTTTTATTGGTTCATTAAATCTTGCCTCAGGTGTGTTCTACCACTCGAGGCAAGTATTAATGGACCAATAAAAAAGACCCTGGGGTCTTTTAATGCCATAATACTATGTCTGTCTACATTTAAATTAATTTTTAAAATAGCTTTTAAAAATAATTTTCCTTGGTATTTAATATATCCTTCCACTATTTAAAATTTTGTAGTAGAAATATGAAATGGCTAGAAAACAAAGACAGAAAAGTCTACTGTCTAATAAAAATGTAAGTACTTTCTGAACAGTAAAAATGTTAACCTCTTGTACTTAAATGCCTCCCCCATTTTATACACTCACTTTTTCTTGTTTACTGATTCATTTTGATATCATAAAACCAATATGAAAGACAGTTATGTAGACCTGGTTTTTTTACTTTATTGGAATCCGTCAGAATCAAGCTGCTCTTCAAAGCAGCTTGATTTCAACAACCTTAAAACTTTGGCTGAATTCCCTAGACAGCAGCTAACTGATACAAGAATCCTGTCTGTGTTTCTAGAGATGGACAAGCTGATAGTCTGTAATAAAAACTGCAAGACCATTTTCTGCCAGTAGCAGATGCAGAACAGGAAAGCTTGGAGATAGATTGTTTAGGGGAGGAAGAAGAAGAGGAGTAATAGCCAGCTCAATTTATCAAATATCCTGTTTCACAACTTCTGCAACAAAGAGCATTTCCCCTCACCTTTCAGAATACCAAAACTCTTGAAATCTCAAACTTGTGCAGGTAAGCTGGGGTTTTTGTCAACACCCTGGAATCGGTCAGTAGACACAGCAATGTTACAGAAAACAACTTGAGTGAGAATGGCTAACCTAAGGATAATAAACTAAAATAATTTTGAAATATACATGCCTATTTGATTGGAGCAAAATGGAATTATATACAAATGTCTCATAACACAGCCTTCCCCTTCACTCCAAAGTGTTTTGTATAAAGCAGTGATACTCCAACCTCTTTTTGATTTTGTTTTTCTTCCCCAAAGTAACTGTTATAATTTCCAGTGCTGCAAGTGAGGTTGCAGAGTTGAAGGTATAGACTGATTATACATGACTAATGATGAAAGCCTTGTTGAGAATAAGAAAAATCTGAATAGATTCAACTTCTGCTGGTGTAAAATTTCCTGGGAAGTCAGTCACCTACTGCTCATACCGCACATTTGTATTCCTTTCATTAGACAGGCTACCAAGGACTGGAAGCTGTTGAAGGGACGTGTATATGCCCCACTCAGAGCATTGCCTTGTCTCCTCAGACACCCTTAGATCCACAATGATTGCCAATAGGGCAAACTGTGCCCCAAATCAGCTTAACAGCATTTAAGAAACACTTAATGTAAGTCCAACTATAAAAACTGCTAGTAACTAGTTCAGTGATCTCCTTTGAGTTATGCAACACCAACTGCACATTCCTTGTCCTAGTAAACAAGAATTTCACCAACATTTTTGGACCAGAATGTGACATTGTCTCACATGTTGTATGCTACCTTCCCAGAACTTCCATGGAAACACATGGCACCATGCATGCTAGTCCAGTATGGGAAGGCATAACGACTTCCATTTAAGAGCAAAGTGACTGTGTCCTACAAGAAGCCCTTATTTATCCCCCCAAATTAGGTACTAATCCTGCCATGTAAATTATTTAAATGGATAAGCAGAGGGAAGAGCTGACGATGTACTAAAGGACTTACTACATATTTTTAACGATTATTTCTCTTCTTGTGAGCAAGATGTGTTCTCACAAAGTACAGAAGCATAAACAACAGAATCCAAAATATACTAGAATTTTCCTGTGTCAGCCAGTGACCGATGGTTATCTTCAGCCTGGTTCCAAAGCAGATATTATGGTTTTTGTGCAAGAAACATCCTTCTATACTATCAGTAAGTAGCAAGATCTGCCTGCCAAATCCCCTCAATCTACAAAGAAATTGATTGTGTCACTATTCCATTGTGTGAAAATTGATTCCAGGATTGGATAAAACTCTAAGTTTATTTCTACATCAAGAGGTATAAATATTTTCCAAGTAATGACCAAGACACATCGTCACCAATACACAGTCCATATGTAAATACTCAGGCTTTACAGGTACATAGACATTATAAAGCTCTGTAAGATATCAGCATTGCTTATTGTAAATGAAGTGGTTTTAAAAGGAAACTCAGGAGTCGAGTTGCCATTTTTCCCCTCTAATTCTGCTAGCTAAATCCATTAGAGATCACACCTAGAGCTGTATTTCTAGTGCAACCACTTGAATTCACATTAGATTTATCTCACCCTATAAAAGCACAATTCATTAAACAGACTGATAAAACTGGTCTGTTTAAACTAAGGCAATTTTATCACAGTCATTTCAATTATTTAACACTGCTTTCTTAAATCAGTACTTAAAGCTTTATTTTGACAAGTATTCTTTAAATAAATGAGCTGCAATTTAAACAATGAGAAAATAATGACCCAGAACAATATATACAATTAGGGAGATATTTTCCAAATATAAATGCTCAGTATATTTTAAAAGTGATGCACAATGTCTCAAGTAATGCATACTTCACACACTGAAGTGACTTTTACAGTTGATGGTGGGATCATCCAAAGAACTTCTAACCCAAAGACTCAGTCCTAATCTCAAATTTTGATAAAGTTTTACCACAACAACATTTTTGACAATTTAAGATCAACCAATTCCATCTATCCAGTTCTCACCACAGGACATAAACTATGGAAATGCTACAGTGATTCCATGAAGCCAATGACATATTTAACAGAGCTCTTCCTTGATCTATAGTGGCATACAGGAATTTGAACCAGGGTGACCAAGTCATAGGTTATAAACCAAGTGTGACAGACAGCAAGCAAAACTGATATGAGCTCTACAAGCACTTTTGTATGCTTCTGATAAACTTTTTTTTGCTTTTTCTTCTACATATAAAACATTTCTTAAACAAAAGACCTGTCCAAGCACTGCATCATTCCATTCTTTATATCACACAACTATGGAAATCACTGAAAGACTGTAAGTTTGAATTTTTAAAGACCCACTAATCAAGGGAACCACTACAGTACCTTTGGGACAATCTGGATATACCTTCCCAATATTACTTTTATTCCAGCTGGCATCTCTACCATGATGACTTTTAAAACAAATCTAGATCTCAGAACACAAGCTGCATACCTAATTTGCCTAACTCTGCATCAATGACAACAAAATGCATCATGAATTTTGGTTTTAAGACTATCTGCAATATAGCTAGATAAGACCCTGAAGTAAAATTCATTTGTTCCTTATTGAAGCAATTTCCTATACTGAATTCACAGTCACACATACCAACAACGAAATGCTGAATCAAATTTTAGCCACAAGAGGAATGCATTGCATAAAGTCCATCATAAATAAGTTTACAGACTTTTAAAATGAAATAGTCTTTCATATAGGTACTCCTTTGACTTAGTCATGGATTGCTAAGCATTCATCATGCTGTAACAATTCAAATTTAAGCTTTCCTTGTTCAAAGATAGAGCAATTAGCCTTCAGGTTATTTCAAAGGGAGCAACAGTCCTCATCCAGCCCTGAAGAAAGGAAATGGTTCCGAGGGAAAGAGCTGTAAAACCAAATATTTAAATTTTCCTACTTTGTCATACTTATCAGCAGTATTCTCATGTTTGAGAAACACTGCAAGCTCTGACAAATGACAGTGGTACAGGGGCCCCTGACTACAAGAAAGATATTGAGGTGCTGGAGTGTGTCCAAAAAAAGGCAGTGGAACTGGTGAAAGGATGAGAACAGAAGTGTGATGAGGAGCAGCTAAGGGAGCTGGGGTTGTTTAGCCTGGAAAAGAGTCCTCAGAAGACCCTACAACTACCTGAAAAGATGTTTTAATGAGATGGAGGTCAGTCCCCCAGGTAACAAATGGAGGGATGAGAGGAAACAGCCTCAAGTTGTGCCAGGGGAGGTTTAGATTGAATATTAAGATTTTTTTTTTTTTTTCACTGAAAGGGTTGTCAGGCATTGCAACATCTGCTAAATGAAGTGGTGGCTTCACCATCGCTATAAGCATTCAAAACACGTTTAAATGTGGCCCTTGAGAACACCATTTAGCAGTGTACATGGCAGTCCTGGGGTAATGGGTGGACTCCATGTTCTTAGAGGTCTTTTCAAAGACAATTCTATGACTATACATTCACAGGTACCACACTGATCACTTCCCCTGACTGTACCCATTCACTTACTGCCACACTTGGCTTGAAGTTGACCATCATGATATAACTTCATGTAGTCTTACATTATACCTAAATCTGGAGGGTAGTGAGCCCTCAGGACATAATGTAGGTAAAACTCAAACTTCATAATACATAAACACCTCATTTTAAACCTGAATCAAAGCTATGTCCCAATGCAAGAACAGAAGCCTTCTTTCATGGTAGCAAATAATCAAAACAACCTCTATGGTCATGTCACAGCATTATATTCTAAGTGAAACCAACACCAAGTCACGCTAACATTTTACTCCCCCAAGAGTTGGGTTGAAGTCAGTGGAGCTGCTCCTGCTGTTAAATCCTGCCATGTCTGATGGTGAGACTGACAGAACCTGATTCTCATGGATATTTAGATCATCACTGCTGTTTGTTGTTGTCAGATATGAAAATGGGCTTCTTCCATCACTGCTTGTCTTTTTAAGCTTATGAGAAAAAATAACTTCTTGGTATAAACGAATTTCAAAATTTGCAGACTTCTCAGCTCAGACTATTCTGAGCACAAGTCTGCAACTCCTTTTCAAACTAAAAAATTTATAATATTGGCAAGAGATGCATAAATAATGATGAGATTAAAAAGAAAGAATATTAGTATATTTTAGCTTACACAGACCATTCCTATATCATCAGTTGCTGACATGCAGCCTTTGAAAAATAAACATATTTATGCAATTGCCACATAGACCTCCTGTGTGGTATAAATAGATACTCTGCTAAATATAAAAACAGCAGGCATGCACAAAAGTATATATGCACTAAGGATTAGTTATAAAGGAGCTAACAGAAAGACAATGCCTCCTGGGTTTACAGGGCAAATGTAATTTCTATAATGAACCTTTTTTTTAAAATTTCTGATAGTTTTAGACCCAGGCAATAAGGTAGAAGTTTTTGTAAGAGAAAGTAGTGCACTGACAATATCATGAAATAGAGAATTGATTCCAAACAAATGAATATTAAATAGCTAGACGTCAAAGGAAAGTACACAATTGTTGCTTTAGGAAGGAGAGGGGAAAAGCCACACCATTTTCAACTGTCATCAGTAGCCAAAAAACAACACGAGCCTACCATTAGTGTTTACTGATGATTACTAGATATGCTTCTGTTAGTATTCCAGAGCCAGCCCTGCCATAGTAATGTTTATTATTACTCTTTGTAGCTGTAGGCAGCCAGAGGCTCACTGTGTCTATTCCTTTCTCATCATTTTAAAAAGATTAATCTTTAGACAATGATCTGCTGATATCATTAATCTTAGTCTTGAACTTCTTTGTTGTTCTTTCCCAGTAATGAACAGTAACACAAAAAATGCCTTTCCTTCAAAAACAACAGGGACCTGATTTGTTGGGACTCTGGACTTGGAGTAATTTTTCACTGCAGCACACTATCAATGCAAGATGGCAACCTAAGTGAGACATCCTTATTCTCTGCATCACTCCCCATTCTTGTACCAAGCCAAATCTTTATGTTAATATAGCTGCTACCAGAGTAGAAAACAGTGCCAGGCTTTCACATGCACTTCCATGACACAGATGGCTCTGCAGTCCAGCACTGTGCCACAAATGTATTCCTCTTGGTATTACAGAAAGATAGAGTCTTTCTGTGGCAAGGGGTAATAAGTTTTTCTAGAATCACTACTCAAATGTTCACCTGCTCACGTATTTCCCCCTCAATAAAAACTCCAGAACTCACCTCTCCATGAAACTTGTCACTTACATACTTTCATTTCCCCAGCTTTAAAATAATGCTTGCTGGAAATAAGAAAAAATTGTTTCTTGCTCCAGAAACACTGCATCTTCCAGGGAAAAAAAAATCTTATTATTATCAGAAATTTAAACACACTAAAAATTGGAAAGTTTCATTTTCAATTTTTCCCCTTTTTCTTTCATATAGAATATTTTCCATTAACACCAAATACACTGGAAAATTCAGTTCTCCAAACAGCAATACTGTTTCACCCCAGTTAACCCATGTCTAGTAGGGGAGTATGTACTCAGATAAAAGCCAGCTACATGGCTTCCAAATCCAAACTTTTTATATGAGCTAGTGTAGTGTTCTCTTCCTCAGAACTGTTGGAAAAACAGCGTTAATATATTTAAGCTTGTGGTGACAAAGCAATTAACTGTGTTCTTCTTTTATTCAGTATATCGTGGTTCCTTAGAGTTCCAAGCATTGGAGAAATTAATTTAATATGTATGTCAGGTGGGCATGGATCCTCTTCAGTACATTCAATAAAACACAAAATTTAAAAAAAATTAAGAAAAAGGTTATAAAAATAATGAAACTTTGATGTAGCAGAAAACCCCCAAACTTTCAAAACTTGCCTTTGTGGGAAATGTTACCATTTCCACTCATCAATTTCAGTACACCTTTCACAGCCCCTCTTCCCAATCAATGTAAATTTCTCTACATAACTTCCTGGTTAGATCCACTCTTTCACATTCAGGCAAGTTCTCATACTGTGCCACCCACACAGGTATTACATTCTTTTTCTTATGAGTAAAGTCAGTGCAAACATGCATGCAGATTATATTTTCCTTCTCTCATCACCAGCAACTCCATACTTCCTTGGAAAAAGTGAAAACAAAAGAGCAATGTGCTCAAGATAAAGTATTTATAGGAGTCACACCTGACATTTTTGTCAGTATCACAAATGAAAACTACTGATTCCCAAATTATGCAGACCAGGTAAAATCTTGGAGCAAGGTCTTCTCTTTGTCACTCTTATTGCCCATTTAATCAGTAAAATATAAAAGAGTTGCCCAGATTTATGCAGGAGCAGAATCTGTACCAAATTTGCTCCATGATCTCCGTCCTGTAAAAAGCTAATTCTGTACTGTATGTGTAGCTAGCTCCAAGACAAGCCAATATTCTACCAGCTTTTCAGTTATGGCTGCCCTAACCCAAAAAACATGCTCTCTAATAATCTATTTTTTGGGGTAAAATCTTCCATCCTAAGTCTTCACCCCATGTTGAAATATTTTAACATTTGTTTAAATTCCCTTCAGACACTTATTTGTGGGAAGGTAAAATAAAAAGTATTCCAAATTGGCTAGATGTTTCACCACAGCTAAGATGATTGAAGCTGAGGATGTTTAAACTATGTGCATGAGAATATGATTTAAATATGCATAGGCATTTCTACCTCAATTACAATTTGCAAAGAACACAAATAAGCCATAAGGAAGAACAAAGTGCAAAAGAAAAACAAATAAAACAAAACAACAAAAAGTCAAGTCTGTTCTAGATTTTTAGTAAAATAATTAAAGGTAATTTCTGCATAGACACAAAAGATAATAATGGAATCTTATTCTATCACCATTAAATTTTATGGCAAAATTCCTATTCACTTGACACGGGATAATGCTAAGGAAGAAAAAGGAAGAGATAACAGAATTAAGTCCTTCTAAATGCAGAGTCCATTGCTGTCCCTGCAATAAATTACCTGTGCAACCTGCAAGTAAAATACTGAGAGCCTGATTCAGCTCACTGGTGTGCTATCTGGAATTGAGAATTTAATTGGAATAATTGGAATTATCTCTTCATGCACATACAAGGTTGAGGAGAAAGAGGCTGAATAGCAGAAGAAACAGAAATCCCTATTTCTCCACAAAGTGCAAAAGAACTGTGAGTAATTTCCCAAGTTCCTCCCATCTCCAGTCATTTGGAGATCCAACACAGCTGGGCTTCATTCCCTACAAAGCAGTCCCTGGTGCTCTTTGAGTTGTCCAAAAGAAGTAAAGGCAATTCTTGTGTCAGAATGAGCATGGGAACACACAGCTTCTAACTTCCCTGACTCTGACTCCCAGCTGTTAAGGAAAGGGGTACTGAATTACCTTGAATTGTACAGCAGTAGAGAATTCACAAAGTTTAACTACAGATAAATAAAGCAATTGTCAAATTTTGAAAACTTCACATGGAAAACATAGCAGACTAGAAGCAACAACTCAATTTTTTTGTGGACATCTTGACTCAATGTTCTTGTTTATTCTCTGTAAAGCATAAAGCCACCTTATCATGTGATACGATGGTCTCATACCTGATATGCAGTTTCTCCTTGTTTTTCCTTTCTTGACATTATTCTTTATAGCAGCAGAATATTTACATATTCTCTGAAAATGAAATATCTTGAGAAGGTATTTTCGAGGTTTTATTCAAAATTACCTGAACCTGAAAAACCTCACATATATATGTTTAGTTTCCATCAGTGAAGTTTCTTTAAAACATCAGGTTTGTGCATGACTCTTTACAGTTTAGGGGCCTAGAAGAATTGGGATGAAAGACAAGAAGCAGGAAAAAGTTAGAGCATTAAACAAAGTACAAATAAAGCAGAAAAAACAACACAAATTATACCAGAGCAAACATCAGAAAAAGCAGTCATCCATTCTACTGCAGCAAAGGAGCTATTCAGCAAAATCTGACCAAACACCTTGTTTCCAGGGTTTGGGGTTTTTTTTTAATTTTTAGACCCTGTTAAAACATTTTTTAAATATGCAAGAAATTACTTTGAAAAGCAGTAATTGCAATATTAAAATTTGCTTAAATTTCTTTTGCACTGATTTGTGTACAGGCTTTTATCCTAGGTTCCCACGAAGCCATAAAACGTTTAAAATACTGTCTGCACAAATGCAAAATTTATGAATTCACACATCTCTGGTTGATTTATGTGAAATAATAATGCACTATTTAATGCTTAAACATGGCTAGAAGCAATGCTAGGCTATCAAGATGTACAATGAAATAATAGATTTATAAGACGGATAACCTTCCTGCCTAGAGAAGCTTGTTTAAAGGTGTTGTACAGATATATTAAACTATATGTAATTTTATACTAACTTAATGCTGTAGGCCTATACTGCGAGCAATAAAAGATTACTGCCACAGTATTTTCAATAATAAAATGATCTGGCTATACAACATAAGGTATCAGAGGAGTGAAAAAAAATTCTTTATGATTTCAAACTTTTTACTCCTCTCTTTTGATTTAATTTAAATATTTAACTGTTATCCTCGCCTTTCACAGCTCACTGTCATCAACTCTCATCTGATTTATCCAAATTACTTTTATTTCACCCTTCAAGGGTTCCAGTTTCTCTCTGTGACACTAAATAACAACATATTCAAAGATGTTTGCATTAAAATAAAAGGGACTTTGTGTGGGACATGGTGCCTCTTATAGGAACAGATTTCTGCTGAGGTAGAAAACACCACTATCACTTTGTGATGAGCTGCAGCTTCCATCACCTGCTCATTCCTGGCAGGGATACAAAGGTAGCAGGATCTATCCCTTAAGTAGACCAGCAGGATACAATATTGAATGGCAACTCACAACATTGACTGACATTAGCTGGGCTACTTCTAAAAGACAATGTGGAAAAACAAACCTTAGCATCATATATTTAAGGACTTGTACTATTAGTTCAATGACAGGAATCCTCTCAAATACATGCTGGAGCAGTGCCCATGGAGCCTAAATGTTCACGTATGTTTTTCTCAGAGGAGCTCACAGTTTGTTTGACTTTTTTTTTAATTCAGTACTAATCAAAAGGCTTTTAAATAAAAGACCCTTTCAAGCAACTTTCCCACTATAAGGATATTTTCACAGAAATTCTGATTAGGAGCCTACGCTTGGAAAAAAAACTCACATTTGAATCTGACAGTGAACAATTCTTCCTATGGTTTTCTCTATTTTGTTTTTACTTTCTTCTGCTGATTTTTCAATTGTTCAAGTGAGTGTGTTTTCTTAAGTCAACCAATGAAAAAGAAAGATTAAATGGAGTTCAACTACACTTAGTAGGCACTTTTATTTAATAGACAAAAAAATAATGCATTTTTCTTAGTGTATATCTTACCAGGATTGCCATAGAATCCTGCTCTTCTTTGATAGTCTCAAGCCATGAGAGAGATCAGACCCCACACTGAAAGCTGCTGAAAGTTTTCAAGTGACTCTAGATTTTGATATGCCGCTACTGGCTCATAAATATGAAGGAAAAGCAAAGTGGTCTAAAGACAGTGCAAACTGTAGACAGCTAGCACAAAAACCTTAAAGTTGAAATAAAAACTTAAGTCGAAATAACTTCCTAGTCAACCAGTTAACTAGCCAAACCCAGTAAACCATCCTGGACAAGTGGAGCTCTCCTCTTGCAGATGGATGAGCCAGTCTGAGCAAGGGAACTTTCGTGTTGTACCCGAGCCCAGCTGAGGTGTGTGAATCTGGCAGCTCTCCAGTGCTCAGCCTCAGGGGATTCCCAGAAAGCAATGGCAGGATGCATCTTTTCAGACATTCAGAATGTAGATGCCTGCTCATGACTGGTAGTTCTACTTTAAATCTATCACTTTTCTAAGATGGTCAAAATTAATCATATCCCAGATGCCAATTTCTTTACATTGACTAAGAGCAGACACCACAGGATCAGGTTCAGCATTCTACTCTGTATCCTAAAGACAAGATGAATTGCCCACAAAGGTCTTGAGGAAGTTTCGACTGTGGTCAATACTTTCTTTCACTCAATCTTAATGTAAATTAATAAAGAATTTTATAATAAAGAAGCTTAATAAAGAAGCTATAAGTTTTCTATACAGAATAATTGGAGGTAACAGTGTCTCCAAGGAAGAGGGGAAGCAATCCAGAACTCATTGCAGAGATTTCCCCTCATTCAGTGGCTATACTGGGCATTTGGATTGAGGCACATTACTACACATTCCCATTCTCCTCAGAGCTTGCAAAACTGAACACAGAAGAGGAAGAAGACTCTCATTTCTCTGTCTCCAGCAAGCAGGTTACAATTGATTCTGGCTTATATTAAATTGGTCTTTGATGATGTTCTACATTTTCAAAGTATCCTAGAGACTTTCAACTAAACCTTTTAACACCCTAATGAGACAGGGGAATTGCTGTTCTGCCTCCTTGTAAATGAAGAAACTGAAAGACAGATATCACAGGCTATGCATTTAAAACCATTTGCTAAATTTGAGTAATTCAGTATCTGGATTCTCATTTTGGGACTCCCAAAGCATAACTTTTAAAGGTAATCAGTACCCACTGCTCAGAGCAGCTGAGATCATTCACCTCCTGCAAAAAATCACACTGAAGACCTTACAAAGCAGGCATACAAGAAGCAGAGCATACAAAATAGTGGACCCTTCTCAACATGTTTTGCTGAATTACTGGCTTGAAATAATAAAACAAATTCAGCCACTCTAACATTAATTAACAGCACAGAAAAGGAAGCAAATACTATGCTTGAGCATGTAAATCATACATCTGCATATTGCACAACTGCTTATGCATGTTAATTTCCAATTCCATTATTAGTCACTGTTTCTTATTTGAAACAGAAAAGCAAAACTCACACAACCATAAATACTTTGGTTTACTAGCTCTTTTTTTCTTCTGTATTTATTCCATTCTCAGCAGTGGTTAGCATATAACAAGCATTCTATGAGGGAAGAAGTTTGTTTTGTGCTAATGACACTTTTAATAGCCATTTAAAACCAGATGAAGTAGAGTGTAGACAGCTTTATATACAGCTAGGTGTTGAGTCTTCTTTTTAACCAGCAAAACCACTTTCACAAAGTTTAGAAAAAAATTAATCCAAACTATGTAATGCTTTACTTCCACAAATGCTAGCCACAGGTGAAGAATATTTCCTGCATTTTCAGAACCTAAGCAAATATTTTTTCAAGCCAGTGTGGTACTGAGTATTTATGGCTAAATGTGCTGCAGAAGCACAAACAAGATGGTGAAGGGAGGTGATGGTTACAGAGGCTTCATGAATCACGACATCTCATCGGCTCCAAATTTATTCTACAGCTCCCCACTTGGGAAAAAAAAACAGCTTGAAAAGAGAGGTAAAATAATCCCCACTGGGTGCACAGTTGCTCTCTCCACTCCTAAACTTTGTGCAAATCCAGCCACTTTTAACTCCGCCAATAAATAATGACAACTCTGACTCTAAATCCTCCATTACCTAAACTTGTAAAAATGCCCAAAAAAAGTATTGCAACTAGAGTTCTACAGCCATGAAAGAGAAATACAAAACTAACTATATATTATCGAATGTGTATTTAACAATTACAATTACAGGAATTTAGAGCAAAATTCTCTCTTCCATTAACTAGAGATTTGACACCAAGATTTGATGCAGGATACACGACAAAACTTGCCTTAGGTAACCACAGGAGGACGAGAAAGAAAACTAGCTTCATCCAAGGTTATTTTTAACTAAGTTGTAACAAAATTACTGTGAAAACTTCCAAAGTAGATAATAAAAATTATTCCATATGGGCATGCTCTCCGGGGAAGAAATATATAATACCAAAAAATAAACTCTGAAATAATACGCCACAAATAGTGGATCTCTTACATACTATCATGTTCTCTAGTTTCTTAATATCCTGCTCAGAAAAGATTAGTTCACCATTAAAAGTATTCAACTTGCTTAAAACTTTACTTCAATTCACAACACAAAACATTGCAAAGTGTTATAAAAGTAACAGAAGAGTAAAAATATTAATTAAACACAGCATTAAAAGATGAGAAACATTTCAATTTAGATGCTGAAAATATCCTACAAAGTCCAAATACAACGTGCTAACATACATCTCAGCTTAATCAGTTTTCTCAAAAGCAGCCACATAATCTTAATAATTTTTAGAAGATTGAGTAGTTCTGTGACAAAGAAATTCTAGAAAGGAATGTTTGTTAAATATGCAGATTTCCAGCTAAAGAAAATAATGACAAAATAAGATTCATCACGAAATAACCACAACTTTAATTCCAGTTTGTTATAAACTGAAAATGGATCATAGGTCAGTGAAGGGACAGGCAGAGACCATACTTCAATGCAAGGTCACTATCAGGGTATTCTCATAAACAAATACCATTGTTTGAACATTCCAACAATCTACCTATTGCAAACAAGGTGTGCTTTTCTACTCAGTAACTTTTTTCAGGAAAAATTTCCTAAGATTTTCTTGAAGTATCTTGTGAATGCTGCATGTTTATACTGCTTAAATAAGAATATTGTAAATATTTTAAGTTGTTCTATGAGACAGGGAGTGCAAATTCCAGTGCACAGTTGAACATATGCCATATTGGTGCTGTGAGATGTCACTGGAGCTACAAACCGTTACAGCACAGACTATGTTTATTTATACAAATCTGTTTATTATGTCTCTCTCTCCCCAAAATTATACCAAAAGACATCAATTTATTTCAACCAAAACCAATAAAAAACAGAAAATCACCCAAACAAAATAAACTTAATTTTGATCTCTGCTTGTCTCATGTAAATCTAAAGTTTTTATTGTCAAGCTAAAAATGCTTGAACCATTTTTAGCTAAATCCCCCAAAATTGTTTTTATTCCCAGACGTATAACTAAAAACAATTAGCTGAACTTTCTAAGAAAATTCTCTGTTAGGCTATGACTAAGCATGTAAAGTTTCAGAGCCCAGGAGGGAATTTTCTGCAAAATTACAAGCAATTGAACATTTCCACTACAATTAATCGTGTGCCCTAGGAAATGTACATCTTGGACAATTAAATTTTCTCCCGCTTATTCTCAGTACAGCATTTTCAATTGGTCATAACCTTTTCTTGACTCCATTTTCTTAAAGTGGATGGTCCTTCTAAGAGTGTTTCTATGCCATATTTTAATGTTATGTCTGTCAGTACGTTTTGTAGTTTTACAACTGGGTTCTTAAAGCAATACTTCTACACTCATGTTTAAGAACCTGAGAGTCATTTTATTCCCCTGAATGCGAGGTATTACAGCTCCAGCTGACTTCAGTAAATATACACGGGAGATTTAGTCACTGCAAACAAAAAATTCAATTTCTCTAAAAATAAGTTTGATAATTTTGGCATAATATGAACAATATCTGAAGTCAAATGACAAAACCTCAGTCCAAAGACAAACTATTCCCAGAATTTTGAGATCTTTTGATGCAATGAATGCAATAGTGAAATTTCATCAGCCAACAATCTGCTCTATTTGCTTTCAGTTCAGAGCCATTGACTCTAAGAAACAGAAGATCAGTCAAATTCTGTATTTGAGTGTTGATCACCTCTTATCATTAGCAGCAATTTTAATTTAGTTGAGCCAAACTAGTAAACAGAAGCCCAAAACCAAAACTAAAAGCAAAAGGCACCTTGACATAACACACTAATGCATTCCAGTGTCATCCAATACGCAGAACCTTGCTGTCCTGAGGGCACAATGCACAAGGGCTTCTGCAACTCATCTCAGACCAAAGTGGCATCCTGACAAGTGAATAATCTCAGCAACACAATGAGACTCAACAAGTAAAGACCAGTTCAAAGCTGACTGATAATTTCTTTAACAGAATTACCTTGGTTTTTAGGCACTAGCATTACTTATGTTGTGGATTAAGGCTAGAAAGCATGCAAAATATCATGGCAAAGTCTTGCTTCCCAGGTGCCAAAGCCACTTTGCATAGAGTCTTGAGCTATTGGGAAAAAGAGTAAGGAAACAATATTTTATCCCTCTGCCTACCTGCAAGTTACATCCTTCCCCAGCTGAGGAAAAACTGACCTATGAATTCATTTTTCCTCCACTCGTCTACTTGCAGAAAAGGAGCCGTAGCAGTGTCAGGCAGCTGAAGGATGCCTGAGAATTATACCTGCTGTTGTTCTGCCTGCCAATCTCATAACAACTGCAGGAACTGGACAGAGGTCCCCAGTGACAAAAACCAAGCAAAGTAAACGAGATTCCAACATACTTTTAAAATAATGTTTGTGCACTGAGGGAAAACACAATTCTTGCCCCTTTCCAATCAATGAAACCCAGTATCTGCAATTATTTACAGGGAGGTTTCTATGCAGTGAGGAGGATTTACTTTTTTCTGGCAGCAATCTTCCCAGGCTTAAAGCCCCTAACGCTATCATTTCAGAGCACTTTATATTCTCTGCAATCTAGAAATCCTCTGGATGTGTGGACTAATTGTGTAACAAAAACTGCACTAATACACATCCCAGATTACTCAAATTCTCATATTCACCTTTCTTTTCTTTTCAATTCACTGTACTTCTCAAAGACATTACTATCGAAAATTATACTATTTAAATGGTGCATAAACAATGTAGATGTAAGCTCTTCACATGGAAAGCAATCAAGCTAAGTCTGCATTAAGCAACTTTTTTCCTCTTTTTTCCCCCCTGGTTGTAAATGCAGAACACAATATGCTCACTGTGATTCTAAAATGTTAATAAATCCTAAGGTAAAGAAATATCTTTATGATTCTGAAGGAGTCCTGAAATGGTTCAGCAGTCTTAGATTTGCATTTAGTTGCAATGCACGAATAAAAACAAAAGCAAAAAAAGTTTTTAAGTTTTTAAGTCACAGAAATGGCTGATACAGTGAGATGGTTCCCTCTTCTGGCCAAAGCTGGAGGAAAATAAACTCTTCGGGTTTTTTTTAATTGAAATCACATAATTTGTAGAATTTAAAATTCAAATATCGGTCTAATTTTAGTTTACAACAAATTCATCTAAATATTTTTATGATATATTTTCAGAAATTAGTCCTGAGATAAGATAAATTTTCAGAAAATGCTTTAGGAAAGGTTATATTTTGTCGGCTGTCTGGAACTTCATATATAGATCACCTTACTGATAACCCAATATTAGCACAGACCTCAGAATCGTGCATCCAACGCATTAATCACATAACAAATATGCATTCTTGAAAAGAAAGAAACTGTAAAAAAAAAAAAACACCAAAACAGTTAAAGTGAAAGCTAATTCACTATTGTCTTAAAAATAAATAAATAAAGAATCATTCCTCATTTGGCCCTGGCTAATCTTCTAATTTCCAACAATGCTACAATCCAAATACCTCTCAGTATTTATGGCAATGTACGTTTAATTTTTTTTTTTTTTTAAAGAAAGGCCCCAAACCAGAATATATCCTTTCTATATACTGCACCCAAAAAACCAAAGTACAACTCTAACAGTGCCAGTGCTAATTTGAGAGCATATATTATGGCTTTTTTCACAAGGTAAAATTTTAAAAAAACTGCTACCAAGAAGTTAGGTAATACCACACTGAACTGAAAAAGCAACACCTCATCCATGAGGCAAAAATACATTTACATAAATTCAGCTAAAGAGTAGACAAAGAAAAAAGAAAGAAATGGCTGAAAAGCAGCAACAAAAACTTCCTAGTTAGCTCCTGTGAAAAGAAGGGAAAATGGAAAGGATAGGACTTCCATAGGACCCAAAGTTTTATCCGGATTCTAAAGCTCTAACAAATAATGCAGAACTTGGGGATGATGTAAACAGAGAGATTCTTCTACTGAAGTGGCTGATCCATGTCAGTTTGTTAAAAACAGACTAAGTTCAGCCCTTTGTCTACTTTGATCATCATCCATTTTCTGGGTTCTGGGCACCATTTCTCCAGTGTTCATCCCTCTTTTTGAATTGCACCCTCGAGAAATTCCATGAAATCCAATTTTTTTTTCACAGTCCCAATTACTGTAATACATTCCTGACGAAAGCCAACACTAAGTTTTGGAGTTGAAACAATGTGCTTTCCAAACTGATGCTTTTCTGGGACATTATATTTCCTCTCCTAGGAGACTTTCAGCTTCTCATTAATTGTAAATCCTATCAGCCCTATCTGCTAAAAAAATAAACAACAGAGAAATTTCACTGTGCAGCATATGTCACTCAAGCCAAAGGAGTTACCTGGTTAATGATGACAAACAGGAGAGGACATGAAAAAATATTTATTCTCTTCTCTTGTACTTTAAGATTTCTGCTCTGTTAGATTTTGGTAGGAACTCACAGCACTAAATTTATTCATAAAAAGATCCTTTCTGCCTCCACCAAGTTGATGTGGCCACATAACTCAGAACCCTTTTAATAACTCTTATTTTCCTTTAACTTGCCTTGCTTCTTTTATTATTCAGACACTGAGACTATTACTTCTGGTTTGTATCCTACCTTTTTTTGTTCAGGGAAAATCATAGCAAGCTAATCAAAGCTTAGTGTTAAAACAGCAACAAAACCAACACAGATAAAAGCAAACAAAACACACAATTTTGGCTCTGCAGCATTCCACAGAGAATCACGAAGAAAGGACATGGACAGAGAAAAGGAAGATTTCGAATGAGGTGCAATCTTTTGTGCACATAACACAAAAAATGAGGTTGCCACTGAAAGAGGTCCATAAAGACCTGTGATTAAAAAACCTAACCCCAGCCTCACTTAGAATGAAGACCAGGAAATATACAGCAGGACACAGAGCACAGCCAAGGCATGGGATTGAATACTAACCTATAACCATCTATTAATCTGTAGCTGCTGTGTGTTGTTCACTATGGCTTCATGCCATGCCAAGAAGCAATCTCCAACACCATTCCCAGACTTCATCTGTGGTGCAACACAGCACAGAGATTGTTCTCAATGCACATGGATAGGGAGGGGCAGCCTATTCTGGGAGAAAGCAGGCAAGAATGGGGTAAGAATGAGCTTAGCTTTAAGTACAGAAACTACTAACTTGACTTTGTATTTCTCCCTTCTCTGCATCACTTTACTTGAGCATATTTTACATGCAACTCAGGAGTGTAAAATACATTTATTGGTGAACACGTACAAAAAGACAGCAAGGATAAATGAGTTACTACACTAAGCACTAATATTGTCATCATTCTTAATAATACACCTCAATAATAAGGAGTATTTTTCAGCTAGGCAGGCATCAGCCCAGTGGGGAACGGTGGGTGTCTGTTTCTCTTTGTTTTTGATCTTCCATCTGCCAAGTACACTTTTTTTTCTATTTTTCCATGTTACCAGTTTTCCTCTTCAATCCCTGACTTTTATCTGAGCCCAGTTCATCTATCTTACCTCCATCTGCTCTTTTACCTTTCCTACCTGGTACTTTCTTGCAACTCAGATTTTCTCTGGAGTCTAAGTGGTTACACTGCCTTATCAATGCTGAACCTTGGAGGAAGTTAATGCCTAAGAGGATGGTCACACATTCAAGGTCAAGAGAAAGGGATTTCTTCCAATTTATTGGCAAATAAAACCAGTTTTATATCAGCAAATTATATAAAAGTTAGTTTAGTTAGAACTGGTTCTGGAATATTAAAGTACTCCATGTGTCCCTCCATATGAACAATAAATTATACATCACTATTTTTTTCCCTTGGTGGAAAATAAAATCAGGAAGAAAAAACAAAAACCACTTGGCTTCCTCTAAAAATATTACCCTGGAAGTTCAAGTCAATCACTTATTTTATAAAAACAAAATTAATTTTCATTGAAAAAGTTGTGAAATATTCAGAAACTTTAGAAAGAAAAAATATTTTGCTGGTGAAATTTATGTTATGGGCCAAAATGGGACCTAAATGATCCTTACTTTTATGTTTCTTTTGCATTGAATTACAACGAATTTTAATGGTAGAACGACCGGATATTAAAAGGTTTTCCTTCAGCATATGCTTTGATACAGCACCAACATCTTCTTATAAAGGCAAGTTCTTCAAAATACAACTTTTTAGAAAAGCTCCTTTTAGAAAAGCTCCATAAATAAAATGCTAGTTTACTTTTTCTTCAAGCTTGACTTCCTCGCTTGTTACTGTTGTGCAAGAGAATGACAGATAAGTTTTTACAGAGCACAGAGAAACAGAATGCTTTGAATATTAAAATAAGCTTTTGTAAATTTCTTTTGTCTTAGATGATTTGCTTACTAAATCTTAAATCCCCCAACAACACTCACATTAGCAATGCTAACATTGGTAGATGACATACAATCTTTCCTCACACACGAAGCCCAGCTGAACAAAGGAATTAAAGAAACTTTTGCCAGCTTCAGTGATGACAAGCATTAAATAAAGCATTTATTTGACAACAAAAATAAAGTCAAGAAAATGACAAATAGCAAGACTAAGTATGGGCAAACTAAATCCCAAATTTCTAAATCTCTAAATCTATAAGGAACATTATATAAAGTATCAGGTGTTTTTTACCCTTCTGTACCTTATTTCTAGGATTTTCTCAGTGGACGAAAAATAGACAAGAAGAATGTATTAAATTTGATACTGTCATTTGCCCAAATAAACACGGAGTTTTATGAATATAACTGAAATAAGAACAACAAATCCAAAAGATAAAGGTTCATACATGTGTAATCTGAAATTTTTACATCCCACCCTCAAGCAGTATTTCTAATTTTTTTATTTGTTTTTCAACAAAGTAACTGCCAGTTTTCAGTATGTGACAATTTTAGCATGGTTTGAAGCAGCACTCAGCAGTAGAAAGCTCAAAATGCATGCTACCTATGTCAGTTTCTCATAATTTTTTAGAAAAAAATATATATTAAAAAGAAAAATAAGCAATCAAACAAACAAAAAAACCCAAAACCCGAACTCCTAAAAATCCTCCAGATAATATTATTAGTTTTTGCTCTGGCTTTTAAATGACACCACTTCTTTCTGTCAAGTTTATAGAAGTTGGATTTTGGTACAATTTAATTTTTAGTTCTTGATGGTATGAACATTGACTGTAACTTGATTCCATTATTTTAATTTCTTTCAAATCAGATTTAAATTAAATATTACAAATATTATCTTATCACCTTTCAGTTTGGCTTTATAAACTTAATGCTATATAAAGTACTCTTAATTAGCAGCAACCATGGAGAAACATAACAAAAAAAGAAGCTCAGAGTTGGGTAAGATAAAGAGATCAACTACCACACAGCTTAGGGTTTTTTTTTCAAAAGAGATCTAATATAACTCTACTTAACAGAAATTTACAAGGTTTTTGTCTCAAATAAAACACAGAAAAAACAGCTCAGAGGCATACATCAAAGCTTTAAAAATTTTTAAAGAGGCAAACCTAAAGAAGGTGAATATCTGTGGAGAAATTTAAGAGTTGAACTCAATGATCCTTGTGGGTCCCTTCCAAATCAGAATTTTCAATAGTTCTGGGATTCATTACAGCTTGCCCAGCTTTAATTTTACTCCTTTAGAAGGTGGCTTAACAAAAGCCAGCAGGCAATGACAGTCACCTTGAGTGCCATTCAGTTTTGGCCCTGATGCATCAGTGCACGGGAGGAAGGTGCAGTGCCCCAGCTGTGACAGCGCTGCGTCGCGCTCCCTCACACACCAGACTCCGCGGTGAGTGACAGATCTGTCCCCACTGACAGCTTCTCACACAGGCCTGCTTTTACAAGGGATGATGCCGAGCGCTTTTATTTTGTGTTTCTGAGGGTCTTTATGCTGAGAGGTGACTGTTGACATTTTGGCAGTTTGATGTGAAGAACATGGATATATTTTCCTGCAGTCTCGAACATGACATATGGGAGCCAGAACTCACCTGTCACAAGTTGCCAAGCATAATACGTTGTTTGTAAGAAAAAATAACCTCTGGGAATATCCAAATGATATTAATACAGTATGGCTAAGGAGACAGAGGCCATAGGCAGGCCTGGCATATAAGGGCACTACTGCCATTGACTTTGGATGGTGTAACACTTCCTTACACCATTGCTGTACGTGGCTCCAAGTGACTTTCAATTTAAAGAAATATCATTCTCAATTAAAGAAATATCACAATCTGTGTTAATCACAGGCATAACAGTAAAGACAGACATATATATAAACTTCATTTCTTTCAGGTTTATTATGAAATCATTAGAAGCAGAGTGAAGCAGAAATCACCTTTAAGCCATTGAATGGCTTTTTCCTGAGTATTCTCACTTTAAAACATATATGCTGTTTCAGTGCCTAAATGATGGGTTCACTCACCCACAACAATTCTTACTACACTGTAATTTCTCTAAAAGTAAATAAAAATTAAAATGTCCCATACAGAGACACATGTGGAAATAGAAAAACTAAATTTTCTGCAAAAAATACTTGGTTAGAAAATGGTTCTTCACATCCAAGTGGAATAATACATAGCAACAGCTGAAAATAATAGAAGATGTATAAACTTCTGAACTTATAAAGGATAATATTTCTGATCTGACAACAACAATGAAAAAGATTCTGCATAAAACTAGAGAAGTATTTCCAGAAATACAAGCACCCATGAAATTGAAATAATTGGTCTCCTCCTACAAACCATTATAAAACAGTAGTGTATCAATCAATACCTCCAATGGAAGACAATGAATTGCCACACTATTTTCACATCTGCCCTTATCACCAGTCCTCTTTCCAACGCCTCTCTTCAAGTCAAATCCTAGCACATTCCTAACAGCCAACTCACATAACTCCCTCAAGCAATACTTTGCTATAGTTTGTTTTCATTCATTTTGTTCATCATTTGCACTGAAACAGCAGTCACCGTGTTATAATTCACACATGAACTCACCACAAACCCCACATTTGTACACCCCTGAAAAGCTTGCAAAGCCCAGTCCCACAATATTTAACATAATTACATATATGTGATACCAGATCTGATCTTGCATTCCAAAAGGGTTTCAATGAAACAAAATTCCCACTACTCTGAGCAGAAGCAGCAACATATCTCATGACACCCAAAGTCTTTCATATCCAATCAGTACAGTCAATCTCAATACAACTTAATTTGTGGCTGAAGAAGCACATTTACTGAGTGATGCACATCTTGCAATGCTGTGTGCTGCAATCATTTTTATATCAAGTCCGTGTAATCACCAGTCCACCCTGGGGAATACTATTGACTAAAGAAACAATTGATAACTTAATATTCAAAATTCACAATCCCCCCAGATATCCTAAGACCATTGCTGGTATTTTTGCTATCACTAGAAATTGTTGTTCCTGAGAACAGGGATCAAATAGGGGGAAAAAAGCCTCAAAAACAAAACCAAATTTGCATATTTATATGTATATTTATAACATTATTATTGTTAACCCAATTTTGAGTTAACAGCCAAATCGTGGTGCAAAGCAGCTTAATCCTGTGACCTTCCTACATAGCTGACTTCAGATCACTTAAACCAACATGGCATTTAAAAATCCCATACTATGTAGCTTATTTTCAACCTCTCATTTTTGCTATTAAGATACGTAATGTAATGAATTATGAAAGAGAATACACGTTCTTGAAAATTGATCTAAAATCCACAACAGGTGAAGAAAAAAAGAAAAAAAAAGGGCAATCAACAGGTTTAGACTTCCACAGAATGCTGTACTATAGATAGAAATATAAAAACTACTTGGTTTTCTTTAATTTCAAAAGGTTGGCTTTCTGTAGGTTTTGAGTCTTTTTTGATTCATGTACAAATAAAACTAACAGAAAATTTGTCATCCTCTGTTTTTTTCTATTTTTGTGTGTGTGATGATCTATGGTACTGCCTAGATGATTATACTTCACCATCTGGTTAACCTTATCAGCAAGACACTAGAAAACAAATCCTGTGCAGTACAATCTTATCTATACTTCAGTTATTCTGATCAGAAGCAGTTACCCAAAACTATGAAAAATTGTTATGGAGACTTGAAATGTGCTGCATAAACCACTTGTGATTGAATTGAACTAAGGGCTGCTGAACTATTCAAGGAAAAATATTATCTCCCAAAACTCCACTCATGATCATGGTTTTCATGAGTGAGAATATGCTATGTTCAATACTAGAAAATAGATAATACTGTTTGGTACCAAAGTACTGAGAAAGCAGAGCACCCAAAAGCAGGTTAAAGTTCTTCATATGCAAAAAAACTCCGAACATTCCTGTCTCAGTAACTTATTTGGAATTTAGAATAGATAAGCAGCAATTAAATTTTGCATTTGATTCTTCAGGGCAAAATGAACATGTTTATCCTACAGATCAACAGCTGCATTGAAAGTCTCACACAGTGGTTATCCATATACACATGAAAGACAAAACTCTTGAATTTATAGCATAAGAGCTAAGCAGAATTAAATATCTCATATACCACACAACAGTCATACTGATGATCATAAGTAATCTCTTAATAAGAAAGCTACTTTCTAGAGGGATGTATTTCTGTGTTAATTCTTGAAAATTGATCTTTCTCAGTGTTTGAGACAGTAGAGTCTCCTAAACAGGCCACTGAAACTTTAGAACAAATTTAATGCGTGCTAGAAAGTGAAGTGCAAGTCAACAGACATGTTGACTGCTTCTCCTAATTCCTTAGGGAAAAAGATTTGCCAGAACAAAACTTTTTTACTTGTAGGCATTCTCAAAGAAAGCACAGTGATCTGCTTTTTCTAAATAGCAGCAAATAAAATGTTATCTAATCATTTCTCCCTTGTTGGCAAAGGAAGAAGCCTTTATGAAGTAAAGGCAAACATTCTAATTGAAGTTGATAAAAGAATACATCTCCAAGAGATCCAAAAACTTTGCTCAGCTTTTCTCTTGCAGTTTTCTCTGGCAAAAATACTAGAGTCTCACTGTCTACTGTAAGGCGGCTTCCAGCTATCATAGTCATAAAGAAACGAGGAAAAGACAAAGCATAAAGAGGTACATTGCTGCTACCTCACAAGAGTCATTCAATATTCCTCAGGTGATATTCCAAGTAGATTGTCCAGCCTTAACTTTTTGATGCGGTAGGGGTTTTTTGAAAACAGAATTAAAATTTATCATAGTTTGCATCCCATTTAGTGCTATGTACTATACAAGGTCATAAAGAAGGAGATTTGCTCTGCAAATGAATGCAAACTGTTCTACTGACATTACATTTCAGTAGTTAAGCGAGCTGCTTGGATTAGCCACTACTCATGTGATAAACAAGAAAAATTAGTAAATCAGGAGGTAGGGAGAAATTACCACAGGAAGGCAGCACAGAGTAAACAAAACTGCCTTATAATCCATGCCAGACCCTAGTACAGAGCAGGATTAGGTGTATGAAAACCTTGGATCTCAGTGCTACAGCAGATACATAGTATATTGTATCCCACTGCAATGAATTACAGTACTCCACATAAATTCTCTAATTTATGCCAGAAGCTGTCATAATCCCTCCCTTGACAGAACCTTCTTTATTTCAGCTCTCGGGAGAGTTGCATCAAATAATCTGCCACACTGAGTCATGCATATTACAGGCACACACATCCTTTACAGCAGGACTTCAATATAGTGGGCAGCCCAGACTGTAATTTTTAGAAAAAACAAAGCTATAATCTTCTGATAACCACCTCACTTGAAAGGAATTGAAAAATTTTTGTTTGCAAAACAGAACAAACACTCTTGTGTTTATTGGCCAAATGAAAGGCCAGTAATACACGTTAAGTTTTCCCTAACATAAAATCTCAAAAATGACCTTAGAGGACCACCACATCCTGCTAACACAGAATTTAGTGTTCTACATTCCAGAGGAATTCCATCCTAACCCATGTCACAATCTCTTTCTTCCCCCTATCTACAGAATGCCAAGAGCTTTGAAATGCATTAGTATGCAAATATCTTGGGTGGCTTTACTACACATTTATATTGCAGAGTAATCAATAAATTATTATTTCAATATTTATTGGAATCTCAGAATAAGAAAGAAGACAGATTACATGAATCCATCTTAGTTGATTAATGGCTACTCCAGCAAAAGGCATACACTGATGGAGTGGGTCAGTATGCAGACTATATTACTGAATATTTCAGCTCGGTTGTAAATATAGTATCTGTTTCTCTTAGGGACTGTCACACTGAGTGCAGTATAAAAGGCAATAAATTTCAACAGATTAATTAACTCTTTGGTTACTGGGGCTGTGTGTCACCTATCTTGGCACCTAATAAAAAATCCTTTAATGCCAAGACATAAAGGAGGGCCTCTTTGAAAATGAGTTATTAACAGCATTTCGTGAATAGATGGAGAAATTGTAGCCCAGCCATTTAAGTGTCATAAAGTGCAGCAAAGGCTGCTGGAGGCCTCTGAGGGACGCCAGGCAATACCATAACAATCAAATCTGAGATGGAAGAGGGATTGAGCTGTCCACTCAGAATTTTTATATTGTCAAAGAGCAGCGAGGAAATAATGTGATCAAGAAGTGAATTAACCTTGTGTGTGAAAGAAAGGGGATGATCTGATGGAAAAGGCAGTAAAGTAAAAATCACTCCATAATGCCTACATTGCAGGCTGGTCATGAGGGGCCCCTAATGTCTGCAGGCTGTCAGGGAACAGATCCAGCCCTCTAAGTACCATAAACCCATTACCTGCATTAGTCAGTAATTGGAATACATTTATTCATACTTTCAAAGTTCTTAGGGTCCTGGTGCTGGCTAACCATACGGCATTAATTTCTGAAATGTTTTTTGTTTCTACCCTTGTGATAGAACAGGGACAGTCTTCTGGGGCAATTAATACTCAAAAAGGCATGAAAGACTTATATACCATTATACATTTATACATATGTCTATATCACACCATACAGTTTAATCTGGTTTCCTTGATGTCAATTCCCTATGAAGCTATACTGGCATTTCCAGTAAATAAGAAGCGACAGAAATGTGCACTGTTGGAATTGAGGCACCATATGAGAGGATTCCACCAAGAAGGAAATAATCCATACCAAGTTTAACAAGGTTGCTTTGACCTAAATATCTTTAGCAACATCCTAGTCAAGCAAGGGTCTGTGAAAGTCATATGGTACACTTCTGCTCTGTAGGAGTATGGAAAGATTTTTCTTCTTCTTACACAATACAAAAATTCCCCTTGAACCACTCATTATGGAAGTGATGGACAGAGTCTGGAAGGAAATTATGTCTACTCAGCCCCAACCTCTTGCATATACAAAACTCATAATGAGATGTGACACCAATGAAGTCTAGTATAAGAAAGATCTTGGATGGACACATATCTATAGTGATCCATAACTCTGGATAAAGGACATGAAGAGTGGGCTCACACCTGATGTTTTTCATGTTTAAAAATATCTTTCTATTCTTAAGGCTGCCTTCCTCATAAAAGAATCTTTCTCCATTACCTCAAAGCAGAACATAAAGCTGTGCATTGAGACCTAAGACCATCTAGTTGCAGCATCACTATATAAAGTGAGCACTAGAAAAGCATCCTCTGGGGAAGGTCTCCCAAATTTTTATTCTATTAGAGGCAGGCAGAATTACAAAATCAATAAGCAAGTTTAACAAATATTTTTAAATGTACTATGGTTTTCCAAGAATTCTTACTTTGTGAGTAAATTTTAGTTATCATCCATTCCCATATACTGTAGTTCATCTAGCAACCAAAATCAGGTTGAGAAATGCAAGAATGCAAAGCTTCCTTGTTGCTGCCAACAGAATTTGCCAAAAAGAGTATGTTTCCTAGTCAGCCATTGCCATGAGGGGAAAGGCACAGGACCTGTGGTGTAAGCCATCTCCCTTAACAGCTCATGTTCAGTCACCATCCCGAGATGGCACTGCTGGTGTTTGTTCTCCACTGGCAAATCTCCCCACTCCAGCCCCTAGCCCTTCTCACACTCAGCATCTGAACACAGTTTTAATTTAACCAAGATAATTTATTAATAACTACTGTTATACTTAAATTTCAGAGGGCCTAGAGTAAATACTAGTGGAGGCTACCCTTTCCTTTATCAAACTGACATGAAGAAAACAAATACAGCAACTGACATTTCTGCAAATATTACTTCTTAGACCAGCTTTTGTGAAACAGTGTGTTTGTATTTATGCAGAGGATTTATTAGCATTAGAAAGGGATATAAAATAAAAATAATAATAATAAACAAAAGTATTTTCCACTCATTGTGAATGCATTCTCTTCCTCAAATTCTATTCAGCAGGTCAACAATAACAGGACGTGAATGAGTTTGGAAAGCTTTAGACCTGCTTATATAACAGATTACATTATGATTATAACCATTGAGTTGTTATTCTCTGTTCCATCAAGATTGTCCATACGCTTATATGTTCATGACAAACCTACGGCAAAATACCTTGTCTGTCAGCATCATATCCACTTATTACCAGAAACTATACAAAACCTGCCTCTAGGCACATGTCTCCAGGGCATGGAAAAGTACATCCCTAATCTCCATTTTGCTTCTGTTCAAAGCAGCTGAATATCCAAAGCAACTAAGAGAGCAAAAAATGCTGCCAAATACATTCATAGCTGAAATTAGGTTAGTCACTTTCAACTCTGAAGAACAACAAATAATGCACCCAAATCCATTACTCAAGAAAATATGGAACCAAGCTGTGCCTCGCTGAGCAGATTAAAAAGCACTTTCACTTTTTAAAAAAACAAAACCAAACGATCATTTTTGCAACAAAACAGATGAAAAAGTCTTTCTCCATGTCTGCAGAGCAGCAGGAAGCACCAAGCAAGGCTCAAGGATAGGAAAATTAAATCTAGCAGAAGTCCAGGCATACAGAGACTTCTGTGTCCTTCTGCCAATACTTGCCAAGTACTGAGTGTGGCAGGGAAAGCTATGTGTCCTTCTACCAGACTTTCAGTTCAGTAGCAGGTGAAAACACCTCATCATTTTTAGCAACCTCACACTGATAATCCAATTGCTTGAAATGAAAAATAGTTTGCCAAAGAATATTAAATTCAGGCAACATTTACTGAGCTTAATAGTGTTGGAGCACATGGCCACAAATGTAGCAAGACCCAAGATCAATGTTTCAGACTCTTCCAGATGGGTGGGAAACAGACACTTAACTCCTCAATAAACATTACAGAAATTAAAATCTCCATGAAAAATTGTTTAGTAGTTCAGTTGTATTTTAATTCCTTAAAATTCATTACTTAACCTGCAGGCTTCATTTCCCAGTAATGAAATGAGCACAAACTATTAGGAGGAAAATTTACTTATACAATAATATTATTCACATTCATGATCAGAGAAGCCTTACTGATCCTGACTAACTCTTGAATGTCATCCAGCTAAAATCAGGTTGAATTAACCCTTTTCCATGGCTATGCTACATGCACAAATATTTCTTAAAAAAAAATAAAAAATAAAAATCACAGAATAGAAACATACATATATGAGTAAACGAAAAAAAAAAGTGACAAATACACTGAGCCAGCAAAATTTTGAGAACAAAGACAAAAAAGATAAATATGGCTGTCTTCAACTACGAAATAAAAAATAACACTATAAGAATCAGACCACATTTTAGATGGCAAAGTAAAGTCAAACTGTCCTTAAAGCTGAAGCATTCTGGGACAATGATCACTGGGCTGTGAAAGGAATTAATGAGCTCTAACAGTACAAGTACTACTGCCCACTGTGTTATAAATGCTTCACTCACTTCTTCAGTTTTCTCACCTATAAACAGGAGCTGGAAGAAAAACAGCATGGTGTTGAAAGACTAATTGTGAGACTTTACATCAGCTTCAGAAACTATCGGACACTGTACTAGATTAAAGTATTACAGATAAATGGTTAAACTAAAAGGCCACGTCTCTATGCAGATGACTTTTCACTTTAGGAAATGAGCAAACAAAATATTTTTATTCTTTCGTAATAGAAATTGTTAAAAATGTGAGTGTGTGAGTCATGAAACATCAGTGTTCACTACTTAAGACACTCCAGCATGTGAAACATTGAACATAAAGAGACTAAAGAATCCCATGGAAAATTACACAAAAGAACTTTGCTTCAGTCTAAAAACATACAGATATTTTTGTTTTGGAAGAGATACTGAAAGCTGTCCAAACACCTCAGCCAAAAACAATGATCCTGGTTAGAGCATCCTGGAAAACTGTTCTGGTGAGTGAACTATTAAAGAGTTCCTAATACGGAGGTTCCAAACTATAAGGTTGCAAACTAGCACAGTTCTAGATACTTCTCCACAAGAAATGGCCTTTAAGATAGCTGAAGTGTAATATCTTATAAGCAAAGAACCATGAAATGAATTTTTCTATACAACCAGGTGATCTTCTAATACTACTGTAATATAACATGTCTTCAGAATGGCCAGTTGAGATTATTGCTCACACAAATAGAATAATTCTAACCAATTTTACCAGTCAAAGTATTTGACGCAGCCATTACTATTAAAAGAACCCTGGTTTATGTTAATGAACCTACAAAATGTATTTTTCGCTTTCTTTAAAAGACTTGATCAATCTTCAAAATTAAATGCAGTGAGTAACAGGAACTAAAGGGCACAAGTTTCTACCAAAACAAAAATCATTTAACACTACCTTTACTCCTTTGCAGTGAACCCTGCTGATTCTTGCTTGTAGAAGGATTTTCTGCCACCAGCTTTTGTGCCCCAAGAAATTTTCATCTTTCTCACACACCATTAATAATGCTACTGCTCCAGGTATCACTAAACAATATAATTAATGGAGCCCAAGAACAGAAACCTAGCCATGTTGCAATGTGATTTGGGTCTATAAAGTACATGCTGAAGGCTTTGGCTGAAGTAGCCAGATAACCCCAAATAATAATGTTGTGTAGGTACAGGAAAAGAAAAAAAAAAGCAGAAATATACTACCTTCAACATATCCAAGCAATCAGAATATAGTTGTATTAAACTGAGAATAATATGCATGTCATAATGCTGCTTCACTTATTTGTAAATATCCGTTTAAACTGCCCAGCAAAGGAAAGCTTGCAAGATGGACCGTAGGGAAAAAAATACTTTAGATTATTGGCCTAAGTTCAGCCGCAGAGTTAGCAATTTATGGACTTGATTATACCTTCAAAATGAACAATAACCCAGTAACTACTGCAGTAGAAAGGTACTAAATTTTTATGATATGGAGTAATCAGGTTGGCTACCAAAGACATAGTAGACATGCTGCAAAGAAGAAACAATTCACATTAAAATAGTCAAGTAACAAATTCCCTTCTTGAAAAGGATATTTTTCTTTAGATGATGTCTTTAGCAGTCTGTAGGCTGTTTCTTTAAATGAATGCTTATGACACACTTAATTTTCAGGCACACTTGGTTACAGAAACAGGCACCACAGTGCACATCATGTTTAGAAATAAATAGAGCTGTCATACTTGGATTCATATTGACATTTACACCAGACTCCTAATCTGTGTAGATTTGACAGATGGGGAAAAAGTCAGTCACCCCACATATAAATGACACTTACATATTCATAATCAACATATTTTTGGCTGTTTACTCAGTAAAGCAAAACTAGTTTATTTTCACATCTCCACAATGGCAGTAAATAATCTGACATTTCAGCATATTTGGAGATGGTATGCCATTTTATTGCAATTAATATTTCCAGAAAAAAAGAGGCCAAAAATAGTGATGCTTTTCTATTAAAAAAAAAAAAAAAAAAAAAAGCATTCTTTTTTGTAGAAGATTAAACAAAAAATCACATTCTTTGCTTCATGGTAAAATGGGTACTCATAGACTGTGGAATTAGCAATTTCATGCAAAATCAGTAAACTTTTCCCTTCTATTTAGTGCATGGATTGTTAATAAAAATGAAATAAAAATTAAGTAGCTATGATAGCTCAATAAATATTCAAAGAAATGTAGTGCTTTATAATTACTTAATGCCTGCAGGAGTAACTCAGTTGCTATTAAAATTATACAAATAAAACTATAAAATAGAACTCAAAATTCAGTAAAATTCAAAATTTAATAAAAAATTATATCCAAAATATTTTGGCCTCTACTATGGTTTTTTTTCCAATTTCCTGCTATTATCTAGAACTTAAAACACTTTTTACACTGTCCTCTCCTGAATGTTTGTGTAATGAGATGAGCACAGTTTTGGGCACGATTCCTGTGTAGTTAGATGCTGGATACATCCATGACGACTTTTTATGAAGGCCATGAAGTCATATAAGACACATAGGACAAATATTAGGGCATTGCTTAGGACATTGCATTAACTTTCTAGATACCAATTTCTCTTTTTCAGCTGCATTTATTATGCCACCAAATATTATTCTGTTCAAACATTTTAGATGACTTTGAATACATCATATATCTCACCTGTTTTGAAAAGCCAATGCTTTAAAAATCAAAAAGAAAATTTACCAGTATACTTAATCCTAATAAAGAGAAACCAATATAACACCAAAAATGCAGATAAACCTCAAGCTTCAAAAAGATAATGGAATTCCAGTTATCCTTTCATTGTCTCCATGCACAGAAGGAGATGCCCAAAGAGAAGTGACCATGCAGAGCGCGCACTACACCAAATGGAATGTGCATCATATGAATTAGTATATATTTCTATCTTTTTCCTAAGCTATTCCATATTATAAACTCTCCTAGTTAGAGAGACTTATTTGCTGTAAATTTAGGCAAATTTGACCATAGCTCATGCTCTGTCTTGCTGAAAGAATCAAGATGTTATTGTAGCAATAAAATAGATTAAAGCATAATTAGGAGACAATACTACTAATGGGCAAACAATATACTGATCATGCAACAATTGTTTTAAAAATGGCTCTAAAAGTAAATATGATGTGAATAAAATATTTAGAGGTCTTCTAGGACATCTGTAACAGAAAATATTTTCTATGACACTAAATGATACAAACCAACCCAAACCAGAACTTTTTAGCAAAGAATATGCCAAAGGCTGAAGCTGGCACTTAAATAAGTGGCTTTGACAGCTTTGATCACTTGAATTTTGCAGAATTTGAATGACATTTCTCACCAAAAGGGCCAGAGGAAGCTGGCACATATCAGTTCAAAAGAGAATATAACCAATCACAAGAAGACAACACCTTTGTCATCAGCTCTGTGACTCTTCTGGTAATTTCTCTGTAGTCTTTTCACACATGGAAGTTATAATTTTATGTTGATTTGGGGCAGGGAGAAATAGGATCAATTGCAAACAGTTTCACTGATCATTCTTTACTGTAGTGTGCCATATGGATCCATTATCAGATAATGGCAGGGTAGAGATACCTTAACAGAATTTACCATTAAAATGATTCAGCAAGGAGAAGTTCCTAACCCTTGTAAAACACCACGAAGAGTTAATACAAGAGGGAGATCTGCATTCCCGTCTTACCTTAGACACTGGAGTCCATTTAAATGTAAGCATACCATTGTATCTTGTAGCATATTAGTTCTGATGCCAATAAAGCAGTGACAAAACTACTTCAGAGGAATGCTGTTTTAGCTTTGAAAGATACTACTAAGGCACTATAAAATATCATTAAAACACCCATGAGTACAAAACAAGTGATGTGAAAATTCATTTCAATACCTTCCCAAGCATAACATGTTAGTTACTTCAGATTACATTATGCTACAGAGGTTTCTCACAATCTTGCCTTCAGAAAATTTGAGAATATGTATAAAATCCATTATTTATTACACCACGTCTTTAGTAATAAATACAGTATATTGCTTTTAACTTCAATTGTGACTAATTCCCAGCTGATTTTATTTTCTAGCGCATCAGCATAAGTACACAGACTTCTTTGACATCAATTATTAACTTATAAACTAATTCAGAAGAAGAAACCAATGTAGTATAAAAATTACTTCAGTCCTCTTTTAAGAGGAATTAAGATGTAATGAAGAATGAACTTCAGAAACCCAGGAGTTTTGTTTCAAATTAATTTCAATTCAATATTAAATTTTTTTTGCTTATCTAAAAGTATAATTATCTAGCCAAACCTTCCAAACTTACACTCTTCCTAAAGTTACCAATCAGAAGTATAAAATAGACCTCCATATTCTTCTTTTCTTCTTCTGAGAAATATCAATCTTTCCTTCCAAGTATTCATTTGAAACCAAAAAAACTGTTTGCTTTGTTTTCCAGGAACATACCCAGCTTGCCAAACACCAACTTCCAAGTTTATGTACCCGGAAATACTGTATAATGCATATGTATAATGATGGAAGAAGTAGCTAAGCCCCTGTGCATCTCATTTAAGGAGTTAAGGTAGTATGATGATGTTCCCACTTACTGGAAAAGGGGGAATATAACCCCCTTTTTCAAAAAGGGGGGGGAAAGGAAGACCTGGAGACGTACAGGGCAGTCAGTGCCCAAAATCATGGAGCAGATCCTCCTGGAAACCATGCTAAACCACGTGGAGAATAAGGAGGGGATTCACGATAGCCAACATGGCTTCAATACAGGCAAATCATGAGTGCCAAATCTGGTGGCCTTCTGCAATGGGATTACAGTGGTGGTGAATGAGGGAAAAGCAGTTGAAGCCACCTGCCTGGGCTTATGCAAAGCATTTGATGTTGTCCCACACTATGCCATTGTCTCTAAAATTGAGAGAGATTGATTTGATGCTTAGACTGCTTAATGGATAAGGAACTGGAGGGAAGGTTGCACTCCAACAGTTGCAATCAATGGCTCAACATCCAAGTGGAGATCAGTGACAAGGGGCATTCCTCAAGGGTCGCTGTTGAGATTGTCACTGTTTAACATTTTCGTCCACAGCATGGACAGTGGGATTGAGCACACCTTCAGCAAGCTGGCCACAAAGCCAGTCGTAACCTGGGCTACATCAAAAGAAGTGTGACCAGCAAGCCAAGGGAGATGATCCTGCACCTCTACTCCAGTCTTGCGTAACCCCACCTCAAGTGCTGTGGCCAGGCTCTGGGATCCACAACATAAGCAGGACATGGATCTGTTGCAGCAAGCCCAGAGGAGGGTTATGAAAACTATCAGAGGGCTGGAACTCCTCTCCTATGAAGACAGAGAGAGACTTGGGGTTGCTCAACCTAGAGAAGAGAAGGCTCTGCCTTAGGGCAGCCTTCCAGTACCTAAAGGGGCCTGCAGGAGAAAGGGACTTTTTACAAGGGCCTATAGCGACAGGACTAGTGGGAATGGCTTTTAATTGAAGGAGGGTCAGTTTATATCAGATATTATGAAGAAATTCTTTAGTGTGATTATGATTGGGCACTGGAACACATTGCCCAGAGAAGCTATGGATGCCCCATCCTTGGAAGCATTCAAGGCCAAACTGGAGCAGCTTTCAGCAAGCTGGTCAAGTGTCCCTGCTATGGCAGGGTGATTGGAACTAGATGATCTAAAGTCTCTTCCAACCCAAGCCATTCTGTGGTAACTTCACTTATGAGTTCCCTGACCTTCACTGAACTGCTCAGTCCTAGGTTCATCCAGACTGATAATCCATTAAAGCTCCCTAACTGAACATTACAGAGGCCAAAATCATAAATTAATTCAAAGCAATAGACAAAGTGTAGGAGGAAATGTCTACTAGAGGCCATTAAACAATCTACACACAACCTCCACAGAAGTTACTAGCACAAGCCAGGGCCGATGCTAAGAGAGGGACTACCCTCAGCTCCCTAGACTCCACCACAGAGAATGACTGAATAGACCTTTGATCTGACCTAATATTTGTTCTTAGGTTATTTCTCATGCCCAGATATCCCTCAACACTTATCAAAACACATATCTCCAGGACATATAAACAGCTTCATCCTTACTCAGCAAACCTTCCAAATCTTACACTTCAAGAAAAAACATCCATCACACTTTCACTTCTCAGAAGCAGGTCCTGAACTCAAGCTTTGCAGAGCCACAATATACCCTATTATTTACAGTCCAGAAGGCCCTAAACTTTTTTCAAAAATAACGCAATAGGAACGTGAGAAATCTTTTTATAGAAAACATTCTATCAATCAACCTGCCTCACTAGTACTTATTCTGCATTGTCCCCAGTGTAACACAAGACCTGCAGGCACAAGTGAGACCACTTTTACTCCCATGCTCTGGAGTGTCATCAGTGTAATGCTGTCAATACCAAGTCATAAGCCCGTTCACAACTGTGTACGAATAAAAAGAAGTTATTCCAAAAGAAGGCTGCTTGTGACCTAAACTGACCTGTTAAAGTTACTTTAACCACCTCCAATCACAAAGTACAAAATTATTTGAATGCCTCCTGGATTAAGCACAATTTTTCTGATATCAACCAGTTATGACTGTAAAATTCCCTATATTGTTATTCCAAATAAGTTGTAGAACATGCATCTGGACATCCACTTTCTCTGAGTAAATTACTTACTGTTTGCATTTCTAAGTACTAGCATTTATATGTACCAGTGACGAGACAGAAATAATGAAGTTGAATCTAGACTGTTATCAACACTTGATAGATTATCTGTCTAGCCCTACGTTCCATGTTTTAAGTGCAATTTAAAAATTTAAAAATCAGTATTACAGTACTTTGTAATGTCAGAAGGCAGAACCTTAATTTAACGTTATAATTCTAGATACAATAGCTTTCCCTTGAATATGAAGTGATGTATCACACATTTCAAACTCCGTATTCTATAATCATAGAGCTTTTTGTTACTGTTAAAGCTGCAATTTAGGTTCTGAGGCAGTAAAATGTAGTAGTACAAGGAATACATTAGAAACAGGTTTTAAAATTAGGCTAAGAAAAATCATTGCAGCTGGAATTTAAGTAGAGAAAATTATAGGAAAGTATTCAGAAAACATTTATTACAGAAGTCTAAACAACATGCATCTTTTAATAACATATATATTAACACATATGGATTTTAATTCCATTGATATTGTGCTACTTAGCTAGCCATCCTCAGTTTTGATGGGCACTTATTTCTAATTTTAAAAATATTCCTAGCAAAAAGACCATCAAATCTTTCTTCTGTATGTGTCTTATTTATCTTGTTTGCATTCTACTGCATCTCAGAATAACAGCAATCAAAACCTGTACAGAGCTGGCAGAAAAATTTGTATAAAACCATCAGAAAGAGCATTATATCTGTCAACAGGAGAACTATTGTTTTCCGCCCTTCCTCCATGCTAGAGGTAAGCAGCTGCTCCTTTTTCTGTCAAGCTTCTAGGTTTACCTAACTCCCACTAACTCAGCAGATGACCAGTTACAACTGTCAAAACACATTTTCATCTAACTAAAATACTTACTTTTGAGTAATACTTAATTGTCTCAAATGTAAACCCTAAAACAAAACTTACAGAAAAAAATTGTCATTTTGCATATAATTCTTCACCATTCTTGATAAAGTTGATAAACCAGCAAATTACATCAGCTTTAGCTGTATCAAGACTCACAAACTGCATTCTCATTAGCTCTGATTTAGACAACATAGAAGATTCTAACACTATTTATCCAAATAACACACATCTCTGAGAGGTGGGTTCAAGCATTTGAAAGTGGTATTAATTTGCCTTTCATGCTGAAATATAGCAAACCCCCCTATTTTTCTGTTCCATTAGTTTCATTTTATTTATAATTCCAGTGAAAATGTTCATGGATACTTGTGTCACTCATGGTATACCTATGCACGTTTCACAGGGAAACATATACATATTGGATAATTTTGCCACACACAGGAAATAATTTTTACTCCGTTAAATTCTTGATAGCAACACACAGTATGCCACGAAGATATTACAGTCCAAAGCCCACTGACAAAATGCAGGATGTGCACCTATTATAAAGACGTGTACACACATGAGTTCCCTTCACAAATAAGTGCCTAACACCTTTGTTCTGATTAATTCCCAACCTGGTGTATAGGAAGTGGGTACAGGGGTACTACACCACAAAAAAACTAGAACTGCTCATATTGAACAGGCATGAAAACAATCTAGGCTAGACAACAAAGGCAACAAACCTGTTATGGAGCTGGCATTTCTAAATTAGACTGTAGTGAACAAAAGCTCTTGTTAATAAAACTACAGCCAACAGCATTATTGTGTACCTTCCAGAAGAAAAAAAATTAGGATTAAGTTTGTGCACAGACTAAGCTTTCCTATTGGTACCTTGAGTAGGTCAAGAAGGAGAAGTACAGACAGGGAGTGTGAGAACTTTGAGATCTTTAATACTTTCACTGCCTCTGCTTGTGATGTACAACATCTATTTCCTGGATAAACAGAGAAGTTAGGTCCCCAGAGCCTGAATCCAGTACCTTTCATAAGCCCTAACTTCATTTTTACAAACGATAAAAGAAAATGTAATTTGCTTTCCAGCTTTACCAGTAATCCATACGTGTTCATATTGCAGACTGCAAAAGCATCTGTGAGATCAATAATAAACATTCTACTCGTCGTTTACTCTTCTGCTTTATTTAAAGAGAACATTCTCCAGCATACATGCCACACTCCAGTTGGAGTGATGGAATATGGATAATAGAAATAGAAAAACACATTGCAAACAGAAAAATATATGCTCTTTAACAACAGGCAGGAGACCTCCCAAAATCAAGCAGCCTAATTTCTGCATTTCTGAATTTAAAAAAAGAATACAATAGGATATCAACAAGTCTCAGATATTTGGGAATATCAGATCACATCTGATGAAACACATGCCAGTGTGTTTCTCCTCAACACTCTTACTAATCAAGAGCCTCACATACCCAGGTTCCTTCCACCCAGTTACAGGTTATTTAGACAATCCAATTTAGTGGTGCAGTTTGATTTTTCCTGCTATCTGCCTGCTTCCACTGAATCAGTAAGGCACACTCACAGAAGCACGGAACAGATAAGGTTAGAAGGGATCATTGGAGGTCATCTAGTCCAACCACTCTGTTCAAGCAGGGTCCCCTCGAGCACATTACTCAGGATTGTGTCCAGATGGCTTTTGAATCTCTCCAGTGAAGGAGAATCCTGAATATCTCCAGTGAGGGGGAATCCACAGCCTCTCTGGGAAATCTGTTCCAGTGCTCAGCCATGCACACAGAAAAGAACTGCTTCCTCATGTTCAGGTGGAACTTCTTGTGTAATCACTCCACTTACATGTGCAACAGTAAAGTTTATTACAGCCTGACTGATCTAAAGACTTTATTTACAGGGAACTAGAAAGCACCAGCTGATAACGTGCAAGTTTGATTATATTTACGTGAGTTACTGGGGTAGATACTTCTGTCATTGAGAAGGTAAAAATCACCACCCATATTGTTGCAAAAAAAGCACAATTGTTTGCTAAATGCGAAATCCCTCAATCAGGTAAAGGAAACTTGAACCAACAAGCACTGAAACTTCCCAAGGTGACTGCAAGTATTTTTTTCAATAATCATTAATCCTGTATTTCAGAAATAGCTATCTGCTAAAAGGTTTTAGGGGGTTCAAATTTTTGTTTATTTATTAGTTTTTAAGTAACCATGTAGTGTACACTTTCTTTTTGTGTTTGCCTTAAAAAATGTGATGTTAAATGTTGGAGCACTTGTTTATCTATAATGTTGGAGCACTTGGTATCTATAATGCAGACTGATTTACTACACTAACATTGGATAAGGTAAAAAAGAAACTTTTAAAACACTAAACGTAAAAGCTTGAATTTCCTAAATTTCCTATATATCTATTGTCTTGTAGTGATTATGTATAATGTTAAATACCTCTGCACATAATTACAGAAAACACAGCACTGCCATTTTATAGACTGATATGAATAATAACTGGATTTTATGTATTTTCAAGCTACATCTAATTTGTACATTTTGCCCAAAATGCCTTTAGCTACCTTTCTTCTAAATTCTTTACCTGATTCCTTTGGCCATTATGCTCTATGCATTCTGCTGTTATTGCTCTCATTTACCTTTTCGCTTGTCATTATTACATACTTTTATTATTTCCTTCCTGCAGCCCCACGTGGAATGATCACGAGAATACCTCTCTCCAAACGCAATTTCATCCTTTTTTTAATTTATTTTTTATTTTTTAATGAGAGCTGCAGCTTTGGCTGGGTGATTCATTCCTCACATCAGAACAGCAGAGCATCAACCAAACCTCGGAAAAAAACTTCTCCAGGACTCCAGTCTTCCTGTCACCGTGGTGTGAAATACGATCGCCTGCTCCGAGAGGTTTTCCCAGAGTACTAGGGCAGCCCCATGGCTGCGGACCGGCGGCAGCGCCTGACCGAAGCACACCAGGGAGGCGAGGTGACACCCCCACACTGTCCCTGTCACTCCTCCTGGCAGCTGCAGGGAGCCCAAGCTGCTCCTCAGGCCCTGCCCGTGCTCCTGTCACCCTGGGCTCCTTCCCCAGGTCCCTGCAGCAGGAGGATGGAGGCGATTGATCCTCCCCCTCTGCTCAGCCCTGGTGAGGTCACATCTGGAGTGCTCTGTCCAGTTCTGGGCTACTCACTACAGGAAAGACACGGAGCTCCTGGAGAGGGATCAATGGAGGGACGCAATGATGATTTGGTGTCTCTTATGAGGAGAAACTGAGGGAGCTGGGGACGTTTAGTCTGGAGAAGACTGAGAGGGGATCTCACTAGTGAGTATAATTATCTCAAAGGCAGGTGCCAATAGGACGGTGCCAGAGTCTTTTCAGTAGTGCCTGGCGACAGGACGAGGAACAATGGCCATAAACTGAAGCACAAGAAGTTCCACCTCAACATGAGCAAGAAATTCTTTACACTGAGGGTGGCAGAGCACTGAAACAGGCTGCCCAGGGAGGGTGCGTAGTCTCTCTCCTTGGAGACATTCCAAACCCTCCTGGATGTGTTCCTGTGTCACCTGCTCTAGGTCACCCTAGGGGTCAGAGGGGTTGGACTGGATCTCCAGAGGTCCCTCCCAACCCTAACGATTTAGTGATTCTGTGATCTCCCCCAGAGACACGTGGAGAAGCCGCTTCGCAGCCCTCGGGCAGCCAGGATCCGGGAGCGCGATCCGGGATCCGGGAGCGACGAGCGAGCCCCCGGCCCGGCCCCGCCCCTCAGGCGTTCCCGGCACCGAGGCCCCGCCCACAACGGGCGTGAGCTGGAGGGCGCCGGCCCCGCCCGCCTCAGGCCGGGTAGCGGAACGCCGAGCGAGCGAGCGGCGCTGGGCCGGGGCCGGTGTCGATGCGCTCGCTGCTCGCGCCGACCCCTGGCGCCTCCCGGCCGGCACTTCCGCCGGCGCGGGCCCGCAGCAGGCAGCGATCCCGGCGGGCGGGCGGGACGCGCTGGCGGGGAGCCGCAGGCCGGAGCCGCCGTGCCTCTCCTCGCCCGCCGGACAGGTACGGGGCGGGGCCGCTCCCCACTCCTCTCCTCCTTCCCTCAGGGACGGTGGGCGAGCGGGAAGGAGTCGGGGTCGCTTCCTGCGAAGCGTCGCCCGGCATCGGGGGGCCATGGGCGCGACGGTGAGGGGCGGCGGGGCCGGGATGTGGAGCGGGAGGAGGCTGACACTGAGTGCCGGGGGAATTGCGGCCGGCCCGAGGAGGCGGCGTCCCGCGGGGCCCGTGGGCAGCGAGGCGTTCCCTTTCCCGGGGGAAGGGCGGGGAATGGCGGCCTGTGGCGGCTGGAGAGCCTGTGCCAGCCCTGCCCAGGACAGCTGCCCGGCGCTCGGGAGCCGACACACCCGCCGCAGGCGAACGGGCAGGAAGGAAGCTTCAGGGATCTTGCTGGACCCTATCCCCTTCCCTCCTCTGCCTCTGGAGCAGGACGCAGGTAGCGTCGAGCAGAGTATCTGCTCAGGTTTCCCGCAGACGGGCTTTGGCGTCCCAGTCACCTGGCGCATCCCTGTTGTGGTGCCAGCTGCTGTCCTGCCACCGAGCGTTTCTGGCATAGTCTCCGGGGAATCGTGGCCAAGGCCGACGTGGAGCTTGCCTTTGTGTCTCAGGCGAGCAGTTTTTTTGAGCGTACTAAGACGCTGGTTTCTGTCAAAATTACGGGTTTAACAGATGTTCTTCAGTGTTAAAAACCTTGGCCAACCAAGGCTCGAGCTCCTTCAGGATGTTTTTTCCATGCTTAGTACCAGTTAACTTTTTGGAGGCCAAAGAAATTTTGCTCTTCTACTCACTTATTCATTTGTTTCTCCTTCATGAAATAACCACTATTTTGTGTGCTAGGTTAAAGTACTGATCTGCAAGGGACTTTTTTTTTAAAGGGGAAGAAACAGGAAGTCTTTGATCTAAAGAATCTGTTGTTTACGCTTTTATACACAGGAGGAGAAAGAAAAGAGGGAAATTGGTATTTTACACAAATCAGGACAGCTCTTAACTCTTAATAAAACACATTTTTGCTGTATGTTTGTTCAAGACGTGAATTAGTTGCTTGAGGGATTTTGATGGGAGGAGTAGGAATAACAGTTTTCATACTTAGAAAAACAGCAGTTCGAGAAGTCACAGTGAATTTCAGAAGAATTCTCTCACTGTTGCTAATGAAATTACTTGGTGGAGACTGAAATGCATGCATACATTTACAGTTTCTTTAGCTGTTATAATTTTCTTTTCAGGATGTAGAGAAAAGCAATTACCATGTATCATAGTTTTATATCGATGGTCGTGGGTGTGTCTGGAGCAATCAGTGTTTCTTACGAGTTTCATGACAGACTTGGTGATCTGCAAAAAATTAAGTGGAGAGACTGTAAAATCTGATGGTGTTCCTGAGGAAATATTTTTAATAGAAGTAGTTGAAAATCGAAGATTATGTTAATTGTGTGGCTTTATGCCGGTAGGCAGCTCAGCACTACACAGCCACTTGCTCACTTTCCTCTCTTCCCTCCCCAGAAGGATGGGGTGACAGGAAAGGAAGAGTAAAAAAAAAAATATGTATGGATTGAGATAAATATTTTTTAAGAAGTGGAGAAAAAAATGGAAAAAGAGAAGCAAACCAAAACAGGTGATGTAAAGATGATCACTTCTCCCACAGGTAGATCAATGTCCACCCAGTTCCTGAGCAAAAGCTGGCTGACCTCCCTGAATCCCCTCCTCTCACTTTTTGTTGCTGTCCATGACACTTTATGAAATATCTCTGGTTAGTTTAGGTCATCTGCCAGGTTGTGCCCCCTCCCAGCCTACTGCCCACACCCCAGGCTGTTCACTGCAGGGGTGGGCAGAGAGAGAAAGAGAAAAGGCCTTGAAGCTGTGCAAGCTCTCTCAACAATGGCTAAAATTCTTTAAGTTTTTGGGCTCTTGGGGCATCAACGACAGTCCCTGTCCTCTTCTGAGCTTATGTGATACTCTGTTTCCACTTAGGTGAAAAATGAGTCTCAGGTTGCTTCTGCAGCACTTGTTCCACTGAGAAACTGTGGCATTAACAAATGCTGGGGGATTATCAAGTGGAAGTGGACAGGACAGGTCTGAGCAGGCATCAAAAAAAGCCAAGTTCAGCTGAGATGCCAGGAAGGGATGTGTTCTGAAGTACACTGATTTTCCTTCATGGAGATTTGATCTTTGGGCTTGAACTTGGAAGTCCTGACTTTGAATGCAGTTCTTTTGGGGAGATTAGTAGTTCTTATGCTGGATCAGGTGGGATCACCAAGCATCTTCTGCAGGCAGCTCTGCGGTGGGATGCTATAAACATGGGATTATAAAGGACTGCTCTTTTTCATGCCCAATCCCAACAGCTGTACACAATGGCTTTTATAAGCTTCATCTTAAAAAAAAGCACACAGTTAAGTTGTCCCTTCTTTCATTTTTAGGCTGTTCTAGAATACCGATGGTCTAGAGATGGAAAGGGTAAATTTGTTTGTGATCACTTCATACCCACTTGCTCTCATTCTTCTGTCCTTAAAATTAAAACTATTTTTTCTCCTTAGTGATACTCCATTGTATTGAAAGCAGGTCTATTTTCTTTTTATTGGGGTTTTGTTAGGCTAGACAAGTTATGCTTTCATCTTATTTTAGTTCCTAAGATATAGTTCCTGAAGAGGGACAACTTGTTCATTCCGATGACCCTTTTTTGCCATTGTTCTTTCAATCTTTCTCTGAGGGTGATCAGAACTCTATTATATTGTATGGGAAAGCTCACTCATGCCTCATTGTCTGACATTAGTGCTTTTCTGGCTTTGCTAAAAATAGTCTCAAACTCTTTTTCTTTTGTTTTTTGGTCACTTCATGTTGGGATTAGCTAAAAGTCCACAGGGGCAAACTTTCTACCTCTCACTTTTGATCTTTAGCTGAAGAGCTATGAATTTAAGCACAAATAGTTATTACGGTCCCTAAATTTCTGTTCTACTCCCCAAGATGTTCTTTCAGAACTGTAGGAGGAGTCTAGTTCCAATCTGATAGCAGATCATATGAAAAAAAGGAAACATAAGCACATTGCAAACTTTGTACTAATACTTCATTTTTCAGCTAACCTTAAAATTTCTAGTATTGCATAATATATTGTATTTACCAGTGTTCTTGCGGACTACATTTATTGCATGATCTAGTGTTAATATACTAGGACATTTTCAATTTTAAAACATTGGGGAAAGCATTTTTTATATATGTGTGATGAGGAGAGTAATTCTTCAGCTGAGAAAAACAAATCACTAAACAGTTGGGACAAACGCAGTTTAATTACTGACTGCTCACTGAAATTGATACTGACCTACACTTTAAAATTTTGGGACAATTGGCTGACCAGTGTGTTTTATCTTTAAAATATCCATCAAATATAGTGTTTACTGTCTGCTGAGCTGGAGAAGAACATTATTTGCATCTCAGTCTACTAAGCTGCTAGATTCCTTCTCTAGGCTTCAGTCATCTAGTTTTGTTTTCTGTTACATGTGGAAATAACTGCATGTGATAAATACTAAAGGGATTTCCATATCATAGACCTCATCAGATAAACAATCTGATTTTTGAGACTGGCATCTCAGTCTGCTTGTTTCAATCTCCACGTTCTTTTCTGAAAAACTGTGCAAGAAATAGTGAATAAACATGAGGATGAGGGGATAACTTATTCCACTTCCATGCTTGTAACTGTAGTTTTTAGCAAAAATCTGTAGTTTTTAGTAAGGCTTCCCGTGTTTTGGACTAGTCTGGTGTTTTGCTCAGAAGATGAAGGAAAGTCGGCACAGACAGTGCTTCAATACCAGCTCTTTCACTGTGAGTTGGTCATGGACATCACTTCTTTCCCAAGCAGTCACTCCTATGAGCACATGACAGGACCAGTTAGAGCTGCTGAGCTCAGGACACTCAAGGTTTTCTGTTGCTGATGTTTTGGGGTTGATTGATTGGTTGGTTTGCTATGTCAAGTGTAGGAATGAAGCAAAACTGCTTTCATAAAGTGTTGATGGCCTCTGGTGTTAACTTCGGTGTTAACAAAGTTAATTGATGTCAACTTTGGACATCAGAAAAGATAAGTAAAATTTGTGAATAAGAACAATTCAACAAAATTCCAAAACCTTTATCTTTTCCCTGTAAATGTCACATTCATTTACTGTTGTTGGAAGGCTGTATGTTATGTCCCATGTGACTTTAGCATTTCTTTTCAGCTTTCAGACAGAAGACACACAGGAGAAAAGCGAGTGGAAGGCAACAATAGCCCCGAATGCAGCGAACCAGGAACCATGGATCTGAAATTCCCTTCATCGAGAAAATACATTTCCATCAGTGTACCTTCCAAATCTCAAGCTATGTCTCCCCATATCAAATCAGTAGATGATGTTGTAGTTCTTGGCATAAATCTCAGCAAATTTAGCAAACCTACTCAATTTTTCATCTGTGTTTCTGGAGTTTTTATGTTTTATCTAATCTATGGATATTTACAGGTAAGTATTATGAATTTGTGTCTTAGGCCAATTCCTTCTACCCCTTTTATTTTTCAATAGCATAAAAATATACTGTGTATTTTAATACGTGTAGATGTTTAAACCAGATATTTGTTGCAAAATCAGCCTTTCAGTATTCAAGAACAGTAAGTAATATATAATCTAAGTTTCCGTTGTGGTTCATGTGCCTGTAAAGTTTAGATCACTTGGACTTTCATAACTTGATCTTTTACTTCTGTGTGCAAGATACACCAAAGTCTTCATTGATGCTGAAACCTTTAGATCTCCCTAAGTTCCATGAGTACTGTACAGTTACTGTCATCTTATTTTTCTCCCTGCTCTCAGGACAGAGCTGAAACATGTACTGTGGTAGTTTGTTAAACAGAAGCATAATGTTTATGCAATTTTAGTTAAACATGTACCAATCTGCTGATCTTTTCTCTCTTCTCTTGGGCAGCTACATTTCTGTTCCCTTTTCAAAATTATTTTTAAATTCATTGAGTATTCTCAATAAAGCAGTGATTGAAAAACTTGATAATTAAAAATCATGTTTCTAATGCAGTTTTCAAAAGCAACTGAGAAGTTTCTTAACATAAAGTTACTTCAAAAGAGTTAAGAGAGCATGATCAGTAATTAAAAGCAGAATCTCAAAAAGGCAAATATTAGGTAGCCTTTTGTTTCTATAATTGATACACCTACATAAGTCTTTATGCAGTGAATGTATTTTTCCATTAAGAATTGCTCTGGTTTAAAATATTCCTACAGCATGCAAATTTATGAACTCACAAGTGCTATTTAAGCACTCAAAATATTAGGTGTACATTCCTAAGAGCTGGAAATTATCAGTAAGGATATTTGTTAGAGAACATGTGTATTAAATTTATCCTGAGATATGTATAAAATCTAAATAAAAACGGTCTGCTGAAGTAAATGAACTGAAAAGCGGCAAAAAAGCAGGCAGGAAGCCATCTGTAATATGAGATAATTACTAATGGATCAAATGTATTCCCCTAACGAATTAATCCATTAATTTTAGTATATTTACAATAACAGTAAAATTTCTTCTTTCATTTTGGAGAACCAAAATTGTCTTTTCTTTTTCTATACTTTGCAAGTTACATTTGGCAGATAAATCTAGTTGATAACCAGTATCCGCAAAGCCTAGATTTGCATGTACATGAAGGAAAACGTTCTGTTGATTTTTTTTTTTTTTTTTTTTTTTTTTTTTTGTTCATTTAATATTTTGGTGTATGTACATGACTTTGGTGGATTTTTGTTTTTGTAGGAATTGATATTTTCAGTGGAAGGTTTTAAACCTTTTGGTTGGTACCTCACTTTAGTGCAATTTGGATTTTATTCCATTTTTGGACTAATAGAATTGCAGTTGATTCAGGACAAAAGAAGAAGGTATGTGTTTTTCCAAGCATTTTACCCACTGTCTATGAAATTAGAAGCATTTGATACTTTTGGTAAATTTAACTTCTGTTTTTTGAATGTGAGTACTGTGAGGCATTGCTAGCAGTTCTGTAGATAAAATAAAGTGAATTTGCTGGATGATGCTAGAGAATATTTTAGAAGCACCCACTTGGATTTCAGACTAGAAGTCGTTTTGTTGGCTCTGCTGTCACTGTCCCACTTACAGAATGTATGGTATCCTTAAGGTGGCTGATAGAGACTGACTCATGTATGTGTTGCTTGGGATTATCACATCTAGAATAGAGCCAGTGCACTTCCCAGCACTTGAAGACATTGTCAGTGAATATGTTTTCCTCAAATATTGGCACCTCCTCACCAAGAGGTTCCTCTAACATGCTGTGCATCTGAGTGGGTTTGCTTCAAAGCATGTGCTGAAGTGTTGTAGTTTTCATTTAAGACAGCATTCATAACACTCTGCCACAGAACTGTTCTGTGTTTTCACTGCAGGAACAAGGAGATTTTTTGATGTCTTGAATCCCATGGAAATGGGATATTTTTTGCCTCTATGTACCCATTCTGCAGCCTCCTACCCATCTATAGCCTCTGCAAAGTGTTTATTGAGGCACTCTGGAAACTTGAATATAGGCTGTCACGGTGTACATTAATTTTAAAGCTGCCTTATATTCTAGTTGAACATAACTAGTTTTCTTTACCTGCAGTCAGCCTTGGATGATTTTGCATGTACTGGTTTTAGATTATAAAATTCTTTCTTTAGCCAAACAACACAACTTTGTTGTTGATAAATTATTCTTTTTATTTTAAACACTGGCAGCTTATTTTTCAAGTTATCTGACTTTTTGAGATGCATCAGATAATATTGCACAGTTGCCTTTTGGGTTACTAGTATTTATGGGGTATTATTACCAGTTGGTAATGCTTACAGAGCATGACCCTTCAAGTAGGTTGTGTTGGAAATGTAGATCTGAAATATGTTTTATGTTTTATTTTCTATAACCTAAGTATCTTCTTGTAGACAAGCAGAAATTTCCATTTCTTAAATTTGAACTTTTCTTGCATGCCTCACAGTATGTGTACATCACATGAGTTACAGATAAGACAGGATTGCAGCAAGACAGCTCCTTGTGTTCTTAGCATGGTTCTGAGTATGCATGAAAAATAGCTGAACATATGCACGGCAATAACTGTAAAAAAATCACAAAGTGAGCACAAAAGTAACTGTTGGATCATCTGTTGTCAGGTGATAAGTTCATGAAATTGTGAATAAAACATCTGAAAATGTTCAAGGAGCCCCTCTGTTCATGGTATCTGAATCACCGCTCTCTTAGTTTCATTGAGTTTAATACAACAATGGTACTTTTTTCAACTTTCTTCATTTTAAAAATGTCAAAGGTTCACCAAAGAATCTGTCACAGTGACCTGTGGCAGAACTAAGATCCAGTTTGTCTTGGTATTCCAACTTTCCATGTTTCCTTTGACACATAACCTGAAACCTTTGTCTTGATTCTTGTGTAAATAACACACCTTTTCAGAAGGAGGTTAAAGAATTACTGCTGGAATATTTCATGAGCCATAAAGATTTTATTGTCTTGTATTTGTGCTTTTTTTCCTCAGCAATTGAAAGAAATTAAATATGAAATTTATGTGCATTTTTAAATTTCTGTGAAGTGAAATTCAGTGAGAAAGATGTTGAGGCTGTATTACAATAGTATTTCTTTACCTGAATTTTCCAAGCTAAATCTCCTCTAGATGAGTTTGTAATGCCAAGATTTATATGTTTATGTTTTGTAGAATTCCTGGCAAAACCTACATGATAATAGCATTTTTGACAGTGGGAACTATGGGTTTGTCAAATACCTCTTTAGGATATCTGAATTACCCAACTCAAGTCATCTTCAAGTGCTGTAAGCTGATTCCAGTTATGATAGGTGGGGTTTTTATACAAGGTAAGTGTTAGTCTTGCTATGATATATTTTTTTTAACTGCTTCTTTGGGAGGCAGTCATAGATGGAATCCTGTACTTTTTTTAATTCCACTGGTAGAATTTTTCCTATAGGAGGAAAAATGAGAATTTCTGAAGCATTTTCCGAGAGAATATACAAATATAATTAGATCAACAGAAAACAGAGGGAAAAACATTCTGCAGGTCACTTGCAAAACTTCGTTTTTACACAAGCTTTCTTAATTTTTAAGAAGTGTTTGTTTTCTAAACTAAATAAATGAAAACATAAATGAAACAATTTCATTATTGAAATGGAAAACTTGAAATGGAAAACAAAGCCAACCATGAGGTGTGAAGAAAATCCTTACTCTTGTTTGAAAAGATTAATTCCTAAATTTTGATTGAATATTTAATCAGAAATGCACCTGATTTTTGCATGTCTTTGGCTAGTCCTAAAGTCATAGTGCATATTCCAAGAAAAGAAAATGCAATATGGAGAAAACCAGATAAAGGTTATAGTTATGTGAATAAATATACTTGAGTGTTTGTGGATTTAGAAGACTTAAGTATATTATAAAAATTTGTGTTCGATACACAAAAATTTAGTCAGTAAAGCACCACATGGACAAGTATTATGGAACAAAATCTAGGGTTCTGTATTTCTGTTTCTATAGGTAATTTTGGCCTTCTGGTTGAAAAAAACTGAATTTTCAGAGATTTCAACCTCACATACGTACATGTCTGCACAGTATTTACCTTTTATTAGGAGTAATTTTTTATCATTCTAATGCAAAGTGACTGGCATTTCCCTAAAGCTTTGTGAAACTTTTTATTGTGTTGTAGTAGTGTAGTCTCAGGAGCTGTTTCTTTTATATTATTGTTAAAAAAATTCAGTTCAACAAAATTCCCTTGGAAGCTTATGTTCAAAGCTTGGTATCTTATGTTGTTTCTGAGCAAACAATACGTATATTTCAAACAAGATACACTAACTCCTGCTTTTTCATATCCTTACTTTCTTTTTCTATTCCCCTCTACAACCTCTCCCTCCCAAACTATAAGACAGTGTCGTGTTCTCAGAATACCAAAGTTGTCTGTTAGTGTTTGGAGTTGACTTCTTTCGGATCAGTAAAGGCAGCCAAAATGTCTTGTATGAGGGAAGAGTATCAAGAGACATCTAAGCTGTCCTGAAGTTGCTAAGAGAATGCTTTGTCAGGGAGGATGTGCTTGTGTCAGTGCAGTAACTGTGGACTCAAACCAAAGCTGATCACAAGAATCAGATATTTCCCATTAGGGTCCTCCCCTGTGGTAGGAATTTCTGTTGTAGAAGAAACTGAGTCCAGTTGTGAAAGACCAGAGCGTTGAGTCTTCTGTTAAAGTAAAAGAATGACTTAACAATGTTTCTTTTGTCTTCTAGTCTGTTAAACAGGATAAATATGAAATTCTGAGGGTGCTAACAGTCCATTCCTGCTGTTTGCATTTTGTAGGAAAGCGTTATAATATTGTAGACGTGTCTGCTGCCCTATGTATGAGCCTTGGGTTAATATGGTTTACTTTAGCTGACAGCACAGTTGCACCAAACTTCAACTTGACAGGTAAAGACACATTACACTTTAGAGTTTAAGAAAATGCTTGGTTTTTCCTACAGTAAGCATTCCATAGAAGTTCTGAGCTCTTGTTGGAGTGCCTTCAGTTATTCTCCTGAAAACAAAAGTTTTATTGTAGCTTTGTGCTAGCAGAACTCTCTCTGTGGCAGAAGAGACCTTTTTTTCAAAGTCTAAGTTCTTAGGTTCGTAAAATTTCTGGAAACTGCGCCCTTTTGGTTGAAATGTCTCATGTATTCTCAAGAAAGGTTTAACCCATTATATATATATATTAAAATAATTATGATAAAATTCAGTTGGAACATTTTAAAACTTAAAAAGATGTCTTTTCTAGTCAAAATTTTAAGTATTTTTCCATTTCAGAACTATATGCTTTATATTAACTGATGATCTCAGGCAGAATTGCTGTAGTTTTTAGGTGCTCTCACATCTTAAACTTTTAGTACTATCTAAAATCAGAAGCAAAGTAAGGATTTTAATCTGCTTGGATTTAAAATCTTAGTTGAATTTCTTTCTCAAATGATAAAGGATAATTGAGTTCTTGAGTTCATTCCAATGATTTGTGTAGAACTGTTTCCATGCAAATTTCTTTCAGAACTAATTTGGGATAGTTTTTCCAATTGTTCTTACTCATGCTTTGCATACAATGCAACATTGCTGGTCTCATCCATGGCTTTGCTGCTGCTTTTGCTCAGCACTGCCACAATGAGTGGAACAATTCTCCTCACACTCCAAACTGTGTAATGAGTGTAAGATTAACATTTTTCCTGTCTCCACCTTTCTCCTCTCCATATGCACTGGTGCTTCAGGTTCCAGGTAACCTTTTCATCTCAGTCCAGTGCTGAACCATGCATTTGTCCAGTGGTGTGCCTGGGCCATTAAGCACAGCTGGAACATGAATTATGATGGAGAATGCCCATAGAGACATTCATCCATCACTTTACAGAGTGAAATTGCTGAGCTGGAGCTGTTATTATTTGGACCAGAGCTGAATCCATGCAGATGAGACATCTATATTTTTGCATTACCAATATTTTTCATGTTATCACGTCTTTTCCACTGAGTTATACCTTTTCCAGTGCCTGATAATTTGGATGGTGAAGAGACCTGGAAGGTCTAGCCATGGAAAGGAAATGGTTCCCAAACTAAAAACACTGGTTTAGAAGTTCTTGCCTAGAAAACACCACCTTAAACTTCATGGGCCTTAAAAGTGTTAAATCTTCCACCTCAGACTGTAAGAACATAGGATTTAGAAAATGAAACACTGCTTGTTTCTAGTCTTCTAGTTTTCTTCTGTGATCTTTTACGGAACCAATACTAGAGCAGGTTTTGATTTGCATTTTGATGATTAGTATCTTTTGTAATGTTGTATACTTAGGAAAAGTATTTCAATGTGTGATCATGATTAAACACAACAGTCATGAAAGTTTGTAGGTTGAGAAATGAGCTGTGACTGACGTGACTAGAGTCATCACTGTTTTGTTATCAGAAAGGTGATTACAGTAGTGACTGTATAGTGGCTTCATTGTGAGCTTAAATGGTAACCTAAAACCATGGGGTTTGCACCTGAACAGTAGGGGTTTTTATAATTAATGTTTCAGTAATGAGAGGTTTTTACTATCAATACTCTTGCATTTGTTTTACATTTTGTTTTTGCAAAACATTTACAAATGTTTTGCATTTCTATTTGCCTTTATAAGGAAAAAATAATGTGGGATTAACTACTCAAAAAGAGTATTTGCTCTGGTTATTTAACTTCATTAACTGACTGCAATGATACTCTGTCACTCTCGTTACTACAAAAACTACAGCTAGTTTCTTCGTAGCAATGTTCAGATGTTCGCAACAAGCTTAGAGACGCACAGGGGCTAATTGGTGGAGAGAGTGGAAGTAGGCACTGCTTTGTACTGGTGTCATGAAATATTTTTGCTGACATTTAGAATATGTTATAGGGGAGGGGTGGTTATTATTTTTCTATTCCTTGGACTTTTTGCCACCATTTTGCTGGTGAATATTCTGAAGAGGTTTTTGTTTGTTTGTTTTAATAGGTGTGATCCTAATATCCCTTGCCCTCTGCGCAGATGCAGTTATAGGAAATGTACAGGAAAAAGCTATGAAGTTGCACAATGGTTCTAATTCAGAAATGGTAAATACCACATTTGCAATTCTAAAAGAACATGTCTAATCATAGGCAAGGTATACATTGACAAAGCATGGGACTTAATGTACTTTTCACTTGCTTACAGAAGGAAAAGCTCTTGGTGTACTGTTCTTAGGGTTTTCTGTTTGTCTGAGAACTTCTGCTGATTTTTCTGTTGCATTTTTTAACCTTTCAAGGGTGCTGCCTTCTGTGTGCAACTTCAAATGTATATTGCAGCTACAGAAACACTCGTTTCTATCAACAATTCCTTTGTCTACCCTGCAGGCCTGAGATCAATGTAGTGTTTTTTGTATGATCATGCACTTAATCTCTGAAAAATGCACACTGTTCTTGTGGTATAGTTGAGCATGTGTTACATGGAACATGTTGCTTTCCTTACTTGCTATACTTCATATTCCAGAGTGTACTAGCACTTGGGAGGAAGGTTTTTTTTTAAGTCTTTTGAAATCTGTAAAACTCAGGGTGAATATTTTTGTTCCTGATTCAGTGAAATACAATTTTGAAAATGTCTTGCTCAGTGTTTTTTATATACTTACTTGGAATGCATATTATCCATTCATATGGTCTGAGATGATTTTTCTTTTTAGAAAACTTGTTTGAATTTGATGTATTTTTCTCTGGAGTAAATATAAGTAAACCTTTTACTATAAAAGGCATGATACGAATATGCCACAGGTAAAAAGGTACTGAAATTTATTTTCTATATTCAGCATGTATTTGTTATTTAACTAGAAAAATCTAATTTCTCATGAGAATAGCATCATAAATGGAGAAAAAGTTAGAAAGACTCTTCATTTAAAGCCGGAAGTGATTTAGGGTGGCTTGAGAAGTTCGAGCTACAAGCTTCGGGAAAGTGGAAGAATATATACCAAAAAGTGTCACTGTATTCTTGTTTTTATTCTTGTACTTTTTCTTAGTGTTCACTGTTGACTGCTGCTGGGGGCAGAGATTTAGCCATGTGACCTGGTGCAGTCTTCTTTAGCTGTCATTTCCAAAATGTGAAACCAAAGTGCAATCCGTCACTGTTTTTTTTTCCACTTTGCATTTGACTGTCGTTGCTGCCTTACCTACGAAATTCCTGCTGTCTCCAGGACTTTGCTTTTTATTCTGCATTAGTCTTGACAAATGTTGATCCTCATGCTGTATACTCATGCTACTTGTAGAGGATGAGTGTAATGGTTTGGGATATAAAGGTTTTGTTTGTAGTTTAGACTTTCCACTTCAGGATTTTGTTCAGAGAATTCAGTGCAGAAGTACAAGCAGAATTTTGGAAATCATTTTCTGTACTTGAGACTGTGGGTAAAAATTTAATCTGAATTGGAGATCATGTTTAATGGACAGTGATCTGGAAAAAAATTGATCAAAAAAGGAGCCTGTCATCCATGGGGTCTCTCTTACTCTGTCAAATTTGGAAAGTGCCCTGGATATAATTATGAAAAGAGAAAAGGAAATAGTAATTGCTGTTCTGGAAGATTATTATACCTGATTTTTGCCTTATGTGCTGTTCTGTGGAAATGATGTATCTTACACTGCCTAACAAGGAAGTAGGAATCTGGTGCTTATTCCTGGCTGTGAAAACTGACGCCTTTGAGTACTTAGGGAGACAAGTTGGATGCAGAGGCAAGTGAAGCACTAGGGACTGACTTCTGTGTGTGTAAATAAAGTAAAAGCTCTGAGGGTCTGGTCATTGGTTTTAAGTGTTTGAAAGCAGGTCTGCTCTTTAAACACATATGCATCCTTCTTTATTATGGAGCAATGATAAGTTATCTCATGGAATTGCTAACAATTTTTTATAGATTTTCCACAATAACTGAGATATATAACAAGACACTGCGTTTTGAAATCATAGTAGATCAGCATGTTCTAGCCAGTATCGTGAAGAATAGTTCTGTTGGCAAGAAAAGGCTACTAAATGTTGCCCAAACAGCTGAATGCCTTCTGCTGCATGGGAGGATGGAAAGAGGGATGGATAGATGGATGGACGGACAGCTTCAGCTTCTACTTCTGTTGGCTCATGTGGGAAAGGATGGATGAAGATGGTTTTGTTGTTCAGTGCAGCTATGAATTCAGTAAGGGTGCAGACAAAATAAAGAGCTTCCCTGTTTCCTGAGTGTTCTGAGCACTGAGCTGGTCATATTTGAAAATCCTGTATGCCATAACCATTGTGCATGTGTGCCGTGCATGTGAACTGATGAAACTTACGTGACATTTCTGGTGATTCTGTGCTACCCTTTGCATATTTAATGTAAAGCAGATCTTTGCTGTTCTGGATAAGTAGCAGAAAATGAAATATGTGTAATGTGTTCTTCAGACTATTAAATTGCATAGTTGTGGGAAATTTTGTTTAGGCTGTGAAATCCTGAACTTGAAGGATTTACCGCAGTTGACGCTGACCTCAGGATATTATTAACTGACTAGCTTTGCAAACTTCTTCTGTGTTGTTGTGGGCAGGAAAATGTGTCTAACACTTAATGTTGGCTTTTCACTGTACATCAACTATTATATAAATCCTAGTAAAAATGTCATCAAACCCTGCAAATTCAGCTCCAAGAAGCTGACTATAGTAATACGGCCAAGCATCTGAAAGCATTTAATTTTGTCTTTTTGTATAGTATCACCTAGTAATTATTTTCTCTTACACTATTCTAGGTTTTATATTCCTATTCAATTGGTTTTGTGTATATTTTATTTGGATTAACATGCACTAGTGGATTAAGCCCTGCAGTAACATTTTGCTCAAAGGTAAGTGTAAAAATTTCCCTTTTTCTATGAAGAATCTCATTGGGAAACCTTGCTCTGTATGATTTAGAAAATCTCATCAATTCTCTCTCTAAAATTCTGTTTTCATCATGTAAACAAGTTAACTTGTATAATTCATACACTAAGCAAGTTTCCAGTCTTTGATGTATAAGACAGGGTAATGTTTTAAAAAGCAGCAAAATCACAAGAGCAGACTTAGGAGCTTATAATTTCATTATTATTTTTCCATTATTTAACTAAAATTAAATAAGGATTTTTGCATGAATGCATTGTTGAACAGCTTATTATTGTTCAAGCAGTTGATTAAAGTCTGTAGTTTTATGTCATTTTGCAATACCTCAGGGTTTGTTTTACATTTTCCTAACCGGCTTTTTTATTGTTGCAGCATCCAGTTCAGACTTATGGTTATGCATTCCTTTTCTCCCTGACTGGGTATTTTGGCATATCCTTTGTTCTAGCTTTGATTAAAATCTTCGGTGCCCTTCTGGCTGTAACAGGTATGAACAAATGGTGTTTTTACTGCCTTTGTATAAAAACAAAGTAATCCTATTCTGTTGTTTAGGACAGAGCTTTTGAGGGTTGTTCTTACCCTGGCTTTTTTTCTGTTCTTTGTGCTGACTGATTTGTGTAGCATGGATCTTCACGTGGTAGAATGTGTTTAAGAGCTTCCTGATTTTTTATTTTTTTTTTTTTGTGCCACAGTTTCAACCGTGAAGAGTCTGTTAAGTAAACTTGTGCATAGTCCGTGTTATGTTCTAGTGCAGAAGCATACACTGTTCTAAATGGAGGACTTGAAATTGAATCACAGAACCATTTGGGTTGGAAGGAACTTCAAAGACCATCTCCAAAGTTCCAACTCCCCTGCTATGGGCAGGGACACTTTCTGCTAGACTAGCTTGCTCAAAAGCCTCATCCAACCTGGCCTTGAACACTTCCAGGGATAAGGCAGACGCAGCTTCTCTGGACAATGTGTCTCACCACTCTGACAGTAAAGAGTTTCTTCCTAATATCTAATCTAAAATAACCTTTCAGTTTAAAGCCATTCTGTCTTGTCACTACGTGCAAAGAGTCCCTCTCCAGCTCTCATGCAGGTCCACTTTAGGTACTGTGAGGTGCTGTAGGATCTCCCCAGAGCCTTCTCTTCTTCTCTTCTCCAGGTTGAACAATCCCAAGTCTCTCAGCCTGCCTTCATAGGAAAATGCAGAAGGGAAAAGATGTTGTATCATTTAAAACATAAAAGGAAAAGTAAGGATATTCTAGTAGGCAGTGACATTGTTCCTAATGAAACTACAACATTAGTCACAGGGGCCTGGTGTGGGAGAAGATGTAGCAAGATGTCATGTAGCTACTTGCCTTTCTTCTTCCCCGAGAAGACACCCTGGTTTCTATCAGGTGATGCTCTACTTCACTCACAGTAGTGGAAGGGAAAATACATAATTGTTCTCTGACCTGAGGGTTGCATGCTCTGATTTCCTATCAGTTATTTCCTCTGCAGCATATCTGTTTCGTATTTGCTTTTAACCAAGTTCAGTAGCTCTCCTGACTGGAAATTGACCCAGAGGAGAGGGTTGCTTCATGTATTAAAATACCTCTTTATAAAAAAAGTCTTACTGTACTAAAAAAAGTTTTAAAATGCTGTAGAATAGTAAACCTTTCCCAGGTTTTCTTATGGCTGACCTTGACAATTCTAATACTTGAGCCCTTTCTGTCTTGCCTGTAGCAATATGAAAATGTTTATTGTGCCTTGGAAGAACACCGCATTCATTACTGTCCCTCCCAGCTCCCCCATCCACCCTCCCCCTTCTTGAGGGGAGTGGGGTGAAAGAGTTTAATGAAAATTGTATTTCTATTAGCAGAATGAGAAATTATCAGACTTAATTGGGAAAAAGAAGAAAAGGCACTTAATTTAGAAGGAAATGGTTACATAAATATTTTAATTAATAACTGATTTGAAGGAACAGAAATAATTGTAATTAGAAAAACTGAAGTAATTTAACCATTTTTTAAATTATTCATTTGTAAACTGTTTTCTAATTAAAACTCAATTTTCTTTTTCATTCTCCTTTAATTTTTCATGTAATAGAAAATAATTTTATTTGATGTGCATAAGTTTCTTAAAATGTAAAAAGAAAATTATTACTAAAAAGTTGAAGTTGGGGCAGGTGAAGCAGTAGTGAAAACTGTTTTTTCTACTATAAAACAGTCTTAAGTGAATATTTGTTTGTGGGGTAGAGTTGGGAAGAATGAAACTTTCTTCTCTAGCCAAAGCACTGTGAATGTACATCAGTAGTCATTGGTTCCTTTTGCCAGTGTGTTGCAGTAAGACTAATTTGGATGTAGTCACACAAATATGATCTTCCAGTATGGTATAGTAAAAGGAACTTCATGGTAAGCAAAATATTTTCTGATAATAAAAAAAATATATTTTTTATGTGCAGACCTACTGCACCCTGTACTGAGTCTTTTTCAAGTGAGAACCCTATGCCATCATATAGAATAACCTCTTCTCAGGCTCTTAGCCTCTATAGCTAAACTTGTGTGCCTGACTGCATTCTTACTTTGTTTTTAAACATTTTCTACAACTTTCACGCATTTATTGACTTTGTTTCAGTGATAAGCTACATAGGTTTCCCGGCATACAATTTGCTAGTAATGTTTATCCTTGTTCATTGCAGATAGCATTGAAACTGTTCAAATAATTGTTGGAGCTATAGTTAATTTCACAACAACCAAAGAATGCTTATCTCTATCTTGAAAACAGGATTGTGTTTTCCACTCTTCATACTGCCTTGATTATTTTTAGTGAACAGATCACATGCAGAAAAATGTCCCTCAATGGTTTTGAGGAAAACCTCCTAATGCAGTCATTGAAATCTGACATCCTTGGTTTCTTAGGCTTTTAAGCAAAATTGTAATTCCCTGCACTGTTAGGGAAATTTTTAGTAACTTCAAAAGAACGATGAGAGGATAATCCCTTTCCACTCAAAAATAGAGCCCAAAACACCATGGAGTTGTAATAACATGAGGTGGAAATGGCAAGATATTTGACCTTTGGTCCTTGGTGTACATCCAAGCTTTAACAGCTGAGTTTATGTCATCAGTTATTTGCATGTTTCTCTCAGGGACTGTGGATCGATTAGCACAAAGCTATTAAATAGCAAGTCTTGTTCTGGAAATTTCCTTGCTGCAGGTAGTGTGACTGCAGACAGTACTAGTGACACAGTGTACATGTTTTCAAAAATCACATGGTTCCAGTGCTGCACTGGTCCATCTGCAGTCTGTGTTTGGACCAATCATTTGTGATCATCATTTTTGTGAGACACTCATTTTATGAGGTTAGTTGCTAAGCCTTTGTTATGTTGTTTTCTTGTAACTGAATTCTTAAAGAGGTTAATCCTTTTTTTCCTCTGCAGTAACAACCGGAAGAAAAGCAATGACCATTGTGCTTTCTTTTTTGTTCTTTGCAAAGCCATTCACGTTACAGTAAGTATTTATAGTTTTTAGTGGTTACAGAGTATTTGATAAAAATTATGTTCATCATGGAAATACGACACCAAATCATATTCAGAGTTTAATGCTTGTCTTTTCATATCTTCTACAAATGTTGACAATCTACTGTAAATATTGACTGGCTTGTTGATGCTAATCATGCTAGAGAAAAGAGTTTACATTTTTCTAAAGATTTGGAAGACAACAAAGAAAACTTAAGAAAAACCGTACATAATATCTAGTGCTTATGATACATAATAAATTGTTTGGCTACTTTTTCTGTGGTGGAAAATTTGGCTAAAGGAAGGGATTTTCTCCATTATGGTATTGTTCCTGCTTTTATAAGCTCAGATTTGAATTCTTAGTTATTCCTTTTATATAATGGTATTTAAATTGCCAAATGTTTGAGCTTGAGTTTATTCCCTTTTTTAAATTTTAAGAAAGAGCTTACATTGAAAAATACAGCTAAGTTGCTACTTCGATTTTAATTGCTTCAGGTTTGAAACAACATAAAATTCTATTTTATTTTTATATACAAATTGTTAAGAAAAAAGCTTGCACACAAATCCCAAACGGAATTTACCCGAGCTAAAAATATTGAGGCTTAAAAGAATGGAGAGCTGAAACAAAAATGTGCCTACATTGGGAAGTATGGATATAAGACACTGAGTGAGAAAACATTTTGGAACAGTAACAGACTGTATAGTTCTCATAGGAAGTTCTCATATAGAAAGGAAAAACATACTAAAACCCCTAAGGATAATTTTATTAATGTGAGAAAGAACAGCTACTCTTTAGTTATTATTTAACTTATAAATGCACTTAAATAAGCTCTCCAGCCAGGACAGGAAAAAAGAAAGTTGGAAGAATAGTAATAATAAAGATTTGGGGAAATTCTGCCTCAAGGCCTGCTGATTTTTGGGGGATTTTTCTTCAACTATTTTCTTCCTAATGTAAGGATGGTTTAATCCACAAATATTGGTATGTAATTGCTAAAGATAAAGTGCTAATGGTAACTTTTTTCCCTTCCTCTGCCTCCCCTCTAGGTACGTGTGGTCAGGCTTACTGGTTGTCCTTGGTATATTTCTTAATGTTTACAGTAAGAATATGGACAAAATCAAACTGCCTTCACTGCTTGGTCTTTGGAAAAAACGTGTGGAAGAAAGAAAATCAAGGACGTTGTCACAAACTGTATAGACAGTGGTTCATGCCTTGTCTAGACTTTGACTTACTATTTTATTGGAACAGTCTTCAACTGATTCACTTTCCAAAGGGAATGTTATTAAAACCAAAGGAGCTGAAGGCATATTGTCTGCTTGCAGATTGCTATAAATGCACATTTTTGTGAGCCCTTTCTTCAGAGCACTTGAATTCATCACAAATGGTTGTTGTAGGCCATTGTCACACGGTTTTATCGGCAATGAAGGACAGCAGCTCCTGGCAAACTGCTGAGAAGCTGCACTCAAGTGGGACACAGCAGAAGACTAGTTTGGGCATTTTAATAATATTAGCCATGTGGCTGATCTGAGATTAGTGGTTCTTTGTTAATTGTCTAGGTGGGGTAATTTAAATGTAATACTGTATTAATCACCAACTGGTTGACCAAATTGTGAATTTAAAGGTGAAAGGTTTGGAATACAGTATGTCGTCTCTCTTTTACATTTTAAATAAAAATGTTGGGGTGTTTTTAAGTTATTGTTTAGATCATCACAGAACTTGATATTTATTGTAATAGTTGAAATTTTTATAGAAATCCTAGTGATACTCTTTTTGAGTATTGCTTGCAAGCAACAAAACATTTAATTTTTTTTAGTCAACACTCTTGCTTTTGCTAACGGGAAGTGGGCTTTTAGGCCTGAATGGGGTGAGATTGAAACTGTGGTGTAAGAAACTGTTATTTGCTTCATCTGTGGTGAAATACAGAATTTTTAGTGGCCTGTGGCCCTCTCTGTCATAGTAGTATAAAGGGACATGGAAGTTCTCCTTAAATTCATATCATCAAATCAAAATTCTTCAGTTTCAATATTGGAGTAAATAATAACAGCATCAGCTAATGTGATTGAAATATGTACTGTGTCAGTCTGTGTGGTCTTCTGATGAAGTTAAGAGGATTAGGCTGCAGATTACAATTTTCTTTCTTCAGTGACAGGAGGAGACAATGTGCTACCAATCTGTCTTTTTCATCATGAATTTAGGAAGACTAAGTCCATTTATCTCTCTTTCTTTCATAATCAACGTGCTTTGGAATCACTTTTCATCTCTTTCATTTTATATATTTAACAACAGCACTTTAAAAATACTAATCACCTTACCAATCATTGTTCTTATGTGGTCATGGTTTTTTGTTGTTGTGTCCCTTAGATAAATGTTGGTGTGTGTTCTTTCAACTTAGACAAAAATTAATTGGATAATAGAAATATATTGTCAGAAAGAACATATAAAGAACTTAAATATCTCACAGGATGGCCTTCTGTCAAAAATACTATTTGAAAGTATTCAAGATGTACAAAATATTTTTCAGATACTTAGGAAGAATTGCTGTTTTAAGGAGCGTGTAATCAAAGCACAGACACAAAATGTGCCTTAAATTTGTCTTATTAATTTGGTAGCTCGTGTCTGTCATATTGAGTATGTTATGGAATAGAGCACGGGATACCAGCCATCTGAGCATGATGGGATGAACAAGAAGAGAACTGTGCTGACATAACTGCACTGTTCCCAGCACTTCTCTGGGGTGTCAGCAAAGCCTCTCAACACATGCAAACCCACTGTTGCCAAGTGGGGAGAATTTATTGCATGGGACAGCTTTGGCTTTTAAATTCCCAGCTGCTGCATGATCGATTGTGTCCTGGATGAGATAGGTGAGAATTTAATGAACAGATACACTTTGAAAAGAGACAGATGGCCTGCCATGGCTGTTCGTTTTCATGTTGCAGCCAAAGTTTTATGGTAAGGTATGATAAAGCATTCCAATTTCAAATTTGGTGTAAGAGTGCATTTGACCAAGTCAAGGGGATTGATACACTTCTTTCCCTGTAATATTTATCAACTCTTACATTCCCTTGCATTCTTTTCACTAAACAAAGTTGGTCTTTCCAGCGAGCTTGATGATTTTACAGTCCTAGTTCTGCCATCTGTAAATTCTGCCTGTTGCTAAACTTTATTAACCTTCAGAAAAACAAGTTATGTGAAAGCTACAATATATGCAGAAAGTCATAGTAAATATAATTCATTTGGCATCTATTTTATTTAAATAGATGAGAAGTCATTCACCAAGTTTCTGACTGGAATTCAAATGTAGTATGTACATTTCTGAACTGTTTATTTAATCCATTTTTTTCTCTATTGTCTGTCTTTGGAGAGAATAGTCATCACAATAATTCACCTTTTAATTTATTGTCTATTTTATACAGGGACTGAGTTAATGAGCTATTGTTAGGGGAAGTTTTGATTTATTTTTTTTAATAATTTTCTTAACTGTAGGAGTGTAGGTTTTGTTTTACCGGTGTACTTCAAAATTATTTTTATATACAAATTGATATTGTAGGTTTGCTGTTAATAGCATAGATTTAAGAGTCAGCTCTTTATTTTCATAGGTGTGAGTCTAGTACTTGCCAATCAACAATATGTAAATGTGTTAAAGAAAATGCACACACAAGTGAGAGTAGTTCATAATTTGCCACACATTATGGTCTGTGCAGTTTCACGCCTTCGTTAAGAAAACCTTCATTTCAGTGAATTGGTGTTTATGGGGTTGTGGGGTTTTTTTAATAAGCTTCATAGTGCATGCAAGTTAGAAAACCTTACAAACCTGCAAGTGTTCTTACTTACAGAATTTTGGGTTTGAGTCTTCTGTACTGTATATGTATGTTGGTTTTGTGTTGTCTATGAAATATGAATAAGGGCTTGTCCACAAAGTAACTGTAAATTATTTATTTTTTGTGTAAGAGCACTTATATTGGGATGTTGGTTAACCCTTCCCAGTGTTGAAGGCTGGTCTTACTAACTCTTGCATTTTATACTTATTGTCTCCTGGGCTCTACAGTAGGCATGGTGAAACTATAGGAAAAAAAACACTCAGTTCTCTCACCAGAAAATTTGTTACCTAAACATAATGTGAATTAGTTGCTTCTTATTCTTGTGCTACACAACTTTTTCCTCTCTATAAAAAAATCTGTGATGTAGAAATTAGTTATAACAGCATTGAAATTCTCAGTAAAATTTAAGTCTGACCAAGATCTCCATTGACGTCAGCAATCTACCTCTGTGATACCTGCTTTTGCCTCCTTTGGAAAGCCAGGGAGCTCTGTTTTCCCAAATCAGCATGTATTTGCAGTTACTTTCATATTACATTTTTGCATTTGTCTGGCACACTTCAATAATGAAGTAATTGACTGTGCAGTGGATTTCTTCAGTATTTCAATACATCAGTATCATCAGAACTGCTGATTACACAGGTACCTGTGTGTGAATACAAGTGTGGAGGAACTAATGCCCTGCCCTCCAAACCTACAGTGTTTCCTGATCCTGCATTAAACTGTTTTGCTTCATCTTGTTTAACCACTCCTGTGCTTTGAACTTAACAAACATTTTAAGCTAAAGCTTGGGCTTTAGGTCATTCCTACTTGTCTTCCTTACTTCCTTACTTGTCTTTCTTGCTTTTAGATGTGAAATCCTTTTTCAACATGCTCTTGTTTATGCACTGTGATTTATTTCAAGTTTGTATTCCTGCATTTAAGGGCTTATATCACACTGTTGCAGGTTGGTCACATTCCAGATTTTCTGTTTCATATCATTTATAACCATCTGGATGATTATTTGAAATCCTTTTTTATCCTTAAAAAAATATTTCATACTTCTCATTATTTTTGGAAAGGTCTTGCTGAGTGCACATATCAGTTAACTCTTTGACCTCATTCCATCTTCCAAGAAAATCTCTCTTCTCCCTTGCCTGCCTGTGAGAACTAGATGAAGAGGAAATAAATTATTTCAAGTGCTCTTTTTTTTCCTTTAATAAGTGCCTTCCTCACTAACCTGGTGTGTCTTAATTGTTTCTTTTCTTTCTGCCTCCCATGCTCCTAGGCACAAACAAGCCCCTCTCTCATGTTTGACTGCTGCTTGTTCAATCATGGAAACTTTCTGAGTTGTTTACTGTTCTGAAAAGAGGTATAAAATTGCATGTATACTCTGGAGGGCAGGAAATAATAAGTAAACTTCACAAGTTAAGGAAGTAATTAAATGGATTAATACTTTTTTCTGGAGGGATTTTATATATGGTTTAGTTAATAGCTCAGAATTTGTTAGTGGAAGGGGTTTTCTTTTACATTTTACCTGTTTAAAAGTCTTTATATTAATTTTAATATTTAATATAAAACTTCTGACTTCAGACAGTTTATAGAGATTAATTTCAGTCTTGCCTATGAGGCAGAAAAGCCCTATCTCCATTTCAGAGATGTAGCATAAATGGTATCTTGTGTAAAGTTGCCTTGATAAGTCTGTGGTGAGCAAGCAGGAGATGTTAATACCCTCAGTTATTCTGTGCCCCCAGTGCAGCAGAGCCCATCTGTACTTTAAATGAAATGGAACCAATGTAAGCCCAGTTTTCTTTTATCTCCAGCATAAGAGGTGTTAAATTGTTTCTTTTCCTTGTTCTGTACAAGTATAATTTAAAGGGAAAATAAGACAGCTATAAAATAGCTTTTCTGTATTTTATTTGAAGCTTTTTTGCATTGTTATTTTCTTGTTGATCTGTTCTGTTTTCTGTGAGCACTGCTGTGGAAGCAAGCCAGACACAGTAGCAGTTTTAGGAGAAGTGTAATATCCTTCACTTAAAGGTGACTGGTTCACCTTGCTACTAGCCAAAAGCTGCTGCCATGGGAAAACTGAGGAATTGTCATCACATGAGGAATTAAGCATAATGATGCTTTGTCGGGTCTGTATCACTTTGCCATTCGCTTGTAGAGAAGCAAAGATTATTGCAATAAAGAACATTCATGCACAAATAGCTTAGAATACAATGCTGACTGAACACTTCTCTACACCTGGATTGTGCTGTTGTGCTGGTTTTTTGAGGTGTGTTAGTAATGCATTGCTTGTCTCTACTTTTGGTTATTTCAATGTTTTCTTTAGAAAAAGATTCTTTCTTTAGATTTCTCAGTTTTATGTTTCCTCTTTTTTTCCCTTTTTTTTTCCTTTCTTTTTTTTTATTACTTATGTTCTAAGTGTAAAATTTTACACACTTGTAGTGCTGTGTCCAGTTCTGGGCTCTCCAGCACAAGAAAGAAATGGGACTAGAGGAGAGAGCCCAGCAAAGGTGACACGAAGATGATGGACTCGACCATCTCGTCTATGAGGAAAGGCTGAAAGAGCTGGGATTTTTCATCCTGGAGAAGAGAAGACTGGGGGGAATTCCATCATTGTGTACAAACACTGAAGGGAGGGCACAAAGATGGGAGAGCCAGGCTTTATTCAGCGAAGCCCAGTGACAGCACACACCTAAACACGGGAGGTTCCCTCTGAAGAGAGAAAATACTTTCTTACTGTGAAGGTGATTGAGCACTGGCATGGATTCCCCAAGGAGGTTGATAAAACTTCATCATTGAATATTTTCAAAAACTGTCTGGTATGGTCCTGGGCAGCTGCCTGTGGGTGGCTTTGATTTGAGAGGGGAGGTTAGACCATAGGACCTCCAAAGGTACCTTCCAACCTCAGTCACTCTGTGATCTTAAATCTTGCTGTCTTTGTCTATCTTCCATTTTTTCTCCTGTTTACAAATTGTTAATAAATATGCTTGAAAGGAGTGTCTCTGAGTTGGCTACAGTAACTGCCATGCTGGGACCACCTGATAGTGCGGTTCTGGCTGAGCAGGGAGTACCTTCAGAGCACAATCCCCTGGGGAGAGATACACCTTCATTTGCTAACTGCTGCTCAGTGCAAAACAAGAGTATGTGACTCTGAGAGTAAATGCAAGACACGTGTAGATGAAATTGATACTATTGATACAGAATGAGTTCAAAGTCGGTTTTTATTTTCTACATTTACATCTTGCAAAGCTGCTTGCAGCTCTAGTGCAGCACCTGATCTGCAGATACACTGGAGGTGTTGCTACAGCACTTGCTGCCTTCTTGTCAGCATTTGTCATGAACATGAACGTGTGGTAGATGCGCTGTCACTCATTCAGAACCTGAGTATAAACTCCATTTACATGTAGTTCTGTAGTAACAGGTATTAGTGCAAGCAGATCCATGCAAAAATCCAGTACATAACAGAGTCTGCAAGAAACATGGACAAATTCTTTATCAGGGGCTGTTGTGATGGGGTAATGGTTTCAAACGAAAAGAGGATGATTTAGATTGGGTGTAAGGAAGAAACTGCTTACAATGAGAGTGACAAGCCAGTGGAACAGTTGCCCAGAGAGGTGGTAGATGCCCCATACCTGGAAACATTCAGGGTTGGACAGGACTCTGAGCCACCTGATCTAATTGACGGTGTTCCTGCTCATTGTGGAGGGTTAGACCAAGTGACCTTTAAAGGTCTCTTCTAAACCAAACTATTCTGTGTTCTCAAAGAGGATTTGAGGTCCCTAGAGGGCTTTATTGCATAAAGAAGAGTTCATATAGGCTTCAGGCAGCAACAAGCAGAATTTAAGCTCTTTAGGCTTTAACATGCCTTTAATCTTTTGTTGATGTAGCCTAAAGTTAGGATTATTTATTTTATGTACTATCCAAATTTTGGTACTGGAAAATCATTTTAGTGAGAAATACGTTAAAAATTACCCTTAATAAGCAGTTCAAGCTGACAGCTGGTAGTGCTGTATATCTGGTTTACACTATCCTGTGCAGTGCAGCCAATAGACAAAAACTGAGTGAGAGCTTGGCCTCTTCAAGTGAAGACTGTATTCTTGCTGTTACGAAATATATAAAAGAAAACAAATTCTGTGTAACTTTGTAGATAAGAACTGGTTTAAAGGTAGCTAATCTTTACTGTGAGTCACACCTGATTTCCCTGGACTCCTTAATGAATGACTCATGCCTGGCTATATGAGCTTGGCTTGCAGACTTCATCTTTCCTGGGATTAAAGCAGCCTGGGATTGAGCTATCATGCTTGCATGCTTGCCAGGTATGAGACCACTTATAGCCTGAAGCTTTTGGATCCCCAGATACATAGGTAAAGGCTTCTTGAATCGACCATCTTAGACTTGGTAAATTTTGCATCAAAATACAGCTTCAATAGAATCTATTCTTTGATAGATAACAGCTTGGGGTTTTTTCCAAGAAGTTGAAGCATAGGCTGTGTACAAATGATACATACTCAGTAAAAATATCACTAGTGATGAGAGCTAGCTTTCTTCCTACTGAGAGCTACATTTGTATAGAGAACAGGTGTAGCTATGTGTCAGAAAGGTGCAATGTGATATCTTTTACCAGATTATATTTCTGCACTCTGCACTGTGGTAGGATGAGGAAAGGAGTGAAAATCAAGGTGTATTGGAGAGAAATAGCATTAAGTCTTGGCTGTCCTACTTTTACATTGCATAATATTGTATGCAACAAATACAAAGCAGGTTTCAGTAATCAAGCTAAGGCTCAGGACCGGAATGTTTTTAAAGGAATTGAAGACAACTTAAATACTGTTGAGCCTTTACTACTTTACTGTTCTGAAAATGCCAAATTGAATCACCACATAAGAGCATCAGACTGCCCCTCTGTGCAAAGCTTCTCTTCCTGTCTGTGGAGATCCACTGTGAAGACAGTTTAAACTTAAATGTGTATCTTCCTTGATGTAGGTATGCTGAGACTTTGTGGTTGAAAAAAGGATTGCTTCTGTCAGTCATCTTCACTGCAGGTCCTTAAAATCTGAGAATATCTGTGTAAAACTGACAATGACTGAACCACGTTTGGTAGGTTCACAGGTGGCTGAAGGGAGCTGTATATGATTTAGTGTGCAATTTCTTCAGTATGCTAGTTTTTTTCTGGAGCTGTGGTTGTTTGATCAGATTAACTGTTCTTTCTGCTAATGATTTAGAGTGTTAAAATGTAGGTTTTTGAAAATGCGGATACTTGTGTTCTGCACAGTTTCAGGAGTTCAGATTGATTCTTTTTAATTTATTTTTCCTAATTAGAATTTTATGGTGCAGGGGACTTTTTATAAGTAGTTTTCAATATTAGGCTTTTATCCTCTGTTGAGTTTATTTATTGAGACTCACAGCAAAAATTGTCTGCATCTCTTCTTGTCCATGTTCATTTCTATTATTGCAATCTCTCTTCAAGAGAATTGGTAACCTGCATTATTTTCTCAGCATCATGTAATAAATAATGGTACATGTCTGAAACTCATCACAACAGCAAATAAGATGGTGCATAGTGCATCATCCTTTCCAAACTGCCATGCAGGGAGGCCTGGCAGTACATCCATTACCTCTGTTACTGTTCACAAAAAGCTTAATTTTTCTGCCCTTTGATGTTTTAAGGCAGCAACAGAAAAAGAGCTGAGGTAGCTACATGGGGACGTGAGCCTTTGGGATAATGTTTTTTATTTTAGTCAGAGGTGCAACTCACACTGGATTGCTTGTGGCTTTATCTCCATATGTGCTCCTCTGCCCTTACCCTTTTCATTTTCTCATGGCTGGAGAATACATTTAAAAACTTGGCATCCTAGTTACTAATTTTGTACTGTGAAAGACTTTTTATTGTTTTGTATTCCTTTCACCATGAAAACTATGACCTTATTGAATGTTCATTTTGTTATCCTTTTGAGCAAAACATATATGGACTATTTCTTTATGCAAAGAATTCTTGTATTATTAAAAATAAGGTCCAGATCCCCAAAAGTATGTGAATGTTGTGCCCTTTTAAATGGATGATAGACAGCAAAGAGTTTGTCCACAAATTCCTGTGATGTGAGACTCAGAAAAATTCCACACAGTAGGAAGCTGCCCATGTGTGCATACTTCTCACTGGAAAAACCCATAAATTATCTCATAAAAACTGAGCACATAGGATGTTACTGTGGAGCAGCTGACAGTATAAGATCACATTCTTCTACACCTTGCAGCAGCTTTTGTGTGTCTGTGACCTGTACTTAGTTACATTTTGCAAAAAGCTGGAGAAAATCTGGGAGTGAGCAGAGGGATGCAGCCAATACTTCCTTGAATACATGTCTAGCCTCATAACCTCAGCTGTCTCTTTAGCAGAAAAAATGGTGAAAATCAGAGCAAAGCTTCACTGGTTGCAGTCTATTAATGTCCAACTATCAAAATAGCAGCACCAGTAACCTGTGAGCTTCCCACTGCTGTAGGGATGAACAATACCCCTCTCTGCTAAACCAGTTAATATTGTCTGAGTTTATACCTGTTATATTATCTTACTGATAAATAAAACCAACACATTTTTCTATCAGGTGCAATTTCATTTCTGTTAAAGGGTGAGCTACATCCTGACTCTCTTAACTACTGTAAAGTCAATTGCAGATTTGTTTTGACATTGAAATAACTGACACTTATGAGTCTAACTTAATTTCATCTCTTTGCCTCTGGAATTCTGTTATCCAAAAGCGAACCAAGTGATTTACTTGCATTTATTGCTCAGAAGTCTGTGTCTGGCAGTACTGCATATTATTTTTAAAACAATATATTAATAAAGTTCTCTTCAGATACAACTCCCTGATTCTCCACAGCTATCTGTGAAAATCTGTATTGTTAGTTTGCAAGAAGTGCTTTAACTACAAGCTTGTCCAAATTCTATTGAATGTAGTGCACTGCACAGTGTACCATAAAGCCTGTTGATAATTTTGAGCTGCATGGACTGCAGATCTATTGTTATTTCACTGCAAGGAGACTGTAACTGCTACTTACATTTCAGAAGAGAGCAGAATCTCATATCTTTGGGATCTCCTGTTGAAACAGAGGATTCAGTTCTTCTGTTCTGCCAAAAAAAGAACATATGAACATCCTTCCTGAAGAAAAGGAAAGTATTTGAGACCTGGCCTTGTAAATGGAGGACAGCACACTTGTATGAGCTCATATGTTTAATATGCATGAAATTAGTGGGGTTTTGTAGAATAATGAACAACAATTAATGATTTTTAAAGAAACCATGAACACAAATTGAGACTTGAAGAAATTCTTGAAGAAAAGTAAAAACGTACAGATTGCCACAAAATGAGATCAACCAGCGCCTCCCTGGGGCTGAGTTTCAGCAATTTAAACTCCTTCAAAATTAACAGCCAAACTGGAGTAATCGTGTGTATGATTTGGCTTGGGCTGAGGACAAATTTTATCCTTAGGGAAAGTGTGGGGAATATTTTGGCGGTAGAATAGGTAGGAAAAACAGAATTCAAGGAAGAACAGTTCAGACTTACTAGAAATAATGTTTGATCTAAGACAAGTTGTTGCATTTTTAGTTAAGTGCTGAAATAGATCTTTATCCAGTGACTGAGTTACCAAACCAGTCATCTTGGCTCCTGGAGTCTCTTTCAGTCCCTTTTTCTTGAGAAGGCTGTAATGATACCATTAAGTTCATAGAGGAGGTTTAAATAAGAGGATGGAACAATGGGCACTTTCCCACCACATGGTGGAAAATAATTTACTTGTGCAATTTTGTAGCTAGGAGAGAACTGAAATAAAAGAAGTAGGTCTTCCGTGTAGGTTTTATATTAAAGGTGCATTGTATCTTACAAGGATAAAGGGTAATATATACAGAATGATTTACAGGACAAAATAGAATCAGCACAAATTATTCTTTCCAATTTTATTCTTTATATTTCACTAGCATTGTAGTTGGAGCATCAACACCTGGTAATCTGAACTTCACATTTCTGTTACTGCTCCAAAATAAGGCAGGGATGGCAGTTTAGCAGGGGGTCCAGACTGATTTCTCAATGTGTAGAAATACTGGGGTTTTGTTTTACTTCTCATTTCAAGATCTTGCCACTCTGAAAGTCTTCTAAAAGAGCAAGTAAATGGGAGAAAAATTGTCAGAATTTTTCATTGATTTTGTTCTAGCCTTTTTTTTTTAATAGAAGTCTGTATGAGTGTACAGGATTTTTTATTTTTTAATGGTGCCTTCATTAGGAATATTGAGTTCTAGTACTTAGTAGAATTTCTTAATTGGCATTAATGTAACGGGTTTTTAATAGTTTATCCTAAGGAGTCTTGAGCTGAATTAAATTTTAGTTCACATTTTGATAATGTAAATGCACGGATACATTGTGGGGAGGTTATAACTATTCCCAACCAGAACAGCCCAGTTTGTCACTTTACCCACCTATCCCAAACACCCCACACCTTTTCCCTGCTTTGCATCCAGGCATACTAAGGATAAAACACTGAAGGGACAATGTATAGTGTTGTTTTGAAAGTCCTTAATTTGAAGATCTAAAATGCCTGTCTGTCACTGAATAGTTACAGCTTTGTGTCTCTGCAGGCTGAGGTGAGGCTGGGGGCTTTAGTTACGTTCTCTGCTTTGTTCTCTGTAGTTTTATAAGTGTAACTTTAACTGAATTTTCTGGATTTATGGTACTTGTTTTAGGGAGATTACTTGAACCACGTAGCTTTGGCTGTTTGTGTTGGGGTAACATGTACCCAGCTCTGTCATGCAAACAGCTCTGGTGGTACAAAGTCACCTTGGTGATGGGAAGCAAACCAAACCAACAGGCAGTCAGCCACATGTGAAAAATGACAAGATATTTCTCCCCATTTCAGAGGAAAAGAAGAGAGAGACTGAGTCTAATGTGGACCTGCTGGATCCCAGCCCAGTGCCTTTGTACCATAACCTCTGCATTGCTCTTCCTTTGTTTTATAGGTTGCACTTACAGTCAGTGGCCTTACACTGCTGCTTTAGGAAACTCTACAGCCTGGCTTTATTCCCATCAGCTGACAGAGATGTGAGAATTTCATTAGCTTGATAACTGCTCTCATTCTGACTGATATAACATGAAAAAATGTAGTTTGAAAATACCTTCCAGGGCTGTTGTGGTGGCCCAGATAGGGCTGTGTCAGAGACCCCAATTCATTTCACAGCCTTTCAGTCCTCTGGATGCCACATTCACTAGCTAGACTCCCACAGGTTTCTCCACAGCAAGCAGAAGGGCAGATGAGCAAGCAGGGAAGTCAGTAATTCAGCAAGTGTTTGGATACTTGATGGAGTTTCATCAGGAAATGCTTCTGATGCAGTAACTTCCTAAGGCTCCCTTAATTAGCACACAGGCTTGCAACGTTCACTATGCCAGGATGCTCTCTCAGCAGCAGGATGGAAATAGGTCTCCCTCTCACCTTACTATAAAGGGAGCTGTGAGTCTCTTGGGCAATGTGACCTCAGAGCAAAGAACTGCCATTGTTATCTGTGAGTTTTGGATTAAAAGGTTCACGTACTCAACTTTATTTAGGGGAAATAATATTTGAATATTGAAAGCATGAGTGTTCAGCAAGTAAAATTCAAAATGCCTTGACTAGCTACCATCAAGCACTCAACTCTTCCTGGATAAATACCAGGCTACAAATACGTCAAAAAAAAATGGAAAATAATGTTGGATTATAAATATATTTGAGAGGATTGTATTGCACTGGCTGACAATTCATTTTAAAAGAGGAGCAGAAATTGATCAAATGAATTGTTTGTTACTAATTATTTGCCTAGTGCTAGCTGTGATGTGAGACCTTGAGGGTGGGAATAAATTATCTTAATGAGGGATTAGGTTAAGGCATGTTATAAATTCTCATTTCAAGAGCTAACCCCACTATTAATATATTCGCCTATAACTGTGAATCTTCTTTAATAGCTGCCTGTCTTTTTTTTTTGCACTGCATAAAATGTTCCTCTGTTTTTAAATCTATGTTTTGAAGAGGAAGTGTTGGTCTCCCTGATTTTATCTTCATTAGAAACAACTCAGAAATATCAACAAGGAAAGAACAGTAATGTAGACTGTAAGTTATATTTCATTATGGAGGAAAAAATGCTCACATCCCAAGGATGAAGTACCAGATATCTTTTACTGTGAGCTGAACACATCCCTGCTTTGGGAAGTCCTGTTGTGTGCAGCATGAAACCTTAGAAAGAGTTTTTCAAGTGAAATGAGGATGGAGAAATGGGGTTGTTAATATAACCTTGAATGGAACAGAGGAACGGGGAGGCATGTATTGTTTCCTGGTGACAGAGTCAATAGTTGCCTCTTATGATCCAAACGCTGTACAGGCTCATCATGGTTTGCCTCAGACAATCTAAGTAGCAAGGAATTTAAATCCTGTCTCCTCTATTAAGCTTCTGTAGTCACATTATTATCATACTTAATTATTATAACTGCTATTAATAATTCATAGTCAATTCTGAGGTAAATCATAGGCAGATTGAAATGGGGACCATTTCTCTTTATGTATTTGGGCAATGTTTTGTGAGTCTAGATGTTAACACAATCTAACAACCACGTAATAATAAAACATTATGTTTTTCTCTCCCTGTGCTTTTCCCATTTTCCTTAGTTGCCCTCAAAATGCTTTTGAAAGAAAGGGCATGTTAATATCTGTATTCCTACAGGCAGGTCAGCACCCACAGTCACTCAGCAGGTCAATGTGGCAATCAACACTCACACACCTCCCTGTGCCTCGTGGACAACAGTCCTGTGCATGCACTTTTCCTTAGGTACTGCTTTGTCACAAGGCCATCAGAGCTGGCTGTTTTCTAAGGTGGCAGTGGAGAAGCAGGAGGATGTGTTAGAAAGGGTGTGTGCTTTTCCTTGAACTTGGTATGTCTCAAAGTTCATTTCATTGGATTTCCTCTGTATTTTTAAGGTGTGAAAAAATGCCTCAGTTTGCCAAGGGCTTTAGAGGACTTTTTAAAAAGATATTTTGCTTCCCTTCTTTTCCACTTTTTAAGTATACACTGATGGTTTTGGCTCGTTACCTGTCTCCCCCTTTCTGCAGCACTTGGGGTATAATTGCTTCAGCTCTGGGAACACAAGGGAGATGATGCACTATCCATACGTATTGCCAGAGCTTTTGGGGGATGCTGTTCATGCCAATGGAAACAGAGTTGGGCCCTCTCTACTTTCAGAAAGACTTTTTTCCAAGCACTGCCAAGCTCCTTGCTATTGAAATTCAGAGCAGCAGCAAACGTCCCAGTATTCATTATTCTGTTTAGTCTCAATTCAGAAGCAGCACTTGTGTGTTTGGTTTGTGCATGAAAGATTCATCACATTCTTGGGTCAGTTACCTTGTCAGCCCCACAAACACAAACACACCCACACGGACACACAGAGAGGGAAGAAAAAATGAGTTTCATATGCTTCATTCATGTCAGAACTCAACAACTTTAAGAGTGCAAATATTCTGCAGTCACTCATGAAAAGAAATTTTTAATAATAAATATCTAACAATTAATGGGCTGGTAGCTGCAGTTGTCTTCAGGGCATAATATCTAATTTCCTTGCAATGTTTCATATCCTTACTTTTCATGCTGCAACAGTCTATCATTAAAACCAAACGCAGGTTTCTATCACTTTTATTTATTTTTCAAATCAACTTATAAATCAGTGCCAGACCTTGTTACAGATGAGTTCCAATAAATTATCAACTGTGGACAAATTCTGAATGTTAAACATTCTCTGTTTTTTCCTTTTTTTTTCCCACCCCCACATGCTGTGCTCCTCTGTCACCCTTTGAGACTGGAGCTCATGCAGGAGCTTTTGGAGGGGTTTTGCCCTCCTAAACAAGAGGGAACCTGGCTACATAATTATATGCTTTTTAAATAATGTAAAAATGTTTGTTTCTCAAGTTAAAAAATACCTAGGGAAACAGTTTCACACAACCTGCAACAAAATTTACATCTCTGGACATTAAAGTAAAATAGACATCATTTCTTCTACTTCTAGCTGACAGGTAATCCCCAGAGCAACTTGTAACCCTAATCTAACTCACATTAATTCTTATACCGAAATGCTCTGTCGTTGCCCTTTGGAAGAAGGTCATAAATGCTATCATGTTCTGATGCTAACTTTTCCTTAGCTGATTTGTCACTTCTAAATTGGATTGATGCAATTAGCAGTATATTGCTGGTTTTGGAATGACTCTTATCAGTTAAGTAATTGCTAGTTATTGCTAGTTTTACCACTAGGCTGAGATACATCAAATGGCCTAAAGTAGCGCAGCCTTGCCTGGCTGATGGGAAGCTCAGTAATATAGTAATTAGCAAAATAACCTTTAAAAATTTTCTAGGCTCAATTAGCCTGAATGAACTCTGAAAGACATGAATATTTATGGAAGTAAAGATGCACCCCAAAAAATTCATTTACAGAAAGCCCTCTCCAAAAATGTTGTGTTCTCTCACAGTTTTCCTATTTGGATCTTGTCTCTTCTGCTTGTTTTCACTTTTTTTCTTTTTTTAATCATTATGGTCCTTTTTTCTTTCACATCTCTTGGGTTTTCAAAACTTTCCCTTTATTTTTAGACATCATGGATTTCAATTCCCACAGATAGAGTATGATTTAGTTGATCTTGCCTCCTTGAATTCAAGTAAACTTCAACCCATTCCAGCCTTAAAGGGAATCAAGTAGAAATTACCCAGTGTTCCCTTTTTTCTTTTTAGGGTTGTTTTTTGTTTTTTTTTCTTTTGATAAAAACGCCTATTATTAGACTCTATCAAGTGGTATTTCTGGTCATTGTCTAACACTTACCTTGCTGGGTAAATTAGGTCATTTGATATATTGTTGAGTGACAGACAACACTAATCCTTAGCACAAAATAGGAAATCCTTGAAGAAAAACAGGAAGAATCTCTACACAATATGGCTAGACCAGGGCATGGATGAGAGCCAGAAGTGCAGATTATGCAGAAGTTTAGACACTTTCCACCTGAATTTTTAAAAAATAAAAAATCTTGTAATTATACGGTGCCAAATTTTGGCTTCATCTGATTGCAGCAAGAAAATCCTTGGTGTGTTTGAGGTCGCTTCTGATTCTTGCCTAATGAATCATTTTTAGTCTTTTTTGTGCATCTCTTCCCAGGTACCTGCCATTATTTCAGTAAAGAAATTACTTTTTTCCCCCTAGTTCTTCACTTAAATACAGCCTTGTAATCAGCCAGATTAAAAAAAAATATATATATGACTTGTTGTTTCTCTTTGTTTCTCAGATTATATGTTCTTCAGGGCCAAGATGCTGCTGGTTTCATGATCTGCTCTGCATCCACTGTCAGCACAACAGAAAGTGCACAAATGAGCTTCAGAGCTCATTTGAAATGAGGTTCAGAGCTGAGCCACGTAATCTCCCTCTGATTGAAGATGTAACCTTTTCTGCAACACAGAAGCACCAGTTTGTTCTGTTTATCAGTCCCCGTGAATGACCGACAAGGAAAATCAAGGATATCTTGAGCTGCAAAACATGTAAATCTGGGGACAGAGCAAAACTTGAGCTTTTCTGGCCTGCCTTACTAAATTTCAGTCAGCCCATTTACACTGTTTGTGTGATACAAAAAACTGCCTAGAGCAAGTACTGAGCTGGGAATGTACAATTCACAGCTTTCCTGAGGAGGCGTATTTTTAAATCTGGACTCAGTGAGGAAGAACAATTTATTTGATCCTTCCCCTTAATTCTATCTACATGACAAAGAAATTCGGATAAGAAGCAGAGACAACCTTTTCCATTCTCTGCAGTGAATCTTTTGAGTTTATTTCAAAAGTATTTAATATTGCTGGTAGGAGTGCACTTACCTATCCATTTAAATCCTACAGGGGATAATCTACAGGAGAGATGTAACCACACAAAATGGGGATGAATTTGTGTTTATAGAAGGATTTGGGTTCCTAGGTTGGTATGAGGAAAAGTCCCCAGTGCTTCCACAGACTTTTGTCACTCGTACACTCAGGTGATGCCACTGAAGCTGCACAGGACTTGGAGCTCTCATCAGTGGTTCTGCCTGTCAGCCAAATGTCTTTGCAGCATAACCTGGTCCTATTAGATGGTTCTATTATTCAAACACAGACATACTGCACCTTGACCACAACACAAACAGACAGATAAGTTGTACATCAAGAAAATAACCAGTTTCCATTACCTGTGATGCTGAATTACCACCAGTTTGAATCCTAGATGCTTTCAACAAGGAGTTTAAATACAGAGATGCTTAGACTTAAACTGAGATCTAACTGTGTATGCTCAGTCACTGAAAAGCAGGGCACTTTTATTTATGTGTTTATACAAAAGCTGATTTCAGGAACCCAGACTGAATATTAATAACTGATATTTTATTTCTGAGAAATTTCTTTCTCCATCTTCTAAAGTACCCGTGATCTTTGCACTGTATAGAAAAAGTTGCCTTATAGTCTGAAATCAGGGAAGCATGAATTGGGACTACAGCTTCTATCCACAGCTCTCCCATTCACTTCCCTTGGAGTTTAGGGCAATCTCACTCTTTTCCCACCTACACTCTCTCAGATCCCACAAGAGATTATTGGGAATGCAATGTACCAGAATTACTGTCAGGCCTGATTTATTTTCAGGGTGCTTAGAGTTGTTTGAATGAAAGGTGCTATAGAAGGGGAAAGGTACTGACTATATTGTTATTGTTGTTGTTATTTCACAGGATCTCTGTTCCTTGTTCTCAGGAGCAGCCTGTGCCTGGTGGAAGACTGCCTTCCAATCTTTCTAGACACGAGCTCTATTAACATACAAACGAACAGGTCACACTCTTCTTGGAGCAGAACTCTTTAGCATGTTAATGACAGATTCACACTGGTTGCCCCTTAGTGCTCTGGAGAAATACAGGTTTTGCTTAGTGCTTAATAAAAAAAGGCCATCATAAAATATATCACTTGAGGCCAATAAATATTGTCGCAAGAGATAAAAAAGAAGAAGAAAATTACACAGATTTATCCTTTCCTGGGTGCCAAGTGTGGCTTCCACTTGTACTGGAACCTCCCTGTTACTGTAGCATTTATTCATGGCTACTTGGCAGAGGCATATATGAGGCTACTTGTCAGAGGCATATATGAGGCTAAATATTCAAGTGAAGGCTCAAAAAAAAAAGATCTTGACTTCTTTTTCTGGACATCTGAAATGACAACCTTTATCTGTGGCTTAAAAAAGAGACCATAGTCAATATGGATTAATGTGGTGATGGCCACTAGAAGCCATGGGATGGATCCACAGTCATCATATCCTGCCTGCCCTAGGGCCACTAGAGGACTGATGTCATCCAAGGACTGGTCTCACAGCTCTGGCTACGTAATTTGGTCCTCCTGTGCAAGATGAGCATTTCTGAATATCTGGTCCTGCATATAAACAGATGAGATCTTTTTACATTTATTTCCACAGTGATATGCAGTACTTCACAGCTTCAGGCATATTTTAGATGTGAAAAGGCATAGGAAAAATACCTGCTCCTTATTTCTTACAAAGCACAATATACAGAATACTTTTTTGAATCAGAGATTCTACACGTCAGTTACATGACTTGTGGATGAGATAAAAAAAGATTTGCTTGAAGGGCTTTATCCACAGCCTAAAGAAGTAAGCAGAAACCACTCCCCTTGATTCTCTTGGGCTTAGTACCAAGCCCTCAGTTAGGAATGACATTTTATTGTTGAAAAAAATCGTTTGGTGGCAAGATACGTGTGCATGCCTTCAAAAACAGTCTTCCATTAAAACATACTGGATTAATTTTCCTCTGTCATTTTTAGCTTAGAAGCAAACAGCTTCAACGGGGTGCAGGAGTGCACAGCAGCATTACCCATATCCAGTGCTTGTTGCTTGCTACATTGTCCATTATACCAAAGGTGAGTTGTTCCATAAGGGGAAGAAAACACTTTAGGGCTTCCAGCAGCCAAGCACAGAGATCAAGCAGAGCTCTGCACCAGCCAGAGGCTGTCCACATGCTGCTCCAGCCAGAAATGCTCTGTACACACACTGAAAATCATGGCAGGGATTTCAAGATGTCATGCTGACACTGATGTTGCCATTTTAAATGCAATCAATTAATATTCTAAAGAGGCAAAAACATTGCAGTAGTAGGTATACCGCTGCTGCCCTCATGGAGCTAAACATTATAACAAGTGCTGGTACTAAGTGGTTTTCTGAGTCCCATAAAGGTTAGATCATATCTTTGAGGATTTCATGCATTTCTTCTTTTTTTTTCTGATTAGTTCATTTTTATTAATATTAGCTATAGTAAGGGAGTTTACCCAGAAGTGAATGAGAAAATGAAACTGAAAAGCAGTTAATTGGTACTTTAATTGCACAGATACAGGCTTTGAAATTCCAGCAGCAAACCGAAGTTACAGTATTTACAGGGAAAAGAGCAACAGAGATATTTCTTCGCAGGCTTTTAATTGGAATCCTAATGAAATCACCTTGTGAAGGTGTGGGATGCCTGAAGCATGTACGTGATGGTGAAGGAGGTGACTCCTGCATTAGCATTCACAAAGAGAACAGCCTGACATGGTTTAGGCACGGTCTCTCAAAGCTTCCCAGCTGTGGGAAAAGCAAACTTGGCCATTCCAAGAGCAGGAAGCAGAGCTTTCCAGTATATCTTTCTAGGCTTTCTCTGCAGTGGATGGGAAAAGAGAGATTCCTCCAAGAGGCAGCAATGGCTACAGGTAAGGACCCCTGTGAGAGATGGGATCGGACTTTTTGTCTTTCATTCATATGTTTACCCTTAGGAAAACCGGAGCACCAAGTAGATGTACACAGCTAATTTTCACATGGAATGAAAAGCTGACATGGAACATGGCCTGTACCCAGCTCAGTACACAGGAGAGTTTTTCTGGACTCTACACCAATAACCTAGACCCGGATCAGGCTTCTCTTTCAAATCACCTTCCTGTCACTCTCCATCAGTCAAAGAGGAATAAGGGCCCAAACTGAATTAGTGTGGCTTGGGTACTCCTGAAAGTGTACATTTCCTAAGGACAGATAAGCCTAGGCTATGTCCATATTCTTAGTCCACTGCAACTTTGGAAATGGCAGAAAAAGATTAAAATTTTATTTTTCTGATGGTGGTTTTATGCAGGAGGATCTACCTTGACTCCTATGAAATCGCTATTTCCATAACTGTGAATGTACCAATAAGAGTACAAGTGTACTTACAAGAGTAAACCAGCATGAGACTAATTTGTTAACATTCAAAAAACTTGGCCTGGAATAAGGAATATTTGTATCACACGGGAGTCTGCCTCTCAAGGACCAGTGGGATTTTGGTCAGCATTCTCAGGTCTTTTGTGACTACAATAAGCATCTGGTTTTCAAAGATGTTGCATGCCTAGAAGACTTCATAGGACTTAGCAGAACTGGCTTTGATGAACATTTTGAGACATTAAATGAGGAACATTAAATAAGGCTCCACCTGAAAACTCCCTTTTTATCTGGTTTTAACTCTTTTCTAGTGCATTGCTTGACCACAGAAATTATCCATTTCTATTACAGAGATAGCAAAGGAGGAAGAAACTAACTTATCAGCCCAGCTGAAGAGAGACATGACCTCAGTCATTCATCAGACACAATCAAAGTTGAGACTATGGTGTTGGTAAATCCCATTCGAAAGAACTTTTATATGTAGAGAGCTCCTTTATTAATTTACCACTTTGAAATATAACTCACTACACACCAAAGGATCAATAAGCCACAGGGGCAGCAATAATTTTTAAGACAACTTCATGTTTTACCAAAACCACTAAAACAGTCCAAGGCTGCTATGAACAGTGGCAGAAACTTGAAATGAAAGAAAGATCATTTTATTGTCTTGTGAAAGGCCTTTATTAAACACTGTATAAATACATCAGCAGGGGAATCAAAGATGTGACACTACCCAGATATCTACTGCACTTCTAGATTAATAACATGAAATCTTAAGCAGGGCAAGCCTTTTTTTTCATATGAAGGGTTAAATTTCCTTTCGGAAAAAGCAACAGGTTTTAAATTAACATCTCAAGTCCTGTTTCTTATCCTTCATATCAATTTTCCTTTGCAAATATCTGTTTTAAAATGCAGCTTTCAACCAAAGATGCATGTGGGTTTTAGCTTGCATCACAGACAAGCCAGGACACATTTAAGTTGAATTAATGCCATCAATTGCATTGTGCCCATTCCTACTCTCCCTGAACTCAGTAGGAAGCTGGAGAGAGCAGACTACTGAGTTGTTTGGCATCAGCAAGGGTTGTAAAGGCTTTTGAAATTTATGGGAGTGCAAGAGGTGGTGCCTATATAAGATCTTATCTCAGTGTGAAGAGTAGGAGAATGGGAACAGAGTAGGAATATTTTTTACAAGCTAGCAAGTGACATTTTGTGGCAAATTTTACTCAAGTGATCATTATCTTCCATTCTGGTCTTAACACATAGACTAGACTAAACTAGACTAGACTAGAATATAATAGAATGGAAATTTCATTTGGAAGGCATCCAGAACAATTATCAGGTCCAACTGCCTGCTATACTAACACTCCATTCTTCTCTCTTTTCCTCCATATATATATGTGGGTCATTTATATGGTGTCTGCATTCTCCAAATAAACAAAAAAATGCAAAATTTGAGACTATAGAATTTAATTATAAATTTAATGATGCTGACTTCCAGACAGAGATGGATTATCCATTTCATTAGATTTAGATGCACCTTTGATCTACTCATTTGCAAATATTCTTCCACATTAAACTTACAGCCTCTCTTTTGTTTGGAAAAATTATGCAACTTCAGGGCATTTATTCATTAGTATTTTAGAAAATCTTTCTGAGAGTCAGTAAAGAAAACACAAAACAAAACATTGTCTCTGAGAATAAAGTAGTATGTGTCTGGTTAGAGTATTCTGGATGTTCCACAATCAACATGATACTGTGATTAGGGGGTGAAAAGACTAATTTTTGCTTGTTGGGACAGCTGCAAAACACGCCAATGTAACAGGTCTGTTAACTTCACTGAGCTCTGGATGAAGCTTCCAGTCTAGGATGAAGGATGCTGCTGTGCACTCCAACAGCAGCAGTAGCCCTGGCAGTTATCTTCGCCCCTAAACATATCCAAAAAGCAATTTAACGCACCAGCAGCAGTTGCCTATTAATCGGACTAGAAAAAAAGGTAGCCTGGGAGGGTGGGTTTAAAAAGAGGAATGTGGCACTATTATGTATTGCTTGCAAAGTAAACAAGCAACATCAGTATAGTCATTTCCTAATTACGAGCTGTTTCATAAACTGTAAATGCTAACATGGGAGAGGTAAATCATAGCAATTTAATTAATAAAACACTTTAGACAATTAAATCCATATGTGCATGTCCTGGGGCACAACATCAATAATAGAAGCTTGCAGGCATATTTTGGAAATTTTATGCAATCATTTGCAGATCTTGTAGTCAATAATTGGTACAAACTGTTTTAACTCTTCCTTGCCGGGTCTGGAAAATGGAAAGGAATTGCTAATTACTATTATTATTATTGATTACATTATTGTTACTTCATTGCCCATTTTTCCCTTCTACGTGTATATTTTTAAATTATTTCTGTGCAGGCTACAAAATTAATCTGATTTCTTTCTTACATGCATGTTAGCTTTCTACACAGTATAATGAATTAATTTCATCCTGGGAAAGTAATAGACTTGTTTTTCTGGTCCAAAGAACTAGAGTAAAATTTGCACATACACTACAGCTTTGGGCTCTGAAGTCTGAGTATAATTTCTGAACAATGGGACTTGAGCTCTGGAGTTCAATGATCTATCTGTGAGCAGATACCTTTACAGCTTTTGGAGACTAAGCACAGAGCTGAAAGGTGACTTTTACAACTAAAAGATGTTCAGAGAGGCTACCTCATGTGTGCAATAAGGCAGACTCGTGCACAGGTTGTTATCCTGATACTTCAAAAACCAGGCTGGCAGCAATCCAGAAAAGAAACGGAATTCCTGTGTACCAAGAAAGTGCTGCGGTCTTCCAAGGCTCATTAAGCCTGGAGAAGGAAATAGCATGGATCCCATCCTCACACTGGCTCCCAGCTAATTTCCAGTGTCCATGTAAAGCTTTGTTCTTACAATTTCAGGCAATAATGAATCCAGCCCTGGCAACATCAAAGCGTGGTATGATCTTTGAATCACTATAACTGCATGTCCTCTGGGACAATGCAAATCACAAAGACTTTTAAAGCAATTAATGGATTCAGCCCCATTTACATCAAAGTTCCAGTTCTGATTTATGCACTGCCATGATAGCAGTGCTTCCTGGGGACAAGGCAGTTCACAAAGTCCCAGAAGCAGCATATAAATGCTGGGGACATCTTCGGTTAAGGGGATCTCACAGTGTGTAGTCTTCCAGTAGAGATCAAACAGATGTTAAATCTCCAGGGAAAACAGCCAAGCCTTCTGAGAAACTCCACTTTGAGCCATACACATAGTTTAAGCCCCTGAAGCTTAACTGTCTACTCATTGTAAACCTTAAATGTCCACCCACTTCCCAAAAAGAGACAAAGAAGAGATTTAATCCCAAAAAGGAAAGATTTGCCAAAGACTTAATGAAATCCACCAGGGGTTTCACCATGTGTATTGCTGTCATATGAAAAACAATAGATGATGATTTTAAATTGTTGAACAGATAAGTAGAGAGATGAATTACTTGGTAAAGTGTCTTTGCTCTTATTTATGAAGATAGTATGGGGAAAAAATCCATTCTCTGAGAGCACACTACCAATTACCATGAATTCCATCTTCCCTTGAGTTTTTGTTCTCTCAAGTTGTGTTAAGTATTGCTATAACCTTTCTCTCAGCAGAAAATCAAGATATTAAACATATGTCCATCTTCCTGATCTTTGCAGATGATGTTTCCACAGACTGTTGTTATATGCAGGATCAGAATTCCATACACTTCAATCTGCAGAGCATTTGAGGCTTTCTGAGACAGTAAAGTAAGTATGAATCACTGATGCCGTTACTGATAATGATGCAAAAATGTTTGTCTGTTTGTAGGGAGAGAAAAAATCAGGAACCTTCTGGAAACACGGATTAAGGAGCCTGAGAGGTTTAAAAATTTCAGTGTTCAATTGCAAATCATTGTAAATTGAAGCTTAGTTTTTTCAAATTCCTTTTTAATTATTATTAATCATTTATTTGGTAATTCAACAGAGCATACCACAGCAGTTATATTTTAAACTGTGAGGGCACTTGTGGCATGAAATTCTGACATAAAGGATGTTGCTTGTAACTATGTGGGCCATTATCAAGTGAATTGCCAATATATAATAATGACTATTTGTTTTTTGGTTTTATTTATAATTGTTTTTTCTAGCCTGTAGAACATAGTAAAACTCTTTTAGTTCATGCATGTTTTCACAGCGTGTAACAATATCAAAGTGAATAATGTTGAGGTGGTTACTGGCAAAGCTTTATGGAGAGTATGTTTGTTTGACATCATTTATATGTAAATCCAGTTCATCGAGATGTCAGGCAATTTCAGAGCCATGCTGTACTGCCTTGCTACCCTGTTGCAGGGATTTCTTTTGTTACACTGCTTTGATTCCTGATACAGGCTGGCCTGTGGAAGTGAAAGTGAAGAAGTGAAAAAATGCCCCCACCACACTTCAATTCCCATCACTCAGCTAGGCTGGCACATGCTGCTTCTGATAACACTGCTGCTGACTCCTGCTGCCCCAGCTCTAAGACTGTCTTGGCATCTGAGAATAATATTCCCATCATTTTTTTGGTGACTTGGTACTCCTTTACTGCAGAAAATCCTGACTGAAAGGGGAGAACAGGCATGCAGTGTTCTGAAGCGGCAACCCTGCTGGCTGCGTCCTTTCTCCAGTTTGGAGCTGTGAGAGAGCTGAGACATCACCCTGTGTAGCACAGTCCCTAGTGGGGCTCTGCAGGGCTCCAGCCTCGGCCCTGTGCTCTTCAAACTATCCCATGTGATTTAAATTCATGACAGGCAGACTGTACAAAACACAGGCCTTACTGTGAAATGGGACCTACAGAATGCTGCCACCACCAGGGTGGCACCTTTTGATATGTGTCTAAATAAAAGAGTGAAGCTCCCAAACAGCATTCATCTTGTCTAGAAAAGATATTCATAAAACAGTAGTTGCTACTGGCAGCCTATATGCTCACCTGTAAAGAGTAAAAGCAAAAGGGTGAATCTGGGAGGAAGCACTGTGTGTGTTGGAGCCTTCCCTCAGGCCCTGGGCAGCTGAAGGGAGGCCACTGCAAGGGGGGTGGTCAGAGGTTACCTCAGGGATGGAATATTGTCCTTCCAGACTGGATTCCCTCCTGTCAGATAGCAAGTATTTCTGTGGACCCTGCCAGGAAATGGAGACACCTATTGGTGGGATAACATCATCATCACCATCATCATCATCATCATCATCATCATCATCATCATCATCATCATCATCATCATCAAATGTCGCTGTTACTATAGCAAAAACTATACTGTATACTATAATAACCACAGCAATAGTTATTATAAAAATTACAATAGCAACCACAAAAAAAAAAGGAAAAAAAAAGCCCTCACTGATGCTTTAAAACAGAGTTTTCTGTCCAGATCATTGAGATTTAGAGAACATTGGAAGTGTTTAGCATGTATGCTCAATTTTGAGGGACACATTTGTTTATTAAAAGGAAGGAATCATACTGTCATTACTAGAGAAGGAAAGTGGTGTGAATCCAAACAGCTCCCTGATATATCCAAAAATGATTGCAATCAAAAACTAAACATGGTCTATTTCTCACTGTAATAACAGGGGAGCTATTAAAAAGTACTATTTCAATCCATGAGAGCCTTCTCACTGTCAAAATTTAATGCTTTTTCTCTCTTCATTTCATTTGGTAATAAAAATATATTTTCAGGACATTGTATGACATCATGGGGGTTTTTTTTTGTAATAATAGCTACATGGGTTTAGATATCTCCCCAGTAAATTATAATTTAATTTTCAGCTATTTAAAGGTCACTCTGAATAATGTATATACTGCTTAATAATCAGTTAAAATAAAGGCACCTTTCAGGAGTGTAGGCTAATAGCAGCATTGCCTTTGCACAGGCCTTTGCTGTTTTCATTTGTTGTAGGATCAGTGAAGCAAGAGAGAAGCTCCCCTCATATGCCCGAGCCAGATCTTCTGTCTTTCTTTCTTTCTCTTTTTAATGGGAGGAACAAAAACCTTTTCGCAATCAGCAGTAATCTCTCCAAAGGTCTTTTAATTTAAAAAGTCATAAGTGTTAATTAGCTATTATTAAGTGCCCCCTGTATAAATTAACGTGATTGATGAAAAAATTAAGGGTAATGAAAAATGTAGCAATGCATGTATTTTTAAGAGACTATATTAAAGATGAAAGTCCCCAAAGACAGAAACTAAGGCCTGCTGCACCCGTGCCCTGCCTTTATTAGTATTAGTAATAAAAAAATATATAGATATATATCTCAGGAATGCACATGGATATGTTGGATATACCAGTTTTAATGTACTTCTCACTTCACTGAGTTTTGAATACCTCTTTTTCACAAAGGCTTGTTCCAGTGTGATATAATGTCCAAATTTTATTTGGTTTGTGGACCAAAATGAGCTCCTTTGAAGTTGGAAACTGAGATCCAGAGTTAGATGGAAAAGAGAACTGAACTAACTGAATGATTGGTTTTCCTTAATCTTTTATATACCTCAGTAGGGCACTACTGTATTTTACAAAACAAGTTCTTGTTTTATCTGTTATAAGAATAAAAAAGAAAAAAAATTTAAAAACAAACAAAAAATAAAAATAAGTTGTTTTTTTTCTCCACTCAGATTATTTTATTTTTTTTTTTATTCACAAGAAACGGGCTAGATTAGGCCACAGTGACTGAATACCAAGAGATATTTTCCTGTGAAAAACGTTTGAATAAATGACATCAGATCTGGATATTTTATTTGCCTTCTTCTCAACTACCCAGAAAATATTACTTGCATCATTTATTCACTAGTTTACTTGCATTTCTGGCCTCACAAGAAATCATAACCATAATGGGATCTACACCATATTAATACCCATTAAGAAAGAGTTCCCACGAAAAACTAGGCTGGCATTGCAAAGAGAAGAACGAGGAGAAATGTATTACTAGCCTTCATGCATGCTATAAACTCAGAATCCCTCTCAAAGAGAAGAGGACTTAACCCTAGACTACAGGACTCCACTGAGGTGTGTGAGCAGCAAGAAGAGTCTCAATCTGCAGCTGTGACAAGGCCTGGTTTCCTATGACACCGTGCCATGTCGTGTGGCTGTCCAACCTGCATCACTCCTCTGTTGCTCCACCTCTTGCTGCCTGCTCAGCAGGCTGGCAGACTGTGAACCCGTGGGCTGTGGGCTGGCTGGCCAGACCAGGGATTCTGCATGGCAAAACTGATAGCTCTGGGTAGCCTGCAAAGTGCCCAATCTCTCACGAGCACGTAGTCCCCAAAACTGGCTTCAGAGAGTTCATGAAGTCTCCTCCTTTTCCCTCAACCCACCCCCAAGGTATTATTATGTGGAACTAACATGGGAGTATCTCTCTGTAATCCTACCTGATGAATCTGAATGTGATTCAAGGTATTGGATGGTCATGGACAGCACAAGCTTAAAAGCCTGTTCTTATTTTATTTTGTTTTCAGTCTGTAGCTTCTTCACCCCAGTTCTGCATCTCGTTAAAAACTAAATGGGATTAAAACTGCACTGTTCTACAAACTGTAGAGCCCTGGAAGTCTAGACTAACTTGTATGGTTTAGAAACCAGCAAAACTCAAAGTATCAGTATATGTGACATATGATATTAAACCTGTCCAATACCTTCCAGTATGAGACAATATTTTTCATTTGCTCATCACCCTTTTTCATTTAATTAATTAAGTAATTGTAGTAAAATCATTTTTCAGGGCAAGAATCTGTGTCTCACTAATAGTTTTAAACCAAAAAGGGCTAAATATTTTTAGAGAAAATGTGGTTTTCTGATTCTAATAAAAGAATCTTGCTGTTATGCGTTGATTATATGCCCCACATTTTATGCTCTAGTGCAAAAGTTGGAAAGTGGGAAGAACATACTAGATATATGCCTTTAGCACAAATTTGATCAAATCTCAAATCTCTATAAACCCTCTGTGAAGTCTGCTGTCAAGAATTGGAAAGATTTTGACAGCTGAAGTCTCTGAAGAGCCTGACTGCATTAAGCAGCCCCATGCAATGAGCAAGGTGCACGTGTACTGCTCCCAGAGGGCTGGGCATTCTTTAGCCAAGAGCTCCAGGGGAGAAGAAAAAAATTATCTCAACAGAAAAGGAGAAGAGACCAAAAGAACAGCTATATTAAGTCAGATCAAAAGATCATCTAATCCAATACCTTTTGTCTGATGGCAATAAATAGTAGATGCATAAGGAAAAGTATAAGAATAAAGTATGAAATAATAGTAGCCTAGAATATACTTCAGTTTTCTGAAAATTTGCAACTCTGAGACTTCTGGAGTCAGAGGTAGTTTCTGTTTATGAAATCATCACCAGATTTCTCCTCAATATGCCTGTCCAGTCTTGGACTCCATGTGAACCTCAAGCTTCCACAGTACAGAAATAATTGTTATGCTTTGTTTTGAATTTGTTCCTATCTATTTAATATCCCAATAGCTGTTGTATTAGAAGATGAACAAACGTGTCTATGGTTTGAACTTTCATTCTGCACTAACAGAACTTGAGTCTAGTGAAAACCAGAGATGAACATAAGGTGTTCTTTTAATGCATGACGATAATACATGAAAGTGGTATTTCAGTCGCAACAAATCTCTGCTTGTAAGATTAAAAAAGACACAGAACCAGAGAATAATTTAGAACTAGAAAGGACCTATGTGGTAGAATGTGGTTTAATCTCAGCACAAAGCAGGTGCAACTAGGTGCTCAGAGACTTGGCCTGGCAAGTTTGGAATATCACCGAAGATGAAGAGTGTGCAGCCTCTCTGGCAATGTGTTCTAATACTTGTCTGTTCTTATTGTGAAAATGTGTTTCCTAACATCTAAACAGAATTTTTCTTATTACAGCTTGGTCCCACTGCCCATCATCCTTTAAGTATGAACCATCCTTATACTTTCTTGGGTGATAGAAGACAGAAATAAAGTCTCACTTAAAACTGCCTCTTTCCGAGTTGTGCTGGCTTCACCTGGGGAAAGGACAGAGGTTTTTCTCTGTGAGAACTTCCTCTGTGAGTTGATGGGACCAATTGAGGGCTGGTTTGATCATTGACAGCCTGGAAAACCAATTGGAGAGGGCTCCGTGGGTGCGCTCCGTGAACACACATTTTTAAGGAGGTAACCCGGGAAAAAGCTTTCTTTTATTTCTGGTGGCTGGTCAGGTAATATCCACGTCCCGGGCTCCCTCTCATGCTTGGGGGGGCTCGGGAGGCCGCAGGGCCCCGTTTGCAAACCAGAGGACCGGGGGGAGGAGAGGCTCCTTGATAAAACCTTAGCCCGGCTTCCTCCCCTGCGGGCCCGCGGCTCTGGGGCCCCGGCTCCTGCTGCTGGCCCGGAGCAGCTTCGGAGGGGCCGAGCCCGCCCAGCCCCGCACGGCCTGGGGAGGCAGCCGGGCCTGTCTGGGAGCAGGGTGGCCATGGGCAGTGTGGGGCTGCAGTTAAACCCCAAAAAAGCTGATGGACATCTCAGCCCCCCCCACCCAGCACGGCCTAGGCCTGGCCCAACTCTTGCAGCTTCTGTGTGAAACTTTAACTCTTTAGTGTTCAGATAAGACCTACAGACCTCCGATTTTCCTTTGAATAAAAGGGAAAAAACAGAAAAGGTACAAAGTCAGTAAAGCAACAGCTAAGTTTCTTTAGATGGAAGGAGAATGAGAAGATTCTATGAAGGTTGGCTGAAAATCCTTTTGTGAAGTTATAGGGATGAACTGATATTCTATTCAATATTCCTATAAACCATGGAGAAACACTGGCCGGGGTTGAAGTGTTCCATTTGATAGATTGTTAAGCAAAGGCACCTGTGTTAAAGATCCTTCGCCCCGAGGAGAAAAGGGGATCTCTGTTTCTGGAGATGTCACATGAACAGAGAGAAAGAGAGATTAAGAGAATTTTTGGTTTGGAACAGTTCATTCTTAAAAGTAAATACCCCATGAGTTTAACATGGCCCATAAGCACAGCTTTGGGAAAGCTGTGAAGATGGGAGGAGCCTCACCATTTGTAAATTCTTTTCCCGGGCAGATGCAAATCGTGGAAAGTGAAGTCACGAGATAACTGGTTTTTTTTCCTCTCCTTGTGAAAAAGTCTCTACGGCCTGACAAGAGGAAACCTCTTTCCGAAGTGAACTGAAATAGTCTATTTAAGTTGGAAACTGACTGAAGTAGGTCTTGTATGTTTGTTTTGTTGTTATGAAGGTTGAGAGAGGGAAGGAGGGAGTGGTTTGAAGATCATATTCTCTTTCTCTTTCTTTGTATAGTTAATAAAGTTTTTTATACCCTTTAAAGTCAAGTTTTGGACCTGTCTTGCTCTTTTGCTCCTGGTTCTGTCTCACAACAGAAAAAAATAAGTGTATTTAAATTAGAAAGTCAAAACTATAACATTATTTAGTGCATGAGCCAAAGAATTCAAATTAAATCAAGACATTTTTTGAGAAAATTTAAAATAAACCAAGACACAAGTGAAATCACCTAGTGAACTCCTCAGCCACCCCTCATATATCTTGTGTTTCCACCTCCAACTATCTCATTGGCCCAGTACTGAACTCATGTCAGTATGACAATGTCCTTTTTATAGTGGAAGACCACAACGGAACACAGTGCTCAAGATGCAATCTCATGGGTGATTATAGGGACATGTTCATTATTTTTACTTCCAAGTAGTGTCCCAGGCCCCTAGACAAAGCATTTATAGTTGTTGTTAGTGAACAGGCATGGAATAAGAATACTGGGGAGAAGTTTTTGGCTCATTGGGAGAGGTAATTGGAGGCCAGTTTCCAAGAACACAGCAGCCCCTGAGCCTCATCTAGTATTAACTATCACAGCTGCATTCAAGGCTATGGAAGCATGCAAATTTATATTAGCTGAGAAGGTGATGTACTGCCCAAGCCATGAGAGCACTCTAAAGCCAGTCACAGAAACTCTATTTCTTTTTCTCAGTGACCCCATAACAGATTGAATCCTTATTAATTTGCATTTAAATGCAGAAGAAAATAGATCTCCGAAGATCTTGTAGATCTGCTGACTTAGGGAAAAGTCCACCACAACAGCAGAAAGATTCCCAGTGATTTCAGTGGACTATATTTGACTTTTTAATGAAATGTACACTCAGTTATCAGGTACTGTTATTACTCAATCTACAGCACAAGAAGTCACTCTGCCACAGATCTTATGCCACCCATCTGCATGGAATCTCAATTATTCAAGAGCAAAGTCCTTTTGAACTTTGTTTAATATGGAAAATCAATCAAACCACCAACCCAACATTTACAAACTAGAAAGGGTTTTTTTCTTTACTAGAAACCAGTAGAAATATCTATCCACTTCAGTAAAATCAAAGAATGCTTTTAATTGCACAAAGCCTTGTTTTGTGAAAAAGAATACCCTTGGATTGTGTTTGAACATGTACAAAAAATCTGCAAATTTTGTGCCTCTTTATACTATAAATCACTCCTCCATAATAATGCCTTCCTGTCCAAGCACACTAATCAAATCTCTTCCCTGTCACTGGAATTATTACATTTTAACAAGCACAGGATTTAATCATCGGTGCAGACTTTTCATGCATTTGCTTCATTCAGGTCTTGACAGCAAACCTTTACTCATGAGTTGCCCTTACAGAGGTGGTTTGATTACCATTTTGACTACTCATGTGAGTAATACTTTCCTGTGTCAGGCCTTTAATTAGCTGAATGCTTTCAGAGATTTTTCTATAAACTGCATTTTCTCTGTGAACCATGGTATCCTTTCTCCCTCCCTCATGTTAATGACTTGGGCAGGTATGTATTTGCAAGATGTATCAATCACTTTCTCCTCACTTTCTACACATATCAAGTCTTTCTCATTGCTGCTCATGAATTTTAAGAAGCTCCTTTGATAGAAAAGACCTTGGCATCTGTATTGCATGTCATGTAGGATTTAATCTTTTGTGACTTAAATACAGGGCACTGCCCAGCTAAAACATTAGCCCACGTAGTTTTCAAACTTGTCAGCTGCTTTGCTTCTTTGTCTTTCTGACGCCCTCTCATGGCTTCTGCAGCTTGAAGGTCATCAGTGCATGTTCACAGGTCTCCATCAGCATCCAGGAGTGACTACAGATGTTGCTAAGGTGATTTCTTTAATTAGATAAGTAGTTGTTCATTGGCAGAATATGCTGCACCTGGGACTAAAAATTACTTTCTGTAATATATTAATCTATTCCTGTTAGAGACTTGAGGTGAGAAAGAAGGAACTTCTAAAACTTGCTGAACTGTCTAAATCGACTTGTTACTCAAAATGCTCCATTTTCTATCTAAAGTTAAAACTTATCTGCAATACCAGGGATGTCCTGCAGCCAAATGTTTGTTTACAGTCCTTTTGTTCTGTGTCATATGTTCAAGGAATACCAATCTTACAAGATTTTAAAAATTGTGTAAGGATTAAAAATCCCACATCAGAGCCTGAAAAGTGCTCACCCTACAGCTGCTTTTCCAGTAACTTAGATGTATAACTCAGTTCAGTGGACTTTGCAGGAAAGCAGCTGAATGAGACATATGCAAATTAAATCCTGCTAACCCATTGTGGTAACAGTAATATCTACAGAAGGCTGAAATGGAAACGAGAGGTAACTTGTAAGGCTCTGCTAGATTAGTCAGGCTTACTTTTCATCATGCTTCAGTTAGAGGCTGGAATGCCAACTAAAAGTAAGAAAGTTTGACAAGGAAATTCCCATTGTGCTCTGCTCCATTTCTCATTGACCCTCTGTAATACATCATGTTGCAACAAATTCTGACAAGCCATGAAGAATCTGAGTTCTTAAGCTCATCCGGGGATTATTCTCCCTTCTCCACCTTCAGGGAAAATTAATTTGTTTGCTTATAAAATATTTATTTTTTATTCAAGTGTTATTCAAAGTTTCAAATCTAAAACATTCAAACCCTATTATGTTTGGAGGAAGGCAAAAGTAGATCCAGTTTTCACATCCAGATGATGATGCTGTGGGTTTTTCCCTATTGGATCAAGTTTCCAAAAGGGTTGGTTTTCCACACTCCCGGAATTATTTTTTTTTCAATGAGATTATGAGCAAAAAGGCAGAAGCTTAAACAAACAAAACACTTTGGGTCACATAATTCAGATCTGCTCATTTGTATAATGCCTGCCCTGATTCATCTCCTCAATTGAGAAAAGGCTACACAGTTTCTGTAAGATCTCACAAACAGTGAGGGGATTGCAGACTTCTTTTCTGGCATGAAAAAGTCCTAAGCAAACAAGGGAAAAGGGGATTGCAAATGAAGATTTTCAGAATTGTACCCAAACTCTAGACAATGTAAGTTATCTAAATAATGAAATTAATTTTCCAATGCAGCTATTTCTATTTTACCACTACTACTGTTCCTAGTGAGGATTTGAGGTCATCTCAAGCAGACTGGTCAGTCTATACCCTCAGATCAGAAACAACTTCATCAGATTCCAAATCCACCCTTGGGTATTGCAGATCATATGGGAAACAAGATAATTGAATGTTCTGAGAACCCTAGAAGCTGATTCAAGCAACTGCCCTAGATAAGCCTGATAGGTGAAACGAGGAGAGGATTTTAGCCTTAACTCCGAATATCCCTGCATTCCCCATTCATACAGGCAATACTTCACTAGGCAACTGCAGCCTTGGGAATGCAGGGGGCAGTCTTCACGAATGTTATGAGTCCTGTGATATTAAGAAATCTCCACTGGCTCAGTGAATCAAGTTCTGTCATTCATGAGCCACTTCAGTAGCACTAGGGGGTTGTTCTAACTCAGTAATACCAGCAACTACAAGACAGCAAAAAATTCAATACTTTTCTCTTGTTGTTACTCCTGTTTCACATATGCATATCCTTCTACTACTAACTGCAATTTTACCACCGTATGGCACAGATTTACATACCTACACTGCAAAAGATACAAGTTGGATGTCTGCACCCAACAATGAAGGGGCCTTAGAGCTGTGACTTCCGCTCTTGTCAAGTTCAATTTCAAACAGCTTCCAGAAGTCCTTGAGACACAGATATGTTTCCCTATTCTAGGTCTTCTTAAAAGGCATTGGAAAGCTCAGCTGTATGAGGGGAAAACATCACAACTGTCTTGCTAAAGGATAAAAGCAGAGCAAACCACACTGCCACTGAAAGCCCCTTCCTGTCAATAAAGCAGTTTTACAGCAAAAACATTTAATTTTATTTTGTTTTTCATTCATTGCCATCAAGTCGTAGCTGTCTTCAGGAAAAGAATGAATTTGACAGTTTCATGTTGACTCTTACATTTCCCATTACTGACTCTTTTCATCTCTGTCCTAGAGCAAAAATACATTTCCCTTTTTAAGCTTTTGATGATAAAAATCTCATCTGTAACCTCATAAATGATCCTTTATTATCTATATTAATAATGAATAAATGTCTGTTGAATACCCCTGATCCTTTGCATTAATAGTGCCAGATGTATTATAGATAACCTTTTGATTTAACAGCACAAACTGTGAAACAATATTAAACCAGCAAAGGACTGATCTTACTGGAGTCACTAAGGTCAAAATTATAAACATTTCTTTCATTTCTATGTGCAAATTGTCCCATTAGGCAGCACCAGTCTCCATCATTTATTTTTGAGAGAAGTACCACACTAGCTGCACTCCTAGAAATAGAGCTCATAAATAATACCTTGAATAATTTTTTTAAACATTTCCGTCTCTTCTACTTCTCCTTCCTCATGCCTCCTGATGGTCTTAATTAATAGAGCATTACTATACGAGCAGATCCACTTCCGTTTACTGTACTGTCATTTAAAAATATGTTGCTCACCTCTTTTCCCATTAGCCCTGTCAGAATCAGGCACAAACTTCACTCAATCATTTTTCGAGATGACTCTGAGAGAACTGTAGTTATTCCTGAACAAAGGGATGAAGCTCCCATTAGTTTAGTATAACTGCATCCTGTAAGTTTGACTGCTTTCCTCTTACATACCTGTGGTGATCATTCCTTTATGATCATATTCAAGTGAGTTGCTGCTATACACTGATGGCCATAACATCTGAAAAGCCATTTGCCTGTAACTCCGGAAAACACTCTTCCTAAATATTCCCTTCCACCTGCTGTCCTGTGACTCCTGTTCCAACTTTCAATGCCTCCAACAGAAGTGAAGTGCCTTTTTCGATATTAGGTAACAAAATACAGCATCTTTTTTTTTTCCAGGGGAATAAAAAAATATTCCCACTGAAGTCAAGTGGGAAATACCCTAGTTTTGTGCTTTTTCTTAAGAGTAGCTTCTGAAATATATTCCTTTATGCTGCTGAGGCTAAAGCACAGCAATTCTGCACACCCACTTACCTGTAGCAGTAAGTGTAGCTACACTGATACCAGGCCAATTCAAAAAAGCCTGAAAAATTCCTATTCCCTATGTAGCACTTTACTTCTAGGATGGGTGCCCTAAAAGCATCACCTGAAAAATGCTACTTTAGATAGATGGTGGCAGATGGAGCTATTTAGCCTTAGTGCTGCTCAGTTTTTATTCCCAGCTCCATGCTACCAAGTTTGCCTAAGAACCATCTTTAGGAATACTCTTGCACCTCGATAACTGGGACACAGTTTATCCCCAAATACTTACGGCTTTTTTAGAAGCATTATAATAACATTCTGCAGTGCTAAAATTGCTACTAGTACAATTCAATAACTACTAGTTTAATGTCTAAGTGTAATTAGTAGTGCAGTGACCCCTTAAGTTCTATTGAGGACCCTGCAGTGACTGCAGTTACCGCCAATTTCGCTCTCAAAAAAGTATTTCAAGACTTGGACATGCAAAATGTAAAGTTATGTTTTGAATGTAAAGTTATGCAATAGTTCTCTTGGAATTTAAGAAAGAAAACTCAATAGGTTTTGATACAGCAAAAGCATACCAGGTATCAGTTAAGAAGTATGATGATAAACACCAGAGCAAAAAAATATACTTCATGATTATTTTTTTTCACAATTGTACCATTGGTCAAGTTTTGATGACCCACCATGAAAACGGCTTTTAAGGCTTTGATATTCAATTGCATATATTGTAATAAACACTTTCTGCAAGGACTATTCTCCGATTCTATCACTGCTGGAATTACCCAAGGACAATAAAGGGTCTCAAAATGTTTTTATAGACATGTATGTAAGAAAGTAGCACGCTTCAGGCAGTTTAGCAATCTGTAGGCTGAAAAAATCCTATTTCTGTCATCTTATAGCTGAATTTGGATTTGCATGTCAGTTCAAACCACACCGGAAGCTGTGAGTGAAAACCTGATAGCATTGAAGTCAACAGTAGTTTTGCTGTGGCCTCACACAACCCAGCTGACAGCTTACCAGATTCGGCTATTCCAAAGAAAGTTAAAGGCAGCTTTTGACAAATAACGAAAAAAAAAAAAAGAAATCATTTAAATAAAATTAAATTGCTGGGATAATAATAGCTAAAGTTGACATTAAAATTTATGGTGTTTGTTATCGCTTCAAAGGCAAAAATAAGTACCTCTCTTCTGCCAGTGTTGTAACATTATCATACATCAACTAATTCCATTTGATTCATGAGTTACATCCATAACAGTTACGGCCGTTAGGCAAGATCCTCTTTAAAGGCCTAATCCAACAAACACCTGCATACTTAATCACTTCAGTCACAAGCACAAGTGTTCCCTGTCTTGCAGACTCCTTTTCAATACTACATGCATGCATCTCTCAGGAAAGGCATGTAAGACACATTTGGACAAGTTCCTGGCTAATCTGCTCTGGAGAGTGGCATGGCAATATCCTGATTCTGCATATCGTCCCCTGACATCACTGGGCGGGCTCTCTGTTGGCTGTTTCATGGAACATCCAAGAGCAACAGAATTGGATGGACACATTGACAAATGCCAAAATGAATCTACCTGTGACATCTTGGCTCAGTGGGTCCAGGAGCAGTTTTGTTGCTGGCTTGAAGTGGATTTAGAGGACTTCACTCTCTGACTTCAGCTATCGGTATTGGTTATACATGATGTATGCATCTCAGTAGTGCCTACCTCCCTGTAATCTCAAATCAGAGAAGCAGATTTTCCAGACTACACAGGTAATTAAAGAAGAGTTCAAAAAATATGTAATTTACTTAGGCTAAGCCTTGACAGGGAGATTTGTAACAAAATGCATATTTTGGCTACATTCTTTCTTAACTGCATAACAAAACACTGCAGACTTCATGGTTTGCTTTCTTGTTGAATGATAAATAGTGCCTCAAATTAAAAATGATTGTTCTCTGTGGAACTAAACTACAGCTTCCTAAAGGCTGTAATGGCATTTCTTTTTTGTGTTTTTGTCTCCATTTCCTCTTGATGAAAGCCACTGTCTGCATTGCCAGGCTTTAGTATTTCAGCTGGACTGATAGCATCAAAGATACTTCATTCCTTGAGCCTTTCCTTTGTCTCAACCGGTCTACATAAGAAATACACCCACATCTGATTCTTCGACTTTCTCTGTGATTCTTTGTATCTCTAATTTTATTCTATTTCTCTAAATTAGCATGTATTTCTATTTAATGGTCCGGACATCTAGGTAGTTAGCATACTTTCAAATCTTCTACTCCTTTATTTTCTATTTGCTACATTTACACTGTTACAAATAATAGCAAATGGTCTTAGTCTCTCACTTCCATTATGACTCTCCTCATATTCATTAGCACCAGCTCTTCAAGGACTGTTGCTCAAATAATTTGGTTATATTCTCCAGATATTTCATGGTGTGAGCCACAGCAGAATTGCTACTGACAATTAACACACACCCTCATCACATCCTCTGACTCTAGAAAAGAGAAGAAAAGCCGTAGTCTGAAACCTTATATCTTTTTTTCTTGTTCATGTACATCTCTGGATTCTGGTTTCTGTTAGAAGAAATATGTTGTGAAAAATGTGTTTCTGCTTCCAGAATCTGGACTATCTGTGGTATGTTGAAGAGACAATATTTCCTGCAGAAATACAGCCATAGTGTGAGATACTGTAGTAAAATAATAAAAATGGAATAGCAGCTATTGAGAGAGTTAGAGTTCTAGCTCAGCTGCTCTGAATGTTGGACAAACTTTAATTCTCAGTGTGGAACCCAACAAAATAGTTTTGCAGGGGAGATACACAAGAGATATTCAGTACGAAACACTGAATATAACCCCTACTAAAATTCACAGGCTTGCAGCTGATGTTTAATAACAACAATAACTTTCTTCAATCAAATATCTAAGCAGTTAGGTGCAGAATTCACTGACTTATTTTCTATCCCTGAACTTCTTCCTCATGTTGGAACTCTGCAAATAAAGCTACAGCAAACTGGCCTTAATCTGTCCTACCCGTAAGAACAGGACTCTTTTGGTATTTAGCATCTTTTGCATCTTTGAATAGGTGAAGATTTCTGAACACAGAAAAGTCAACCTGTAAAATCTATATATGTTAGCCATCAGAATTAGATCTTTTTTTATTATTGTAAAACTTTTTTTAGGTTATATCTAAACGAAATTGCCCCAGCCTGTCATCAGTTGCACTGTGTATTAGAATAAAATTCCATAATTGGCAATAAATAAATCAGAAAAGCAGGATGTTACTGTTCTTGATGTTTAATGCTGTCACACAAAGAGTAACAGTCAATGGTTTTACCAGAGTAAGTAGAAGCAAGATGACATTCTCTTTCAATTCTTGGACAATTTAAGACAACATGGCATTAGTGGTGACCAGATAACAAAGTTCTGATAACAAAGGACTGTTCTAAGTCCTTTTTCTTCTGGTTTTGAAGGAATCTAATTTTTTTTTTTTCTTCATTGAACAAGCACATTTTCTGTCCACCCTCCAATAAACACAAGGGGTATTTTTTTAGCCTCATTCATAGTCATCCTTTCTGGTTCTGCTGTCAGTCTGGAATATTATTTTAACCATCTTCAAAGAGGTCATCAGGGGAGTAGTCAGGGGGGAAAATGTGGGGGAGGGGGGAGAAGCAGTGAAATAAGTAAGTGCAATAATTGTTCTTGAATGAATAAAATGGTATAAAAAATATCCAGCTTCATCAGTAATGCAGGCCCTGCCATCCCCAGATGTTACAGAAGCATTAGAATTGCTCCCTGCAAGAAAAATTGGATTAGTCACAATCTTGTCGACTAATGGGCACACTCTGTGATCTTTAGAGCTTCATTTACTGGGTTAATAGTGCTTTGCCTGAGTTCCTTTGCAATAGGGAAAAAAAAAACCTGTAAGAAGAAATATTCTGGGTGCAGTCCACAGCCACTGACACGAGTAATATCATATTCATCACAGACAGACCTCGTATCTCATTACTACTGAAGAGTTTGCCCCCAAGGCATTTGAGCTCAGTCAGGCCAGGCACCTCATGTGGAACCGTTCAGGTATATTGTGAAATGATTTAATGCGATAATAATGTCCACTTTGTGAGATAGATTATGTTTTTTATAGTGGCTGATGGTTAATGAATGATACATTAGCAAACATCACTAAAACATTATTGAGAAAATGCAGATATGAGATAGTAACTCCCTGATTCCCTACCCCCACTCTCTCCCAGATGCATAAAAATGGAAAGCAGGACTTACAGAAAACAGAAAACTTTACATTATTGTGATGCTACCAGCTTGCATAGTCTCTTTTTTGTTTGCTTGTTCTCTAGAGAAGGGGCAAAAGAGATATTTTAAAATGTTGTAAACACAAACTGAAATATCTCTTCTTAAATCAAATGAGAATCAATGAAAGTGCAAACCTGAAAAATACATTATATGTTGACCCAGTTTATTAGATGAAACCGTTTACCCTGATTTGATTTATCTGGCAATACACTGCTCAGCTGTGAAATGAGATAAGAAGAGCCTATTCACCTTATTTACAATATTATAGTGACTCCCTAGCACCACTATGGTTAAGGATCTGTCAGCAATTCCATTGCAAACACTATTTTTTTAGGGTTTGTAACATGGCTGTAGACTCATGCTTAGTTTGAACATGACAATCCAAAACCAATAGATTGAATTAAAATCTCCTATTGAGTTCCATGGATTTTGGATTTATGAAGCACAATATTAAAAATGTGAGTAACTAGGTAATTTTCCACATTTTTAGTTTTTATTGTTGTACCTTGAGAACTACCAAGAGGGTTATACCCCTGAGAGAGTAACTTTACTGAGTTCAACAGAGTAACAATGATTTATACCACTTGAAAAGCTGCCCCTTCTGTCAGGGTATGCTTGGCAAAGGTGAATTACACCAGGCAGTCCTTTTTCTCTTTTTGTATTACTTTGATTTTCTGTGTTCTTTGACTTACATACATTTCTTAAACGTCTTTGTCTCCTCAACATAGGAGGAATTTGTCCCACACCCTTTCAATGGGAGTTAAAACTACTTCTGAACCCACAGTCTAGAATTGCTGTATTTTTCCATAAACCTTCAGGAATGGCTGCTGACCTGGAGTTTTCTCTTCAAAAATAAAGATCTTTTCTGTTCCAGGCCTTTTTTCTCTTTTGTTCTGTTTTAAAACTGAAGCCCCCAAAGAAATGCTCTTCTGGTTTTCTTTATTTTAATTTGTGAATGTCTTAAAAGAATTGAGAAGAAAAAGAATTAGAGAAGGCTATGGAGGGACTGTCTCCTGAGGTCAAACAGTACCTGATGAATGCAATTACACAGACACAAAACGGATTTTATCCCTTTCACAGACAGTGTAGATGAACACTTACCAGCAGCATCTCCCAGCAATAACCAATTAGACAAAGCAAAGGCCTTTGCTGCTCTGGATTTCATTTGATCTTCACATATGTGACTGAAGAGGCTGGATCACACCAGTTAGGACACTGCCTCCTTATTCTGTAAAACAAAGCAAAGCGCATATTAAAAGATCAGTACAGCTTTTTAACAATGATCCTTCTACCTTATGGGTTTTGGAGAGAAATTTGAGAGGAAGAAAAACAAACAGAAATTTGAATAAACTAAGACTGTAAAAGGACAGTTAGTCCATTCATTTCCTCACAGCCACACTCACATTTTTTTCCCAGGTTCACAAGGAAATGCATAACAACAGTCCTGTGTGGCTGTGATGGTGGGAGCTGTGAGGAGGTGATGGAAAGCAGCTGCCTTCATCAGAGAGCTGCAGCCTGCCCAGGTCCCCACACCTATCTGGGAGGGACAGAGGGGTGGTGGCTGTGAGGAAGAGCCCTGTCCCACTGCCTAAGCCAGCCCAAATCCTGGCTGCTGCCATGAATCCTGTCAGTACCAGCCGTGGAGGCCTCCAGGGGAGCCAGCAGCAGCGAGGGGCGGCTCCTTGAGGAGTAAAGACAGGGGGAGAGGTGAAAGGTTCTGGGGGCTTGAGGCTTAAACCCACCTTGATAAACTGTTTCTTAATGAGAAAAGGCAAAAAAATTATGGCAGGAGGGTTGTGCAGTCCTGTGGTTCTCTGCTTTTGGCAGCAGTGCATGCAGGACTCGGTCTTCATCACCCTTAGAACTGTGGTGGAATGGCCTGGTCGGCCCAGGCATGCTGTGCAGGGCAATGCCACAGGTGCTGGGGCTGCCCTGGGGAAATAAACCTGCAAGAGGAAACATCCCAGGGGCAGCCACATCTCCCTGAGCCACATTCCTGCTCCTGCAGGTGCCTGAGGGATCGGGTGAGTGTCCGCCTTGGGAGTGTCTGTTGGAGCCACAGTGAGGGCACAGCCCCAGGCCTGGGGTCAGTGGGACACACAAGTGCTGAGCCTTTCCTCCTCTCCAAGGGGTATCTGGATTTAGACTCCCAAAATGAGATGGTTTAAGGGCATAGGGAACGCTTCTTTTCTAAAGTAGGTTCTGGCAAGCAAAAGCTCAGGATCGGCCTGTGCTGAGATGCACCTTGATGTTCTCAGTGGCACCTGCCTTGGTGGCAGGAATCAGCCCCAGCTCTGGTCATGATCTCTAATCAAGCTCCGGCTTTCTCCTGTTGGTCAGGCTTTTACTTTGCTTGCTTGCCTAATCAACAGTAGAGTAGGATTTCTTTTTAGGTTGCCTGCATTTGTAATGCTCTGAAATTTAATATTATGGATTATCTGTGCTACTTAAATGCATCTCTTCTGCTATGTAGGCTCCAGCACATGCGCAGTACTGATAAAAATTTGCTGAATGTTCTGCTTAGGCAGAAAATACTTTTTTCTACTTGCACTTAGCGTCTCATTAATCATTGCTGCAGTCACAATGTCTTATTTGTGATGAGTTGGTTGCCTCAGTCTCTTATAAAATAACATGCAGAGTGCTTTTATATATTCTGTTCTTTTTTCACACTGCCTGCTATGGTCAGAATCAAAGGAAAATATAATAGAAATATAGAAAACCCTCCTTCGGTTTTATCAGTAAAACTAAAGTCATACTCAGTCTTTGTGAATTGCAAATTAAACCTCCACAGCATATAGAAATTTGAGGCAAATGTAACCCTTCTATGTTACCTTATTTTGATGGATATAGACTGATTAACAAGTTATGAAAAACAAAATGGCTTGCCCTTCTTGCATTTTATCAGAGGTATGGAATTCACGTAAACAGTGGTTTTAGGATTATATGTTTGTACATTTGGAAAAGATGCCATATTAAAACTCACAAGTGTCTGGGCCTTTCCACCATGGCAGCAGCTCAAACTCTTCAAAGGAAGGCAATGATGACTTGTAAAATAATCAGAATATCTGGAAATTAGACAGAATATATCTGAAATGAATATTTTGAAATTCTAGATAGCCAGAAAATATGGGAAATTCATTATTTGTTCTCCCACTGTATGGCATTACTAGAAGTAAGGATTAATATTTTTTTTCATTCTTGGAGACATTATGGGGTGAGCTTTGAAATGAGAAAAGGATCTTTGTTAGTGACAGGATGGATATAGCAAGCAGATAGTAGAAGCCAGAAACTCATGAAGGGAAGTATCTTTAACTGTCCATTTCATAAATATGGCATTGTTCCTTGTCAAATACTGGCACTGATTTTTGTTAACCTGCCCATTGATACTACATATCAGTAATCATTTGAATCGAGTATTTCCTTATTTTTAGGTAGAGTTGCAGATTTTTAATAGTCAATTATGTAGGAAACTATTTTTTTAAGTCTTATAATAATATTTGCTTTATTCTTCAAGTGAAGCTATATGATAAATGAATTGTATGCCTACATGGTGAATCTAAACACTTTCATAAATATCCCAGACTTTCTGACATTTGCTTTTCTGTGACTGTTGTTCTGGCAAATAATTTTTGTGAACCACGACTATTCTTTTCCTTTATTTCCCCAAAGATCTTGATATATATGTGCAAAGAAGTGGGGACCAACTGGGGCCACCAATAGAAATAGTAACGTTTGAAACCAGTAAACCAGCACTTAAAGAACTTCCCTCAGCTCAAGAAGTTGGAGTTACTGTGGAAATCTCAGTGCTATGCCTGTTTGCTGTAACACCTAGAAGTCCTACACATGGATAAATACCTCACTGTATTAGAGACTAAACACATGGAACAGAAAAACTTCTGTGTAAAAAAAAATTAATATAAAGCAAGATATAATACTGGGAAACGGGCAGAAAAGGAGATACAAGAAAATGCTGGATAGCATAATTGGTTTCATCTGAGGAATATTTATTTTTATTAATAGTATGGGCATGAGAATGGCATTCTGATATCTAGAAATTCAGGATCAGTCAACAGGAAGCAGCAAAATAAGTCTGCACATTTCACAACCAAGAGAAAGATTCAGGATAAATTTGCAACTAGACACACATGATGTTTGCATTATACAGAGGCTGTGAGAAAACTGTTTGCCCAGTTTTCAAATTTTATTGTTACACAATTAATCCTTAGAAATCGTCTGCCTATTTAGAATAAACAAGGAGAAATGGAGAATGATTTGTTCTCCGGTTTCTAAGTAATGATCAGAGTAGGTCAGTGAAACATTATCCCTTTGACAGTTATAAAAGTTCAGGTTCTTTTCCTGTCTTTTGTTTGTTTGTTTGCCCATTTCAGTTGTCTCCAGGTGTTTGGTGTTATCCTGTGCTTTTCAAGATGACAGGAAGGGGTGGATGCTTCTAAATAATATGTTGCCCTGACTTCATAAGGCTTGTTTTGTCTGGCAAATGAATTATGTAAACCTTCTCCACCCGAAAGTGTTTCAAGTCAATTAATTGTTGTAATTACTTAAGATTTCTTTTTAATGAATATGACTCTCAGGGGATTTGATGATATCCTGTCATCTGTAGGCCTGATAAATGAAATGTGATTTGTGGCTTGCTGCAAACTGAACCCTTGTACTTGAACAATGCCTCTCTTTCCTATGTGCTCATTAAACGGAAGAAATGCCCTTGATGGAATTAGGAACATTTGCTCTAGTTGGTCCCTAGTAAGAATGGATATTATAGGCAGATAATTTTGGCAATTTACCCCTTTTGTTCTCTCTTCCTTTAAATGCAGGTCTTGTTAACAAGTAGACAATTACTCAGACCAAACACATGACCCCAGTGAGGTCACCCATTGTAACTGATAGTGGTTTAGTTGTTCCATCTCTCATCTCCATCAGGTGCACTGAAATGGGAAAGATTAGCAGTCTCTCAGTACTGAAGAAGACCAGTACAGTATGATGGGTTTTTATCCCATCTTTTGTACAGCCTTCTTCACGCCCACCAACACTTTGCAATCAGAACAGCCAAATTTGACTAGCAAAGCACCTTTCCTTTGCTTTTGTGTAGCACTAGTTCCCAGTGTGCACTGCTTAGTTTCCAGTGCCTCTCGAGAAAATCAGAGCTGCCCAGTAATGCAGATAAAGACAAGCAATCCGAAGCAGCATGACAAGGAACCATGAAGTCTGCATTGGGTTCCTACATAAGTAGTGAGACTGCTTATATATCAGTTTCAGCTAACCTCTTCTCCCCTACACTGCCGTTAGCATAATCTAATCACCAGTGCTTGGGAAGTGCAAAGCAGGTGAGTTTTCCTGATTGAATTTCCATTGGTGAAACTACTGCTTTTATTGGAAGACCTTTCCTCAATATCATGTGAGTACATTACACATCATAAAAGTCAAACTAAAACAAAGTGTCTTGGTCATAGTTTGGAATGTAAAGACAATGAACTATTGTGTATTAAGAAGAAAAGATCTCTTTGATATTTTTGAAGTCAGGAGAGGGTGCCTCAGACGTGTGTGGCTGTCTAAATATGGCAGTCATAAGGTAGTGTTAGTGCACAAAAGAGACAGTATCCCTGATAATAGAAGAAACTTAATGAAGAGAAGAAACTGTCTGGAATAAACTCCATATATTAGTTATTTAGGAAAAACGAGTGGACATGAAGGACAGGAAGGTAAAAAATATGAGGAAAGAGTGACAAGGAAGCACCAGACCAGTGTCTGGGACAAAGATACCATGGAAGAGAAGAAAATATGGAATTTTCACAGAAAGGCATTATGCACTTTGTGGTTTGAAATCCAGGAATGATTGTAGTGATTTAAACAAAACGACATCAGATTCTGAATCTTTAATAAACTCTTAAACCCACTTCTTTGTGCTGGCATAACAGAGACTGTTCCACTCTTCTCCTTCCCCCCCATCCTGCCTTTTTTCTCTCTGGGTTGTCAGGAGCTATAGACAAGGATATAAGTTTACAGTAAAGTGCAAGGAATGGTTTTCCTGGCTTGATGGGCCCAGCTGAAAGAGCAGTATCTGGAAGTATTATGAAACTGATTGTCTTTGGCACAGTAATTGGATGGAAGACATTCAGATCACCTTTGATTAGATGAACTTTTGAAACTACTGAGATTTATCAGCTCACAGATCTTATTCTCAGAGGACTCAAGAGAAAGTGTCCCATTAACTTAATGAATCAGGCCGCCAGAGAACAACTGCTCTTGAAGTCAGAATGAGAGATTTCCCATCAGTGGCACAAATTCTGCCAATAAAGGCAACAAGATTTCTCAAGTGAAATGAGATTAGAATATGTCTCCCCTGATTTTCAGTAGTTAAATGACTGACTATCCTGTAATAGGCTAATTATTAGATTTCCCTTCAATTTTTGTATTGCAGGAAGAAATGAAAGCCTTCTTTCCCTATCTAGATTGTGTGGCAGCTGTGGCAGTGTTTCATCAATGCCATTGCAAAATCTTGACCTTTGAAAGGTGGCATGGTGCGTTCATCTTTCCCAACCTCATCTGCCTTCAGCAAGGTGTCACCAGCTCTGGAACTTCTGGCAATTTGACAAAGGCATCTTCCCACATGTCAGTTCTTGTTATCCACTCTGTCTTCTTCACATATGACACATATGTCAGCTCTCATTTTTCCACTACTTGCTTTCTTTGTCCCTTCACAGGTGGGAGATTCCACATTTTCTTTATTGAAACATTTTCAGGACAGTCCTTATTTCCCTGCAATACCTTTCTGGCTTTACTTAACTTAAAAGATCCTTTTTGTCACTGATGGTTTGTGGTTCTTCACAAAATAAAACAGCTTTTTAGAGTCTCTCTTAGTTAGCTGTAGTATTGCCATGCCTTTTTTATGAATTCTATTCTTCCAGCTCACATATATAAGTTGTTGCTAAAAGTTTTTTACATAATGAATATGGACGTTGCTCACCTCAGAGTATTTGTTTAGTAACAGCAATGAATACTTTTAGACCCTCTTTATTCCCTTAAAAAACACTTCAAGAACTGCTTTTTTCATCATTATAAAATGGGGTTATTGTGACATATTAACATCCTAATTTTACAGATGACGAAACTAAAACTAGCCTCCCACACACTCCTGCTTAGACTGCAGGACTAGTAGTGTTATTTGTGATGGGGCATTGACAAAAAGACTATTCAAATCACTGATCACTACCTCTCCTCTCACCTGGAAGTAAAACAGAGGAAACAGAGATTATGAAAACATATTATTGCTGGTCTGTCATTCATAAATGCAAGGAGCATCTGGCTGTGCCCCTCATAACTGCACAGTGCTCTTTGAAGTTGGTAGTTCTAGGGAAGAGAACCAAAACTGACAAGGAATACCTGTTGCCTTCCAAGTGGTCATGAAGTTTGAAATAACCCATATTCCTGGCCCTGTTACGCCATATGTGACATGCTTGGGCATCTGCAGTAAAGAATTCAGTAAGAGCTGAGGCAATGTGCAGGTACTGCTCAAATGGTATATGATGGCTGCACATATTTAATTACATGAGTGATGAAATTAAGAGAAATATGGTAATTTAAATAACTCATAAGCCCTGTTTCTCCTTCTGTGTGTGACTTTTTGCAGTTCTTCATTTTTTGAAATATAGCTTGTATTAATTTTATGTCAAAATGGCATCACAAATTAGAAGCAGATAATAAAGGCATCCCATTGCTGAGGTGTTCTTCTGTATAAGACTAGACCACCTTGGACAACATACTAATAAAATTGTCTTTTCTAGACAGTTTGGGATTTTTATTACACTATTTCATTTTTTAGTAATTTCTGTTTGTTTGCTCCTGGCCCACTCAGGATGCCACTAGCACATAGTATGAATAGTCATACTTGTCTCAACTTTAAGAGTTCTTCTTTTAATGTAGTGCACTGAGATTGCTCAGTCAATGACCTCTGTCAAATCAAACACCTTGTTTTACCTTGCTTTTATGGAAATTTTATAGGGAGAGTATGTGTTCTTAAAGTTAGAAATGTTTTTTCAGGATCTGGCTAAATTACAAAAAAAATGATAGATGAAATTGTAGTGTTAATTTATATCACAACATTATTGAAATTTTTACATGAAATGGAGTTGCCAAACAGACAAATCTGGCTTGCCCAATTCAAACATGATTCAAATAAAAGATTCAAAAGAATGCACAATCTAAACTTAGAAGAAAGTTAACTGACAATATCAAATGAGAGGCATTAGAAGTCTTTAAAATGCTCTTCTTCATAACAGGCAGTTTTCAGCAACAAAATAAAAGATGTAATATTTTATTGTGGTGGATAGAACACATGCTTTCAGAAATTGCCTATAGGCACACACTTTTATGCTACACAGTAAACACTTTAAACTGTGTGTCTCAATAATAAAGGCATTAAAAACCACCCATTTACATTTGATATACTCTTCTCTGTTATTTATGTGACTGAAATAACAATGTCTACTTCAGAGATATGATGTGGGCATTTATTAATTGATGTTTTCTCAAGTTTTCACTGTTCTAAAATGCAAAGCTTTTATGTTGTATGCTTCTGCATGTATATATTACATATATATGCAAAACATTCTGTGAATGTATTATTCTTGGTGTTCTAAATTTTTCTTCAGTTGTTGCTCCCTGCATCAAAATCTTATTTTAAAAGTCATTGGTACTGTAAGTGTGAAATACAGTCAGCTATTTGAATGTCTATAAGTCAGCCATCTGTGATACACACTGTAACAACAAAAAAAGGAGTCAATTTTGCCAGTAAATGCTACTCTGCTAAATCCAATTTTAAGTATTTTAAGTATATGATATCACTAAGGATGTATTATAATATGTTTTTGTGACTCTAAATGGGAAAATAAGTTATTTCTCTCTTTACTAATTGCGCTGTATGTGGTGATTTAGAGTAGTTTGAATTTAGATTTTTACTTCAATGGTAATTACATTAATCTCACAGAACTTCGTTCTGTGCTTTCAGAGATGTCAATTGCATTGTACACCACTGTAATCAAGAAACCAAAAAAGCCATGCAAATGGATATATTTTAGACAACCAGAGCACTTTAGGGGACAAAGGACAATGTGTTCTCGTAGCTAGTGTTGTAACCTTCACACCAGTTTATCTGTAAGTAGATTTTAAGGGAAGGCATGGCAGAGGCCTTTAAGAAGCAGTAAGGAGCAGCATGTGTGCTTCTAAACAGGTTTTGCTTGCTATTTTGATCTTTGATCTCTTTCTCTTTTTTTTGAGGGAGGGTTGGGGGGTTTTGTGATTTTTGGTTTTGGGGTTTTTTAAGAATATCTTTGTCCTTTGAAAAATATCAAGATTTTTTTAAGGACAGCCAAGTAGTACGAGTTTCATGATTATTGAATATCCCATCCTAATTACCTCCTCACTCTTTAGATTAGACCAATAAAGACACACTTCCATAATGACCCACCCAACTCACTGCACTGAGGGTAGCTGTTCAAGTGATGTAACAGTAAGTCAGAAGAGAGTCAATGGCAATGGAGAAATAATGTCAGGCATGGCCATAAAAGTATATGCAAAGTAAATGTAGAGCCAGGATGGCCTCTAAGACACCCATAATCCCCCCATGCACACATACACCACATGCTCCAGTTTAGACACCATGAAGAGGAGGGAAGCAGGACACTGCAATGCAGCATTCTACACGCCTTCATGTCCAAAGGTTCTCCCAAAATACAAGAATGGCACTGTCATGGTGTTTGTCCTGGTGCAGTGGATGTGTGCAGCAGACACAGAACAGAGCACCTACATGTGCTTAATTTAGTGAAATACAGTCCCCAGGTGATCAGAAAATGCATGATGAGAGACACCACCATAAACCAAAAGGTAAAAGGACGTTGAATACTATAATGGCTATGAATAAATCTCTGCATATCTACATATAGCAGTTATCAGTTCATCTCTGGATGTTCCTAGACTCCAAGTCATGAATTTATTTTGAGTATGGGCACAGCTACTGCACAACATCAAGCAGCTGAGCATGTAGATATGCCTTTAGTTAGCTCCAATTTGAGCACACATTCCTATTAGGTTTTGGGGTTTGTATGGGGTTTTTTTACTAAATGCAATTTCTTCAGGAATTTCATTTTATTGATTTCATTTTGTAATAAAGCTTACTTTTATATGTACCCAGACGAAAAGTAAGAAGCACAGAGTCAATTTGAGGAAAAGTAAATAAAATTATGTCACATAGTTTCAAATACAATGAAGAAAAAAAGTGTTTCCTTTGGTTTTGTTTTCACTCAGTCTGAGTACATTGTCTCTGTACAGTACTTTCTTGCCTACACTTCAACTATTTCCAAAGTTAGAAGGAAGAAGAAGTAGGATACACAAAAGAAAAGCGCTTATGCCACTGAACTTCTTCTTAAACTTGATAAAGGTTTAAAAGGGCAATATTACTAAAGTACTCTGGAATCTTCCTTGGAGTAATTAAATGGGTTAAAGAACTGATTTCTATTTTTTAAATGTCCTTTATTGTTCTATGATCTGCAACAATATGTCATTGATCATAAGCAGATGTACAATAAATAAAAATTATCAATGAGGTTACATAAAGAGATGTGCTCTACCCTGATTTAAAGCCCATGTAGTGTTTCCCCAGGAAAACCTAGCAAAGGTGAATGTTGGGAAGGGTAGCTAGAATGTATTTGGGCCTGGCAAAATAACTTTTCCTGAAGACTGTCAATATTGGTGAAATATTTGTATGGGGAAATCATGATTGAAACTGCACAGACAAGGAAAATAATTTTAGTCAGTCTAATTTTGTAAAGGGCTGATTCCAGAAGGTTGGCAAGGAACAAGGATATATGACAATAACACTGCCAGCAGTGTTGACAGAGGGCTCCAAAAATAATTAAAATGTCCTAAGAATAATGCAACTTAAAATAATAATAATAAATTTTTAAGTACTTTTTATTAACTTTTTAAGTTACAAACCTGTAGTAATTTAATTCATGTTTTCATGTGGTTCTTTGCATCTGCAAACTAACTTCTAAGAAAAACTAGTGAATGGCAGCTCAGATTTTTATTAAGCCTGTATGACTGTAGGAGTTTGCTCAGGAAAGCTACTAAACACCATGGTAAAATAAGAACTTGGCAAGAGTGTGTATTTATACACATTTATAAAACACATGTGATACACAAACATGCTAACCTCTATCTTTGTATGGAAAAAAGAAAAACAAGGGGATTTTCAGAAATCTATAGTTTTTCTTCATGTAGTAAATTTTCTAGCAGGCTCTGGCAGGTAGTAAATCTCCAAAAGAGAAGTAAATATTTCCTGTGCTATGGTCTTTGTATGGATATATAAGAAGAAAGGCAACCTTTTAACTCTACAGTATTAAACCCCTTAATAGAAAAATTAGAAAAGATTTTTTAATAGAAAAGAGAAAGCTAGACAGATGCAATATTTAAATACACTCCTTTAAGAATTCCTGTGTGCTCCTGAGTTTTTTTTCATCACCATAAGCTCTCTGCTAGGTGTGGAACCATAAACATACGAAAGCCTATCATGCAGGTATATTTCGTATACCTGCCACACTGTGAACTCACCATGTCTCTGGCCCTGAGGAGAAGTTCTCTTTCCTTGCAGCAAGATTATGTTTTTAAAATCTGACTTTTAAACCTCTTACTGAATTTTTTAATGGATTAAATTCATCATGTCACCAGCTGCTGTGCAGCTAATAGAGCCATAAAACACTGTATTAAAGGATTACCCATGCAAAATTTCCTTTTGTGCTAATGTGAATTTTAATACTTTTAACATTTAGTTGAGATGGGAATGTCCAAGAACAGCTTGTTCAATAGGTTGTTCTATAAAATTAAGTTCCTCAGCTCATCACAAATGCCAGGACTCCATTAAGTTGAAATTTTACAGAGAAGCTAACATGATTCACTGTATATAGCATTCACAGGGTAAAAGGCAACATCTGCTTCTTCATTAATGCTGTAAAACAAGGAAGTAAAACACACATGAGGACCGTAACTGCAGGGAAACTGGGCTGAACAGCTGAGAATCCTAGCTCCAAATTAGTTAGAGGTCAGTTTATGCTATACTGTACATGGGGTATTAAGAACTGAAGGAATATGAAATTCCACTCTCTGAAGCAGGGTGACAACCGTAGGCCTCATCTTTAGTCTCACATTAATGTAAAGTCAGGAGGAATTTCATGAAACAAAGTTATTTAATTTGGATAGGAGGTGTGGGAAAGAGAAGGGATACTCATACTTTCAGAACAAGTAGTGAGACCTTTCATTTTATTCTTATCTATAAACAGTCATTAAACAGGTAACATTTATGTACCTGAAATCATGAAATGACTGCAAATAAGATGTAAAAGGTTACAGTTTGAATTTCTTTCATCTGACAGCAACAAAATGGTCTTCAGGAGGATTCCTCTCTGCAATAGCTATAGGATTAAGAACAGGATGCCATTCTGGCTCTCACCTCCTATTTTGTGCAGAATAGGATAGGTTAATGGGATGCTAGTTGGCATTAGAAAGATCCTCACCAAGCTCCTTCCATGCTATTTTATCCATAAAAAGGATCACTCATGGAAACCAGCATCACTAACTAGATGCAATCTTTGATTACCACTGGAATGAATACAGAATTAAGTACTCAGACCTTGCTCAGACTGGTTTTTTTCATGCCCTACGCAACAAGATAAGCTTGAAGGAAGGGCAAAAAGCAGGCAAAAAATGGCACTCCCAGTCCATCAACAACTGCACTGAACATCACTCTTGATAGTGCAACGTTTGAGCAGAGAAGACTGTAAAAAAAGGTGGAAAATTAATTTTTCTTGTGACCCTAATAACACTTGGGCAAAAATAATGATCAGTAATGCATAATTTTTTGTGTTTTCAAATCATCATGTGAAAATCATTTTCTCTTTATGGCGGTATGAGTACTGCTCATCCCACTACCAGCTAATGCATGATGCCACACACTTTACCCTACTGGCTGTGCCTGAGTGTGCAGAGTGTTTACAAATTCCTGGGGCATCCAGAGTGCTTCCATCCCACCCTGTGCATGTGGGAAAGGAGGAGGAACCTGCTCACACTAACCCAGACATCACACACCCTGGCAGAGAGGAAGGTGGCTGCCTTTGTCACCCACTGATCCCAAAGTGACTACAACAACTGCCAGCAACTTCCTCCATAGAAGCCTGTGTAGGTGTTTACTTTGGAAGTTTCCTGAAGGGCAGGGATGTTCTCAGCCGGGAGTGTGATCTATGGGCAGAGGAGGACAACAGGAACACCCAGTGAATTTTACGTATCTCAAAATGCTTTAAATTTGATTGCCTTTTAAATGTTTCCCAATGAGGGAGACTTTCCATATAGCAAGTATTTCTTACTGCTAAATTACGTGAGGTAGTAATAGTAGTAGCAGTAGCAGCAATAGTAGTAATAGTAATAGTACTAGTACTAGGAGTAAAGGTTCCTGATGCTCACTTTGGAATAAAAATAGGGACAGTTATTTAAAAATCCAACACAAGATTGGTGAGGAAGTTTTAACAAGAATATACTTGAGGTGCTGTTCCTTGCCCCAACTGAATTTTCTCCACAGCTCCATATTTTGTTCTCCATGTGTATTAGTGTTCTGAGAGCCTGTCATTTCTTATCAGAATGAGAAAGGCTAAAGAGATAATATTTCAATAACATACTGGCCTGATCATAAAATAACTCAATGGAAATGTGTAACTGCCTCAGGCAGCACAGCAGGATAGTCAGCAGTCAGATGATTTCTATTCTGGGTTTCTTTTTTTTATGGTTACATTTTCTGTTATATCAGACATACCCTCAAGTCTTAGTTATGCTTTTATTCAAAAGGAGATCTGCAGTATAAAGACCTACAAAACTTATTATGATATATTACTGTAAAAAAATAAAAGTTGGTGCCACAGTAGCATATTGATAAGGACAGGCCTGCCACATTAATTGACCTTTTTCATCTCAACCACCCGGGCTGAGGCCTAAGCATCTCAGTTGCTTAGCAACAAGGTCACTGCTTTCAGGCCTCAAATGCACCAAAAAAAAAAATAGTTAAGAAAAAATCAGAAGATGTGATCTTATGAAGGCAGAAGATATTTGGCAGAAGAATTTTTTTTTCAATTGCTATTTTACCCTGTTCTGTTGATCATAATGCTTAGAGGGCAAAGGGAAACCGGGGTTTGAAATTTTTCTGATATAAATAAACAGCAAGATAGTACTGAAACCACAGGCACATGTTCCTGCTCAGTACAAGTCCTGAAGAAATGCTTTTGATTTTTAGACCATCCATGGATGTTTACAGATAGCTCATATTACTCTTTTATGTGCATAAAATATATCCATACATACCAAGTGACTCTGGACAATATGCATATAATTTTTGGACAGCAAGATGCAGCAGAAAAGTAAAGAGGGGTTCCTATTGTCTAGATTCTATTTCAGCATTCTATCATAAACAGTGCTCACTGCTATGTTTAATGACAGGGCTTTAGGCAACACAACATCTCCTAAAGGTCAGCTCAGAGAGCAGTTTGTTTCTTCCCTCCACAGCATGAAATACAGGGAAAAGTCAACACTTCTTTTAAACTTAATAAAGGCCATGGAACAAGAGAGCTTCTCTGCCAGAAAGCAAAATCTTTGTACACAAGAGTAGCCAAATGTTCATTGCAGGTTTCTCCTGAAAAGGATTCTTATTGCCAGAGTTATAAAATCTGTATTTTATTCCCAGATAATCATCACCAGAAATTCTAAATGGCACCATGAATTTCGCTCTGTCTTCACACTAATCCTTTCCAAGTTCATGTATGTCCAATTATTTATATAGTCCCTTACCCAGACCTCTTCTACTGAGGATAGGTCTTTCTTGCTCTGGAATTTCACACTGGTCTGAGGCAGCTGGGATTCCTTAAGCTCAGTCATGCCTTTAAGACCAAGGTGAAGAAGGCATTGTGTACCTTGACCTATTTGCTGTTCTGTGACACCAGATCAACTGTTCCATTCATCAGAATGTTTGTATATTCTTTGTTGTCTTCCTTTTGCTAGTGATGTCCTAGCGGATCTTATTGCCCTTCACATCCTTCATCAGATTCAAATCAATAGGCTTTGTTTTTTTCTCACCTGATCTTTGCATATCCAGACAGTGTCCTTATATTCCTCCTAGGTCACCTGCCTCTGCTTCCACCTCCTATACACTTCCTTTTTACATTTGAATTTTGACAGGAGCTCCTTGCTCATCTGTGCAGGCCTCCTGCCACCTTTGCTTCATTTCCTGTGTATAGAGATAAATCATTCTTGAGTTTGGAGAATGTGATCCCTCAAAATCAATCAGCTTTCTTATACTTATCTTCTCTCCAGAGCCATTTCATATGGGATTTTTTTCAACAGATCCCTGACGAGCCCAAAGTCTGCTCTCATGAAAGACAGGGTTGTAATCCTGCTTTTAAACTTTTTGTGATGCTTACCTTTTTTTCCTTGGTATTTGCATTTTCCCAGTTAATGGTGTTTAAATGTGAGGAGAAAGGGGCAATGATGCACAGCTATAAAATGGCAGGAAAATCTGCTGTGGTTGCAAATTGTCTAGAATATAGTAGGATTTTAAGAACACATTCTAGGCAGGGATGCCTCAGAGAGCTCTCCCTGTATTAAGACAATGCCCTCTCTTTCACTTCAGTTATGTTTCTAATAAAATGACCGAAATACCTACGCTCAGTTGTTGTCTGGAGCAGCAGATAAAATGGGCAGCTCAGTACTGCTTTCTGATCTTGGTACGCAAAAGGGGAATTTAAATGCCCTAGTTCAGTCCTCACGCTTGCATACTAACTTCCAAAATAGAGTTATCACTAGGATTACAGATATTGGAGAAGGCTGTGTGTCACAAGAGGACATAGTGATCAACCATTTGTGTATCTCTTGAAGCTGGCACATTTTGTCTACACAGTACATTTAAGGAGGTAAATGCATTAACCAGGAAAATCCATTTAGAAACTGTGATAATGGATATCATAGACATTACCAGTAGTGTCCTGAAACAAGCCCCACTTGCATAAAAATTTAAATGTCTGCACACACGGTGTCTAGCGATGCCTTTAGTTTGACAATATTTAATAGTTGTGTGCAGGGAACCCAGCAACTTGCACAGTTGTTGTTTGATCTTACTTGTTGGTTTTAAATAACATCAGCAGGATGTTTGCCATGAACAAAAGATCAGCTTTAGTACAACATATTTTGGCTAATTGAGTTTAACCTTCTGATATGTTCCTGAACATCAAAATGTTAATCAGTTGTAACAGCTAAATCAGCATGGCAGGCTCTGTCTCTACACCAAGATAGTGTATGAAATATCTATTAACCTTCAAAGTTACCTGATTTTGGTATTCATTAACACCAAAGATCGCCAAAGACTTTTGATTAATTCAAACCTGGCCAACACGTGAAAGTTCTGTGAGAGTTTCAATGGTAACACTCTGGAAGTGACACAGTAGGGGGGTAGGAGTATCAGTGTAAATGTAGCCACATAGCAAGCACAGCCTTCCTGCTGCTTTTTTCCTCCTGCTGCTCTGTGTAAAAATTCTCAGCAAAACCACACCTACTAGAGTACGTAGATCTTAGGTAGATCTAGTACACCACTCAGCAAAATATGACTTCTAATATAAAGCCCAAGTACATTTCTGGCTTGGAGAGAGAAGGATGAGTGTAAACCTATGGCATAAATGAGTCAAAGCATAGGTGAGTATGCCTTTAAATGGTGATAAATGACACCATGAGCTGTAGCTATGCTAAGCCTAGATTTCAGCTCCAGCAGCTTCCAGAGTGGTATACTCCCGTTTTTGCCTCAGTGGCAAACCCCTACAAGGTTCTGCAGGTTATTTGGCTCTGCAGGTGTTAGTTTACCATGATGGTGAAAGTCTGAAAGCGGGAGTATCACAAGCGACTGCCCTTCAATTTTCCTGCCGAGTCAAACCAGTTGAAACGGGCTATGCTGTTATTGGCACAAGCCAGTAAAAAGTATTTTTAACACACAGAGGGACTTAGTTTCATTGGAAACAGTGGCTTATAAAAATCAACCAGTGCCCAAAATTTCCAAAAAGAGATCTGAAACAAAAGTAAATTTCCTGATGTAAACTACAGTGAGTCCATATTGGACTCTGAGTCTAGACAAAAGGATAGTAAGTACCCGCACAGGTATGTCAAGTTCGTTTTGTATAGCAGTGGGTAGCAGTTTAGCTGCATTAATTTGAGGTCAAAACTGCTCAAGAGAAATATTTCCTTCTATCCATTCCCTTTGAGACACTTTTTCTCTAGTATTTTTGCAGAAGGACTCAGTGCAAAGTTACTATGGTCATTCGTATTGCACACAGAAAAAAGCTGGTTGAACTTTTTACCTTTTGGTTATGCTTGTGATCTGTAGCCCATATGAGCTCATTAAGATCATATTATTTAGCTTAAACTTCAGATACTTGACCATTTCTCACAGTAGCCCCAGGCTGGGTGCAGAGTAATATTGTTCATGCCGGCTTCCTGGCATGGCAACATGTCATAAAGTATCTGCTGGGATATGACAGAAGAGGTGGGCTGGGGGTTGGAAGATGGAATAAAGAGGCTCAGACACTTAAGAGAGATTGCAAGGAGAGGTCAGTGCCCATCAGATGGTAGGATACAGAATCCCAATTACTCAGGAATGCTCAGTGTGGGCTGCCTGATGCAGACTGCAATAAATCTTATGGCAGGCATTAGGAACACCTGGTTTCAGATGAGAAGGTTTTTCTTAGGTCCATCTAAATCAATCCTCTTTCTTCCCCTTGCCTGCACTGATCTCTATCTAGTGGGGGGAGGAGGGGCAAAAGCAACAGGCAGGTGATCTTATTATGGGTCCTGTCAGCCTCACTAATGCAAAACAGGTAACAGATAGAAGAGACAAAAAGAAGGTTTAAACTGTGCAATAGCTCCTGTCACCTGCCTTAAGATTTGAGAGGAGCTTGGCATGTGTCATAACACTGGATTCTTTCCAGTCCACACTCAGATGTCAGATGAGCTTGATGGTCATGAGTCCATCCATTAAAAGCTTTTAACATTGTTGACCTCCTGCATAACTTGGGTCCATTGTTCTACTGGGAGAAGAAGCAGGGAGGCAAACAGAGTTCAGACACTGTCAGCTCTACGAATTTAAATCAAAATAATGATTTCAGGGAATTTAGTCTGACCACATTCACTATAGTCCTATCCTGCTTTTAAAAGACAAAAGAGTAGCCCTTCATTTTATTTTATTTTTTAAATAAGGCCAATTAACTGTTTAGATTTGTACATTTTAGCTTTGCTGCCTGAGAAGGTGTAAGCTCTTATTTAAGCATTTTGCCTCGGCTGAAACATCAGTAGGATCTTTCTCCTCCAACCTGCTCTCATAAAAGTTGCTTAATCTCTCAGAGATCTCTTCTGTACCGTTAAATTCTGCTGATATCAGTAAAAGATTCAAAACTTACCAAGGAGGTAGAGATATATACACTTGTACAGGAAGAGGGAAACTAATTATGCCATGAGCTTGTTCCTTGTCAAGTAGCCTGAAAATCAGCCATTGGCAAGCTGGGGTTGTGGTTCAGTGTGTTGCCCATTTTTCCCATTTTTTTCTTTCTACCTTCTTCTTCTTTTTTTTTTTTTTTTTTTTTTTGTTAGCTTCCCAAATTTTTTTTTTTTTCCTTTCCGTCAAGATGAGGCTTCTCATTTTGAAGAGCTCTCATGAGGTACGCTGAGACCTAACAGGTAATCTGGTGAGCCAGTTACAAATAGAGAATGTATGCACAGCCACATGGTGGTCTGTAGGTATGTGACTGTCCCAGCACTGCTGTCAGTCAGCATTCACTGCAAAAAGACATCTAGTTCTGACCCTGGCTAACACATCCGTAATTTTCCATGATGAGAAAGGCCAGTTCAAGGTCTTAAACAAGGAAGGAAGTAGAATAAAGCCTTCACACGTGTACCCAGTGGCAGATTGAAGCTTGCTGGCTTCCCCATTACACCTTGTGAGTAGCCATTGTATTCCCAAGAGCTCCAGGGAGACTGTCACCCACAGCATTGGCTGTGTGTAATGAAAGCACTGGAGAATCTGCCACCTGGGATCATTTCAGAAATGGTTCTCACTGGGCTACCCCACTGATAATCTTCTTTCCCTGGTATATACAGCAGCACCACAACTCTGTGCACTCAAAGCTACAGGAGCCACTGAAAAACTTCACAGTAAATTAAGTACAATTAGCAGAGCAAACATCACTACTGCTAGCCTCACAGTCTTGTAATTATTCTGACAGCACTTATTATTTGGGCCATTTCTCAAATCAGTGGTCTTTGTAAATGAATATCATCATAATTAAGTCCTTTTTCAGATAGAGTATCCCTGGGCACAGTAAAGACTTGGGGAAGTGTTGGGGAAGATGAAACAGGAAAACCTTATAAATATGATTGCCTGGCAAAAGATTTTGAGAATATAGAAACTATAAGTGAGATTGAAATGAAAGCCATCTTTGAGATACCAAACCTTAATTACTGAACAACTAGAGAACAATAGTATGGCCAGCTGAAAGTAATCCCCTCTTGATTGAACAATTCCCTCTGCTTGCAAACAGGTCCAAGGGTCAGAAAAGACCCTTCTAGCTTGGCAGAAGGGGTCCAAAGTGTAGTTTTTAGGGTTTAAAGTGTAGCATAATATGCTAATATTATAGGTAATTATATGCTAATTCTTATAGGATGCATGTAAATGCTATAGGATTTGTATCTTGTATTTAATTGGTTAGTGAAAATTAAAATATTCAACACAGAAAAAGATTTATTGTATTGTAACGGGAGCCTCGCTCTCTTACCCCTTGCTTTCTTACCTCTTACTTCTTACTCTCTTTACTCTCACTCTCTCAGCCTTCTTCTTACTCTTGCTCTCCTGCTCTTACAGACCTGCTCTGAGCTGCGACTGGCAGCTCCAAGCAGGGCCTTTTCACCCACGCCCTTTGCAATAAACCACAGGTTCCAAGATCTGGCTTTAGAGATCTCTCCATCAGTCCCGACCATCCTGCCCACCATCACTCCTACAGGGAAGAAGGGTTAGATTTTCAAACAGAGTATCCCTGGGCACAGTAAAGACTTGGGGAAGAAGGCGTTAGATCTTCTAATTGAAATAAACATTGCAGTGCCACTTGTCAGACTCTGTCCTGAGTGCCAGAAGGAGAACAACAAGAAGAACCCACGACGTGGTTATTCATGACTACATCAGTGTTTAGATGCTGAATTTTTGAGTTTTATCCAGATGGCCCTGTGACACAGACTGCAGGAGAAAATCTGACTAGTAGTATAAAAAGCCGTGTGTCAGACTGCCTGTGTCCAGCAGTAGATCCCTCACATATGCTGGTCCTCTGTGGGTCTGTGAAACTCTGTGTCATTATGGACTGATGTAACTGAAGTGCACAACCTTTCAAACACAGCTCAAGGCAGATTTTCTCAGTGCTTGGCAGTCCCTGTTCATTGCCCAATTCTGCCTGTGAAAGCACTCTGCACTTAGCCTTAGGCTTATATTTAACATCCCTAGCCTAAAGATTTTGCGGACTAGGAGCCAGCCTGGCTAGGCTGAACACTGGGGTTTAGTGTCTGAAGTGTATCACTGGAACCACAGAAACAAGATGCATCCTTAGGACCCTCACAATTGTCTTGAGATCAGATGTGGGATGGGCTGGCATTGTCAACATATCAAATTCCATGTGAAGCCAATGGGATCTATCCATCTTTGCAGCCTCTGGGAACATGTTAGCTCTACTGCTGTTTGACTGCCAAATATAGATGGAGGTGACCGACTTCAAGCAGCAAGGCTCAAGAAGCTGTGACTAGTACAGTTAAAAGTATAGTTATTTGAAAATGTTCAACACCTTTCCTGCTGTATACTGACTTAGCTCCACTGAGTGGCAAAGAGGTGGCAATTTGTTCCATTTTCAAAGACCCCAAGAGTAAGGGTGAATTGAGGATTCATCTGTTCAGAGTGCCAAAATAAGGAAGTGTAAAGTGACTAGAAATTAAAAGACCTCATCGCAGAAATAAACTCCAGTAGTAAAGATTCACATTTGTGATAATTCTCTTTGCATAGCAGAGGCCAGGCATGGATAAGTTCCTGCAGAGATAAGGGGGTGAACAGCCAAAAAAAACTCCAAGAAAAGATATCAAAGATAATCTTCTTAGTTAAAGTATGTGATTTTGACTCTTTAGCTCACAATTTGCTACTAATGAAGGTTTTCTACATACTTAAAGACCAGAGGCACACAGAATTTTAGGCAAGGGAATGCCAGATGCATTTATCGGAGAGGAGGGGCCACTAGATGGCACAAAAGTTGCCTAATTTAAGCAAATTCTCTAGTTTGAGACTGGAAAGTGTCACTTCAAGGGATTAACTGCAGCTTTATAAACACAACTTTATAATGCAACCAGCAAGGGAAATACACTGATGTTCAGAATCTCGAGGTACTTTAGGTCCTTCCTGTAGATTGCAGGGTTAGTGTAGTTCAACTATTATTATCTCCTCCCTCCAACAAAAAAAAAACAAAAAAAAAACCCCAAAAAATCCAAAAAAACCCAAAGCTGCTTTGTTTTTCAAAATAATAATTGAGTCAATCTCAGGAAAAGCAATTCTGCAAAATAAGAAGAGAAGAAAAAATATACCAGAGAGAGTTGATAGATTAATTGTACTAAAATATGGAAGTAAACATGATGTATTAAAAAAATTGTATTTTGCATTGCTCTGTATTACAATCCAGAGAAAGCCTCAGTGGCAAGACACCCTGACATCAAGGATGTAGGATATTTTTGAAAGAGGTGAGAATGATATCAGGAAAAAAGATAAGAAGAAAAATATGTGTAGTGGGAGAGGCTGTAGCAGTGAAAATTTGTAACCTGAGAAGCAGTCAGATATTGTAGAAGTCATCCTTACCCATGAAATCTCAGAGGCACTTAAAATATCACCCTCATTAATAAAACAGAAACAATCGAAGACCAAACACTCTGGCCTCAGTGGACGTTCAAGGAAGATCCCAGAATTCATCTGACCCCCTGGCCATATAGAATGTTGCACAATTTGCTGCTGGGGCTACCAACTGTCTGAGCAATGCCTTACACACTACATGAATATCCACAGAGTCATTCTGGTCAAGGAGAGTCAACCTACAATCTGAAATCAGTTTTAATGAGAAGACTTTGATGGGCATTATGTCAGCTTCTTTCAACCTTGGGCTTTTGATTGACTGCTGAGGACTGTCCTTTAGATGATAACAAGGATGCTGTCAGTCCTGCACAGATAGCCTGCACCAGGCTTGAACGTAAAAGCAAGTAGTGAGTATGTCATATATGCTCCTTCTGCTGCAGAATGAATTTCTGCTTCAATTAATTTCCCTGTAGGTAATATTTAAAAACCAGCTGTGGATGATACCATTAAAATTAGCTGCTCATCCCAAGGTAAATTATGGGCCTGATCACAAAAGTGTAGGTCTGGAGAGGAGAGGAGAGGAGAGGAGAGGAGAGGAGAGGAGAGGAGAGGAGAGGAGAGGAGAGGAGAGGAGAGGAGAGGAGAGGAGAGGAGAGGAGAGGAGAGGAGAGGAGATGGAAATAGAAGTTGTTGGAAAAACTCTTTTTGACTTTCAGCCCTGCTACTGCAAATATGTAAAAGCAAGATATATCTTTAAGAAGAAATTAATAAAATTGAGTTTTCTACTGCACTTCCTACTTTCTCAAAAATAGTGATATCTGCTAACACCTCTGTACTTCAGATGTCAGAGCAAAGCAGTTCAAAAATCCCCAGACAGAGAAATAAAAAAAAAAGGAACACCTTCGTCAATGAAAGATTTTTTCAGAGAAAATGGAGCTTTGTATTGAATATTCAGAGTCCTAGAAACATGATAACATGTTGGAAAAGAAGTATTGTTTTTATAAAAGGACTCATATGAATAAGATTTTGATTTCTACTGCAGCTCATCTAAGTACAAAATGGCCACTCTCCCCAAGCTATATCCTTAAATGAAGCTATGACTAAGGCATGCAATAAGCTGGGAATTTTTACCCTGGAATGTTCAAAACTACATGGATTCTCTCTAGGCTTTTGTTCTCGACATATAATATTATCACATGATCAAGCTGAAAATACCATTTATCTGCTGGGAAAAATTATCCTTGGTTCCCACAAGATTGCACTCGATATTAGCATTCCACCGTTAAGCGGTTTATAAAGGTTAATAAATAATTAATGGATGTTATAAGGACTTTTCAGATATGATCAGTATATGCAATAGATGCATATCAGTATGTGCAATTGTAATTGGTTATGTGGTATTGGGCTGCTGTAGTCCATTTATTAAAACAGCTGCAAATAATTTAGTAACTCTTTCTTTACTTCTTATATCTGGAAGAATAACATGAAGTGTGACCAAAAAAGGAAGAAAATTCTTCCACTTTCTCAGCAGTACAAGTCAGATTAATTTTACTTTGAGTTGGTCCTAACAAATTATTCAGTTTTATCATTGTTATTTTAACTCTAGAATCTATTAAATGAGATACTAATCCACGAGATTTAAAAACTTTATTGTGGGAGAGCATCAAGCCCCTGAAACATCAGGAGAGATTAGCATTTGATAAAAATTCTTAAGGAATTAAACTTGCATATTGTAAATGCAGAGGTATGTAAGCAAGATTTGTGGTACAATGCATCTTTTCATTTTCATACTATGCAAGAGGATGCCTACCTAGGGCATTACATGGAAGGAGAAAGCATTAACATTTTTGGACAGCAAGATTTGCAAACTCTTTTTGTTCATCTTCCTCAGGACAACAGAAAGTTTCTGATATCACATCCCTCATATTTTCTCTTTTAACCTGATACTTAACTTTGTCTTATTCTTTAGGCCGACATGGTATTTTAGATCTTAGACTCATGAAGAGCTGTAAACTGAGAGCAATATCTAATTCCTTCTCAATTAAATCTTTCCCAGAAGATCAGGAGCCCTGTCCAGCGTATTTCTGTGAAACAAGGGCCAAAACATTCCAAATACTTTTGCCAAAACTTTACTCAAAGTGGATTTATTGCTTTTAGAAATATATACTCATTTAATGTTTGACGGGAACAACTGCAGTATCAGTAGCAGCAGCAGCAACAGCAACATAGTAAAATAAATACACCTTGTCTATGCCTCAGGATTAAAATTTCTGGGTTTTGAGAAACTGTTAAAAACTAGTTAGTTGAACAGTAGCCAGGAAGATGGCAACAATGAAGGGGGAAAATTAAATAACAGCGACTTATTTTTGCTTAGAGAAGGATCCAAATTAAAGTCTGAACTGACTGAGTTGTCCGCATACTTCATTTTGCCTAATTATTACCCACCAGTACTTGGAAATTTCTCCCACTGCAGATCAGAGGATCATTAAGATTTTATTTGGATCAATATAGCCCATTTTGCTTGCATTTGCAAACTCACCAGTCTGTGTTTGTGGAAACCTCAAGTCCCAGCACTTCCCCAGGGTTTTCTGAGTTCCCATAACATTCCCTATCTCTGCAGTGAAGACTAAGGGGAAAACTCTGGCCCCTGAAGCCAATGACAAAACTGATATTAGCACAGTGAATCCAGAATTAGAGTAGCACACTCTGTCTTGCAGATTCTTATCTCTCTTTCTTATTCCCCAGATTTATTGCACTTCCAAAAGATGCTGTGTTAATTAACTCATCAGTGCACAGCTTTTTCTTTTTAACATAAAAAGCTATTTTTTCTACTTAGTCATTCACTGTGTCAAGGAATTAAAAAAAATATGTTGAGGGGTTTGCCCTTGATTAAAACATAAAATCTGACAATAAATATTTTTTATTGGTTATAATACCTTTACTTTATTAGGAAGATAACAGACTGCTGGTTAACCAATCATGAAATATTAATTTAAAAGAAAAATATATTATAGGGAGTTATTTCTGTTGTGTCTGCCTGGTTTTTATGTCTTCTTGTCTTCCTTTAAAAATTGGAGCTTTTCTAGTTTGTTTTTCTCTAACTACTTGTTATGATACTACCCAAGTCAGTGCAGTGAAGCAGCAGATTTTGAACTGATGTTAGCACTTGCTTTACTTGCTTGTCAATCCTATTCTGGTATATGGATTTTTTTAAGCAGAATGAAAAATGAAAAATAACTTTCAGCACTGAGTGCAGAAAAATCTTTATGGTATCTTATAAATATTTGTATATGTATACCATATCTATTTTACATCTGATACAAAGTATCTGAAACATGCACATATACTTGAGCTTAGCACTTATAAGGATTAATTTAGACCTTTGCCAAAATACTCTACTGAACTGGGAGGATGACACACACTTCATTTCAAGAATCACTTACCAATATATTATAGTAATCATGATGAAAATCCACTTAATACTGCATAGCAGGTTTGACATTTTTAGAAAGCCTTCACGTTCTAAGGTGTTTGTTGTACATTAACAGCACATTACAGTATTTATAAAATGAAATTTTAAAAAAGCTTTTTTTTCGGGTGTGTTTTACAGGGTCTTTATTTCTAACTCTACTAATGCTACATAGTTGGGAATCTTATATGCCTACTTCTCATTTAATAAAAAAAAAAATCTTATTACTGTAAAATTCCATTACTCTCATGCCTCCCTATGTAGTACAATGTTAAGTACACTACAATACTGAGTCCCAGATGGAATACAATGCTGTAATTCAATTGAGGGATCCTGCTAATGTCCCACACTGAAGAATATTGCTTAAGGGTTTGGGTATGGTAGCAAACCTCTCAGCCTGAAGACTGAATTACAACCTGACTATTCAATCTGGGCCTTTGTGCTGGTGTTTGTAGCGTACAAACTGATTATTTGTAATATATCTGTGAAACAATTATTACAATAAAAAAGAGAAAGAAAAGGCACTGTAAATTAAAGTTTGTCCATAAGAATTATGCTATTATAGGATAGCTGGGGTTACAATGAACATAGGACAGAAAGAGAAGGCTTTCCAAACGTGTTAAAGGTTGCATGGAAGGTCTGCTGAAGGAGGGTTCAATCCAGCCATTCCCAGTTCTATTTTAAAGGATCGCTGGTTGACTTCTCAAAGAAAAATTTAATCCAGTGGTTAGGTTTGAGCCTTGATTTAGTTGAAGAGATAGTCATGAAGATTATAATCTCCTCCCTTTAGATGTCTAATATCATGTTTGACCCTGAAGCTACCTGCCAATCCAGCTGGCTCTTTGTGGGGCCCAAAATCTTCAGTGCCATAGTTTTCAGCAGTAAATCTTATCCACCACCAACAGGTGACCAGAAGTGCTTCTATCATGGCAGAGATGCACAGATCATATTAAAGCCTTTTTTGCAGCTCCAGTTGTTTTTGTTGCTGCCACTCTGTTTGTAGTGGAATATTGAAAGACCAGTGAAGCCAGGCACAGGAAGAGTAACCATGGCTCCCTTGCTCAGCAATTACATCACTCTGGCCAAGGTTTACTTTAAACTGGAGAAATTTAAATTGGAAAAACAAAAAAAATGAGTGGTACTGTTGCACAGCATTTTAACAGCTCTGAGGCAGAATAAACCAGAGTCTTCTCCATGTCTCAAATGGTATTTGGCTGAATACAGGAGCTAGTTTTAAAACTATGCCAATCTATAAAGCTTTCAGTGCAGAATACACCCTTACTAGATCAATACATTGGAGTTATGCAGACACCAAGGAAAAAATTGTAATTGGTTAAATGAATGTCCTTCACTGTCATAACAGAGGGAAATGAGAGCTGAAAGGAGGCTTGTTATGGTGCACCCCCTTGAGCCAAGGTGCGCTGAATGTGCTGGACTGCTGGGTCACTGGGGTGTCACAAAGTTGTGGATTACCAAGTACCTCTCTTATGTCTCCCTTGTTGTCAAGAAATCTGTACCTTCATAGAATTACCAATAAAACAGTCGTAGCAGCAGATTAGGTTTAAAAATCTACCTAATGTAGCGTGAAATTTAGAGTGTATGCTCCAGCGATCAGAGCTGCAGTGTTGACCCATTATGCTCTGCAGTCACATTCTTCCATTTTCACCCTTTGAAGCCACAAAGGGAGGGGGAACAAATAACACACACACTTCCAACCATTTTCTCTTGCGTTTTTTTGGTTGTTTTTTCTTTGAGGGTTGTAGCTCACAGTGCCTGTGAGAGTTTGCTTAAAGCTTTGCTTAACTTTGCTTAGTAGAATACATCATGGCTGTTTGCTGTGCTTTGTGGCAAAGCGGCCTTGGGTTTTCAGATTCATGGAAAGGAAGCATCTGAATTTTTCAGGCTCAGGATTTAGCAAAATTGAGCTGTCATCCTATGTAAGTTAAGAACAATCAAAGCTTTATCCTTTAGCATACAGTGAAATATACTTCACTGAGAATCAGAGAGGAGAAGATAGTGTGGTAGCTATAGCTTGTGTTACAAGTCAGAAAGCTGCAGCCATGATTGAAAAGGTATATATGAGATATTCTGCCCTGCCTTAGCAACTGTGCTGTAGTATTAAACGTGAATTTAATGTTTTTTCACACTTTCTTTTCCTTCTCTGCATTGATAAGAAATAAATAACACATTTTGACCTAGCAGTCAAAAAAATTCAAGAGAGAGTGTTTACATATGTGAACTTCATTTTTAATCTTGGGTCAGATATACCTAATGGTTTTAGCAGCCAGTTTAACTTTGCATTTCTGGGCCTAGACTGAGTTATCATTCCAAGGATACCTGCAGCAGGTCTTAGCTGCAGTAATATTAGGTGTACAGGAGAAGAGATTAATATATGTCCAGATTACCAAGTTATAAAATGCACCATCCCATTTGCAAAATCTGAAGTTACCTCCTATTCTGACTCACTGAGACTCGGATGCTGTAATGTCACAGAGCTGAACAGTAGCAAAATAAGATTCCTGACTTCCATTCTTGTCAAAGAGTTTGGTAAGCATTCTGTTCTTCTGTGTCAAGTTGTGCTGGAATGCCCTGGAAGTATCCCTGGTGTACAAACTGAGTGCTGATTTCCCCATAGCACTTGTAGAAATTGAATTTCCATTCCAATTTTGATAAGAAAAGACCAAAGGTATGCAAGTGTGACTAAAGAAATTTCACTTTTGGAGTGAAATAAAGAATTCTGAAGGAGGAAGTTGTCTTCAGTCTTTTTCTGACAGAGTATTATTTTCCTTCTTTTTTATTATATATTCTAAAGAAAATATAAACCTTCTGTACTTTTTGAAAAAATGCAGACTGCAAGCATACATCTCATAAAACTCTTATTCCTACACGTAGATAGCTTGAAAAATCAAGTGTATTCGTTTCATTTTCCTGTTGAGCACAGCAACTTGTGCTATTTGAGACCTGTCGTGTATTGAAGCCTTCACAAGACCAAATAGTTCTAGTTGTTTAATGGTTTTATTCCCTATCACAGAAATTCGAAAGAATGCTGCAAAACAAGAGGGTTACAAGTATTTGACTGTTTATATCACATAGTCTGACAAAAAGAAGAAATGCTTCTGTTAAACTTTCCAGGGGATTTTAAGAAACCTAGAACTATGTGTATACACATTTCAGCTGCTGCTGAACTACTACATTTCTTATGTTTGGTAGCACTCTCTCAGCATGAAACTATTTTCCACCATATCTTCAACTGTGAGAATACCATCAGAGGACAGGGATCTCATTCCCAGATTCCACTGTTATCTCTGAAACAGCTCCAGGGCTACAGAGCTGTAATCACAACCAGAATCTGGCCTTGTCTCCTGAAGTGAGGACAGTACTCTAACATAACTGCAGGACAGGACCTGGGCACAGACTTTGTGAGAATGGGATGGAGAAGACTTAGAAGAACCATAATGTTTCCCATTGAACTCCCTGCTATGACACATATTTTTTGGATCAAGGATGCTAAAATGACCACACACCTGGGCAGCCCTTCTTTTCACACCATAGTGTTTGTGAGCCACTGATGGATCTGACAGCACTCGCAGGGTCTAATGTTTTTCTTTATTAGCCCTTCAAGTTATTAGGACAATCTTGGATGTCAGTGCAAAGAGATTTCCAGCCCTTATCCAGTAAGAGAAGATAAAAAACAAAAGACAAAAACCAGCCAAACAAACCAACAGACAACAAAGAAACCCAGCATATGGGGTTTTGAATCTCATGATTTTTAAAACAATTGGATGATTCTGTGGAACTTGGTTCATGATTCTTCAGTGCTTCGGTGTGTGTTTTCTTATTAAACACTGTCAGTAAAATCACACAATAGAAGCTGTTTGCAACCCTGTTGGGAAACCACATTTCCCCTGTGCAACAAGCTCAAGGCACTGTGGGGCCCAGTGTATAAGCCAGAAGATTTCTGCATTACAGCATCAGGTTATCATAACCTATCTCCCCCTCCTTCCTACCCCCAGAACTCATCTATATGCTAATTTAACATGACTAATGCCGCCCCACAATATAATGGCTCTAATGTTTTCAGGGAAGGAAAGAGAGTGGAAAGGAGCTGATGGTCCTGTTTGATTAGTGAAGTGTCTTCTGACAAAAATCCCAGATTTTCTGATGATGAGATCTGATTGCATCAACACCCTGGATACATCTGGTTCACCACTTAACCAAGCTTGCAGTTAGATTTGAGTTTACAGTCCTGTGAGTCAAATGTAAGCAAATGTAAAATACTATTTTCTCACCTGTTTTTGTGGAAATGACTAATCAAGCCCAGCTGTTTGTTTAAAGGGAAAGGCACTGTCATTCTTATTTTCAGAGGCTAGAAACTACCCTAGCTGCATCTGACAGAGCTCTCTGCTGAGTTACAAGATACCTGAGCTAGCTGGGATTTGGCTCCTGGGCCTTTCTGGCTCAGTCATACAGCCTGGGGAGCTTTCAGTTTCTCCACAAACACACGCATTGATAGTCCCTCTGCCCCTTTCCCCCTTCCTCCCTCACTCACTGTAACACTATTAAGATATCAAATGCAGCAATTATAACAAGAAAACCCTAATTAGGCAGCGGCAGCTTCTGTAATAAAGGAATCAAGGAAATTGGAAGAAAGAGCTAAGAGGAAACACAACAGAGGCTTTCAAATCACAGGCTTCTTGTTCTTAAAGGACTACTCGATGCAGACAGTCCTCCACGAGTTTCACTTCACCAGCTTTCTCTGTACTTTTCTAGGACAAAAGGAGTAATACCAACATAGAGTCCTGTGGCCATAATCAAATAATAATTGGCCTCAGAGATCACTTATGACAATCAGGGAAGTAATAAGGTTTCTGAATAATTATGAATAATTAGGCACATTTATGAATAATTACACTGTTAATAACTATCTAACACATCCAGTTTTTAAACTGTAATTCAGTCATTATTGATTGGTTAGCCATCATCTTCACTGCTGTTTCCCTACTCATTAACATCCTGATTCAGCCAGGAGCCCTGCAAGGCTGCGTTTATTCTTTTGGCCTGTCAGAAAAGAGGAGTTTTATAGCTGTAACTACTGAATACTACAATGCCAGATTTCCCTGACTGTAGAGGAGGGACATTTTTGGAAGGAAAATATCCTGTCGCTTTCTAAATGTGATGTTAAGACAGTACAAAGCTACTTTGACAATGTGGAGTAGGGAATACTGTTCTACAGTGGCATGTCTGGAGTTTCTGACTATTAAACTTTCTGTGTTTGGACTGCAAAATTTTTGAGGTGTGGAGCATCTTGCGTGAAATTGAGTTAGCAGAGCTAGTTCAAGATGCCCCAAGCAGCACTGGTGGAAATAAATGATGTTTCTTCAAGAGAGAAGGGTCTGGGCATAAAATTTCTGCCATCGGAAAGAAAGGTCCAGGGAGCAAGATCCCAGCCAGGACCTCAGGCACAAAGAAAGCCTTGCTTGCTGCTCTGTGGAGAGACACAGTGATGACACCAGCAATGCCACCACCTCCATCAGTACTTATCTCTGCCAGCTCTCCCATGACTCAGCTGAAGCCCAAGACAGCAGGATTGCCCAGGTTCTGGCTCTGGTTCTACCTAGTAATCACTATTGCAAGGAGAAACCTGATCCTAATGTTTTAGCAGCCTCCTCAAACATTTATTGTTTGTGTCTAAAGCTGGCCCTGGTTTCATAAGTTAGGTAGATAAATGAATACCACAGTTGCTGGCAAAGCCAATAATGAAAGGTAATGCTATGTATACCATCCAGAACACCTCTGTTTTCAGGGACATTGTATCAGCTTTGTACCAATAGGATAGAATGAAGCCACTCAGGAAAAGTGAATGGAGCATCTTAGCCTTTAAACAAGAGGCTGTTTGAACATCTTTTCCTCTACCACTTTAAACAACTTCTCCTCTGCCTCTTATTTATTCAGTACATTTCACCCTGAAGAGCTAGGTCTGACATGGAGGAAATATGAGTCATGGTCTTGTATGATTTCAATATTTTGGACACATGCCACCTGTTTTTGAAAAAGCATTCAGGAGAGTAAAAGATACAGTTCAGGTGCCATGAATTGTAAGTCCCAGTTTGAAAATACAGAAATGCTGCAGGATGGGGATTTTGCATTAAATAAAAAACAAAACAGACCAACATTTGTAAATTCCTTTTATTTCCAGAACATGAGTGGCATTCTGAATGGCTTTTGAAGAAACATCTTTATTTATTTGGTGTTTACCAGTCCTGACAGGTAATACAGGATAGCAAATTTCGTGGCGAACATAAAGATAAGTGCTTAAATCACTCCAAGTATTACTTTAAAAAGTATTAACAAAAAAATAAATGCCATAGATAAGTACTCTGCCTATATGAATTTACATCTCTCCATTCCCCTGGAAAGAATGGTGATTCATTTTCCCTTTGGAGGAATTTACTATCTGCTTTTTCTCCATAGCTTTATAATACATTTCTGTGACACAGTGCACTGTTTTTATACTTCAGACCAGAAAAAAAAAAAATTAAAAACCATCACTCTTTATGGTTTCGGCTCAAACTGTGTTTCAGACTCTGCAAGGATCAAAGTAGCTGTGATAAACTGTTATCTCTTTCATAATCTTCAAGCATAGTCTTTCTAATCTCCTCCTGAAGGCCCTGAACGGAGAAGAAAATAGACCAAATCGCTTAGCAGGAAAAGTGAGTGAGTGAATGTTGAATGTTTGTTAACCTGGAAGTGACGATTTCTGAAAAGCAGAAAAAGGTATCAACATATAATTCTGAGAAGGAGCTGTGAAAAACGAGCTCTTCTACTTTGGTTTTGAAGTGCTAAGATATTGCATGAAAAATGGCTAAGAAAACCTGCACTCTCTTCATTTTCAGGTAGCAAAAATGACAAATCTCGATCAAAGATCCAGAAAAGTCCATTATTTCCTTTTCATACGCTGCCTCTTTATACAGTAGAACTTATTACCATTGAATGTTGTGGAGACAAAAAGATTGGAGAAGCCCATGGGGACTCTGGTGACCAGATATGATCTCTAGCTCACATACGTTAAACTGGAGTAGATGATAAGTATCCCAGGTTATGCACATTTTTAAAAATAATAAATAATAATAAATGTATTTTTTAAAAAGTTTTTTTAAAGTGTCTTTTTAAAAAAAAGGCAAGTCAAGAACATTTAGTTTTCTGTAGCGGTATAGATTTTAGCCTTTATTTCAGTACCACTAGTTCATCTTCTACTTCTTTCCTTATAGCTGTGAAAAAAGGGATTGGTAATTCCCTGGTAGAACATTTGCCTCTACCAGCTGATGCAGTATGTGTGTTCAAGGGCAGAATTTCCTTTTGTAATCAGAGACAACCACTGCTGCTGTGTTTCCTATGAAGACCACATGCAATCTCTCTGTGAAATGTTTCCATGATTACGTCAGATGCACCACCTAAGTGCATGGCAAAGCCCTTCATATTTTAGGGAAAGGGAGAAGGGTGAACTGAAAGAAAAATAAAGCTTTTGCTATGACTAACTATTTGTTTATTGGTGTGCTTTAAAGTGTCAGGCAGCATTCAGAATCCTTGAGTTTTCCTTCTGGTAATTGTCACTCTGAATTTTGAGTGGGTCAAATATTTATGCTTGAGTATATGACCAAAGCCCAGCATGGGCTTACTGGGAAAAATAACTACTTATTTATAAATAGATCAACTTATAAATAGTTGTTCATTTCTATCTTGAATTGTTTGATTCTTTTTCAAAAGGATTGCTTTTAGCCTGTGTTGGTTTTGTGGTCTACATGAGGAGTTTCTGTTTTAATTTGTCCCAACTCTAGTACACGTTGGCAACCACTGTTTGGCTGAGCTCTGAAGCACCGTTAAAAATATTTGTTTTCCTGAGCATGAACATCTCTAGGATCCATCTCCCCAGCATTAGTCCCTGCAAGGATTTGTGTATATTCCTGCCTTCACATCATGGAGAAATACCACATTGCAGCAGGTGCCTGTACCAGGGAGGCAAAGAAATGTGAGACCAATCTTCTTTCAAGGTGAAAAAGTCACCTTGCACGCAGCCACCTGGGGACCCCACACTCTCTTGCCTCTCCCCACTTGTGCACGACACTGTGCCCCAGGCCATGCTAACTTCCCCCTGCCCCCAACCCAGCCCACCCTTTCATCTTCAATTTGTTCATCCCCACACCACGGATGTCATCGAAAGCAAGGGCCAATTAGCTGAATGTAGTCAGGGCACAGTGATTTGGATCCTGGTTTCCTGAAAAATACATCCAAAAGAGAACATTCGAAGTGGTTCCTGACTGCAACCATCCGAGGTGATGAAATGCTGGCAACCTGGGACAATGAGAGTCAGAGCAGAAAGAGGACCCTCGGGTGGGAACTAGCCCTCAGGTTAGCTATGTGGGACACAGATTTGAGACCATGATAGCTTCTAGTGGGTTCTTCTGTTTCCATTAAACATCATTAATATTTTCAAAGAAGCATGAAATCCACACTCCCGATTTCTCTGCTCCCCCTCCCCCATCCATGTCCCTCCTGAATCACAAAGGGGACCTTCTTTTGTTATATTTGGATAATTATTCTGCTGTCTTCCCTCCTGCTACCAGCTAAACATCTGTAATTGATGAAGGGAACACATTGAGAATTTGAGATGAAAAAGTGAAGAGAGAGCAAAGCTGGGCAAATGAGTCAGTGGGTTGAAGCACTTGGGACATTAGAGGGTGTCAAGGATGGCAAATGACTTCATTGAAGTAATGATGATAAACATTTTATCCCTGTGCATATATGTGCATTATACCTAACGATCTCAAGCGTAAGTAAGTGAAGAAAGGCACTAAATAAATCATATGAACAGGCCCTAAATGGGAATCCCTAAGGAATAGGATCTGAATTGTAAATGCGTGCCTGAATTTCACACATCAAATTACAATAAGGAGATTGATATTTTAAACAGCTCTGTACTTAAAGAGTACTGTATCTAGTCCTGAGGATTTTTCTTTTGCTTTGGGTTTGTTGGTTTTTTTTCAGTTCAACTCTGTGTTTGTGTGTATACATACACATATACACATACACATATGAGTGTGTAAATTCATTAAATGAGGTATTTTACATAGCAGTGGGTTGCTCTGGGTTTCATCAGCATCTCAGAGACTGGCTAAAAAGTGGTTTTTTCTGCCTCACTGAGATTTTTGAAGATATTAATTCTCAGGGACAAACTCTCTTCTGTTACACCGAAGAAAATAGAAAAAAAACCCCTTGATTTAAATAAACTTACTCTAGACTTGATCTGATGGAAATGGAAATACATTCTGACACTTAAACTAACAATTATTTAAACTCTGTCCCTCCCCCCCTCAAACTGTGGAGCTGAATTCTTAGCTGGTGTCAATTGGCAAAGCTTCTTGAGCTATCAGCAGAGAGTGCCTGTTGGCATGAGCTGATTTGGTCCAGTAGCTTCACAAATAGAGAATGAACTTAAGTATTAATGGGAACAGGTTTTATGCAGAACAAATTATACTAGAAATGTCATCCCATTCCCTTCCAGTCTAAAACATCCTAAAATCATCAAAGTACAACTGCAGTATTATAAACATGCATTAATGAATCTAATAAGGTATGGGAAATCTTCCAGGCTGGAAGAAATGGAAATGTCTAATAAGAGGTAGCAACACTATGTCCTCACAGATAGCTCCAGTCCCCACTGCATTCTTCAGTGGAAATGCATGAGAAGATAACCATGAAGACTAAAAACCTGTGAAATTCAGCAGTTCTACAGGTTTTCTCATTAGAAGAAAAGGATTTTCACCTGTCTAGTGAAAGGACTCTGCCCGCTAGATATCACAGTCACAGGATCTCCACATCCTTCTTTCCAGCAGTTGCAGAAAGGCTGGTTGAAGGAGCAGGATCTGCATGAAAGCTGAAGGTCTCTTCCCTTCACATTCCTCCTTGGCAGGCAGGAGTACTCTCTATGCAGGCTTTTTAAGATGCTGCCCCTGAGATTCTTATTCAGCATTTTCAGAGCAGAAAGAAGCAGTGAATGAACTTTTTAGGTATCAACTTTTCTGGTTTTTCCCTAGAGGATTGCCAGCCCTGTACACAGAGTTTCTTCCCCAGGTCCTGATCTTACCTGGGAATTTAATTTCATGCATATTGCATTTAATAGCACTATGCACTGGTTCTTCGTGTTGCTGCTACATCTGTGCACTCCCACATGCTCTCATGTATGTACATTACACCTGCATTCCTATTTATGTATCCGTGTGTTTGTGTACACAGACAAATATGCACACAGTTGTTTTGCATTGGAGAAATATTTGTACCACATACCATGCCATAAGTAAGAAATTTAACCCATCCCTTGATTAAACTTTGTCCATTATGAAGAATCTGGAAAGAGAGCACATGAAGTATGCATTTTTTTAATTTAAACAAGTCCTTTCTGCTACAGACACTTATAAAAACAAAAATCCATGTATTAATTTCAAAACAATTTCCATGTGTTTGGTGGTGTATAAAGCACAGTAAAAGGTCATGCAGTAGCTTTAAGTGTAAGGACTAGATCCAGAACCCACTAATGTCATTCTCTGAAGCCAATTCCAGTCTTTACCGAGAATAGAAAAAGCTTTGAATACTAGGGACAAACTACTTTGTTTTTCAAACTGAATGTATTTCAAATTGTTGCTAAATTTTAAGTAAGTTTTCCTATCAGCACTGCAACCACTTTTATTTTTACTGGGAGAACAGAATACCTTTTCGAAATAAGAAAAGACATATCCACTTATTCTTTATATTAGCAAACTATATTTTCTATAAAATTGTAAAAAAAAAGTGTATTGCATCCTGTAGTCCCTGAAGGAATGTTCAGTTCTTCACTAGACTTACTTGACTATTGAGTGACTTTCTGAAATGTGTTGACACAGCCCTTTCTGTGAAAAAGTCACTTCCCTTTTCTTTCATTCCTAAACTGGTATGTCACATTTTTGCCTTTTTGCCACATGATTAATGTGGCTTTGAAAGATTCAAGAATCAATAAACATATGCTGAGATGGAAACATCTGCATTTGAAATCTGTCCTGTTACCTTAGTTTTCCAGCCAATCTGCAAAATATGTTTCCTGTTGGACCTAATATGTGTTAGTGGTGCAGGTAATGATAACGCAGATTTACTGATCTGACCTTGACCTTGCCATGAAACCAGATGCCCCTTGCAGATTCAAGAATGTGGTGAATCTGGTATAATTTTTTTCTCCCTCCAGGTCTCCAGGAAGTATTTTTCTTATTAGATGTTTTTGTTTGTTTGTTTATTTTTTAAGTACTGCTATTTCTTCTTGCTTTGAAATACTTTGCATGACATGGAGCACAACGTAACTAATGCAACACATCTCTTCATGTCTTCAGCCAGCAGATAGCTTTACATTCTCAAATTCCTCTGGCTTCCTTAAATGCTCAGCGTATTCAGTGTATTGCAGGATCAAACCTTCAGTGGATATCCCCTGGGAAATCAAAAGAAAGATTCCTTCAAGCCAGCTAGCATCATATATATTCAATGAACACAAAGGGGATGAGACAGAGCATAATCCAGTAATTGAGGGATTTTACTGGCATGGTATTGCAAAGATCGTGCTGGTCCATGCTGAGAAACACTGTAGGTTTTGTGAGGGCTAAATGTGTTTTCTCTGTCAATGCAGGAATCTGCTCTTCAAGTGGTCACAGTACTCCTGTTTCTTAACTCAGAATCAGAAACTGGCTGCCCAACTGCATGAACCTGGCCTGTACTGTTCCTCCTAAGTGCTGGAGTGTAGAGAAGGGGAAAGAAATATTTTACTGGTAGGATTCTTTTTACTCCTCAACAGATTTAATACCATGTGCTTGTAACTTTGCAGAAGCATGGAATACCAGTCCTAGTCCCAGAGAAATGGATCAGTTGATGGGACTATGCAATAACCCATAAAACCCATTTATAAATGCTGCCAGCAACTTGTATTACACCTGTGGAGTCTCTGCAACCTTTCGTGAAAGGTTATGAAAGTTCCTACATGTCTGTACAGAACTGCGTGTGCCCTGTGGTCCAAGCCATAACTGTGAAATAGTTACACCACTGTAAAGGCAAAATTTAAATGTAGGAGCAGCAATCCACTCCAGGAGAAAGATGGACAGAGGGGTAGGAGGAGGAAAACCTACTGAAAAGCACAGTTAAGCCCTTTGTACTGTGGAAATGAATCTGGTTTTGGTGCTGGGGGCTGAGTTTGTGTCGATGCACAGAAGTAAAACAAGAGTATTCAGACAAGTGGAACATGATCTGATAAGCCTGGAAATAACTCTGTCAGGCTATCCAGCCCAAATGACATCCCTGTCTGTGTCCTTTCAACACATTTGATTTGAGTACAAGCTTCCCAGAGGAAGGCTTTCCTGTGCTTTCTGTCCTGCTTCACTACTTCACAAACTCCCTGATGGCAGAAGCAGTGCAGGCTAATGTGAGAGGAGAGCTATACACTTTTCCAGAAGGGACAGTATTTCTTCTGTGGATTTTTTCTTTTTCAGCATGCAACCAGACTGTCCTTTCAATATGTACTAACCAATCCTTTTACTTACTCTGCCAGTTTAACACAGAAATGAAGTTGTACCTTTCATTTATAAGATGCTTGAACTCTGTGTGTGTACAAGAATATATAAAACTAGAAATAGGTCTGCTCAGGTTTTTTCAGTGTGTGGGAGATTTTTATAAACTTCCTAGAGCACAATTTCATTAAGGTTGATATCCACTGAATGAAACTTTTGCAAAATGTATGTCCTTATAACACAAATAAAATGCAACAAGATTTGTGTCTGAAGATTCATAGACATGAATAATGTTCACACAATACCAAATTTCACTAAACTTAATATAAAGATTTATATTTCAACTATAGTCTTCAATTTGCACGATTTATGCCCTAGCAGTTACATGACTGCATTTATCAGAAAGGGGCTGTTCTTCTGGGAGGTAATTCTACTAAAGCTTGTGATCATTTGGCTCTTGATCAGTGAAATGAACTGAATCTCATTTTCTATGTCTGTCTCTTTGTATGTTTTCCACTCTCATATGCTTTAGCTCTGGCAAGAAGAATACGTATTTCAAATCGGGATATGAATCACCTGCCCATGAATCAGCCAAATGCAGGCTCTGCACCTAGCACCATCTTTAATATTTCTCCTAGGCATGATAGTTGTCCTATCCACAACATGCATGAGTTTTACAAATCAGAAATATTTTTTATGTGGAGAAGTAAATACATGCCACTCTTGTTAAGCTTCACAGTATATCCTATTTTCCAAGTGTTTACTTGTGAGCAATTCAGGCACATCATAGGTGGGTGGGAGATCAGCACTCCTTGGGCAGTCTTCAGAGTCACACTGCCTCCAAAGCACTCATCGTGCCCATTACCACTGATTGAATGGTGCTGCCTTTGGGAGAGGAATATTGACTCATGTCAGAAAGCTGGAGAACTCACATTTATATCTGGATCAGGATGTAAAGGTGAACGACTAGACTCTCTTGGGCTATGGCTAACAATGAAGATCATCGTACACTTTCATTGATGTTGTCACTTATCCCTGAAAGAAACCTTATTGGCTGCTGTGATACCATGTGCATTAATCAATTAATAAATAATGCTTTCATTTTAATAAGAAAGAACAGAATAATCTTGACTAGATTAGGAATGTTAGAATAGGAATAGCCAGATAACCACGTCTTAAAATAAAACAGGGTAAAAACTCCTCATACTTTTTCCAAAAACATGATTTTGGTTTTAAAAAAAAGAAAATTAAAGGGAAAGAATCACCAAAAGCACACTTTTTTTCATGACTTATGCCTCTTCTGCAGCTGTGAGCACATTAAATTCTTCATAATCTCTAGCACTGCAGAAGAAAGAGGGCCTTCAGGTGAAAGGTTACCTACATTTATAATGTTAGGCACTGAGGCTGGTGAGGTAAAAGGTAAATGGTAATTTTATCATTAGCGTGCCTGACCCCTTGCCCTGGCCATATCTCATAGGAGACGTTAGGAACGGCTCACCTGTCAAGATGCAAACACTTAAAGGTCAATGCGCACAGAAATCTTCAAGAGCTTACAAGTGAATTGCTGACACCTTTTATTATCACCGCTTAAATAAATGATTCAGGTGGCAAGACAATGCTAAGACTGGTTTAATGTCAAGATTTACAGGAGGAGTTCTTGGAGCATTATTTTCTAAAGTCTGACTAAATGGATATGATATTTTAATTTTAGAGCTTCATGAACAATGAGGTGAATTTCACATCAATTAAAGGAGTTTAAACATGTATCCCTCTTTTGCAAGACTTTCCAGCTCCACACGAGGACAAAGTTTTATTTCCATTGGAGCAGTGAATGCAGATTCCTGGATCCACTATCAACCTAGTATAGAATGTCAGAAAACTCATTGACCTCAGTGCATGAGAAGTTATGACTTATGGGAGGATATCTTGCAACCGAATGACAAATTTTTGGGACACCAGCTCCATTATTATTTAATGAAGTAACTAGGTAAAGATCCTTTCCAGTTTTTCCAAGTTGTTTTCACGTTAAAAAGCTCTAAAATGTGGACACATCAGCATCAGAGTTTGAAAGAGCACCAAGGTTTACCCATGCATGCAATATTTACAGGATCAACAGCTGTGATTCGAAGGAGTAAGTGTAATTTATTCCTGACCCTGTATCCCACACCTCCCATTGTTAGAAGGGCCAGTCAGGTATACAGGACCTTGAATGGTTTGATATTTGTGTACATGTTAAAGCTGCCTTACATAAAGTTTCACCAGTAGAGGATACCCTGAACATCCACCCCTATAAAGTAGCAATATTTTCTGTTTGACACTAGAAACACAGTGACTGATTATTAGCATGTGATAAAAGTCCTCTGCATCTATATCTCTTATGTCCTTCTGGCACAATGGTCACTGTTCTCATTAATCTCCTATCCTTTGCTTGTCTCCACCTACTCCATCTCTCCTCAGAAATAATATAGTCACTTCCTTTGACTTACTGACATTCAAATCTTCCTCTCCAGGTAATGTTCCACTTACTTTTCCCATGTATTTCATGAACCTTCTTCCTAAATAGCTGCATACCCCTGAAACTGTCAGATGAAAAGCTTCATTTCTCCCTCCCACCTATCACCTATATCACTAGCACACTGTGGTGCTTGCACTTTTTTTCCTGTATTATTTCATTCCTGCCATCTTCTTCCTGTGCTGCATAAAGAAGTAATGCAGTAATAAAAGCAGTTTAAATGAGAGGAGAAAAAAAAAAAAGGTGTGTACCCAAAGAATGCATACTTAAAGAAACTGATCAAAACCAAGGACTGCAGTGAAAGTATAGACAGTGTTTATAAAAAAAGATGTCATAGAAGCATGCAAGATGCATACAAGTCATGCAAGTGCTCTGCTAGGAACAATAGCAGGTGAGCCACACATCTCTGGCTGTTTGCACCACAGCAGTATTTGCAGCAAAATAAGGCATTGCTACAAGAGCATGCATCTACTGAGTGTAAAACTCAGGACAGGCTTATGTTTTCACAAATCTCTTACTTTTTTTTCCTATTATATCCTACGGAAATGATCCGGTCATAAGTCATGTTTCTTGGTTTCATTGTGTAATGTAATTCTATCTAGAAACATATCAGTAAATGTTACTGCAAAGCTGTTATCTCACTTGGGCTTTTACATTTATAAAATGAGAAAGAATGTTGCACCTCCAGAGAGCTGCTAGGTATAGAGCTTAAATGCAGTTTAAGAAAGCATTTTTATATTATTTATTGATAATCCTTCTTTATTAATAATCATAATTTATTATTATCATTCTCAGTAATCGTGAAGGTCAAAGACACCAGAGATTACTACTTATTTAACTTCTAATAAAATGCAATATTTCATCTTTCTTTGCCATCCACTGCTGAAATGGCTTATTGTCTGAAGGCAGATATTTTGGGACAGAAGGAAAATAACCATCTATCAAAGATTTTGAATTAGCAAAATCCTCAACAGAAATGGGAACAGACTCCAAATCACTCGACATGTTAGGAAGGTTCATCTAAGGCTAGAATGATCTTGAACCTTGACTGGCAACACTGGACATCAGGTGTTTCAGATAACTGAAATGCTTCTGCTTTCTCAATAATTCAGCATGCTTAGTTAGCATCTGATCTAAGATATTTTCCCTCATTGCTACCTGCACAGCAGATCTATCAGTGGAAGACAAAAACGAAAGAGAGCCCTGGTATATTTAGCACCAGGTAACAGGTAATATTATTAAAGCTCTGCCTGGCCAACTCTCTAAAACTTCACTGACTTGTGGCACTCTCTCCACAGGAGCTCCTGGCTGCAGAGGCAGAGCTTTGGCAGACACTCACATGCCAGGAGTATTAGGGAATTCATGGAAACCACAGATTTAAGTACGATTAACTTCATGCAGCAAGTTATCTCAGTGGGATTTAAACTTAGCCTGACGCTTAAGCACTTAGATGAGTCAAGGATGTAATAATGAAGTGCTGGAATTACAGTTGCCATTTCATAAAATGAATTATTTAAAATACATATTCGTGGACTCAGCTACAGCTTTCTAACTGCAGAGTTGCTTGCATGGAATTTAATAACAGAACAAAACTGCACAAGCTGCAATCTTTCTTGCCTTGCACAGGTCTTGCATATCAAACCTTCTGTACAATCTCAATTTTGATAATGCATGATTAAGATATCGTAAAAGAGTTTATAACCATTATAAAAATATATTTACTTTTTTACCCGACCACCAGAAGAACACACCAGGCAGTAATAAAATTAATTTTGTTACATGCCTTTCAGGACACAAAAGAAATAAAACACTATCGTTTTTATGCCAATATTATATAACCATGCTTAAGCAAAGCATCTGCTATGCCTCACATTTTTATGTTTCTTGGTTGTTTTCTTATTTGCTTTGAAATATTTATTTTCCACACCACAAGCACTCAAAGAATAATCAATTATCAATTAAGAGTAATTATCCTAGCAAACACTCAGGAAAACTCAAAGAGATAGAGGCTTCCTCCTTTGCTTGCCATGCAAAGTTATTTCTTTTTGAATCACAGTCATCCTGACTGAACGTGTGTAGAACATGCCACGCCTCTGACACCAGCTGGTTATTTGCACATGTGGAAATAGACTCCCCTCAATATGGAAAGTAAAAGCATTGCATTGCAGCTCCTGTCTAGATGTTGGCATGCTAAATAATAAAGAGAGAGGTTCTTGATTTTTAATGCAGTACTGCTGATGGAAACCAGCTACTAACAGGTTGAATGTGACAAAACATATCCAACTCAGCACCTTTTCCCTGCAGAGAATGATAACTGATGTACTTACACCACAGATATGGAAGATGCTGCTCTGACCATTCCCAAGACATGGAAGATAGCAGAGATGCCTAAAGGCATGCTTACTTTTATATCTGTTGATATATGCAGCCATAAACTCCAACATGGTGTAAAACATCTCATTCTGTATCCACAAGAAAGTGAAATTGAGAGAATAAGTGGGCTGGATATTCTTGGCTTGAGAAGTTGATATTCTATTACAGGATAAGACCCTCCTTCCTTTCTGTGTATCCACACAGACTAATACAAAGTGTTTACAGGTCGCAGGTAGTTTGATGTGGATGTTTACTTTTCCTAATGGAAGTGCCAAAACCACAATGCCTGAGAATATATCATTTGGTCATAGCACTTCAGGATAATGGTTCCTCTTAAATATGGTTGCAAGGCTCTCAGGTAGCTCTTTCCTCCATGCTGCTGCCCCCCTAGAACACACATTCTTTTGCACATTTCTGGAATCAGACCTCACCACAGCAGAGGAACAGACAGTCAAACCAATGTATTCTAATACCTCCTAATGCACACCAATTTTTCTTTGTTGTTTTGTTTCTTAATAACCTCCAATTGCAAAATATGTAGGAAGCCACGCATAAATTCTGGTTATAGTGTCATCTCCCAAGAGACAAACACAGGCAGCAGCATTTTTATGTGAGGGGAGAAAAAAAGAATATCCAATTTTCCACTACAAAACAGGTGCACTCAGATTTTCAAAGTACATCGCACTTGTCTCTCTTGTTTATTTAATCCTAATTTATCGGATCAAGACAAAGAATAGTACAGTTTGGTTTTCTGGCATGTTCATGTCCACAGCAAAAAGAAGGTCATTGCATTTGGGTACTAATCTACCAGTGCAGTAAGCCGTGATTAAAATGTCTTGGTAATGTTCTCAGAAAAGCATTACAACTGCTTGAATCCATATCCATCCATGGCCAGAGAAAAGGGGATGCTAGTCTGGTTTGGTTAAATACATATAAACTTATTCCCCAGTCAGTCAGCTAGAGCAGCAGCCCTGCATTTCAGCAAGCGAAATAAAAAGATTGCCTGGGGTCAGGATAAAAGCAAAGGTACGTAGGGCCATGAAGCAGTTTTCACTGTTATCATTGCACTTCAGAGGACCCAATAGAGCTCTCACTGGGGATCACAAGTGACCTCAGCTCTCCTTATAAGTTTCTCATGCCTCTAAATTTATTTTAATGTCCACTGAGAAGGTGAGGGGTTAAATAACGAGGACAACTGAGGGAGTGGGGGGATGTGTGTTTTGGCTTTGTGCTATGTTCCAATTCTGTCAAGGATTCCGAGCTTTGGATAGATAAGCAGGGAGAGATGTAGTCCTTAGATTAAAGTGAAATGAAGGTGCAATGCAAAAAAAAGATCTCTCTGTTCAACTTCTGAGTGAAGTTCTGTGTGCCTGAGCTGTGCTTCCCCTGCTGCCACTGCTGCGGCTTCTCCTCTTCTTTTTTCATAATTGTCCCCGTTATGAGTCTTTGTTCACAAAGGTGGAAAACACGGAGGGCTCTAATGATGCATTATCACAGGTCAGGGAATGAAGCACATAAATCTCCCTGGCATTTGCCTCCACACAATACCTCTAAAAGGACAGCAGCCTTCCTTAAAGATGTAGCTTTTCCTCAATCAGATGACTCAACAAGGCACTGTACCTGTGGGCTTTTGCCAGGATAATCACCTTTTCCTCTCACTGCTCCTTGGACAGCTCCGACCTTGTCTGCTTTTCTTTAGTCAGCCATGTTTCCTGTAATGAAGACTAGAATTCAATTGTACATCTGGGACTAATAGCTCTTAAACCTAAATTATTTCTCTCACAGTTACAGTCAGATTGTCATAAACATACAAGCAGTGAAGTACAGAGAGATGATTTCACTCTAAAAGCCATTTTGAAAGCAAAACTTCAGTCTAATTTAAAGACGTTATTGTTGTTATAGTTGGAGACTGATTGAGCTGTCTTTGAAAACCATGTCAGTACTGCAATTGGCTTAGTTTAAATCAACAGAAACCTGGATTGTACAGAGGAGTGCGAGGAAGACTATGTACAAAATGTCAGTAATCAATGGCAGTTGTGTTATTGTCATGACAGCATGCTGGCAGTTCAGTGAAGCAATTATTAATTTTTCATAATACCAGTGAAAGCAGAGACTTCCAAAGAAATAACAAGGTTTACTATATATTACACAAACAATTACCAAGGATAGATAAAATAGAATAATAGGATAGGGTAAAATAGAATAGAAAATTTTGTCATATACTCAGAGAAGAATCTACCTTTTAAACCAAAGATCATTGTACAGGTTCTCTCCTACTGTAAGTGGAATACCATCACCACTGTAGTTATTGCATTATTTTAGACCAGCTGGGTGTTAGAAATTTCCAGCTCACTTTTTGGTGACTTCCTTCACATGCAGACATTACACTAGTGTTGAGTCTAAAACTAGCAACATTGTCATTTTGTAGGAATCTAAATCCCAGTTCCTTGCACTCTGCACTAGAATGACCAGTTGTACATGGAAAGACAGCAGTGAACTGAGCACTTGATTAATATTTGTGATGTTGCCAAAATAATGGCAGTTGTTCTCAGGGCATCACTGGCCGTATGGAATCAAGTGCAATACTGGCAGTTCCTACTCACTTTGATCATCCATTGATAAACACTTATGTTTTAATACACAATCTAATGTTAATTTTACTGGAAGTCCACTCTCTTGTAAGAAAAAATTCAATGCAAGCAGTGATGGCCTGCAATATGCTACCAGTCCTGCTATTATAACTGGACTCACAATAGATTCAGATTGTATGTTTAGGGAATATGGATGGTACAAGGTCTTCATCCTGACAACAGTCCTACAGTCCTTGTGGGAATTCTAGCAGACCTTAACAAAATAATTTTCCTATTCGCTATTTCTTTGTTATGGCTTAACCACTAGTGGACATGGGCATCATTATTTCTACTGTTTTCAGGACTATCTTTTTCAGAATGAAATCCCATTTATTCTGCACAATGTCCATCTATTTCTTTCTCTATTTCTTAATTTGTGCTTCATCCTGCTTACTACAAAAAAGTTTTGCAGCTGTTAACATAAGCAGAATCTTTCCTTCTATTTCCAGAATAAAGATTACACATATTTCTTTTCTTGGTGCTCTCAGAACAGCATGCTTTCTTATCATGATGCCTTTAAACAAACTAGTAATCATTTTCCATCAATTTCAACTTTGACTTGTGATTTTAAAACAAATTTATCTCGATCACAAAAGCACTTATGACTGTGTTCTTCAATCTACTTATTTTACATTCTCTTTCGTGAACAATCAAAATGATCAAAAGTGTTTAATAAGTCCCTTGTTAAAACTCTTTGGTTGCTGGGTTTTGATTTCCTTTGCACTCCCCTTACAGGATTGTCTTCCTTTTATTCATGCAATATTATAAAACTGTAGCATTTAGTTACTTCCAAAGCAGAACTGAAAGCTCTTTTTCAGTGCATTGTTCCTTCTACCTTTGACAATGGGAATGAAGTTGCCCAGTAGACTCAACATGCTGATTGTACTGTCATTTTCATAAACAGCCATGAGACACTTGGTGTGAAAAGTAATAATGCTTATACTGAATTTGCATTGCACAGTGCACGTCTCTCCCTGCAGAGTAGCAGGTTTTGCTAACCAGTGTTTCATGACAGCTGTATCTTACTTCTTATGAACACAGCAAGGGGTCAGCTGAGAGGAGGAACCTTAGCACGATGAATTTAAAGTATATTAACAATGAAGTTAAGTACATACAATCATCAGCAAGTGTTGGTGAATCTGAAAACAGATGCAAATCTGACACAGGGAATTTTGTATTCACCCATAAAGGTGGTAGCACAACTGACTCCACAGAGAAGAGAAACAGACGTGGAGGAAACCCCAGTGATGGAGACCAAATTAATATATATCTGCTGAGAACTTGGAGTGAGAAGAAGATTAGAGAAGAGGGTTATAGAAAGCACAAAAAAATGTTGGTTTGTGCACAAAATTAGATTACCTGCTGCTTCTGGAGCATTTAGATTAATATTTGCCCTAATGAAGACCTGGAAGTGTTTCAGAATAAAAGAATCGCCAGGATTTGATCAATTAATCAAAACAAAAAATATTTATCCAATAATAAACAAGTTATCAGATAAGAAATAAGGAAGGAAAATTTCCTTCATCTTTGAATTTTTTTGAAAACTGTAATTGGTGAATCTAAACTATCATATTCAGCTCTACCAACTCCTTAAGAATATTTCATTGCCTGGATTCCTTTTATCCTTGTCATCATGTTATCACCATATTTATAAAGGATATGGCACAACCAACCTTCCACTCAGAAATACAGAAGTATACAGAGCATGCAAGATTTTTCTGTGATTCTAGCTACAGCCCCTTCATTTTTAAGGGCTACTTCACAAGTAGCACAGCCTGAGACACATTAAAACAAACAAAAAAAAGTCTTTGTCATAGGATAAACACATCTTAGCAAAACCCAAAACATCAGAATATTCTCATTCTGCATCCCAAACACAGCAGTGAACCAGCCACTGAGAAGAATTTAACTTTATCCCAGCTGAAAACAGGACATACCCTTCAGCCCCATCACCAGACTGGCAGTACAAGAAGCTCAAAATGCCTTGATTCTGTGCAAACACTGCTGAGCAATAAGAAAACCATTCCTGTACTATCAACACCATTTCCAACATAAATCCAAAACACAGTCCCATGCTAGTCACTAAAGAAAATTAACCCCAGCCAAAGCTAGCACAGCTAGCACACTGAGCAACAAGTTTTGAATTGCTTTCTATGATATGGAAGGAACAAAATTCAGGCACCAAAGCCTTCTAGTTCTCATAATAGTACAGAGGGTCATTTTTTCAAATGGTTAGACTTTACCCCCAGGCTTTCAGGATTATGTGCTGTGTCATTATCAAGAAAAACCTCACTGCATTAAGAAGCAGCCATTACTTTTAAAAAGACAGAGACAATGGGGGTTTTTGTTAAAAGCAAAACAAAACCAAGAAAACTTTATCGCATAAGCAGGAATGAAGTTATATGTGAAAATAAAATATATAATGACAATTGACTCTTCCCTAGCTCTTGTAATAATAAAGTATACAGTCAAGCCAATATTTTTTACATCATAGAAATGGTGTTTAATTCATCCGTGTTTTAAACATGTGCGTAACACCAAGTATGAAACTTATGGAGCCCCTCACCTCTTCAAGTACCTTTGTAAAGTCAGGACATGCTTACAAAAACCTATCTGTTTAACCAGAATGAAGAAAAGCTTGACAACAGTTTAGGAAGTTATCCTGCCATCCCTACAATCAAGTCTCATCCAAATATTTCACCCATTCAGCATCCTTTCTTTTGCATTAATTTGCTTACAGACCTGATGTTTATGCCAACCCCTCAGAATCAGTGAGTTGTAGGTAAGAGCAGATAGAATGCAAATAGGCTGTACTTATATGGCAAGGGAACAAGATCTTTCCCTTCTTGTTTGCTAACATTTGTTGTCATTGTTTCATAAACAAAAATTAAATTCATAAGCACGAACGCCCTCTTCAAATGGTGACGTCATCCCTGGTATCCAACATAAAACTTTCAGTACAATTCAACACTCAACAGTTCCTCTCTGACTCACTTTACTTATCCCCACAAAATCTATCTGTATGTCTGTCATGTCTGTGCTATGTAAATGGAGCCACTTCAGCGTGCAGCTCTCAGAGGCAGTTTCTTTTAACTGGAATAGTACTGCTTCACAAGTAATTGTGCTTTATGTTAGATGAAGTCCTCAAAGAGAATAGCTCAGATTTTGTATAAGCACATATGATGAATGACCAGCAGAATCAGCTGAGTCAGTAATCAATGGTTGACTACAAAATGCATATGTCTGGGAATCTAATAAATTGGTTCGTTTTCAGAAATCGCCTCTTACATTGAATGTGGTGTTTATCAGCATTAATCTTCAATAGTGGCTGCCAGTGGGACTGTAACTTATTCATTTGAGTGAGATCCCTGATTGATGTTGTTCATACAAACTTCTATTCTCAAAGCAATATCTACATGGAAAAAACACTTTGCCACGATTAAGGGAATTATTGATGTTTTCCCTGTTAGACAGTAACATCTCATCTAGGATTCACCAATAGTAGCAGATGCAGCAGCTTCAAGTTTTAGGTATTTGTGGCAGCATAATGGATTCAAAGCACACAGTGAGACTCCAGACAAAACTTGCAGCACAGAGAAGCAGGAGATTTGGATAATATCAACACAACTTATACAACTTCGTGGCTTCACAGTTCTGTTTAAGGTCAATCCCTTGATACTGCTGGTATGGTATCCAAGCTGAGGCATAGAGGAATATCATTGATAGCCAGGGAAACATCCATGTAGAGGAAGAGTAACCTCTGCTCTGCTCACTCTGCGCTTCTCCACTGCCCCCATCCATGATCTCACCTCAAAGCTAAAAAGTGTGGAGCGAACCTCCTTGGAGCATTTTACTTCTTACCTTAGGGACATTCTCCATATGCCAGAAAAGAAGCTTTAATTTCTCACTCATCTGAAGAAAATAAAGCAAAGGAGGGCATTCTTATTTATTTCTCTATCTTTATATCTACTTTAATATCCTAACCACCCACACTACTTACATGTCTAGGCAGCTTTTGAATTTCCTTTACAATATTTTAGCTTTTCGTCTTACAAATCAGCTTTAGTCCTGTATCTATTTTCATCATCCACCTTGCAATAGACATACATTACTAAAGGAAGTCTGTTGTTAGTTTCAAGGGATATTTGTTTGAGTGATTGTTGGTTTTTTATTGGATATTAAAAGGAGGGAGATTGGAAAGATTTTTTTCATTTAAATATACTCACAATTTGGACTGAAGTCTGCAATCTGACTGGCCTGGTCAAATATTAAGATACATAGGAAATTTTAAATAACATCAATTCCATATTCCTCCATTTCAGTGAGACAGTACACCTCTGAGTTACATATTTTAGCTTCCCAAGGGTTAATTATTTCAGCTTGGTAGTCTAATGCTAAATATCAGCCATAGGTTTAAACCCTGGAGTGTGAATCTGAGAAATTGTCTTCTGCTAATCCAACTCCCCAGAGGCATTTTAGGTGATTACAGTCATTCTAACTGTAATTTATATAATTATAGAAAATCTGATTTTTCTTGGTTGTCTTTTTTTCCCATTTGTCTCCTGTTGCCTGGCCTGAAATAGAAGGTAGAGATTTCATTTATGCTGCTAGATATGTAAGTGTATGTATTTTCCCCAAGCTGCTGTATTGATCATGGGATGTTGTGGTGATGTTTTACCAAGTGACAGCTTTAGAAAAATACATCTGTGCAGGTGTACATGAAAATCAAGACAGGGAAATGAAGCAGCAAGACATGCATGATCACCCCTGCAAAAGTGTGGCAAATTGTAGGATACCACCATGTGGAGGCTACATCCAGTGGTACACTCTGCCATTAACCAGTCCAGTGAATAGGACTGGAACTTGGGGATGGTTTAACAGAGGGCTACCAGTGCAGCATGCAATGTCTTTCCTCTCCAGGGGAAGCAAGCGTTGATGGGAGAGGCTAAATAGCACAGGGAGGCAGAAGAACATTTCATTTACAAAGGAAGAAAACTTGGGTCTTGCATACTTCTGAAATTTTCCTCTTTTCATGAAGACTTTTTGTCTGTACGCAGAAGAAAATGGGCTCTCATCACAGCCCATTTTAGACCATCTTTCTCTCATAATGTGCTGGGATTACTAGGAGATGTCTAATTCCATACCCAAGCTATGCAAAGCCTTAAAGAGGTTGTATTGAAAACAAATCAAACAAACAAACCAAACAAAAACAAAACCTAAACCTAAAACAAAACAAAACAAAACAAACAAAAAAAAAAAAGAAAAGAGAAAAAAAACAAACAAAAAATAAAAGAGCAAAAAAAACTGAGGTTTACAGAAAGAAATTTCCGACAAAAAATCCCTAGCAAAGCACAGAGACAACCTCTATGCACAACACAGAAGATATCTGATTAATGACAAATATTTGGCATTAATTTTTAGCAACCTTGTCTAAGAAATATTACATCACAGCCATGAACTCTGTTTTATTCACCATGAACTCTGTTTTATTCTCCTTTATTATGGTCCATGGAGTAGAGGGAAGGAGCATTATGGCAACAAAGGGACATGGAGAAGTCTATATACAATATCATATGGATTGACAGTGATTTAATCTATGTTAAAAAGATGGAAAATATAAGCATTTTTAATATGCCTTAAAATGTTGCGAGAGGGTGGAGAAACATCTTATTTCCATTTGAAGATTTTATTCTAATAACATGTACCAATTTTCCTTGAGAAAGATGTAGATTCTCATAATTAGGATTCCCTCCATTTTATTCTGCTTCTCCTGAGCACCACAGAGTGACTAGACTAGAAAAGATCTCATGTCCTGGGAAAGGCTCAGAATATTACTCTGAGTATTCAGAGGATGCTTTATGTCCTGATGAAATGCTTCCACTACTTGGGAAACTTTTAAATGCTCATTAGAGCACATTAAGGAGAGTGTGAGAACAACCTGATAGCTGCTCTCCAGGAAATGCTAGAAACTGAAGTAATTGTGATAGATAGATTAGATAGATAGATAGATAGATAGATAGATAGATAGATAGATAGATAGATAGATAGATGGATGCAATCCATCTCTGAGGATGTGAGGATGCAGGCAGGGATGATGCAGGCAGGAGTTTAGTCTCCACCTCTGAAAACACAGGATCTGAGAGATCTGAGAGAAGAAGGGAAGGGGAAAAGAACAACTACTTAATGATTTTTTTTTTTCAAAGCATGTACCTGTCCAAAAGCCTCCTGAAAAAAAGGAGATAATATTTTTGTTGGGAGCTAGAGCATATACTCAGAAGTGAATACATGACAGAACTGGGATTTTTGCCCTGGGAAGGATTTCACAGCTGCAATTCTCCTTTGCACTCAGTTTCACAGCATCATGGCACCAACCACAATGGTCCTTTGATAGCATAACAGATAAATAAGTCCTATTGTGGTTTAGTTACTTAAAAGAATCAGAAATCAAAAAGTAATGCTTTATTTTGATTTGCGATATTTTTATATTTATTAGAAATCAGATAATATCATGGTCCACAAAGCTTAAGCCAGTAGAATCTTTTGGATTTCCTTCTGTTCTTCCATTCCAAAAAAGAACAGGTGAATGACATATGATGTGTTTTTTAAATTGGGAAATATTATTCCTTATCAATTTGCTTGCATTAAGGAACAGGTAATATGATATGGTGAGAACAATATTTATTTGTAGCAGTTCATGATCTCTTCATTTATACAAATACTTATGACTCATATTTCTTGCCTTCTCCATCTCTCACTCCCCAATAGCTTTATTTTTATTACTAGCTTTTATATTTTCTATTAGTCATAAAACACTTTCAAGTAGATCTTTAGGTGCTGTCACCTGGATCTGACCCTCTAAGTTCTGTCTGTCCTGTTCAAAAATAGGCAGTGAGTGACTGAAAAGCAGAAGAAAAGTAATAACTGCTAAATCATCAAGTAGGTTATTGCTTTTCCTGCTCATCCCTCCCCACCTTACCCTCACATACTAAAGAAAAAAAATCAAGACAGGCAAGGTTTTCAAATCACATATTCCTTCAGCAATAATAAGGTGGTTGATGCTTAAAGCCTCTCGCCAACCTTAATCCCTAAATCCCTTGCATGCCATAGCAAATTGAAATTCAGTTTGGGCTGTCCAGCCTTGTAAAGACAAACCATCCTTCATCAAAGAGGTGTCTGTGTTGATAAATTGCTCCCTTCATACACATGACACTATCTCTAAAAGTGATTTGTGCACATTAGGACAGCAGAAAAAGATGAAACGAAAAACCCTTAAGAGTAAACTAAGATGAATAAGAAAAAAGATCACTTGGAGCAGTCAAGTAGCTTTTTACAGAATCAAATTTTGGGAAGAATCATTCATTGTAGTCTCTGTAAAACACAAATCCTGCATATAGGCCCAGCAGACATGACTTACCATGGATGTAAAAGCCACTGTGGAATTGCTCAGATGTGTTTGCAAAGCTGTTGTGGGGATGGAGTTCAGGAGGGCAAAATACTGAGCAAATGGAATGAATTCTTCTGTTTTCTCATTGAAAGCAAACATATTACATCATTAACAAGTATTTTGGTTACTGCTGTTCTAGTGCAGCTAGGATGAAATCTTAAGATGTTGTTGTGTTTTATCCAATGCACAAGATCATTTTTCTCCTAGGGACGCACAACTCTGGCTGCTGCTGTTGCTGCTGTCTTCCAGTTGGAATTTGCGTGTCCTGAGTAGCTATTCTTCATTGCTTTTTGCAGCGCTCCTAATATAACATACTTTGAGAAAGCTTTGCTCTTGCCCTAGATTTCCACAGCAGCTACTGCTTAGGATGTAAAATGCTGCTCCTGGCACTTCAGGGGGTCTCTCTTTTCCTGATTAAGAAATCTAAACAAACAAAAGCAGAGGGAAATTGCGTATGCAAAGAGTAGAGGGTTAAGTAAGGATTTCACCCAAACAAAATTCAATGGCATTGAAAGGTGACAATCTAATAGTATCTGTTCTAATAGTAACATTCTGTGTTGCAGTGATTAGCAGGTGAATATCTAGTTTGTACTAATTAGAAGAAGAAAAGGCTTGTTGAAGAATTTACTCTGCAGGTTCTCAGCTCCATATCATAAGGAGCAAAAGAATATTTTTAGTATTCCTGTGTAAAAAACACTCTCTTGTCTCCTGCCACAAAAATCCCTCAGTCCTCAGGCTCTATAATGAAGACTGGAGACAGGTTATGGTGGAACTAATTTTGCAGCTGTGTTTTGAACCTGCTTCAAGTCCCTTTCTCCCACTTCCCACAGCCTTCCCAGTGGTATTGTGGGCGTGTCACAAGACTGGCCACTAGACAGAATTTGCCTGCCTAAAATAGTTCCCTGAAGACCATCAACAGCAAAAACACCAAAGAGAAGTCCAAACGAGAAAAGAGATGACTGCAAAAGTAAGCAAAAGCAGAAATATGTGGCAAGTCTATATGTATGTCCTTGAAGGTAATCAGATCAGACACAAGAATTATGCTGATCCCTACACGGATCCTTTGTCTCTCCTTAAGGCTGATAACTCACATCTCAAAGAACCTTGACAAATAGAAGTGATTGACACTCTCCTCATTCAGACCTGATGTGCCTCAACCATTTTTCCATAATTCAATTTTGTATGCATGATCTGAGTTCTTCTACAATGTGTTGTTCGGAGAATTCATATGGCTTTGCACACCTGATTAATTTCTTAACTCATCCTGATTTTTTTTCCACTTTGCAAATCAGAACCTCAAGTAAATTCCTCAATGCAGGCTGCTGCATTCAGATGCTTATTTTAAATAAAATACAAGTGGAGATGTGACTAAATATTGTGTCTGCTTTCTTAATTTGCTATTGATATAAAAGCAAGGAAAACAAAACAAAGGCCGAACGGGGTGACTGAGGGGTCCAAAACAGAGTAGAAATCAGAAAGTAAGAAGGGCCAGCCTAAATGTATGGATGCTTGGATGGGTGAGACTCAAAATTCCCATGTCTCCACAGCCTTATCACCTTTCTACTGTCTTCTGTATGTACATATGTGTATGTGCATGTGTATGTGCATATATTAATATCTGTAAATAATTAAATGATGCCGTTCAGATATTTAATTTATGCCATGCCCCTGAAAATGTTTATTCTAGTATTAGAATTTCTGCCAATGAAGAGTTTTCATACCTACATCTTCTTTCACCTCTATTGTCTGTAGAATCCAGAATATTAGTATATTTTCTGTTATTTCTATATGCTCTTTAAATTTGTATATTTGGTTTATAATTTAATTTTGATATTCAGATTAGTTCAGTCCTCCCAAGGGATTTCCAATGGAATTTCAGAATATCTATCAGTTAAAATGTGGATAGATAGATGTTGATTTTTTTGTGTCATGCATTAGCAGCAGTCACTTTACAGTACCTTAGAGAGGTTTGTTAGACCAGACCCTCCATGCAGACTTGATTTGACCTGTGATGGTCTGTAGCCTGAAGATCTTGTCATTTAAATAATCAGGAGAAATGGAAGGTGGGAGAGCAGCATGGGAAGTGTCCCAGCTTACAAAGACAGGGAGAGGGGCAGAGTGCTGGATTCACAGCACAGCCAGGCTAAGCACAGCCAAGGTGCCTCAGTGCAGACTGCTCCTTAAGGCAGCAGACAGAAAGGAGGCCCACAGCAGCCAGGTCAGCCTGCCTGAGATCTGAGTCTGCTACGAGTGTCTTCCCGTGGACTAATAGGGAGCCAAAGGCAACTGTGCTCCCAGCCGCAGAGGTTTCCTTGATGGACAGGAATCCTTTAAAGCTACAAGACTGGTGAAAGATGCTGATGGCTCCAAGGGTTCAGCACAGTCCTAAGTCTCATGGGAATAAAGTTGCTAGATGGCTTTACAAATCAGGTCCCACACTCCACCTTTCAACTATTTCTGACTGCCATAATGTTTATAGCAAAAACAATTTCCAGGTCTTCTTTTGCCCCTGAGCAGTCCCTCTCCCATTCCCCATTCCTCTTGACCTTGTCAGACCTGCTTGATCTCTGCTGGTCTCATAGCTCCCTATCCCTGCTCACCCAGAAGTTCGTCTCCAGGCTTGCTCAGGGACTGGGCAGAGAGCCCCCCGGGCTCCCTTGGAGTGTCACCCCATGGCAGCAGCTGTCGGGAAACGCTGGATGCTGTGCACACTCCGTGCTTCCCAGAAGCCAAACACAGCAGCCGTGCAACACCCACAGCCTTTCCAGGCCCAGGTGCCAAGAGCTCTTTGTCACCCCCAGCATTAGCCCCGCCAGCCCTGGGCTGTGCAAAAGCTTCTGTGCTCACAGGTAAAAATCCCTGCTGAGGTCTCATATTCGCAGTCATCCCCCTGCACAAAACTGCCCCCACCTCCTCCGTATCTTGGAGTAGTAAACCATTTGTTTAATCTCTTTGCTTTTCCCCGACTGCCAGTAATGAAATGCTGCTCTTTCTGAAATAATTTCCTGACTATTTGCTGAGATTCATCTCCGACATTTCATTAAATATGATCATTTAACTGTACAAGTACAAATGTATTTTTAATTTAGCTTACTGCAGATATTATAGATGTGGGGAAATGAATTTGCATTGCTCTAGGACAAATATATCATTCACATATGAATGCCACAAAAGAACAAATTATTAAAAATTACTGAAACTTCCACAAAGATTTATACTTAACATTTCCATTTTCAATCTCAGTGCCAGGGAAATGTATAGCTTGTCACTATATCACACATGATGTTATGAAGAATGTTTGGAAGATTTCCCTGGGAATCTTTACCAACATTTCTGTCTTGGATTTCGTGTCAAGGAGCAAAATCTGCTTTCAGGGAGAAAGGTGAATTCAACTGGGGTTTGTTTGGGAAAAACTGGCTTATCAAATAGGCTTTCATTAAAGAATTCCATGACCACACACAAAAAGAGATATTACTTTAATGAGGATAAGCCCAAAAGAATAGAAATAGATTCAATATTGATTAATTTATTCAATGCATCTTCCATCCATAATATATCCAATTATGTCAAATGTATGTTTGTAAACCAGCAAAGTTAGAAAAGAGAAAAAAGAAAAAATTAACCCCAAGTTGGTTACAAAGAGAGATTACTTGGACCTCAATATGTGTTTCAGATATTTTTGAATTTCAAGAGGATTTGGAAGTGAACTGTTTTAGGTTAGATTGCTTGGATTTTTTTTTTCACATTTCAGGACTAAAAGCCCTCTTGTTTAGGAAGAAAGCAAAAGAGTTACCAGCAATATTCTGTGTGTTTTAGTACTAAAAGTTATATATATTAGAACTTTAATATTAGCAAGACTTCCAAACATCCAGTTTTGAAGAATCCTGCTCATCTCTACATAAAGAGGAGAAAAATAAGGCAGGCTCTGCTCCTATATATCACAGTTTGCCTTTTAGAAGATATATTACTTAGAAATGCATTGATAAAAGCAGTTTATTCAAGTCGTGTGGTGAAATTTCAGCAATGTATTTCAGTCTGTCCTGGTCTTGATGACAGGACTTCAAACCTATTTGAATCTTGGGTTGTAATTTCTGTACAGTATGGGGAGCTCTGGATTATAACCCTTTTGTTTATACATCAGAGGAATAGTACCAGTAACACAAAAGAGCAATCATATGCTGGAATTTATATTTTATCATGTTCTGTTTCCATGAAATGTAACATTTTCTTAACTGTATTCCATGAATTTCTCTCTTTTTTTCTGTATCTATTTTAGAAATTTATTAGCATTTTGAACATAATTTCTTTAGTTTCACAAAAAGCAACATTTCAACACAACACTTGTGATGTCTTTTCAAAGCTTGAAACATTGACTTGCAGGCTGATGGCCTCTCTGTGACTCAGATCTTCCAGATCACTTCTTCACGAGCTGAAGGCCATCATTTCATTGAAAAGCTACTCTCGTTGGCTTAAAACTGTGTGACAGGTGTCTCTGAAATCAATTTTGAAAAATTAGTTCAAGATGAGCCTCTCAAATTGTTATTGTAAGTAGACCAGAGCCATATGCCTTTTTTCCAGTTAATTTTATAGTCAGATCACAGTGAAGTGAGTTTAGGATGCTACACATAATGTCTATTTAATTTTGGTATATGTCTGTGAGGAGACTGGAGGTGAAAATTCGTCTGAATTCATGTCAGTCTGGTTCAGCACATTTGAAATTATTTTATTCAGTTCTTCATAGTTTCCCAGTGGACACTTAGGCATGTCCTACAGAAGGGCACTTTGTTGACTTCTGTGTGGGAGAGGACAAAACTTTTATTTGCTGAGAGATGACATTGTTTCAGTACTAAGGAAAACTGGCAGAGCTGGGAAACAGGCCTTCCCTCAGAATGCTCAGAAGCCACATGAGAAGACACAGGGGCCTTGGATTTTTGAGAGCTAGCAAATTGCAAACACTTCCCACTGACTGGTCTTGTCAGGCTCCTCATGCAACCTTCATCTCCTTCCTTCTATTCCTGTGCCCTGGTGGTGGGATGGGATGGGATGGGATGGGATGGGATGGGATGGGATGGGATGGGATGGGATGGGATGGGATGGGATGGGATGGGATGGGATGGGATGGGATGGGATGGGATGGGATGGGATGACGAGCTTGCTTGTGGATGGGGCCAGAGACCAGGAGTGCAATTCCTACCTCCATTCCTTACCTGCTGGATGAGATAAGAAAATCCCTTCACCGAGTTTCAGCCCTTGTCACATCACCTGAATTTTTCTAGACTATACTTTACAATTTCCAGTGTGGCAAAGCAGCCTCTTGAAGCAGTCTCTCCATCTTCTCATGAAGAATGCACTGCAATAAAAGTACAAGAAAACTTCACCACGTGTCTCAGTTGCTCAGCTGTGGTCACACTGGGAAAAATATGGCTGACAACAAAACTATCACCATGCACAAAACAACAAAAAAGGCATTGCCCTTAGCAGCACAATTGTTGAGTCATTTCAGCAGGTTTTCCCTCAATTTTCTAGATTATTTATACTCTGTGCATCTGTAGTCTGATTTCTGTTTTGGTTGTTCAAATACATTTAAAAATCTGGCCTTGGGTGTTTACAAAGAAAACCCCTACGAAGTTCAGTCACAACTTAACTGGAAAAACACAGACGAGAAACTTGGTAAGCAATTTAGGATTCAGCTCAACTTCATTTTAATACATTTCTTCCCTGAGAAAAAAACAATCATAAAACTGGTATCTTGCTGGAGTGTCCTCCCAAACTTTATCTGATAGGGAAATAGATGTCTTGCCCAACAATATAAAGAGATGCTTGAAGGGTCATACCATAGGTTTCATTGACTGTACATGAGGGCCCACATCAGCTGGAACAAGGAGCACAGCTGCACAAGTGACCACACTCCTCTCGTCTGAGAGGTCAAATGCTAATAATATTGACATGAGAGGAATTAGAGCTAATGGTTAATGAAGACAGTATCCTTACTCTTCTAGAAGATATTTGCCAGGGTCACTAGGTCTGTGTGCAGCTGAAAAAATAAGCAATGCAGCCAAGTAGCAAACATGTAAGCCAACACAAGTAAATATTTCTATCACACCAGTGGATGGTTCTGGCCAGCAATAGGACCATGTTTTGCAGTTCAAAAAATAACTGAATAAGGAGAAACCAGAATAATAATGCTGTGATAAATTAGGTTTGTGATTAGAAAGACTGTAATTTCGGGTTGGTGGAAATAGAAGATGCTTGAGGAAATGCCAAGTTAAGGGTGCTAAGTACCAAATCTCATTGAATTTCAACTGCCATGTTAGTTATCTAATTGTACTGCAATAAGAAAGCTGCTTTAAAGGCCTTACAGCATTTTTTCACACCAGTAACTTTTGACAAAGTTTACTCGGAATTTTTTTTTCCCTTTTTATCCCCAAGGACCTTCTTTTCTGAGCAGTGAAGGAGAAGCCCTCTGCCTCAGTTTTTTCCATGGTCTCTGTGAATTGTTAGTGTTACACTTTGTTTATTTTCCAGCACCAGCTTATTTCCAACAACAACATGTATTCCTCAGTATACGAATCTGTTCCAGGATACATGGAATAGAAGAAAGCAGAGGCAGGTTTTAAAGTTTAGATTTTTTTTCCTTAGGATGGAGCTAGTGGAAGAATTGTCTTGATATTTGACCAAGCAAATTATGCCAGCTAGTAGGTGCTTTAATTTGTATGCCTGAGGCTTAAACAATGCCACATCCACTTAGGGACCTGAGCATTACTGCTCTGCTCCTGTTACAGTTTGTGATATCGGATCATGTTACTGTGGATATGTGTCTGTAAGTCCTACTGCCTACATGTGTGCTTATGGGTGCATTTCTAGCATGGGGATGGGAGATGAAAAATTAATCTAAAGATTATGGAGAAGCAACAATTTTTGCAATTTAAATAAAATGATCCATTGGTACATGTTATTGGACCAAATGATCAAAGATGTCATGAGTAATCAAAAGTTTAGGGTCTAGAATTCCTACTAATCCGAAGTGATCTTGAATGCAGGATGTCAAAAGCTTTAAAATTGATAAGAGAACAGTCCTAGATCAGCATGACATAGCAAACAACCAGTTGAAGTGCTGAGCTAAATAAGCCACACTAACATGTCGGAGACCTTATTTATTTATTTTTAAGTGAATTCATAATCTATATCTTTTCCCATCAGGATATGTCCCTTAAAATGTCCCTTATAATTTGTTTTATGAATTTGCAGCATGTGAGCATATTTTAATGAAATACAGGTCATCTAATTACATGTTTGTTTCAAGTACATAGTGAATGTTCTGAATGTTCTGGTTATCAACTGCAGCATCACAGGAGCATGTAAGTTACTCCCCATGCTCAGTCATCTTCTACAAAAAATTACCACCACAAACTCTCTTACCAACTGAGGGTAGTGCTGTCACTGTTATTACTATGTTACCATAGATCTGTAGATCTGGGAAAAGAGCACCAAATTCATCAAGGCCAAGTATTTTCATTCCCCTTTCCCTATGTAAACATGGTTGTTATCTACTTGATAACAAGTACTGAATGAAACCTATTGTGGAGCTATTGCCAACAAATGTCATGGTATTTTATGCTATCAAAGCAGGATAGTAGCAATCATTAGTATTTCCATAATGCTGCCTCTACAGAAATGAGGAAATCTTCAGCCAGACAAAATACAGAACTGAATGCAGGAGATCTGAGTTCTCTTAGTACCTCTGCTGCAGATATCTTCGGTCACCATATTTGTCTGAGTCACTGTTTGAAAGCCTATTTGTCTTTCTGTAAAACAGGAATATTGCCATTTGCAGATGCAGATATTTTCGGTCACCCATTTTGGAGGAGCTCTCTGACTGGGATGCTGTGAAACTTCGGAGCTATTTTGTACGGAGATATTTTAAGCCTCTTGGCATTTAAAAATATGCAGGTGAAGCTCCTGTGGAAATTCGATTTAAATTTATGTCAAGCAAAGGTTTTTTAGATGCAGGGCTGATCTTCTACTCAGAGGCCATGGGTTTGTCTATGCTTCACACTGATCCGTAATAATGGTTGCAGTTAAAACAGCGACAGCAACATAATAACTATCTTGGCAATATTGAAGCTTACCCTGTACGGACAGGTAAAATACTGTCAAGTTCAGATAACTAGACTCCATTGCCTTTTTCAGTCACTGAATGAACCATCACACAGACAAGGCTTCCATAATTCTGTTATAAATGATCCATTAATCTATATAAGCAGCATTTCAAAAGAGGAAGCCTAATGATGTTGATAAGAATGGCAACAGCAACAAGACAGCTAAAAGAAGGACTTTCTTGCTAGGAAGAAATATGAGTGCATTGCTCATAGTCAACACTGTATGCCCAAAAAATGCCAGTATTTTAATTAACTATGCCTTAAGTGGAAATGGAGAATTCTCTTTTCCCAACCGTCCAAGCTACCATGGAGTTAAAGCCAAAAATATCTATAAAGACAGTGCACTGTCAAGTGGTTGGCACGGTTTTCATCCCCAAGGCCTTCATCTCCTGACTTTAAGATCTGCACACACACTAGATCACACCCGAGCTTTGGGAAACCTAGACAAGGAGGAGAGGGAAAACTCCATCAGAATTTGAACGCACTGCCTTGCCACAAGCCTTTGTCCTGTGTGGATGGTAAATAGTCTGTAGATGTGGCCTATAAGATTATAAAGTAAGAGAGTTCGAACTCTGGTAAAATTATATCAATAATTTCGTGAAGATATTGGTGAGAAGAAATACCGAACACTAAGCACAGCTCTAGGTTAAACATTAGCAAGGAATCTTCTATCACCTCGGGTTCAAAAATAAATATATTAGAGAGAACTCCATTTTGTCTGGAAAAATGACTCTTACACTTTGCCACAGAATCAACTGAGCTGAAAATCAAGTAAATCACCAGCTAAAGTGAAAGTTTTGAATTATCATCAAAGATCTGAATCTTCAGTGGTTTTGCGTGCCCCTCTTTAATTTAGAAGGCTCTGAAATAAAATTCTGAGCAAAATCACCTTATTTTTGTGAACAGCCGCTGGTAAAACAACACAGAAAATACTTGAAAATCTATTTAACATTGTATAGCAAGTGCCCTTCAGGTCCTGCATAACAAGTCAACAGGTAAATTGCAATGACAGAATCATTTTTAAGGGGCATGTTTTCGGTGTATTCACTTTGATACAATTTTCTTCTTGTCATTTTTTGGAAAAGCCTATTATCCACTATTTTCAGTCTTATCTGTATTTTTAGCTTCTCAGTCTTTTATTTATACAGTGATACAAACAAATACTTTCTGCATATATCCTGTTCTTGCATAAGACATGAGCAGCTCTTTTTCTTGAAATAAAAAAGCAAATTGTAAAGTATTATTTTTAAAATCACCCAGTCTCGTCCACTGCTGCAGTAAAACTTTATTGTATTCACTCAGCTCCATGCTTCCAACAGAAATCTTGTTAAAATGCAAGCTAGAATGATATATTAATTCCACTAATGGATAACTGTGTTTAACCGAAAAAACAGCCTGACCTAAATTTGCTAAACTGCTCCTGGAGTAGCAGAAAAGTGAGACTCAGTAGCAGAAACAGAAGAATGGGGTTCAGAAGACCAATCTACCCCAGTGTTTTTGCACACTATCTTGGTGACTTCAGGCAAGCCACATAGGCACTTTTCCCTCTTTCTTACCATCTTCACACTGTTAATTCAAATTGATGTTTAGCTTCATCACCAAGATGATGTTAAATGTATTAGAACCCATGAGCATTGCCTCTCGAGCAAGTCTTCCCATTGTAAAACAAAATTGTGACACGATGGGAAGTCTGTCTATCTGCATCTTATGAATTCTAATTTTACTGTGAAATTACTCTATCATCAAACATATCAGTGTAAGTGGGATCTACCATACACTATCTGTGCTGTATCATACACTGATCTGCCTTCAAGAATATGGCATTTTGAATATCAGTCATCTCCTATTGAAATGCACACCCAGTGTAACAGTAACTGGTTGAAGTGAGGAGCACAGTCCATCCAATTTTTCTGTGAGTAAGAATTATAGATTACAAAATTTCATGGAGGAAACACAAGTACTGGGTGTGAGACCCATGTAGCAAGACTGGAAGCCCATGCCAAGTGAGAGGATGAGAGGAATATATCTGAGTTGTAGGGAAAGACTTTTAAAATCAGGTAACAGCTAGTGCAGAGTAAGTTTACTTAGAACAGAGAGATTAAGACAGAGACTTAATGGTCAAAACAATGCTGTGTTGAAAAAGGGATTCAGGACTGGCCTGACTCAAAAAATCTTTTGGAGTTAATGAAAAAATTAAGGCATGAAATCTGTATATAGTTTATTGCTGTAGCCAGATTTGAGTTTTTCATTTTTATAGAGACAGAATATCTGCATTTAAGATTTTGTCCTAACTGTGTGTGTGTGTGTCATGTAATTTCCTATTTCTTTTCTTCGAAGAGTTAAATTATAAATGCAGAGTGCCTGCTGTATACTCACTCCATGGTAGAGTGTAATTAAGCTGTTGGGCAAATAACACCTGTCTGAAAGACCTGAAGTGCTCAGAGCCAAGGTCTCGATTTTTGTGGTAAGGAATAGCAGAAGTATGTGCTGGAAATATGACATGAATGCAGAAGGAAATATTTAAAACATAACAGCTCAGCCTAAAACACTAAGCCTAAATTAACAATATTCATTTGTATAGCTATAACTTTGATGGGTTTTGCACTTATAAGTACAAATAGTCAATGGAGAAAATTTAAAGAGAAAAATTACAAAGGAAGTAAATGTGTTCTGTAAAAATCTTGAGTTGCGTATTGCAATCCACCTTGATCTAGTTCCTTGCTGCACTTGGTTATATTGTTCATTTTTTTTTCCTATGCAAAGCACCTCAAGTAAAGCAAAGAGGGAAAATCTTTTCTGTCCAACATAAAGAAAAAAAAATTTAAAAGAAACCAAAATTAATTCCTTGGTATAAATACCAGGCCAAAACTTTACCATTCTCCTAGATTTATTTTGGGCTTCCTACACAGATATTGTGCACTTGATACACACATGGCTTTAAAAGCTTAATTTAACAGCAAGGACAATAAGAGGAGCAGACTTCATAGGCCTGAATTGGCTACAGCTGCACTACCACCAGTGACTTGGGGAATAAGAACCCAACAGAGGCAAAGGAACCCTCTTCCCATAACCATGGGAACAGACTATTCCTATGCAATTAATATTATATGCAGCTTAGATGAAGGTAAGAATTCATGATCCTGGTTTCTGGCCAAGGGAAAACATTTCCTTGCATTTACTTCCCACACTAAATGTAAGGTTCTGCACTCATCACATCAGACATTCTGCCCTCCAGAGCACAGATTGCTTCAGGTCCTATCTAGATATGCACACATACAAGACTGCTTTTCTGTTGAATAAGCCTAGCTACATTATACAGAGTTTATGCCAACTTTATTTCTTGTGAATTTTGTATTAGGCTGAGAGAGATCAGCTGCTGGTTTAGAGCAAAAGTTTGAATGAAACAGGCAGACAGGATGTAATTTGGCAGAAACCCCAGCAGTACAAAATTAATACATCCAAATACTTTTGCCTCATTTAAATTGCTGGAGTGAGATTATCCCAGCTCAGTGCTTTAAATCCTATAGCCAAAAAGTTTTTGATGTGGAATTAGTGCCCTATTGTTTGATTTACTGTGGCCACAAATTTATTCAGCTAATATCCTTTCTTCTATGGGCTGCTGGCTCAATGTAGAGCTGGAGGGTGACCACCACATCATCACATTTACATACACTGAAGTGTCTACTCTAAGGCAACCAGTGATTCTCATGAGGGTTTTTTTGTTAGTTTTTTGTTGGTTTTTTTTTTTTTAAAGGAGCCTTTCATTTGTCTCAGCTTATCATAGGTTTTTGCTGAATCTCAGGTGTTGCCAATATTCCTGCTAATGTCTAAAGAAGAGGAGAAGTTTTGTGTGTAATAATAAAACAATGATTTTGTGCTGTTAATTGACTTGAGCACTGCTTTCTGTAAGTGCAACATATTCCCATAAAAGCTTCAGTCCTGTTTCTCAGCAGTGACTAATTCAGGTGGGACACCTGATTAGGTGAACAGCTAATTCCTTGGAACATTTGAAACTAACCTCAGTAAGCCCATGCACTTGTCTCTGGCACTGAAGTTCCCCAAGGTGTTCCAAAAGCACAGTTAGAAAACTAAACTTTCCATAAGGCTTGGTAAAAGTTCATCAGGCAGCTGCTAGTGATCTGTTTTTGAAAATCTTTCTTCCAGATAGCTAAAGTATAGTCACTCTCCCAAGAGTGATTATGCTGTAGATGAAACTTCTCTATTTTTTATCATAAATTCATTGTAAAGGAGATTATTTTAGTCTCGTACAACACCAGGTATATTGTCTGTGATTAAAATAGTCGGTGACAACAATAATAATGATTCAGCGGCATGAAGTCTGTTCTTACTAGAGAAAAGTCAGGGAAGTAGAGAAAAGAAAGCTGATAATATTTGGATTTGTTAAATCCACTCAGATTTACTGGATGCAAAAAATGCAGCCCTGTACTGTACTCAGCTAGCAAGTCAGAGGGAGACAGACTGTCAGATACAATCAGCTGCAGGGGAATCAGCCCAAACAACCTGACTTTTCTTTTTCTTTGCCTTTTCTCTAGCCTAAATTTTCAGAGTCGCTAATATCTGCCATCTTCCCCAAAAGTGAGCAAAGTTTAAATTAGTCATAGCTTTATTAACAATTAATTTAAGAGCAGAACTATATCATTAGTTCAGTCAAGTAATAAACATATAGCACTAGGAAAAATGTTTTATTTAACCTTAATTCCTTAGTGGATTTTATTTGTAAAAGTCATCCTCTATTGAACTTGATAGCCATCTCACAGAAGTGAGATGCCAGGGTGAGATGCAAATCATGTAGGAGTACAGAGTGTTTAAGGAAAATATTTGAACACGTAAGGAATCACTCTTTAGTTGCTAGTTTATATGGATAAGTGAATATTGTAGAGTTCACTGTTTTAAAAAATCTACCAAGCTAAAGGCATGGCTATGCCATTCCATGTACACTGAACCCTTTCACAGCCTTCGCCAATCTCTACTGTTCCCCTGAGTTTCACAAGTACTGTCTATACTGTGAAGTCTTTCACCAACAGGAGAAGCATGTCCACCTCCACAGTTTACAACTTGAGGGTAGTCAAACAGTGAGAAACAGAATTTTCCAGTTCTTAAGCCCCGTTAAGGCTCTGGTTCTGCAGTGCCTTCACCACATGGAGAATCACTGAATCCAGTGTGTTCTCTGTGAATATCAGCACATGCTCTGAAACCATTTTTAACAAGAGGAAAAGTTGCAGCAGAACTGGCAATGGTCCTATCACAACCTGTAAGCTACATAGCAGAGAAAAAAAATCTGTTTATTAAAACCCATTTTGCAACAATGTAATTAAACTAATTTCTTAGATTGAAGAAAACATATCTTCAAGCCTTTGAAGTTTTGAATTACTTGTCTTGGATGCCACATTGAGTTCATGATCATGCATTTCCTAGTAATAAATTATAAGAATATTTAAGTAAAAGTGTACCAACATTCTCTTTTTCCCTGACTCAAACTAAAGAAATGTCAAAGAGTTGGTGCAAATGGTCAGCATGAGACTGAGTCAATGACAGAGTTTTGGAGTGGTTCTGGTTTCACCCAGATTATTCAACTTTGCCTTCTAAGCCAAGTATGAAAGGACCTTACCTTATTTAACAGTAAATATGTGGATGTTACCAAACCAATCCAAAACAGGGTTCCATCCCCCATTTGTAATTAGAATGCATAGGTTAGTGTTAGAAGTCTGATTAAATAAAAATTTAATTATTTGCATCTACTGAATTGTAAGATTTATAGAGCTTTGTTCTTGTGTCCTACATTGCAATAATAGACAGATTAGAGCTGAAGACAGGAATTTTCCAATTAAGATAAGCAATTGGTAACCTTAAAGGATAGGTAAAACGATTGATCCTCTGCATCACCTCCTTACTGCAATAAAGAAAAGTGAACAGGAAGAGACAATTACTCTTTTCTGAACTACCAAAGAAACAGATTGTGCACAGCAGTTGCACTGGATGGCTCTGGCAACCACCTTCACTAGTGAGAAAAAATATATACCTTTCAGATTTTGGCAGGATACACCAGCCTTAGGGTACATTGTAAAGGCTAATCAGCCAGTCTGACAGGGAGCTGAGATGTTAAATCAGCTAAGAAGGATACTTATTAAGCATAATCTTAGTAATACATTTTCTTACTTCATCTATTTGTAATTTTATTCTATTATTTTTAATGTGCATTATTTCCTAGCTAACTCTAGGTTTTTATCCTTAAACCTTTTCAAAGGATTTAAGGATCTGACAAACTACAAAGCATGCCAGTTCTTTATCCCTGAAATCAGGCAGCTGAAATACTCTTTGTTGTGCCCCATATCTCAAGACCTTTATCCATGTTTTCCAAAAAATATCAGTGCTGAACTTCTAATTTTGCCTGGCTGAGTAAAGAGAGTTTTAAGGGCAAGTAAAAGAAACCTTACCAGTGGCCTGTGTATGGTAAATGTTTCCTCATTTTCACAAAGAATTTTGGAAACTGTCTAAACCTCAGGGTCCTTGTACCATCATAGAACACTGTATATGTTATAATTTTGGCAGTATGTAGCTACTTCCTGGAAAAACAAAGCATTTTGTGTTTAATTATCTATTGTTTACTGATTGCTTTGAACAACAGTTTTAAAAGCAATACTGAAATTACTGTAATAATGTGACAAAGTTGCTGCTGAGATTTTTTGTGATCAGCAGGCCCTAATAACTCCTCCATTATTAGCAGCAGCTGCAAGCACCAACACAAGCATTTTCCTTAGTAACAATAATCACTATAATGTACATTTAATATCTTCCCCTGATTGAAATTTGAAGTCTTGCTCATACATACGTTCTTATCACGAGCTCTTCCTTTCCTCACTAACCACAGTTAGGATCAGTGTAAGAACCTCTGCTGACATGGCCTGCATGAAATTATGTCCTTTAGTCTCCCTCCCACACCTGCATGCAGGACATTTATATCAGTGTGCTGGGGAATGGCACCAGGCAGCTCTTCATCCATTCATCTGTCTGAAGCTGCACCAATGTGACATCTCAGCCTCCTGCAACATATGTCTCTATGCCTTTTGCTTCTTTCTTTGATAATGCTGACAAAGTATCTTTCTTGGACATGCACTGGAATAAAAAATGAAAAAGACGAGAGAATGTGGCATTTGAATGTGCAGCATAGTTGGATATTTTTGTCCTTGTAGGGAAGGCAGAGAGCAGAGATGTGCTTGTCCTTGTTTTCCTGCAGATCTCAAGTGAAACTTAAGATGAAAAGCAAGAGTGAGAATGAGTAGCAGTATACAGGGGCCAGGACACTTCTGTCACCAGGTTCAAGTGTTATTCTTCTTCAATATCATAATTCCAGCCACACAAAAATAAATCACAGAACTTGTTTACATTAATTTGAGCAGCACATTTTTAATCGGTGTTTTTTAATCTTGATAAGCACTTTATTACAAAATACCCATGCTAGGTTTCATTTGCCATAGAAAATGTTTAAAGGAGATGCACAGAGAACTGGACTTACTAAGACCGAGTTCTCTCTCTTCTCTTCCATTAGCTCCCAACTAGCAGCTCTCTCTGGTTAGTGCCAAACAAAAAGGAAGAAGGGGTGACTTTAGAGACTCTCAAGTAGCTTTTGCTACTTAACTCCTTGGCAGAAAGTCACAGTACATATCAGCAGGAACACAGGCAGTAAGAGAAAAGGGAAGAAAGCATGCATCAGATGATTGGAGAGGCCCATCAAGGAGAGAAACGAAAGAGAAATAATTGCTAGGAAGTTTTCTTAGTGCATTTCCAACTTAGACACATGCATGGAGCTACCGAAGACAGAGATGACAACCAATAATAATGCTTTGTTAGAGAGGCAGGTCTAGGTCACGGCTTCGTTCATGCTGGTCACATCTGATTGACTGTGACAAACACTGCTGAGTAATTGCTCTAATCACTCCGGTAGGCATTGTACCTTGGCCCAACAAAAGGATGATGCAACAGCAGCTTCAGAAGCCTGCTGGCCCTTCAACCTGACATCTCTGACAGCAGTGCATTTGTTTTAATGGGAGGGTTATTTGGAGTTGCTGCTGTTCAACAGGGGGAAAGCCCAATGAGTATTCCTAAGTTGGCCAGAGATAAGGGCCTCATTAAAGTGCTCAGGAGTACTTATTTGCAGGTTGATTTGCTGTGATGATCAGTTGGTGGAAAGCTATAACAACAAGAAGCACAAAAACATGTCACAGAGCATTGGCTGCAGGTTTGTATTTCTCAAGAGCAGCAAACAATTAGGGCGGTGTGTCGTCAAAACTTTCACATCAACAAAGCAACACATTTGCTTTAAATGAGACAAAGTCAAATCTACTTAAAGGAAACCAGAACTGGAACATTCTTCTGTAGTGCAAGCCACTTCAGAACGCCAGACTGTTTGAAAAGAGTATAGGGTGAAAGACCCCATGAGGAATCTCTAGTTCCTTTCTGCAATTCTTGCTTTTTGCCTTCTTCATGTCATATAAGTCTCTGCTTATAGCAACAAAGTTTTGTGAAATCTGGTCTCCCTTCTAAAGCAGATGAAGCAGCCTGAGAAATCTTCATCTTCCTTGTTACAGGATGTCTTAAGAATGACTGCTGTGTAGAAAGAAGGAGTCTCTGTTTGCTTGACTATAAAGGAATGCTACATTTCTTAAGCACTTCAGCCACTCCGGTCTCCTAACCATTTTCTGCCTCTGAGAGCCGAGTGTGTTCAGGGCTCTCTGTTCAGAGCAAGTCTGATGCACTCATTGAGCAACCAAGATGAACTTGAGTATTTGGTTTGCTGGCTGCCACAAGAGCATGCAAACAGTATGCACTACATGATTTTATTGCCCACTCTCTCAGTATCAAAAGCAAACAGTGCTTGCTGAGATGCACTCCCAAGTATCTCATCTGTAAATACTAAGTGAATTGTCATTGAAATATACAGCATAGCCTTCTATTACGAGAGCTAAAATGTTTAACACATGGGTGAGTCCCCTCTGGGGGACTAACACTTGGCAGCACTGGCCTCCCTTAATAACATGTTGTTCTCCAATGGAATGACTACAATAGATAATACTAAGTGGATGTAAGTGAAAGGCATGCTGGTAAATACTTTGTTTATTTTTACTTCTGTGTGTGTGCACACATGCAGCAGTGTGTCTGTAGGGAGTTCAGGCTTCTTGACCTTCAGATAATAGGTGGAGCTGCAAATTCAGCAGCATAGTTGTTTGCACTGCCTTAAGCATTAATTGCCCTGTAACAGAGGAATTTCAGAACTGACCCTTAGGGCAAGTTTATAGTTCATATCACCTAGCTGCTGCCAGGCAGTGGGAGCTGTGATTCAGCTTTATATTTAAAATGCATTTTTGTCTTAATTATTTGCTGTTAACTTAGGTTGTCAGCATTTTGCAGGAGAGTGTGCATGTGGATATGTATGTGATGGTGTGTGTGTGTGAGAGAGAAAAAAGGCATACTTGGAGTGTAACTGAGCATCAGCCCATTTTACAAGGGTTGTGGCTTCCTCCGTAGTGACCAATGCACAGGAAAGCCATGGTGTGCTGGGGAAGGTAGCCACATTTGCCTTCTCTAAGAAGTTTTATCCAGGAAAGGTGAATTTGAACAGATTGGCCACCCTGACTAGAGCTATAAATGATGACTGCAAGTCTGGAGAATGACCTGCAGGATCGTTCTAGTAATATCACAGCAAAGGCAGCGCTTGAGTGTCACGTGTATAAAGGGGTGCAGTTTTAGCCCATGCTTTCTTCAAGGCTGACATAAATATCTTCATTAAATTAATCTTAAATTAAATTAAATTAAATTAAAGATTGATCACTCGAAATATAGCCTATTGAGGTAGTGAATTCTTAACATGGCTTGTCATTGGAGTTCTTGGGCCACTGAAGCCTCTCCTGAGCCATCTTTTGAAACATTGCTATCCTCATATCCAGCTCCACTTAATTTTTTTCAAGTGTTACATGAGGGAAGTTTTGGAATAATGGAAAATTACAAAAACTACATAGCTTCTGTCATTCTTTGGTGTAAAAGGTAATTTATTTGGACTTTTTGGTCCTATTTTTTTCCTTTTGTCATACCAGTATTAATAAGTGATTCTGTTTACTTCATTGAACATAGTCAGTTGTAGCCACAATTGGTGCCCACAGATGCAGCTCCAGTGACTTTGATTTGCAAAGCTGTGGATTTGGCCCATGTTCTCAGTGGACCAATTCCAGATACACATGAAAGTTAGAATCTAACCCAACAGGTATCCAGAATGGTTACAGTTTTAATTGTGGGAATTACTTGTGTAGGGACATTACACTGAAATTTGATTATAGCTGCTTCGACAAGTGTAACACTCTGTAGGAAAATCAATCCTGTTTCTGTAATGAAGAAAAACAAGTCATTTTCAAAAGGAAATATGATTATACATTCACAGCTTAGGTTGAAGAAACAGAAGGCAGCTTAATACAGTGCAGGCTTGCTCAGAGGGAATATCCACTCGCTGAGGCCAGCATAACAAGATTGGATTCCAGTTTAATGTGGTTGTGACTCAAATCCCTTTGGAGAGTTTGTTTGACAATCTGACAAAGTTATCTCAAGAAAAATAGGTTAAAAAACATAAACTTGACTTCAGTAACTGCATTTCCTCTTCAGCATGTAGAGTATTTTGCCTGGAGGCCCCTGCAGCCTGAAGCCCCATAGGTAATACCACTTTGTGCCTTTACATAAACCAAAATGTTTTAGCAGGCATTTTGCTCCCAGAAAACGTTTGCCATGTGATCTTAATACGGGGAAATAAGGTCTTTCTGATCTCTCTATATGAAAAAGAGAATATGAAGGAGATGAAGTGTAACTGTTGTTACTGCAAGGACATGGGCTCATTTCCAGTAATTTCTAACTACTGTTTTAGTTATATTTGAGTAGATGCCTAGTTCCCTCATGATGCATTTCAGCAATCCCAGTTTAATGTTGAATCCTCACACTTAGTGTCAAAGCAGAACGTGCTAAGTGGAAGTGAATGCACAGCACTGCTCTGCTTCCGCAGATGGGAAATGGAGGCCCAGAGAAATGTGCCACGTTGCCTTTGGGGCTAATTGCTTAGTCACTGGCAGAGTCAAGTCACTCCCACACTCTGTCTTCAGGCACAGTCACAGAGTAGCAATGGCAGTAATTGGAGCCTTCAAGATATTACAACCTCTAACTATTCATTACTGTCCTCAGTTGTCATTTACCATCTTTCAGCGGGTGGTTACCAGCTCACAGTTGAGCCACCAGAACAGATTATGTAAATCTTAAAGATTCAAAGCCTAATCAGACAGGTCCTCTCAAGTCACCTTCATCTCCTATGAGGAAAAGCTGAGGGAGTTGAGTTTGTTCTGCCTGGAGGAAAAAAGGTTCCAGGGAGACCTTTTCTGGACTTACAGTACATAAAGTGGGTCTATAAGAAAGGTGGAGACAGACCTTTCAGTAGGGCCTGTTCCAATAGGACAAGGACTAATGGTTTTAAATTAAAAGAGGGTCAATTTAGATTAGATATAAGGAAGAACTCTTTTATGATGTTGTTGGTGAACCCCTGGAACCATTTGCCTGGACAGATGGTGGATGCCCCATCTCTGGAAATATTGAAGGCCAAACTGGACAGAACTCTGAGCAGCCTGATCTAGTTGAAGATGCTGGTGGTTTTCGGAGGGAGGTTGGGCTATATCACTTTTAATGGATCCTTCTAACCCAAAATAGTCTATAATTCTACTGTCTTATCTCTGATTTAGGTTGAGCTGGATGAACTGAAGTAAGTGTGGCATGGGATATTTTTGGGAGCACAAAATAACATGACTGTCCTTTCTCCAGGGCATCAGCTGAGGAATACAGAGAACACAAGTTTCATGAGGTCTCTGAAAACAACCAAAGATGACCCTAGCACAATATTGCAGTGACCCAAGATGTTGATAAACAATCAGGACAGGTCACGGGACAGAGAGAGAAGATACATACTCAGCTGAACAACTTTCACTCTGAATTCCTGCTGGCTCACTCAGATCATGAGCTGGAACCCTTCCAAAGAGCATTCTGAACTTCAGCATTGTCTTGCTGAAGCTGTGATCAATCTTGCCCAAATTTATTCAGATCCAGGAAAGAACTGCTACCTCTCAGAGAGTTTAAGCCCCTTTCTCCTCAGTGCTCAGTAAATATCACTGGTTGGGTGGGCACCTTCCTGAGAAATATCTACGAGGTGATGTTGGGGAACATTTCCTTTCAGAAGCTCTCCTCATATTCTGGATCTCCTTATATTTTAAGTATAACCTTCTGTTGTGGTTATAACTCTTCTCAGAGACACAGAGGCCTCAGGAAATAGGAACCTGCCATTTCCTGGCCTTACTGCACTCCATTTAATCAGCAATGAGAGAAGGTTTGGCAAAATAATTAGTTCTGTCCTCTGTTCTCTGCTCATGGAGCCCAGCATGAAACACCATATTCTGGGCATCACATCTGCCCTCCTCCATCACCAGGTCGTAGCAGGAAATGTGCATTTCCAGGGACAGAGCCAACAACAGATCCATCCTGGAACTGTGATGCCCTGACGTGTTGTGACATTAAAACAGTGCCTTGCCTGTGACGTGGTTACTTTCTCCTGTGGCAGTAACAATCTCATGAGCAGAAGCTAACTTTCCTACCACAGTGCAACAAGCCATCATCCCAAACTACACCTGAGAGATGAGAACGAATGGCATATGGGATACGCTGCACCCTGGGCTATCTCAGGGCACCAGCTGACATAAGCACTATCTGATGTGCTGTGAATAATTCAGCAGGAGTGCATGCCTGTCTGCACCAAATTTGTATGGCCAGGTGATCCAGTAATGCATAAATCCAATCTTAGGGATCATCTGACCACAGCCTAAATGTTCAATGCTTGGCTGTATCATTAATCTCACTGTGTGATTTTAGACAAGTCATTTTCCCTTCCCTGAAAATCACTTTCCCACAGCTGGAAAATGGGACATAAGGGGTTCCTGTAAACTCATATCTCTTGGGGGCTTACTGCCCCACTGCAGGATGTAAGTAAATTCTGCTTGGTTAGAACGAGTGTTTGCAAAGAAACAGTAATAGAAAATTTTTTTTTAAATTATGAGAGAATGGAGAACAGTTGTGTTTTAAAGGTTGGTTGAAGGCTGTCTCCGAAGATAATGGGCTTTATTTTTTTTTCAGGAAACAGCTCTTAGAGAAACAAATTGCTTACTGTCCATCCAGTAGACACAATTAGTCCAGAGGAGCCCTTTCTGAGGGCTGTACTCTGGAGCACAGAAATCAACCTCAGCATTGGCAAATTCAAACATTGAAATAATCTTTCTGCTTCTGTAATTAATTACATTAAACTGAAATAATATTTGCAGTTTTACCCATCTGTTCCTTTTTGTGTTTTCAAATGGGTTCCTTTCTTTATTACTGGACTGAAATCTTTCTGTGAAGAGTATTAGGGTATTTCACATAATGTTAACCTGTGAACGATTATAAAGTTTAAAAAATAGATGTGTGGGAATTATGATGAAATTCACCTTTGTTCAGTCAAATTATTTATTTTTAAAATGTTTAAAAACTGAGAGAAAATAGCATAATATGTATCAGAAGTCATTCTAAACCATACTTACTAGTTGTTTCAAAATTGCATCTTTTAACCTTTCAAAATAAGTTATGCTACAGTAGTTGTGATGTTGAAGAAAGTATTGCATTTACTCAGACTATTTTTCTCTCACTACCAATGTCTGCCACATGCTGCCACTGTTACTATAGCCCTTAGTGATTAATGGGTTTGCCCATGTTTTGGAATAAAAGCAGTTTCAACATTATGGGCTAGATTCAGCCCTGTACTGGAACACCTCAAATCTGTCTAAAGCCTGTTTTAAGCTCGTATATCCTTTTCGTTTGTTCTCTTTTTTAAAAAATTTATATCCCTGTTGCACAAAATGGAGACTGACTGTAAGTGAATTAGTCCCCATTTTAACAAAGCTGTTAAAGTTTAAGTTAATGTTTAAGTATGTGAGTAATCAATAAGCTCAACTCCAGGGACATGAAATAAGTATGTGAATACAAGGCTCACTGAATACATGCCTTAGCATGGATGAGGAATGGGAAGTCTTCTTCATAAAGCTGATCCCAGAGCTGCTGAACAGTGGGGAACTGCAAATTAAAGCAGCCACCCGTGTACTGAACGATCTTCTCTCTAACACAACCTCCTGAGTTTAGTTGTCATGCTTTGCCCATCACCATAGTACTTGAGCACATTTGGAAAGTTAAGACAACCATTTTACACTAGATTCTAAAATTACAAATGTTTACACTTAGTTTTTAACTGTGGAAATTTACTTACATTACTTTTGGGCACAGAGGGAGCACATATTGCCTTACACACCCACCCAAAAGCTGATGATTTCAAAAAACCCCAGGACTAGAGAATATGAAGGAAATGAATTGTTCAAATCAAGGTTAAATTTATAATGCGCTTTGATCTTCTACTAAAAAGTAACAAATTAAGAACATTATCTTATGCCTACCACAGATTTAAAAATATTAAAAATGGAGAAACTCCTTTTACTCATAAAGATCTAACATCTTTTACTATTGTGCAGGATTATTTCTTAATTAATATCACATTTACTAGCATTTTATCCAGCAAAGGTTTAAATGTCTCAAAGAAGATATTTTACAGTTTATATCATTCTGTCAGTGCTGAGATAATGGTGTTACTTGTGCTGCATAAAAACCACTAAATAAGTATTAAAAGAAAGTTAAAAGGTTCTTGCCATTTCCAATGAGAATCAGTCTGCCACGTGTTCATCCATGTGTCTGAATTTGAGCTGGTATTGCAGATTGTGAATTTTAGTAAGTCTTTCAGGTAAAATGGAGGGAAAGTCTCTGTCAAAGTACTAAATTTGAAAAAAATATCACCACCACACAAAACCCCCTTTTATTTCTGAATTATATTTAGGGCAGATATTTTTAGATAACAAACCAGTGGTCAGTCAAAACCCCTTCTGTGAAAGCTGTATGTGCCAAAGTTTGGGGGTTTTTATTTAAAATGAAATTTTGAATCTTTATTCTTCTGTTTGTTTTTTCCCCCTATACTTGTTTGCTTTAAAAATAATGGGTGAAATCCGGCACAGCTTAAGCCTCTGGGAGATCTGCCAAGATATCAGTCATCTAGTGCAGCTTTCACACCATGATGTAAGCATTGTGTATGTTGAATTTTAAATAAAAACATCCTCTTTCCAAATGCTTTTTAAACACTAAAATTAAACAAAATGAAAATAATCAAAACAGTCGAAGATAAAAACCCTTCCTCCCCTAAACACCGATTTGCTCCTGACTCTTCCGATTATAATTTAAACATTTCTTTGGCTCTTACAGGCAAGCAGGCAGGCAAGACAGGACCTGAACAGTGAACATAAAATCCCCGCTTTCTTCCTGCCTCCTTTTGAAAAATGTCTATCAGACAGTCTTTATATGCATAAAAATATATTTTTAAAAGCAAACAAATCTATTATTTTTACGGGTCATGATTAAGACTTCAATTAGTTGGCTTACTCAGTTAATTCAACTTTTAGCTAACGTTTCATTTTTGAGCAAGAGATATTGACTGAAGTTCCTAACAAGCAGTTCCACTCTATTCTTTGAAATAGAGGTCTTTCACTGTTCTTAAATCATATTTCTTTCTATTTTCAGAGGATTTTAGTGTTTGCCTATGCAAATAGATTATAGACACTGTTGATCTAGATGACACCTACATGCAAGCAGCAAATGATGCTCCCCTTTCCATCAGCTGGCAAGGCATTTCAAGAGCATTAAGGCAAGGCAAATTTAAGTCGTGACATTGCAATAGGAATTCATGTGAAGCACAAAATGCTCAATAAATGATAAAGATATCTCTTGAGAAGCAGCTGAAAGCCATCTGTACTCAGGAATTTCTATAGCATAAGAAAAGCAGAATGAGATAAATTTATTGTTGTTATTTTTATTGATTAAACTTCATGTTAAATTTGAAGTAAGTGTACTCAATGGCAGTGTAGTCTCTGGAACCTACTGCCTAATCCAACTAACTTGAGGAAAAACTCACAGTTATACAGATAATGTGTATTCAGAAGCTGTCAGCTGTGTCACCCACAGTGATACATCATAGGAAAATTTGGGAGCAGTAGGATTCTTTATGTTGAAAGAGGCTTGCAATGTTGCATGACAGGACATGCAAAATACTCTTCTATTAAATAAAATTAGTAATATGTGAGAGCTAGTGAAGGAATAGCTGACAAATGGGCTATAAATCTTTCTCCATCTGCTACATGCAAGGGTTTAAGAACACGGATTCATGTCAGAACACAGATAGGTATTGTATTATCATGTTTTTGTAGAAAATGTCTTGCAGATGAAAGGAATACTGCAAAACACAGCATTACCTCCACACAGGTATATGAGATGGATTTCAGAAAAATTGATCACCCCTTTTTTAGGAGACTTACCTAAGTCTGACAATTTCCTTTTTTTTTAATTCTATAAATATGTGGCCCTTTGCCCCTTAGTTAGGCAATTTGTGTTTCTTTCCATGAGCTAAGCTAGATCAGACCCATGCCAAGCCTCATGTCTTCTGTTAAAACACTATGGCCTACCTAGGCCTGACTGTGTCCCTGTCATTAGAGGCACAAAAGCCTCACTTACAGACAGACAAGTAATGCTGGGGCAATCTGGTTCCACCTGACCTTTCCCTTGGAGCACATGAAGGACGTCTCCTATTTTGCTCCAAAGAGAGAGGCTCCGGCCTTGGGGATTAATTCTGATTCCTCCTTATTTGCTCCTTATTTTCACTAATAGAGTTCAAAAGTGGCTTCTCTGCAAATACAGGATTTTTTTCCACTGTAAAAGGTATGTATTACTTATTATTCCAACGTCACACTGCTTTACAATGTTCATCACAGACATGTAGTGTAGTCTCAGTTTTGTTGTCCTCTTGTGAGTGACCCAAGGGGAAAGGCAGGCAACTCTCTTGTATTTTGGCCCTTACCTCTTCAGTGATGGCAGTTCTGAGGATTGGTTCACGCTTTGAGGAAGCAGAATATTATTCCTCTATCAGAAGTTGAATGTACACTTCTTTCGATCTGAAAAAGGTAATTTATAGTAACTGATTCTCTAAAGGCTGTATGATCTGTACAAGGCTCTTCTGAATTGGTTTTGTCCCTGTTTTGAGCTGTGAATTATGCTTTTCTGACTATTCAGTAGTTTTGTCTTCATATTCTAATATATCATTCTTTCCTCTCAGAACTGATGGGGAGGATGGAAAGCCTTTCCACAGGCCCGTGGGTTTTCCTGTATGGAAGGAAATCTGCAGATCCAGCAATGAGCTTTGTGGTTCAGTTTAGGTTGGTGGGCTGCAGGCTTGCCAAGCCAAAATTCAGACTTACAGAAAGCATTTTTTATGTTTTCTCACATCTCCTTATCTCTTCCCTGCTCCACAGAACATTTTGTTGTTACTTTAGAGCATCAGCCTCTAATGTCTATATGCAATGCTTCCTGTACACTGTTTCATTTCTCAGACCATAAGTCGTCTAAGTTAAGGATGAGTCCTTTGCAGACTTAGTCCAATGAGTAAAGGACCTGAATTTCATGCAGGCCAGCTGTATGACAGAATATGACATTAATATTACCTACTATTTCAGGTGCCTAGTCCAAATTTATCGTGTTTAATTGAACAGTGATAAATTATAGCAGATCCCCTTTTCTTTCCCAAGCATACATCAATCCTCCCTCAAATAATATTATATTTATGGAGATTTTAGGTATTCACCTACAGCCACCATAGAGCAAGATATAAATGGGGACAACTCCTAGAGGAAAGACAAACTGATAGATTGTTAGACAGACTGAATCAGTTTGCAGAGTTGACAATTATATTCATTAACTCAATCAGCCTTCCGTTAATAGTGTGGGTTTGATTGCCGTCTTGCCTACAGGTAAATCTCCATCAAAATTACAACCATCAGTTAGTCCCCATTTTTAGAAACTATATGCGCTGAGAGGAGAAAGAAAAAAAATAGAAAAAGCTGTTGCCGTATCCTTTTCTTCCAGCAGCAAAGAGCTGCTCCAAAAGCAGCGGGAGGTGCGGAGCCACAGTGACCTCAGCCGGCGCTGCAGGGACCGTGCGAGGACCGCATCCACAGCTCTGCCGTGCCGTGCTTCCCGCGGGAGGATGCCCAGCTTTTTCCCGCCCTCTGCTGCTGCTCTTGCCCCTGATAAAGATCCAGGTGCCGCATCTGAGATCTCAGACTGGGCTGACAACTTTCCCAGCTCACCATCCGCAGACCCTCTGAGAAACAGGGCTCGGCACGGCCGCACCTCCAATGTCGCTGAGTGAGGATGGACAGCAGCAGCTGGGCAGATGTTGGCTGGTACCGCTGAGAACAGTTTATTATGGGTAAAATTGGATATCACTATTTTTTGCAGGCACTTGTAGCAGATTTTTTGAAACCCCCAACATACAGTAATAAACAGCATATATCTTATGTAATGTCAGCCTCAAATTTAAGGGCTGTGGAGACATGAAATAAATAATTCTCAGTAAAATTTTCTACAAAGTAAATAAAATTCATAAAAATTTTTATGTTTTACAAAATTATATATCTCATATTCTTATATTGTGAATTCTCATGTCACAGTCCATAATTTTTCAGTACATCTTCATTAAAAAAAATGCTATTAAGAGCACTAACATACACATCCCAAGGTGAAAGGTGATCATTTCTGTCCGAGGGCTCATTTTCATATTTCTGTGCACATTTTGTGCTAATTTTTGAACAGAAATCATTATGTTTGCAAATAACAGAATCATTGTTTTCACCTAAAAGCATCTTTTAGATTCTCTCGTGAAGTTTCCATAATTTAAAAATACATCATGTTATTGAAGCCATATAAATGTGAATGAGTCTTAGTTTTGTGTATAACAGGGACCTACTTTTGATACTGATAAGGAATAAAACAAACATATTTGATTTCTCAGTACAGCAAATAAATTGTGTGTAGACCCAGAATCTACAGATTGTACACTCAGCTAAAACAAATGCATTTTGTTCTATTTACTTTTGTGAGGTAATGTAGATTTCCACTAACCAAGAATCAAGCCTCCTGTGTGCTCAGGGAGTAACGTCTCTGTAGTCAACAATCCTCATAAAACCTCATAAAGCCATCTTTTCCTGGCCCAGGTTCACATGCTGTGCAACAGAAAGCCTGTTGTTAGGAGCTGAAGTAGGTCAGAGCACCATGCTATGCTGTAAGAAAAGGTCACTCAGAGGGCTGAAGACTGAGGGCAGTTCAGGTTAAAAAGTGGGAAGAGCAATCTGGGAATGGGGCACAGCCAGTGTTCACAGTGAAATAGTTCACATCAACTCTGTGACAAAGCTTCCAGGGAGCCACAGTTTCACCCTGAAGCTGCTTTTCATTGCAGAAAAAATTTGAGAAGTGATTCTGTGTCCCATATTCAGAAGAAATTCTCCTAGAACTTACACTGCTCTAGAGAGATATGACTTTTTTTTGTCTGATATGGTGTTTCTGGGCCCTTTAGATCTGACTACTTTTAGATCTGACTACTTTTGTCCAGAAGCTTTAAACCTGAACTGCATTTATTTTACACAACCACAAGTAGTGCATGCTTCCTTTCCCCCTTTTGAAGTTAGGAAGTTACATGCCCTTGGCTTGTTATTTTGGTTTTTTCTACTTGCATCATCTGGAGAACTGGAAATGATCCAGAGGTTGTCCATCTGTCAGAAAAATGTAATTTTTTAGTCAAATTCTGCACTACTATCAGGAGAATAGACATTTCCTTTCTAGCTGCAGCCTGAGTCAGTTTTCTTCTGTGTGCTCTAATGTGCTTCTGACCAGCCAAGGTTTTTTTTGTTGTTTTTTTTGGCAGGGTGGATGTTGGCTTATTGGTTATGAGAGCCTGTACAATCACTGCAGTGGAAATAAAAAGCCCTGACACTAGAGCAGTAGAAATAACAATGTTGGTTTCTCCCCACTAAGTGGAAATAACATGCTTTGTTCCACCAATTTGAGGTACAGAATACCTGACGTGAGAGGGTGTATAATATTTTGCATTTTTTCTGGGAAAATGTCTCAGCCACACTGCATTGTGCCAGAGCAAAAGAGCACCAAAAATGGCCAGGTACAAGGTCAGTGATAACAGGACAGATTCTCAGGACTGAGATAAATTGGAAGCATGAGCATTGATACAATGACTTGTATCAGCTGACAATATGTCCCAAAACATTTATTTCACTGACTAGCTGAAAGTCAGTTCTTGAGTATTGGGCCCTAATACCCCTGAGTGAAAGTCTTTTAAAAGATTGTCTCTAAACTCAAAAAAATAAATATATAATGAGTGATAGACACTTTCAATAACTGATCAGATATAACTGACAGGAAGAAATGGTGAGCCTGGTTGAATAAATCATGCAGCTTGCTGAACTCGATAGCATCATATATTTTTAAGGTAAGCCCTCATGGATTTTGAATAAAATGGGAATCACTTAGAAAAAGGCATGCTTTTCCTATTCCTTATCTCACCATATTAAGGCAACAAAAAGCCAGTAAGCTGCTAGATTTACCTATTTCTTTCACTGTCTCCTTTGCAATTCTTCATGGTTAAAGACTAATAAGGAACAAAATCTTTCTATGACCCACTTGTAACATAATTTTTAGTACATTATCTTAAAGGACTTAAAAATATATGAAGTTCAAAAGTATTCTGAAGTTTTAGAGGGACCCTAGGTGTGTTAAAATTAATGCAAAAAAGAGGAAATACAAATATCTACTTTGGTGAACAGCAAATCAGGACTGACCTACTGTAGGAGAGGCTGAACAGGAAGAGAGTATTTTTAAAATACATGAATCAGTAGCATTTCCATGAGGAAATTTTAAAACATAATTCCTAAAAAGAATAAGAAAATATAAATGCTTCTTAAGGTTTTTCAATTCTCCTTTCTCCACAAATTTTTATATATTTTTATATAGTCTCATTTAGGGTAACTCCTACAAAGCTGTTGTCCAAGACTTCTTAAACCTTGCTTCACTTTTGTTGGCAATTTAAAATGAAAGCATCACTTGGAATAACTGAATATCCACTGGGGTCAGCAGTACCTTCATTCAGAGGCTGAGGCTTTGTGAGCACAGATGTGTCTGTACAATGGAGGGAGACCAGCCTGGTCACCTGTCTGCCTCTCTCTCACATGACACCGAGTATGAGCAGGGCACTGGACAGTGCTGGTGGAGCCAAGGGGGCACCTTTGAATCATCCCAGTCAGTGGGCTGCTCACCTGTTAATGGCGTGGCAACAGCAGATTTAAAAATCAATTGTCTTTACATAACACTCTCCATTTGTCAGCTCACAAGACAGACATTTCCACTTTTCTGTGTTGGTTAAGTTGGAGCATAAATAACTGACTTTCCAAAGATTATCGATAGCTTCTGTATTAATTAAATAACAGAAGGAGACCTAGGCAGGCAGAAGTGTTCTGGGGACTGTGGCGTTAGCCCAGCATGAGAAAGACTCATGCTCTTACGGTATGTTTTCCTGGGTAGCCTTGAGCAGACCACTTACTTACCCCTGTTGTGTCCTGTTTGGCCAAACTGGACAGCTAACCCTTCCTTGTTTCATGAGAGGGTTTGATGTGAGACTAAATATATCAAAGATAAGAACACACAGTCTATGTAATGGGTGATGTACATGTCTTATAGTACAATTACAGTTATGAGATTTTTTTGAACTTGGCTCTGGTCACCTTACATCTTCCCTTGAAATAAACTGGGGGTTTTGCCCGAGTGTAATTCTTTGTAGTCTTCACAAAAATCTGATCAGAGCAGTTGTTTGAAATTTTTCCCAGACTGGCCTGAAGTAAAAGAGAGATGTTATGAGTGGAAGATGAAGCTATACACTGACGCTTTTCTGTTACTGCTCCTGGATCAGATTCTCAGCTGATAGAGCTACAGGGTAATTGGGTTACAATTAATGTAAATCTCCTGATTGATACCACCTAAGAATCCCATCTTCTAAAATCAGACTTTTTTCATAGGACTGTGATACCAATAATGTGTTTTCTGTCTGTTTGTTAAAAGATGTAATGAGAAAATAGAACGAGCTTTAACAGTGAACTTCTAGGCTTTTCTAAATTTCAGTTTACTCTTAGTGTAATATCTTTTTTTATGTCACAACTAGACTGCAGATAGAAAAGCTGACTGTGTCGAGGGAATTTGGTGTTTTACATTTAGAAGGAACATTTAATGAATTATGCTGCCCCCAGATAACCCCTATTTCATTTGTATATAACGCTCAGGGCTAAGGATTGTCTTCCTGATCCTTCTCAGATGTTAGGCAATACAATTCAAGAGCGGTAAAATTACTGTTCACATCCTTACTTCAATTCTGCAAGTGCTGAGTGCCTTAGCTCCCACTGAGGACATAAAATTGTGTAAATACAATCATAATCTTAAATTTATCAAAGTCACAAAGTTCAGAGCGAAATCAAATAGTTAACTTTTTTCTTTGTGTGGTTAGAGTGCAAAACATATTACATAAACTTGACCTTTTAGTAGTATACTATTTTGTTCTTTTTATATTAGTATCTAATTGTTAGATTTATTTTTTTCTTTATGAAAAGTACTCTAAAACATTAAATTGCTTATAAATATTCTGCTCCCTTAATCTCTGGAGGTATTACTGACTCAGCTCCCACTAACTGGACTTGTCAGTTTGCAACACCTTCTTCAGGAGGGGAATTTAAGTATTTCAGTTAATTTAAGGTATTTAAGTTGATGTCAGAAAAAAACTAAGAGGAATACATCAAATAGTATATTGGTAAATGAAATAGTACTGGTCTTAGGAAGAAACTATTTTATTACTAACAGCCTTTCAGTAAAAAACCTGAAAAACTAATCAGACATCAGGCTTCAGGGTAGAAGTTTGTTGTCTGTCAGGGTCAGCAAAAAGATTTCTCCCCCTTCCCCTCTGTCAAGACAGTGGTATAATTGGCTTTATGGAAAGCAGCACCTCTCCCTATGGCACGAGGCAATTGCCAGCAGCCTCTGGAAGTTGTGCCTTACCCCCAGCATGCCTATGTGCTTCACATCCTACGTCTCCATTTCATGTTTGCTTTCATGGTGTTTGTTTTTAAAATATGCTAATTATTTGCAGCTAATTATTTGTTTATTATTATAAACACATAAGCGCATTTGCACCTATATGAGGGATCAGGGCAGGTGAAAAGTTTCTGCCTCTCCTCTGTGGGGTTGAGCGGATGGGTGAAAGCCTGCATGGCGTAGGTGTGGCTGCAGAGACCAAGAACTGCCCTTGCAAGCCCTCCAAGTGACTGGGTGAAGGTCACCGTTGTGACCCTCACAACAACCATAAAGTTTAACTACTGCAAGCAGTGTCCAGCTGCAGTTACACATCTCTGTAAAATTAAGCTGTGGAAAATGAGCTAAAGCCAGTCTGAAAATAGCTTACATTTTTAAATACAAAATGCAACTGTCTCCTGTAACACGTCTGAAGTGTTTCCCAAGGATTGCATTTGCTCTCCGGTTTCTACTCCACCCAGAGGTACACATAGAGCAGCAGTCTATGGAACAATGATGTGTTCAAACACTGTCAGCCTGAGCCTTGGACAGGAAAAATTGTGTCTTCAGTGGATACAGTATATATCACTGGCTACAGTGGAACTGAGCTCAGTTAATTACCTGAGAACCCGCCCTGTGTTTCCTCAAAGAGCTCTAAGTACTTGTTCCCTTCTGGTTTAGCGTGGTTTTGTTATCAGATGAATGAAAAAAGGAAGGATCAGTGGCTGCAGAAGGCTTATCCCAAGCGCTCTCATTTCAACTGGTGACAAAACTCCCCTTGTAAAGAGTGGAAGTCAATTTGGGCCCAGAATGGTGTGTTTTCATGTGATTTTGTATGAATCACTAGGCATTTTCTGTTGATATGGTAGCTTCAAGAGGGAAACTCAAGTCCAAGTATTGAAATAGGAAAGGTATGGTTTTGAGTGGCATTGATGATTTTCTTCTACCTGTTTTCCACTTGCATTCCCACTTTGGTAGAACCACCAAATAAGAGCCATTTCACCAGCAGCACTTGTTGCTCCAAGGCAGAGAGCATAGGACAGAATCAACACATGCTCCATTGCCCATACAGAATTCAGATGTTATAAAGTGCAGCAGAAGCAAGACAAGCTGTGAAATAGAAATAGACAAAACATTCTGCAAATCCAAGGACTTCTTCATCTACTTGCTTCTCAAACAAGCAGCGACCTGATATGTTGGAACCAAGCTTTTAGCATCAGTGTTAGAGGAGGATGAAAAATAACTCTGCTGAGCAGGGCTGGGTGCCTCCATTACAGAAAAGTAATTGTACATGGCAAATAACAAACACCTGCTCTTCAGTGTGAGCAATGCTGCATGGAAGAGCTGCAGGTCTCCAAGTTTCTCCTCTTTATTATCAATATTAACCCAGCTGCCTTTCATGGTATCCATAAAACCATTTGTAAAAGGACATGGTCTATTTTTGTCATAAGGAAACCTGTCGCAAAAGATCTGCCTGAAATTCCTAAACTCTTCCCCCTTGACTAGACCCTGCCAAGTGCAGATGAAACTTTGTCAGCAAAATTTCAGTGCTGGTGGGGTTGCTACAGCAGACCACCTTAATATTTGTTGCATGGTGTATTGTTAGATTCAACTTTGTGAACTGCTCCTGCTACTATGTTCATTTACACATAGTCAAAGATTGGATACAGAAGAGAAAGATGTGTTAAAGCCAGAATACCACAGAATATCCTGAGCTGGAAAAAACAGAAGGATCATCGAGTCCAGCTCTTAAATGATTTGGCCATACAGAGATAGAACCCACAACCTTGGCATTATCAGCACCATGATCCAACCGAGCTAAATCAAGTGGCATATATTCCAATTTTTTCTGTGTATAGCCCATTTATCCCAAAATTGGTCATTTTGCCAATGACCAGAAGATAAGCTTATTTTGCAAGCGTGAAGTGGTATTCACAATATTTTTAATGAACATTCACCCGTAGATATTTCTGATGGGTAGTAAAGATTGGTCATTTATTGCCCAGACTAAGATGCTAAGGCTATAAGCCAAAACTGCAATAGCTTGACACTTAACTGTGTTTTCTGCATACCTTTAAGATACCTGGATTCCTTAAAAAATGTAAAGTAATTAAAGATATTCTGTTAGCTCTCTGCTGAGTGTTCAAGCAACTATTACACACTGACAACTGATCTCCAAGTTGCATAGACTGTCTCTAAGATTGTGTCTCAGCCTTTTTGCTCTCTTTATTTAAATGCTGCATCTGTAGAAAGCTGATGCAGCCCAGTCCCAAGGCTGGGATATGTATTAAGAGTCATAGAACACACTAAAATCTCAAGAAAAATTGATTTGCAGTGCATGCAGTAAACATGTTAAGGAAATGCTCAGCAGGATCTGAATAGGTTTTGTCATCCAAGTTAGAGATAATGATAGCTGGTGCATTGTAGCTGCATTTCCTTACTCAGGCAAAGTTCTGCTCTGTTTTAATGTCATCCAGTATACAAAGACTGCCAAATTCTAGTGAAATAACTAAATAACATGGTGTTGCTCTGCCCCAAAAGAAACAGGCTTACTGTGTCTTTGAATAACTGAAATTTGAAATTATGTTTTGATGTGCCCAAATTAGTGCAAGACCATAATCTGAAAACATACAAGCCACCAGCTATTATGCCATGACCTACTGTGTAGAGCCTTTTAATAATTAAATACATGATATTTTATTCTGCTACATTCACAAAGAGTTGCTTTTAAAACTTTCATGTCATTATGGCACCTGCACCATGCTTCTGAGAGAAGTTCTCTTCCCTTAGAAAACCAAAGCCTGGTTCAGCTCTTCAGCCTCCATCAACAGCAGCTCAGCTCATAAACACAAATCGGTCTTCATGGCTAATTTCAATGAACACAGCAGGCTTTGAAAGAGGATGGTGGAAGGATGGCCATGAGCTCCTTTGCATCTCCACTGGAATAAGGGCTGTAATCTTCAGCAAAAGGACAAAGCAGACACCCAGGGACAGTGACCCCTTAAACTACCTCAGCAAGCTCTGGCTGGGGCCATCTGAGCACACCCTGAGGGCTCACCACTCTCCCTGTGAAGAATGAGTGCAGACAGCTTCTGTACCCTCAGTTTTCATCTTACCTTACCCCATGCTGATTTCCCCACACAAACAGCCTTTGGCTGCCCTTTAGAGTCTGCTTGCTCCACAGATATTTGTTACTTAACTTTAAAACTGTGAGGAGGAAGAATTGGCATCAAAGATGCCTCTGTTATTTAGAGACTGCTTTTGGACCCTCACCATATTACAAAGCTAAACAGAAAATCTTGCTGACATCTGGGAACCAAAATTTTTTGGGTCAAGCTGATTTGTGTTCACTGCAACCTACTTATGATATATTTAATTAGTCCATACTTCAGGGCTGCTGTCAATCAATTTCCTTTGTCAATTGGCCACAGATGGAGCTATGTTGCTGGGGGAGGTAGTGGATATTCCTGACACTATTGAGGAATATCAGCATGTCTTTTTCACACACTCACACTTAAACCTGTCACCAAATTCAGTAGTAACAAGCTAATGGTTTGGTAACAACACATTACAAGACAGACTTTTACTGCAGGAAATTACCTGGGAATATCCTTCCTCCTCTGGAGGCTGAGGCATGGCCCACTGTCCCATATCTTTCTGGGAAGATCTGGAAACAGCACCTAAGAAATTGCTACTTCACACAAAATATTGCCAATGCCTTTTATTTCATCTCTTCTTTACCTGTAACAACATTTTTGAGGTTTAGAATCATTATGACAATTGCAAGGTTTCTTACTCAGAGGTCTTAAAGAGTGTTTCATAAATCTGGGTTAGTCTGTTTTAGAGGACTGTCTACAGATTCCATGATGCAGTTGGTTGCTTTACATTCCTCCTTTCCTAAATGAACAAGACCTCAAAGACAAATCTGGGAGGTACTTCATCTCTCTCAAAATAAAAGGAGCTTAATTTATAGGTTTAGAGTGAGTCAGGTAAACAATGCATGTAATCTTATTTCCAATGGCAAATGGACAGTTGATGTTTTTATTCACCCAGTCTTTTCCACTAAAAGATCTCAAAGAAGCAGACTGCATTATAAATGGTAGAGAAAAATGATAATCCCAATGCTGTCTCCTGCTTCCAAATGATGATGTGTAAGGCACATACATAACTTCTTGGCAAGGATCCATTTGTCAAAATAAAAGAAGCCAACTGCATAAAGGAAAGAGATGATAGATCTTGACAAACTTGTAGATGCTAGCAAAAATGTAAACAAGAAGTTGCTGTGACTGATGTATTAATGTACCACTGCCAGAGTACTAGCTTCAAAAATTAACAACTGTTGATGCTTTTGTGCCTAGTCAAAAGAGCAAGTGTCATGATTTCTGCTATGTTTGACATTTTCTATAGTTTCTACTCAATTTTAATCTCTGCGTAATACTCAATGCTCAGCTTTCTACAAGAAAGACAGAATAAGTAAGATTCCCACAAATGGGATAATACGTTTGAAGACAGCTGACCTTAGAAAAGAGATAGCAGAGATGAAAATTTCTTGACATTTTTATGAACTCATCATTTTTGCCATTTAATATATAAAAAGAAAAACCTATTTCCACTGATTGATTACTTTAATGAATAAATGTACTCAATGATTTGGTGGCTTGAGTGGATTAAATTTCCCTTGCTGGCAGGAACTGGCCTTAAATGAAAGTGTTTTGAGGGTTTATTCCTTTTTCCCACACCAAAAAAAAAAAAAAAAAAAAAAAAGAAGATAGAAAATTAGTCTGAATTTCAAACCACTTGATCTCTGTGTATATTTTATAAACCACCATCTGAACTTCTGTGAGCTCCCGAGAAGCAAAACTCAATTACAGTCCCCCAGATTATAGACTCAAATAATTCTAAACTAGGTATTTCAAAATGTCACTGATGTGTTGAACAACACCCAGCAGCTTATAACCATAACCTTCCTTCTTTGCATTCACTTCCTTGCTGTTATCAGTTCAAATACTCATCATCATATAATCCTCACTCCTCACATCCAAAAAATGCAGTCCAAAACAGCAGTAAATAAACACTCAATATAAAAAAAAATGTGTGTCTCACCATATATAGTTTTGACAAGTTTTGGATGGAGAGTAGAGGCAAGACCAAAGATCACTGCAGGGTGCAACAGGGAGAAGGAGACATCAGCACAAAAATCAAAACTTTAAAAAGAAGACCAAACCAAAACCACCCTAGCACCTAGGAAAAGGAGGAATTGTGTAATTTTGAAGAGGCACTGGACAACAAGATAATCTTCTATTGGTGACCCTGTTTTCTTCTGGTAGATCAAACTCATAGGTTATGGTCAATATAACCTGAAATTCTTAAACTCATAAGGTTTTTGTGTAACTCATTCCTGTAATGCTGGGTAAAGTGCCATGAATCTCAGTAGCAGAGCTTCCTCCGACATCTCCATACTAATACAGATTTCCCTTTAGGTGATGTATGTGCTAATTTCAAACTAACACACTTGCCAAAAGCCAAATGTAAATTTCCTCTCGCAAAGGCAGCCTCCAGACAGAGTTGGTGTTGGCCTGGGTCTATAACTTATATTCAAAACTTTCAGAAAGTTGCTTTACTGGTAAATTATGCATTAAAAATTTATAAAATGTACTGCTTAATACCAGTTTTATATTTTTTATTTGTTTGTTTACTTTGCAGGTTTATGTCTCCAGCAATTAAAAGTTGAAAGAGACTGAGTAAAGAGAATCAAAGAACAAATGAAGGACCCTTCAGTTTTTACTTCACATTTACTTTCACAAGCAATATCAGCTTCAGGGGGCTTTGCTGCAAATAAACCCTGTGGCTGCATGTATATGAAAGAGAACTCAAACTTTGGTCAGTCATTAGCTCCGTATTTTCATTTTTCTGGTTGTGACCTGATGTTTTCTCCCACTGTCTTCATGCAACTTGTCTCAAACCACATTTGCAGGAGGAAGGGTTTCTTATCTTTTCTTTGGGGCTGGCTGCTGCTTAAGGAAGTATCCTCTTGGCCTTCACGTCTGTATAAATACACCTGCCTATTCACACTGTCAAGTCTCTGTTGCTCTTTTCTCATTTTCCTGTTCTGAAATGTTTCCTAGTTTTAGTGAGTGGCTTCTCCAAAAGTGACTCAAAAAGAAGAAAAGATAAATGTACTTGTGTGTAGTTTGTGCTCATTCCTGTCCTATTAGAGAAAATGTGCAGGTACTCTAGGAAGTGTCAGATGGTTCTATTAGGAACTATCTAAGCCTGTTCTTTTTTGGGGGGGTTATTTTTAATTACTGTTTTAACTACTGCATTGTCTAAACACTAAAATATACAGGTTTATTGAAAGGTTTATTCAAAGTGAGATTTTCCCATTGCTGCTCTCAAGAGTCCCAGCTATTTCACTACTTGGTAAGGCAATTAAAACTACATGAGCATTTGTTTCTCCATAATTCTCAACAGATACAAAGCCACAAGCAGCAGTAGTTTAGAGAAAAGCATAGGGAAAAGAGCATGTTTTCCACCATTTATTATCCAGAGATGTGCCGATTAGGTTTAGATGAGCTGGCAATAAAAAACTGGCTTGCTTCTATGGAAGTACTTGAGCCCTGCTCCTATAGCACCACATACAAGAAACTACCCAAGATCCTCAGTAGAGACTTGTTTTATCAATTTATCAGTTATTTACCAATAACTGCATTAGCAACAGTCTATCTGTAGAGTAGCTGTGTCCATAAAATCTGAAGAACACTTGATCATTAAAATCAGAAGAGGTGCACCAGTTCAGGAATTATCATACCAGAGCAGGAATCCTAAATGCATCTGACTGCAACTCAACACAGAGGAAACTTTTTGTCTGATACAGGAAAAGCAATTTGTGGCTACTTATCACTTTCCTACGACTACCACTAATGGAAAAACAGAGAACTATAGGAAAGACTATTTTAAAATGTGGTTCATTCTTAGAGCCCTGTGAGATTCACCTATGACATTAGCATAATCTGATAGTGATGTGACATCCCCTTTCAAATCCACCTTTCCTCAAGGACATCAGGAGAGGTGAAAGCTGACAGCATTTCTGTTACAGTGACAGAGCAGTGGGTCAAGCGAGCACCACAAGTTTACATGAGGGCTGAATTTGACCTTGTGTCACGACAGCTCCCAAAGGATCCTGCAGTAAGCACTAATGTATTCAAGGCTGTACATACTGGCATTGCAATGAGATCACCATTTTAAGGGCAACGTTGAGGGCATCTTTCATCCTGGGGCATCACAGAGCATTGGAAAGATGTTCTGCTAAAAAAATTTGCGACAAGCTGCCATCATCTCCTGCAGGGCAAATACAGGAGTTTACTGTTGAAGACAAGCCATCAGAGCCTGCCTCAGGTGCTGACAGCACTTCTTTAACACATCCACTTCTCTAACACAAGCCTTATTCTCAACAACAGCTGCTACTGATCGAGCTGTTACTGATCGGGCATCTTCTCCTTGTCGGCTAAAAGGCAAAAGCAAATCTGTCAGAAACAACATGGCCTTGCATCCTGTGGGCTGAGGGATAGATCAGCTTCTAGTCCGTTGACTGCATACTCATATGCAGTACAGAGAGCCAAATGTGCTTTGTAGAGGCCTGGGGAAGGCCAACAGATCTTTTGGAGGCAGGAGAGAGGGCTGCATGATGAATGGGCAAGGCTCATTTCCAGCCCCCTGACCCGCCTGCCATCTAGTGTATATTCAGGACATATTTCCAGCTCAGCACAGCCAGAGCTGGAGAACAAAGAACAGAATTAGTCTGGACAAACGTGACACGTTACTGATGGAGTACACTGAAATTGCTTAACCCTTTCATCCCAGGACTCTGCATTATGTAAGTAGGACAAACCTCCTAAAAACAGCTTATTGACATCAGCAATTCACTTACAATGATCATGTTGTCAAAAACACAACAGACTAAACCCAGTACTTACTTATCTGTAAAAGAAGCAGCAGATTATATTTCAACAACCAAATGTACCACATTCATACATGTTAAACCAGGGGTAGTTATCTAGGTCTAGCACTTTAAAAATCTGTCATCTGCTTCATCTATTTAGCTGTCAGGGACAGAACTGCTTGTCCCAGACACACATAACTGCTGGAAAGAACAGTGGTCCCCTGCTGAACTAAACCTTATCATTCAGGTTGGTATGTCAGACACCAGTTTGTTCTCTTCTGTGCCATTTTTTGTAAGTCTGAATTTCTATGCACCCAGCAATATTGGTTGTTTTTCTTTAATGATATCTTCAAATTTAGAAGGCAAGTGAGAAATAAAGGATAGTAAATTTGACTTAAGAGGATGAAGCTGTGAGCAGAATATGTCACTACAGAACTCTACAGTAAATTTTCTGTATAGGTCCATATTTGCTTGTCTCAGGGAAATAAACCTCGTATCAATGAGTGCTTAAGAGTTGACCCTTTTCCTTATTGAAGAATAAAGTTACCTGGTCTGTCAAAAAAAAATACTCCAACGGAACATCAATGTGACAATTTTTATAGATTAATTTATCTGTTTATGAACACGTACACACTGCTGATTGGTCTCCAAATACAATGGAAATGGAATTGGATGGAAAACAGTCAAAGTTATTTCGGAATTATCAAACCCAAACTGTTGAATTATCAAACCTATGTTCAACAGTTGTTTAATTTTCCAAATTTTGAGATCCAAATGCAGATATGCATATAAGACACAAAGTTCAGGGAGCTCTATGCTATGCACAAGCGAGTCAGGTCTGGGAACACTTTAGGCATGGCAGTGTGGAGCTGATTTCCTCTTACCTGGGCTAATTAGCTTTTATGCAGCAGTGCAGTAATGCAGCTATCCTACCTGTGGATTTGGCCCTGTCTTGCAGCTAAGATGATGACCTTAACTCACAGCAGTGCCTGGGCAGCACCGTGACTTGCAATTGTCAATATGGAACAGAAGTGAAAAAGAAATCAGTCAATTTTATAATGGTCAGTGACAAACGCTGTTGCTGCTCTGACTGAAATGAATATAAGCATATTCATCTCTTGCTAAATTAAGGCATACATGTACATGAGGACAGTATTCTCAGAAGTATGAGGAGTCTCCCTTTCCTTGCTTTTGGTGGTGCACTATCACAGCAGTGATCACACAGCAATGTTCCTGTCCCTGTTTCCTTCAATATACTCTTAGGCTAAAATCAGATGCTGGGACAGTAACCCCTCTGAGTCCTGGTCTGAAGAAAGGCATCTAACTAGCAGCCCTTCTGTCAGTGTAACCTAGTGAAAATGAGACAAAAAGAAAAAATTGTGCCTCTCAGGTTTAAAATACTGCTTTGGAGTTGTTTTCTGCCTGACACATACAGGAATGGCTAAATTTTAACACAGACCTAGGGCTCATGTTCCTCTTATAGAGCATGGGGTTGAGCAGAAAAAACAGAGAAGCTGAAGCAGAGGAGAGTTGGCTGTTACAAGAACTATTCTTTTTGTGTGTTCAATTTTCCAAGAGCACTTGGGAAAAAAACAAAACAAAAAAAAAAGTCAATTTCGTCTTTGCTTCATTCAGCCACTGCAGGAAGCAGGAACAAGTCTGGATCTTTCAGTTGGTCTGCACAAGTTCCCCTCACTTCAACGAGCAGCATGGTCTCAGTCTCTTTTTTTTTTCTCTTAAGCTAAATGAATATCCTGATCACACAGGTAAGCATAAAGGGTATCAACCACAAATACTTAGCCAATTTGTTACCCACATTTTAAAATTAATGCTGAAACCTTGCTGCAGCACCCTGCTCGGGGAATTTTTATGAGGTTTGGATTAGGAAGGTCCTACTGGTCCTGTTAGTGGGAAATAACATGGTATACTGACATTTTTATTTCAACAACTGTGTAAAAGTGTCCATTGGGCAAACCTGCCTCCTACAGCTCCCTGGGTGTACTTGTGAATAAATAAGCCTTAAGGTGCAAAGCAAGGGCACAAAACACAAAAGGTGAAAAAGACCTCTTTGCTTCTAGTTTGGAGTAAGGGGAGAAGGCCATGCAAACAGGATCTCCGTGCCCTAGGGAAGTGGGCTGAGGAAGGAGTGGTACTCCTCTATAACCTTGGCCTCCCTGTGGAAGAGGATGGCAGGGCTACAGCCACTGTTGCTGAAGTTAAGAAGACGGAACGAAAACTGGATTCAAATTGTGCAGTGGGTTCAAGGCACAGGGTAGAAAACATTCTCCATTTGTATAAAATATAGATTTGTATGTAAATATTCAACAATAGCTCTGTAGTAATGAATAAGAAATAAATTGCTTATTTGATGTATGATAAAACCACTATTCTGCACAGATGATGCAGATGACACTTGATTTATATTGTCTTGCAAAAGCTTAAGACAATTAAGGAGAAAACTGTTCTGAGACATTCCATCGACAAAATTCTGGTACAGCTAACAGCAATATGATTCACACAAGGATCATCTGGCATGTGAAGCTTGTTTTAACAGATACCAATGTGACATACATAAAGCTGTCAGGCTTTCTCCAAAGGACAGTCATCTACTTCATGTTTCAAGTGCCAAATTAATTATATTTGACATTTAATTTATAACCTAAGGTATTTTAGATTCGGAACTTGACTATGACAACAGCAGATTAGAGCAGGGCCCTGTTTGACAGAATCGATTTTTCAATTTATTTTCCTTGTATGTGAGGGTCTTGATTCAGATTTTTTGTCTCGAGCTTGAGTACAGGACAACGATACCTCTAAGCAAAGAAGGCTTCGTTCACCTCCTCCCCCAGCCATTTCGTGGTGAATTATTTTGCACTCGGAAGTAAGTTTCTTCTGCAGCCTTAATCACAAAGCTCCACCTAATGGAATGAAGGGAGAACTGTGCCCAGAAAAAGAAAGGGAGAGAGACTTTGCTAAACACTGCTATCAAGGGGAAACTACTACACAACCGTAAGCAGTTAATCTCCTGCATCTAATTTATAAAATCTCCTTTTCCAAGGTCTTTAAAACTTTGAGGTTTAAGGGCGGAAAGTCATAACAAAAAAACCAAAAAACAACAACAAGAAAAACCCATTCAACAACCCCCAGGTTTCATCTGACTGAAACTGTGACCTTTTTATTTTAACTTATAGATATTACAACACATCAGTACTAATATTTTACACTGGTAGATCACATCTTCTAGGTTCCAAAGCATCTAAAAATTATAAATATATAAAATAACCTGTAAGTGTAGGCATGTGTTTACTGATAGATGGTTCATTATCAAAAGTAAAATTGCTCAATAATAAAACTATCAACTAGCTATCAAAAAAGGGGCAAAGCATTTCTTTCAATTTTCCCACTGAAAAGGAAGCCTTTCTGTATAATTTTAGATCATGCATTGATATCACTGAGCTGGAACACTACTGGAACACTGCTGGAACAATATCATTACAAAATACTTCTTAAAGAAAGGAGCTGATTAATGTTAAAAAGCTCTGCAAAGAGCAAGGCCATTTTCAAGGCAGGTTTTTTTGTTTTGGGGTTTTTTTTCTAATTAAGTGCTTTACAGACGTTAATATAAAAGCTATAATAAAGCTTAAAAATCCATCAAAATTTCAGATTTGCTCCCCAGCCAGAGGAAGGCTCAGTGTCCACTTTCAGACTTTTTCTATAACAGAAGGCACAAATCTAAATGTCACCTTGTATCAAGATAAAGGGTTTCACTGGAGAAACGGGACATTTGTCAGGATCATCTTATCTGAGATGACTAACGCAGTGATAGCCCTGAGTCTTCATTGTGAAAATGTCAGTAGTAGGACAAGATTAGCTCATCCTTTTTAGTAAAAAAATGTTAGTTTGGTATTTCGTTTTGTGTCCTCTATCAAGAATTGCACTTTGATACTCCACACAAATAAACCTGGAAATCTAAAATTGTTTTAATTCCTGACATTTATGATCAGACATAAAAGTATGACATCTGCAGCAGAGTATCTTCCATTGGAAAGGTGATTAAATCACGTCTTCATCAAATCTCAAATACACTAAAGGCTATTTCATGGCCAGCTGAGATTTTGTGGGTTTTATCTCTTAACTCTACTACTGCTATTAACAGTGGTGATTAGGATGATTTTCTTAACCCTACTTTTATCCCTCCTCCTCCTTTGATGCCCTTGGATAGCAGCTTGGTTCTGGCTGACCTTTCATTTCTCAAGATCCCTAGTGATGCAGCTCTCCACAAAACTTCAGCTCCCCTACAAAATTTGGCTGCACTTTGACAACGAGTTCAAGATTTGCTAGGTGGAAGAAGGCAGGACAGGCGAACAGATGGATAGAAGTGGTGTAATGGTTCCTGAGAAGCCCAGAAAGGAGGGACAGTCTGTGTGGACAACCTGAGGGCATCCCCCAGGGCAGCAGCTTTTTTATGTGGCACTCAGCCATCCATGGAACCGAACAGCGAGGGGCCGGCAGACCAGGACACCGGGAGTGCGAGGAGCCGGGGGCAGAGCTGGAGCTGTCCAGGGAAGCTGGTGAAGGGTCTGGAGCACAAGTCCTGTGAGGAGCAGCTGAGGGAGCTGGGGGTGTTGAGCCTGGGGAAGAGGAGGCTCAGGGGGGACCTTATCGCTCTCTACAGCTCCCTGAAAGGAAGGTGTAGCCAGGTGGGAGTCAGCCTCCTCTCCCAGGCAACCAGCAATAGAGCAAGAAGAAATGGCCTAAAGCTGCACCAGGGGATGTTCAGGCTGGGCATCAGAAGGAATTTTTCCACAGAAAAGGCGTTGGAATGGGCTGCCCGGGGAGGTGGCGGAGTCACCATCTTTGGAGGTGTTTCAAGACAGACTGGACGTGGCAGTCCGTGCCATGGTCTAACTGACATGGTGGTGTTGGGTCATAGGTCGGATTCCGTGATCTCGAAGGTCTTTTCCAACCAAACTGATTCCGCGAAAGCGCACGGCCCGGACACCTCAGCGCCCCACCCGCCCCACGGGAGGTGGGCACAGGGGCGGCCCCACCTCCTCCGCCCCTCACGGCTGCCCCGCCCCCTCCCGCAAGGCCACGCCCCGGAGGCGCGGCTTGGCGCGCGCGCGCCCGGCCCACCATGCGGCCGGGGACGTGCGGGGGAAACTGAGCATGCGCTGTCGTGACCCCGCTGCTCTTCCCTCCCCCTCCACCAGCTCAACGCGAAGCCTCCCTTGGCTTCTGATTGGCTAGCCGGTTCTTTCGGGCCAATGACAGTGGCGCTTGCTTCGGCGGAGCCGTGGCGCTGCCCGCCAATGGGGAGAGCGGTTGTTGCCGTACTCCTTCCCTGTCCCGCGTGTCCTGACGCGCAAGATGGCGGCAGCGGTGAGGGGTGCGGAGGAGCTGGAGCTGCTGGAGCGGCTGCTGGGGCTGCCGGGCGGGAACAAGTACGGCGTCCAGGGGGAGCGGAAGGTGAAGGGAGCGAGGAGGGGCCTGGAGCGGGTGGCGGTGGCGACGCGCGCGGGAGGGCGTCCTCTGGTCTCCTTTCCCCAGTGGCTGCTTCCCTCCGAGCTTCCCTTCCCGCCTCCCTGGCAGTTCCCCTCAGACACCGATGTGACGGTGACTGCGGCCCCCAGCAGAGTGGGGTCTCACTTGTGTTCTCTTCAGCCCTTCCCTCACCAACTCACATATGTTGTGAGTATTGTAGGGCCTCGCTGCCTGTCAACTTGTAGGTTCTGGAAACTCCTTCCCTCTGCTTGTGGGAAGGGTCATCATGTTTCATGGAAGAGATTTCGACTTGACTTTTACTTGTTCTTTCAGCACTCTCCTTTCTCTGCGTGTGAATTATTTCTGTGCTATCTTGATTAAATTACATGGGAAGAAAAAGGTGCTGTTTTAATAATAGGAAGATGTCTGTATTGAGGACGCGTTGCTGTTAAATATTTTATTCTTTTAAAGTACTCCTGCCTGCCATGAGGTTGTAATGAGGTGGGAGCCGGTCCATCTACTGTGCCTGCAGTGGGAGGACCAGAGGCAATAGCCTAAGCTGGGACTAGGGAGATTTACATTAGATATTACAAAATATTTTTCTCTCTTGTGGTGCTGAAGCATTGGAATAGATTGCTCAGGGAGGTGGTGGAGTATCCATTTCTGGAGATGTTTAAGAGGTATCTGGATGTGGCACTGGGTGATGATTTAGCGGTTTAGGGGTTGCAGTGGCAGTGCTGGGTGGATGCTGGACTGGATGATCTTAAAGGTCCTTTCCAACTTTGTTAATTCTATGGTTCTAGATGTTTTAATGTTTCAAAGTTTGTATGGAAACCACAGGTTCCAGGGTTTAAGAGGCACTTGAGGCATGAAAAATGCAATGTGGAGCTGGGAGTGTCACAAATTTGTGAGCCCTTTGTTTGATCCTTCCCCCTGGAGAAGGTTGTTTGACAAATGAAGCTCTGCAGTTGCCTTACGTTTTGGGGTTTTTTTAATTGACTGTTTATGATTAGAGTCCTGAATATCTATATGTGTTCTTCAGTTGCAAAAGCTGCCTTAATTATTTTACAGCCCAGCTGGTATTTGCTGCTATTACCATAAAGCATGAGGCTTAAAAATTCAAGTAACTAGGTCTGTGTGTAGTTTTTCTGGCTGGATGCTCAGTGGGAAAAAACTTAATAGTAGTGAAAGACTCTTGATATAACTCCGAAAATAATATTGTGCTTTCACCTTGCACCTTAGATTAAATAAATCTGCACGCAGACTGCTCTGTGTGGTCAAATACTAAAAGAGTGTTGTGTTTTAATCAGTTTCTTTCATTTTATGTCATAAAGTCATAAGTCATAAGTGCATGAACAGGCTTTCAGCCTTTTCAGTTCAGTCACTTCATTTCTTGAGGTGGTGGTTCAGTTTCCTTTCCCACAGCTTAACACATGCTGCTGTCACTCACAAAGACATCGTGGCTAAAGCTGGACGTGTGTTCAGTTGTCCTGCTGGTACCAGTGAGCTCCTGACTGCTGTTCAGGGCATTTTGGAATGGTGCAGTACTTAGGAATAAGCTTTTAAGGAGGTGTGGTTACTGCAGCGTGCTTGCTCAGAGCGACATTGGATGCTAATGACTTCTGTCTTAAATCAGAGTCCTGAATTTGGAAATGAGTTAGAAGCCAGTTAATAAGATTTCTGCCAGTTTTAGAACAAGCAATGCTATTTCTGCCTAATATTGGCAGAATTTGCTTAACTGGAGCTAAAGGTGTCTTGCTTTGTTCATGTTCTTCTGTAACAATTAGAAATAAAATACCCCAAAGAGCAAAAAGTGAACACAGACTTGGTTTTGATGGCACCACCTTTACTGTGAGTGCTTCTAAGTTCTGATATATTGCTTCAAAGATCCTTTTGAGGGAACATAAAAAAAACAATAGCCATTCATATGGAAACTGCTTTCTTCAATTATTTGTTTAGTCTTACACTTGTGTTTCCACTTCCAGGTTCCTGTTCTCCAAACCAACAATGGCCCTGGGCTGACGGGGCTGATGACCATTGCTGCCCATCTGGTCAGGCAAGCTAGGAAAGACCAGCTGCTGGGAAGCACTGCTGAAGAGAAGGCTGTGGTGCAGCAGTGGCTGGAATACAGAGTGACCCGAGTGAATGGAGGCTCCAGTAAGGAAGATACTAGAACAATTCTGAAGGTAAGGAGTACTTAATTATGTAAGGGGTACTTGATTACCTTGCCACTGAATTTTGGAGTGACTGGACCTTGAAGAAAATTACAGTGCTGATGTATGTATGAGCATACAGTTAATAAAATTTAACAAATGCTATGGGCTTGACAGTGTCACTAAGTACTGGTTTTTATTCCTCTTGCTGCTTTTCACTTTTATTGACAAAAATACCCCCAACATCCTGAAATGGGAAAACGGCTAAAACTGTAAAATACCTGAAGCAGAGCTCTTGCAGTGCTCAATGGCTGTAAATTATGAAGGGTGTTCCACACTGTTTGGAGACTGTTCAGCTGCCTGTGTGAGACGCCAGTCTCTTATTGTCTTCAGAAACCCTTGGTTATAAGCAAGTTGGTGTTGTATTCCAGGATAACACTTCTCTGATTGTTTTAAGAGCTAATCTTAATAATGTGGAAATTATGGGATATAAGCCATACTTGATGCTGTGGTAATTGATATTGATGGTAAAAGGAGATACTGGACAGAACTGTGTGTGAAAAGTGAAATCATAAAGGAACCTCTACAAAACTGTCCTTCACATTGAGCTACTTTGTGTGGAGTCCTTGGCCTGCTGTCATTAAACTTTTCTTGTAGGTAGAAGCTTACTTCCTCTTAAACAGGTGGAAGCAGAAAAGAGAATCTTGAGGGTCCCCCTTGTTGTTTGAGCAGCCAGATGACAAGGAGCAGATAGCAAAACTTACTCTATTTTCCTTACTCTTTGCAACTGGTAATAAGTATTTTTGCAGTCTTGTGGGAAGAACTTGAAGGGAAAATTTGCTTTATGCTGTTAAGCACTGTTTACACAGTGTGTATAAAAGAGCAGTGAAATTCGATCAATTTTTAAAGTGCTTATTTTTTCTAGTTTTAAAAGTATGTTTTAGATGGAGAGTTACATTGCTCAGTGCTGCCAGTGAGTCTGAGTTTAGGAATTTATGAGCAGCAAGGTTGACTCTACTTGAAGCTAGCAGAGTCGTAATACTTCTGGCTCTGGCAAGATGTGCAAAAACCAAAGACAAACTGAAGCCGTATCAGCACTCTGTTACTTAAAATCAAGGAAGATGCATCTTAAAATCATACAAAATAAAACTTTGTTGCTCCTCAAGCTGGCAGCCCGCTTGATCTTGAGGCATCCTGCCTGCATTACCTGCCAACTTAGTGAAAATCCTGATAAACCATTTCTCTCACTTGAGCCCCAAATAATCTGAGTTATCTTGGTTTCATTGTATCTGGGGAATATCTTCCATTGGTTAATCGTGAGTTTGTTTACATTGCTTCTCTTTTTGTAGCATTATCTGCTCTTACTTTCTATGTGCAAATGCTATCAAAACTTTCACAGTCATGGTTAGTCTACAGATACAGCATGAAAAATTGTCTACTCTGTAGGATTTTGAGAATTTGATTGAAGGAGGCACTGACTAATCAGGATTTAACTTCAGGTTTAGCTGTGGTTTCAGACATTCTTTGAACAAACTTGAAACTCTTTGTTCTCCCAAGCTGTGAGAAGATCGTATGAGAAAAAATAACTAACTTCCATTTACCTTTCTTGCCTTTCTATCATATAAAAACCAAAAGCAACTTTTCTGTCTTGTTATAACAAAATTCATCTCCTCAGGATGGTTTTAATGTTGGTACCTGCAGTGTCAGCAGATACGTGTGAGTGTTTGCAGAACTGCATTGCAGCATTAAAACCAAATTAAGCTGGGTGGGATCTCTTTTTAGCTTTGGCCGTAATGACACTGGTTATGTAGAAAGGACAGTATGCTGAAATAAAAATATGTAGATAAATCAAGTGTTTCTAAGCAAAGCAAAATTTCCTTACTGAGAAACATTGTTACTTGAGAGAGAATCTCTGCCTTTAAGTGCATTTAAAATTTTTTCTGTGAATTTTTTTAGCAAATGTTGAATAACCAGAATTTATTTTAGCACAAGGCTACTGTAGAATTGTTTCAGCACTAATAATTTTATAGTTATAGCAATTAAGGGCTTTTTTTTGTAATTCTCTTGCCATCATGATTAATCAGAAAAGGGGCAGCCTACCATTGAAGAATACTGTGCCAAAAGGAAGTATGGGTGAAAAAAAAAAAAGAAACTAAAGTAGGGAGGAAAGTCTGAGGCTGTAGTTTTACAACATGTCTGGAATACACAATGGCAGTCTTGGGACAGTTGCAGCCTAGAGCCACAATTCATAATAAGCTGCGCCAAAAACAGTTCCGTCACTTCTGCTATAAGCTTTAGGCTGCCTCTATTTAACCCTTAACTGATGTGGTTCTACCAAATGTCAGTAAATAACTGGTTTCCTGTTTGTTAATTTGTACAGGAAGGATTTTCTGTTTGCTTTACAAAAATAGGTTGTTAAATTGTTCTTACTAACATGTTGCCTAAAGCTGTTACTTGACAGGAAAAAAATGGTGAAACAGACCATATCAGGCAGGGTTTTATATTCATCAGAGCAAATGCCACAATCTTCAGAACGGGCCAATAAAGGGCTTGTTGAATTTTGTCTAATTTTAATTTGTGCTTCTCTAATTGACAAAATAAATGGGATCAGTACTTTTGCTCCAAATCTGTTCCTCAGCAGATCCATAGGAATGATGAATGTCAGTAGCAGTGAGAGCGTAATATCCAATGTATTGTATTAACTTTCTTTTCCACAGGATAAAACAGTGTAATCTTTTGTTTCTTTGATGTTTCATTAGTGGTAAATTAAGCTGCATAGGAAAAGAAACTGAAAATTTCTGAGTTGTCATGCAGGATAACTAGTGTTTTTTCTGCTCCTCAGGGAAGGAACTGAAAACCTCTGTGCCATCAAATCTCTACTTAGGTATTACTGAATTCTGTTCAGGAGATTTTAATGTCTCTGCATTATCAGTCTTAGGTATTTTAAACCTGAGGATTCTTTCCCCTTCACACCCCATCTTAAGAAGCTCTGGCAAATAACTGGTGGCTTGTTAAATTCAGCATCCACAGAAATGTAGAAACGTCTGGTCTCTGAAGGATAATGAGAACTAAGAATCTCTATGTACTACTTTCAGTGTCTCATACAGAACAATGTTCCATGATTTCAATTAGCTTTATCCCAGTCTCCTGTGCTGCCTGGCTGTAATCATGAAATCCAATTAGAAATCTGAATAAGAGAGCTGTAATTTCTATTTCATGTACTTGCTTGAGAAATTACTATTTCCAGAGGTAAAAAAGCAGGTTAATCCATGCTCTGTTCATACCATTAGTCCACAGCTCTGTACACTGTTTTTTGAGACTGAATGGGATGCTTTCCTGCTTTGGCAAACCTGTCCAGCAAACACTTCTCAAACTTCAGTTTTGTGTTCGCTTCTTTACCTCTTCTGTCAGCACCAGGATATTTTTGCACACTTACAGGTTTAAAGGTTGACTTTTTTTAATTGAATTATTTATTATTTTATTATTTATTATTGAAACATTTATTGATTATTTTTCTTCTGTCTTTTGCAGGAAACTCAGTAATGTAATATTCTTCCAGACCACGTTTAGCTCATAGTTTGCCAGTTAAAGAGAAGAGTCTTGCATGAGAATTAAAAAATAAGTCTATGTACCAAAAGTGTAGTTTTGCTTTTCTAGGATGTGGCTTCAGAAACCCTTTCTTGGGATCTGCATTGTCAGGGGCTTTCCTGGAGCATTTGGGAATGCTCAGCTTTTTGTCATTGCATGGGGATACAAAAGCATTTAGGGCATAAATGACCTCAAGAATCTTGCTGACTGAAAGGACAGGACGTGCTTCTGTGTGGAAGGGAAGCACATACGCCAGCAGGGTGTTGTGGGCAAAATATCCAGAACAAAATCGGTGTGATTAGGTCCATTGGAAGCTCCTGAGTTGTTGTAAGAAGCAACTGTTCCTTATCTGAGCCACTGTCACAATTGGCAGTGACTGGCAGGGATTCAGTGGCCTGAACAGATCAAATGGATTAGGGGCCATTGGATTGCATATTTAACAAGCAGCAAGCAATGCTGGGGGTGCTCAGAAGTGTGCTCTGAATGAGATGTGTTGAATTGTTGCTAGATAGAGGCTGTAAATTGGATTTTTTTTCCCCCCCCCATAGAACAGCAAATGGAAATCAATCTATTAGTCTGTAAATAATACAATTCTTCTTTCAGTTGTTTTTCTCCTCCTCATACCCAAAAATGGTGTTTGAATTGCTGCAGTTGTTCAGTGTATGTTAATACATTGTAATGCACCTATGCCTTAAGTACCTGTCTGAAATTTGAAAAGAGTTTCCTGAGGGGATGCAACAGTAAGTTTCTGTAGTTACAAGCAACTTCCAGGACTATCTTAGTCTTTTAATCCTGGGTTATGGAATTTGTGAAAAACTAGGTTCATTTTCCTGGTAGATCTTAAAAGGTTAAATAAAAGACAATAAGAGACAAACAATAAAGCAAAAGGTTATAATGGCTGGGTGCCTGGCATTCAGCCAAGAGCACACCTGCTGTTTTGGAGACACCCCTTAAATTCATCAGCCTGTCTCATATTCATAGACCTATCATGCATTTTCAAACTTTTCTATAAACTATTTTCCATATTCCAGGAGCTGTTTTACATGGCCAGTCCTTGAGTCTGCCTTTTTAGAGCATGTGTGTTTCTTGTTTATTTTTCTTATGAGTCTTAATTTGGGCTGTGGTCTTCAATTTCTACAGACAGTCGGTGCTGGTAACTGGTGTATCAGTAGCAGGGGTCTTCATTGGGTATTATCCAACCAAACAGTTCATTTGGTAGTTCACTTACTACAAAGACACTTTATCAGTCTATGTTACTCCTAAAGAAAACTATATCTTAAAAAGCATTTCAACACTACATCCATCCTAATATTTGTGAAAAGCCAATACTATAATATTTATTTATAACGAAATTCATTTAAGCAGAAAGACAAATGATTCAGATGACAGCAGGCAGACCTGAATTTCCTGGATGTGATAGAAATTCTATATAGTTTTGTGTTCATATTTTCATTAATCTCTCCAGAAGAGGAACACTGTTTCACTTTAATACTGTTGTCACTTAAGCAAACTTTCAGGAGTTTTAGCACTTTTGGTTATTAGCCAGTAATACAATCATCCATGGGAAGCATAACCCACGAGGCAAGATTAACTAAATGTGCCTAATGCACTTGAAAAAAATATGGTGTTTCTGAATTAGCATGACTTGCAGGATGAAATTAGAATATCTGTCTTTATTTTAGGGGAGGAAGGTAAATGTTTTAAACCAGAATTTTAAACTAATGCTAATTTATACAAGACTAAACCATTTTTGTCAAATTTAATTTGCTCAGTTAACTGACTTCATAAAATTTGATGAACCAGAATAAATAATTGTTCACGCTGTAATGGCTCACCTTGCCTTTAAAGTTTTAGGATTTTTTAAATTGATGACTCTTTTGAGTGTACATGTGCAATATAAAACTCAGAATTAGCATGCTGTAATTTCTTTGATGCAGAAATACAAAATTTTCAGCAGGGAAAGAACTGTGGTGATGATAACTTCAGAGATAATGAGCTTTTTACTTTACAAAATCCTGATTCCATAGCCTAAGCTAAGAAGAATGGGGGAGGACTGGGAGAAGGTAAAATTTCAGTGGTGTTAGTTTTTTATTATAATGCATGTAGAATTTCTGGTTAATTGAAATGAAAAATGCTGGTCAGAGAATTTGTTTCAAAATGACAAGTTTGTGGGGTTTTTTTCCTAGTACACAGATCTTTAGGTTTGGGGTTTTTTCTTCCTGCAAGTTTTTTCTTCTTAACATTGGATTTGCCTTTGTCTTGTGAGTAGGAAATTCCACAGAACTGTAGTTACATGTTTGGGGTAATTTGAGCACTAACTAACATGAACAAAGCAGTAAACCAGACTAAAGAATTGAAGCTATATAGCCAGGGGCAATTGACCTTACAGAATTTTAACTATGCAGGGGTTAATATGTTTCCCTGATTGGCTCTAATAGAAGAAATCAAAGCAGACATGGGGATGTTCAAATATTACAGGAGTCCTGTCATGAAGAGGTTATCAAAGAATAGAAAGGTGGCATAATAGAGTCGAACTTGTCAAAAGCCAAGTGCAAGGTTAGATGTCTTGAAGTCTTAACATTCTAGTTTTCTGTTTTGGTCTTGGTTTATTTTCAATATATGCATAATAGGAAATCCCTATATCAGTAAAATTATGTGATCACAAAAGTACCTGTATTAAGGCCAAATACTATTTTGTAAATGTTCACTAAGTATTAACTCGTTTCCCCTTGCCCAGTATTTGTTTTTACAATACGATGTTGTCTGAAGATGGAATGTGCTGTAATTGAGACTGAAAAATTCAAATTTTTTTAAATGTTAGTTAAGTTTAAGCTGCTTACCTCTGTTTCTAGGACAGGGGGAGGGAGTGGCTTAAGCAGATGATGTGAGCTTCTTTTTTTTCCTTCAGATAAGGGGAGTTTCCAAATCCAAGGAAAATCTGAGAAACTGTTTTTGTAGGTGTCTGTAAATAATGTTGTAAAACTAAAGCTGGCTTATGCTAGGGTCCAGGTTAGAGAAGTTAATTTTATTGTTACATTTCTTTAGAGGAAAGTAGGGGGTAGAAAGGTGCATAAATTGGATGTCAAGTAGGTAAGATTTAGAGAAAAGGAAGGACAGGTGAAGAGAGCTGATGTGTGATGCCTGTGTCCTCAGAACTGATAAACTTGAGCAACACTGAGCCTGTCAGCCTGTTATTTTCTGGCAGAGAATGGTTGCATACAAAAAGCCATGAAAAGGAGTCTTTCTGTTAATATGCTTTTGAAATAATTATTTACTGAACCTGGATGGAAGCCTTCTACTACCCACCCTCATAGCCTCTGCTCTGGAACAGTTGAGATGCTCCTAAAATGCTGAAATTCTCTTTCCTAGAGACTTGGACAGCAGCTGAATTGACAATACCAATCACAAAGAATCATTAGCAGTAATTTCAGCATTAATAAAAGCAGTGTCAAGTGATAGCAGCTGATGGGTATCAAGTTACCAGCATCGAGACTGAAACTTGTCTCCCACCCCACTCTCCCTGTGTGCTTCCCTGATTCGTAAGACATTACTGTTCCAGAACCTTGCTGACCAGCTGCAAAGAGTCCTGGAGGACAGGCATAGCTGCTGCTGGGAGAACAGTATGCTGTCCTTTTATCATAGAACTGCATTTTCTGTTAATCAAATGTTAAACATTTGAATTTGCACTCATAGTAAATACACAACTCTGTAATTTTTAAATTTCAGTAATTTGAAGCCAAGACAGACTTGAAAGTATTTCTGTGGTGTCATCTTAAAATAAATTGCATTTGCATTTGCAAAAATGTTGGTAAATATGAAGCACTTTGTTTAAAGACCAGCATTTAAATTTACCTAATTCTCCCTGTCAAAGAATGATATTTTATTTTATTATCTTGTCACTTCTTATATTGTTTGTTTTAACAGTTTGCTGACTTGGGATAGTTTAAAACTGGTGTTTATTTTATATGCATGGTCTCCAGAGGAAATGTCTATTATTTTTAACAACTGCCTGAATAGATTGTTTCATGGAGTCAATACTACAGCAGTATAATGACTTTTTCTTTTTTAGGATCTTAACATGCACCTTGAAGATAAAGTCTACCTTGCAGGAAACATTTTTACCTTAGCAGACATTTTGATGTACTATGGATTGCATCATATCATGGTAAGCATTACTTGCATCATTTTTATATGTTCAACTTTTAGAATTGTTATCTAAAGGGCACTTTATTGTTGTAGAAGTTGACCTACTGAACGGAACAGAGGAAGATAAAACTTGTTTTTAAGTTTTTCATTTTATTCTTTAATATTTAGCTATGGATCCGTCAAAAGACCTGTAGTGTCAAAATGCTTTAGTTTCCTCTGCAAAGTGCAGCTAGGATTATACCTATCCTTGTGTTTCTAGGATTGAGGACTTTTTGCCTGTTCGAGTCTGAAACATGACCATACTACAGAACTGCAGTCACAGAAGTACATGGGGAAACAGATAAATGAAGCTGAAAGGATGTATCAGAACTGAAAGAACTAACTTCGTTAGTATTAGAGTTAGTATTATATTACAAATGCACATAAATTAAGCTCCTTAATGCATATAAAAAAGTTTGAGCCATAACAAATTATCATTTGTGTTTCCAGACTTAAGTGATAAGACTTGATAAGGTACATAATATGAAAATAATATGGGGAGCTGGTGCTTAGGAGGAAAAGGAAAAAAAATCTACTCCAAAAATAAATTTGTTCTGAGTGGAAAGATGTTGAGATTATTTGTAGTCCGCTCAGGCTACTATGAAGTGCTTAAAAATTGGTGCACCTTCAGTTCTGAGCTCCAATTTAAAGATAAAGCAGTAGAAACTATTTGCATTTTTGGTGGCTGGAATGTGTTTGTAAATGAGCCATTGTCATCCTCTGGAGTGGGAAGAAACCAAAGGACTGACATAAAAAGGTCTAAATTCTTGGGAGAAGATGAAATCAGTCAGTTTTGCATAAGGAAATTGAGGGGGGGAGCGAGGATAGTTAGAAGATGCTTTTGACAAATGTATGTGTGTCTGAGAATTGAATTCAGTCAACTGGGTGAATGGTTACTTTTATACAATTAAAAGCAGATCTCTGGGAGAAGTGTAGAAGAATACTACATTTCAAAATGGAAGCAGAAGTGAGAGGCAATCAAGCAGTGAAATTCTACCAGAAATTAAAGAGAGCTTATGTATCTGTATCTTGCCTGTCCAGAAGCTCAAATGAGTGTCAAGCAGAGGAGAGGAAAGCTTAATTTCAGAAGGTTTTTGAAAACATGCTAGAGTAAGTCACATAGAATTAATTCTGTTAAATCACATTTACCTTGTAAAATGTCTTAAGCAATAGGATACATGTGTTGATTACAGTATCAGAATGGGTTACCTTTCACATATGATATGCAGACAGAAGTATATAAGTAATTTCTAAAAATATGATTGTATATTCTGTTAGAGAGTATAAGTTCAAATGAGACTTAAAAAAAAAAAAAAAAACTTGGCAGGGGAAAATCCAAGCATATTTTAAATTTAGAGTTTGCTCTAGAGTAGACCACCTAATCAAGATGAAAAGATACATGTTATTGCTTTGGGAAATAGAACAGATGGCAAAAACAAATGACTTGGTGCTCCTGGGTGCCTGTAACCATCCAGACACTACTTGGGACAAGTTTATAGTACAGCATCTGTTTCTGAAATGTTTCATTTCATCAAATGTAATTTTCTGAATGGGAAGGGTACAAAGGGCAAGCAACACAGTGACTATTCTAAATAAATACAAAAATCTAGGAGCAAGTAACTAGGAATTACATGTATTTTCAAGGTTTCAGAATTGATAAACATATAGAGGCAGGACCTTGAACTGTAGAATCCTGTGATTTTATTTTTTTTTAATATCTTTTAATTATTTTTATTTTCCTTGTGATCGGAAGAGAGTATGTCCGGAGCTGCTGCTCTGCCCTAAGCTTTATGGGGGAGGCAGGGAAAGCTGCTGTATCTCCTCATGTGATGTGGTTCAGAGAAGCAGTTTGTCATATCCATCACTGCTTCAGCTAATCCTTGTGCTAAATATCAATATGTATTTTCTATGATACTTTAAGAAAGGAGGTAGAAATGGGAGACATGGGGCATAGGACAAACACACAGATCTTGCTGTCCATGAAGTTGACTAGAGAATTGATCTGAAAACATTACTGGTAGTACCTTAAAGGTTAATCTCTGCTTTTGATGGACTAAAAAAATACGTGCTAACACAGATATTAGTGATGGGATACTGTAAATATTACTGACATACTGTAAATATTACTGAATAAGCCAAGTAAAACTGTAAAACCCTTCTGATGTTTCATTGTAAAAGTTTTTAAGACCAATTATTCCTATAGCTCAGTTCTTCACCTGTGGTATCTTGGTTTCTCTGATTATAGATCATGCATATTTGTATCTGTTCCCCCTTCCCATCTTCATTTTGCCCTTCCCATTATCCAGGAGGGGTTCTGGGGTCTGGTTCTTCCCTGTCCTGGCTCATCCATTTGAACTGATGGTTTGTTTACTGGACAGCAGCAACTCTAATTCTGCAGTTGCGTGCCTGCCTTTCATTCTCCCTGTCCCTTCTAGTTCTCATAATAAACACAATAGTGCAGTGTATTTAAAAATCCATATTGTGAGAAAATAATTATTTCAGTCAGTGAGGATCAGATTCACAGGTAGTGTTTTGAGTTTTTTGCACAATCTGTTTTGGGGTTTAAATTAGAAATACACATTCATAGTAATAAGGCAGGAAGTAAATAGTACACGCTGTTCTGCATCATAATATAGGTCATAAGCACCTAAAAAGTGTAATGCTTGATACTGCCTTTTCAATCAATGTGATCTACATTGTCATACATAATTGATGTCTCTGTGTATGTAACATTAATATTGTTGTCTTATAGACACTTCAATTCCAGAAATACATACGTGGATAAATATGAACAATAAAGTTCTACTAGGTTAAAGCATAGATTGCAGAGAAAATATGAATTTAGAAGCATTGCTTGAGGTTATCTTAGGCAATCATTAAGCATTAAATTCCCCCTGTTGTAATGAATTTGTTTTCTAATCTGGGGGATTTTTTAATTTATTTTCTTTTAAGTTTCCAGATGTCTTCATTCTTAAATATTTTTGACCAGCACGAGTCCAGTTTTATTTCAAGAGAAATAATCAATATGATGATTGATCTGCTTTTATACTTCAAAAATGTTGTCAGAACCAAGGAAGCAGTCTCAAATCTATATGTCTGACTTGAAAATTTCTTTAATAAGGTCTGGAAAATTACTTATGGGTGAAGTTTATATCTGCAAATGGAAGACGCCTCAGTCAAAATTTTGGTGTCAAACCAAATATGATCAAGTACAAAACAAACTAAGCAGTGGTCCTTGAGTCACAACCACTAATATTGAACTGTAGTGAGACTACAATAATAGTTTATTTTGGAGTTATTTTTTCCGTAAGGAACATTTCCTGTAATAAACAGATTGTCATGACTTTTTGTTAATATTTGCTATATGTTGTTTATTTTAATACTGAGGTAACAGGTTTTTCTTCGAAGCAATAATGCTAAAATGGTACTTAAACTGAATTGCAAAAGAAGCAGTTTTAGCTTTAAGAAAAAAAATTAATTTGAAGCTTATTTCTTTAACAGCAGAAAATTAGATAAAGCTATGTGAGAGCACACGTAGGTCATGAAATACAAATACAGGTGTTGGGTTTTTTTCTCTTTCTCCCATATCTAAAGGCTAAGTTTAAAAAGTCAGATAGTATCTGTTCTTTTCTTGACGCTGAAGAGGTTCATATGTAGGCAGGTATTTTTAGATTTTTCATGACCTGCAGGTTGTGGGAATAGGGCTTTATGCCTGCATCCCCATGCTACAGAAAGAGAATATAATTAAAGCTTGTGTATTTTCAGCCCTTTCAGAAACTCTTAGAGTTGCATTGTATGATAACCACCTTGGTTCCCCTCGGTGAGCTTTGTGGTGGAAGAAAAAGACTTTTTTTTCATGACATGGAAAAAAAAGTCTGTCAAATTAAGTGTCTGCTTCCTTGCTATTAAAATAATTGCTTTAATAGCAAATAATTATTTTAACAGCAGAACAGCAGCCTTTCTTAACTTGGGGGAATTATCTAATTTAATGAGGAAGAACAGAAAATACCCATCTAACAAAATGTTGTAAAAAATGCCATGGAAGTGATCTCTAAACAATTAACCTAAGAGTTATGTTCTGAGTAAAAAGTAGAGCATGCCACAAAGTGCTTTTTAATATATTTCACTGATAGAGTACATTATGTAAATAAGTAAAAAAACCTTCCTTGTTGTGCCTAGAGTACAAAAAGGGATCTTATTATTAGCATAGCTGTCTGTTTTGCCCTTCAGATGTTTTTTCACAATGCTAACAGAATGAAAGAGAACTAGTTTTCCAGACTTTTATTTTTGATTTACATTGGAGAAACATGAAGATCGAGGATTATCAGTAAAAGATTATGGGAAGGAAATACTGTATCTGCTGCAAAATCTGAAATTTATCTCAGCCTTCCCATAACCAGGTGCTTATCCATTAAAGACTTTGGAGAACGTTATTGTAAACTCAATGCACATAAAGTTTCAGTATTTTAGTATTTGCTCATACTTGAATATCTTTCTTCACTTCCAGTAGTTTTAGATTGCCTTAGAACACACACGTTGTTCTTTTCGCATACTGTGTTACTTTGTAAATAGTCTCCCAGTTTTGTATCAAGCATCAGCATTCAGCTACCATTAATTATAACACGCTGCAGATGATCAAAAGCGTCTTTCCCTAAATGGTACTGCTTTTCTTTTTTTTGGTCCTGGATACACTGCACTTGCAGAGAAACTCAGGCAGCTTGTGAAACAGTGTTATATTACCATAGGTTCCATTTTTCATTCGTAGTGCCTTTAAAAATTCTAGATTCCCTCACCCCCCTCCCCCTTTGTTAGTGCTGTTCTGATTAGTGCTATTCACTTGGTTAATTGCCAATAACTCTCTTATATTTCTAGATCAGCAAAAATATGTGGCTGGTTTTTATGGTTTATCTCTGCATTTCTATCAGACTATACAACTGTAGGAACAGTGTTTACGTTTCCATGCCAGCAGCAAGAAAAGCAGATTTTCTCATGCTGCCTGAACTGGGGTTCATAACAGTGCAGAATTGCAGAAGTTGTCACTGGAATATGTCTGCAGTGCTGTGCTTGTATTCCAGCAGGTACATTCCCTAGGAAGAGCAGCTACATGGGTTTAGGAGCAGCTGCAAGATCCCTGCTTTTTGATTGTTGCCAGTTACTGTTCTCTTAATTTCCCTTTAATTTAGCATTAATGCTATGTTCCATTGGGTTAGAATTCCCTTCTGCAACTCCTTGGAATTGTTCTTTCCCAGTATTTTTCCATTGGTTCATCTTCTAGTATGTATCCTTACTTTCTTTTTGTCACTACATTTTTAAAGTTTCCCAGTTCTAAGCCAGGTGCTGGGCTGTGTGAGAGAACAGCAAGGAGAAGCAGCAAATCTGATAGGAAAATCCTGAAATTAAAAGGGTGGCATGTCACAAGGTGAAATTTATTTAGAATAAGACTGGGTTAAAAGAGCTGGTTTTTACTCATACACTTGAATATCTGTAAATGTATGTTTAACTCTTTCTGTAGTCCAAAGTTTGTTGAAACTTGTTTTTGAGATTTGTTTCCAGCTGTCTTGTGCCCAAGACCGAATTTTCAGTGAACCCGCAGCATCCATAAAATCTAGTGTTTGTAGAACGAAGCATAAGGAATATGCCATCTGTTTAGCTTTTGAGGAGATTACCCTTGATTAGCTTTAGAAATCTAAACGTGAAAAATATTAGGCATGTCTAGATCATTATTTATCTGTTAAAACTCTCCTCTACAGATGTGCCCTTTTTCATTGACTGCCAGCATTGTGAAGATTTAAGTTAAGCTTGATGGTTAATTGGCTAACTGAAAATGAAATGAGGTGAATCCTGATTGGTTTCAGTATTGGTGAGATAGGATTGGGTAGTTGATGTGAGGATCACGTTTTGTTCCTGGTGCAGGTTTTATAGTCTGTTCTGAGGACTACCCCATTTGTAATTCAGTTGTAGTATGTTAATGTGAGAAAAGAGATTATGGTCTAAACTGATAAGCCAACTTGATTACAGAGAAATAAGACATAAAATTGCTAATCAAGAATAGTAATACAGGTGATACAAGTTGGGAATACTTCTACAGCTGGCTTGAAACACTCTGAAGTAATAACAGACTTTGTTGTAAAGCTTTGAGGATGCTGATGACCTAAGTTTGAAAGGCTTTTAAAGGTAGAATCTGGATCTTTAACTGTAGATAACTTAAGCCAGTCTTCTGATTAAAGATAGGCTTTAAGTTCTGCATTAGTCTTAGCCACATATGCTGTGAAAAGGAGCTGTTGCAATAGTGTGATACAGACTTGTTCCTGATTGATGTTGAAGCTGTTCTGTGTGATAGTACTTTAAATATTTTTATGAAGTATGGACAGGTTTCCAGTTTGTTTTACTGTTGTAATTTGAATCATGCTATTGCTGTCTTAATAATGTAAGCTAGCAGATGTGAACAGTTAAGTTATGCTGATTCTTAGTAACTATTCCATTTTGAGCAATAGTCATACAAAACAACTTCCAATTAGCCTATCCAGTCTGAAATTGCCTGGAAAAAATTTACTCCTGTACTTACAATACACCTTGAAATACAAAGTCGTCACTTTGCCTGTGAGACAAAACTGTCTCACTAAATGAACATGAAGGGGTTGTGCATGTTGTAGAACTCCTCCCTGCACCGCCCAGTACTGTATGCTGACCACATGAATAGAGAGATGCATTAAATTCATGCAAGCTTTTCACTCCTCTCTATCATGCAACTATATATTCCTCCTCCAGGTCTGTTCCTTTGAGTAGATTAAATTTCCATGCATATTATGGGTTTGAGTTTTACTATGTGAAATTAGGATAGAATACTGCTAGACTATAACAAGTTACTTGAATTTAAATCATCTGTAAAGCAATGGACTTTTATTTTGCCTTACCACATGTTATGACTCTAATGATGCAGTGCCTGGTGTTACTGGTGCCTTGTATTTATTCCCCATGCAGGTGGACCTCACAGTGCAAGAAAAGGAGAAATACCTTAATGTGTCTCGTTGGTTCAACCACATTCAGCATTACCCAGGTGTCCGACAGCATCTGTCCAATGTCGTCTTTATCAAGAACAGATTATACACTAATGCTCATTAAGGCAAATCTTAATGTCGTGTTAGAATGAGGTGGGGGAGTTTAGGAATTGTACTGTCCAAAGCCACTAACCTGCAAATACTGTTTTGTAACCTTCTGTATGTGAACTGAAAATGTCAATGCCTCGGATAATGCAACTGCATTGAATTGCTGTTGTTAATCAAGAATTAGACCTAAAGAAATATTGTGTATCTGATTAAATGCAAAAATGGTGGAAAGATGGAAATGAAGTTTTAATTCACTATTTTTTAAAAATTTTAAAGTTCTTTTAATTAAACATTCAAGTGAAATTACATCATCTTTACCATCAATTATTCGCTCCTTTTGCTATTTATTGAATTTTTATGTATGGCAGCCAGCTTTCCTTTTGTTTTCCATGGATGTTTACACTAGTTTTGTACAAGTTAAGATCTATATTGTGTGCCAAGGATGTGAAAAAGGGAACATGCAAATGTTACAAAGTATTTATGTGACCGAATAAATTATTTTAAAACTGTAGTCTTAATTTGGCTATGAAACTTTCTAGTTTTTCTTCAGTAAAGAAGATTTTTAAAGGTTAGTTCACTTCCTGTTTCATTTTGTGGTGTACTGTTTTGTATCTAGAAGCATTTCCTTTCAAACTGAGTAGCAAAATTAGTGTTCTTAAAGACTTTGCATGTGCCTCGCTTCGTAATTTGCTACATAAGTACAAATGCACTTTTCCACCCCCCCAACAAAACCAACCAAAACCCTCAACTTGAGATAATTTGCTGCTTTATCAGGTTCATTGGCAGTGTTTAAAGTGGGTTTTAAAGCCACCTACGCTATTGTTGTCACACATTTGGATGGGTCATTTTGCTGTAGAATGTGATTTTTATTTGTACAAGTATAAAAATGCTAACTTGAATTGGTTAATGATCTTCTGCACAATTCAGATAACACTCCTTTTAAGACGTGAAAGAAATATAAAAATAGTTTGATATTTTTACTGATAAATCAGCTATGTTGGTTTCTTCAGCAGTGTATAGTGGACAACTTCACTTGTACATTCTTTTGTTTAATGTGCTACTTAGAAGCCTTGCACCCAGTAAATATAAAAAACTATTTTGGATAGATGTTTGAGCATTTTGAATGTTAAAAGTCCTTTAAAAAATAAAATTAAAATAAGTAGATAATGAGGTGAGGTAATTAAAATACATCCTGACGTATAAATGGACAGAAGAAAATGGCAAGGATAAGCATTACCTGGACAATTCCAGACTCTAATAGGTATTTTCTGTAGATATAAATAATTTTATTTTTAATTCTTTCACTGAAGGTTTACAGGCACACCAAGTTACTTTTAGGGCAGAAATTTCAGAAATTCTCACCATTTCCTGAGGGCTTAATTCTCTACTTCTAGTTACTCTTTTTCCTTGCTATTTAGAAGCTTACCTTATGTATTTACAAAGATCTCTCTGAAATCTTGAGATCTGTTCAAGAGTTATGGAGTGGGCTTTAGTACAAACGTACATTAGAAACTTCATTCTCAAAGCTTTTCATATTTCACTGCCTGAGAGCTTCAGCTATTTACAGTCAGTACTTGTACTCTTAATATCCAGTTTATTCAAACATTTGTTGCCTAAATAGTGTGTATTCAATGAGTGTGCTTTTTCCCCTTCTGTGTGGGAGCAAGTGATGAAAAGACTTTGAAAAATACCTGCACTTCTACTAAATTCTGCTATAAGGAACCCTTTTCTGTTTCAGAAGGGGAGCATGGGTATGAATCATCAGTGCATTTGGAAGGGTTTAGGGAAGTTTCACGTTTATCTTATGGATTTATTGTTTTTATCTATCCTTTTGCAAGTAAGAATGATTTAAATTCTTTAAAGTGAATGTGCAAGCCTTCATCCATGAAAATAGTTTACATTACAGCTGAGAATGCTGAAATTGAGCCAGAGCTAAATGTTGCTGGGAACAATACTGTCATCTTTTTAGACAGGTTGTTGTAGAGATGATGCTACAAAATGTCATATTTTTTTAATCCCAAACAGCTGCTGTTTGCAAGTATTGGGATTTCTTAGGTTGGCTACATGCTACTGCTGCAGTATCCCCTAGCCTCTTGTGCCAGTTTTATTTTCTCTTGTGTAGAACAAAAGTGTTACTTGCTGCTGAAATGTTAAAAAAAAAAGAGTTCACCTAGTAGAAAGATGAAATGTTTGGAAGTGAATTAGTAATATTTAACTCTCTACTATCTAAAAAGCTTTTGGTCATTATCATATAGTAACGAGCATATTTCAATTTTCTTTCCTCTATTTGGGAAAACTTGGGATAGAGGGTTAAAAGCAAAGAAGGATGAATTGAGACTTTGCCTTTAGAGAGATGACTGGGAAAACCAGATGGTATTGATTTTTCTTGCCTCTCCCCCTTTTTATCTAATGCCTTTTGATCAAGGACAAATAAATCTGTAAGAAAACTTCTGAAAAGTCACACAATTCCGAGTTGGTCTGAGACTGTATGAGGTACATTTTTTACAACTATGCTTCATAATTTTGAAAGATTAGGTATGTAGTGGGTGCTCTCAAATCAACATTGATGGTTTATGTAAAGGGTTTGCATTGGATAAATGTTCAGCTGCTTTTAAAGCTACTTCCTCTTTCTGTAATATTTTATTACACTTTCACTGAACATTAGTAAAAGAGACTTTGCTCCCTTGAAACCCCTTTCTCCATTCTTAAAACTCTAGTTGCTGAAGGGCGCTGTGATGTTTTACTTTCATTGCATTGTATTTTGATGATGATGATGACCACAGTGATGTGTGGAATTTATTTTCACAGCATTTCATGAACAGCAACACTTTCATTTGTTAATGTATCTCATCATTGCAGTATTATTATTTTGCATAATTGTTCTAATTTATTCAAGGGGCCTGACATGTTATGGTCTTATAAGTATGTGCCCCTGGGACTTGAGTGTGTTGCCATATGGTGAGATAGTGCTGCATGACAACCTTTCAGCAACAGAAGAATTCAACAGTGAAATAAATATGATAATTGTAAGTGTTCAGTGAAATCCTACACTTAGCACTTTTTCTCCTTGATGCCAAGATGACAGCTTGTAGACCAAACAGGTTGAATCAGGTGTTCAAGTATTGCGTAAGATATGTTAGAAATGTGCTGATGATTTTTAGTGGTCTTTATGTGTGTAACTTCATTTTTAAGTGAGAATTCAGTTTGACTTCTGAAGTCTCTAGTGGTGTTTCTTGCTCTGAGACTTGTAACTGGGCAACAGTGATTTATAGAAAAATCCAGGTTTAATATGAGATTAGGAAAGAGTGAGCAGAGATGAGAAATTTGGAAAGATTACACAAAAAAAAATAGTTCCAGTTTAGACCTGAGGACTAAGAAAATCTGACCATTCAGATGGAACCAAAATGAAGGCTTTTCAGCAGCAAAACTAAAGAAATTGTTTATGATAGCTTAAATGTATAACATGCTTTCTGTCATGTTCCTGGTTATCAGTGATTTACCTTCCAGGTTGGCATCCCAGTGTTTCACACAGGAAATGAGTTAGAAGGTATCCACTTCTGGTTCACACTTGAAACAGTCCAATCCAACAAGTTTTGTTACCCTTCTTCACCCCACCCACAGTAAGTATTAACTTGCTGTTAATAGGTATGCACCTATTGAATTTCTTGAGATTCTTCGTGTAGAAAGTGTAAGTTTTGCCAGTGAAGCCTCCTAGCAAACACTTTGGTTATTTGTCTGTAAGAGGTGATATTTTCATATATTTTTATCTTTTTTATCTTGTATTCCGTCTCTATAGGCTACTCAATACTCTTCAAAATATTTGTAAACTGGAGTAGACCTTCTCTCATGAATTTTATTATACTGGCCAAATCTTTGGAAGCACATAGGCCTAGAAATGGGGAGCTTATTTTTTGTGAGGTGCATATTAGAACTTTCCAATAGGGGTAACAGCTTTGTAGTGTCTTGATAAAAAATCAGAAACAAAATAATTGTACACCTTTGCTTTGTTTCTCTCTCATACACATATACATGCGTTAATTTCAACTATAGCTAATGGAAGGTTATTCTGGACCCTTCAGTGTGGGTGTGGATCCTGGGTTACTTGCAGGGAGCTGAGACTTAAGTAAGGTTTAATGTAGATGTACTTTGCAATTCAAATAAGACATTCATTTATATTAACTGTTTTATATGAAAATGTGACTTTGAAGTGGTTTTGTCTGTAAAATAGACCCAAGTCCAGATAGAAGAGCAGTGGAACTTGGGTATCTTTATTTTTCACTTGGTTAAAAAAACAATAGATGATCAAAAGTCAGCTGTTGATTTGAAAGAGGACAAAGTACTTGAAAAGCAGTTAGCTGAGAGAGATGAAAATAAAGGAATAGATAGAACTATAAAATCATTATTAAGAGATCCCATGTAAGCTCTTCTGCTTAGAATGGTTCATATTCTTTCTGATCTGCTACCATCTTCTGTTTGCATCTCTGCAGCTGATTTATAGTTTGTCTGCTATGCAGAAGCTGCAAATAGATTTTTCAAGCACTTTGCTTAGTATGGCCATAAATTGATTTTACAATTGTATGTATATACAGAACGTTGTATGAAATTTTTTTCTGCTTTTTTTTTCTTCTAAAAAGAGGGATCTGTAGGCCTATTTTATATTCTTTTTGTTTTTAATCTTATCACCTCTTTTAATCTTTGGTGTGTTTCACAGTGCTTAACTTCAAAGTGTAATTGCAATGATGCAGCTGCTTAAGGGATTGCTACATTTAATATTTTCTCCCCGAGAGCAGTATTTCTTCTTTGCATCTATAATTGGATCATGCTGCTGCTGTCCCTCATGGAAATGCCAGGTTTCATATTCACTATACACCTGAGCACATGCTTACTCACTTGGTAATCCTTGTCTTTTTTTTCTATTTATTTCTCAAAATCGACTTGGATTGCACATATTTTCTTTGTGTTGTAATCTTATTGCAAAAGAAATTAAAGGGGAAATGCCATCATGCACCCCTTGCTTTGCCGAGTCTTCAGATTCCGACTGGGTCTTTGTATCCCACCGCTGCATGTCCTGAATGTGAGATGTATCCTACCTCAGAGCCCAGCTCCAGGGCGACACAAAGATACCACAGATTTGGAAAGGGGCATCGATTTTGTAGCAAGCATTACTTGTTGCTGCTCTGTGCACGTTCCTGCAGGCGTGGCCTTTATTTTCCATGCTGGTAGTGACTACAGCCAGCGCGGCTGCCACAGAACACCGCACATACCATCTCTCACTGCAGGCAGGCGGGAGGCGATTAATTTTTCATTGTTGCTGCATCTGAAGGATTCCCCTTTCCCCTCCCACGCTACCTTGGCCCCTTTAGGAAGATTTTCATCCATTAAACTTTCCCTTCTCTGTTGGAAGAACTAAATCTCTTTCAGCATTTTCAGGCTGGTGATCTAATTCGACAGCTCGTAGGTGATGTCTATTCCTCTTCAAAGAGGCAGGTAGCCCCGGGCTAGCCAGCTGCATTGTGGATTCTGCAGATTTGGCTTGCTGTTCCTGCTGGGTGTCATCTGTCTTCTCAGTCTTGCGGTGGATAATTTTTGTCCTCCCCAGCATCATCTGCCTGAGCAGTTTCTGCCTGGCAGGCCTGTCTGTCCAGGTTGAGCATCAAACACAGTGGCCGCACGGCTAATGTGACAAGGCACCCCTCCAAAGAGCGCAGCCTCGGGCCTGCTCGGGCCAGCATCAGCATCGCAGCCCGCAAACTTCCAGCCATCACGATCATGGTCTTGCTCTCCCATCACGGGTGCAGCCCATGGACTTATTCTGCTGGCACAAAGTATGTCCCCCGCCTCGCCCTCTTAAGGGCCGTCGCTCCGATTCCTCCCATCCGGGCAGATGTCTGCCTCAACAGGTTTGGGTTTCCCTGCCTGTTGCCGGCATTTGACTCGGACATCACCACTTGGATGAAATAATCCTTTAGTGGATTATCATCGCCAGACAGCCTGTGGGGGAAATGACAGGACTCGGCACGTTCATCTGAAGATTTTGCAATTCAGAGTGCTGCTAATGCTAATGGGAAGTGGCAGGGTGATCCCTAAAAGAGAAAGCGGGTTCCATTGCATGGCAAAAATGACAGAGGTTGTTTAGCCTATCTTCCAAAAAAATACATGATGACTACATATGCTGATTTTCATGCTCCAAGCCATAGCTATTTCCATATTTTTGTGACTTGATGACTACTTTCTACAAACTGACAGGTTAGGGGCTCCACAAGTATTGTCTTTTTATAGCCATCACCTCTTTAAGTCCTCCTTAATTTCTTTAAAATATGTTTTGAAAATAAGCTTGACTGGGCAATGAGAGTAAGCAGGGGAACAAAAAGCAAAACCAGGCATAAATACAACAAATAGCATATTCTTAAAAAAAAAAAGCAAAAACTAACATTATTCAAACAAAGGAGGAATGGTTTCAGAACAGTAGTCCTAGAAACCAATGCAACTGTCACAGGATTTGCCCTTGTTGCAATCCCATAATTCTGAACCTGACATTAATCATGATATAAAAACTTTCCTAGAAAATCAGTCGTTACAAAGCCCCTCAACTACAGAGTTTTCTTCTTAACAAATAAAAAGCTAGAGCATAGGGCTTAGAGGAGCAAATAAATTGTCACAGAGGCTATGAAAGGATGGCATCTAAGCTGGAAAGGGTAAAATTAACATTTGAAGAATTCTAGCCCAAATTAGTAGTGATGATTGAGCAGCTGGAATATCCTGCAGATATTATCAATATATAAGCATGACTGTAATTTACTGGCAGTTGTCAAATGCTTGCATGTTTTGTATTCAAGTGGAAAAATATAAATACTGATTTACAGGTTGCAATAGGTGGTCACTTTCAGGAAAAAAGATAATGTAGGAAGGAACTATTTTAAAAATAATTTTTCTATCTACTAGTTGCCTAATTAATGTAATACTTACAGACTGTGTAACAGTGAAGGAGTGTAAAACAACATTATATATTTATGCTAAATTTAATAATAATGTTAGTTGAAGTATTGAACAGTTCCCAATGTAAGATTCATTTTATTATTTAGGCAGGTTTCAGCTACATTTTGCCGGATTTTGGGAGAGATTGTTTCAACAAAACCAATTAACTCATTTTAAAGCCTGAATTTAGAAGATTATAGATACTGTCAAAAAAAAAAACCAAACCCATACAGTAATTTCCATGAGCAGTTTCCAACCTTTTGTGATATGGCACAGGATTAAATAATAAAATCATTTTTTGTGTCAGTTCTAATAGCTTTTAAAAGTCCCTTTTTTCACACAATTGCCCCTACTTATAAAAACTACACAGAGTAGAACATAGGCAGAACTAATTTCTAACAAAGCATACATACTACTCCTGTTTTCTACTAACAAACTAGTAATGGTTCTAGCTAAACTAGCACCTTTCTGGTATTCCAGGTAGGAAGGAAGCCTTCAAGACACTGAAGACTGCAGTAGCTATAGCAGAATTTGTGGTCCAGTTTATTCTTTGTTGACCATACAATGACACTGAGAAGTGTGGTATGTATTGCAGATTAAAAAAAAAAAAAAAAAAGTGTAAAAGAAGAAACAAATTTCAATTTAGGCAATGGCCTAAATAGAATCAACCTGTTCTAGAAATTACTGAGTAGCAGGAAGAAAAAAGTAACAAACAGAAGTTAATATACTGTAAATTATAAGTGCCCAGGAAGAGGAAGTATACTGAAAATACCCTAAAGCTCTCACAGAATCACAGGATGGGTCAGGTTGGAAGGGACCACTTTGGCTCATCTGGTCCAACCTCCCTGCTCAAGCAGGGTCATTCCAGAGCACTTTGCACAGGATTGCATCCAGAAGGTACTTAAGTATGTCCAGGGAGGGGAACTCCACAACCTCTCTGGGCAATCTGTTCCAGTGCTCAGTCACCTGCACAGTAAAGAACTTCTTCATATTTAGGTGGAATTTCCTGTCCATCAGTTTCTGCCCCTTGCCTCTTGTCCTACTGCTTGGCACCACCAAGAAGAGCCTGGCTCCATCCTCGTGTTACCCTCCCTTCAGATACTGATAAGACAGTGATAAGGTTCCCTCTCAGTTGTTTCTTCTCAGGGTTGAATAAGCTCAGTTCCCTCAGCCTTTCATTGTAAGAAATGCTCCAGTCCCCTAATCAATTTTGTAGCTCTCCACTGGACCTCCTCCAGGAGCTCCATGTCTTTCTCATACTGAGAGCCTCTCTTGTACTGTGAATTGGTTTTAAAAGAAATGTACAGGGATTTTACATAATTTTTGCTTTTTTAAATAGTTGTAAATAGAGACTGCTGCTTTTTTCGGTTTTGTTTGGTTTGGGGTTTTTTGGTAGCCTGCATGTCCAGCAGTTGCTATTCATGTTTGCTGTACCTAGAAGCAAACTGGGTTGCCTAATGTATGTCTCTTACAATAATTTCTGAATCTGAGAATCAATTAGATTGGAAAAAACCCTCTGAGATCATCAAATCCTGCCTCTGTCTAAACACTACCATGTCAACTAGACCAAGTGCCACGTCCAGTGTTTCCTTAAACACCTCCAGGAATGGTGACTCCACCATGTCCCTGGTCAACCCATTGCAGTGTCTAATCACCCTTTCTGTGAAGAAATTCCTCCTCATGTCCAACCTGAACATCTCCTGGCACACCTTGAGGCCATGTCCTCCTGCCCTGTCGCTGCTTACATGGGAGGAGAGGCCGATCCCCACCTGGCTACACCCTCCTTCCAGGCGCTTGTAAAGAGCAGCCAGGTCTCTCCTGATCCTCCTCTGCCTAAACACCTCAGGCTGAACACCTGCAGCTCCCTCACGCCGCTCCTCACAGGACATGCCCTCCAGCCCCGCCGCCCTTCTCCGCACCCGTGCGCGCCTCTCCCCACACGCCCGCAGGTTTGGGGGCTCGGGGCTCCTTGGGGGCGGTTCCGCAGCCGCGGCCGGCGCGCTGCGATGACCTCACGGCGCGGCACCGGGCCCGGCGGAAGCTCTAAGGGAGGCAGCGACGGAGGGAGGCCGGGGAAGGGCCGGGGCGGCCCGGCTGCGCTGCCCGGGGCCCGCCGAGCGCCATGAGCGGGGCCGGCCCCGCGTCCCCCGGCCGCGGCAGCCCCGCGGCCCCGCCGCCCGCTGACAGGAGACGGGACTCTCCGGCCGCCGGGTCCCCGATCCAGCCCATCATAAAGGGTAAGGAGGGAGCGGTGCGGGGCCCAGAGGTGCCGAGCCCGCCGTGTTACCCCGCGGCAGCGGTCGAGAGACGGCCCAGGAGCCCCTGGAGCCCCCAGGACTGGTCCGGCTCCCCGGGATTCCAGCGGCCTCCAGCCCTCCCAGGTTCGGCGTCGTGTGCTGAGGTTTAAAGCTGGAAACCTGGGAGGCTTAGCTGGCTTCCACCTTTCAGAACTGGAAACCAAGGTGTCTCTGTTTTTTTCGGGGAGCCGAGTCGGCCACCGAGGCCTTGCCACGGGCATGGAGTTTCTTGGGAAGCTCTTACTTTTGGTCTTCTTCGCACAAATTTTGTCCTGGTTAATCCGTACACAGAAGCATCTGGACTGGGAAGTGGTTTAGCCGATGTTTCATTTACTACAACCATGACTTTCCCGAATTTCTAAATAGTCGTTCTGCACCGTTTTGAACGTGGTGAGATTCAGGGTGTTGAACAAACACGGGTAGATACAGTAGAGCCACCGGGCAAGTCCATCAGCTGGGGCAGGAGAACGCATCCTTTAGATGGCAGTGCCACCTTAAAGTCTTTTTTGGGGGCTACTTTGTGTATTTCCTGCAACAGTATTTGCTATGCTCTCACGGTGCTTTTCAGTTTAGCAGGCTTTTTCTTTGTGACAGGCGAGTCTGTTTCTCCTCATATACTTAAGTAGTAAATACTCCTTTCCAAGACTGAAATAGACTTGAAATTTCAAGTCTGGCCTTAGAATACAAGAAAATGCTGAGGGTTTTCCTTTGTAGTGAGGATTCCTCCTGTCTCTTGCTGGAGAAGACTCCCACACTTACTCTGTGGATCTTTGTTAAGCTGCAGCGTTTAATTCTGGTCTTTTACCAGCACTAACGATCAGATATGGAAGCTGTACAGAGGAGAAAGAGGATTGGCACAAAAGGTGCTGAGCCACAGAGGAGAGCGTTCACCTTTACAGAAAGGTGTCTTTGGCATCTGGAATAGTTTCGTTGTGTTTTATCTAAGCTGGTGGTTTGCTGGATCGATACGTTTACCCTACAAATTCTGTTCTGGTGCTCCTTTGGTTTTGTATGTACTTGGTGAGCAATAGTCCTTCCTCACACTGAGATGTAGTGCACTGCCTGTGTTGTGTAGTCTCGTGTGAGAGTGAGAGAAAAACTAAAATTCTGACTTTCATTAATCTTCCAGATGTTGGGGAAGTCTATTCAAGACTGCTGGATCACCGACCAGTAATTCAGGGAGAGATACGTTACTTTGTTAAAGAATTTGAAGTAAGTATTTGTATCTTATTGGATGCTGGCAGGGTCTGAAACTTTGAACAGATTTAAGCATCTTTTAAGATATTATAGTAGGTACATAACTTCCTTCAAAGGGCTTGACATGGATTTTTTTTTCCCCAAAATAACACACCTGTAGTGTACGTCTGCATCTTTAGCAAACAAGGCAGTAATTTAGAAATTTTTTTTTAACTTTAGAAAAGAACATGTATTTTTAAATTTTTTTCCTGCAGAGGACTGGCAAGAATATTGATGTAGGAGAATAATGTAGTCCTGACATCTTAGAGAAGTCCTGTTGATTCAAGGAAAGTACTGTTGGCCAGTGTAGGTTTACATGTTCTTGAGAAACTACTTTAAGCCTCAGCTGGATTCAGCTAGCACAGTTATATTTTTATTTTCTTTGATTTTCGTTACACAAGAGAAAGTGATACTACTGGAAGAGAAGAGGAGCACTTTGTGCAAAGTAATAAAATCATTGAAAATTGAATAACTGTTATTTTATTGGCTGCAAATAAGGCTAAAGTACCAAGTAGAAGTGTTTATATACAGCTTTACCCGGGAAGTATAATTTGGTTTCCACAAGATGGCAGCAAAAGTTTAGAAAATTTGAATCCTATGCCAGCAAAAGGCTGTTTATAGATAGATTTTCTTTCTTACAGAATGTGGAATTTAAAAATTTAACTGAACATGCAGTTACACCTCAAAATTCCAGTGTGAAGACCTGAATTGAATGACATTAAAATATCTATCCCCTCATTCCCCCCCAACCTAGATTGTAGCTTATATTTCAAGCAGGTCTATTTTGTCTCTGCTGGTTTAGCAAAATACAGATATTAAATAAACTTTCATCATATCTGTATCATATGGGCTTGAGAGTCACAAGAAATCATTTCTTTTCTCTGCTTTCCCTAATTAAGCTATAGGATACAGCAAGTTGTTTGAAATGTCATTACACAGGAAGGAAAATATTAAACTCATGGACAAAATTAGAACTTATGTCTTTAGGCTGATAACTCATATATTTGTCTTGTTTCACCTGAAGTCTTTTTATGCTTCTTAGACAAATTTAATACATTCTTAGATCTTTTATTGAAATTTAGTTACTGGCTTATACTTTTATGGGAGAAAATAGTAATAGGTAGAGGATTGTTTAAATTTTTGCAATTTAGAATTTCTTTTATGTGGGCTTAGGACCAGCAGCACCCAAAAATTCCACTTCTTTCTAACTTTTGAGATATGAGATACTTTTTGATTGAAACGTGCTTGTTTTTTCAATGATTAGCACCTAGTGTGCAAGGAATGCAGATTTGCACTCAGGAAATCTGGAGCCTGTTTTATTAAGGAGTTTTATTTGTCTGTGTCTCTGTTTCTGAAGCTTTAAAATGAGTGTGGTAATCCCTGTCCCCCTCCATGTGATAGAGTATCTTTTGTTTATGTAGAGTTTTTATCCAAAGTAAAATGTTGGTGAAATTAGAGTGGGAAGAGTGCTGTGGCTTCAGAAAAATAGATTATTTTTTGAAATTTAGACAATAAAACAAGATCTTGCTATACTTATAATTAATCATGATCAGTAGTGATCTAGAAGCACTGCCTCTTTAGTCATATTATTAGTTATATTGTTTAGTTAATTAGTTATATTATTTTTTTAATCAACTTGATTTCTTCAGTTAAAACAATTTTACTTGTTTTCACCTCCTGCCATACTAAATGTGGAGGATCAGACATCAAGCAAGCTGTGTTATTTCTCAGTAACAAACTGAGTTATAAAATGAAATACTTTCAAGCTCTGTTGCTCTCTGTTATTTTAGAGTAGATATAAATTATCTATACAAAACAGGACATTTTTTTCTGTACGGTGTGTAAACAGTTAATATTGTTTTTTCTTGCAAGGGCCAGAGGAGTCATTCAAAGGATTTTTGTATTTTAATGTGAAGAATGGATCATTGCTCTCTTTTTATTTGGCAAATTTTTTCTGTGTTGTTGAATAAGTAGAGTAACACTTTAGTAGACAATGGTCTAGTCTTTGAGATGAAGCTATTGGTTTATCAACTGGGAAACCATCTTTAATTTGTCAAGTGGAATTCCTTGCTAGCCACTCACTTTCTTTCGTTTTTGTGGCAGGAAAAACGTGGCCTCCGAGAACTGCGAGTACTTGAAAATCTAAAAAATACTGTCTTTGAAACAAATGAACGTGTTCTGCCAAAGTGTGAGCAGGCAATGCAAGACAATTTGAGTGAAACCTTCAAGAGATGTAAGCAGGTTGCTTCTTCTTGCTCTTGATGCATAATTTTGAGTAATTTAAATAGCTTGGATTCAAAATATGATTTGTTAAAAAATTACCACACTTGATTTTCTATTCTAGAATATTGTATTCTATTTATATGCTTGGTTATCACTTCTGTGCAACTCTTAAAGGGAAACAACAGGGACATTTTTTTATAATAGTCAGCTGATCAGCTCTTGCTAAGATTGTGTTGAAGTTTTTTGTTGATTTAAGTAGAAGCTGTTTCAGCTCATTCCTTTCCTAGTCACTTGGAAATAGTGTTCCACGTTGACTAAAGCCATAGACAAAATTTCAATTTCCTGGTTTGTTGCAAGCATGCTGTGGAAACCTTCAAGTTTTTAAATTTTCCCACAGGAGTGCATAATACTGTCTCATATTACTTAAAACAAAACATCCTGCTCTATAGCTATGACATTTATCATTATCATTATTATTATTATTATTATTATTATTGTTGTTGTTGTTGTTGCTGTTTTGTTGTTGTTATTATTAAGTCACAAATTGAGAAGCCACAAATTGCATGATAATCTTAGTTTCATCCTTATTTATATATTTCTTTACTGCTCAGACTTTAAAAGAATGTTTGAAATTTTTGCTAATTTTTAAGCATTCTTTTTTTTCTTACTCATTTAGCAAGATGGCTTCTTCAAAAGAGATTCTAAGAGAGTGTTGGTACACAGCTTTAGCTGCCAAATTTATGCAGTTGAAACATGCCACTGTGGGTTTTGTTACAATTTATGTGTGACATGTTGTATAAACATTTAATTTCCTATAACTTATTTATATGGCATCTGGCATATGCAGAATAGCAAATGGTAGATGGTGCTTTACACACCAAAAGGATTGCAGGAAAACATTGAAATTTAAAATTTAGTCATAAGGTATCCTAATACCATCTAACTGGGATGAACCTTTGATGCTGCTCCCTGACTTTCTAATGGCCATGTGTGCAGTACATCTTCTGTTATAGAATCCCAGAATGGTTGGAGTGGAAAGGGACCTCTGGAGGTCACGCCCAACCTCCTTCCTCAAGCAGCAGCAGCTTGACCAGTTGTCCAGGACTGCATCCAGTTGCTGCTTGAGAAACTAGTGTATTTAATTCTGTGTTAAAATTAAGTGTTAATTAAGTTGGGAGGGGAAAATGCGTCGGGATACACTTCCTATTTCCATTGAAAAGTTTTCCTAGGCTTAGTCTGGGAGAGAAGAGATGGACTTCAGCATAAAATGATGTACATGTGGAGTCTATACACAGCTGATGGAGAAAAAAATAAGGGAAGAAGCCCCAACTAACTAAAATATAGAGTTTGGTCACCTGTTTCTACTTACTGACTTGACAGTGTTTTTTGATGTCTTCTGAGGTGCTGAATAGTACACTCCAGCTCATCAGCAACACTAAGAGTGTGAGCACAAGAAGACCTCACTGCCTTCCTGCTTTTGCCTTCTAGAACATACAAAGGTTGAACTCTGCAATAAGCCTGCTTACTTTCTAAGTGTAAACGTTGTAAGTGTTAAGCATTTTCTGTAAGTACAGGTGACCCTTGGGCACAGTTAAGTGACACAGTGGAATATAATCTTCACTTTGCAACAGCCTCACATCTTCTAAATCCCTTTCAGGCAAGTCTCTTTAATTTACAGCAGCAGCCTGATCTACTGCAATTTGTTGTTTCAGTGCAAGCTGCCAACGCTATGATCCATAGACTCCAAGAGAGGGAGTTTGAAGTGAGAAAGGTAAAGGAAGGATGGATGGATGGATGGATGGATGGATGGATGGATGGATGGATGGATGGATGGATGGATGGATGGATGGATGGATTTTTACTTTGTGATCTAAGAGTCCTGTGCTTCACAGCAAGTTTGTCTGCTTTCAGTATAGCAAAACTTAAAAACATATTTTTCCGTACCATGTGTACTTGCAGTAAAACTTCCTTTGGGGTGATTTCTGCACTTATAAAATGCACACTGCAAATTTAATGGATCTAGCTAACTCTTGCTACAATCTCCTGGTATATGGAAACTATTTTTTTATTTCCTTTGCTTTATTTTCCCTCCTAGCTCAGACTATAACATTTGTCACATACAGGGAAAGCTTAAATATAAAAAAAGCTTATTTTCTGTGGAACAAGAAACATCTACTAACTTACCAGAATGGAAATGTAAATCTTTCCTAGTTAGCTGAGAACATTGACCATATTATATATATTGCTTGTTGAAAAGGAAGTGTTTTTTTTCACTTGTGGATGGGTTATTTAATGAAGGGCTATATTATAGGAACATGCGAATCATTGGAACCTTTTCAGTTGGCTACCCTTTGCTTATTTGAAATACATGTGTTCTGAATCTAAAACCTGGAAAATTATACAAGAAATTAGTTTCATGTATTCCCATTACTACTTCTTTATTGTGTTCCTGTGTTATCTCTTAACTTGCAAAATACCATTGATAATAATTTAGTTCAGGAAAAACCAAAGACGTTTCCATGGCCATCAAGCAAAACAGGCTGTGCATTGATGGATGTAAGCTGATAGTCATGTTTTTCTTTCCTTTTTTGCAACTGATGAAGATGGGCAGTCCACTTGGAATTGAATACTGGTACTGGGCAAACAGCACATGTCTGAGCACTGACAGAGTTTGCTTGTGTCTGACACTAGAGTAGATATTTATAGAGAGGTTACAGTTCTGCCACTGTTTGTTTGAAGTAAGACTTTAAAAAGGAATTTAAAACTTAGAAAATGAACAGTCACTTAGTAAGAATGGTGACTGTCCTTTTAAAAAAATATTAGCTGTATGTTTCCACTTTATTTGTTTTTTTTTTTCTTTTAATATGTAGTGAAAGAGTAGTTACAGGTATCCAGGATCCATAGCATTTTTTGGAGTTTGTAGAATAAGACTTTTTGGCTTGAAACTTTCCAAAAGGGAGTAGTAAAATGTAGGTAACTTTTTAAAAAATATAGATAAATTTTTGTCATTGTAGTGCAGCCACTTGAGGAGAAATACCTTTTCCTTACTTTTCTGAAATGATGTGTTCCAAAAAAATAATGAGAATTTGGTGGAAGGTCGTGTCAGGTTTGGGTATGTAACGTGTAATTGTGTCAAAAAGTGTTTGAAACACCGATGTTTCAAAGCCTGTTTATTACAAAATAGTGTACCAGTCAAACTGTTAGAGTGCACTGGTGTATTTTGTCAGTAGATGCTACTGTATCTGTTGGAAGCAAAAATGGATATTGGCATAATGTTGTTAAAGTGTCTCAAAGGCTGCACTGAAAAAAAGTTTTGTATTTAGCCCTTGCCGTGTGATCTTGAAGAATAGCAGAGAGAGCGTTTAATATATAAATGTGTTCCCAGTACCTTTAGCTGACAAAAATTCCACACATAAGAAACAGTCATTGCTAATACACCGAAAAGGAGAGAGGCAAAAAAAGAGGAAGGATTAATCCTCTCTTTTGCTGGGAGATGGAGCAAATGGAAGAACAACTGCCTAGATTTATTTTGGGCACTGCACTTGTAATATAAGGGGGCCAGACTGTCAATACAGCTCACAAGCAATCCACAGAATTACACTGCATTTTGTCATGTGCATTGGATGTGTGTATGATCTCTTTTTCTAGATATGTAAATATTTTTAATTTTTCTTTTCAAGATAAGATAATGAATGGAATTAGACTTAGCAGAAGCCAAGCAGTAGGAAAGTATGAGGGGAAAAATAACTTATTTATAAAGGAAGACATTAATCACAGTGAGAGGTAGCTGGCTAAAGCAGAAGCACTAGCTGCCAGTTTCAAAACATGTAATATCTCTGTCGTTGTATTTTATAGAAATAGCATCATTGCTAATACAATAACATTAATACTATTGCAGACATTTTACCACTTGTTTTGGATTGGCTATACAAAAATAAATATTTTCTTTTTAATTTCTCCTTTCCATATGTTTTCTTGCTAGTTTCCAGATACTTTAACATTATGTAGCTCTCGTTAACCCCCCTGTTTTAGTATGGAAATGATTGTTAAAAACTTTGTATTTTCCTCCTGTCAGCTTCAGGCAGACAAGGTGATGGCTCGTGAGGAGAAGTGCATTGCCCACTGGGAGGAGTTCATGAAAGAGCAGCAGAACAAACGTGTGGAGGTGGACGAAGAGCACAGAAAAGCTATGGAGCGCCTCAAAGAGCAGTATTCGGAGATGGAGAAGGAACTGGCCAAATACGTTTCTTTTTAAGACCTTTTTTAATAATGCTGGATTTGTGCGATGATCAGTTGCTTCTGACTTAAATTGAGGTTCTTTTGGAAAGCTGAAGCTGAGAGAAAAAAAGAGAATTTCCTCTACTGGCTTGGTATGGGAAGAAAAGATTTGCATACTTTCAACTTAAGTGCCTATCTATGCTCTTTTGGTTCAGGGCAGGTGGAATGCCAGTATTTGTTGGAAGTGTAACTGAAAACTGTGTGACTACATCAGCTCAGGGAGTTGCAAACTGGAGTTCTCTCCCATCAGCAGAGTATCGTTTCATTTGGGAAAACAGAGACTAATGTAATATCAACTATCCTGGTGTGGAACCACAGCCCTTTCCCAAAAAGTAGGTTAATAGATTCCAGCCATAGTTAGCTGAGAATTCACTGGGAAAACTCTGTATTCTGCTCAAAGATTTCAAGAAAATAAACTTGTCTTATGGAGTATTTTACTTTGAAGATTAACCAGTGGAAGATCTCAACACAATTTTAAATCCAATTGTAATTCAAACTTTTGGGTTGTATGTTCAGTATTATGACATAGAGTTGCAATTTGAATGATTTATGTTAACATAAAAATTGTAAGGTAAGCTTGGTCAACAATTCCTTTTTTTTTTCCTCTCTGTAAGTCTCTCAGGCCTCTCTTTTTAAGCTTTACTCTTCTAAGCAAAGCTAAAACAAGCTAAAAAAGTGATCATGAGAAAGCATATCAGTCTTTGTATTAGCTTTGTAGCTAGTACAGGTTTATTTAAATATTTAGCATGCTGTTGGTTTACTTAGGATAAACTTGCCAGAAATTTATGAAGCAATTGAGGTAAGATTTTTGTTTCTTTATCAGAATAACAAGTGAGCAGATTAGTGGTTAAATGCCTGTAGTACTGATCTGCTTTCTTACCAGCCTTTACAGCATACATGAAATCCACTCCTGCACTGCTTTCCTTTATCCCAAACTTGCAGTTACCAGCAGTGTAACTGAAGAAGTTAACTTAATCAGTTCATTAACCAAGGAAAATGAGACGTAGTACCTTAATGAAATTTGCTGCAAGCTAACCGTTAGTGCAGGAAATATCTTTCCATAATTTAGTTGGTGTCCAATGTAGAATGGAAACAGGTAAAAATAAACAGAATTTATGCATTACCTGTATTGCAGCAGTAATATACCAACAAGGGTTGCTTGTGTAGGTTTATGGCTTGGTTTCAAGGCTCCATTCCTGGCAACATTTTGATAGTGTGATTAAAGTTAGTAGAGAAGATGGAATAAGTATTTGAGATTTCTTTCAATAACACAGAATTTCTGCCAAGCTGCTCTGCCTGCTACCGTAGACCCAACAGCTTCATCAATCATCATCGTGTATCTGGACTGAAAAGAGGATTTGCCAACACTGGGGCACACTGGAATGTTGTTAATTCTCTGTTCTGAATGGAAAAAACATAGATGTCTCAAAAGTATCCCACACATGAAAAATAGGAAAGCCTCTTTGTGAACAACTCCTATCTGAATAGAGGGTGATTTCTGTTAGTTTGTGTACCCGTGATGAATGTTGTAACTAAGCTCTGACTTTTCATTTAAAAAGAAAAAAATAGTTCTTGCCTGTCTTTAGAATTGGGTGTGGAATAGTTTTGTTTGGAGCACAGACTGGAAATGGATTCTCTTACCAGATTATTTGATGTGTACGTGCTCAAAGCCTAAATATCTTTGTAACAGAACACATTTAACTGTATACTGAATTAATTTTTATTTTTGCACTGATTATTTTTATTAAGATTTAGATATCTAATTAACTGTGCACTGGAGCTGTAGGTTTTAGTATTTCATCAGTTTGAAGGCTCATAAGCAATGATGCAAGTGTTATAAGTTGGATATTCACTGGAAAATAAAGTGGTATGTCCAAAATCTGGGATGTTTACTCCTGATCTTTTTTCTTAAGTACTAACACTGAAAATGTGTTCCTCTTTCTGAATGTTTTAGGCTGAAGAATTTTTTATGCTAGAGATAATTTGAAAGCACACTTCTTCAATATTTGTCTACCTCTTGGTGTCAATGTTATTCATTGTGGGGTCTAAATGAAAACATCTGTTCCTGAAATAATTTCATTTAGTAACTTTCACCTTTTTTGCATGATGTGCTGTAGGTACTTTGAAATGCTTAATCATATTTGAAGCAACTTGCCAACATTTGTAGGAAAACCTATTTTTCTGTCTAAATGCTTTAAAAAAATCTCAACCAATATGTCCAATATGTGTCCAATACTATCTCAATATGTCTGACTGATAAAGAAAGATTCCTGTCTTCAGCATTTTTTTATCGAAGTGGGACTATGGTCTGTCTGGACACAATAGTTCTCCACAGTGCAACTTTCTTTGCAAGATTCAAGTTTTTGTTATTCACAGTCTCTACTATTTGGGAAAAACAGAAAAATCAACAGTTTAATAGTTGGTTTTATGCCATTGGTGCATGAAGGAAGTGTTTCACCTTATACTTACAATTTTAAATGACTAAATTCCATAGCGTTAAAAATCTTGAGGATTTATTTAATCCCCGTTAAACCTGATAGAAGTTTGTATTGGATTCCAATAGGAGTTGAAAAAAGTCCTCAATATTAAGTTCATTTCTAGTATGAAAGGTGGGTTTTGCAATCCATCTTCATACCAGACTATGTGTATAACTTTTCGCTTAACTATTAGTGCTGTTTATTTTGCTGAAGTATTCTTTGGAACTGAAAGTGGGATCAAGTGTCATGTAACCACTGGAATATTTTCTTAGTCCTTCAGTTCTAACGAGCACATAGCAAGAAGCTGGTGTCTTCCTTGGAACTGCTGTATGAAATCCACCCCTGCTGTATTTAGGAGCAATAACAAATTGAGGAACTGAAGAGGTATTTAAGGGTTTGGGGTTTTTTAAACTGCCTTATGTTAACAATGAACCTAAGTGCTGTTCTTCGTGGAATGTTTTATATGTAAGGCCTACCACCTTGTTTTATTCTTAGGAATGAGGGAGAATGCTGATTTGTATGGTTTTTCTCTGCTGCTTTCTATGGTGACTCTAGGTAATACATTTTAAAGAAAAGGTAGATCATTAAAACTGGAACATCACATCCTCTCTGATGATTTATGACTTGTTAGATCTTTCCTCAAAAAATATGGAGTTTTTTTCAGAAGTCAAACTATACAGCAAATACGTGGCATAATCAGCCAGTGAACTGAATTAGTTCACTGCTGAGTTGAAAAATGCTTAGTATGTCTGTCTCAAGGGTGTGGATTCTGAGGTTGACACAAGTTTCCCAGCAGGTGTCAGTGTAGTCTGGAGAAGGAGCATGAGGAAGCCTGATTTTACGCGAGGTATGAAACTTAAATGCTGCTGTTCAGTTGTAACACAGTGTTTTGTGTAAGTAAAAGACTTTTTGTGTGTGAAGCCGCATACTTTTAAATATAAAGTGACACTACTTTCCAGTGGCATTTGCTCCATTAGAACAGGACACTCATAAAGTTATTTATTTTATCTGTGCTGATGTGAACAATGTTGTCTACAGTTCTTTTGCATTATAATTAAAATTATAATCTGAGATTAGACTCAAGTGTTGGAGATTACAACTTTCAAGAGCTGCATTCTTACACTACTGTTGGTTTCAGTGGATCAGGTTTTCTGAAGATTTGATGCAAAAATTTAAACTTATTAAAGGAGATTGTGCCTTTTTATTGACAAATAGTTTTGTCAAAGATTTTTCAAAAAATCCAAATAATGTAGATGCTTGAAAGAGAGGGCAAAAGTCAAAAGCATCAGAGTATTTTGAAGTAATTAACAAAGGGAGTTTTCTAAGGGTTGAAAGAAATCTTGTAGAAATACATTACTCCACATCCATGTACCTTCCAGTTCTGCAGAGTATACAGTTCTGTGTGCAGTACCTTGATGATTTCATATATGAGCAACGAGCAAAGTAGGAACAAATTTACTCAAGACAATGGTGAGCATTAGAAAGAAGAAAATCTTGCAGAAGTCCTGCTAGAGTGTAAATCTGTAGCTTTGAAAATCCAGGCTCAGACTTGCACTTCCTTAATAGAAATCATGTAGAACTATCCACCAGAACTTTCAGTTTGCCACCTTATATGCTTTGTCTGGGCCAAATCAGAACATAGATGGTTCAGATTTTTATTTAACACCATTTCGTAGATAGTGAAGAAAAAGACAACCCTTTCAAGAAGAGCTTTTGAGACAACTGTACTGAAGGGTGGACAATACTGTGTGGTAAAACTGTAATTTAAAATAAAATCTTGCATTTCCTCAGTCTTCCCCACTAATGACTCACTGGGTGGACACAAGGAGACCTGCAACTAAGTATATTTTTTATTTTTCTTTTTTATCAGACACTATATTTCATGTGATGTATTGGAATTTAGTGGGAACCAAAGCACTATTTATGGCTTTTACTCATTACTAAGGTTTTGAGATGGATGTATTCTAGAAATTTATCCAGCGTTTCATGACATATGGTCCCAATATTCTTTAATCTGAAAAAACAACCAAAAAACCTTTGTTCTTGCTGCAGTAAATGTTGCAGGAATTGGATAAGCATTTTTACTTGTCTTTGAAGTAATTGTAAAATAAATCTGCCATCTTGATTTGGAAGGCTTGTGGGGTGATCCCTGGTCAGTGCTTTCCCAAACTAGGATATGCAAAAATGCCTCTTGCTACAACATGTTCTAGAATATGCACAGCACTTTTCAGTAGCTTTAGCCCTGGGAAATTTAATTCAGGATTGCTTGAGGTCATAGGAAATCCTTTATGAGTGGACACAAGTTTGTCCTTTCCAGATGTTTTTGGCCCTCATTAAATAAATTCCGATTCCTGAAAATCCCCTCTCCAGATGGTTCTAAATATGTTCCAATATTTACTATGTCAACTAGAAACCTTCTAAGCTGAATTACATAAATAGTAAATACTGTGCATCCTTCCAATGTACTGATTTGAAAGAAAATTGAGCATCATTTATTTACTAAACAATCAATGTTCAAAATTGTAAAGTAGAATTACAGTAGTATGCCTAGGTAGCAGCTTGGTTTCAAGCAACAAATTAGCCTTTGGAATCCTAAGGAGGAGTTATCTGTCAAGCTCTCAAAGTCCTAAGGATTCAAAACTTTTTTTAGAATAAGCATCCTGCAATACATCGCCAGAGAGGAAAATTTTCTGGAATCAAGAAGCACTTGAAGCTAACAGGACTGTGATATTTGTGTCTTGAGCAAGTTTAGAGATGTTCATTTTATTAGCCAATATGACGAATTTGTTGTCTGGGGCACTTGATACAGAATACAAATACTGCACAGACACCTAGTGTAGGACAGCACCTTTCTCCCATTTTTTTTAACAATTGGGTACCCATGTATCTAGGACAAGTGGGCCTAACCACTGGCTACTATCTCTGGTTGTAAAAAGACTCAAAAAACCAAAACAGCTAGTCTCAAAAAATATACATATGTACTAAAAAAAAATAAATCAGGAGTGACCAGGACTCATTGTGTTTTGAAACTTTCTTGCAGCTGTTACTTGCAGATGGTACAGCAAATGCAATTTCCTTTAAAACATCCAAAACTGATAGAATATTGTGTAATAAAGCTGTCTAATTATTGACTTTTGTTTCTTAGCCAGATGTTGAAGTAGGAAGGAAATGGACAATGCAGCCCAGTATATCAGGTTGTTTTACAGTTTGCCACTGAGGTGGTCAGCATCAGCACATGGTCACTAAATGCAAAAATCTTCCTTCAGTTTGTTTTCAGAGGATGCAGGTCCTCGAGTGAGGTGGTCAATCTGGAGCATGGAAAGCCATAGCAGTTTCTGCATGTTGTCCCTTAGTTCTTAAACCCTTCTCCCTTAGAAGAAATAGTATACCTTTTCGGTGCCCAGTTTTTAATCAGAAATTAAACTGAAATTCAAAAACTGTGTTAAATTTTCGACATTATCTTTAGTCAAAATAAAGAGGCGCAAACTGAGCCCTTGTTCTTACAAGTTTCACTCCTCATTATATTTTGCCTGTTGACATGTAGCTGGACTAAGACCACATAGCTCTGTGAGGAGGTTATCCAGCAGCCATTGTATCATTGCTACTGTAGGTCATTGCCTCAGTGTGCTCCCTCTGAAAAGGCTGTCATAAAGAGAAACTTTAGCTGAAAACTATTTCCAAATAATTTTCACACGGTAAGGAATTATTCTTCATATATGATGTGATTTCCACGTGCACCTTCCTTTTGCTTTCAAGTTCCCAGGCTGGTTTGTCCCACAGAATCCAATAAAGAAAGTGTAATTTCTCCCTAGGGTCTTTTCTGGTCATGCTTGATATCACTTAACATAATGAGCTTTTTACTCTCACATCATAAAAGGTTTTGTTTGAAATTTCTCTTTTTTTGTACTTCAACAAAAAGTGTTGCTTACATCCCTTCTAAAGAATGCTCTGAGTTATGTGAAATGTGGACATGTTGTCTGGGCCAACCCCTTATCTCTGCCAGATTCAAAAAGTCTGGTTCAGTACAGTGGTTTAGACTGCATGTTTTTATTGTGTTTTGTTTCTTTTAAAAATATGTATGTGTGTGTCTTGTTAAAAAACATTGCTGCCCCCGTCTAGGAACAATGCAACACTCACATCATTTCCTGAAAGAATAGAGTTGGAAGGCAATTATCTACTCACCAAACAGGCTAAAACAACAGTTCCTGATATTCTTCTCAAATATTTCAACTTCCCAGGAATCCGGAAAAAATAATTCCATGAGACGGTGTTATGAATGAAGGTATGACATTTCAGTTTCCTTCGCTTGGAATCAGACATCCAGAGGTAATAAATTACCATGTGCTTGGCACTGCTGGGAGGGGGGTCTGGCTGTGGCAAATTGTTTTTCTTCAGAGCAGGAACAATGAAGTGCTTTTACATCTTCCTTTGTCCAGTGACAGGCAAAGGCTTCTTTCTTAATGAGCTTTCATTAGAAATCACATGAATTACACATAGAAGCAAGAGGAACCTGATGGCAAAGTACCTTGAATCAAATTTATTTAGAGATAGGAAAGTACAATAAAGACTTTTTTTCCCATTTTATCTCTGTGAAGTAAAGCCAGTGACATGGTCTCAGAAATGTGCTGTACCAGGAAAACATATGGGAAAAAAATGAGTGGTGACAAAGCATTTTTCTATCTTTCTTATGCATCTCAATGAGTGTCATTTTTACCAGCATTATTTTGGTCCAGTTCTGTGACTCTGAAATGGCTGTATCTGCTTTCCGTGTTCATTTTATGCCTCTTCTTTTTATCAATGCTTTTAATTATAATAATTGCTTATGCAGGTTAATCTTCAGCTTACTCATTAATTTGTGTTTGAGTAGGTCTTAGAGGGGATTGCAATTTGGATTGTATGTCAGACTTTATATTGGCATATAAAAAAATGAAACCCTGCTCCTGGGAAAAGAGTTGATGCTCTTGATCTTTGAAGAGCTCTCTTTACATGTTTAACAATCAAGGAAATGGAAAATACTTCTGAAAAGTGTGTGTTTGGATCCAAAATGAAGAATCTTAGCAAGGCAGCACAGAGAGCATTGCACTATTAAATTTGTGAAGTCATAACAAGGAAACTGCAAGTCAACGCACATCAAAAATCAAGTAGTATTAAATCAGAAGCCCTTAGCTGAATTTACCCTCATTCTTGCATCTGGCTGGAGTATGAAGAAAATATTCTTAAAAGGGAAAGATATCAATTCCATTTAATTAAGAAGGGAGATAGTTCTGATTTAATGAGAATATGTAGATATCATATAACTTTCCTTAGAGTTGTTTTTCTTCTCTTACTTCTTTGTGAAAACTTGACAGAGCTCTACCAGCTCCAGGGCTGTGTGAGATCACTTGTAGCATGGCAGCAGAGGCTGCAGAGTCTGCCTGGACTCAGCATCTGGGAGCACATTCAGCATTTACAAGGGGTCGCTTGGCCAGAAGGACCTGGACTCAGCAGAGGTCTTTGCATGTCTCCACATGTGTTGTTTTTGTGCCAGGGAAAATAGGACAAAATCCAGCTCCTGCTGGATTTGCCTTTAGCAAAATTCACATTAACTTCACTGCAGCTAGAATTTAGCTGGGGCTTTTGTAATCATGACTACTGGAGGACAGAAGCAAGTAGTCCCTTTTTAAAATAATGACCCTGAACTGTGGTGAGGAAGTCTGATTAATGTAATCACTGTTCTCATGCCACTGAACTTTCATGCCCGTGCTATTTAGATCTTTCTCAAATTGAATCTATTGCTGTAGGTTTGCAACTTACCTGTTTATTTCTCTTCTATGAAATAGTGAAGATGTTATCCTGTTTGCTGTATCAAGATTTAATTAGTTCATCACACAACTCAAAACTAGCTTTTTCCAAGCGTTTAAAATTGTAAGGCATCTCATGAGTAATGAGGTCAAGGAACTTTAGCATGTTTCATGGCTCATTACATGTTTTGTGAATAGTAGGCTGGTTGTTAGTACCTGTGAAGGGTAGGTAATGAGAGTACTTTGTCTTTTACCCAAAATGTCACAGTAGCTTTTACATGAACCGAAAAATAATAGAGGTTAGACTTAGTTAATTATTAAGTATATCTTCCTTTTCCTATCTGATAGCCCTGGATGCATAAACAGGCACGTTTGAAGGTGAACTTCTTATTTCCATTTTGCCTTCTCTACTCCTTCTCATGTTAAGGAGGTGATAAACTAATAGTGTCCACAATTGTTTTGGTGGAGCCCTAAAGGTTTCACCTCCCATCCTTTTTCACATGGCCTCATAGTTGTGGCTGCTGTAGGACTTGATGCTCAGCTTTCCACCAGTGTTGTCCCTTTGGCTTCACTTCAGCTCATTGCTGAGCTGGCAGTGTAATATAAAAGGAGTAAAAGGCAGTAAATTATTTCTGTTCCTGGAACACCATTAGTGGCCATTAACAGATGTTTAACTGAAAGGTCAGATAATTTACAATGTGAAACATTATTTTGGTTGCCATCTTTCACAATTAGAAGTATGTAGTTTACCTGCCTAATACTCAAAGTGTTTGTGGCCCCGTGGAATTAGCTAAAATCTGGGCTGAGAAACAGACTCTCACTGTATTATGGGATCATAAGGAAGAAAAAGGAGGGGAGAAAAAATAGTCCCAGAGAGCTGAGTGAAGCAAATGAAGAGTCATTATGTCTTGGTATTCTACAATATCTATACTGATATTTTGCTAAGCCCTTTGATAAGAAGAAATTGAACTGGGCAATAAACAGCTAAAGATTAGATAAGAAGACCGGAGTGTCATCTTGCTTGGAAGCAAAGTATATTTTAGGATATGTGGTCTGGAAACCTTAGGCAATCTATTTTATTTTTTAGAAAACATGGAATTTATTAGAGAGGAGAGGAATTTATTATTGTTATTTTAATGTCTGTAGAAAACAGGATTGTCACCTTTTCTTACTGTGCAAGTATTTGAGTCATGAAGGCTCCAAATTTATTTTCTCTAAAATTGAAAGGGAAAGAAAAGGTCTCAAATGGTGTTTCTATCTAACAGGTAACTGTACTGTGCATCTAAATGTAGTAGTGGGGGGGAGTGTAGGACTTTTTGGGGTTTTTTTGTTGGGGGCAGCTCCTGAATATGCTGATGGAATAGCTGTGCTTTGTGCTAAGTATAATATCTTGCTCCTGAGGTCTGTGTAACTTCTGTGTAACTAAGGAAAGGGAGAAAACCCGAACTGTAGAGACAGGAATACTACATAGATAAGGCATTGGCAGTTATGTTATTTTCATGTATTTTTTGCTATTAACTGCTACAGAGAAGAGATGAAAGCTAATAACATTCAGAACAAAACCATTTGTTTTGCGTGTTAAACGGATATTCATTTAATTTTTAGATGGGTGGTTGAGCCAGCATTTAGGACAATTATTAGAAAATAAAAATTGTCTTTCTGGGGGCTGTTGTGGCCGGACGCTGGGGCAGACTTTCCCCAATTAGCAGGTTGTGTGCCCGTTCTGGTTGGCCAACTCCACAGTTTATGCATCCTACACGTTACCGCAGTCGAGACTCAAAACAGTAAACACCTCGGAACGCCAAAAGTGCCAAAAGCCATCTTATTTTTTTTGTTATTTTCTGTAATTATACCTGGGAGGACTGGAGAGTTTTAACACATTTCTTCCCTCCCCCTTTTTTTTTTTTCTTTTTTATGGCTTGGTTTTTGCATCCCATAAACCCTTGGCAATGGATACAACAGCTGCCTTTGGACTTGCAGAAGATGAGGTCCTCGAGGACATGGATGTTTCAGGAATGACCAGTCCCTTCTTTGACCATGCCAAGTGTTGGTGGTCTGGCCAAGAGAGTGGCCATCATTTGTATGGCCTCCTTGAGTGATGTGGGACTCACCCTCAAGGCTCACATTCACTTCTGTGATTTCCCTCCTTTCTATTTTGTGCTTGGCTTCCTAGTGAGCAATGATGCCCTCTGAGCTCTAACTTCCATCTTTTACTCACTTATTTCCTCAACAAGCCTACAGGGATTGCAGAGCTCTAATTTTTTTCCTCGTTTTATTCTTTCTTTAACATGAGAAGGTCAGTTTGGTTTACTTTATGGTAGGAAGTATGAGACTCTACAGCAGAAAAGATGGATGCAAGTTGTTTTCATAGAGTTTAATTAAGGTTTAGTGGAGTTCCCCCAAAGTTTGTGCTGGTTCTCTCTAATGTTTGATTTGGAGGAAGGCATAAAGCAGTGGGATCGTAAAATCAACACATGCCCCAAAGAAATTACTCAGTCACATTTAGAAAGGAGGAGAAGGAGATGTGGAAGGACCTAACAAAGGTCAGGCAATCTGACATGATGATGAAGCTCCTATTACAGTGTAATGTGATTTAGAGAACAATGTTGACTATTTGTATATACTAGATTTTAATTCACCGAAACCAGCTGGCAAAAGGACACAGATGTGGCTGTGAAGAACTGAGAGAAAGGTTCTTTCCATCATGCCATGTTGGCTGAAAAGCAAAGAGATATATGGGAAATGAGGTAGTAGTATCAAGGAAGAATAAAGAACCGTACTAAAAATAAAATAATGTAAAACCTTGATATACATATATACCTGGATATATATACCTGGACTACTAAATGCAGTCTGCTCCACCTCAGAAGGCCTATGGCTGAGAAGGGAAAAGGACAGCAAAAATCTAATGAAGTTTTGAGAGGTGTTTAGTTAGGGAGAAAGTTTTAGAGGTATGATGTGGAGTCTGAGGTTTTTAATGGAGTAAACAGCACAAAATAAATCATTAATATTCTTTTATTGTCCGAGTGTAGAGAGAAAATGGATTAAATCTATTTGACTATTAGAACTGATTAGAGAAACAGTTTTTTATGTAACAGACAATTGATTTGTTGTCCACACTATAGGTTGTCATTGACCAACTGCTTTGTCAGTGAACTTTCTGGGAAAATTGTCCATGCTTTGTTGAAGGACTCTGCTTAGGAAACTTTCCATTGGCTTTCTTGGCCTTATTTCATTGTGACCTTTCCTAACTCTTGAACACTATCCTTTGCACAACACTTTTTAAGACAGATGAAGGCATCTCATCAGACTCGTGTCTTAAGGTATGTGTTTTCCATGGATTTTAGTTCTTCAAACAATGTCTTTCACGCTGTATATTGTGTAACAGTCCCCTATCTAACTCTTTGGGAACTCTAGGAAGGAATTAACAAAAAATCTCACATTTTACTGAAAGTATGATGTATCCTTTTTCCTTTAAGATACCCACATCCTATTGCACCTCGCTTTTTTCCTGGGTAGATAAACATTCATGTGCATTTCACAAAATTCTTGAGGAGGAGAATGAATGTGGCTGGTCATATCTGCTTTATTTCTAGTGTTAAAATTGTCAGTGAATTTTGAGCAGGAAGAACAAGGAGTGCAGTTTGTTGGAAGTACCTTGTAGGAGATGGGGTGACATTGCATGGCTTTGAAAGGTGCCTTGGGGGAAAACTAAATGGCACATTGACTTGGAGGGGGGAGAGAGAGGACATGTTTCTGCTAGGAAAATACAAAGAATCCCATTTTTTTTCCCTATAAAGCAAATACATCCATGTCATTGAATGACTTTCCATGTCATTAGAATGACTTCTTGGGCTTTCAAGTAAATTTACCATGCAAAGGTATTGAAAGGCAAGGTGGCTGCAGTCTGTGTCAAACTTGTAATACTTTGTTGCTCTTGCTTATTATTTGCTGTAAATAAGCTTTCTATCTACCTGCCCATATTTGCTTTATGTGGAATTAGTAGTCCAGCAGCATGTTTGCCTACAGTTCCTTTTACTTCCAGCTTTTTTGAAGTGAAATCTACCTATCTTGCTTGGTTTTAATACCACTGGAATAGTTGTGCACTTGAGTGGGGATTGACTGATGAAGTGTCTGCTGGAGAGCAAGATTGGCTTCTGAAGGTGGGAGAAAGGCATCTGGCTGTGGACATCTTGCAGATGAGGAAACTGTGAGGTTTTCCCAGTGTTAGCACAAGGAAAGTGGGGTTGCTCTCCTTAGAGGTGGCATAAAGGGCATCAAGACAGCTGAGCCAGGCTTTCCTTTTACCACTAAAATGGTGCTGCTGGACAAAAGCTAAGGCCCCATCCAAATGAAATTTTTCCTGGTCAATAGTGGGCTATGGACAAGGAGAAAATCCAAATACCCTCTCTCTAAAAAACCAAAAAAAACCAAAAAAAAAAAAAACCCCAGAAACCCCCAAAAAAACAAACCTACTAACACAAAGCAAACCCCACCAACCCCATCCACCAAAAACCCCCAACCACTGTACTCCAAGCCCCGTGTTCCTGAATCTGATCACATATTTCTGCTTCAGCAAAGAAGATAATTTCATGAGAATTTAATACTTCAGTCCTGAGCTTCCCACAGAGCATCTGGCTTGGGCTCCTTCACAGAGATAGGGCAAGCAGTAGGTGATGGAAGGTTTTCCAGTTAGCATAGCATACTCCACAAGGCAGGGAAGGTGTAGAAACAGATACAAATTAATAACTAAAAATAACCCACTTTCACCAGTAACAACAGAGAAAATACTTTCCAGGCTATGTAAGTAATACATCAACATTTAAGCTGATTAAAATTTGATAAACTACTAACTTCCCCATTTTCTGATAGGAAGGCTGGGGCCCAAGATAAAGCAGTGTCATACTGGGGAGGACAAATACCCTAGCATCCAATAAACTTTTAAAGCATTTATTTTGTTAAGACTGATCCCTGCTTCCTTTGTAACTCTTTGTTTATTAATGAGTTGACTCATCCAAAGTCCAGCAGCTTGTTTCCACACCAGAGAGATGGATTTGCACCTCTGCCAAGTGGAGTCAGAGGCAGAGATAACAGCCAGCAACAACAAAAGTCTTCCCTGGTCCCTTTGCCAAGAACAATTGGCAGAAAGGACTCGAGGAGTAACTTATCACCAGCCTGGGGAGAGGCTGAAGCTCTGGAAGCAGAGGGGCTGCTGCTTGCCTGCCACAGATAAACAGCAGGATGCAGCCCAGAGCCAACATGCATTGCAGGCTTTACCTGGTGGAGGAGGAGGCAGAGGCACCCAGCAGTTAATGGAACACTCTGGGAGAGCCAGCCAGTTATTTTAGGTGGTCTACTAATAGTACCAGCATAATGCAGCAGGCTTTTTTTCAGGTGCCAAAGCCACACTGACAAAACCCTGAAGATAATTAGGTCCTGAGGTAAGTATTTATGCACACACATCCTTGAGTTAGTTGAGGTCTTCTCAGGTGAAGTGCTGGCTTTTTTAAATGTGAGCAGTAGTCAACTCCTGTAGTAAGGGTGATGTGAAATGAGCTCACAACAATTCAGATATGACATTTCAGCCTGTTTCTCTCCAGTGTTATTCTACAAAATAGTGATCACTTGTTGATATCAATGCTTCTGTGTATGATCTGGATGACTCTTTTGCTCAAGGGTAAAAATATAGCAACACCTGAGGCAAATTCTCTTACAAAAACTGTATCAAAATTTGACCTTGTGACTGCATTACAGCTCTCTCTGAGAGGAGATCCGTCTGCCAGCTAGTCAGAGAAACTCGGGGTTTACCCAAGTGATAACTCTAAGTTACAGCTCTGCAGCTGATATTTGCATGGCTTTTTAGACAAAAGACACGTCTTACCATCTAGCATGTTGAATGTAACTGGAACACTGATGGAGATAAAAGTTTTGTTACACAAATCTCATTGTGATTAATGAAATACAACTCAATATGTTTAATTTAACAAAAGAATGTAGCAAATCTGAGTGTTTAGATGGGCAGAAGTGGGAAATGGTATATTGTGGATTGTCCGCCACAGCTGGCCTTCATACTGCTAAACTCATTTCAGATTCAGGAGAAATTGGAGCACGTAATTTTTCTGCATCTCTTATATGCCTTAAATCAAATTTACTTCTTGATATGACTCAATGTCAGAAACTGTCTTTCCAATCTGGCTTGGTAGAGATTATTTTTTGTTATTTTTTCCTCTTCCTTGTCAATATAGTTAGATGGTATTGAGATCCCACCACTTTTTTTTTCTGCAGAGCTGTATTTTCCACAACTTCATCCAGCTTTCTCATTTGAGCTTTTATTGTACCATGTGTTTCTCTCCAGCTTGCAACATGCTCTTTGCAAGGGTCACAGAGACACATGCTTCCCCCCGAAACAAATGTTCAATTCCAGCTCCACTTATATTTGTTTGATCATGATACTTCTCATTTCAGATCTCAGATTTGGCTTCCGCAAAGCATTGTATCTAATTTAGGAGTCTAGTTCCTTCAACACAGCACAGGAAAATTGCTGTCGATATTTAAACTTTAAATTTCCTGGTATTTTGAACTCTAAAGTTAGCCTTTACTGAACTATTAACATTATTTTTTTTTCACAGCAGAAACAGCAGAGGTAGAAAAACAGCATGAAGATGGTTTGCAATGAAATTTTTCATAACCACTAGATCAAGAGATGAGAAAGTTACTGATTTCTGAGGTATGAGCTCAGAATGTCAAAATAATGATTTCCTGTGAATCAACAATATTTTTATAAAAACTGAATATACAAAATGTACTTTTGTATCTTTGTCCATGAGCCCATCTCAACCTCCAGCCTTCTTACTCCTTCTCACTCACATCTAAAGTCAGACTTTTAACACCAGAAACTGCACCTTTCCCATATCTATTTTTCTAAGAGTTTATCCCATTTTTACTTGCTCTATAAATAACTCATAACTAGTGTGGTGCCAAGGAAGGAAAGACAAAACAGATACATTAGATCACAAGGCGAAATAAGAAATCAACAAACTTAAATATTTTCCTTTCAAAATGCAATCACTCTTGGGAAAAATCAACACAGCCAGTGTTATGAATGAAGTCCACCTCTTCACTGTAGCACACCTGTTCCTGACTAAAGACACTGCTGTGCCATGCAAGGACATTTGGGACACCTAAATGACAAGTCAGACCAGCACTATGGGCTGGTCACTGAGAGCCACCTTGCAAGCCACAGTCAGGCAGTGGCTGCAGAGCCAAGGCTAGAGATGCTCTGTGAGCTGCCAGAACCTCTAGTGGGCTCAGCAGTGCTCCCCACCTCGTTGCTGTGGTGCCCTTCCCTCGTGCCAGGTGTTTGGAGCAGGATTGGTGCCCCAATGGGCTCCAGGTGAAGATGTGCACAGATATGCCAGCACAAGAGGGAAGGGATGAGCAGGGAGGAGGAGTGGTGGGGCCAGGAGCTGCTTATGTCATCATGACTTTCTGTTTATATCAGCCAGGTGAGTGGGGCTGAGTGTCTCTCTGTTCCCAGCGTTAGCCCAGAGTCAACATGTCACAACTATGGCTTTAAGACCTCATTGGTATTCATTCCCCTTAAGGTATTGAGGTGTTCACCCCATTACCTTACCTCATTGTGTTTCTAAGCAGTCAGCCATACAAGCATTAGCAGTGCTGCAATCTGTTTGTCATTTGATGTTCTTTTTTTGACCTACATTTTTTTAAATTATGTGTTATTGATTCCAATTGCCTGTTGTGTTTTCACTGTTCCCCTTTCCTTCCTGTCTAGTATCTCCATAAGTTTCCTTTTTGTGGCATCACCTTAACTTTGCCGAAGATTCAGTTCTGCTTTTCATTTGGATTCTAAGGGTTTTCACAAGGATTTGAGAAAGCTGGAACACAGTTCTTCATCTTGAATGGATGTTATGTAATTCTTTAAAGTGTTGTAGATAGCTTACCAGTAGCAAACTAGAGATGAGGAAAATGAACTACACTTCATTCCAATTCCCAAGATTCCCAAGAGAAATGTAGGAAGAGAGGAAGCTGAACACCTTCTCATGAGATCAGAAGGGAGCATTGTGTTGGGGCTCCCAGCTTTTTCTTTTAGAGCTTCTTATTCACACACAGCAGTAACATTGGCTCAGAGGACTCTAAGCAGGCATCTCATCCTTCACGCCCTTTCTTACCACAAATGTTAACAAACTTAAAGAAAACACCCCAAATCTGCACCAGGTAGTAGCCTTCTATTTGTTGACAGAGTAAAGGGCTCTAGAACTTGGGTAACACATACAGCTGCCATCACACATTCTACATGGGCAGACACAGCTGTTTGTGGCTTTTCCCCCTCCCTGGAGGGTTATTTTGCTAGCACCTGGCAAATGCACCTGGTAGGGGTTTCTGGGACTGAGGAACAAACAGCGCTGAACACACGGACTGTGCTGGCTGACAAAGAGCACGTGATGTTATTTTAAAATAGCATTTGAAAGTGGCAAAGGCATATAACCCTTCCTCTAGCTACAGGTCAAGGTGAGAACTATTCTAATTTAACCCAGATCTTTAGGTTTTGCAGAATCTGTCTCCGAAAGGATTTAAACAGATCAGAAACTTGAAGATCTAGAAGATTGTTTAACTTTTCAACAGATACTTCTATTCCGAGCTGCCTGTGGACAATTCCTTCTTATTAATAATTAAATACACTCATGGAAAAGCAATTTTCTTTCCTTATTAAGAGGAGACCAAGGGCTTTCCCAGAGTTTGAGACATGGTGCATGCACAGCACCAGGACAGCCCCCACCAAAAGAAAGGCATATGTGGGGTTGCAGCTTGGTTTGGAGGTTTCAGTTCAGAAGGTAAAGCATCCGGAAGCTGCTGGACATTCTGTCAAAGATTTTGCAGAATTTTAGTGTATTTTTTCAACAGATTCCTTTCCTATTTCCCTCTCTATTTCTTTGACAAAGTTAGAAAATGCAATGTCTTAAGGTACTGGGCATATCAAGAGAGGAGCCTTTTAAGAATGGTTATAAACATGTAACATTGCACAATACTGCCATGTAAAATGAATTTAGTTTACACACTAAAAACAGGTCCATTTGTTTCACTGGGACTTCAGGCATGTCTGTATGAGATATGTGGCATTTAAACCTCCACATCTTTCTCCTCAGTGTCTCATTTTCCACAGCTGCTGAAGATTTAAGCAGCTACAGGCAGTGTGGTGCTTCTGAAGATGGGAGTGACACAAAGCCCTTGGTGTTGATGTGCCCTCCAACCTTGTGAAAGCTTGGGTATCTCAAATCTGTGGCTCGAGTTCCAACGAGCAGTAAACGTTGTAATTGTTGTTTAAGAGCAGTAGTTGCTGTGCTGGAGGACCTGAAATGGTGAAGTCTTTCACTGTCAGGTGCTGAGGCTTGGAGGGGTGACTCACTACAATAAAGCCTGTGATATGTGTTGACTTACAGACCTCTGTCAAGGAACTACACTTCCTTCTTCTACTGCCCGAACTTTACCTGCAAACTGAGGCCCCAGGCCAGGTGTCACTGTGGCAACAGATGTTAAGAGTAACAGCAGATATTACAAAGCTTATTTTTTAGCATGATTTCTCATAATCACATTGTAAAACCCATGTTTCATATTTTGCTACACAGTAGGAATGTCCAAGTAGAGTTGTTTAAGAGCTGTAACCTCACCCTAATTTGAGTGACTGTAAAGAACAGGAAACAACAAACTTAAAGGAAGAATGAAGCAAAACTTGCCATACCATATGCTAAAGTTGTTCCCGCATTTGCTAGCTGGAGTGTTCAATTAAACTTATTTGCAATTTATATCTTTTTTCCAAAGTAATTTGCAAGTATTCATAAATCACTCCTTACAACACTCTTGTGGATTGAGTATAAATTTATTTTCAACTAAGCAAAAGTACAGACTTCTCACTGTACAGTGGCTCATCAGGAAGTTTTTGAGCTTATTGTGTCTCTCCAGACCTGGTGCACTGGAGTCTTTGGTTTGGATATTTTGGCTGATGACCACTGAGATAGGTTTGCACAGACAGTCTGCCAGGAGTGCTGGAGGCTTGAGCCAGCTGCCTGTCAGTCATACACTGCCAGTAAAATATCAACTTTAAAAGCAGGATCTGCCATTAATAAAGAACTTCCATGCCCAAACAAGACTTATGTACACAGCCTTATCTAGAGAACCCTAGATTGCCTCCACTCAGAGATAACAGAGAAAGAAACCTTAGCCAGGACCACATCTCACTGAATGAAACAAGTACCTGTGTCACAGGTGTTGCCCACTCAAGGAGGATCTGCTCTGCATCAAACAGGATCCAGAGCCTGTAAACACATGGGATGGATGGCTCCTGCATGCCTTGAGGTACAGCCAAAATGTTTTTCTCTTCTCTTACTATGGTCAAAATGTTTTCCAGGCAGCATTCATACAGATCCACCTCATTCACACATGGAGGAAAAAGGTGGCTTCATGGATTTTTTATGCCCTGTCATTTTCAGGTGGTTAACTTGAAGTCTGAGATTCCTTTTTTGCTGAAAGCTTCTTCAGTTCCTAGAACCAGGTAGATATTTCCAATCAAAGGAGGTCCATCACATGATCTCTACGTAGAAACACTCCTTGGCATATAAACCTTAATGGTGAATATTAAAAATTTCTTTACGGTTGTTTTCACTGCTATACCTTGAAGCAGGGATAGAGAAACACAACAGGGCATCCCCAACAGCCCTGTTCTTTACTTAAGCTATTTCAGATTTACACTAGAATTCATTTAAAGTCATGTAGAATGGATTCATTATATCTGAATGAAAAATCTAACTGTTAAGTGGACAAGTGTTGCATGTTAACCCTGGGCTTCCTCTCGCTCCTGGCCCTATTATCCAAAACATGCTTAGGCCTTGCCTGGTGTTGTCCTAATGTTTGTGGAGCACAGTGCAAAACTCTAAGATAGTGATTCAAAGTTGAGTCAATATTCCTAAAGAATTTAATATTCATTGAAGTTAACTTTGTCATTTGAATGCAAAATATATCCACTGTGTAGGATGTCTTGCTGGTATGAAAGAAAAGCTGCTTTCCTTTTTTTCCAGTGTGAGAAGGACACTTGGTTTGCTGTTGCCTGGTGTGTCCTGTGCCAGCAGGAATGGCTGTTAAATGCCTACATTGTGTTGTTGACTTAGGGATACGATCTGTTTGCCATCAGGGACTCCACGTAGTGCTTTGTACACATGAAGAACAAGTAGTTATGGTTCTGTTTCTGCTGTTTGCAGAGGTTGAGAGGCCTTTAATCTGACAGAAAATCAGACCCTGAGGCAATTGCTGGTTTTGAGTATATGAATTAATCGATGGGTATATAGAATACAAGTTCAGTAAGTGATATGTGAGGATAAATTAATATTTTATGTTGTAAAAACTGAGCCAGATTTTCCCCTCCCCCCCTTTTCAAACAGAAAGTTGACTAGCAGAATAGGTGGAGGAAAAGGCATTTCATTTACTGGAAGGTTTGTAGAGAATGAAACTTCAGAGAGGCTTTTGCTGGTGACTTGCTGTCTTTGAGAGGAACATTATGACCTGCAACAGAGCACGAGGAACTGGCAGTACTCCCTGGTGAAGGGTTTTCAGTTACCATGGCTTCACAGAAACAGGAATTTTGGTGGGTTTATGCCACTTGTTGAATGTACCCGGGCTACACTTGGTATGCTCCTTGTTTTCTGATCAAATGGAATGTTGTTCTGCTTGAGATGGAGGAAAAAAATAGATTAAATTGTTCAAAGGTTGGTTATAGGATGTTCTAAGTCATCAGTAACTTCGGATGCTCCAGCCTCTTCACAAGTTAGTGCTGTTTTCCTGTAGGATACCACGTTGGAGTTCATGTGCCTCAGTGACAACTTCAGCATTATGTATGAATGACTGATTGTCTTTCCTTCATTTTCAGAATCTAAGTGGGAAGAGAAAGAATAGTTAACTATGCAATTTCAAAATAGCTGCCCTTGTGTGGTTGGTTGCATAAGAGTTTCTATAAAATCTAAATTGTTCAAAATGTATAGAGCTGTAACTGTGTAATTATAAAACAGTGCAATTGAGTAATTACAGTATTTTAATTTTTCTACATGCAGAGCTTTAACTGTTTTCAAGCTCGCACCAAGGGAAAATATTTATTTAATGTTTTCTAGCAGTAGGCACACACACAGTCTATGTGTCTTGGCAAGATGGCAATCAAGGAAGGGTTTGCTTTATATCACATAGACTGAGCCTTCACAGAATATGCAGCAGGTTTAGTTTTGTTAAACTGCTTGAGGTACCTCAGCTTTTCATTGAGAACATCAGCACAGAAAATTAATTTCTCCCTGGCTGAATGCCTAAAGCTACAGTCACTGATTTTGTCGTATTTACCCAAGGATTAGGTCAGAAATATAGGTACCTAATATTTTCTAGCAAACCAAATGCACTAGAAACACGATCATGTTACATGAAATGAGATAAGATTAAATTCTGTCTACAAAAAGAGTAATTTTTCTCATTAAGAATAATGATTCCAAATTCTCTGATAGCTAAAGCAGTTTAGAGCAAGCTGAAATGGCACGGACACAGTCAAAGTTCCTAAAACTGAAGTCTTGCTTAGAGACAACTTGGACACAAAGGAGAATTACAGAAAAGCTGATGAAACTGCACGGGTCACAAGGCATCTGAAAAAACTTCTAAAGATCCTACCACTACCCTTCTTCCCATCCTGTAAAGGAGTAGTAGTAAAGAAATCTGTTGAAGACAGTGCTTAACCTGCATCATGTTTTGATGTCTTTCTCACCAAGCAGGAGTTGAACAGATCCCTCAGGGTGAGCTAGAAACACCTAATTTGGCTAAATCGTTGTTTAACCAAATTATTTATATCTAATCATTGTTTTCTGCCATCCTCTCACGTTTTCTCTTCCTTCAGAAATAGTTATACCCATTTCCAAAGAATCTGTGAGTATCTCTCTGTGTTCAGGGCAATGATGACATGTTTTTCTGCTACGTTTGGCCTGCTTGATAGCTTCATCTTGTTTGAAGATTTATCTTTTGTTGAGTTTTGTGACATTATTATTTCCCATTTCCTTTCTGTTTTCCTGTCTTCTTTTTTCACTGAGTGCTCTCGCTTCCCTTCTTTGGTTTCTAAGGAAAAGTCCCACCATGTTCTGTCTTTGGCCATCTCACCGTGTAGCCAAACACTTCCCAAGCACTTTGTGGAGCTCTTGTCTCCTAAACATCATCCTTTACTCTCTAGATTAGGGGCATGGTCCCTAATTTTAAAGCACATTTTATTTGGCCTTTCTAAAGTGTCCAGCTTACCAAGAAATTAGCATCCTCTATACTATTTGCCCCTTTGATGACCTTTGCCTTACCTGCCTTGAGTAAATCTATCAACAAAAAGGTCTAAGTATTGCCAGCCCCTTCTGAGAGCTCCTCTCCCTGCAGTGGTAGGTAACATTTTGCAGTGTTGAGTGTGGTGTGTGCTCTGTGGTCCCTGATTCACTCAGCAGGCTCAGGTGGGATCTGCCAGCCAGAGCAGGTTACAGCTGCTCTCATGCTCATAAGAACAGCCGGCTTTGAAGGGAGTGACTTGTGCTTAATGAAGGCATTTGTGTTTACATCCAAATCAGCTAGCTCCCATTTAAAAGGGTGGGTGTTTGCTTATTTTTTTTAATCTCTGTACATCCTTCTTTGCTTCTCTGAAGCTGCAAAGACTGCATTTGACGTCAGCTGTTGCAGGGAGAAGAAGTTCATTAGTGCTCCAAAACGTCCAAATTAGATTATGTGACATACTGCAAGTGTAAAATAAACATTAAGTAATGGCAGCCCTGTCAGTTAGAATTACAGTCCTTCCCAGGTTTGGGTCTTCTTTACTAAAGAGAGGTGGTGTCGCTGTTCAAATGAGAAAAACGAAGGGGAAAAACATTGCTCTTATTGGTCCCCTTAATTGCAGCTGGCTTTCAAGGGGTAACATCAGAGTCCAAATTTTCTCTGGGTGGATATTGGAGTGTGCTGGTTATGAGCCACCAGAAGAGTGTAGGGCAGATCAGGGAGAAACTGCTGATTAAAAAATAATTAAAACCAGTTTTCTTGCTTTACAACATGTGGAGCTGGCCAAAAGCTATGAGTGAGTAACTCTGTCTACAGATGTGCTTTTTGGTTTCTTTTTTCCTAGTCTTCACTCACCTTCTCAATATGTCAGGGCATTTTAAAATTCTTCTCATGCCTGCAGCCACCATTTCTTCAGCTTCAGGTTGGTTTTATTTAGGGTATGTGGAGAAATCACAGGGGCTCTGTAACGTGTCAAATATCACAATGGATCAGCATTTGTACTGGCAGATAAAAGCAGCTGCAGGTTACTTAAGAGGGTGTGTGCAGTGTAATGGAAGAGAATTCAACCATGGAAAAAAATAGCCTCCAGTATTCCATCATTAAGAGGAATACATTAAAGCAGCTGCAGAATTAATAGCAGGAAATTCCTTCTTTATGATCCATGAAATTTTCAATCTATATTATCCTATTCTTCCTAACAACTTCTAATTGCAAAAGTGAATTTCTCCGTTTATTAATTTTGCCACATAGTGACTTACAATTGAGAGTAAATTGCCTGAAAACACAATTCAGATTCATTTGACTGAACCATAAAAATCAGAGGACCATGGAGTGGGTAGCATTCCCACTTCTTTTCCTGCAGACAATGAAGAGAGCAACCATTGAAACTGGGGTTTGTGGCCACAGTGGTCAGAGTCCCACAGAGACAGTGGTTGGCCAGCACAATGAGAATACATTTCCCCCAGAAAGAAGAGCCCTCACTTTGCCATGAGACTGTTCTTTCCTTACTGCTGTGCCATTTGCGAGGCTGACAAACTTGTAACATTTTGTGGGTGGCAAAGTGATGTCATTTTACTCAACAGCTTGTAGTAATTTCCACTCCTAACCCTTCATGAGAGGTACAAATTACCAAAGAAAAAGGTCTATAAGCTTACAGATGGCAGTATCGCTTTTCTTTTCCATTGAGATCACAACATCCTTCTTTCTAGCTGAATGACAATTGGGCTGTCACTAAAATTACATAATGCTGTGTCCCCTGAGGGGCTATAGTTTGGGATTCAAAGGACAGCTGTCAAAATACAAGTTGCTCTATTTTGAGCTTTAAAAGTCTCTTAGCGGTCTGTACCTACGAGTTTGTCTTTTGTGTGTGTGTGAATTAGAGGCAGAGTTAAGAACGGAATGTTAATGAAAAAACTACACTTATACACAATGATATACGCAAGGTACAAACGACACATTAAAATAACCAGTGTTTGCTGTAAATCATAGGCTTATGCAAATGGCAGCACTGTAACCACGCAGTGAGTTCTCGTATCCTGTGGTACAGCTGGCTTTTCCCTTTGCTTTTTATACTATCACACCATACAATGTGTAGTAAAATCTGCTCTGATTTTCCAGGTTTTGTCCAGTGTCTTGAAGTCAGCTGTATGAAGTTATGAAGTATGCTCTAATAGCATTTACTGCTGTACACTGAGTGTCTGGAAATTACTGTGAACAAGCACTAAATCAGAGAGTCTCAGTACAGCCTTTGACCGTGACTGGAAGGGACAACTTGGGTAGCTCTAGAAAACATCTCCAAAATTCCCCCAGACAAGAAGAGAAAAAAGAAGGGGCAGAGGGGGAAGGAAAAAGATTGGAAAATGTATCTTGGTTAGGGTAAATGTTCTGGTTTAGCTGCAGTGGGGGCCTGGCCCTAAACAGCTTCATGCCAACTCTCTCTGAGTGGGATGGGAGAGAAAATCAGAAGGCTCATGGATTGAGATAAAGGCAGTTTAATATTTAATATGCGAAGCAAAAGATATGCTCACAAGCAATGCAAAATATGGGATTCATTCACACTTTGCAATTGGCAGGAAAATATTCAGCTGTCTCTAAAAGAGTTGGGCTCTATCTCCCATAACAGTGACTCAGGAAGACAAATGACATAACTCTGATCTTCCCTTTTTCTCCTTCTTTCTCCCAGCTTTTATTGATGAGCACAACATCTTGTAGTGTGTCATATCCCTCTGGTCACTTGGGGTCAGCTGATTGAACCTGGTCTCCTATAGCAGGCAGTTCTACATTCTTCTGGTCCCCACCTTTGCCTTCTGTGACTCGGACAGTGTGGACCACCTGCAGGTGAGGACCAAGGGAAAAATGTCATATGCTACCTCAGCCTTCTCCATCTTTTTCTCTTATTTCCTTCTGAAGAAATCCCACATACTCTCTAGGCTTCTTTTTAGCACCAACATACCTATAGAAGCTTTTTTGTTTTTGTTGCTCTTGATGTCCCTGGACAGATTTAATTCTCTCAGGACTTTAGTTCTCCTAACTTTATCCCTGCTTGCTCGGAGAACTGCTCTGTACTTCTCCCAGGCTACCTGTTCCTGTTTGGACCCTTTGTAGGCTTTGTTTTTGTGTTTTAGTTTGTCCAGGAGCTCCTTGCTCATCATGCAGGCCTCCTGGAGTTTTTGCCTGACTTCCTCTTTGTTGTGATGCATCATTCCTGAACTTGGAGGAGGGGATCCTTGAATGTTAACCAGCTTTCTTGGGCCCCTTGCAGGGTTTCATCTCATGATATACTACCAAGCAGATCCTTGAAGAGGCCAAAGTCTGCTCTCCTGAAGTCCAGAGTAGCGAGGCTGCTGTGCACCCTCCTTGGTGCTCAAAGGAATTCCACTATTTCATGGCCATTGCAGCCCAGGCCGGGGTGGGGGGGAGTCAGAACACCTATTTCTGGACTCTATAAAGCAGGACAGTCTTTTGCTAAATATTGCTTTAGTTGACAGCAAGAAAATGACATTTGAAAAACCTCCAAACAAACTGAATGCATACAAAATATCACCTTTTCAGGTCTGAGTCACTGAGAGGAAGTAGTTGTCTGTGACATGAATGGAAACGGAAACATCTGCAAAATATTCAAACTCTTAGATTAGATGTTAGTCCCACTTTTGAAATGCATTTAACACTGGGGGTAAGACAACTGAGATGTGCAAGTGTTAGAACACACATTTGCTGCTCAGCTGTGTGGGAATGAATGAGAGGATGAATGATTGTTTTTATTTGCCAGTCTGATTTGTGGGATGGTACTCAGGCAAGAACGGGAGCTGTTGGCTTGTTTAGTCTAGTAGAACAAAAGAGAGAAAGGATGTCACTGCTACCTCTAAATACTGTCAGAGGGGAAAAGAATATTTCATTGAGAAGACAATGCTGGCAGAGGAACGCCCTGGTATGAATGAGCTATAAGCAGATATGGGCTGACTATGAAAAAAGCTCATATTCCTAGGCAAGGAACTAACTTTCATAGAAGGGTAGGCAAAAAAACCTCCAACCTTTTGCTTGTTTTAAAGTAGAGCAGTGACAGTTTACAATCAGGATTGTATGATGCTATTATCTGGCAGAATAAGGACTAAAATTCGTCCACTCTGAGGTCTTTTCCAGTCCTAGGCTCCTTGGTCCTACAAAGCATTTACATCAGACCTATGCATTGCACAGCCTCCCTGAGCACATACTATGCACCAAGGACCTTCTTTGGCCAAGCACATGCAGATAAACAATTTGTCCTGTTTGACCTCTGCAGGTCAAAGCTTCTACCAGAAATAAGGTGGTGCCTCTTAGGCAGAGGGAGCTGGCTGCATGGGGAGCTAAGAGGCTGTGGGCTAGGTTTGAGGTATCAGGATCATTTCTCTGCAAAGATTTTGAGATTCTTTGTGCCTCCACAACTGAGATCGAGAGAATGGAGGACATTGGGAGGTGGCATATGTGCACAGGGGCTGTAGGATTCACTGGGAGTCAGAATCAGCAATGACTGACAACATGCAAGGATGAGCCCTAATGTTTATAAACATGGTTGGCTAATTGCTGTGTATTGGCAATTTCCTCTGTGTTAAGAGGCAAGTTTAGATCAGTCTTCACAACCACCAGCTGCCATCTGTAGCTTTGTTTTTCCTAGTGGTTTTTTACCTCCAGAGGCATGTTCTCACCAAGAATGAGTTGCTGTGAGCTGCTGATCAGTGAGAAGCAATTGCAGCAAGCGTAAGTGGTTGATGTTGGTGGCTCTTCATCCTTGGGACTATTTGCCCCAGGTCTTGCCTTCTCAGCTGCTCCATAACATTTACTCTGGGACAGGCAGAGGGAGCAGGGAGCTGGAGGGAGGTGGTGGACAAAGTAACTGAGTTTTAATCAAAATGCAAATCAGCAAGCAGGAAACACTAACTTATATAAGCGATATTAAACTTACTAGAATTCTATGGAGAAGAAAGAGGTATTCTCAGAGAAATAATTATTCTTATTGGCAGTTCTAATCTAGTAGTAGTTCTGGCTAATTCACAAGAGCTTAACTATAATCTGTGCCTGTTCCTCCAGGGAATGTTATTATATATTATATTCATATTTCTACTGAAAGTGATGTTATATTGCTGTCCCTTTCTCTGTGGTATGTACCTTAGATGGAAGACTTAATTCCACATGTTCATTAAAAAATATTTTAAAATAGTTTTTAATTAGTCCATTTTTAATTAAGGTGAGAGGATCTGTAATTTAAAAGTCTATTTTTAAGTATGGTAAATGTACAGAGAAAAAGCAGATCAAAAATACACTCATGGGGAAAAGAAATAGCTCTCTTAAACAACAGGAGGTACTTTCTGTGGTTATACAGCTCACCTGGTTGTATCAACACTGTTCTTCAACGTCTGAGAATTGGTCGTTTTCACCCTTTCTGATACTGCCTTTTCATTTAGGGGGTTTTTTGGTTTTTTTCATATGCCAAAGAGGGAAACAATCTGCACTTGTCTTTTCTTATATTTTTTTTTCTTTTTTTAGAATACATAAATAGTCAATCACTTAATTTGAACACCACTTTGTTTAAAGAAAGAGCTACTGCTTTGTATTTAAGCTTAGAGATTTGAAATTAAATTTTGATTGGGTGATTAGCTACTTTTCTGGACACTCTAGGTTTATCCTTTCTTCTAGCTTGGTAAGAAGTGTAGTCTGAGTCTTTTACAGTTGTTTCATGTACACATAATGAGGAATTTTGGAAGACTAATTTTGAGGCAGATAATAGCTTTAGAAGGCAATTAAAAATTTTCAAAGAAAACACATATCTAATTTTAATTAGGATGGCCTTTGGAGTATAAAAGTGAGCTAAGCAACCAGGGTCAGCACAGACTCTAAGCAAAAACTAGCCCAGGAAATGGGATGGATGCAGCACAAGCACACGGGCAGCACAGCCAGATCCTTCCTTGTGTTAGTCCTGTGGAAAAGGTGAGGTTAGAGTAGTGCTCAGTCATGAGATGATGTGCGGAAGAAGGAGTCTGGAGGACAAAATTTGAAGTGAGCTCCACCTGTCTGGGCACTTCACTGCAAGCAGCAGCTTGTCAGCGAGCAGAGCAGTGCCAGGATGAGCCTGTCTTGCTGGTTTTGAGCCCTGATATTACACCAACACAGACCACTGCAGGTACAAAGGTCAGATATGTGTCTGCGTGCATGTGTGCATGATGAATTATTTCATTTCCTGACTTTTTCATAAAAATGTACTTTACTTCTAAACAAGGTGAGACCCACTTTGCCATCGCAAGCTCAAGGACTTGAAGTTCAAATCAAAACTGAAAATAATTAAAAGCGAGGCAATTATAGAAATGCTGTGGGACTTCCAACACAAGAAAGTTATGGACTTGTTGAAATGAGCCCACAGCAGGGCCACAAAGATGCTGAGAGGGCTGGAGCACCTCTCCTATGAAGGCAGGCTGAGAGAGTTGGGGTTCTTCAGCCTGGAGAAGAAAAGGCTCTGGAGACACCTTGGAACAGCATTCCAGTACGTAAAGGGGGCCTGCAAGAGAACTGGAGAGGGACTTTTTACAGGGGTATGGAATGACAAGACAAGGGTAATGCCTTTAAGATGAAGGAGGGTAGGTTTAGATTAGATTAGATATTGGGAAGAAATTCTTTACTGTGAGAGTGGAGAGACCCTGGAGCAAGTTGCCCAGAGAAACTGTCGATGCTCCATCCCTGGAAGTGCTCGAGACTAGGTTGGATGGGGCTTTTCTAGTGGGAGGTGTCTCTGCCCGTGGCAGGGGAGTTGGAACTAAATGATCTTTAAGGTCTCTTCGACTCCAAACCATTCTGTGATTCCATGAAATACAACCCCCTTCTCCCGACTTGCATCAGCTTGAAGCTATCTCATACTGTTCTCCTCGTCCTATTATTTGCTACTACTATTATTACTATTTACTGATTGTTACCGTGTTGCAGCTCAAAAATCCTCAAGCAGTGTGAGCATCCATTTGTTCCCTTCCCTCAGAGGTAAGGGAACCAAGCCAAGGGAACAGAGACCTCTTTTCACTTGGGCATGAGGCTGGGACTGATGGCTTCGGTGGCCAGGCTTTCTCCCAGAGGCACAGCACCATTACTGACCTGGCTGGTACCACCAACCTGCCTTCCCATCACTCACGTATTATACAAAAAGCTTCATTGCAGTATATGTGCATGTGTAAATAGATACAAAAAAATATTATTTGAAAATTTAATATAAATCCACGGATCAATATAATTAATATATAATACAAAACAGATATTATGTGTTATAGAAATAATATTTTAAGGCCTTTATAAAATTATTTATTTCCAGAAACGAATGTGTGTATAAAAGATGTAAAAATTGCTATTGTTTTGAATTATAATATAGATTTATGGATCAATATAATCAAAATATAACATAAAAATATATGTTATTTGGTATTTAAATATCATCTTAATGCTTTTATAAAATTAAGGATTTCCAGAAATAAGCATGTTTGTATATTAAAAAATATTAAACCTGCAATTATTTTACATTTTAATATGGATGTATGGAGCAATTTAATAATAAGCGACATAAACAAATAGACGTCGCGCCCTGTACGAGCAGCGCTGGGACAGAGCGGTGTTTCCAGCGGAGGCTCGGGCTGTGCGTGCGGGGGTGCCCGGCACGGAGGGGGCAGGGCGGGGGCGGGGGCCGGGGGCGGGGCGGGGCGGAGGCGGCAGCGGCCGCCCGGGGCTTTGCCCGCTCTCTCTCCGGCGCTGCCATGGCTCCGCTCCGCTCCGGCTCGGCGTGGTGGCGCGTCCTGTCCCTGGCCGTGCTCGGCCCCGCGCTCTGCGGCCGCCCGGCGCTGGCCGAGCCGGAGCCCGGGCCGGGCGCGGCGGCGGCGGCGGAGGACCCGCACGGGCGGCACGTCTACAGCGCGGAGATGCTGCGGCACGGCGCCGCCGCCGCCCCCCACTTCGTCATGTTCTTCGCCCCGTGGTGGGTACTGCCCGAGCGCGCCGCGGCCCGGCCCGGCCCGCGCCCTCCGCCCGCCTCTCCCCGTTGACGTGGCGCCGGGAGGCGGCGGGGCCGGGCCGGGCCGGCGGGGAGGCCGCGGGGTCCGGGGAGGGGGGACCGGCGGGGAAGGGGGACGGGAAGGGCTGGGATAGGGAACGGGAGCCCCGCGTGTGCCCGGCCCGGGCCTCGGCGGCCGCCCCCGACCCAGAGGCACGGGCTCAGCTGGGTTGGAAAAGATCTCTGAGATCATCAGGTCCCACCTATCGGCGCCCGAAGCCGCCCCCGGCTGGGGCTGCGGGGGGAGTCGCTCCGGCGTGCCTCAAAGAGACCCAGAGCACTTGCAGCTTGGGTCACTTATTTACCCTGTGCCCCCCAGCCCCAAGCTCGCAGATGCTTTCGTTGCAGAATCTATGTTCTCTTTGCAGTCACGAAAATTTAAGGGGAAATTTGCGGTGTTAACCACCGTGCCGTGTCCCCGGGGCCACAGGTAGCCGTAGGAGTGCTGGAGAGTTCTTGAGTTTGCAAAAGACCCACTGGGCTTTTGTCCTGGACTGGTACTTTAGGCACGAGAATGGTTGAGACGAATGAGGGTACAGTGCTTTCTTTACTGGATATTCCTAGTCAGGAGGAGAGTACTTCTCATCTCTGGGTCTTTCTCATGGTTGTTCATGTTCTTTTCTTTGCCTCTTCCCCTACTCTTTTTTTATCTTACTGATATCCAGTAGATGTTGTTGGGAATTCTATTATTAGAGTTGTTAGGTTTCTTTTTTGCCTTTTTTTTTTCTCCCAAGTTTTCTTTAATCTAGATAAAATAAAGTTTCGTCTACAGTGTACAAAAGTTATGTTTTGATCTAAAGTTATTCATTGCGACATGGTGCCATTTAGGCATATGAGAGTCTTTGAAGTCCATAGCAGGAAAGCATTTCCTTTGAAAATTCTTTTTGTTATTAACATTGACTTATTTATGCCATGTGAAAATGTTGAGTAAAAGCTTGAAAGAGCAGATACCTTTGTTCTCTGAAGATCACAAAAGTGGAGGACGCCTGACTTGCTGGTGAAGGACTTTTGCCTGAGAGTGCAGTAAGGCCTAAGAAATGCCCGTGCAGAGCAGGAGTGCTTCTATTCTCTTCTATACTCAGGTGATGATATCTGTATCTGTCCGAACTTTGACTGTTTCACAGGCATCCCTAAAACCAGATGAGCTTTCTCTCGTCCCGAGACACTTTCTGTAGGAGACCCTCTGCCAAAAGGGCTGTTGCAGAATCCAGTATATGCTGCACATCCTCAGTAGAGATCAAAGGCAACACTGGCCTTGAAGACTTGGATCACACGGTGCCCTTGGGAGGGCTGAGGATCTCTGCCCAACTTAAGTGTGAGGGAACTGGTTGTTTACCAGATTTGTTGCAGCTTCTCTGGACATTCTCCTTATCCCTAGCAAATCTCCAGATCTCTGAGTCTTGGCTTCAGAGCCCTTGGTCTGGATGTCTGGCTCCTGACAGGCAGCAACAGGGCCAGGTTTCAGGTCGAAGGGAAGAGCAGAACAAAGGGAAACATCCAAGTGCCTGAGCGAGGTGCTGAGACACACCAGTAGTTTTATTGTCAGTGGAATCAGAGAGGCAGCCTGACAATCCTGGAGTCTGTATTAGAGCCTCTTGGCCTTTTCCAAGGTGGTGTGCTTCCCACAGGTTGCTGTCTGTAGTTCCAAGGCAAACAGCAAACAGCCCAACCTTCAGCTGGGATTGTCTTTCAGATTTATCAGCTAATGTTGCATCATCAATGCTACCAGTTAGAGCTGGATGAGAGCCAACACCACCCTTCTCTTCCAGATTCTTGAAACAAATGTTGCTGAGGGCCTGACTCAGAAACAGTGGTGGTACACATGAAGTCCTACATTGGTTTCAAAGATGAAGAGAGCATGAAGAGAGCATTCCATGCTCTCCATGAAGAGAGCATTCCAACTCATTTGCCATCAGATATCATAAGGTTTTTGTTCAGAAGGATGTCCTACTTGCTAGGTACACCTGGGGACAAAGCAGGTTACTCTCTTGGTGGCACAAAGTGTTCTTAAGTTGTTTGCCATGCCAGTTGCATTTCTACAGAGGAGTGAGGTTTTCTCCTGGTTCCTTAGAAGGAAGGAATCTCAACCGAGTAGTTTCACTTCATTATTTTGACTCTTACGGATGTTTTTTCAACATATGTTCTTTCTTGGTAAACCTGGTGAATCCACAGCTGCAGCACAATTGATCACCAGCGTTTGTTGTTGGATCGAAGTCTGTTGACTGGATTTTACTTCAGTTGAATTATTCTGTGCAGAGCAAGACTGGTCCTGGGATACTTGTACCATTATATATGTCTCTGTTTTTAACTGGATAAGGATTTGAGCTGTATCTTGCTGTGGAGCTGCCCTTACTGGCTCTGCTTGTGGCCTCCAGAAACATCTGTGTTAGTCTCTATTGGATCTTCATTTGTGCTTGTCAGCGGAGGTTGTGGATGCTTACAGCTTTCTAGCCGATGTAGGGATAAAAGAGCAGAACTCATCATTTACACCCTGGTCTCCACTGTCCCCAGCAGCTCCTCCAGCCCCACTAATGTGTTGCAGAGTACCAGCAGTGAAGGACTGTGTAGATGCGTGGGGCTGAGGGAATCATGTGTTATTGCATGGTCTTGCTCTTTGATTTTGCCCTCCTTGGTTTTATATCTATTTCCTTGGAAACTTCAGAAAAAGCTTTTTTGGGTCTGTAATGTATTTCTTTCTATATAATACTGGGTTGTTTTTGTTTTCAAACTGGGAATGACTAACTAGTAGATTACTGATCCAGATAGGAGCATTTTTCCTGCTTTATTCTCAGTTTTATCTTCCATAAGAAGAAAGGGAAGAGGTGTGTATAGACCTCACAGTGTAAAGTAGGGACAAGGCAGCTCTGTTATGCATAAAAAATAGAAGGTTAATTAATTGGGATTCCCTTACCTAGTTTTCCATGCTCTGTTCTCTAACACCAGCCAGTATTCATTTGGTGCTTTGAATCACTCTATCTGCTAGGGGAAGGGATCAGGGTATCTAAAATCCTCCCCTTAATTCAAGCTCTGTGAAGGAGTTGACTATGGAGGGACTTCAGTCAGAATAAATATTAAATATTTAAGGAAATTTGATTTTAATAATAACACATTGTATCTCTTCACCAGGACAATTCAGAATAAGATCATATAGGAGGTTTTATTCAGCCACATCATGGGAGCATGTGTGACTCACCATGCCTGACTGTTACAGGACTTTATTAAGATCAGAAAAACATCTTTATCTTAAAGTAAATCTCAAGAGTTTCTTATTTTGGTGGGTTTTTTTTCTCTTAATGATCTCAAGATACCTGGAAAGGTGTGAATGCAACTTTTCTACAAGTGTACTCAAAATAATTCATATGAGTGAAACTATTTTAAGTCAGAGCAAAGTTCTGTAAAGTCCTAATGGTGATTTGGTTGCTACTTACAAAGTAGATGTTGTAGGTCATGGAAGCAATAACTGCTTTCATACTGTCAGTCTGAGAATGTTTTCTGTTACTCCAACTTTGTATTTTTTATGTGTCTTGGAGGGTTGGGCAAAGTAGCCATTAAAGAGAAATTAAAATCAGTTCCCTAAAACTTTCCCTCATACTTTGAGGAATAGAATATTGCTATAATGACTTGAAATACTAGGAAAACAATGAGAAGAATAATAGCTATTTTTTGCTGCTTGAGAGGTGCTGTTGTGGGAACTGTATGAGGACAGTTTTCTGTGTGTATGCAGATATAAAGAGTTGATGGTGTCCTCCTGGGGCAGACCGTAGGATGGGAGGATTTTCACAGAATATTCTGAGTTGGAAGAGACCCACAAGGGTCATCAAAATTTTGGGAAACCATATTGCAAAATCGGTTGTGATGTTTCTTGACTTGTGTGTTACAATTCCTCTAAAGCATGGAAGTGCAAGTGGCATTACAAAGAGGCTAGAAGATATTATCTTCTTACCTACTGCAAAAAAAAAAAGGAATTTAGAAATATTAGAATGTAAAGAAAGCTGGGCAACCTTGCAGGATTTTTCTAGAAAGCTGGAAGACTGACAATGCTTTGATTAATAGCCTTACTAAGGTCAGGGGGTATTCCTAGGATTTGTACTGTAGGAGGAGAGTAGCAAGAGGTTCTCAAATCTTGATTTTTACATGAGATTTGTTTGCAGCATGCTACAGTTCTTAATAGCATTTGCTGTTGCTTAGTGTAACAGTGCTTGAGTATGGAAGATTTCTGATGTAACTGATTTAACTTTTGATTAAAAAATTCGTTTAAATTTATCAAAATCACCATTCTGCATATGACTTTTCCATGGGCTCATTCCCCTCTAAGTGTGAGCAGCTATTAAACAGTATCTTGTTCCTTCTGTCACAGGTGTGGACATTGTCAGCGCCTCCAGCCAACTTGGAATGATTTGGGAGATAAATACAACAACATGGAAAACCCACAGGTCTATGTTGTTAAAGTAGATTGTACTGTAGATCTTCCACTGTGCTCTGAATTTGGCGTGCGAGGATACCCTACGTAAGTATTGAAAGAAGTCTGCTCCTATTTTTCTTTTTTAGTTTTCCAGGATCCTCTGCCAATTTCTTGAAGCTAACTTCTGAGCTATATTTTTGCTGGGTTTCTTTGTAGCCCTTTGGATGGGCTATATTCATTTTAAGCCTTTTTACCACGTTGCCAAGTGTCATGTGATACATAGTACTCTTGTGCTTTTTTTTTTGCTTTTTTTTTCCTTTCGAGAAGCTGTTTTATGTCTTGGAAGGCAGCTGTGTTTAACAGAAGTCCAGAATTTTTCTGGGTTTTTGTCTGGGAGTATCTCTTTCTGAAGCAACAGTACATTGTGCAGCTGTGATATGCAGGACTGAGCTGGTTTCAACTAACAGTACTTTCAAAAGTAATTTGCCACAAGTTTGTCAGTACAATGCACCCTTCATAATTGCATTATAGGTGGTCTCTTAGATTTCTAGTGAACTTAGTGGTCATAAAGCAGTAAATTAATCATATCACTTAGCATAGTGATGGCGGTATTGTGTGAACTTTTTTTCTAGCTAAATTTGCTTATATTGATCTAGTATTTCAAGGTTGCTCTGCTTATGCTGTTATCAAGGATGTATGTCTTACTACCTCAGCTTTGGTAGGCAGAACGTGGTCTATGAGAGGTCAGTGCCTTTGGGTTAGATGCATGTTTCCTTTTAAACTGCCAGAAATGGCGCAAAAGGATTTATTTTTCACTCATGTCTTCTTCAAAGCTTCTTGCAAATACAGATGGGATCCTTTCAACTGCTTTATTAATTACTCATCTTGGGGATAAGTGGAGATTGTAATCATCTGTAGCCCTTCCACAGCCTGTATTTTTCAGTTTCCTTCCTTATCCTCACTTTGTCTGGAGTTTTTGCCAGCCCCAGCAACAGCCTGAACTTTTCATTCACTCCTGGCTGCACCCACTTGGATGCAGATGAGTGTGACTGAGTAGAAGTTGAGAGTTATAAATAGCATAGTCCTTGTTGAGATAGGAATTGTCCTTAAGGGCAGTGTGTGTCTTGCTTCTGCTACAAATACCAAGAAAGAATGAATATTACAGTTCTGCTTTCATATCACCAGAAATGAGCATTGGTTGTCATTGCATATTTGCATAGACTATACTGTGGTGCTGTTTCTCTTAAAATAGAGTGACAGAGAATTTTGAATAGGAAAAAAATCAATGCATGTGTAATTGCCGGAGGGTTTTTCTCTCTCCTTCCTCTTTAAGGTCATTGAATGTATAGGAATAGTTAGTGCTTGCTTTTATCTATTTGAAAAGTTAAAAAGAATAAGGCAGTCATCTGATAGGTATAGAAATACAGCAATGAAGGGGAATTCATGGTGTCAGCTCTCTTCCTATCTGAGTCAATTTTGAACTAGCTTGTTTCTAAAAATCCCCAGCAAGGGAAATTTCACAGCTTCCTCAAGCAGAGGTATTGTCACAAGTCCAGGATGTGCTGATCCCTACACTGCTTTTCCAAACACCTGTAAAAGGAAAGGCTGCATCCCCTTTTCATCCTCTCAGAGAAAAAGTGGCTGAGCAGGTCCCTGTACTTCCTATCACAGTTGTCTCAGGATTATTTGTTACTGAAAAATAAATATTCTCTCAACTGAAGTAGAAAAATCTTACCCTAGAGAGGTGCAGCTAGCTTTTTTTAATATGTTACCTGAATTTGTTTTGTTACTTTTCAAAAGTATTGCCAGGAGGTGTGTTTTAGATGTTCTTCTTTTTCATTTTTGTTGCTTCCTTATTATTCTGACTTTCTATCATTACAAGGAACATTGAAGAATACCTTGAACAGAAATGACAGTGGGAGCTCCTATCTCTTTTGAATGTATTTACATTATGTGGTTTTTCCACACTTTCATATGTTCATTTCTTCCAACTGTGGAACAAGAAGAGAGAGAAAAGCATTTCAAAAAACTAGAGAAGCAGGACAAAATGACAGCTTGGCAAGGAGAACTGAGGGCTAGGTGACAGTAGTAATTGCAACTCTGATTTGCTTTAAGAAAGAAGACTAGGTCAGAATCCAGTATCACACTTCTATTAAATATACTTCAAAATTTAACTTAACATTTAGTAGCAGAAGCTTTGCGTAGCCTATGGAAAAGTTTGGTAGCGATTATTGAACGTTACAATCATGAAGTCTGGATGCCTCCAAGCAGTCACTTACCTTCTTGTCCTATTGACTTGCTTCAGAGTGTTTTTAATTAGTTTAATACCACATGACAAGCCCTACACTACAACACCAGTCAGAGAACAAAAGGTAAGAAAAATTCCTGGGAAAATAAGCGCTAGATATTTTTCTTTTGGTGATGGAGAGATGTGAACAAAACAAAATTTATGCTCTTTGACAAACTGAAATAGGATTCATAGAACTGAATGCTGCAATTTTTAAATTTCTATTTCTTATTATCAAAGTAATATTAGACTATGCTGATTTTTAACTTGTATGTCTTATTTTCTCATTTTAAAATCTCCTTAAAGTTTATGTGGCAATGAAAAAGGGGCCTAAATTCTAGCCATGACACTTTAATTTAAGAAGGGTGCCTGATGCTGATGTTAATAGTCAAGAGATCTGTTACTGCAGTCTGAGCTGCTTTGCTACGGATTAGCAAAGCACATTATCTTTCTGATAATGTTTCCTGTGTGAAAATTTTTGCCTCACTCTTCTCTACATTTTGACCCTTTAGGTTAAAGTTGCTTAAACCGGGACAAGAACCTCTGAAATACCAAGGCCCTAGGGACTTCCAGGCACTGGAAAACTGGATGTTGGAGAAACTAAATGAGGAACCACCTGTAAGTGAAAAGGAAATACTCCTTTCTGCAGGCTTACTTATCTATCATTTCTTTAAGTTAGGTTTCAATTTCCAGGAGGAAATCTGCTCCTGAGAATAAAAGTCAGGTTGCAATATCAATCTGAAACAGCTTATGTGTAAGTCAAAGTAGTAATTAAAACTGTCATCTGTCATCCTGTGACCTACTCTCTGTTTCCTGCTTTTAAAATTACAGTACATAATGCAGTTTTAATGCCTATACATTCGGCATTTTAAGATACAGTCCGTGACGCCTGTAGGCCATGATGTTTCTAGAGTAAGAAAAGTAATTTAGCTCTAATACATTGCATTTGTGTTTGGCTTAATTACCTCTTAAAACATGGATGCCATCTTTAGCTGAATTACTTTCTGATAATATTGTGGCCTAAAGAAAAGGTTTGAAATGATCAGTTAAGTAAGATAAGCTAATACCATCACTAGGAAAATCCTTACGTTTAGTGGTATCATTCACATATGGAAGCCAAGCCTTGCCTAAAATTAAATTTGTGATTGCTGTTTCTAATCAAGAGAAAGCTTTAGTGATTGCTAAACCACAATTAGAATGTGATTACATTTCAACAAATGTGGTATTTTGAATAAGTGAACATTAAATGCTAAATTTAAGAAATGCACTTTGAGGTTCCTAAAAAATTATTTTCAGTTCTAGAGTTAGAGTCTAGAAAGTATTTACCTGCTTTTGCTGAAACGCTCATGAGTTTCTTGCAAGTTTTATGTATGAAGTGTTTGCTCTATTTCCATTCTTGCTGTCTTCATGGATCCCTTAGGTAGACAGCATTCCTTCTGGCACTAGGGGAACAGAAAATAGCTTTTGCACTATTTTAGCCCAGAGACCACTGAAATGGGTGTGATGGCAATTGTGGCTGATGTGTGATGCTCTGGAGGCACGGTTATATAATTTAAGCGTATTAATATATGGTGATGCAATGAGTGCTACAGGAGTTACTCTGCCCTGTGACTGTACTACAGCACAGTGAAAGACTGGTATTCCACAGAGTCTGGTAACTCTCTTTTATGTGGCACTACTTTTCACCTTTTGCTTTCAAGAAGTTGTTTTTTAGGAAACATAAGATACCTAAATCAAGCTAAATAAGGACATTGCTTTAGGAATTTAAAATTTCAGAGTCTATGGCACTACCACAGAATGGTGTGATACAGGAAACAAATGTTGTGTATTTGCTGTAGAAGAGAAATAAAAGTTACTTTTTCTCATGAATAGGACCCAGAATCTGATGTGGAACCACCAAAAGCCCCTGAACCCAAGCAAGGAATGTATGAACTCTCAGCAGACAATTTCAAGATGCACATAGCTGAAGGTAACTTGGTTACGGAGACGTTAGTAGTGGGAAGTCTGCACCAGAAATGTTAGTTTTCAGGGTACCTTCTTCCCACTTTTATTTTCCAGTAATACCTAGTGAAAGAGGATGAAACTGCAAACTATGTAAAAATGCACCGGTTAAATTATGTATTGCAGACTGTGAGAAAGTTGAAGTACAGCACTCAGAAGGGAGTAAAACTATGGCTCCTAACCCCAGGGAAGAAGCTAGTGGGGCTTGCTCAACTGAACTTCTTTCCTGAATTTCTTGCTCAAGTCACAGCCTTGCCACTTTGTGTTTTTTCAAGTCCCATTTCCTCCTTCCCTAGGTGCTGGCTTGTTCTTCCTCCCAGGCTGTTATTCTGGATGAGTATAATCCACCCTCTTCCTCCTTCCAGCCCCCATCCCACTCCAGTCTGGCCCTTTATTTGATATTGTTTAGCTTCCTTCCTCCAGAATTTAATGTGGGCAAAACACTGTCTGTTTGGCTACTTTAAAAAAATATTTTGTCTGGAAGCTTTAAAATTAATGCCAGGAGGGATACCTAATATGGGAAATTTCACCCCTCACATGATGTTTTTTTAGACAATGAGCAAAGTCTTAGAATACAAACTTGGGCTGGCATGACAACAGAGGTTCCTACTTTCTCCATCTGTTATCCGAAAAAGAAAGGCTGGATTAAATTAAATGTTTGCCCATTTGATATCACTAAGGAGGTCGAACTAGGACTTCTTAAAGTAACCATTAGCTGATTAGTTGTATTTTCATGTTTAAACCAGCATTTTGTGCAGCTAATGTAAAATTTCCCAGCATGTCTGGCTTAAAGTGGAATTCAATCAAAATTCTCCATTAATTTAATGGAGAAGCGTTTTTAAACTTAAACGTTAAGCTTAACTTAAACATTAAGCGTTTTTAAACTTAACTACCTTCTCAGACTGTAAAGCTCAGTGCATTGTAAATGTTTTAGTGTTTTTATTATGTATCCACTGGCCTTCATGGAGATGTTCTCATGTTAACCATCTCATCTGATGGTTAAGCAGGTTTATGATCATCTGTAAATCTGTTGTTCTCTCTTCAGTTATGAAAAGTTCAGTGCTTAAATTTAACATGAGGCTTAGCAGTTACACTAAGTTTGACTTCTGTTCTTAAATAGCCTCCTTTTACCTTTTTGCTGCTCTGGGACAAAAATAAATTATAATGTTTTCTATTGAGGAGAGTATGTCAGAGTACCTGGCAAAGAATAGCTGATTTTGACTAGTGTTCTTATTAATTCATGGGAGATTTAATTTTGCAGTTTACTTGACCAACACAGAGCATGTCAATCAGTTTGAAAGTTTTCCACATGCAGACCAGTCAAGTTAGGGTACCCTATTGCTGCAGTTTGTTTCCTGGTTATTTTGTACCTTTTTTTGTGGACAAGCCTTCAAACTAGAGATTAATTCAAGTAATACCAGCTCCAAAGCAGTCTTCAAAGGATTATGCATGATTCTACTAGAAAGAGCTTTTCTCCAGTTGCTGCTGTTTCCTGCAAATTATTTTTTTTTCCCTTAATTAAGTTCATTTTTATTTCATTTAACAGAGCCTTGCCTTGATGCATGCAAAAATCTGCAGCAATTTGAATTAATTAACCTTAATTGAAAGAAATTGCATGTTCTGGTACTTTGCAATCAATAATATATACTTTTAAACTAAACATTAATAGGAGATAGCACAGAGACTCTCCTCTGCATAAAATGCCATGAACATCTACTAAAGGCAGAAATTTCTGAGTAGTTGACATGAAAATTCAAAGAGCAGGGCAGAAAAAGAAGAATGAAAACTGAACGATGTTTTTCAGGTAATTCAGGGACTTAAGCATTTCTTAGGAAACACCATTGCATGAAGTTGAAGTTTAATACTTCAATTTATGCTGTTATCAACATATATTCCTTGGTAGTTATTTCTACTCTGTAACAGAGCAGCTGATAAACACAGTAGAATTAAACTCTAATGTAAATGGGTAGGTTAAAAGTATCAGTTTTAATACCCCAGTTGTTGGCTTGAGATTGTGAAGCTATTTGGATTTTCAGGAAATTTGGCAAGGCAGTGGGACTGCATACAGTATTGAAAACCTAATTGCTGAAGTATTTTGTCCTGGCCTTTGATTCACAGTGTTTCCTATCTTTAACTCAGGAAATACCATGATAAATTTGCAGCCTGAGATTAGTACCTAGGCTTTAATTGCAGCCAAGTTCATTCCAAATGAGCTAAATATTTTTTCCTTTTTTTTTTTTTTACTTAAAAGGTAATCACTTCATCAAGTTCTTTGCTCCTTGGTGTGGTCACTGCAAGGCTTTGGCCCCAACCTGGGAACAGCTGGCTCAAGTTTTTGAGCATTCGGAAACTGTCAAGATTGGTAAGGTAGGTGAAGCACTCTTAGTCTGAAAATATGATTTGTATCAACATATGTTTCAGCCAAGAATCATGCCTTTTGTACTATGATTTGCAAATAACAGTTGTTTTGTTTGTCACCTCTTAAATCCTTTTATAGTCATAGTTTGTATTTTGATTTTGAGATGGTAAATTTTTTTCCTCACACATCCACAGTTAACAGGACCTCCCCCATTTTAAGCAAAGCCTTGTTGCAAACAAAGCTGCCTCTGCATTTCAGAGAGCTGGGAATAAGTCTGATACTTCAGATGCAGGGAGTAATATTTTGAGACTTGGTTTTTATTATTCCTTTGCTTTGTCAGAACTTGATAGGCTTCAGTATTTATTTTGAGTGGGAAAGTGACTTCTAATTTGTTCTTTGCAGCATTGGATTCCTTAACAAGCTTTAGCCCTACTGGATATTTACGATGAGTTATTTCTTTGTCGGTTTTGGTTTTCTTCCTCTTTCTCCCCATAAAACTTTTAAAAGGTTTCAGGGGGTCTTAAACCTTAAAAATTGATATATTGTCCTGCTTTACTATTTCCCTTAGGGTTGATAACCAGGTTCTGTGGTGTATTTACCATGGGAGCTTGTTACTTGTACGTGGAGTGACTTCTGTGCAGAGGTACGGAGGTGGTCTGGCAATTGCAGTTACTGGCTTTATTTGCTGACCCATACCTAAGTCCAGGTGGCTCATGATGGAAATCCCTCTATCTGCCAACAGTGGAAATGGGACCAGGCTCAACTTCCACATCCCTAAACTTTCACAGTGGCTCCACTAATGTCAAATACTGCATGACAGCAGTGTTGTCAGTCCTGCAGAGGGACTCTCCCTCTGCTATCTCCCCTGCCTCTGCCCTCACAGCACTTTCAGTTGTAGTAGGAGGGATGAGCTTAACTTTTTTTTTTTTAATTGCATTTGAAAATCTGTTTATTCAGGTATGCTGTACATGTACAACACAGGCCAGTGGAGTTGAACTTCAGAGGAGACATACGTATATACATATAAGCACAGTTGAACTTCAGAGAAGACACACAAATGTGTATATATATATGTTTTCAGACCTGGTGGATATAAAGTTAGATTCCCTCTGAGAATGAAATGTCAGAAGCTTTTTCTCCTTTGAATCTTTCTGTACTTTTTGATACCCTTGTTTGCTGTCTTATGAAATCGTTGCTTAAGCATCTTTATGAAGTTACCATTCTCTGGTACTCAGAGGAAGATAAACAGTAAATTTCCAAAATTTCTGTTTTAGTCAGTTGTCTGTGGTGTTTGCAGTTTGTATTACTGTGAGTTGGTGTTTAATACCTCCACTAAGATTTGTCTTGATGCCTAGACAATTTTATGTAACTGTATAGCTTGTGAAATATTTCTTGAAGCATGTCTTGGCTAAGATTTCAAGTCTGTAAGTAAACAGGAAACACAACTGTTTCTAAGAAGGTTGAACCATGGCCTTCATCTAATCTGGGGGAATAGTGTCTTAACACTGTTTAATCTTTAAAACTGATCTTCAGTGGAAAGCTTATAATCTATTAACTCTACAGACTAGTTTGCGACATTAGAATTGGAGCTTCCCTTGGAATCTAGTTGACTTGCTAGCTGTTGACATGCCTTCTGAGGTTTTTAAAGAGTAGTCTTTTAAAAAATGGGTGAGCCAGAATGTATTCACTTTAAAGCTCTCTCACATTAGTGTTTTGTGTCTCATTGTCCATGCACTGATTTTGTTAGCTGAGAATACCAAGTACGTTTTAATTGAAATATTTAATTGTGTCTTCATTGTTCTTTGTAACTGCTACTACTTCTTCTAGTCATGCCTAGGGAGGGCCCTGATCCCGCCTTTAAAAAAATAAATAATTCAAATACACATAGAGCCTCCCAATTATACAACCAAAATACTGTTTGGAATGCAGACATAATCATTCTCAAGACAGTACTTGGTACTGAGTTTTGCCAAGCTTTATATTGCTTGTTCCTGTATTTTTCTGAGATTTTAAACAAGGGAGGCTGTGGTGCTTGTTGTATTTTTATTTTAGGCACTGAATAGTTTTGGGTTTTATTCCCAAAATGTAGGTCGACTGTACCCAGCATTATGAAGTCTGCTCTGAAACCCAAGTTCGTGGTTATCCCACACTCCTCTGGTTTAGGAATGGTGAAAAGGTGAGTCTCCAACTTCAGCAAATTTTTCTCTGAATTTAATTTTTCTCTGAATAATATTTGGACTATGCTTACATTCTGGAAAAAAAAATATACAAAAGTCTACTTGTGAGAGAAAAGACGTTGGAGGTTCATTTGGGTATTAGAAAAGGTAGACTTCGTCCACAGAAAAAAGTTAAAAGTTTCTGTTCTCTGTGTTTTGCAAACAACTGATATAATGTTCATAAATCTGTAAGCAGTATCTCCAGTTATGCTGCTGTGTGAGAGAAATCTGGGTTTACTTTATCATAGTATTTTACTTTGTATGGAACACAAAAACATAACTGAAATAGAAATAATAATAAAGTATGTAATTTTCACAACGTGTATTAGAAGTTTCTCATCTCTAAGTGGTGCCCATCTGCTGAGTGATGTCTAGAGATGCAACTTTTCATTCTTATATAAACTTGAACATTTCACATGACGCTGCGAGTGAGAATTTTGTAGGCCCAGTTGACGTTTTTCCTTGCGGCAATTCAGAGAACTGTTCTGAAATTATGGGGAGATAAAATACTTATAAATGCCACATACATGAACAGCAGTAAATAAACATATTATAAATTGTAGTGTTACTTATGCTATATTTCGCAATTTCAAGTTTAGTTAAATATATTCAATGGATATTAAAAACAGGCCTGCAAGAGAACCCGGGACTACACTTCTAGCTCTTACCTGCTAAGTTCTGGGCAGGAAGGAAAGAACAGGGGGTTTTCTCCCATTCATCTTGCATTCCCTTTTGAACATTTACAGTATCAGCAATGTTAAGTTAGTGGCCACTGCTGTGATAATTTTCTGGCACTCTAAAGAGAAACTGGCCATAAGTACATACCAGTGCATATGAGATTTGGTATAAGCATCCCTATAAGATCAGACACTAGGGAATTTAAATGAAGCAGCCCCTGCATTTTTGAATCCCAACCAGATTCATGTAAGGGTGCAGCCTTGTGACCTCTCAAGGCACACATCAGCGGCACAACTGGCATGGTGGTATGTCCAAGGCTAGAGGTTTTCAGTTAATTAAACTTTAGTTTAAACGCTGTAATAATTGGAGTTCCTTGGAGTTTTTTCAATCAAAAGTGCAGTGAAAGAAAAAAAATCACTTCTGTTGTATTTGGTAAAGCTGAACCTCGGACATTAATCTGAACAATGTATTTCAGTTGACATCAAACCGCCTTTACCCACTGGCAGTGTGGCATTCCTTGATGGAATACTGCCACCAAAATCACATGTTCCTCCATGGGCTGATACAACATATTTGAAAAAGCACAGAACAACCACAACAATTTTCCAATAATCTGGCCCAGAAATTCCTGAAACTCTCTCTGGCAGCTATGATACAGATCAGTAAGGGGAAGGAGGAGAACTGATTCAGTCATGCAGCCTTGTCTGTAATACCTTTATCCCCTTTGCCATAACTGAAGTCTGGCATAATCACCACTGCTGTTGATGAGATGCAGCAGATACCCTGGGAGGAACTGTGAACCTGCCCTGCTGACATGGGTACAAACAAACACGTACAGGCTTCTTGCTCCTTAGGGATTGATACCCAGTGTCAGAAAAGGGGCAGTAGTTACAGGAAACATCATCAATTACAAAAGAAGGAAAATATGTAGAAAGAGTTCCAGTGATAAAGGAAAGTTGAAGAGATGTCTGTTCTTCCTTCCAGTGTATGGAAGATAGTATGCTGTGTCTTAAATAGTCTTCCTCGTCTGCAAGAGGAGATACATCTTGCAGCCCACATTACATAGGACCATATCTCAAGGATTCTATCCAAAATGGATATGTAATGCCTCAAAGATATGATCTCTCTTCTGAACAAGAAAATTAGTACTAATTTTCACAGACAGCCCTGAGGGCAATCATGCAAGAGCCAGATTGGAGAGGGCCAACAGTGGACTTGAGACTAGAAGCTGCTCACAAGTGCTCTGATTTCTTGTTAGGACAATCTCATGATTGTCTTGTTCTCTAGATTTGCAAAGTACCTGAAATATGGGGAAGCATCCAAGGTAAACTGTGGCCTCTCAAAGGTCTGGTTATGTGACTGCTTTATGTGCAGGTTAAAAAATAGGATTAGATTTTGGTGAGAGTGGTGCCATTGGAAATGTCTGCCCTGCAACAGGCTGCTGTCATCTCTTGCTCTCAGGTGAACTTAGGTGCCCAGGGTGCATTGCTTTACTATTTGGGTTTTCCAAGGATTTGTGGCAAGTGTGTAGGCTAGAGGAATGATTGTGTAGTCCAGAGACATGCAAGCTAGGGTTTTCAGCCCTGTTAAAGCAGTGTAGAGCTCACAGGGTAACAGAGACCACACACAAACCACAGTGGGTATTTTATTGTTCCTTCTAGTAGAGTTAGATTCAAAAAAAATAAAACTTTGAAGAAGCTGACTAGGGTGAGATCAGAAGATCAAAGTGGAAAAGTTTCAAAAATTTGCTCTTCTACATTTCTAAAATACCTTTCATTTCAAGGAAATTTTAGATTGTTCCCTTTGGGGTACTGAAGAATCTATTGCAAAAGCTGAAGTCATGGAGTGAATGGAATGTCATAGAGAAGTTTAAGAACTAGATAATCATATTTATTATTTAAATGCTTACACTTGGCAATCATGTGTTTTGCTGGTAATTATTTATTTGCTACATCAACTGCATATAGAAGGTTGCACAAACTATTTGCTAATTGCAGGCTGACCAGTACAAAGGGAAGAGGGATTTTGATTCCTTAAAAGAATATGTGGACTCCCAACTACAGAGCTCTGGGAAAGAGCCACAAGCAGATAAACCTGTTGAAGCCCCACAGCCACCTGCAGAGCCCACCCATGTTGAGGTAAGTGCTCCTGCACTCTGCAGCAATGTAAGGTGTTCAGACTGTTTCAGCAGCCTGAGTCTTCCATGTGTTTCTCTAATAGCTTGATAATTTCTGGATGTAAAGTGTACCAAATACTTCCCTGGTTATTTTTTTGAGTAATTAATGAGTGGGATCAGATCATAAATCCTTTTACTAACCTGATGAATTGGCGAAGGAAAACAATCTGATTCCTGTTTTATGGTTGCAATAAGTTATTTTGCAGGCATAAATGTGGTCTTTTTGGCCCATGGAACTGGTGGCACCTGGGTCAGTATGACAGCATATTTCACCACTGTAGAGATGAACATTTCTTGCAAGATTATCACTTGAATCCAGGAGGATGGTGCATACTAAGTCCCTAAAAAAAGCCAGGGTGCTACACTTAGAAATCTTTGTGCAGAAACAATGAACAAGGATTATGAAGACCAATACAAATATGGTAAAGTAACGTGACAAGAAAATTCCTTGGGGTTTGGAGACTTACTGTAATCTTGGTTGTAGGAGCTACAGGCTTATGTTGTGAAGAAATTGGCAGAAATAACCTTTGCAAAGTTGTAGTTATGTAATATAGTTTTATGTCTTTTATAATCTGTTTGGCATTTCATTTGCCATTTTTCTTGGAGATGAATGAAAAATTGGTGAGGCTGATAAATTAGGAATGGATTTCAAACATAATTTTTCATGAAATGTGTGGAATATACTTTCTGCCTATAAAAGAAGGGACACTCCCTTGTGATATAGAATGAACTTAAGTAATTAGGCAACAATATTATTAATATAAATACAGTTTGTATGCAGCTTCTTATAGGAGAACATTACCTTTCCCAGTTGACTTTTCCAGCAGCATTACCCATCTTGCATAAAGTGGCTTACCAAACATTACAGACCACATAGATTTGCAATTTTCATACTCTTCAATTTTTATTTTTCTAATTGACCTCATATTTGGAAGATCCCAGTGAGCTGGTGTTAGTACAATGCCAAAAGTAATTAGTTGTCTTTCTATTTTTATAGAAGTAACACAAACCACATGTGACACAAATTCCCACTTCTGTCTTGCATTCACCAGCACACACACAAGGAGAAAAGGATTCTGGAGGGATTTTTTTTGCCAAATATTAGAAATAGTGTAGGATTCAACTTGTCCTTACAACTTTTCTCTTCATACTGCTTGATTCTGTTTTTGAAACAAAGGGCCAGCCCCTGTAGCCAGCAAACACTGACTGCATTTGCCATCAGTTGACCACAGCTGGTACCACAGGCAGCAAAAGCAATGAGTTCCCACTCCAAATTTGTGTCCCAGTGTTGAGCCCCTATTTGGATTCCTCCATGTCTTATAGAGCCCAAGTACTTGCCAGCTCTTTTACAGAAGGTGTACTTTTACATCCATGAGACTTCTCTACTGCCAGACGTGGCTAAAGTGATTCAAAAAATGATCTAGGTGGATTAAGGCAGCACAAGCAGCAGATGCTCAGATTCTGTGACTGCATTAGATGCCATTTTTTGAGACACAAAGCCAAAATTGAGATATCTGAAATTTATTTTTGTGGTTATATAGTTCACGCTGCTATTCTGATTGTATTCTACAGATCTTGAAAACTAGTTTTACTGTGTGAATCATGAGGAAGTTGTTACTAATCAGGTTTTCAAATTTTGTATCTTATATTGTATATTATGTTTGGAACATCAGTTTTAGATATCAATTTAGGAAAATCAGAGTAGAAGCATAGTGCTTACTTTTTGCTTAATTTAATTATTTCTGATTATTTCATAATTTGAAAGTATAAAAGTATAATTTCTAATTTCTAAATAATTGTTTAAAGGTAATAACACTTCAGCTTAATGAAATAATTCCATGAACCAACAGTTATATACAGAACTGTTTAAAGGGACTGGATAATTTGGATTTTCAAAATTATTTTTTGGCTTCACAAAACTTGCTAGCTTTAAAATAGAATTGATAATACTGTCAGCTGTGATCCTGTTTTTCTTTTACTTTCATTTGATTTTGAAGCTTTTAGAGGCATGAGGTACATTTATTTGTTTTTAATCCCTCCCACTCTTAACGGTCTCACACCAACAATGAAGTTTCAGCTCCATGCTGTCACATGAGACTCTAAGCAATGTGTTTTCCTCCCATCATTGCCTTGTTCCTGATATTATCAGGAGTAGAAACATTTCCTGGCACCCATGCAAGTGTGGTGTTGTGATGTCCTCTTGACAGGCAAATCTGTGTTTCTGGTAACAGTTTTTTTCTGTGCATGCAGTGCAGAGGAAGAAAGAACAGAGAGAACAGCTCTTGAGACATCACCTGTGTGCCTTGAATACCTCATTAAAATCTAAGATGGCCATTACCTGCTTGAAGCCAACTCCTTCCTCTAAGGGCTGTTCCTTGAAACATAGTGTATTAAAATTACGGTGATTTTTCACAATTTCTGAAAATTTGGATACAGGCAAAACCTGTGAAAATAGGAAAGCTTTGTTTCTCCAGTTATGGATGAGGTTCAGTGTAAATATGCTTTCCTCGACATCTCTCTAGGGAAGGAAGGTAGCTGAGAAGTAAAAGGCAGGTCTGCTGCTGTCACTCTTCTTTATATCACCAACAATATTATCTTTTCCAATTTCAGTTTCCCTTTCAGGGAGGTAAAAGATCAATAGGCTGATGTTGTATATACAAAAAGTTTTGACTTTTATTTCTATGTTCTTTTCTTTTTTCTAGGGGCAGGCTGCAGTGCTCTCTCTCTCTGAAAAAGACTTTGATGCAACCATTGCTAGGGGGATCACCTTTATTAAATTCTACGCTCCATGGTAAGAAGTTTGCAGCTGCTGCTGTTCAGGATTATTGCTGGTCTAAGCTGTGAGTGCATTAGTTGCTGTAGGTCTTTGAGCTGTAGTACTGTATTTGTTGTCTTGATCTAAACTGTGAATTAGCTGAAGAATGTGTGTTGGTAAGAGTTGCAGCAAAAAAAAGCTCAGTCTTGTTTAGCTCCCTTGAGCTGCCTCTCTGTGGAAAGGCTGACACAGAAGCTTTACCGTGCCAACCTCTAGGTACTGCTGGGGTAACAGGGAGAGTGAAGCTTGCTTTGCAGGTGCAGCATGCTCCTATCCCTGGATTAGGGTAAGATGAGGTGAGCATGTCTCCATATCTCAGTGCTGAGAAACGAGAGGATGCTGGCCTCAGGGCACTCTCCAGCCTCGCTTGGAAGCCTCATTCAAGCACCTGAGTTTTGGTACAGACTGTTAAGCTATGGATAATTAATTGCCTGTTACTCTTCAAATAACTGTCAAAAAATAATTTGCACAAGTGACAATTTTAAAATGTTGTTAAGAGTCTGTGTTCATGTAGTATATGCTTAGAGGGACCCAAGGTAGTAGTGCCCAGTGCAGATGGTGTAGGTGTAGATACCCAATGGAAGGCACTGGAGGGGGAAATGAAAGTCATGTCTGACATCTGCCATTCCTGCTATATCCAGCAGAACCTGGGACCCCAGCTGGGTTAAGACTTCGGTATTACAAACTTAAAGAACCCCCTTTTTCTTACTATTCCCTTTCCAAGAGAAAAAAAAAGTTTCACAGTTCTCTCTCTGGTCTATAGAATTCGTCTTATTTGTGCCTCTACTGAGTTTAATGAAACTTGCATGCCATCATGTTCATCCATTGCTGGTCTTTTAGCCAAAAGCAGGAAAGCTAGTGTAGGGGGAGAGTTTAAAATTAAGCTGTATTTCACTGTGTGAAAGATCTCTGATTTAATCACTAGCATTCTATTAGCACAGTCTGTAAAATATAAAAAGATCTTTTGTTTGGTTTACAAAAGGCCCCGTTACAAAGCAACACAAGCAAATGCAACCCATATTTAGATGTGCTCAGGCATATCAAAATATTGCAGTTCAACTTCGACAGTAGGCATGAATGTTTCTTAGTGTAGGCAAGAATTACCTGGGAACATTTCATTTCACTTAAGCTCAATGCTGCAGGATCTTCCAGTATTGTCACCCTTTGCTGCTTGAGAACCACTTCTATGCTCTCTTCCATCTGTAAGATCTGCTTTTGGATGTGAGCAACTATCTGCCACCACTGGGTTAAGAAATACCCTCCCCATAGCACACACACCGCTCATCGTTTACTGCTCTTTCCTCACTGCCTTTATCCCCTCTGTACTGTGGGAGGGACTTAATCTAAGTCTGTGCCTGTGCTGCTTCTGCCCCACCTGCAGGCTGGGAAATTCAGTTCACACCTGTGCTCAAGAGCAACTTCCAGCCTGATTTCTGAACCCGGGGCTTCTTGGCATATCTATTAGTTCATTACCTGGAGCAACTTTTTCCGGGAGAGTTTGAGATCAAGAAATGTTCCTTTTTGATTATCTTTTATTATTAACAATACTATGTCCTCATCTCATGAGATTCTCATGGGATGCTGCTGGATCTCACAGATAGGATCAGGGTTGGATGGCAGGCTGAGAAGCAGCAGTTTCAGGATGTAGAGTCACCAGTGTGTGCTGCTTGGCTGCAATGCTCAGAAACCACCATTTAGGAAAATGCTTCATATATTTATGTAGCTCATATCCTAGTTTTGGCTCTGAAAGTCAGGCTTGTGACTGCCTGTAGTGCTCTGCATATAAATGACCATATTCTCTTCCAAGTGGACTAACTTATGTAGGGCTCAGCAAACACTATTATCTTGCTTTCTAGTTCTGCACTTCAGTTAGTTTTGGATAAATATTAATGTTAACTTGCATCATAAGCACAAAATCATCCTGTTCTAGTAGTTTTTGTGCATGATCAGAAATGCTTTTATATTATCCCTGTGTATTAACAAGGTGGTTTAAATATACACTGGCTTGCATTAAGAAAACTTCTGCTGAGACATCTTTCATTATTTTTGTAAATGCCCTGATCCAGCCTTGAGGCAATTATGGGTCTGTTTTAATAACCCAATTAAGGTACAGCTGGGTTAGAGCAGAATGAGCAATGCAGCTTTAAAGCCTAAAGTGCTTTGGGAATTCTTCTTGAAGTAAGAAGTTCACATTAGGAACAAGTTCAAAATATAAACAAAACGAATGCTTTACTATGCATTGGTTAAGGAGGCCATTAGGAACTGGAAGAAATTTAATAGGGAAATTAAAATTTCATTTAACTAATTAAACTCGGGCTAGGTAGCTTTAGCATAGCTGGCATATGCTACCTGAAAAATTAATTTGTACTACAGACATTCTGTGTCTTCCTAAAAGCATTTTTGCTTCCAAGAGATCTTTTATTCCAGTTAAATATTCTCTGTGCTTGTCTTTATTTGGCTTCATATTCCTCTGTGGGGTAAAATGTTAATATATACCAACATCTAGAATACCACTCTAGGCAAGACTAACAAAGGCCAGAAACTACTTCAGTGCTTAAATAAAATCACTTCTTTTCTTAGCTCATTTACTGACATAATAATGTAAGGGAGTTGGAGGGCCAAATCATTAGGGGATAGGAAAGGCTGCTAGTTAAACTTACAGCAATTGCAGCAAGACAGTAGAATAAAGTGGAAAGTGGATCTGCTAAACAAATCTCCCTCCTTTGTTTCTAGGTGTGGTCACTGTAAGAACTTGGCTCCAACCTGGGAGAACCTTGCCAAAGAGCAATTTCCAGGTTTGACTGATGTCAAAATAGCAGAAGTGGACTGCACTGTGGAACGTAACGTCTGCAACAGATTTTCTGTAAGTGTGAAAGTTCTGAAATGAAGGGGACAGTATTGTGTACCAGATGTTGGAGGCTCCAGTGTGCAGCCCCACTGGCTGCTGCACTCCAGGTGCCTAGTGACAGTACAGATGTGGTCTCTGTTAGCCAAAAAGAGGCACCTGGTGACACCGTTTCTTTCCTGAAGTGTTTGTTAGGGCTTGGTCATTTTCATTATTGGACAAAGCTGAAGAAGTCCCTACTTTAGGAAGCCTCTCTCTGAAAGCATCAAGGCTGTCTTGTGGTATCTGATGCCGAATTCTGTTCCTAGAAAAAAATGTCTTTCAGAGCTGTTAGGCAGACAATTGAAGACAGAGCTGGAGCTGTCATTCTAGGAGCCTAGAAGAACATGTACTACCCCATTCTCTTAAAAATATTCAGAAATTGCAGGTTGGCATTGAAAGTTCTGCTGTGGGTTTGGTTTTTTAAATTAAAAAGACTTATTTAGAGGGGTTTGATAGCTTTTCAGAATCAGGTAAATATGAGTGATGGATACAAGTTTGAACATTAAGAGAGTTTTTTTTGTGTGTGTGTCTTTTGAAGGTACGTGGTTATCCTACACTGCTGCTTTTCCGAGGTGGAAAGAAAGTCAGTGAACACAATGGAACAAGAGACCTTGAATCACTGCATAGCTTTGTCTTGCGTCAGGCAAGGGATGAATTGTAATAAAAGTCTGGATGCTCTGTCCCTGGCTGTCTCTGTACAGTAGCTGAAGGATTTCTATCTTTGCTAATTTTCAAATAGTGTATTTGTGGGGTGGGGCTTTTTTGTTTCTCTGTTTCTAGGAAATTGAATGTACTAGACTTTGGTATCTTCCCCTTGTGTGTGTGTTAGAGACATGCCTCTGTGTGTGTGAAGGAAAGCTAACAAGTAGTTACTGTTCAAATCAAGAGTATTTTCAGCATTGGTAGTTGCACTGCATTTCTGCATTCACGCAATGAAGTGTAAATGGTTTCCTTTGAGACCAGAATGTGTTAAGAAAACCAACTGAAGGGCAGCAGTAGAATATTTTTGTCTTCAGGTTAGATCTGGTTAAGAAGTAATCCTTAGAAACTCCTTACCATTACTCAAAAGGCAAAAGCTACAGCTGTGTTGAGTCACTTTTTCCTCTAGAATTGTACTTAATCCCTATTTGTCTTAATGTAGCTGCTGAAAGGTTGAAAACACACACACCTTTGGAAGATACCAGGCCACCATGAGCTGGTTGTTTCCTGTTAATCCTCTCAGCACGGGAGGTCTAGCCATAATGAAAGTGATGGTACTGTAACATGTGCCTGAACGTTACTGATGCCATAGTGTACATGTGTCAGGTGGATTTCCATAGGCTGCTGCCATCCAGCTCCAGAGGCACAACTATGCTCTACTTCTCTAGAGCCAGAGAGAAAAAATAGGTGCTGTTATAACTGCTCCAATAATGGTAAATGATCAGTTAGACTCCAGAGCTGATGACGTTTCCTACCCCTGCCCAAATCCAGACATTGTGCTGACCTGCTCCTTAGTCAAGAGTACCTAGAGAACAACAAGTAGTACAATGTTAAATATTTTTTTCCATTCAGCTCTTCTGCAGTAGTGTAAAATAGTTCCCCCCTCTTCTTGAGCCTTAATGTTTTTCCAAGCTGTAAGCATTGATAAGTTTGAATGCTAGGACCACACACTTTGTGGTGTCTTGGATTATAACATGAATCTATTCTTTGGTGCATAAGATGTTCCATGTTAGACTTAACTGAAAGCCAAAGAATTTACATTGCAGAGACTGTCACAATACAAAGGCAACAGCAAACCAAGGACTGAATTCTGCTGTCTTATGTGCACAGAAACTCATGGAATGAGGATTGCTACAGGCTAATTTGACTAATCTGTCAAGATGCTGGGTTTTGTCCATCATATGGAGTAAGTTGGTTTGCTTTACTTTTTTATTAAAAAAAAACAAAACAAAAAGGCAAAACATCAATGAACTTTTAAACCAGTGAATTTCTCCTGGTTCTTCACTTCACTGTCTGTCCAAAACTTTTGATTCTGTTCAATCTGAAAATGTGTGAAGGTGAAAAAGCCACATTGAAAGTTAAGTGTTGTACTGGCAGATGTATTGGATCAACGTGTGTACTTCTGCCTTTCAGGAAGCCTTTATTATGTTTTTAACAACTTTCTAGTGAAGCACAATCTCATGAGTTTCTTGTATAAAATCAAAGTGGTACAATTGTTTACACTGAGATTTTTTCTAAATAAAAACTTTTTTAAAAAGCAGTCTTTCTATAAATGATACAGCACAATGAATATACAGTGACAAGTGCAATAAATTATAGCTTGTATTTACAAGAAGCCTTTTAAATGCAAGTAGAGGTAAGTGCATTTAATACAAGTTTAATATTGATCAAAATTTGCTATTAGCTTCTGCTAGACAAACCATGGCTCTACGCTGCATATCCTTTATACCAGTTTGTTAGTTGCAAGAGTTGAAAGGGAAAGATTGCAAATGTTGTTGACATTCGGTCTTCCTGTAAACAAACTGTCCAGCTAGAGAATGAATGGCCCCTATGCTTTTACATTTCAATTACAGCTGAAGAAGTGTCCTGACTTCCTTCCTGGGCAAGTGGTAGTAGATGAGGCAGCTCCACGTGGGGAGTGGAAGGAAGTTGCATAAGAACAAGTGTATAAATTTGTATTGCTCAGTCAGATGGTGAACTGGGAAGACGAGTCGGGGTCTGAGTTCAGGTAGTGTTTCTAACACAGGGTGCAGCCAAGCCATCTTACACTTGCAAGATCAGAGTTAAACAGTGCTGGGAGCATAAGAGAACTGAAACATCTGCTTTGGCACAATTTTAGATTCTTACTGTCATGACAGATGTCAGGAGAAGACTAACAGTCTAGGTGCAGTAACTGGTCCTTCTGGCCAAAAGGGTCTTGCAGAAGATGTACACTCTATGTCTGAAGAGCTAACGCCACTTTCTTTAGCTTCTTTGCCTCTCCCCCTCATCTTCCCTCCCCATCCCCAAAAAGACACCTCACTTGTTTTGAGTGTTAAATGCTCATCTGGTAAAACTGCAGCACATATCCAAGCACCTGCTACAGGCCAAGCTTCTCTGTGAGATTAGGACCATCCCAGCCAAATAAAGTGTGTGGGCATTTTGCTGCTGCTGAGCTGAGCAGCCACCATGGTGTAGGGTCAGTCTGTAAGAAGTCTAGCAGTTTGCTCCCACCCCGGGAGGTGGTCCCCACACCCCTTCCTCCCACAAGGCACATACATGGTGTTCTGAAGGGTGGTTCATCACATGGTTTTCATCCCAAGGTCATGAAAATGAGGAGGGTTTTATCCAAGTTCATGGCAGCATTACAGAGTCCGTGTGAAGAATGTTTGTCAGTGACATCCACAAGCTCTTACTACCATATTCCTGTATTTCTTCAAGATTACATTAGAATTATCATCAAAGTAAAGGACAGATATGGCATTTAGTTTGGTAGGTGCACAGCATGGTTTGGGAACGTAATCAGGATTCATAAGATGAACCTGTTGCCAAGAAAGAAAACACAACTGAGACACTAGTATATTGTTTACAAAGTCACCTGGTAATTTGGCACCGAGCTGCCTGGAGACTTACCAGAGTTTGTACAATGGCATGATTGGTTGCGTTCATATGGGCGTTGAGTGGGAACGAGCACTCCCCATCACAGTAGTTGGCTGCGTAGCCCTTTGGAGCGATTATCCAGTCCTTTTTAGGGAAACAAACAGAATGTGGTTCAACAGACAACTGCATGCAATTAAGAGCAGCTGAAAATTTTCCACTAACTTCTTCCTTGAGGGTGAAAATGTGTTTTCACTGAAACTGCTCAGGTTTTAGTTGGTTTTTTTATTATTATTTTTGTGCACCATCACTTTTCCATGGACACACTGATTTTAATGGCCAGAGAATGGTACACATCTATGTACAGCTCAACTACACTTACTTAAGAGAGCTTTATCCCTGAAATTCTCACTGGGTTGCTGTGTAGGGATTGTGGTTTGGAGGCCTTTATGTTCCAACATTTCCTGCGGGCCCTCTGGCTGAAATACCTTTCCTAGGTTGAGTCACAGCCACAGCTGGTGTCCTCTCATGGAGAAAATCACATATAAGCAGGCACACAGGCACAATTCCACCAGGGAGCTCTGCAACAGGAATTTAAAACCCTAGTGTGCTGCCTCAGAGACAACCTAGCTTATACACTCTTACACAGGGATATTACTCTGCTAAAGACACTGTGGGAAATCTTAGCTATGTTAACAGTTTCTCCACATCTGCCAGACTCCTAAAGGAGGGGCAGGACAGGCAGCCTGAGCTGCATGAGCAAGCAGGTGGCCTCAATGGTAAACTGAATGCCCTGCTAGGCAAAGAGGAGACTCGTCACCAAAGGCTAATAAAAAAATTTGCAGCTTGTCTGCTGCTGACACCAAAAAGCCAAAGGAAAATTAAAAGCAGCATCACTTAACAAGAGACACTTGGCCTCCCTTGGTGTGGGGCTCTGCAGGTCACCCTGCAGAAGGATGTACTAGTATGTTTCAGGTGCATGTATCGCTTAGGCAATTTCCACTCTACCTGACAATTATTTGAGTCTGCCTGAATTTTGCTACAGCAAGCCTGAGCAGCCACGTACTGTTGCTGCAGCTTTGCTAACCAAGTTTATTCTGAAGGAAATAACAGTGCTCAACAACTGCAGGGGGCTCTACCTTGCCTTGATCATCTTCCTACAAGAAGTAGGATTCCAACTCTTCCAATGAGTCCTGCTGGTCTGTGGCCTTCATTTGGCAGCCTCTTACCTTTCTACAAGTAAAAAAGTGAAGGTAGTGCCTTCAAGATCATGAACTTCCCAACTGGGATCCACTGCCTGCCCAAAAGCAGGGCAAATAATATAAGGAAGAGGTGGAAAGGCTGCTCAAGTGAAAAGCCACCCATAAGTAATGGGCAATGGAGACAGCACACAACCACAATTGCAGCTAGTGGGCTGGAGTTGACACATAAACTACAAAAAATGCTGCTGTCCTAATTCATGCGTTGGGTATTACAGAAGCACCCTGAATTACAACCTCATACAAACATTAGCTGACAGAAATGGGACCTCCCTCACAAGTGTTGAATGAAAATGTTGAATGAAAAAAAATTAAAAAGAGGAGGTGAGGGCATTCTTTGAAGTGTGGATTGCACTATAGTCTGGACCTAAATAACTTACTCTAAACAACTTTCTGGCCTCATGGTGTTGCAACTAAAGTCAGTCTTCAGTCTACCTACCGCAGGCAGTGCTAATTGTAGGGCAGAGATTGTGGAGGATTTCAAACAATGGCCAAGGTTAAAATCAGGGTGATCACTAGAAAAAAATTTAGTTAAAATCACTGCTTAACATCAGATTGTTTTCCTTATCATTAGAGGTACACAGATATAAGCCCTTTGCCCGTACCGTGACTCCCATGAGTGACAGAGAATGACTGTATACTTGAGTCCCATAAAGTATCAAGCTTTCTCTGGGTCTTATCAAATGTCACAACTATCAATATTTATTTGCCCTTCTCTGTGACTGGTTTTAGTGAGGAGGCACAAGGGACATTTTAAAGCATAATGGCAAAGTCGAGTGGAATTACTGTGACACTGTTTAGATAACATTTCATAACAAAATGTCTGGTTTACCCAGAGAGAAACATCACACACCTGCCATCCCAAGTCTTGGAAGCTAACGTAAAGCTCATGCTTTCTGCACGCTGTTTTTAAGTCACTGCTGTTGTAATCTGTTAAAAGAAAAAGAGCAAAACAAGAATTTAGAAAGTAAAAGAGGCAGAGCACTGCTGGAGGGCACATCTGGCCAGATGTGTGCATCCTGTGGGCTCAACAGCGAGAAGTGACGAGCTCCCTCAGCAGCCAAAAGGATAAGGGTGTTGAGGGACATCCAAAGCAGGGCTGAAGCTTTTAAAATGCCTGTGGGAATGGAGGAACCCAAGTAACAGTGACTCAGTTATAGTTACCTCAGCTGTCTTTAAAGTGCTTGGAAAACACCTCCAGTAAAGTGACTTCTTAAAAATAAATCGAGTCCTTCAGCCAGCAAAGGTTGCATCCCCACTGGGTGCTCACACTCACCCCACTTCCTTGGCTCCCATTTCTGCCGTGTGCTGCCCCAGGTGGGGAGCTCAAGCTGCACACACTCTGAGAGAGAATTACAGTCCCAGGAAGGTTAATCATCACTTGTGCCCCTGCAGCAGTCTGCAGAAGTCCTCAAACAGCTAAGGTGTCCCATACACAGGGAAGCCCTGTCCTTGTTCCTCTCTATGCCTTACCCTAGCTTGCCACACATCTCATGTGACCCATGGCACCACCTCTGCCCTTGGACCTTTACAAACCATGCTCTGAAAAACACATTTCTCCTTTCCATAAACTGCTTATCTGCAGATGACACTGCACTTGACATGCTCTCACCATTCACTTACTTCTTACTGTCAATAAAAGTGGGGACACAGGATGCAAAGCCCTGACCAAGACCCCATGGCACAATGTAAGGGGATGTTTCAACCATGCAGAAGCTGCTCCTGATGATCCCACGAAGTACAGCTTTTGACAGCGAGTGGAATTTCCCATTTATATTTGGAAAGAGAGGCGGCTCAGCATGTGAACACCTGAAACCACAGTCTGCAGAGGAGCTGAGCTGTGACAGAGAGGCCTTTCACCTCCAGGTGGCTGCACAGATCCACCCTGATGGGTGGTTGCTGATTTTATCACACCTCAGGTGGCTGCTGGACCTCAGCAGAGCAGCCACAGAAACCACCCCTGCAGTGGGGTGACTTGGCCACCAGCTACAGCTGCTGATCCTGTGCTTTGCACCCGATGGTAGCGTGAGAGAAAGAGATGGCAACAAATGCAGCCAAGCAGCTTAGGAGCCCAGGTCACCATCCCTGTTTTCCTCCCATGCCTTTCCACAGGGGCCTTCTCCTCTCTCACAGCCCTCATTTGCAAGTAAAGGCACTCCTGTCAGCAGGCAGATGCCACAGGCTGATGTCCCTGCCTCCCGCTGCCCTGGACCTTTCAGCTTACCAGCCCTCTGGTGCCCCTAACATGGCTTGAAAGGGCACCCTCCCAGAGCAGCTCTCCCCAGATGCAGCAGCTGGGATAGAAAAATATTTTTAGTGATTTTTTCCTTGGCTCTGAATAAGCCTTTCTTTTTCTTCCCTCCAGCCCAATCCCGCCTCCACCCCCCCCCCCCAAAGTTTGGGAACTACAAATGCAAATATTTATTCAAAAGAAAAACTATAATACTAAAAGCACATCCAACTGACATTAAGGGCAGCACAGCAGTACAGCTGGGTACAGTTAACACTGAGGGCTGAAAAAACCTTACACCTCAAACCTAGCTTCCCAACCACCAAAGATTAGAGAGTTGTTTTTAGAAGCAGTTGGGTTTTAAACTCTAAGGATTGCATTTCAGACTTTGAATAGCTTCGCTTCAATCACGGATTTAATCAGGTGAGCAGAGCTGGTTAACAGCCTGCTGCAGCATAAACATTCGCTCTTCCAGGAGCACGCGGTAGCAAGAACGGAGGCGAGTCTCTCTATTCAAGCTTTCCATTCTCAAACCAGACATACCCAGTAGAAACCAGGGTGTGGTGGTTTATTTCAGATGAAGCTTTCCAGTCCCTGGCTCAGCCCAGGAGCAAATTTCTAGCATGAGATGTTTCGAAATTATTTGGTCATAATGAGGGAAAAAACCCAAGAAGATACTTCTAGTGATCAATGGCTTTCATTAAAGCACCTGAAAACACAACTTCATTGTTCAATGGGAAATATATTGTTTGCTTAGAGGAAAATCATCTGTATTTGACAGTGGAGTTGCTCTACTCACAACTGCGTGGGTAAAATGTTGCTACGTTCCAAATCCAGCTACAATTTACCCAAATCTGCTACAGGAAAGGGGAGAAGGCAAGGGAGGCAGAGAAAACAGGAGTGGGAAGGAAGGCTGCAAGCAATCACAAGTTTAAGAAAACATAGAGGTGGAAAAAAAGAGCTGCTTAACAAGCTACACCAAGCAGAACATGTTATGAACGTGTCCTCTCTCACACTACCCCCAAAAACTCGCCTCAGCTCACTGGTCAATCACCTGATTCACACTCTGCATGGAGCCCTGGCTGCTCTCCATCCAGGGCAGATGCAGATAGCTCTACCTCCTCACTTGCCCAGCCACAGCCTTTGCTTTCCTAAATGTCAACACACTAAACATCCCCTCTCCCTGGCTCTACACTTTTCCCTGTTTAACCCTCACCACAAGATCCCCTGCCCTCTTTTCTTGTTAGGTGTTTGCCAACTATGTCTGCTTTATGGAAGCTATTTTAGCCTGACTTTAGGTACGTCACAAACCTTTAAGCAATCCTTAGCTTTCTGAATTGGGGAAAACGATGCAGCAATACAGATGCACATAATCATGACCCATTCCCAACAGTTCGGGGCTCAGCATATGCCCTACACTGGACATACATCCAGCTATGGGCCTGAAAAGAAGAGGAATACACAGAGTCACAGGGTTTTGGCAGTGAGCTAAAGCTCACTGAGCTACTGAAGTTGGCTTCCACAATATATTTTCTGCAAAGCCTGGAAAGCAGCATCAGCCACCCCAGGCCAGCATGCTCAGCTGTTTCAGCCCAAATTGCCACTCGAGGTGGTTTGCAGTGCAAGATCCAATTGCCAAGAGGCAACGGGATTTGCGTCCCTTCCCGCCAGCCTTGCAGCAGGGAGCCAGGAGGGCCAAGAGCAGGCAGCCTGCAGTGGGGAGGTGCTGCAAACAATTGCCACAGGGCTGGCCCACACTGCCACGGCACAATTGGCAGGGACTGCTCACCAGAGGCCTTCAACATCTCTGAGAGTTTAGGGAGCTGCTTTGGGAGCTCCTGTAGGCTTGTAGGCTCATTGTGGGTTTAGCAAAATTGTCTCTATTTTTTCCCCTGAACATACCAATCCAGAAACGCTAACTTGGCACTTACAAGGCACTGCATTTAACCATACTGCAAACAATTTTGTCTAAAACAGAGATTCAAAAAAAGCTTACACCCCTAGTTCTGCACTTAAAAATAACTCCCGGAGCAGCACAGTTAAGACAGCACAGCTAAGATGGCTTGTCTCTCTGGTGTGCTTGCACTGAATGTTGTCTGCCTTCACCAGGACCTAAGTCTTATTTTCTGCAAGCACAGATGTTTCTCTTAAGGCTGGACACTGGCATGTGTGTTGCTGAAAAGGACGAGAGAACAGCCTGACCCTAATGGTCTTCCTCCTACAGATACTTACACATCCACCTTAGATTTCCTATAACCTCTCCCACGTTAAGTGCTGGCAAAGAACATATAAATATTTACTGAGGTTGATCCATCTGAGAACACCCTCGCTGCTCCCAAGGTGCCAGTTTACCAAATTCCACACAGTAATTAATTGCTTCTGTGATTCAAAATAGCTTTGACAGAGGTCTCCAAGGCCAGCCCCTTCTTCTTGGTGTTTGACTTCGGTGATTTGTCCGGATAAAGCTGGTGTAAACTGATCACACAGTTAATAACAGCCCACTTCACATGAAAGTGATCTGCCTGGTGGGAAGAAGGGGAGATACCGTGCTGATGTAACCCACATATGAAGGCACATACAGAAATGCTGGCCATGCTGCTCCAGTCTGCATCCAAGCACTGCACTGAAGGCAAAACTCTACTGAAGGGAAGATCAGCTGTAGATAACAAAGTTTATTAACAAGAACCTTGCCATCACAAAAGCATTTGGCCTTACTTGCCTTCAGTGTTTGTGAATGCTGCCCTTTGCAATATCTGGTTCCTGTACACACTGTCTCGTGCCATGCACGTCTGCTGGAAGGAAAGGCCACTTGAAGAGCCTCTCCAATTTTCTTGGAGCACCTCACATCAGTCCAGGGGGCATTAAAGAGAAAGACCTGAGAAGACACTTGGCTTGAGTTTCATTCAGAGCAGCAAGTGCAGCCCAAAGTCAGACATTTAAATATTCTCAGTGAGGAGGGGCTGACAGGAAGGGATGTGCCTGGAGGCTGACTTGCAGAAGAGAAGGATTATCACCACTGGACAAGGAGACAGCCCCATGCAAAACCCATAAACCATAAACCATGGAGTTGGCTGAAGGGCAGAAGTTCACTGCCTGTTACGCTGGACAGTCCCATCTCTTTGGTCAGCTGAGGGTCAGCACGAGTGTGAGAGCATCAGTTCAAGCCACTGCAAGATTCAGCTGAGCCAGGGCCTCCAGGTCCTGCAGGCAACAGCAGAGAAACACCTGCACACTCCTCCCACCCACCATGTTCCTCCATGTCTGGGGCCAGACCTGGCATATGACTTCCCACCCCAGCAGATGCAAAAACTCCCTTTTCTTCCTGCTCATCCTCCTTCTGCAGAAGAATTGAGGCTCCAGGAATGCACTGACGCAGGACTCCAAGTCAAAGCAGTTTATACCCGTGGGGGTTGCTCAGTTCTGCTTTATATAAGCCAGTGATAATTACATGTTTACAATAAAAGGAAATCAGCATTCTTGGCAAAAACGTACGGACCATCGAGAACCTTGTGCCACAGCTTTAGCATCTGAGCTCTTGGTACTGACTGCAGGACACCAACTGCACATCAAAGGGAGCATAGTGGGGTCCCTTTGGGTCCCTTTTCCACACACAGCAGCACACCCTCACCGAACTCCCTGCCTCCCCAGGTCCAATACCAGCCCAGCAGCGCACCTCATGCACTCCAAACCGATTTAAATACTTGCCATATCTAGAAAGTAATTGGGGCTTTTTAAAACATATTGCCCCAAAACAACTCAGCAGCATCTTTTGGGAAAGGGATTCCTCTTCAGATTAAAAAAATAAAACCTTGTGTATTGATTAACATAGAGGAAGGAAGTTGCAATCTACAAAAAAAAACCATCAAAACCAAAACCTGCCTTGCTTTGCAGAAGAGAAAATGCTCTCAAGCCCTGGTAGGGAGCACCAATCCTAGTTTGAGGAAGAGCACAGATCAAAAATCTGACAAGATATGAGACACAACAAGAGAAGAAGATACACAGGCGAGGAGAGACACAGAAGGGAACCGCAGGATCCCAGTTCTGCACCCACTTTGGGTCCAGATGCATCAGGGCACCCTCAGAAGAGCTAGGCAGCCTTCAGGATAATCCCTAGGCTTGCCTTCTGCTTCATCCTGGGGCAAACGTTTCCTCATGTCCACCATGCACCAAGATTTTTTTATCCTCCCAGGTTAAAAAAAAAGAAAAAAAGCCCTGTGATCTGTAATGTTAAAAACACTTTTTGGTCATTGGTGCCTCTTGGGCTGTTAAATCAACCACTTCTTAAAGAGAACAGAGTCTGAGAGTGTCACACTTAGAAAGGAAAACAAGATGATGTAGTCTCTTTTCTAAACAGAGAAACCAACCAAACATACATCTTAACTTTAAATTCCCCTCCTTTCCCCTGCCTTAAATCCACAGTCTCAACTATACCTTGTTGACTACTGCGTTGCCAAATTCCAGGTTTTAAATTAAAGCTGGCCCAAAAAAAAGCCCTCGAGACCACAGAATGCCAGCTATTTTCCCTTTTTGTCATTTTAGAATTTTATGACCTGATGTGTGGTGTAGTCAAGAAAGCAGTGAAGTACAAATGGCCCTTTTTGCCCAACATATCTGCTCTCTCTGGGGCTTTGAGTCACATCACCTGATTTAATAGTGTGAAAACTTTGTTTTAGCACCGTGAAGTTTGCAGAGCCAGGGAGAAAAAGCTGGAGCTTATCCTGACTCCAAGTGCCACTAGCACCACAAAACAAGGCAGCAAGTAACTTTCCCAAAGCACCGTGAATGCATTAAAAAATTGGCTCTCGTGAAGGGAGCTGAGCCTACCTAAGTGGGACAACTGCCTGCATAACAGCTGGGCTTACAACACCCAGCTGAATAAACTACCTGTGCCCTTGGCAAGCTCATCATACAGGAAAGTAACTCAGTACGATGCCCAGCTTTAAAACTGCAGCGTGGAAACCTGAAGGAGGACCAAAGCAGGTCCTTAGGTCAAGAACTTAGATCCACAGAAGGTGTTCCCATGGCAGATTAGATGATAACTCCTCCAGAAATGCCACTCTGGCACTGACCTCAGGGAGGTCAGGCTGCAGAACTGAGTTGCTCCTCCTGCCCTTAAAATCCATGAAGAGACATCTCACACCCAGCCGAGTTTGGCACTTGCATGGCATGGCACAGAACTCACAGCCATGCTGCAATGTGCACCACAAGGACATGCAAAAGCCACTAGTGGCCAACTGCTGCCAGCCAACGCTAGCCCAGAGGGCAAGTCCATCACCACAGTGGGCTGCAGGAATTGAGCTGAGTCAACACTCTGCCATGCACAAACCCTGGCTGCCAGCCTTGGAAGGGCTCCCAGCCTGGCTCTGCTCCCTGCAGCATGGAGCCACCTTGGGTGCAAGTGTGGCTCACCCACAACCTAAGCATGCAAGAGCAGGGAACAGCCTACAGATTCCCACCAGCTAAGTGTCAGCAATGCTGGCTCATCTCCCTCTGCTGCGTTTGGACATCGACTAAAAAATACAGCTACCTCTCTTCCTTGGGGCATAGTCATTTCTAGACATGGGAAAAGCAGGGATCCTATTGGAAACGAAGGGGGCAGCATAAGCAAATTAATCAAGCAATTTGGAATAGGCTGAAATGTTTGAGAGGAAAAAAGGCACTCGGTGGATGAAGGGCTTGTAGCACTGTGCTGATGGAAAACAAACAAGACTTAGGACACAGAAGACTCAGTTTTTGCCAAAATGTCTTTGTTACTCTATTACCCCACCAGTCCACAACAGCACTCACAAGGCTGCTGTACTGTACAACACCTGCAATATGCAACCTCTCCACAGCAAAAAGGCAAATTTCTTTGCCTGCCTGGAAAGGTACTTCATCATGTATACACTGATGTTCTCACAAGATTAAAAAAAAAAAAAAAAGCATCTCGTGCTGTTCTTCCATGTTTTTTCCAAAGAAAACTGAGAGGACTCTGCTGGGAATACGTACATGCAACACCATAATCTCAATGTATACAGAGATAGAGTCTTTTAAATACTTCATTTCACAGGGCATAATTCTAGACAAATACTGCATAGCAAGCAACCTACAAGCACAAGAGTTCTGGTTAAAATACCTCACCACAATGAATTCAATGGATGCAACTTCCCATGGGGGTCTGGACTCCATGCTGGATTCAAGAGGACTCCTGTAAGTTTCATTGTGTGAGACCTCCTCTTCCATAGCCTTGCAGAATAATCTATTCCCCAAAGAGCATCCCACCTCACAACCTCCTTCTTACTTCTGCCCTCCAAAGCAACCAGAGCCATTACAAGAAGTCATCTCATCTTGTGCTGCATGATTGATGACCCGTGTTCCATGATTACCTGTGACACTGGACACCCTGGAAACGTCCTGGCTCTGTGTGGAGCGGTTTCGGCTCTGCTGCCTGCGCCTGCTGGTCGCCGACCTGGTGGTGCGTAGGTGAACCTCGCTCACTTTGAAGAAGGCCACCATGAAAGGCTGCTTGTCATAAGGGCCATCTCGCCCTACCAGCCCTGCTTCTCTAGGGTTTACACTGAAACCTTCAAGCCGAACAGAAAAGGGAGAAAAGTCAGAGAAATGGTGCAGTTGCATCGCTCCTTTCAGTAACCTGGTATCCTCACAGGCAGTGTGTCCTCTCCTCTTGCTCATATTCTTCTCTAAACACCAAACATTCCTTTCCAGACACCATGGCCTATTGACATTTTTATGACAGCACTCCACCCATGCTGGACAAGATTTCACTGCAGCATCTGATTCCTTGGTTCCCCTTTGGCATCTCTAGTCCGATTTCGGCAGTAAAGTTATATAGATAGATATGTAAAACACTAAACTCAGACGTGTCATGAAATTAGTCCTGCTGCCTGTGAAATACAAAAAGCACACATGAAATTAGGAGACATCTAGGGACAGCAGAGGGCAAAGAGATGGTGTGCTTTTGCCAGGAGCACAGTGATGGGCTCTCAGCCCAGCTGGGGACGTAGAGGTTGGCACTAATATTTTCTTAGGGAGGAGTGGACAGCCCCTCCAGTCTTCCTTGACATCACAGGTGTACCAAACTCCAGCATGAAGCAATAGAAAGAAAACAATATTGGAGACTGGTTCCTATAGAGGACAGATGTCACTGTCACCTTCTGCTCATCTAAATCCTCTCAATTGCTTATCTTCCAACACTCAATTTCATGCTCTTTTGCAGTCTCTTCTTTTCCACCTTTCAAAGTTTCTGTAAGCTGTGAAATGCTGCCATGACAGCTGCCCCACACAGTGACCACATAGTTTCTCCAGCAGTGCTCCCACATCAGCTTTGATGAGATCCACAGCAGCCAGAAGGGCTGACATAAACCCACATGGGAAGGTACATACCTCTGCCTTTTCTCTTCCTCTCATCTCTACACCTCACCCCACGTGGCATCCTAGCTCCATGTCCTCTTCAACCTCCAACCCAGAAACTGGGGCCCTACCCAAACACATCTCCACCAGCTGATCCTGGTACTGTCAAGGTACCCCTGACCTCACTTATGGGGAAAGACATGTCCATCACAGGAACATAGCCAGGACAGACCACCACGTGTGCCCTCAGACATTTTGCTGGTAGTGTTGGCTACAGCTGAAGGCAGAGAGCTCACTCTGCCCCATCCCAGCTGAGTTCTGTTAGCACCACTTGGAGACAGCATCCCAGAGGCTGAGGGGTCACTTGTGTCACCTGGCCCATAACCTACCGTCCCGGGTCACCACGCTCAGCTGCAGCCCCATGTTGTGCTGGGGGTTCATCACCCACATGTTACTGGTGGCAGTGACATCGAACTCCAGCCAGCCCTCCTCCGACGCCCACACCGCCCGTGTGTCCAGCAGAAACAGGTCAGAGGCCCTGCAGAGAAGGGTAAGGACAAGATTGTGAGGTTGGGGATTCTCTCTCCTGGTTTTTGCTGTTACAGAAACAACATCTGAAATAGTTCTGTCAATGTCTAAAACAAAACATCTCAAATCTGCCTGTTTATATCCAGAGTTTTGCCATGAGATGCATGTACTTCTACACAGGAAATTCAGGATTATAAAGGTCTTGACCATTTTCTAAGAAGGAGTAAAGCAATCCTGCTCCTCAGGACTGTCCATTTCTCCACCACCAAGGGATTAGTAAGGTACTCTTCTTCCTGAAGAGTGTACTGCTAGCCCTGACATTACTTCATTCATACATTTATTACATTCATAGCCAGTGGAACCACCAGGCATTCAATGGCTTTTGCCACAGGGGTGTCATGGTTTAAGCTCACCATACACAAACACAGGCTTATCTCAACTGATCAAAATAAAGAGCCAAATAAACAACTGGCCAAGCATCAAACAGTGAAGGAAAATGGACATCTAAAGGCCTCTAAGGACATTTTTCTGAGGTTTATCAACAAGGATTGGACGCCTTGTTCCAAGGCTGCGGGTCTTGCACCACCTTCATAGGCTTCAGCTTCAAATGTTTTTAAGTCAATAACTATTTTGCAGCACCAAGTACTCACCGAAACTCTATTCAATGAAAACAGCTGCAGAGGCACCCAGAGAAATCCCATGTATGTTTTTTTACTGTATTAGAGATGTAACTTTCTGCTGCAAGAAAGCTACAATTCCTACCCTTTATCTGTAGCCATCATCACAAAATGGATACCAGGTATCAATCTCATCTTCATCTCTTTTCCTCACTGGCTGTTTTTTCTAACAATGTGAATGAGGAAACAGGGTACCTGTCTCTCCTACCCACCAAAGGTTAAGTTCAGGAAAAAAATTTTGATTGAGTTACATTTTATTTTTGGCCAACTGCTATGTCATACTGCCCAGCAGCTTGGTTTGCATGAGATCACACATGGAAAAATAAGCACTTAAGTGTACTAGAGCTCCTAGTGCAGCTATTTTTACAGCATGGAGGCTTTCCTCCACCTCACTGGTAGCTGCACACTGTGGTTGACTCAGCAGCCTTTCCCACAGGAGTCTTTGCCACCATTCCTCCAGCGGGAAGAGGGCTCAGGATCAACTCTGACCTCCACCTCCAACAGCAGCAAGCAACTACAGCTGGTCAGCTGCTACAAGTTTTGGAAACCTTGAGAGATTTGGGCTTTCCCAGGCAGGGTATATAAACTGAAATGTTGCTTAAAGGCAGCTGGAAACAGCAGCTGCAGCTGTGACCACTCTTTCCCATCCAATTTTAAGAGAGGAATGAACTTCTAGATCATTCCCACCTCTGAATATGACTAAAACATTGGGCCTCTCCAATGCTTGAAGTCAACTATATCTGAAAAGGGGTTTTCCTCACACCTGTTCCAACCTTCCTCTCATACCAGTTGCTTCCTGATCTCTGTATTTTGTAAATCCTCTACACAAGGAGCTCTGTAAGAGAAAACCTTCCTAAATACTGAAACACACACATAGGAGTAGTCAGGTCTAAAAAAATACGAAAAGGAGGTTGAAAGTTTACATTCCCCATTGCATTGACCTTTAGGAAGGCACTTGGACATCAGAGAGCTGTAAAGCCAAAATGGTCCACATGGCATCATGTAGCCTGTTTCCCTGATCCAGGCAGGATCACCTACATCCATGTTGTTCCTAAGAGATGTTTGGCTGTCATGATCTAGTATACCTCCAGCCTCAGGAACTCTCTCATCTTTCCAGGAAATTGAATGGGCTTTTTGTGACCTTTTTTCCCCCTCCTCTATTATCTGACTTAAACGTCTCAGCAATATCCCCTTCTTACTACAACATTATCTTCAGTCTCTCCTTAACAAGCCCTGTTTTACAGACTTTGACTTCTCTCATTGCCTTTTATTGACCCAGCTCAGATCAAGACCTCACTGATACCGAGTATAGTGGAAGGATAATCTTTATACTTCTCACAGACTGTGCCTCTACTCATAGGCCTCAGAATATGATTTTGGCTTCTTCACAAAACTCACACTGTTAACTCATGGTCACCTTGTGATCTACTATAATCCTTAGATTCACACTGCTGAACTGCAAAGGACACAGCCATTCCCTAGGGTGTATCTACATCAATGATTTTTCATGTCCAAATGCAACTGTCCTTTCCACCAAATTAAATTTCCTCCCACCCCACCTCAGACTGAACTTCCACAATTTTTAGATTACTTAAAATACAGACTTGCCTTCCAATGGGTATCCTCCATTTTAGTGTCCTCCACAAACATAATAAGAAAACTACCTGACCAAAGAACAATTCTACCAAACAAGAATGAGTGACTTTATCTCAGCCTCTCCCTCTCTCTTTGGAAAGATTTTGATTCCTTTGTAAAATGAAAAAAAATGGACCATCGGGCTTTCCAGTCTAGTTAAGTCTCTGCAAAAAGTCTCAGACAGGACTGGTTTTCAATCAGCTCTGCTAATCAGATGACTTTTGCATTGTTCAACTGGATGAAGCCAATGCTGAAGGTTGACCCCACATGTATTTTAGGGCACAGTGGATGTGTAGACAACACATCTGAATACCTTTTCTTTAAGCCTCTTTTCAATCAATATTTGTCACCCAAGCCTTAGCAGGCTGTGCAGAACTGCATATCATTACTAGTTTCCATTTTGGCATGAAGGTTTTAAAAAAATATTCAGTCATTTATATCCAAAGACAAAATTAGGGAGAAAGAGGAGGGAAAAAAATAAAGAATTTACTAATATAAAAAAATCTCTTAACTATGTGTCTTTAACCACTCCTTTATAGTTTTCAGAACAGAAATCTTATATGTCCCTCCTCCCTTAAGAAAATCACCTCAAATTTGGCCAAGGAGTAAATACTTGAAAATTGCTGCCCACAAAGGCTCAACAGAGATTCAGCTCTTAGCAACAAAATCCTCTGGACTTTTTGCATGCAGGGAGCATACTTTCCCCTCCTTTCCCCCTTGGTAAACCAAATACCATGAATCACCTGAGGAGAATCTGTTGTCTCCTACAGCCACATGGCTCAGAGATGCCCCTGCTACTCCTGCAGAAAAAAAGCCATAGGATGTCTGATCTTGAAATGGAAACTGGGAAATCTCCCAGACTAGCCTCTGGTCAAAGGGAAATAGGAAGGAAAGTCAAGGGAAAGAATATATCATCTCAGTCCCTGGTCAAAGGGAAAGAATATCTCATTAGACAGGGAAAGGTGGAGGGTTTTTAGCAGTCGTGGGGGACACAGAGACATGCAAGGACTAGATGGAGAGACCTTGGATAAAAAGCCTGCAGAGAAAAAGGGATCACAAAGATTTTCATCTGCACAACAAGAATGAGGCCTTATAGCCATGTTCAAAAGAGAAATAGTTTAGGAAGCAGTTAAACACTATACAGAACACCATTACACATAGGTTGATGCAAGCCCACAGTCGAAGCAAAATTTAAGAGTGGACAAGAAAGTGAGAAATGGATCACATACTGAGCAAGTTACACACAACAAAGTATTGAATTTCTAGGCATTAAGTGATCTGCACTGATCCTGTGCAGTGAAGCAGGCAGTGGCCTTCCAAAAGGAAGCAGCAACTGTGAATGTAGTCACATTCATGGAAGGATGTCTGGAAGCTTCAGCTTTTGAGAACAGAGGCAAGATGGAACTTGAGGGAAACAAGAAAACTTAGAAAAATAAAGACTGGAAGAAATTTTTAAGCCAACATCACTGAAGAGAGAGGAAGAAGTATCTGCTTCAACACAGGCTGAAGAAAGCAGTCAGTCCAAAGGTTTCATGCCCAAGCAACCCCAGATGTCAAGGACATCACAGGTCCTCTGGCACCTCCATAGGACTTTAAAATTCAGCGTACAGAAGATAAATTTCATCACCAAAACAGGCAGCTTCGTACCATACTCTCTGTCTAAACCTGCCTCTGGGTTTTTACACAGCTACTGCCACCTCACTGTCACTAATGAGCCCAACAGTCTCATCTTCATTTTCAGTGTGCTTGACCACCTGGATGAGTCCAGTTACTGATTTCCATAGGAAGGCTGCTGCAGGCATAATATGTATTAACCTTTAATAATAAAAGGGAAGCAAGAGAATGGGAGAAACTGAGGTGATGAGCTGAAACAACTTTCCTGATACAAGAGAGGATATTAAATAGGAAGATGCAAATTAGAGACTCCCAAGTTGAAACAGGAGGTCTTCGTACTGCATCACAGCCCTGAAGTACAGCTCAAGTCTCAAGAAGTAAATGGGAGTGTTTCCATGGCCTTTGGGAGACTTTGGAGAAGGACAGAGAAGCAAAGGTCAATACAGCAACCACAAGTGGCTGCAATAAACAGAACAGAGTACACAGTTTACTGGAGGAAATATGGCCTGTGTAATTCAGAAGGCAGGATTTAGCTCCAGTGTCCTCAGAGAGCAGATTTGTCAGATATAAATATCAAATACAGCTACTATTCTTAATGCCAGCATCCCAACCATGTGCTCAGGGCATTTATAGGAGAAACAGCTTGCATTTAACTTCAGTGCTTTTCCCCCTCTTAGATAAATATTTTTTTAACTGAAACCTCTGTGTAAACCTTTCAACAGAATGTCTCTGGGTGTTAATTCTCTTTAATTAAACACTAATTAAATTAGAATTCAGTCAAATTAGTAACCAGGTCAAGTGGTTTTTCTTAGATACTACACTTAGTGAAATGTTCACATTAAAATAATTTCTCTGTTCTGAATACACATTACAACATGGAACTTTGCTACAGGAAAAACACCAAAGCTATAAAAAGCTAAATTTAAAGAAGCATCTGTTGAACTACTTTTTTTTTTTTTTTTTACTTTCCCACCCTCCCTGGCCTTCTTCCCCTGAGCAGACAGAAGTTTTAGCAGGGAGACAGTGAGAACAAACAGAAATCTCACCTTCCAAATGACCAAGTTAAAGGTCTCGTATTTTAATTACAGGTCTTGTAACAACATTTTTGGCCCAACTTCAAAGCTTGCAATTACCCAGGTGTTTAAAGGATTGTTACGCATCAACAGCCATTTACCAAAGCATTAATTACTATAAGTCTCTAAAACTTTCCTCGGCTCAACCTTTTTGTTTACTTTTCTTCAAAGACAAGTTGACATAATGGTCTAGACTGCCTAGCAGCAGTTTCTCAAAAGGGAATTTTGCACAGAAGTGTGTGCATTTTAATTAATACACTTTCTAAATACTCCTCTGCATACCTCAGGATCAGCGTCTTTAGTTTGCAGTGACATCAACTTTTTGTAAAAATTATCCTGCCGATAGCAAACTAGCAAGATTATTTGTTCTTATCTACTTTCAATGGGCAAATAACTCTTAGCCACAACTGGCTCGGTCTTACAGAGTTGGATGAAGCTCCACATAGATAAAACTTTGAAACTGCAGCCTTTTCAGACCTGTAGATCTCCCATCTTGCAGTAGATGTAAGCACTACTTCAGATTTAAAAGTGTTTATTACTTACAGAATGGACCCTATGTGAATCTCCCACGGCACGAGGTACTGCCAAAAGATGCAATACAAAACCTTAACAACTTAATGTATCTAAATGACCAGCACTCAAAAGATTTAACAGCAGAAAAAAAGATTCAACAGCATAGAAAATTTAATTTATCTGTGCTCCCCTGTACAGAGAGCCTCAGGCAGGGGAATGCCAGCACCTGGAGTGAGCTGCCATGGAAAACAAAGGCAGTCTCTACTGTTTCATGAGAAGTGAGGCTCAGTTTAACTGTCTTGAAGAAGCAATGCCTCCTGTGGGTCAGAAGGCCAGGAGAGATGTACACAGCCTGTAAGAGTTTCTTAGAAACAAGGAAGGAAATATGAAGGAATGTCAACCACAAATGAAGTTGCTTCCAAGGTGGAAGAGAAGACCAGCAGCTTGGCACTGATTTGCAAGGACTGAGAGCCAGCAGAGGAAAAAAAATCATGGAATGGAGACATTAGGACATTCTGGAGGAGGTCTGCAATTCAGCATAGGGAGGGGAAAGCCATCCTGGATGCATCCAGACATGGAAAAGCACAAGAAGGAGTGCATAAGCTCAGCCTCGCACCTCCACTGCTTCGTGTAATGAACGAGTAACTCAGTGCTGAAAAGGCTGTTCTGTAACACGGCGTCCATTGCCCCTGGCACTGAAGTCTCCCAGGGCAGAGGGTTAAGTCTTCCAGACTCACCAGAGAGCAGCAAGGTGAAACCCAGGTTTCAGAGCTGCCTCTGGCAAAGAGTGGAAAATCAGAGCCCAGAGCTAGAAGACACCAAGACTATCAGAAGTTCAACCTACAGGTTCATGATAATCCCCAGTAAAGTCAACACAGGCATCTGGGTGCAAAGGTGTCCCAACCCATTCAGCTTAAGGTCTTGAGCATTACAGATCTGAGGAATGACTATTCTACCAACTGGAACAGTTAAAGAAAAGAAAAAAATCATCCCAAGTCATAGGAAAAAAAATGTATTTACCTTTTTTTTTACTTTTTACTACAATTCTATAAGAAAAAGGGGTATTCCAGCTGTAGTGATGGCTATAGAACTACACTTCAGCGTTTAATTGCAGTTTAAGGCATGAAGATGGGGGAGAGGACAAAGGGGTGGTATTTATCTTTGTCCATTAAGTAAAGAAATAAGGCATTCATATGGCATTCTTTAGTTTAGCTAGAAAATGCCAGCTGGTTATGGAACCAGTATGTTTCACTCAGAATAACTCTGATTTTCAAACTACTCTAAACCAACCAGCATAAAACACAACAAATCACATACCCACAGTGGGAGCTGAACTGAGATGCGGGCAGATGCCTCTCTATAGCATCATGGAAACAGCTCTACCATATACAAATATATGCACACTATATACAAATCTGACCCCAACTTGAAACAGATTGATGCTAGCTTTGTCATTTGTATTACACAACCCATTCCAAAACCCAGTTGAGGAGGGTTATTTATTTTCTAAGCTATAAACACTGCCGTTGAATCAATTTGCCCTTTAGATTAGAAGCTCGGATCGCATTTGTATAAATATCCTGTTGCAAAGAGGAAGACTTTATTACCACTATAACTGGCAGCTAAAACCAACAAGCGCCTTAACCCTTAAGGAATTGTGATCAGTAGAGCAGGAACATGGTCCCCAGGCAGTTGCTCTGCCGGGCACATTTATGTCCACATGTGTCTTTTCATGTAGGAGGAATCTTCCTGACCATCATGTTCCCATATTTCATTCTGGGTGCAAACGAAACTGTTTAATAAACTGACCATTAACATACCATATCTTCCTTTGATCACTAACACAGGCCACTGTGTTTTTCATAGATCAGTTGTTTGGACAGTGTGGGAGTGTTTTGAGGTCTGCATTAGCAGGATATTTACACTTGAAAACATACTGATGATCCAAACCAAGGACTAACATCTTTGATCAACCATAAACTGCCTTCCCTAGTCCTGACCTGACACCCCTCTGGGTGAGGGCACGGAATTTTCGAGAAAGAAACTGTTTAAATAATGATCTGTTTTCAGGGACAAACTCATTTCTTCCCTTCCCTTGTAAAGGTCTTGTTTACATGGCATTCCACTCCCAAGAGGTACCAGAAATCACAGACGGCTTTGCTGGTTCTTCCACAAAATCAGTCCTGCACTTCAGACTCAAGCCCAGGTGCCGAGTTTAGCTGTGCATTGGTACCACACAAGGGAGGAAAGTTGAGGCTGTGTAGCTCCTGCCTGCTGAAATTAAACAGTCTGTCAGATACAGCCAAGGTAGAACAAGCACCTGGAAGCTGACACTGCTTGCCTTCCTAAACTGGTGCTTTGGCAAAGGTCCCTATTTTCTGCATATTCCAAAGGAGACAAAAAAAAAAAAGAAAAAGAAAAAGATCCCACCCTAGTGTTCAAACAGCCCAGTCTCTTAAAACTCTGGAGGTCAGAAGCTGAAGGGCAGCAACATCTGCCAGATGTATCGCCCATGCCCTCTCCCAGCATCAGCGCCTACAACCCACAGCCTGTTTGAAAACCCAGTCATCCTCCTCAAAGGAAACCAGATGTCACCTCAGCCCTGCCTGGTGAAGCCTCTTCTCCACACAATCCAAAATGCATACCACTGATGGCCGACCACAAGTTTGTCCCATCCATCCTGAGGATTTCATTAATCTCCTCGCAGCATCCCACTGACAGCTCCAGCAGTTTGTGTTATGACAAAACGTGGCCATTAACCACAGTTTGGTTAAAAAACAAAAGCTTAGTTTCTAGGCACTATTTTTCTTACCTTATGAAAGGGTGGAAGGAATAGGGAGATGAAAATATTACTGACACAAGTGAGTCAGTATTAAAAATGTTTTCTTTTTTGAGAGAGAATGTACATAGACCACACTGTCCTCAATGTGAGTTTCACTGTCTGGAGCCCCCACAAGTATATTTTTCATATTTCTGATGGGATAAAGTCACATTTCTGCCCAGAAGGTTTATGCTATTTCAATCAGCATTGATCTCTGATCATTCGTGCTCCCTTTCTATAAATGTCTGCCTAGGAGATAGCCTCAAATGGGCCCATATAGTCCCTGATATTAGCCTTGTCTACAGGGCAAGAATCAGTTTGATAATTCAGTAACTGGCAGAAATTTTAGCCTCAGGCTTGGTTCCATTTTTAGCCATCAGGGAGCAGCCAGCAATGCCTCGCAAATCCGTGCAGCAGCGCACATCTGGGCTGGAGTCACACGCTCATGCTGTTACTGTCCAGATGAGCTTTTTTTTCCCTTTGCTCAAGTTATACTGAATTAAGCCACTTCATTACACTTAATTGGAGCCAAGGGATACTTCCAGGCTCTGAGCTTTGGTGAAGATTTGTATTTACTGAAGATTTCTCTTATCTCCTGCTCTGCCAAACTTGTTTCTTTGACAGAAGCAGGCAGGATCCTTTTTCTTTATGTTTTTCCCCCAGAGATGCATGCTGCCTTTCCCTTGTAGACTCCTGGTTTAAATCTATACATGCCAGCTGCCCTCTTCAGAATCATTTGTGCCCAAAAGTATTTTAGTAGCTACCAATAATTGCCCCAGACAACTGTTCATCTCATAAAAGCCAAGATTAGCATGGTGTTTTTGAACTTTCTCTGAAGACTGCAAATGTTAACTGAACAGGCACCTTCTGCAGCCCTTAGAGACGAACTTTCCTGACCAGAAGGAATATTTGTCAGCACAAAAAGATGGAAAAAGGTGTGACATCAACTCCTCTCTCTCACCTGCCAGCTCACCAGCTAGACTTCAAGATCTGTACAGACTCCTCATGCAATAAAATGACATAAAATGTCAGGAAATATCAAGCTGTTAGTCAAAATTGTTAATCTAAAGGAAGTGTGACAGAACTTTTTTTAGTAGTTTTTGGTTTTTAAGTCAAAGGCAGCTGTTATGTTCTGGGTCATAAGATGTTTTCTAAAATTCAATAGAAGCCTCTCAACTATTTAGCAAGTTCCTTCAAAACCCAGTGCTTTCTTTTCCTTACAATTTAACCTTCCAGTGTTCTGAACTGGAAAAGAGAACATTGTATTCCAAATTAATCCACTGAGACAAGAGGGGAGAAAATAACATTTTGAAATTTTTCCCCCCAGTAAAAAGCAAGTAAGCAAATGGATGATCAAAACCCACAACCTCTCAAATAATAGTTTCTTCAGGCATACTAAAACAATCTGAGGCACTTTTCCCCTCCATGCAGAGATATTCGAGAACAGCTAAATACAACTTTTTAGTATTTGTTTTCAAGAATGTTTACAGGCCAAAGTCCACCCAGGTCATCAGTGAGGGTGAATGTTTGAACCTATGGCAGTTGTAGCCAGTGGAGTCAGACCTCATACGAATATACAATATGCAGCTTCTACTATCTTAACTCCTTTAACATCTGCATATTTTTAATATAAAGGGGGAAATTAATAAATATATATGCACTTTTATGCACAGATATGTACAGAAAATACAAGCCTATCCATGTATTCATAGAGAAACATACACTTTCAAATATGATTTTATATTTTACACATACATGAAAGAGTCCTTTAAGCTGAAAGGAAAAAAGAATGGAAAAGGACATGTCCTTTCTACAGCTGCAGGAATCTGTGAGCCACATCTTGCCCACCTCTGTGAGGATGATGTGACAAGTCATCTGAAGCACAAAATGCTTTAGCCAAATGTCTCCCTCCTTCCCACCAGTAAAAGTAAATAAATAAAGCAGGAAAAGAAACAAAAAGGGAGCCTTGAGGGACTGGATGAGTCAGAGGTTAGTAATGAACTACAGACACTCATCCCTGGGTCAGCGGTTCACGCCTAGCCCCTGTCAGGAGGGACAGGGAATTGCTGGCGGTCTGGCCTGGAGGAAGCTGCCTTACAATTCCCACTCCCAGCGGTGGAATCCCCTCAGCGTGGCCACCAGATGCAACAGAAGGAACGTGGCAGAAGGGCATAGAAAAACCCAAAATACTCGACAGCTCCTGGAGAGAGACCACCCTGCTGATCCCCACCCAGGTGCTGCTGTCTCTGCTCTGTCCATGGAGAGGTCTCTAGCACCCAGGGATGCCCAGGACATGCAGACGCCAAAGGACACATGGCACAGCTTTGCAGAGCAAACCCATTTTGGCATGCTTCTGGTATACTGTGTGAAACAGAGATACGAGGTCTCAGCATCATTGATGCACACAGCCACTTTCAGAACAGAGAGTTTGTAAATTTGTTAGGAACACAGTATACTAAAGGCCATATCCTGTACTTTACCCAGTACTTTATTCTCTTTCCCACATTGCCTTGCTTGCTCAGTTTACTCCGAAAAAAATGTTATATCCACATAAAAGTTGACAGTTCTCCTGCTCTGCGCCCTGCTTCGGTGACTATCACCGAGCAGTGTATCAACTTCTTCCACAGACACTTGGCAGAGCTTTTCTTCCTGCTCCAGAGGTGGGATCTCTACTTGTGGAATCTGAAGCAGACCAACATTCACCATATCTCCTGCAATGTGGCTCTGAATGAACAATACATCTAACATCTACGAAATCTGCATGACTGTCTGGACTTTGATCAGTTCTTCAAGTGGGCATTGAGGTAACATCCTAACCAGCATGCACATCACCCCAGGAGGCACTCCAGCAATCTGCAAGTTGAAGCACAAAGGGAACACTGATCTTCCAAAACCCACACCCTCTTTCCCATCACCTATTTACCCAAGTATTTCTCTCTTTTCCCCAGAGGCCACACTCCCCACATGAAGGACCTCGAGCTATTTGATGTTGCCCAAAGAACTGCCAATCATCAAAGGCTGATCCCTCAAAATGGTACCAGTGGAAAGGCTGGAGAAAGAAGGAGCAGAAAGGAAACAACCATGAAGCCTTCACAGAGAAAACAAACTGAGCTTTTTTTAAACACTGCTGGTTTTGATTTTATATTTTTTTAATGCCTGCAGCAGAGGAACAGTTACAGTCCTGACAAGTTTTGGTAGAAGTAATGAAACACTTTTGTACCACAGCATTACTCTGACATTTAATTGACCATGTATTTCCATCTTTTAGCCTTACATGATTCCTCCATCTGAAACATTACTCTTTTAAAATTAATCACTCCATTTACACTTGTTTGGATTTTTGTGTCACAGTTTCTACCCTGCCTCTCTCACTTTTCCTCTCTCATTGCCACTGAAAGACCAGAAATTATTTTGTGCCTGTGGTCAGCATGCTGAATTTTCTTCTGCTTTATTTACTTTAATATAAGTCCAGCTGAGAGCAGATCAAGTCTGAACTAATTACCAGTATTTTTCAAACAGGCTGGTAGTATTAAGCTGAAAGGGAATATGTGAATTTCAGTACACAACAGCGATGCCAGCAGTGCTTTAAAAATCTACTGCTTCTCAGCAGATTCTTTCTTTATTTAAAGGCAAAGCTTGCAGCTAAGTCACACCCTCATTCGCACTCCACCATGCCCATTTCCCATAAGGAAAGGACCATGCAATAACATAACCCTGTTAACATGAACAAACGTTATTTATTTTCAGTCCTATCAATATTAATGCATAAGCTCCGCCTTCACCAGGACAGCAGCTGGTGGTACAGAGCAACCCCCCTCTTGCATACCTGTTCTGATGCTCCTGCAGCACCTGGTAGATGCTGATAAGGAAGGTTTGGTTTTTAAAGCTCCCCACAACGCAGTCCTTGTAGATCCGAAACTCAGCAGCTGTGACGGCCTCGCCCTCAGGAATCTGAGACAAATTAAATTTGAATTCCTTGTGGTGCCGCTGGTGAGGCGTGAACTCCTTGTCATACTCAACTGCAGATGGGAAAAGGAAAGAAAAGGGAAAAAAAAGGAACCATAACTAAAATTTAACAACAAAAGGTTTCTACATGCTGCCACCTGTTCCTTCAAAAAAACCCAAGAATCTTGGTTTCTTTCTCCAAAGATAGCCCTGGCAAGTGCCAGGAAAACTTATGCAATTCAAGCTTTTCAAATACAGTACTAAGCGAAGATTAATGTTCCTCTTCTCGAGCCAATTCCTTTGGGATTTCCTATTTTTTAATGAAAAGCCAGCTTTGACAGGTGAAATATGACCATGCATTTTGCTCCTGTGCAAAACTCTGAAGCTTGTGACCAGTCCCAGCATTTTTCACCTGTGACGCTCTATGTTCTTTACGGCATTTCCCTAAGTCTCTTCCAAGCAAGAAGACAAGTAGCTCTATTTTGCTTTAGCACACACAGGCACAGGCAGAACCAAATGATACACCAGGTCAACCAATTTCCTAAGTGCCCTTAAACGTCCTGTTTTCTGGCTCCTAGGTTTGTACACTAGCCATTGGACCACCTTGTGAGTTAATATGATTAACGTGACATTTATTTTGAGGGTTAAAGTCAACCAGAGCTGCCCTTCCTTTGCAAAAGCTTATTTTAGAATTAGAGAGCTGAGGACCACTTGGTTTCTGGTTTTAGACCTCCTTGGGAACACTCTCAGGCATAGGGTTTAAGACAGACACAAAACAGAATTTCTCCTTCTTTAGGTCTCAGGATTTGTATTTTCTCTGTTTGAGGCTCCCTTTGCAAACTTTGCTTCCAGTCCCACTCATGTATTACTTGATTACATCTTGGTTTTGTCTGACTTTGATTAATTGTTTGTTATTTTTTCTAATTTTCTACTAGAAATTGCTTAAAACATTAACATATTATATAAACATACAAAATTGCATCTTTACAAGCCTGAGGGGAAAAAAAGTAAAAACAAAAAGCCGTTCCCACCAGTGGAACGGAAGGAGTACATGTCAGTGATGAATAAGTCACCATTACATTATCATTAGGGACAGGATTACGTGCAGAGGCAGGAAGGGAAGAACAGATCCCTTTTAATGTTTGTCTTTGTGGTCACTTTTTGTTGTTTCCCCGCCATTTAATGCATCAGACTGCGAAGGCGTCCACAAGCCTACTCTACAACATCCCCATGAGGTAAGCAGCAATGCCTGTTCTCCAGCTGGGATACTGAGTCACCGGGAGAGTGACTTGTCCAAGGACAGGCGGCGGAGGCTTGCGGCAGAGCCAGGAATGACAGCCAGCGTGCTTGAGGTTCGGCACTTTACCCACAGGTTACCTCCCTGAAGAACAGACATCTCCCAGCTGCTGGAAACAGCCCATGGAGACTTTCCCCTCTACCTTGCCCAGCTGCCTGTCCCTCCTTATTCTCCAGGCACAGTTTCATCCGTCCTCTCCCTTTCTTTTGGCAGCCCTTCCGTGTGAGCTGCCTCATCTGGCTGGGTCCACGTCCTGGCTCTGTGTGAGACAGTTAGTCACATCCTTCTCTTTGAAGCTCACCTGGAAATCTTTTCACCTCTGCATGACTACTGCCAAGCATTCTGCGGGACACCACACCAGGGGATGCTGTGTTAAGGGCTACCACAAGGCAAACAGGCAAATCTTCAAACTACTGTCAGAGTCAGACACCACTGCCAATTTTGTTAGTCTCACACTGCCTCTGTCTGAGCAGCTCAGATGTCAAACAACAGACAAATGAGGGTGACTGGGCGCTACAGCTTCCAGAAATAAGGTTGTGACACCCAGCACCTCCGTCAGAGATTGCGCCAAGGCGAATGATGGTAACACACTCAATTTCAGTGCCACTAGGAATCACCTCTCTGGCTATTGGCCATCGGTGATCTGGGCTTTCCTTTGCAGCACCTGCCTGTGTTTAATGGGGATCGACTCTGGCAACACCGGACTGGTTGGTGTCACTTGCATGTAAGTCCTCTGAGACGGGACCTGAGCAGCCCAATCACTCCTCATCCTGAGGAGAGTCCCACAGGATACACTTCCTAAAAGAGAGGAGTCATGTACACTGAGAAATTTGCAAGCAGCCAACCAATGAGAAGCTGCATTGCTGCGTTGCGGGCTGGTTGCAGCAGGATTACCCAGCTTGGCCCATTTACTCACTGCTAAAAGAAGAGAGGATGTAATTAATGGTGAGAGAATGTCTAAATCCACGGGTTTGGAGAGGCACACATATGAAGCAACAATTCTCAATTTAGAACTCGCTACATCCTCGCCCATGGGTGCAGCGACCAGCTGAAATCCACACCCCCTTCCGTGCTGTCACAGGGATGAGCTGACCTACAGGCAAGGTGCAGCAATGCGGCTTTTCCCCAGGCTCGTGGCTGAGGATGATAAAGAAGAAGCAGGCAGAGCAAGGGGAAGGACACAACTAGGATAAGCAACAGAAATCCATCAGGGTGCCAGAAAGCTAAAATTAGGCTAGAGGCAGCAAAGGAGTCATTGACGCTTCCTGTCAACTCTTGCCCCACATCAAGATGTGATATGGTCTCTCCAAGTGCACAAGAGAGAGCCTGGAGCTGTCCCACACAACACAGAGCTCAAAATGAACCCAAATATCTCTTTTTGTGGTTCCTTTCTGACCTCAAGTCAGCTACAGTGGCCTGACCTCCACTTATCACTACAAAATGTGCAGTTTTAAAAGTGATGTAACCAAACTCTAGTCCTTTAAATCAGTATTTTCCTACACTCCTCTCCTAAAAAGTCAAACACAAGTCACAAGAGGAAGAAAAGCCCACCAAAATATCTACCACAGAGCATGACAAGCAGCAGCAGGTACGATGCTTGACTCCAATTACCCTTTTCCAGTTTATAACCTGCCTGATATATTCACAATAGTATTTTCCTGTTTTTTTTAAACTTTCTTCCTTTATTCCTGTCCCTGCCCGAATACGCCACACAATCATAGAAGCTGACTAAACTGATTACAGGGGAAACATTCAGACTGATTTCGTTATCAGGCTTGGCAAAATAAACAACCTGAAACGCACAAACAAGGAAATCTTTTTTTAATCCTTCAGATTAAGCAATTCAGTTTATTCTGTTACAAGAAAGGCAGATTTCTGTTAAAAGAAAGAAATACTGCTAAGCTGATGGTGTCCTCCACTGGGATCAGTTCAGAAGCAGCCCAACAACATCACAGGATGGAAAAAAGCCTACATTAAGCTTGTATGAAGCAAGTATAAAAGTTTAACGAGTTGGAAAGTTTTTCTGGCTATGTAGCTTCCCATGATACAATGGAGGGTGGATTTTTTTTTCTTTGTGGGAGTGGTGAGATATTTAAGTTCTATATACTCATTGTCACCCCATCAAGCTAATAATCAACTGTTTTCATTCAGCAAGACAGCTTAAAAATATAAAATGCCAACAGTCCTTCTCTGGGGGCTTTTTTGCCCCCTGGAAACTCCATTTTTAACAAAGAAGTCAAGTTTTAGAACAGTAAAATTTGGAAAGGCAAGATTCAAGCTGCTGGTTCCCAGGATTACCCAGTCTGGATTGCTATCGCATTACAATGCATTGTATGACCTTGTATTCAAAATACAGACGGCATACACCAAAATGCAAGGCAACAGCAAAAAGCAGAAATCATTTCTCAAGCTGCTTTCCCATTATTATTTTTTCCACATGAATACATTTGGGTCAGTCTGACCGGTGATGTGAAATCCAAAGCTCATTTCCGTCTGACGATGGACATAAGAATGTCCCAACTGTGCAAAGCTCTTGCAGGGAAAATCAGGCAGCTCACAGCTGGGGCAGGTTGCAAGGTAAAAACCCTCAGTGGTGTTAGGTTTTCATAACTTTTTCCCAGAGTGCTGGTTGGACTGTTAGGACCAAGACAGGCAGAACCAGTGTTTGTAAAGTCACAGCATGAACTACAGCCTAGAAAACTCATCTTCATGGTCAGACTGTATTATCCCAAACACTACTATTCTTTTGCAGGAGTAAGTCCTTGGAGGTTACAAATCCAGGCCTGCACATATCAGGGTGAGTTGGGAAAGGAGATGTCAAACAGATTTTAGCCCATCATGAGCCAGAGGGACTGCCCACTCCACCATGTGGGTCTGACCCCAGCCTGGCTGGTGGCTGCTCCTCTGCCTGCAATGCAAAGGAAGGAGTGAGCTCTGGACATTGGACTCACCCCTGAGTTTTCACTAGAGCCCACTTCTGAACAGAATGGCAGAGCATGCAGAGTTAACAGAGCAGCCTGCCAGTAGCTCTTTACATTCCCCTTAACAAATATTTTTAAACACTATACAAACACAGCACTATTGTTGAGCAGTTAAAAAGGCAAGAATGGCAAAATTAGGGTTACTGTGGTTTTGAATTTTGTGTATTCTAATTCTAACCCAGTGTTGCAATAGCCAATCTCAGCACAAAATGTCCCTGGTTTAAAAATAGCATGCTGCTTACAATACTTGTTATTTTAGAAACACTGCATACAAAAAAAAAAATTAATTGAGAAATTAACACATCTATTTTGGCAACTATACCATCCTACTTCCATTTGACTGTGTAGCACACACCTTGGACCAAAGGAAACATAAGCTTAATGACAGTCATGGAAATAAACTCTCCTTCTGCATTGGAATTTTAAGCATTTCTTTTTGGATCTAAATTAAACCAGTATGTAGAAATAACAGGTCAAGAGCCTTTCCTGAAGAAACACAATTTTCACTTAGAACAGCAGCACCAAGTATCATGGTATCTGGTAATTTTCTCCAGTTCTCAGGTGCTGAGGAAAGTGTTAGGTCAAGTGCTCAGATGAGAATTAAAATACTGGCTTAAGAAAGTCTCTAGGTAATAAAGAAAAAAATACTAACCTAGAGCTCCAGCAGTAATTTTTTTAAAAATAAATTTCTTATAAAATTAATTATGATTTCCATGACAATGTGCTCCTTGGAGGGCTCAGAGAAGTGGGGTTGCAAATTAATACGATAGGACTATTTAGGACAGGACATTCTGCATCTGTCCTGACCCCAGCAAAGCTGAAACTACTGAAGAATCTTTTGCACATAAAGGTCTTTAATGGTGACTTGGTTTTGCAGGGCCACAGCTACCATGCTCCAGGAAAAGCAGCCAGGATTCATAGCCTGCTTATGCAAAGTGAGTTTTGCATAAGTGTTCCTGAATTCAGTTTGAGAACAAATGCAAGCCGTTCCTATTCATTTTTTCTCAGCCTTCACACGTGACTTGCTCCCAAATAAAATGAAAATTGGAATTGTTAACAGGAGATTCACCACCACATCTACATAATCAGCACAAAGGCAATTCCTCTGTATTACATTACCAATTTCTGCTCTAAGTCAACAGCACTTATCACATCTGGAGCAATGAAGCAGTGTCTTAGGCCTCAAATGCTTTAAGCATTACTAAAGCTCCAACAGTCCCCTCTAATAAATGGACCATGTACACATGTGACTGATCTACTGCTGTGAACTTACAGTGGCATCACCAGTATTTCTTCAATATTGACCGAAAATAGCTTGCACAGAACAAAATTTATGTAAGCTTAAATCTCCCCTCCTTGATCTTGGTCCACAGTTGCTAGTTGCTTCTTTTGAAGTAAAAGGGAGTACGGATGCGAGGGTTTGTATGGCCAATCTGAGGGATGTCCAGCTTCAGAGCAAGACTCGGCCTTCATTTGGGTCTCCCAATTTGCCTTCTGTTTCACAGTGGATCTACATGGATAGGGTCTGCAGTGCAGCCTTTTTACCCTGAAGAGATGCCCACAATGTGCCTGAAGGCTTGTCTGCATTTTCAAATCCACCAGGTCAGTCTAAAAAAAGATACTGAGTTTCCCAAACAGTCCCACATCTCTGACAGATGATCGCAACTGCAGAAGCACTGTTACTGCTAGAGATTAAAACTGACATTTCTTCCTAAAATAAGCAGCATTTCCTAAACACTGTTTTAAAAACTGCAGAGCATAACCCAAAGAGCACAATGTACCAGTTTAATATCTTCAAATAGGAAGGAGAGAAGACTAAAAGGCTTTACAGGTACTTTCTGCTATTTAACAAAGAAACAGAAGTTTCATTACTCTAGGTGGACCTGCAGGTTCAAGAGCAGGCAAGCAGCAAAAACAGATGGCTTCTGGAAGTAGTGAAGATGCAGAAAAGGATCACTGCTGCCTGTTTCTCATACTTACATATATACAATGTGTGCCACTGTCCCTCGTGCACCAAGATAAAGAGATAAGTGGTCTATCCCACTGCAGCAACATCCTAAATCCACTACTGCTTATAGACAGTACTGACCACTTTCTCTTTACTGTAAAGACTCAAAAGAAAGCAAAACCTTCCCCTTTTCAAAACTACAATTTATTAACAAGCCATTTCACAGAAAGTGAAAAGGACAATTCATTAAAAGAGAAGAAACTCTAATGAGACATTAAAATACAAGGTCTGAAAGCAAACTCTTTCTTGCCCAAAATGCACAAGAGGTGAGGAAATAATTTCTTCCCACCTTGATCTCAGCCCAGCAACTTCAACTACCTTCTGTGATCACAGCAACTCTACACAGCCTCCCAGAATCTCCCAAGAAATGCCTGCTTCTTTCTATCACTCCAATCATGATGAGGGATTCATCATGTCCACTGCCTACTGCTCCTGCTGCTGCTCTTCTACTTGCCAGATCTTAACAAAATTCCCCCCTCCCACACCCATTTCCGAAAAGCAACAAGAGCAAAAGTAACTAATTCCAAAAAGAAGTAGTCCCTCTGCTTCTCAGACACCTCCCCTGGATTTTCAGTACAGTATCCCAAACAAGCTGACCAAGGTTTGTTCTCATAGATAAGAGCATATATAAGTTTGCCAGACCTCCCTGATGTACTTGTCCCACATCCACAGGGATAAACGGCAGTTTCTAAACAAAAACAAAAAAAAGTCAAGATACCTATGGATCAATCTGGCATTGCACCATTTGCTGATCCCTCTGGGTCCTGCTGAGGTGGGTTAGACACAACAACCATAAATCTAATGCAGTTTTAGGTTAATCCTAGACACCTTTACAATAATATGAAGATTCAAGGCCAAAAAACTCCAAAAGGATGCTTTCTTCAAAACAGCTCTAATATCACATCTGGGCTGACAAAAATAAAGTGCAATTATTCCACTGACTTAAGTGGAGTGATGCCAGTTTACAGCCAATGAAGACCTGGCTTTATGCTCCATAGATGTGTGTGCCAGAAAATAATGACTCAGAAAATAACCCATCATTAATCCAATCCCAGTGTAATTATGGAGATTAAATTTAAACAATAGCAAATCTCTCTCTAAACATAACACTCTACAGAAGAGCTTCAAAGAGGAAGGGTTTTTTTCTTTTGGATGAAAAATGCAACTGAGCTCTTCTTTGTTTCTTTGTGCTGGGAATCAAGCTGGAATCAGCTTGTAAAATCAGATTAAAATAGTTGCACAACAGCTTCCTTTCAGGATTCTTGAACCAAAGGCAGTCTAAAAATCAAAATAATGCACTAATCAAATACATAATACCCATGGGACACCAGAAAATACTAAAAAGACATTTTCACATTTTCACAAAGATGCCTACTGTACGGCCAGTACAGCTTTTTCACTCTGCAATGGGAAGAGGCAGCAGTGGGGACCAGCCTTACTCTAGCACACGTGGGAAAAGTTAAAGCAAAACTGAGGAGAAGGAGAGTCCTTGGCAAAGTGCTCGGGGGTAGCTAAGCCAGGAGGTTGACTGCAGTCCACCAGCACCTCTGCCACCAACACTCACTTTTGGGCTTCCTGGGCTGTCCCCCTTGCAATAACAGAGATCACTTTGCAACTGCTTCCACAGCCGCCTCCTTCATTCCTTCCCCACAGCTTCCCAACACAAATGTTAACAAAACTGGTATTTTCTTTCCATATGCTGGCACATAAGGCAGGTCCCTGCACTGCAAACAGTGCTGTATCTTAGGAAAACAAAACATCTTTTTGCTTAAGACATGCCAAATTGCTTTATCAAAGGCACTACTGTTTGCATTTTTGTGGCAATATTAATGCAGTTCCCACTGAGAAGCTGATAAAGACCCTGACTGCAAAAACACCCCTCTGGAAGAAGTGATCTGAAGCTATTTCTGTATTGTGTTTCCAAATAATTTATGATTAAAATAATATTATGCTTTCCAAAAAGCATTTCTATTTCACAGCCAGGCTTCATGTGTGCAGAGCCAGCTTGCAGGAGGGGGGAAGGCGACGCTGTCAGCCCATCAGCACAGAGACACGATCGGAAATGCTCTGCAGCTATGCACGTGGTGGGAAGAGAATGCTCCTACTGCTCCTGCTTGCTTCCTTGGCTTAGCGTTGGCTCCTGTGTCCATACCCACGCAGTAACTGCCTGGGACACTCAGAGCAGCATTTCCCACCCTCCAGGTTTGCCACAGGTCACGCTGCATTTCCTGCTGGCATGGCCACTGGCACGCAGCTCCCTGGAAGCACAGCTGCCCTGCGTGCACTGACTGGGCCCGTAAATATTTTCAGAATTTTTTAAGTGGCATAGTCATCTCATACCATGTCTCAAAATTATCTCTCCTGCAGGAATTTAAGGCAGGTCAAACCAATTCACTTGCACGTTCTAGCTAAATTTCAAAATGCAGGTTGTGCAAAGTGGGGAAGTTTTTCTTCTCTCTGATTCTAGGTGATGTTTTATGTTTATTGGTATGACTGTGAATCAATCAGCAGCAAGTAGGAAAGCAGGTAACAGACGAAAGTTTGCAATTTAAGTTTCACACTTTCATTTTGTTGAGCACTCATCTCGTGGCATCATAGGCAGGTTTCAGCTCTTCATTAAATAGCCCAGCTGAGAAAGATACCTCCTGAGCACAATGCAATCACTCCCCATAAAAATATTGTCCAGAGTGCTTAAGGTTTTATAAATTTTTGGAAAAGTTTAATCCAGCACTCAAGACTCAGATACAGAGAAGTATTCAGCCTGTCAGGCTGTCCTGGAGACTACACCACCACTGTATGGGCATTGCCATTGCTGACATGACTTGTGACTCCAGCTGATAGCACAAAATGTTGTCGCCTCATTTATTGTTCAGTATTTAGTTCAGGCCTCCAATTTCAAATGACTGAATTAAGCAGCATCCAGCCAAAAGACCACCAAAGAACCTCATGGGTTTTGGGGAACAGGCAGGGCACTCTGTGATAAAGCACGAAGGACACCAGACTTGGCACGAGCCAGAGAACAGAAGATACAAGAAAGGAGGAAGCACTGTCCCTAAGAACGGCAGAGTGGCCAACCACAGGAACAAAAAGAGTAAAATCATGGTCTGGAGACCCCACAAGTTCCCAACCTTTACCAAAAAGAAACACTCTTTGTGACAGTCAAGGCAAGAAGATGCTACAGCTCTGAAGACTGAGGAGAGCAGATGCATGAAGTGCCTGAAGAAACAATGAAGTGTTTGAAAGACTGTTATTCCTGGCTATGCATATTTGTGCAAGGAACAGCACAGTTTGTAAGTGAACCTCCCCTTAGTGCATCCATTCACTATGTGCTGGCTTGGCACACTGATCCAGAGGAAGGGGTTTCCAACATGCCACTGGGATGGGAGATTCTCAGCCAACACCAGGGCTGAACACCACCACAGCTTTAGGACAACTCCCTGTGCGAACTGGAAAAAACAGCGCCTTGGGAGACATTGATCTATACAGAAATGCCAGAGCACCTTTGCTAAACCCAGTATTTCTCTTACCACCCTTCTTATTTAGCACACCTTCTTCCATGTCCTTCTGTCCTGGTCATCCTGAGACGTTCCCTGAAGGCAAGACTCTCTCAAGCCCGGGAAGCTGGCAAAGAGAGAGAAGGACGAGCAAAGAGGGATGGAAGAAGGCAAAGGAAAGTCTCACCACTTCCACAGCCTTCTCCAGCAAAAGGGCACGGCAGAAGGGCCGTGAAGCCACTCACTGTGCAACCCTAACACATCTGGGAAGTGCTCAAGAGCAGCAACCATGAAAATTGGAAAAAAAACCCCCAGAAATTCCAGAATATTTTACAGCCCTTACAGCAATGTGATGTAAGCATTCCTCTTCCCGAGGCAATAGCATCTTGCAAAAGCACTCTCCCCACACTAGCCCTGTGCCATGATTTGCCCCCACCATGCATGCAGCCAGAGGGAACTCTTGGCATGACTTGCCCATAAAAACCGAGTTCTCCTGCCCTACCATGCCACTGAACTTCCATTTTTTAATCTGTCTACTGGTCATGCCAGCAAGGTGCAATTTGGGAAGTGACTTTTTTACCTCTGAAACCTCATCTGCTGTCAACCAACATAATGATGCTGCAGAGAGCCAAGCAGCTGTCAGACATTTAAAAATTTGCAGCCACTGTGGGCGGTTGGAGCAGAGGTCAAAAAATGGTCATTAATAGTTTTACCTAACCTGCAGCTTTCAGCTGCTCAAAACACAGCTTTAGAAAGAAAAGAAAATGACATCACTCAGCTTTAACAATCTGCTTAGGAGTAAAGAATTTCACTCTTTAAGAAAAAAAAAATTAAGGAAAAAAAAAAAAAAGCCTTGATAAAAACGCCTGGTTTGACTAACAGCTTTGGCCTAAGCCTTCCTTTTTCATTATTTTTTATATTCCCATATCCCACAGTGACCAGAAGCATACTTGGAATGTCTCTGTCCATCTGATAAAGCCATCAGTGGCGGCAGCCCCGCGCCGAGCCTGCGGGGGGACACAGCTCCTATTCCCAGCTGCAGAGCTCCGTACCCAGCCCGGGTGAAAGCCAGGGAGATGCAATGCTTTGGGAATGATGGAAGACTCCCAGTCAGGGTAGGAAATCCTAGGGAAAAAGTAAGACTTGAGGAAAAGCACCATTAAAAGAACTATTAAAAGAGGATTTGTGGAATAATCCTTAGTTCCACATAGTTGGCCTGACTTACATACAGTAGCATAGCTGGGTAGTTCACCTGAAAAACATCCAGCAGGAAAAGGGACAGACTCTGCCAAGTACTACTTTTTTTTTCTCCCCTTTCTCCCCACCCCCCCTCACTCACTTTCACCAAATACCCAAAGCAATTCTTGGGCTCTAGGCATTTAAAAATCGAAAGTTATCTCCAATTTTTCTCAAAGTAACAGCATATAGGCTGACTCCAAAAGGTCTCAGGTTAACAAATAGAAAATTAATGAACTTCACTGGTTTTAAAAACAACCCAGTTTATTGGCATTTCTGGCTTTCAGTTTATCTTGTCTTTTTTCTGTAAGTTATCAGGTTCCTGGAGACAGAATTTAAAATGAAAAAAAAAAAAAGAGAATGTGCATTAAAATTTTCAGCAGAGCTGCTTGCCCACAAATTAATTTTTAGAGATTTGGCTGCTATATCTTTTCTCCTTGCAATCATGTCCCAGTTGTTTGGCTATTCCAGCATTTCCCTGCCCCACCCAATCCAGCCTTGTCATCACTGATTTTATTTTTCCACTTTTCTCTCTTAGTAATGCCCTCCTCTCTTGCCTTGACTGGTCACATGCCATCCTTGCAGAAATACATCAAAACTCTTTCAAATTTGAGTATACATAAACATATGGAGAGAAATCAATTTAAATAAATACCTACAACAAATTTTTTCTTAAAATTCATCTTTTATCTTTTGTTGTGCCTGAAGTGTTTTTAATGTTGTCAACAACAAAATTACACAGACACAGATTTTAGTTTATGACTCAGTTTATGATTTAGTTTGTGACTATTTATTTTAGTTTATGACTTTAGGCACATTGGTTAAAAAAATTGCTTTTTTTTTCCTTAAGTCCTTTAAAATATTTTTTTAAAGTTACAGCAGGAGGGCAATGCTATGTATCCGAGAATATTAACAAGACTCCATGGAGACAGCTGCCATACCTACACAGATTTTATTTGTGTTTTAATAAGAAAACCATCAACCATAAGGAAGTTTGGACCAGGTTAGCACATCAAAGCACTCTTTTTACAAACATATAGACAGTGGGGAAGAGTTGAAAAACAACAGACCTTTTTAATGCAAATTTACTAAATATTCACCCCTGCACACTAAGCCCACACTAACAAGTGGAGTTGTGGCTTCAGCAAGTGAATCTTGTTATGGCTATTCTCTCATAGACACAGCAAGACTAAAGCTTTTATAACGTTTGCATGCAGAGAAAAAGGCCATTAATTATACAGCATGTCCTAGTGAAGAACTTCCTCCAGTCAAAATAGGAGAACAGGAACATCAGTGTTGTATAATTGATGTTATTAGCTGCAGCTGCTATCATACTTGGAGAAATCTCCAACTCAGAAACAGCAGTGATGAAGTGCTCCAAGATGAGTAATAATATACTTGATATTAAGGGAGGGGGATAAAAAGGATCCTAAAAAATGTGCTCCCCAGTACAGTAACAGTCTCAGATAATTGCCAGGCAGAAAACGCTGAGGGATACCAAAAGAAAAATGCACCACATTTAAAGTTTTGTCTCCATGAAACTGAAATTGAGGAGGGGAGAAGTGGGTAGAGAGGAAACCCCTTTTATTTACTTAACCTATATGAATGCTAATGCTCAAATGTGTGTTGTAACAAGATTGGGGACTTTGAAAGCTCTAATCAGTAGGTGCATGAGCAAATATTTATTCTGATCCATTCCAACTCTCTGTGGTTTGTAAATCCCAAAGAAAAAAAAAATTTGCAGAACAAACCAGTCTAGACCACAGAATTTGGCTACTTTATGCTAGTTAGAAAATTACAGGAAATAGACCAACTCAAGAAGGGATTATTTGGTGGAATTTTTTGTTTGTTTTCTGAAGACCTGTGACTACCTGATATATGTGCACTTGTTTGGGTAGCCGAGGAGAATTCTTTCAAGCATTCTTTCAAGCATAATCACTGCAATATTGAATTCCACATGCTTGATGTCTTGGTGAGGTGTTGATGTATATAATCTTCCAGATTCTTTCTGACCCACACTTTTCATCTGAAGACATTATAAAAAAAAATAAAAAAACCCAATCCTAACCTGAATAATATCGCCTTTGTATTTCAAGATCCTGAAGAGCTTGTAGCAACATTATTTTTCATCCTGGTACTCAAATGCATGGAAAGAATCATTCAATATCTTTCCATCAGAGGAAAATCTGAGATGGAAAATATTTTAGATAGAAGGTTTATCTTACTGAGTTTAGCATCCATTCAACCTGATAGAAGGTCTTTCCATCCAGTATTAGAAAACTTTTTCTATGGGATGAAGAGAAAAGTTTCTGCCTTAACCATGTGGAAAATATCAATAGCTTGAGCAACTCTGCTTTAGGTTGAGCCAGAAAAAAGGCTCGGTGAAACAGCTCTCAGCTTCTGCTGTAGGCACTGAGATAAGGCTGGGGATCTAAAAAAATCCTGGCAAAGACAAAATATTTTCTAAGAAGTATTTCCATAAGAAATGCTTTTCTCATAATTATGCTCTTAGTATTTTGGAATCTGAAATATCTTTTTCTACTAGGGAAAACAAAAAAATGCACAATAATTTGCTTTTAGTGGGAAGAAATGTTTTTCCAATACAAGGTTTTTTTCTATTATACAAAAAACTGACACTCAACAACAGCAAAAATGATACAAACCTTTTTGAATACCAATTCTAGCCTCATACATCTAGCTCAATTTTATGCAAAGTTTCTTTCCTCTGCCACCGCCTTTCTGCTGTTTCTTCAGCAGAGCAGCAGCTGGGATGGCTGCCCTGCATCCAATGCATTGTTTGTCATAGGACCTGCCCAAATTGCATCTCACCCAAAAGGGCTCTGGGCATGAGTGGTCTGATAACTGACAGCTGGGCTGACCTAAGGTTATTAACCCCACCTGTGATTTGCTACACTCAAATGTTTGATTTGGCTCAGTGCATCACAGACCAGTCCTGTCTGGGTACTGTGAGATTACAAAGCACTAACATCAAGGTCTTTGGTCAGGTATCTGAAGCAGCAGGACTATTTAGTTTTTCAAAAAGGAGTCAAGTGTGATTGAAAAGCTTTAAAGAGACAGTCAAATGTGAATTCTGCTTTCAGAATGGATGGAAGGGAGAAAGGAGATCTAGTCCATCAATAAATAAATGCAAGTTTAGCTGGATTTGCTAAGGTTTTTAGTTTTGGTTACATTGCTAACAGCAAAATGTGCACGGATAGACTTCCCCAACTAGTACATATATAAGTGTGGAATCAAGTACATGCCAATCCACTCTGAATAAAAAAAAAATTGCTATTTTTAAATAAAGAGAAACATGAATGCAATAGTTCAATGCCTTAACACTTACAACCCGCTGTTAGGTACAAATAGCCAATGCTCAAGTTAACATTCTGTGCTCCATATTCATGATGTCCTGCACACAGAACAACAGTAGAGGCTAAAGCTGCATTTCTGTATGGCTCAGGTAAAGCTGTGGAGTGTATTTTCACTATATTCTTCTTCAAAGACTTGCATTTCTTCTATAAGCAGTTTTAATGGTTTACTTTCTGACATGGGATAGTTTTCTTCTTAAAACTAAGTTTCTGAAAGGCTGCACACTCTTAAATAGCCAGCACAGGCTGAATCAAAAGTCTTTTGGACTGATATATCATATTCAGAATACAACAAATATTCCTTCTATCCCTACCTTTCATTCCTTGTCCAAGCACATACAGCTTACAAGTTCATTCATTAACCAATAGTAAGAAACTGCTCCTCAGAACCCCTTTCTAATGCAGCCACTTTTGCTAGGAAAGTCATGGTCTTGCTTGAATTCCACATCACTGGAAAACAGAGTTTAAACAGGGAATGTTACAGAATGAGAAGCAGATATTTCTTATTTTTATTCCAATTTGAAATACTTTACAAAGTTTATGTATACCATCACAGCTCACGTGCCTTACAGGGAGGCATCAAAATATGAATGTCACAGGAACACACCCAGCAGTCTTGGGATCCTGGAGTTATAATAGGGCTAGAAATGGAGCTTCCATCTCCAAAACCTCAACACTTCCAAATGGATGCTCTTTAATGTCAGACCAAAAACAAAACATCCCTAAATGAATCAAAACCACTGAAATCATATTTCATTGAAGCAAAAGGTTTCATGCTAACAGTACATAAAAACTCCAGCTTGTAAGAAAATATACAAAAAATATACTCCAGCTCGTAGATGAAGATATACAAATGGCCTAAGTTCACCTCATTAGAAGGCAGAGCAAGCTAAGGGAAAGAGGTTAGGGAAACACGACCCAGTTTCATCAAAAGTTGCTGCTTTATCAGGTAGAATCCAAAAGTACATTTAAGCCATTCCTGGTAATTCACAAAGAACTCAGCTGAGCTGAAACAATTATCAGAAACACAGAAGGTCTTGGCCCTTCTGATTTGAGCAAGAAGGCTCAACCAAAACCATGCCTGACACTCCTGAGTTATTTGAAGCACTGCAATCAAAACGGTGCCCCAGTTAAAAGCTCTTTAGGACAAGTTATTTAAGTGATATAGGACAGCCACACCTTTCACAAAACTGCAATGGATAGGTAAAGACTCCCATGAAAACCCCTTTCCATTCTTAAGCCGTTGTTAAGAGGCTTGTGAAAACCCCCTTCTACCAAAAAAAAAAAACAACCTCTCTCCAAGTTATTTTACCAACCGCACTTTCCTTTTCTGCTTTTTTTTTTTTTCCCAATAGACCTTGGAAAGACCCTGGAAAACCAGAATGTAAATTATTTTGCAGCTTCCCTCACAATGCCCTTCTTTCTGCAAGTTGAAATATTTTGCTGGCAGTCATAGCAGATCTATATTTTTAATACCAGTAGCATGATGGAGAAGCAAGGCAATTTAATGGTGGAAAATATTCTACTTGATTTTCCTCATTTCCCAATAAAATTGGCTGAACTTTATTTGGCTGTTCACCTCCACCAACTCAAGACTAACATCTGCTTTTTGGTCTATGTAGGTAATAGAAAGTTTCCATATATTTAGAGTTCATTTTGCATTCCTATAGATAGCAGAAAACTGTACCAAAAGTTTGCATTTGCAGAAAATAGCAGCCACATTGCAAGGCACAGGAGCAGACATTCAGAAAAACCAGAAAATACATGGTCAAATACCACATAATCTACTTTGCTCCATAGCTATTTTAACTCCTAAAAATCTACTCTCCATTGCTCATTTAGTATACATGCAGGCACTTGCTAGATTTTTATCCAGGCTACAAATGTTATAGTGTAAAAAATGTGTTTTCAGGTCATTTCCTAATTTTTCCTGTAGATGTAACTGTGTTTTATAGCTGAGAAAGAGCTCTGAGGCAGGTGGTATTGCCAGTGTAGGTGCATTAAGAAAGGAATGAAGCTCTCCCTCTCGTTTGATCAGCATATACTGCAATAGCACAATCACAGATGAGCTGCAGCTCTTACATTTCTTCCTCCTGCCCACTGGCTGTACCTTTGCCATGACTCATGAAACACTGTTCTCAAGCACCTGAAAAGTCAGAGAGAGAAACAAGTTATTGGTTCCCTAGTCACTCCCAGCATATTCACCAGGAGAGCAGTGGTAAGGACCTGGCTTTTTCTTACCAAGCACAGAAGTTCATCAAGGGAATAGGAGTTTTGGAAACATGATCTTCTTCTGCATATTAGATTTAGCTTTGATTAACTGGACAAGGGGAAAAAGGCTTTTATGCAATATGCAAACCCAGTTGGAAAGCACATGAAACAGAATTGATAAAGCTGACAAAAGCCTCTGGGTGTGAAAATGTGAATTTTAGCCTCTTTTACATGTGGTCAAGGCTAATAAGAAGACTGATGCTAGAGTCTGCTTACAGAAGTTTGGCCACACCAGTGCTCATGCAAGCTCGGGCTGACTGGGAGGTGTCAGTGCTCTGCAAGCCACTGGCATGCTGGAGTGCCAGGACATGGGCTGGAACACAGGCCCAGATCCCAGGAGGGTGGAGCTTAACTTCTAAATGTGAGTTTAGAAACATACGATGTGTTGGAGTTGAACAGGATTAAGCCACCTATCTAGACTTAGCCAACCATACTTTGAAATAAAGCCTTTTAAGACTGGGACTATTCAGTGCAGTATTTTCAAAGCCTTATGCTACTGTACTCAAAATTCTGGGGATGGAGTGAAAATAGAGAAGACAGATCTCCTTCCCTAGGGCAGCTGAATCTGAGGTTTGGATCTACAAATAGTTTAAATCCCCAGGAAGAACTTGCAAATGCCTAGAATAAACTCTCCATTCTTTGTCTGTGGAACCTTTCCCACCCCCTTCCAGCCCAGATAAAGCCTCAAGTTCAGATATAAATTCAACTTGCCAGCTGCAAAAGCTTAGAAGGGATACTCACAGTAAACTGCCCCTCACAAAAAAAAGAGAAAAGAGAAAAAAGATACAAGTCTCTTGCCATTGGCTTGCTTGTGGACTCTGAAAATCCCTAATGGGTGGTGAGTGGGATGTGGTCAGTGGTCAGCAATGTCTCCTGCACACACACACTTTCTGTGCAGTCCTCCAAGGAGAACAGAGGTTGTCTGTGTTTGATTTCTGAACCACATTTTCATCCTTTTCTGCCTGTACCCAACCACAAAGGAAAAACAACATCCACACTGTGCATTCTTTTCCCAGCTTGAGAGCTGCTCTTCCACTTTTCCTTGGGACAGCTCATCTGCTAAAAAGTGCTTCATCTTGCAGCAAGGTAAGCTGGGATGCAAACACCAGGAACATAAGCTTTATTTTTTGGGGACTGACAGCCAAAGTAGCTCTTGTAGGGATGTAGATCTATTTCTGTCTGCAAAGGATTATACACTGAAACCACTTCTGACAGCCCAAGGTAAACTGCAAAAAAGAGGAGGGTGGGGATGGGTGGGGGGTGAGGCCCTTCCCAATGTATGGATCAAAGACAAGAGTGTATATCCTGTCATTGCTTGAAAGCACTGGAATTTTTGCCAGATTATATGTGGTTTTCAAATTTGAAAAAAAAAAAAAAAAACAAAAGAAGCTGAAGACTCTATGTTTTCCTTACAGTCTCAGGATTTCAGAAGTTTAAGGAAGCATCAGAAATAATGAGAAGAGGGTGATGCTGGTTACTGTGGTCCAGTCAATTGTCCAATTTCCCCTGCCTCTCAAAGTAAATAAAAATAGACAACTCCAGTGTTGGCAGTGAGGGGAAAATATCAACATCTTTCTAAGTCTTTCTGTTTCCTAAGAACAAATGGTCAATTAAAAAAAAAAAAAATCAAAACCAGGATCTCAACAGAGCTTTGTTCCACTGAGTCCAGTGACAGATTGTGACATACCAGCTTAATGTTCAAGACAGCAAAAAAGGCTCCTAAAGAAAGATAAGATTCATAATCCTGTTCTAGAAACATCCCTCCATTAGGCCTTGCTGATCAGAATATTTCCTTTGACATTCAACAACAAAAGCAGTGAGAGGACCTTAAGAGATGATACACCTAGAAGAACAGCCCTGATCTTAAATTTTGAAACATTTAATTAATTGTTCTTCTTTTTACTAAATCATATAAAAAGTAAGCCACAAAGCAATAATATGCGAATTTAACTCATCTTCCCACTGTTTTACACAGCCACAAACTCAACACTGACATAATCTATGCCTTTCTGAAATAAATGTGCCAATAGTCTAGGTTAAATAAAATGTCTGAATGAAGAATGTTACCATCATAGAAATGTGTTCCTATTAAGATTTCATACTGTAGAGACTATTGCATTCCTTTAAAATTATGACTAAGGCAAATTGTCCACATGCCACTCCAAAAAAGGTAGTATATTAAGCAGTTTCTTAGCCAGTCTTTCCTGAATTATTTAGACTTAACAAGGAATAACAAAACACCACAGAAGTGATACTCCTGACAAGATAGTCGAAGACATCAATTTCTTTTAGTTACTCTTTTTAGACCTCTACCACTAGAGTTACAATGTCAAAAGTCACCAGAGATACTGTGTGGTATGTTGGAAAAGCTCATAGAAGGTTTTTAGACTGTAGACATTAGGAGGGCACTCTGTCTCCTATTTTTTGCCACTAAAATGGCAATAGAAACTGCAACCTTCACCCTTCTGGGTAAGGCCTTTTGGGGGCTTTGGTTTTGTATGGTTTGGGGGGTTTTTGTTCGATTTTTTCTGTTTTTTTGGTTGTGTCTGCTTTGGTTTTGGTTTTGTTTGATTGGGGATTTTTTCCTCAGTATATGACAGGAGGAATGTAGAAGGTAAAGTGAGAAACAGAAAACTCCTGGTTGAAGAGTAGCAACGCCTTCTTGCTTGACTTAGGCTGGACACTTGCTCTCCTCTCACAGCCCTAGACTGACATGTTTGTGTAACATAATTCATCCTGGCAACCTTTGAGGATGCAAGAGAACAGAGACTGCCAGGACCACTCTGTGAAGAACAATAGGGTTTGAGAAAAATATGTTCTTTTGGTTTTGTTTCAGCCTTCCACTGCCAGCAGTAATAGCACGCTATATTCCTTGAAATAGCTGAATATCAAGAAGTCCCAATCACAGATGTCCACAGGGTTAATTTTGTATTCTCAAGGACTTCAGTTTAAAATGTATTAAACATTAATCGTTTGAAATGTTTTGAGCCATAGTGATGACCTGACCCATTAAAACAGAGCAATCCCTGGGGGTGAAAAGCATGTAGTCTTTTTAACCTGACACTTCACACTTCAGCAGTAATGAGACTAAAACCCAAATGAAGTCATGTGTCGCTTTGACTGGAGATAAACTGAGCTAGCTCTGCTTTACTTGATGACCTCCCATAGTGTGGGAAGGCTCAGCCTGAAATTTTTCACATACATATTTAAGGCATTGAAGCTCTTATGACATTTTTCACTGTACAGTATTTTATGCTCTCATTTGAACCCTTTGATGCTTCTCTCTGGGATTCTATTTTGCCTTAAATGGTTCTGCAAGTTCCTTTTTGAAACAAAGGCTGCTAAGCTCACTGTTGATGCCATGTTTGTTTTCTTTCGTCATAATGAAGTCCCAAGTAATTGATTCATAGTCATTCACATTACATGAAAACTTCAGCATGACCCTCACTGGGAAAGATCTGGTTTCATTCCAGAGTATCTGATTCAGCTGTACAATTAAAATGCCATCTATTTTGAAATATTTAAAACAGAGATAAGCTGTGAGAAGAAAAGCAACCTGTGTAATGCAAAAAAAACCCCAACATCAGCATCTCGATGTCTAAACTCTGTAAAGTTATCATAGGGAAACGGTTAAGTCTAGCCTCCTATTCAAGCTAATTACTGTCCAGATAACAATCTCACCTGTGCTGAATGGATCCAGAGCCCTTCTCATACCTGTATATCAGTATATGATTTCATAACTCAAAAAACATGAGGCATGAACTACACATTGTTAGACATTTACAATGAGCCCATTTGTGGCAGTCCAGCTCACGAAGGCTAAGTGAGTCAACATCTGACAAAGGTCAGTTTGTTGTAAAGGAAAATATACATTTCTCCCTTCCTGCTTGCAAAGCAGGAAAACAATAGGGCACTAAATGTCTCAGATGGTTTAAGAAACATCAAGCTTTTATAATCATCACAGAAAGAAAAAAAAGAAAGACAAGCCCTCAGTGACAGCTTCCACTAAAACAACCACCAAAGCATCCATGCTGGCCTTCACAGAGGTGATGGAGGGAGCAAAGCACAGTTGAAGTGATTCTGGTTACTGTATTTCTGATCAATTAATGGGAAACAACAAAGGTGTTTAAAAAAAAATGCTTTTGAATGGTAAAAATATGTGCATGCAGCATAGTACAGACTACAAAAAGTATTTTTGTTTCTTTCCAATGAAGTGAGCGAGGCAGATGCTCTGCTCTTCTCCTGATATAGAGAGGAGTTTCAGGATGCTCAGTGAGTGATAAGAGGCTCCCACCCAAAACATCACATGTCTCCAGGGTTCAGGAAAACAATATCAATCCTTCCTCCATTATTCCAAAATGTTCTGTTCCTCATGTGACATTAGCTAGGCAGGCTTTGAATTGTCATTAAGACTTCAGAGCAGCAAGGCAGCCAAAAAAGTGAGGAAGGCAAAAACTTCATTGTGACAGAAACCAGCTTACAGATGAATGAATGACTCTTCTCCCATTTGCTCTGCAAGGAGAAGACAGAGCAGTCAGTTCCCTAACCTGGCAGCAAACAAGAATGGCTTCCAGGAGTTGGACAGGAAAGTCAGAAGAGGGATGAGCCAAGAATCACAGGTTCAAAGGGCAAGGTCCCTTATGTTTCTTAGGGGAAATTACATGATTTACACGAGGTCAGGAGGGAGCCAAGGTCTGAGCCACGATCCAAATTCAGATGCTTTTGGAAGCTTCATTTCTGACACAGTTTAGAGTGTTTCATCTTATCAGAAGAGAGCCTGGGAGTCTGCCTTGATGTTCCCAAATTATTAAGTGCTCAACTAACCACACGTCCCGCAATTCCTCTTTTCTTGCTCCTTTCAGGGACAAGTGTTTCCCAGGACCCTCAATCCCAGCCGCCAATAAAGCAAGCAGGAGTGGTACCAATCCACTGCACAGAGTAACCAGCTGTGGGGGGAGTCTGTAGCCCCACTTCATCAGCAGCCCCTCAGCTTCCCCCAGCACCAGCCAAGCATTAGCACACTCTGGCTCTGCCATAAACCTCCCAGCTCAGCTCCTCATGCCAAGAGGGGAAGGTTGCAACAACAGACACCCACAGCTGCAGCAGCACGGGGGACACCTCAGCATCAGCATCTGGCACCAGCACTGAAAACACAGTGTGGAGGAAGTTCTCCTGCCCTTCTGAAATGTAATCTTAGCGTGCCCAGGCAAATCCTACGTGCTATAGCTCTACAGAGCAATGAGGATGCAGTCCTGGGGAGCATAGAAGTCACCCATGCACTCAGGCCTTGTTGCCTTTTTACAACCCTGATGTATTGAACATCGGAAAGATTTCTTTTTTCCTTGGGACTTTTTTTGTGTGGGAGGAGGAAAGAGTGCTTGTTCTTAGGAAAAAATCTGTAACAGATTTTTGATGTAAAAGACTCTCAAGCATTTAATAAAGTGGAAAGTTAGTCTTTTTTTGGGAAAAAAACCCTCACATTTATAGCCTTCACACATCTATGCCAAAGTTAGACCTCTTCAGAAGTGAACTCGGTGTTAATCAGGCAAGGATTAGGAGATCACAGAGAAGAATGAGGCAAAGATTATTCATTACATCTCTTGATTACTATGCAGCTAGTGCAATTCAGTGTTTACTGACAGTATTTTTACAGGTCATGCCTGAGAACAGCAGAAGACACGTAATTCCCCAATGTGGGGCCAGGACACAGAGGAGAGGAGGAGTGATCAAAATTTCTTGTAGCATTCTCTCTTTCTCAGCCTACAGAACATAATCTGCGAATGGAGATAACTCTGCCCCTGTTTAGTCTGCATTCTGCCCCACAGTGGAAGAGCTCCCTGGGAGGTGCTCTGAGCCATCACGAGGAAGGGGAAGGTACAGCTGATGCCTGAGGAGAGCACCACATGGGGTATGAGGACATACCATGCCAGAAACCCAGAGACAAGACCCAAAATTCTTCTCTCAAAATGCTCCGCATGACACATAAACAGACTAAAAGCCACTTCAGCTCTCAGCTAGATCAAAAGCAAGAAAAACTTCTTGGCACAATAAAAGAGAAAGCAAGCAAGGCTTTATCATATGATTCCAATCACACACAAGAGGCCTTTCAGCCCTCCAGAGATTAGCTTGAATGAGCAGTGTAAGTTTGGGGCAGAATAACTCTCCATTTCTTAGGAAGTTAATCTGTCTAATTTTGGAGGGGGTTGGTGAGGGGGCTCTCCTCCTCAGGAGATAAGCTGCTTTTAGACTTGGCAATTCTTACAGCTGCCAGGGGCATTAACAAGGCTCATACACACAGCGTGATCCTCTCTGCTTTCAGTAAGAGCAAAGCTAGCTAGAGCTGCTGGCAGCCCACTTTACAGCCATCGGGTCACACCACTGACAAACAGGTCCCCAAGCACTACCAGATTGTTTGCATTAGTTTACAGGAGACTTCCATTTGTGGTTTTGTTATTTTGGGCTGGGTTTTTTTTAATAGGAGGTAAGGAAAGTATCAGCATTTCCCTCAAGCATAACTACATTTCTGACATGTTAATTGCTGCTCAGAAAGCCTGCAATTAGCCAAGCCTAACTTCATTGCTCTCCATGTCTTTCATCGAAATCATAATTTCAGACCAATTAAAGGAGCCCCTCACCCACCTGATGAATCGGGTCAGGCTCCTTTGACACAAAATCTCTTTTGTGGTGGATACAATTACTTGAGGGATGATGCTGCCCTGTCACCAGTTGGAACAAGGCTCTTTCTTCAATAAAACTTTACTGACAGAGAAGGTCTGCTTCCTGCCCCTGATGGAAAGAATACAAAACTACTTCAAGACCATCTCTGAATGCAATCCATCCCACTTGCTGACTGGGTATGCTTTATGAGCAAAATTCCCATTTCAAACTAGCTAATATGAAAGGTTACTGGCATTCAAACCTCCCCATATCATTTGTGTCTTGCCATGCTCCTCATAATCATCTTTCATTTACTAGTGACCTAATATTTTGGCCACATCCTCATGATAGGATTTCTGAACCGTGGAGGTTAGAGAAAGCAGCAACACAGAGGTCTCTGAACACATCCCATTACCTCCCTATGGCTCCTCTGAACAAGAACACCTCCTAACATAACTGCATCTCCAGGTGCTGCTTCCCTGTTGCTTCTGTCACCATTTTCTTCCCCCATGTGCATGGCAGAGTGCTCCCAGCGTGACCATCAGACAGAAGAGAGACCGTGTTAGCAGTATCCATTCATATCAGAGGATAAAGTCCAATCACAGCATCTATCCTTATTCGTTTTGGATACTCACTGTAATTAGGATAACAGAAAAATTTGTCCATGATCTCTCTTTAGCTGTCTCAAGTATATAAAACACCCCTAAATACCTTTGCCTCCTACAAACTTTCATCTATATCTCTTGATGCAGATTAAGATAATCCTCGAACTAGGTAAGGGGTTTCAGGAGCTGCTATCAAAATATAAAGGGATTATTTTCAGCAACACATCATTTCATAAACTTGGTTGCAGTATCTGCCATAGAGAAAATAAGTTTCCTGAACAATGCACCCCCATAAATTCTGCTTGCACATTAGAAACCACTCCAGGGAGGTGACTATCTTTGTGTTATTACTTCGTTACTGCAGCTGATATACAGAGCAACTGTGGAAGGGCAGTGAGGTACAAAGTTCTACTGCTAATTTTGTCTCTTTCAAAATACATGTAGTATTTTACGCTGAATTTCCTGAACAACAGTAGCATAACAATAAACTTACATTCTGGACCTTTTTAGCCATTTCTTGAAACTATTGATGAGTATATTAGAAAAATAAATATGCAAGCAACATGTGACTGGGAAAAATCCATTTGAACCTTGTCTCATAGTAGATCAGATCATCAAAGCCTAAATTCTGTCCCCTTTTGCCATGGGAATAGTTGTAACACAGGTGCAGCTGAAGGTTAAATTTACTCCTAAAATGTTGGTAAAGAGGAAACAATTTTCCCTTCATCTGGATTTACTTCTCTTTAAGAAGGCAGGCAAAAACCCAGCTTCACCATGCAAATTCTCACAGGTTTTTCTCTAACATGTTTCAACATCTCAAAAACCAATGACAAAGAGCTCAACTTCAGTCTAGCAACGTAACAATCAAAAATAAAGCTTTTAAATAAAACAAAACCTTCCACAGCAGCTGCAGCCTAGGTTTGAAAAGCAGAAATATGTGGATATTTTGATATAGGGAAAAGTAAGAAGGGTGCCAAGGTGCAGCCTTAATCAAGGTCCACATCTTCCCTATGCAAGCAGGGGCAGTCTGACCTGTGAGAAAAACTGCTGCTAAAACAAGGGCCTGCTATGGTTAAGGCAAAGTAAAAATTACTCCACCAACTACAGCATCACTCTGGAAACCCACATTTGGCTGCTGGCCCCCCAGGAGAGTCAGGAACAAACACAGCATGGCAGGAACAGGTACAGCAGAGCAAGAGGAGAAGACCTTCCCACCTGCTCTGGGTGGTACCGACAGCAGCAAGCTGAAACTTCCCTTCACACCACATTCCTCAGACAAGGGTGCTCAGATCCCCAGCCATCACTAGAGTGGCAAAACGCAGCAGAAAAAAACAATAATTTCAAGAAGACATGGAAAGCCTTTAGCTAAAAAAGGACAAAAGAATTATAACATAACTATATTTACTGTGAATTCAAGAATTCTTTTTTTCCCTCCTCCTCCAAGGGCTCACAAGCAGAAAGGAGAAAACTTCCATGGGTTAGTTAAAGGCAGCATTCTTCTGTACAAAATGCAGGTGTTAGCCTGGGGGTATTCCTGTCCCTGAGCCTCACAGCTGAACCACAGGGGATGCCGTGCTGAGGATGAACTCCTCCAGCTCACTTGAGAAGCCTAAGCAGAAAATACCACTGTTCAATCATGCTCTTTCCTACATATGACACACCTGCTTCCTCCTGTGACTAATCTCCTTTTCTGCTGTGGAAATATGTGGTTATGAAGACAGCGTGGGCACGGAGAGGCAGCTAACAGCCTATGGCACTTGCTGACAGTCCATAAACATGGGTAATGGGAAGACTGTGAAGAACAAATAGGCTGTCCTTCAGTGACAGCATGATTAAGTACAGCCTGCCAAACACAGGGTCTAACCCAAAGCCCAACAAAATGAACAGAAGCTTTTCTGGACAAATATGCCCATGCCAGCCTTAGCAAGGGCTCAGTTACACACACCTGGGGCAGCAGTGCCACTTGGAAGCCCCACTGCCACCAAGGATGGTCACAGGGACCCAGTACCTCCTTAAGTCAAGCCATGTGGGCTCAGCTTTTGGTGCTCTTAAATCTCACTCTACACAAAGTCTCATTTGAAGTCTGGGCAAGTGAAGCAAATCAGAGGAGCACCCATCTGCCTGCAAGCTGCTGCTGTCACAGAGCCTGGGACTGAAACAGCTTCATGGCAAATCACACCACAGCCTAGATTTCTGTGACAGACAGAGGGAAGAGGTATTCTGGAGGATAGTTTATGGATAGGATTTTAAGAACACCTGAAGCCTTTTCAAAGAGTTCCCTACAATCCCAGCTGACAGAGGCATTCATTAGTTCTCATCTGTGCATGTTCCACATCAAAAATCTTAATTCAAATACTACCTTACTTGGGACCCAAGATACTGCCCTCATTGTTCATGAAAGCACATGTGAACATTTAACACACAATACAACACAAAGATAGAGCAAAAAACAGTTACACTCCAACTTGCTCTCCCTAATGAATAAAACGTTCTCTGACCAGACAGTCAGGAAGATAACAAAAGCTCACTTAATATGCTAAAAAAAACACCATGAATTTTCCCTTTGGTTTCTTTTAGTATTGTTAAAACGTACTTAGGCCAGTCTTTAAATACTTGTTCTGATCTCCATTTACTGCCTGAAGGCATCTCTCCAAAGAGAACTCTTTCCTCCCCATCTCCAGTAATAGTCTATAATAAAAATAGTGGGGGTTTAAATATAAAAACTGAATATAAGATTTAATTCATACATCCAGAGTCACAAGAAACTTCATCCTTTTCTTAATAACAGTAGGTTTGCAATGATGCAGGTGTTCCCACAAAGATTTCTCCTTACTGGCCCTGCTGTGCTGAAGTGTGCCCTGAACGAATAAATTCCTGATGAAATGTTTGTAACCTTTCTAGAGGGGGACAGTGATGGGACGGGCAGTGGTTTTTCCCAGTTCAGGTTCTAAAAGAAATGTCAACTGGAAGCCATTTCAGAATGAGTCCTTCTTGTCAATCCCTGTAGAAAGGGTCCTTAATAGACAAGAGGGATGCAGCCACCATGTCCCCAGGTGGAGTCCTGTGGACACCAGTGGAACAGCACTGCAGAGTGTGCATTGCTGCTGCTCATTCCAAAGCTGTCCACAGGACTCCTAAGGAGAACCAGGCAGTGGTTTAACCCTCCTGTTTTACAAGGCAACACCTGCATTTTTCCAGACGGGCTTACTCCTACCAGCAACATGGGTTGCAACTTACTTGTAATCAAAGGCAGAGAGAGGACTAGGAGCAACCTGGAATCGTGAACAGGTCAAGGCATATATTAAATGTCTGGTCAATGATGCCCAGTGGAAGTGTAATTATGCAGAGATTTTTATTCGTTCTCTGCCTGTGTTTCTTTGCAGACTATGTTGCTGACAGTTGAGGCTGCAGCACTTAGGTCCAAGATTCCAGCAGATGTGTCTCCATGAGCTTTGCACTTGTCCAGGCTCCCACCAGGAGATCTTTCTACCATCGCAACCTTCAAGCCTTCATCTGAACACAGCTGTAGAAATCCAACTGTGAAAAAATGCGAAGTGTACCAGCAAAAACAATGAGTTTCATAACTTAAAATATTGCTTTCACAATTTCCTATGAATTTGGGGGCTTTAAAATGTGAATCCAGAGACAACAAAAACCACTGTGCTTTACCATTTCCCTCTTCCCGTTCCCTTCTGAATTTTTAGCAAAGCTATTTATTGCATCTAGTTTTAATTAGACTGTGAACTCTCCTAGACCAGGACAGATCCTTATGTAGATTGCTTGCACAACAGGAGAGTGCCAGTTCAGATCAAGGCTTCCAGATGTCAGCATAAACCGCACAAAACAGAACGTTCATAAATGTCAATGCTTGGAGTTGCTCTTAAGGCATAAAAGGCCAGTTGTGTATGTACCTCCTTCACTTATTTAGCCTGGAAAACTGCCTTTCCAGTCTTAAGTCCCACAAAAGCAAAGGTAGTCCCTGAGAATTGCTTGAAGGCTCTGGAATGGCAAGATACACATTCATAATTTTACAGCCATCAATCGACATTTTCTTAGCTAATTAATATGCCTGCAACCAACATAAGCGAAAGATATTAGGGCATACATCAAACTGTAATAAGCTTTTACAATCAAACTGTTTGGAAATGTAGCTCCCAAGTTCATATTTAATATGCTATGATGTTTCCAAGAGGGAACAATATTTTATACTCTAATTCTATTATGTAAAAAATATGTTTTCCCTGCCAGTAAAGCATATGGGACGGTTTTTCTGTTGTTAATAAATGAAGTCATGCAGTACAGATTTTCACATTTTGTATTCTGAAACTAAGCTGTTTTTGGTAAAAAAAACTTGGCCAAAAATAATCCTAAACAGAAGTGAAATTAAGTGCTTTCCCATAATCTTCTCTAAAGGATGAACTTCAACACAGTGTTTTTAAATAGTCATTGAAACACAACGATCATGGGTGACAAAGTTTCTCAGTGTTGATATTTCACTGAAGTGAGTTGGTAACAGCTCTGTAAGAGGAGGGGTTGCAGAAAGAGGCTCTCATGGTTATGCTTCTCAAGCTACACAGAACAAAGCAGTGCTCTCGTTCAGTTGAACCCAAATGCTCCATCAGTCCTCCAAAAGGGTATACACTTGTACAGCTTTTCAAGCTGTCTACACTCCACTCAAATTTTAATGAGTCTTTACCAAGTACACAGGTTTAAGTATCAGCTTAAGTTTTTGTGGTTTTCAAACCTAAATCAGAAGCAAGTAGGTTTCAAAGACAAAGGGAAGCTGTCTAGCTAAGCTAGCATCTGGGCAGGACTGGTAAACCTACACAAACTGAAAAAAGAAATCAGAAGAAATCTTATTTATTAGGAATAAAGGTGCCTCACTTCAGGATATTAAAAAATATCAACTCCTACTGTTTCATTAACATTAAAAAGTGGTTTTGTCCTAAAGACCATCTTTAAAAATGGAAAAGCCAAATACACCTTTCTAGCCTTATAATATTTTTCATAGCCCATTTCCTAATACTGCAAATGCTGTAAAAATTATAAAACCGTAGGAAAAACTTGCTGCACAACTTTTTTGCTGATACCAAAATGTGTCTTACCACACTAACTCTTCTGAGTTTCCTTCAACAGGAGATAAGCTCTGAAACAAATCAGCTGCTGCAACAGAAAGAGAAGAGAGCTCAAAGCTACTGCCAAATAACATATGGAAATGAGTTAACTAGCAAATGCCATCTCTGTTCTTGGCCCTACTGACTCATCAGACAAAGAAATGGCATTCATTTTTGCATGACACCACATGAGTCTGGTATGTTCAGCTTCAACCCACTTAATCTGGCATGGGAGATGCAGATCAGTGACAGTGATGTAGAAAGGGCAGTATTGACAGGAGTGACGCAACGCAAATGCCAACAAAAAGCAACTTTCTCTTTCAAAAGCTAAGCTGGAAGGTGTTTCAAATGAGAAATCGCCTCCAACCACTTGCAGAACAGTAGTCTGCTCAAGTGAAAGAGAGGGAAGGGTCCATCTCTGATCCAGCTGAGTGAGGAAACAGGACAAAGAGGCACGAAGGACAGACATGGGGATGTCTCCACAATGATTACATAGACATCATTCTCTTTCATGGGCACTCTGACCCCAGTTCAGAGGATGAGTGCCACCACATTCCTGCCTCGACCCTCTTCTCAGGTATCCTTGCAAGCTTCTGGCTTCCCTGCTGCACAAGCACACATTGGACAGGAGCCCAACTCAATTCACCCAACCTCATGTATTTCCTCCCTGCCCCTGGACAGGCAGGACGCCCAGCAGTGCTGCTGCCTGCTGACCCTGCTGCTCCCCTGCCCCAGGCAACCTCCATTTCACCCTCTGCTGAGGATTCCCAGAAATCAGCTCAAGCAGAAGACTTTCCTTCAGGCCCCATCATTCCTCTCCAGGACACAAAGTCCCCTGCCAGCTTGCATAAAATCTACTCTATTCAAATTTGATTTCTCAGTGCTTCTTCCTTCCACGCCAGAGCTGCCCCCACTCCCCATGCTCTGCAAGAAGCCAGACCACGATGGTCATTTATTAAAAGAGAATGGCAGTGTCTTGCACTTCCTTTTGCAAGACCACACAGCTAATTTAAGTCATCATTAGGGGTGGCCAGCTAAGTTCTTTTACAAAAGAATCAAAAAATGCAAAATCATTTTACCACTTGTCTCTTCATCCAGCAAACCCTTTGGTTTGGTATCCAACCTTCCAGATGCTGCTCTAAGAGTCTGAACTGAAAAAAAATCAACCTTATCTCTCAGAGCAATTATCTGCCCAGTCCAGACTTGACAAAACAATGAAGAAAGAGTTGACAGGCCTTCGAGTTAACAAAGCTGGACCAGACCCTCAACCGGCCAATTCCATCAGCATCCTCCAGTCCAGGAGACATCTAAAATCTGCTGTTATAAAATCTGAAACCTTGTTGGGAAAAAGCAGCCCTGGATTTATTGGCCCACACAACAGAAGCAAACATGGCTATAACAACCCTGGAGCCTTCCAACAGCATTCACTTGTCCTGCACTCCAACAAGAAAGGAACTGCCATAAAGGAAAAGAAAAGAGCAGCAGATGAAATATATTTGTGATTTTGCAAACAAGTTAAGAAACAAACAACTTTATAAGAGGGCAAGTGGAGAAAGGATTCATCTTTGGACTTCTTCCCCTGAAAAAATCCACAGAAATCTGCCTGCTGAAAGGGAATATGAATGGGAAAAATCCAGCTCATGAGCCAAGGGCTGGTCGCAAACGCCTGGGGATTTTTGTCAGCTAGCCAAATAGGGCCCTCTGGCTTGTTTTCATTCTTCCTTCTGCCCACTACCTGCCGTCAAAATTCTTCATTTTAGTAGAGGACAAATCTCTACTGAAGGCACACGAGGGAACACTGTGAGTGGACAGCAGCAGCAGGTGAGCAAGCATGCGCTCCTCTCCGGGGTGACGGATAGGGTATGTGCCTTGATGTTTTAATCCAGGGAGCTCATTTAAGGACCTGCAGCTGGACAAAAGCTATTCAGATAGCACACCCTCAAGGCAGAGGACAGCTCCAGCCACCATAGAGGGGCCCTGGCAAGACTGACCCTTGTCTCAAGTGCTTTTCCATTTTTTTTTCCAGACCATTTTAGGAGAAGCTGTAGGTGCATTGGCTTGTCTGCCCACGGCTGAGCCTGCAGAGCCCCGTGCCTGGGCTCACGGCAACCTGCTGAAGTGACTCCCCCAGCAGTAGCAGGTGCTGCCGGGGGTCTGCCCCCAGGCTCCGTGCTACAGCTCTTACAGAGGGACCCCTGCCAGGGTTGTGAGCAGTCAGCCTTCCTCAGGGACTTGATAAATAAAGGAAAAACAGACGAAAGAAGGAAAAAGCAGCTGTTCGGAAACGAACTGTAAAAACATCTGTAGCGCACCACCAAACGCTTCTGGCTGTGGCCACAGAGTGTTTTAAAGGGCTATGAAGTTCCAGCAAAGAACTGGGACCTAAGCACCCTGACTAGAAGGACCAGGACCAAATGGCATCCCCAAACAAACAAAAACAGAGCAAAACTGAGTCATGCTGCCACAGTGAAGCCTCTGCTTTTGGGGCCAGGCAAAAGGAAAGAAAAGTTAAAACTACAAACGAGAAAAAGTCCTTAATAGGACTGTACTGCACCTCCAACAGCCCCTCACAGGTGATGATCTGTTTAGAAAGTGGCAACATGGGGAGATTTAAAAGAGCTTTGTGACGTTTTAGTTTATTGCTGGAAGGCTGGCGGCTGCACCACTGGAAGTGGTTAGCTCACACACAGATGAACTCCATCACTGCCTGCACTTGACTAGCTGACAACATACCAAAGAAACATTAAAATCAATCTATTTGGCTTCGGTGCATATCATTCCAGCACAATTTCATGCATTAGCTTCAGGCCTAGCGGGAGGGGAAGAAAAAAAATAAGAAGGTTCAAGGGTCTAAGTAGCTCAATTTATTTTTCAGTAACTAAGTTACCAGTAACTTGTAGGGAGATTGTATTTACTTTTTGAAGGGGGCTCCAAGTTGGCAGAGAGGTCTTTGGAAGTACATATTTCTTCACGTTCTCTTGATCTCAGTGTGTGGAGATTCACTTAACAGCTGTTTTATGTGCAAATATTTTTTCAGGCATGTCCTCCCCAACCATAAACAGATTTTTAAAGGAAACCCTCTTAAAAGAAGTTAAGAAACAACAAATCTCTGAGCCTGTTCTCACTCAGATCTGGAGAAGAGATTGGAGCAAAGCCCAGAGGGTCTTCACACTACAGAATGTTGAGAAGATTTGGGAGGGGGTTTGAGGTTTTGTTTGTTTTTTGGGGTTTTTTTTCTTTTTTCCCCATTGTTTTTAATGTATCAATACTGATACAGAAAAAAAATAAGGTTCTGCCTTCTGCATAGCTGTACTTCATTCCTTTTTCAACATATACATGCATTTACATGGATTGATATGTGCAATATCTATATTAGGTCTACCAATATTTCACCTTAAAATAACTAAATCAACAAGGTTTTCTGGCAATGCAGAAGCAAGAGAGACAGTCACCTTACAAGAGCTGCAATGAAATCATGTAAACATTTAGCTGCCACACAAACTAGGCACATAAGTATATCTGTACACATGTGTGCCTACAAGCAGGAATGAAGAGTTCTGGAAAGAGTGTGACCAACCCACCCTACCATTTTCTGGGGCATAAATTTAATAGAGAACATTTGGAGTAACTGTTTATGAACACCTCTAAGAGCCTACAAAAACCACTTTAAGGTTCTTACATCATACTACAAAATCGCTTATGTTAACTTCTTCAGGTTCATAAGAACAAAAATGGATCTGTAGACAGGGCTTCTAAACAAATATATAACTTGTGATTCTAATGATAAACTGTCAAGAACTCCAGCAAGGAAAAAAATATGCAAAACTGGTTTTAAGCACCGGAAAAGGAAAAAAAAAAACCAAACAAAATACCCCAAAAAGAATAGAAGAATAGGAAAGACAAACTGTATTTTGAAAGGAATAACATTCAGCACCAGAAGAAGCACCTCTGAAGCCACCTGGAAAGCTAGGATGGCAGATTCTAGCTCCAAGAGGAGAATCCCACAAGCTACATCCCTTGGTGGCAGAGACAGTTTAGAGGTTGCTGTCTGCCTTTCTACTTCCAGGATGCCATTCTAGACATCACATCCTCAATGGCTCTTGTTGGCCCCTTGTGCTGAGTCAAGTGTGTGTGAAGCCAAGTTCCAGGTCAGATCTGCAAAACAATCTAGCTAAAAAAAAAAACAGAAGGAAAGGGGATGAAAGCCAGTATTAATGCTGATGCTGTGGTTTACTGGTGTGGTGAATCCAGCTTTAAAACTCCTACTACCAAATTTTAAAAATGTGATAAAGAACCACGATACAGGAAAAATTTCCTCTTCTGGTTGAAGCCTGCTCCACTCCTTGCTACCTACTCGACTCTGTATTGAAAGGCTCCTGGCCAAGTCATCTGTCAGTCTGTGTGTCCCACAGGCAACATAAAGCCAACATAAAAGCACCGAGGTAGCATTATATCCCATGTCATCTGTTCACAGCTGATCCAGATCACATCCATACTGCAGAGTGATCCGGTTCGAGACAGGGACCTGGGGCCAGACCACAGATCCACAGTGGAGTCATTGCCTCACATCAATGAGTAAGCAGGGCAGTTGACAAAGCCCTGATGAAATCTCCTTCCTGTATTTAGCAGTGCCATTACCTCTTCTGTCCCAAGCTGTCAGCCAGTAATTAGGATCTTGCAGGTTGTTTCCATTAGGAGATGAAATTGGAGCCAGGTATAGAGCTGGCAGAAAAACAGCATTTCCAGTTGTCAGAAATTTTCATTTCTTTTGAGTATGGTTTTGGGCTAAATTGGATGTACTTTTCTGCTGCTGGGGATCATGGTTGAGATCCTCCTGTAATACCTGTGCTGAAATTGGGGACCCCAACACTCCCAGCACCTCCTGCCACAGGGGAGGGCTGCCACATGCAACACATTTCTCCTGGATTCTAGATGAATCAGCAGCTCAGCAGCCCAAGATATTTTAAGTGAAACAATGTAGGGTCAGCTACTGGCATGTCCTCCCTAATCCTTGCAAGTATTTCCTCGAGGTAATACACCTGATCCACAGAGAAGTTATCCCTATGCAAAACCCTGCTGTCCTGAACAGAGTAGAGGGCTCTGCTGAGTTCTCCCAAGTGCCTTTCACATCCCCCGAACTGCAATCCAAACTTGTGTCATCTATTTTCTGAACTCACAAGAGTAACGGATAGGCAAAACAAAACTCAGGGTCTGAGATAAAGTGTCAGAAACATCTAAGAGAATTCGGTATGGAAGAAGGAAATCCTCCATCTTGGAAACCCATCAGCCCAGTGAGGAAAGAGGAATGATACATTTCAGATGGCTCACAGATGAACCAGAGTATCACAGAATCACAGAATATGCTGAGTTGGATGGGACTCATCAGGATCATTGAGTCCAACACCCGGCCCGACACAGCACCGTCTGCAAGAACCACACCATGTGCCCAAAAGAGTTGCCCAAATGCTTCTTGACCTCTGCCAGGCTTGGTGCTATGACCACTTCCCTGGGGAGCCTGTTCCAGTGTCCAACCACCCTCTGAGTGAAAATATCCAACTTAAACCTCTCCAGTCCAACTTCAGGCCATTCCCTTGGGTCCTGTCACATCACTGCAGAGACGAGATCAGTGCCCGTCCTCTTCCCCTCACAAGGAAGTTGTAACTGCAATGAGATCTCCCCTCAGTCTCCTCTTCTCCAGACTGAACAGATCAAGTGACCTCAGCTGCTCCTCATAAGGATTTTCCTCAAGGCTCTTCACCATCCTTGTGGCCCTCCTTTGGATGCCCTTTAGTAGCTTAATGTCTCTTTCATATTGTGGCACCCAGAAGTGCCCCCAGCACTGGAGGTGAGGCTGCCCCAGCTCAGAGCAGAGCAGAACAATCCCCTCCCTTGCCCAGCTGGCCATGCTGTGCCTGATGCCCCCAGGACAGGGTTGGCCCTCCTGGCTGCCAGGGCACTGCTGGCTCGTGTTCAACTTGCCATGGACCAGGACCCCCAGGTCCCTTTCCATGGGGCTCCTTTCCAACCTCTCATTCCCCAGTCTGTACATCGAGGGTTGCCCCATCCCAGGTGCAGAATGCAGCACTTTCTCTTGTTGATATTTCCTGGTGTTGATTGCCCAGACCTCTAATTTGTCAGTCTCTCTGCAGGGCCTCTCTGCCTTCAAGGAAATCAGCAACTCCTCTCAGTTTTGTATCATCTGTGAACAGTGTCCAGGCCTGCATCCAAGTCATTTATGAAGATGTTGAAGAGCACAGGGCCGAGGATGGGGCCCTGTGGAACCCCAGTAGTGACAGGTCACCAGTCTGATGTCACCCCATTCACTGCAGCCCTTTGTGACTGACCCGAGAGCCATTTGTTCTCCCATCACATGATGTGTTGTTTGTCCAGAAGGATCCTGTAACAGACACTTTCAAAAGGTTTCCTGAAATCCAGAAAGGTTACATCACCTGGCTTCCCTTGGTCAACTGCATGGGTTAGCTTGCCATACAAGGAAATCAGGTTTGATAAGCAGGACTCTCCTCTCATGAAGCTGTGCTGACTGTGACTGATCACTGCATTGTCTTTCAGATATTTTCCCATACTTCCCAGAACAATCTTCTCCACAGCTGTACCAGGCAAAGAAGTGAGACTGACAGACCTGTAATTTCTGGCATCCTCTTTCTTGCCCTTTAAAACCAGAACACGACCTCTCAAAATCATCTAGAAAGGTTTTGAGATTGACATCAGCCAGCTCTTTGAGGATTCTCAAGGGGGTGAGGGCAATTCATAATACACTTTCCTGACAGCTGCTGTGAAGGGTGTCTTTCCAAATTTCAACTTATGAAAGGAAAAAAAGCAACAAAAACTTTTTAGTTTCTTTATTTATTTGAAGCACTCTTCCAACTCATCAAGCGCTACTGTTCTCAAGGTTATTAATCCTTCAAGGATTTAACCAGCCAAAAGATCTTATTCCATTTTCCAGTTGTCAGTGAGTAGCTTGTGAACACTCCAGATCTGTTAGTTGGAATAATTCATTCCACTCTTTTTTTACAACTAATTTCCAGGGCCTGTCAGCTGCAAACAAACCATTCACTGCCATCCTGTTGACTTGTTCAATGGACACTAAATCTGCAGCTCCTTTTCACTCACATATACAACCCTACTAAAATCTTATGCCAGCAACAGATTTCTGATTTGTCCACTCACTTGACTGCAAAAAAGCCCCAAAGCAAAACAATGAAATTCTTGCAGGATCCAAAAAGCACACAAAAACACAGTATTGCTTCCCAAAATACAATGCACAGCGCATAGACCAGCATCAGTGAGCACAGCCCCAGTGCAGGACTGCCACCTGGCAGAGGCTCAGCTCCCCTGTCCACTCTGAATCCATAGGCATCACTACAATTTATGCTGGTGCTCACTTTTTTTGAGTCATTTCAGGGCTTTCTAAGTCAGTTGTAAGATCTCCCACCTGCCTTGAACCAGAACTTGGCCTAAAAAAACCCTGAGCTAGGACTGGATACTTTCATTCAAAACAAAACAAAACCTTGAAACATCTGTTTGCACATTTTTGTTTTTCTAATTTTAGGTATGTCCAAACCAAACAATCTTGCCTCAAAAGGTTACCCCTTGTTAGTGCTCTCATAACTCAAAGTCCATATCGGCAACAAGTTTATTTTTTTCCTAGGTCTGTAGTTAACCGCTTGGGTATCTGCTCAAGGACCTCTAATGAACAGGTCTAGAACTGAAATAGCTGTTACTGGTACCCTCTTTTTCTCATCTGTAACACTGCTTGCCTGGTGCACAGTCTGCCCAGCAGATCAACAGGAAGGGGTTTCCTGCAGCCACAGTACCATCAATATTGCACTTCATCCCATTCCCATATCAAGAAGTATTATCATGAGTCTTACACACTTATATTTGTTGTCACACATTCAAAATCCTTGAGTCAGCCACTATACTAAACACAACTCCTTCTGGTATTAAATGACACATATAAATGTATCTTTCTAGACTTCTACAGGAGAATTCAGAACTAAAGACTGAAAAGCAAAGAGCAAAGATATTAACCAGCTTTTTCTTTTCAGTCAAGACCACAACATGAAGAGTTTAATCTTTGTTGTTCATTTCTGCTCTAGAAATACACAAGAAAGAAAGGCTGGCAATCCGCTCCCTGCAGATTTCATGTGGGAAAAGGCTGATGGGGGCAGAAATCACAGAAGTGGTTGTGAGTCCCTGGCAGTCTGCTCACAAGCTCGTGCCCTGGAGGTAGGTGCTGTAAGGCAATACATGAGCAAAGCTTCTCAGAAAAGAAAACCAGCAACAGGCAAGCAAAGGGACAATTTCCAATAAAGCCTCTTGATAGTGCTCCATGACCAGCTCAAAAACTGAAGGATCTGCCTCCTTTTCATTTGCTCAACCAAAAAACCAGCCAACAAAGCTGATGGAGGGCTGAGGCTGAGCCTTCTGTCTGTGACGTGGCACTCAGCAAGTCACACTTATTTACAGTCCTAACCAGAGTCAGATTGATGAGATCACAGAAACAGCTTTAATAGACCAGACCAACAACTCGGGAAGAACAGAGCCTTGTTTCCAAAGGTGGCCAGTAAGAAATGTTCAGGGAAAAATGCAAGACAACACAGGAGGATCAGCACCCCATCACAGCCTAGCACTACAAAGGGAGTCCTGGAGGGGAAAGAGGGAGGGGAGGGAGGAGAAGGAGAAGAAATCACGCTCGTAGGACAAACTGAACTGGAACTGATAGTAAGTCACACACACAGATAGACTGTAAGCCAACTAAAAGTTGGTAAAACAATGAAGGTACAAGAAAGAAATTAATGACAAAAACACATGTTCTGAGATAAAATCTGAGAAAAACAGTAAAGGAATTTTTGAAGAACTGTGCAAGAAAAAGTTATGAAAAGGCAAGGTCAACACTAAAATACTTACACATGACTGTATGAAAATAACTGATTTTTCAATTATTTTAAAAGGGAAGCAAAAAATTTGCTCCAAAGTGCTGCAATCTGGTTGTTTTCTTTGCACTCTACAAGCTAACCTTCAAAGGATGATACTTTTTACCCCAGTGCTTTCCACAATGCATGTTTTCTGCATAATTCATCTGGACTAACAGTTTAATCTATGCACACTCTTTATCTTTTGGCAGATTCTTTCATTCTAATCCTACTCTGGCAAAAAAAGAAGAAGAGGGAAACTGTTATGCAGAGATCCACTGAAAAAAATAGATTCAAGAGATCAACTAGGTACCTCCACCAGTTGGTAAACTGAGCTCACATCAAGAAAAACCCTCCAAAATTAAGTTAATGAAAAATCAAGTTAATGAAAAATTATATTTTCCATATTTGAAATACTTCCTTCAAGAAAAAAAGGCCGGGGGCTCTTAAAAAATGAAAGAAACTTTTGCAAGTAACCATCTCATATGCCAGTAAAAGGATAGAAAAAAGAATCTTTCTTAATAGGAAAGACACTATTTTTTTTCTTCCCTTTTTCATTTCTATTTCAATAGAAAGAAGAATAATGTCCTTAAAAAGTCCAAACCATAACACTTTAGCTCTTTTGTTAAAAAAGCTAAAATGTTAATTTTTAAAAAAAGAATGACCAACAATAATGCTGAAACTCCGAAATGCAACTCATGACAAGTCATACTTACAGAATACCAAAATTGTTATTTACTAGAACTAATCAAAAATACAGGAGGAGGGTTAGTTTCAAGCAAAATTGCATCTGCTCACTGTTGGTACCCAGACCCCAAAATAACTGCAAGGTGGTGGCCCCCAGCACTTCCAGAAGAAGAGGCAAGCAAAGGTCATGCCCAGCCCTCCCCTTCAATCAGGTATGCTTGCAACAAGGTTTGGAATAATCTTATATCCGTGGCAGGGATGCTCAGGCTGGTCTCAGGAAGTGGAAGGGATCATGCTGGCACCCAGTTCATCCCCAAGGAGGACTGGCTACAGACAGGACAAAAGACAATTTGGAGTAGGAACTCTGGCACCCAGAACTCAAGAGCCTTTTCCTCCTTCTTGCAGATGTGGTTGAGATTAGGTTAGAGCACCACTGGAAGTCAACAGCAGCAAAATTACTCAAACTTTCTTTGCAAACTTGTCCACTCTCTCAAAATATCACTTGTAGGGTAATTCAGCATCTCAAACCCATAAGAACACTCTTTCAATTTCTTTAATGCCACCATTTACCACTGCTTCCACAAAAAGCACTGCATTTCTGCAGTGCTGTGCCAGCTATGACCAGAAGCTCAGCAGCAGCCTTACACCCCAGCTTGCTCACACAGTGCATCAGTAATCCATCTCACTCATTCCTCCACCCAGGAATCTGTGCAGAAACGTTCCTGCCTGACTCATCCGTTTCACCAGTCCCACATTTCTGTCCCTTCCATCACTGACCAATGCAGAGTCATGGCCCCAGCCTCTGGCCACTTTTTTCCACCTCAGCCTGACTTACTACTCATCTGTGCTCACCACCACCAACCAGGAACATGATTTACCATCTGAATTTTTCACTGCCACGTATTTCAGAGGAGTCCACAAGCATCCAAACTCACCCTGGCACCAGCCACCTCTCACCCATGAGGGCTAGCAGTTCATCAGTGCAAACCACAGTGTGTACGAAGCCAACCCAGAAGTCACATTGTGAACACTATCTGGACTGTGGTGGAGATTGCTGCTTTCTTCAAAGTTAAGAACAGGAGGACCCAGAAATGAAGCCCTAAGACTGAAACCTCGGCATTTGTGTAATCAGCAAACAGGAGGCTTAAATGGTAAAACCCAAGGCAGCAAGGGTGCGACGTGGCACACAGCCTCCCACATTCATCCACAAAAATGCGACCACCTCAGAATTACATGATCAAATTACAAGCCCTTGCATAGCTGAACAGACAATGCTCCTCCACCGAGGCATGGGCTGTCTTCAATTGCTGCAGAAATCCCACAGCAAACAAACTCAGAGCTGAGATCAACATCCACATTACTCTAAGAAATGGGAATGCATTTGCATTTCCAGCCTTCTCAGGAAACTTTTGCCCATTGTTCAACCCACTTGGTCTCTGTGATTTCTCAGTATGGACTTCAAAATGGCCAGAAAGCCCATTTAGCAGAAACAGGAAGAATGTGCTCCTCTCACTCCCAGGGAGTCCATAAGCTCCCCTGTAGAATATACCATGAAATGCAAAGCCATGCCTACGAGCCTCTGAAAATGCCTACAGCAAACAGTGTGGGCAGCAAATAACCAGTTACCTTTACCTCAGTGACTGCTTTGTGTCACAAACCCTATATGAACTCTTGCCATCCTCCCAAAAAAAACCCAAAAAACAAACTTTAAGGGGAAAGGTTCCTTTTTGTCCATGTTTGGGCTTTGTACTGAAATAGAAATGTATTTGCTTTTCTCCTGTTCAGTCAACTGACTCAATCCCCTACATGCTGTTCTCCAAAATGCCGAGTGATTCTGTATATTCTGTATATTCTGTATATTCTGTATATTTTGCTGAGCCCAACCATCAAGACAGGTCCATCCCTCCACCAAGCAGATAGTTCAAAACATCCATTTATGAGCAAATACCAAATTTTTAAACCCAGACATCACTGATTTCTCAATTTCTGTTTCAGCTGCACTAGCCTAAAAATGATTTCCATGTACACATGCCTCCCATGGACATGGAAGCAAGATTAGGTACAGAAGACTGTTCTGCCTGTACAGAAATAAACTTTCTACAATCCTTACTTTTCCTTAAAGATTAAAAAACCACGTAAATCTATAAATGTGGTGTGAAATACTGCAAAATGCATATTCCTGCATATTGATACATAACACACTGTATTTCATTAATTTCTTTAATGTGGATAGACACATATTTTTCTGTTAATCTTTGAACATTTTGCTCCTCTGTCCTCCACCCCTTTTGTTATTCCTGTCATCCCGTCATGTCCTCTTAGCAGTGAAGGGCAGAGCTGCCTTCTCTGTTATGTATTGGTACAACGCCCAGCACAGACTTCTCATTACAAACTCTGAGCCCTGCTGTAAAAGCAATAGCAATTAAACTCATGAACAAATAGATAAATTTCTGAAGAGAATGTACAACTTACATAATGACACAAATTCACAAAAATGCTGGTTTCGTGTCAGTCAGTGCTGCAGATGCCAATTCCCTCAAGAACCTCCATATTTTATAGGGTTTTTTATGGCGCACTGGGACAGAAGAGAGAGGACGACAGCCTAAAGCCAGCCCTTAATCAAATGCAGATTTACCTATGGAGCATGGGCTGATAATTAGTAAGTTGCATTAGGAAACAGCTGGGGAACCAAAATGACTCCTGGTGGTAATGAAACCTCAGGTTACCTGAATTTAAAATAAAACCCTTCAAGAAAAGACTCTTCAGTTAGCCATCATTTTTTATTACCGGTATGTGGGACACTCCCTGCTAAAAATTCCTGCTTCTCTGGGTGGAGACTGATCACTTCTGAGCCATTTCTTCACTGAGTCTGAACCACCCACATCTACCAGGAACATTTATTGTGATGAATAGACCTATAAATACCAGCTTCACCCCACCCTATACTGCTTCAGAGTATGGAAACTCAATGGATGTATCTGGTTTTGGTTAATATGCCATGACTCTCAAGTTTTACAATGGGAAGGCAGAGGAAACATATTATGTATTTTACTGTAGTATTCTGGCACATTCTCCATAAAGTGGAAAATTCAACCTATCGGGGATGCAATTTTCAGACTTTGTTTACCAAATCTTACATCCTTCTTCAGCTTTTTCCACAAAAAATATTTTCTCCTTTGTTCTTTGCCAGGAAGAGCCAAGAGCAAGCTTTGGGTCCTCTCAAGTTCAAGTTAAAACCATATCCAAAAGGATAAGAAAGGGACAACTGCGTGTGAGACTTAGTGTGGGAAAATCTTTCAGGAGGAGTTTTGAATGTGGCATGGACTTGCTTCCACCTCATCTTTTAAATTCTTGCCACATCTAACATCCCTGGATGTCAGAAATTAAATGCTGATGTAAAAATCAAGGTTACTGCAACCTGATGAAAGCCCTATGCAGGGGTCACTCAGAAGAACCATACAGAAAAAGGCAACAGCTTGGATTGCTGTGAGCTATCCCACAATTACAGATAACAAATTTGGAGCAAAGAATATAAAAATAAGTGAGACAATGCAACCGTCGTAACAACAAGTCAACTCAAAAGGACACCAGAAGTGGGGAAGACACTGAACTACTTTCGTTATGAGGCAGAGGGCAGGCATAGTAAGGCTAAGATGAGGGAAAGAAAGTGCAACAGGCTTTCAAACCATACACAATTTAAATATAAAGTTCACCTCCTTAGGAAAACCAAAGAGTGAATTTCCTCATTCATAGGACAGCTGAGGCGGCTACAAGGCAGGAATCCACCACCACTTAAAACACTTTATCAAAATGGCTTCTGGACAGGGATGCCCCAAGTAACAACTCCTGAGGTGAGCTCTGTATGGACCTCTTCTCATCAAAGTCATTTGTCTGCTTCCAAGATGCTAGAATAAAACCCTTACTTTTCTGTGTTTCCTGGCACTGCAGGAGATCCTTGAAGGCCAGCTCCCTGGGGAGCAAGTACCCCTTGACAACATGTTCCAGAACAATTCCATTTTCATGATTACTAGTGTGACCAGGTCACACCTGTCCCTCCCAGCAAGGCAATTTCCTAACTACTTCAGCAACCCTTGCTCCTCCAGGTGGGAAGCACTGAACACCAAATGCAGGGAAGGGCAGGAGGAGCTATCACTGCTCCATCTACATTTCAGAGCCAGCCAGGACCCTGGATCAGGGAGAAGCAGCATTGCAATGACTCCACTTTCCCCAGCACATCTGATAGTGCCATTAGCACAACTGGCTCCCAGCCACCTGAGTGAGAAAAAGAACAACGGGATGCTTGTGAGGAATGATCAAATAAAACTTTAACATCTGAATAAATGGAACAGAACACCTGGCAGAACGACTGAGGTCCAACCACATGTACTGGCAGCACCAGCAAGAGCTCCAGTGCTGCTCAGAGAAGCCTCGAGCTCAGGCTGGTTCCACTGCAGACCCTGTAAACAGTTTTGGGCCACCTCTTGGCAGAGCACTTCAATTTATTTTAGATTGCCGGCACTTGCCAGAGGGAACTATTGGGAGGCCCATAAAAACTGAGTTTCCTCTCACAGTGGCAACTGATGAAGTAGTCTTTGCTTCCTGACCTCAGTCATTGTAGAGTGCTACCGCCTGCTGTTACAGAAAGCTGCTGTGTGACAGTAAGCAAGCTGACACCTAATTGTTACATTTGACCAAGTGTTTTAATTAAGGGCAGAGTGTCTTTAAAATAAACTCTTAGGAGGCTCTGGCCCACATTCAGGAAAGCACTTAAGTATAAGCTTTAGACTGTCCCTATTCAGGAAAGCATGTGCTTAAGTGCTTTCCTGAATGCAGATGTATTCCCGTCCTGGGGCTTTAAAAGTGCACTAAATAATAAAATTTATTGCAATTTGACTTCACTGTTTTCTTGAAATATTTATTTAGCTGTTTCTTTATTAAGAGTAAAGCCACTTGAATTTCATATCTGTTTAACAACCCTTGCTGCTTGCTGATTGCATTCCAAGAGAATCTGTTAATGCTGTTCCAGTTAAACTCTAGGGCATCTTCCCCCACTATCGTGAAGCTGCCTCATTTTCTTGACACACCAGTTACTCTCACACAGGGTACCTACTGGCCACATACCACTCAAAATAATTTTGCTTGGAGTTAGAGATCTGTGAGTCTGTTCTCCACCATATATGTGAGAAGGATATAAAGTCAAGCTTTATCTAAACTTTCACTCGTGCCAATAGTAATGCCTGTATTCTTATACCAATATAGACGTCACAAGTCAGAAGAAAAAACCAAATTTCAACTAGCAGGTCCTTCCTCCTGCAGCCAATACGCAGTGTGTTTTACATCTCTCACAAGCTACCTCCAACACCTTTGCACTGCAAACTTTAGATTTTCCTGAGAGAAAGCTGATGGTGTTCAGCAGGAGGGGAAGTGCATGTGAGCACGGCATGCACACATCCACATGAAAAACTGGGAGAAGAGCTGAGCTGTGCTTTGTCCTGCTTAACTACTGCTCCTGCAGCTTCTGAAATGGGAACTTGAAACTTGGGAAATGAGGACACAGGTGTCAAATTTGTCAGTACTGCTAGAACACAATGAAGTGGGAGGTGGTTCCGGTGCTCATTTGGCCCATAGTTACACTGTATCAGTCCCACATTTCGTGACTTAACCTCAACAATCTGACCCTTCCCCTGTGGTCCTATGAAGAAGCATCAGGTATTGACCCAAGCTAGAGAGCCTCAGTGTCTCCTGTGGGGCAGGAGCCTGCTAAGTCCCCATTATTGAATTACTGACAATTTCTCACGTGCTAAGGCTAGGACCAGCGAGGGAATTTTCCTCAAATCAAAGCAGCAGGAGGAGTTTGCATGTTAGATATTTTCTCTTCCCTTTGTAACACTGAGAACAGTTCACATCCACCTGGGAACACCACCTAACAGCTGCTGCACTGCTGGGAGGACCCAGGACACCAGTGACACTGCTGATCTCTCCTGCTCCCAGTACATGTTCCCCAGCAGCTTACAGCTGCAAGTGCTGGTTTTCACTTCTTCACTCCTACTTTTTTTTTTTTCCAGGGCAGCTGTCTGAGTCCTGTGACCTGAGAGACATGGAGGAAAACTGGAACAGATTTCTGTGGAGCTTGCTGGATAAAATGCCTACAACACCTTTGTTTTCAATAGCTCTGTCCTTACTAGTCCTAACATGAATTCACCTTCCTAGTTCAGACTTGGGCTTTTTGTGTACACCACCACTGCTAATGAAAGTACCAACTGTTGCACTCTAGCTTACTACCTCAGCACTCCAAGTGCATAAAGAAATGCCAAAGTGATGGAAAAAGAGGACATTGAAGTGATTTAACATAATCTGCACAATACACAAAAAAAAGTTTTCAAAGGCTGGGGAAAAAACCTGCATCATTAGTTGTCCTCTGGCTACACGAAGAAGCAGATGCAAATATAGGTGTCCCAACTGTGACCAGCAGGTACATAATTAAGGGAACACCACATGAAGACACGTGCTTAATTTATTCAGGTGGCAAGGTTAACAAAATAAGCTCAGGGAATGAATGCAACACAAGCAGAACACTTAAAAACTAAGAAAAGGCCAGTCAAGATGAATCATACATCTCAGTCAAAAGAAGGAATAGTTTGCTTGCTTTAAACTCAATGATAAGTGGCTTCCTCTCATCTTCCAAAAATGCATTTAAAAAGGAAAATAATATTTATGGCTCAAGTTAAATCACAACCACTTTATTCATCTGTTGTTTCAATTTTTCCTTAAGGCTTATATTTAAACACAGCCCGAAGTACCTCACTCTCAGCAGCCTTTTCACATATGCTGCATTTAATGAAAAAGAACAAAAGTCATTATGATGAAGTTTTGTAGGAGAGGACATTGCAAGGAAAGAAAGCAGCATCATCTTCCTCAGACTTCTCTTCTGAGCACCACCAAACAAATATCTGATCCCTCAGTCCAGCAGCTGCACAGGGGATCTCATGGACAAAAAAGCTTTCAGGACCTGATCTCCTGCCCCCATAAGCCTTGTCTGTTTCACACAGTGCTGTGGTGAGGCACCATTACTAGTGTTTACCTAAGTCTGAATCATGCAAACTAGGAAAGATGGAATAAGAGGTAAAATAATCAAAAGCTGCATCAGCAAAAGCTGTGGTTTCGGTCAGTGGAAAGTATTATTTTTAGAAAACCAGAATCTCTTAGTCACCATCCTTCAAATTCACTTGCCTACACAGGCAAGAGCCACGACCCCTCTCCCTGGTCCAGTTCATTCCTCCTTCTCCAGAGTTTCCCCTCTTCTTCATGTCCATGAAATCAGGCATGCGTGGCCAGCCCAAGTGATTTGCTGGACATGACGGACCCATGACCAGTTGCTCTATTTACTACAACTCTGGTGGAGCCTTCCATATTTTGCTTGTGATTGTATCCAACATTCCAAGGGCTGGCTTTTTTCAGGGGTCTTCCCCAGTTGTGCTTCACATGTACTTCAGCCTCAGATAACCAAAGCAGTTTTCACAGCTCAGCTGCCCCAGAAGTAGCAATATGTGCCCTTCATGCCACACGCAGTGGCAGCCAAATACTCTGCAACCCAATCAGAGATCATCTGAACTGCTGGGTAATTGACTTAAAAGCTTGAAATCTGGGATGGCAAATCACAGGCAATTCTGCTAAGGATTCCCTTCCTCCTCCCTTGCTTCTTTGTGTCCCAGTTAGTCTGAACACACCCACATGCCCAGGGAACTCCTGCTGCAGCAGAGGGCAAGGCAAAACCAGTGGAGACCTCTGCTACAGCGGCTCTGACACTGAGCATGTGGCAGGGAGCAATAAGACAGCAACAAGGTGGATCCCACCAGGACACTGTGGCAGAGCACTGCCCAGGTATTCTTCAGCAACAAGCTCTTGTCTGCATGACTTCCTGATGTGACTTTTCCCCACTTTATCCTTGGGATCCAGAACAGACCTCAAGTAACTTCCCACAAGGCAGGAGGGCAGTGGGGCAAGGAGACAAACCATGAAACCCACAAAGGACAGCAAGAATCTCCTTCTAGGCCACTACAACCTGGGCTTAGTACACAATCCCTAACCTCCACTGAGGTTTAGTCTGTACATGCTGAGGGCAAGTTTTGCTGTCCTTACTCTTCAAATAGCAGCAGTGAAATCTTTTCTCTGGGTAACTACTGCCTCTGGCACAAGGCTGCATTTCCACCAGGAGAAGCACATTAGAAAACTGCTGTTTGATATCAAGGCCTCCACAGTCTCTTAACAGTCCTTCATATTTTTTGTAGTTTCATACAGTTTTAGAAAATTTAGTCAATTTTAAAATAATGAGTTTATTTAACTATGATATTTCTCTCTTCTCATTTGCTGAGAGGATCTGTAGTACAAATCCAGGTTTTCTTCCATCTCAAATTGGTACAGTGCAAAGCCAAGAATACATATGTTGCTAGCTGGAAAATAAAGTGCCCTTGATTCCTAACTTTATTTTGGACAGTTCACTCCAAGTTATTAAAAGCCAAATTCAGTAGTGAGAAAATATATATAGCTTCAACTGTTTTGTGTGGGTTTAAAGTACTATTTGCTTTATGAGTAACAGATTCAATAATGCATATATTTACATAAAAATAGTTTTGACATTTAAGTTAACTTCTTGCCAAGCTGGTGCAAAAATGGAAATGTAAAAAGCATAAGCCCCTATGCTGTAAGTCTACTATTTACAGGTAATTTTTTTTCCCTTGGCAATAATACCTGAACGGTATGTTTTATAGCACTAGACCTAGCCACTCTGAGTCAATTTAGTGTTTATGGAACGTGCCAGACTGACAGTTTGAGATTTAAATGCTCCATGTCAGCCTGTAGTTGAGCTGGGGTAGGGGCTAGGAGAGTTTCCAGAACCCAGGCCACTGATGGACCCCAGTTGTGTTCTGCAGACACAACAAAATCCACCAGGGCACAAGTCCAGTACACAGCCACGTGAACACCCAATTATTCCTCAAGCCCCAGGAGGCTTCTGAAGAGGGTGGCACCAGCCCGTGCTGTGCAAGAGCATGGAATGAAGCACCTACCACAAGTCAAAGCCCTAGAATGGTTATAAAATGCCCAAAACTTTAAAACTGATGCTGTTCAAAAGTACCCTACTCTGCTAGCTCTGGGGATGACCAGGCAGCAGTCCTGAGATAATAGATTTGATGGACAGAAGAGGTTGAAAACAGTCTTTTCTACTACAGTAACCAAGATTCTTTTTTTTTTCCCCAGAGCAATTAGTCAGCTCAGGGATGTCAAAACATATAACTGGGCCATGAGACAAATTACAGTGTAAGTGCTGCTACTTTGCCAATGACCTAGCAGCCTTGACCCTAAGATTTCTAATGTTTGAAGTCTCACGTTCCTTGCTCAGTATTGCAGCCCTTCTAAAGATAATTCAATTAAGATGAAGTGACAGGCAAACCTACCTGCATGGATCCTTCATATATATAAACAAATAACAACAAAGCCATACAGCCAAATGGGTGATATATTGGTATAAAAGAGACAAATATAAAATACATACATATACATTCACCAAGCCTTTGGTTGCCAATTCGCTCTTTTGCAAAAATTCATGACAACTGGCTCATCAGTACTCTGACTGTCCCAGCTGAATGGTCTGATAATCAACAGTAATCTTTACATTCTAAGCATCATAAATAGATGAAAATACATAAACAGAAACAATTATTCAGAGCTGAGGATAATCTTGATCCTTACTGCAGCCTCATGTGTTACATATTTTTTTCTGCTGTGATCTCACCAGCAATGCATCACTGTTTTAAACCACTGTGAGCACTGATTCTGTGTTCAGCAGCTGTGTTTGTTTACAGGGCTAGAAATTAGCACAGGACAAATGGACTTCATCCAACTGAAATTTTATTTTGGCATTTTCCACTACACTTCACAATATATTGGTCCTCATAGACCAATTATGTATTTGCCACTGACGCTGGCCAAGGAGAGCACATAAGCAAAGATGGGGCTCACTAACACTACACAGGGATGCTTTTATTGCTCCAAATGTGGGCTCCCTAATTAATAAGCACAACCCAGTCACTTGTAGCCAGGAAAGTCCACTACTGTATTGTCCATACTTTTTTTTCTCTAGGAACATAAAGAATGTCATCATAATCCACCCTGCACTTTGCACTCTGCCAGCTTAGTAAGAGCGATTAAATGCAATGATATTTTATATTTAAAGGGACCTGCCTGTGCCCTTCACACTTATAATTGAGCTTCCAAAGCCAATTCCAAAAAACCAAAATCAGACAAGTCAGCCCCAACACCATTTTCCATTTCAACATTTATGAGCTTTTTCATTGACATGTATTTCAAAACAAACAAAAGAGCAGACCTTTGCCCCTATGCATTTTCCATCTCCTTGACCGTTACCTTAGCACAGAGCTGAGGGGTGCTTCAGTTTTCCCCACCTTGCTTTAAAATAAACTGTTAAGGAAGAGTTCCTGAATTCACTGGAACATGGTGGCAAACACACCTGATGAGTTCTCGCATACCTGAAGGTAAGTGTAATCTTAAATGCTCACCCTAGATATTTAGAATACCTTTGTAAGCATTTCCTATTTATGTTAGAACTCACACAAGAGACAATCATAAAGTGCATTAAGTTGTAGTTGAGAGATTTTATGCATCTAAAAATATTCTGGTTCTATTTTAAAAAAAGGATTTTAGAGAAACTACCAAACAGTTCCACAGGCACCAAACAATTTATTCAGGCAAATACCCACAGCTAATCTGTCAATTAAATCAATAAGCCCTCATCAAGCAGCTCTCTGGAAAGAATAAAGTTAAAAGTACTGTGCAATCTCTTGAAACATGTTTTTTTGGGGGACTGAAAAAGCCCAGGAACATCTGCAGGACATTTTATTTCTGAAGAACTGCTTCTCACTATTTTTAACTTTGTTTCATGCAACAAAGTCTGATAATTTAAAATAATAGCAATGATGATGTTCTGACATCACAAGATGCATGAAGAACCTTGTCAAAGTAATATATTGCACTCTGCCATGTAATTATGTTAAGTTGGAGCAGAGTGTTGGAAAACTTAGTATAATCATTAGCCCAGTGCTGAATGTTTTGATTGTCAGACAGGTTGTATATGATGCAAATATATGACTCAGAAATGATTTCACATAAACATTTTGGTAACAGTAATCTGACTCATAACCTCCAACATAGAAAATAACAAGCTGCACAAAACATCTGTGCGCTCCGAGCAACCCCAGCTTGCAGCAACCTTCACAACTCTCCCAGCACAGAGAGACCAGAGATCCTATCCCTGAGGACCTGAAGCTGAGAGATGTTGACACTTACCTTTCCAAAAAGAGTCAAAGAACGAGCAAAAAGTGTTGTCATTCCCACCAGGGATCCCTGGCAAAGAGCTGTGATAGTTTTTGCCATCTGATAGCCTGCCCAGTGGGCATTGCTTGGTTTCGGTCCACAATTAACAGGGCTAAGATGGGAGGAAAGGTTTGTTGTTATTCCACCCCAAAGCTTCACCATGTCAAGTACAACACAATGCACAATTCTTCTTCTATTTATTTTTTCATTCATTAGGAGATGGACAGCTTCTTTCACAGCCCCCTTCTGAAGACAAATGTGCAGTCTTGAGTGACAAGGAGGATTTACCGTGTGTTATTTCAGAGGAGGTTTGCCATGTTTATTCTGGAAAGTGCCATGAATTAATGAACTATCTCTTCAAGCTTCAGTGCATTGGAGCTGCCAGCTCTCTGGCTGCCAGAAGCAACAGACTGTTTTGGGACCCCATAAAACTGTTTTTACTGAGACTAGAGATAGCAAAAGTATCAGGCAGACCCAATCCCAATAGCTTCTGAAATATAAAGGAGTCATTATACCAACTTCAGCTGTTACACTGCATTTTTATGGGGAGTTTCTCAACAAAACTGTCAGTTAACTCAGAAGAACATCTACTATAAGCTTCCCTGCAGCGCAGGCATTACCAAAAGTCAACCAAACCTTTATTAAGCTCTCCAATAGTTTCAAGTTAAACATGTGCTGCTAGCCTGTGATCTCTTTCGTCTTTCCTATGTTCAGCTGTTGGCAAGCATGCCTGAAGAGCCATGTCCCTAATGGAACACGGCTGCAGAAGGCACAGACTGTGCAACACTGATGAATAAGGTTCACAAGCAGGAAGAACTAAAGCCTAAGCCAGGTGAGAACCTGTGGGCTCCAGCTGATTCATGCTGCCACCTGAAAAAAGACAGGTTTCACCAAATAAGACTATCTTGTTTCACTGGCTCCATGAGCTCGGGAGGACTGGCCAGGTCAGTAAAACAGCATGTAGGCTTATAGTGAGATTGCAGAACTGGAAGGAAGAATTTCAGGGACCTCATCACAGCCCTGGTCCAGTCATAACCTCTGAGCCTCAGCTTAGTTATTTGGAAAATCAGTATAAGAGTGATTTACAGTTGTCAGAGCACACTGTGCGACTTCAATGCTTATGAAGTGTTTTGAGGTTCTGAATAAGAGACAGAGCAGTATCTTGATGTTGTCTAGCAAGTAACGAGCATTACATATCCTGCAGAATGGAACATTTTTGGACAGCACAGCTGCTACAATCATTAAAGTGTAAAAACTATCACATGCAAGAGACAAGACACAGACATCTCAAAGAGAAAATCTATTGTAGTACGTTAAACAAATGTATTTTCTCTCCAGCTATCTTCCATAGCATAATAAGTTGGAACTTCCTTAAATATGAGAACTCTTTTTTTTTTTTAAGTCTCCCCTCATTTCTCTTCACTCCCTTCCCCCTCTGCCTTTTTTCTTTGTGGGTTTAAAAAAAAATTAAAAATTTTAAATAGTAAGCCAAGAGATTCACAATCACCAAAGCCTGCAGAACATACAGTGAATTTTGGCAGGACATGCATGTTTATCCTTTTCATATGCTGTTTAAATTATTTTTATAAACAAGTCATTATCTTGCATAGCCACTGCTTGGTCCCTTTCATGTCAAAGATGTTTGATGTTACAATAATTAAGCAAAAAGGTCTGCATGCTTGAAATGCTGTCTCAGGATGACGGTTTGTGGGCAAGAGAGGCTGCTGGTTTTCTAAAATGAAGGGTTTATTTGCCAACCTTCATCATTTATGTTGAGCACCTGGATTCTGTACTTGTGGATCAAATCTTTATGCAGATATTAAAACATGATTTTCAAACCAGGCTTAAATTTTAGAACTATCCTCCTACTATTTTGCATCAAAATTCTGCACACATGTCAAGGCTTGCAGAGAAGCCTCTACCTGCTTGCATAAAAATATTTTGAAGAACCAGGCTTGGCATCATTATGAAGTTTCAAGTACATTAAAAGTGTGTAAGGCCTCCTCCTGCACCACACCACCAGTGTGGCCAAAAAAAAGTGAAGAAATGTGAATGGGAAGCCCATGGTAACTAATATAGGATATGCCTTCTCCTTTTTTTCCTGCAGAGCATCTGGCAACTAAAGACTGCTGCCTCTACCTCTGTTTATTTAAATTTGAACAGAGGGAGCTTGCGCCTCTGTGCCATGAGGAATTAAAGCTCTGACCACTTCTTTAATCTCTGATAAAGAATCTTTATCCAGATATTTTAAAGCAGTTTGAAAAATAGGGAAGTTATGCTGCAGCAAGTGTTCATGTTCAAACAGCTTTGTATTATTACAGAGTTTACAAAGGCAGAGGCAGACAGGTCTTTTGCATCTTGTACATATTAGTTACAGTTAAACCTTATTTTCCAACTTATTTGGATAATTTTATTCCCTGTAAAAAGACTGGAATTGACTGCTAATAGCTTTACTTTTCTGGATTTCTCTCTCAAATGGTCTGGAAAGCCCAAGAGAGACAAGGATGCAAGAAGGCACATCTGTTTTACTCCATAGCTGTCGACCCCTTCCTCCCTCCAACACCTCTTGGCTTATGTATGCAGCTATCAGACCCTGCTCATAAGCTCTAATCTGTTCTCATTTTTAAGTGCTCTTTGTTGCCTGGTGTGGAGCTTAACACTTGTGCTTCAATAGACATTATGTCACCCTTTAGCCCTTGTACAAACAGAGTGTCTAATACCTTGATCATACACACCACGCAAACGTGATGCGGTGAGCAACAAGATAAGAAAGCTGCAGCAGTACACTTCAACATAAACATCTCTGTGCATGCTTTAAACATGGCACATTTTACAGCCTGCACTTGATAAAAGAAACTGTAGATCTCCATTTGACAAGATTTTGGGTTGAACAAATATATATCAAAGAGTGCTTCAAATAGCCAATTCATACATTTCTCCCACTGCAAACAACCATTAACAGACATGGAATAACACATCTTTGGAATACTGTTTGAAAATACTCCCTCATTTACTATCAGGAAATTTGACTCTTCAGAACAAATGTTAACACTGTCTTGATTAATTTGTAAAGCTATTCAAGCCATGAAGTACATCTGCACATTCAGTATATTTCCAATACTGTGCTTCTGTTTTCACTTTCAAAATGTTTTTATTTACACACTAATATTTGACCTATGAATGTTCCAAGTTTTATATGGAGCCAGCTGTTCTAAATTCTGGTTATACTGAGCATTCGTGCAAAACATCAGGTGATATCATTGGATATTTTTAAGGGGAAAGTTCACAGGAAAGCAGTTATGTATTCTTGTGATTAACACCACATTGGATCAAAACAGTCATGTCTAGCTCTCTGAAAAATACAGCTACTGTTTTAGTTAGCCGAACACTTCGGCTCTGTCTACATTATCCTTTTTTGCCAAAAGTTCCCACTGTTGCTACCACTGATTCAATTCTGTCATTGTGCTATGATGAACACTGCTACGTAAAATAAAAAGAGCTGAAAGCAGCGCTGTCAAAATCTTTGTGCCCTTAACAACAAAACAACAACAAAAAAACCCTATCTCATTATATCACCAAAAAAACCCCAACCAACCCAAAACCCAAATAAACAAAATCCATTCCAAAACTCTGCCCAACACTAGAAGACTGTTTCTTAAGTACCTGAAAGTTCAGGAAATGCCAGCCCCAATCCACTGCAGGTTTTTGGAATCAAAGTCCATTGCGAGGTATTAAACACCCCTGCAATCCCACAGAGACTCAGCTTCTTTAATTAAGCTTTGTTCTCCTGCAACAGCCCTGCAGCAGCTGCAGCTCCATGCCCTTCCCAAAGCCACTGTGTGGGAGCAAAGCACCAGGCCACTTAGTGTGCTGCTGCAAGTCCAGCCACACCTGCTGCAAGTGCTGCAGCTCTGCACAAGGCACCACTGCTCACCCTCTGCCAGCCACGACTGAAAAAAAGATGGAAAGAAACTACTCACTGAATGTCTCCTCATCCTCAGCATATCACAGCTACAGAATCCCAGTTCCAAGTGTCCTCTCAACTCCCACTTAGAATTCCAGGCAGTTTGGGCTGGATCTTCAAAAGTCATCCAGACCAACCACTGCCATGGGCAGGAACAATGTGCAGTAAGACAGATTTCTCAAAGCCCCACCCAACCTCACTTTGAACAGCTCCAAGGATGGGGCATCCACAGCTCCTCTGGGGAAACCTGTTTCAGTGTCTCACTGTTTCTGTTTGAAAAAATCCTACCTTATATCCAATCTAAACCTGCCCTCTTTGAGTTTAAAACTTTCCCCATCAAACGGGAATCTAGGTGTGACCCAACACCAGGCTCCAAGAATCAGGTGGGCAGAAGACAGCTTTCCAGTCCTTAACCTCCATTTCCAGAATCTGAGGTCTGATACTTGCTGTAACAAATGGGAATCTCACCCATGAGCCATTTTTCCATTTGGGCAATAGTGCTTGTTCTTTGCTGCACACTGCTCTATAAATGGTCAAATGGAAATGTTAAATGATTAGTAGGTGGGCTGTACTTTACAGCATAGCTGTGCATCTGCTGGAATACAGCAGAAACACACAATGGGACTGTTTATGTCCCAAGTAAATCATACGTTCCTCTAACCCCCTACAAGTTAGCAATGAGGCAAGATGACCTAAAAAGAATTGTGACTCCATGGCATGGAAAGTCTAAACACCACCTTCCTTCCTCCTAAATCACAAACACTGCTTAGAAGTTTATATTTAAAACTACAAGAGAGAGTGTAACCACTGCAATGCACCGGGCTAGACCCAGCAAGGATCCACAGCTCCTTGGCAGAGGTACAAGTCTGCAGCAAGCTATCCCAGCAGGAGCTCAGCACAAGACATCCATGACAGCTGCCCAAGTGATTTTCTGCTAAAGCCATGTTGAGCTGGAAGAAAACTGCCTAAAGAAAACCTTTTTATAAGACATGGTTTAGCTTCAAATTTTTTTTCTGAGGGAAAGAACTAGGAAGTTCTGCTGTTATTTATACAAAAAATTTTTAAAAACCAAACAAAAACACAGCCACACACCTGGGTTTCTAATTCAAAATGCAAATTTTCATTTATTTACAGATTAAAAATTTGGCTTGAAGTAACCAAGACTGGTTTGGCAATACTAGCTTTTTACAATTACAATAAATTGCTGTTGTTATTGTTGTTGCTGGAAGAAAAATTTGTGTGAAATGTTGAAGTCTAAGACTGTAAATTTTCAAGCTCTGAAAAGCTTTCACAAGACAGAGAATAATCCTACTAATGTCCCACTGCCTGGTCCCAGTAGCTTAGTCCAGATGACAGTCAGACTTGGATAAATTGCTTACATGAACATGACTCTCCGCTCATTTCAACAATACAGGTTTTGAAGAGCAGCATTTCCAGGAGCCACACATCTTCAAGGGCTCCTAGCCAAAGGCAGAAGGATGACTACAGTCCCTCAAACTCCAAGCCCAGAGGAGTGGAGGACTTCTAAAAGTCCGTTTTCCCTTTCTTTAATCATGTTGTCAGGCAGCTTCACACTAGCAGGCAGCTCGCAAGCAGCAGCTACTTCAAGATTACATAAATGAAGATCTTGAGCTGCATCAGTTGAACAGCAAATATAAGGCTGCTCTTTGGCACTTGGGAATCTGTCTTGGCATCAAAGCCCACTATACAAGGCTTGGCAGAAGTCAGTAAACTCATTCCCATCATCAGCTTCATGATTTCTAGTATTGGCCTGCTTTGGACACACGTGGAGGACGCTGCTCACATGCCGAGCAAGTGAGGCTGTACACAGCCAGCTGGCAGCACAGCCAGATCTGCAGCATCACACACTCCAGTTATTCCCTCTGAGTAGATGTCTTGACCTTTACAACACGTGGCCAAGAGTATAAACAGATGGGATGACAGTATGAATGGTACGGTCCCATCAATACAATCACACAACATCTCTGACACATCTTGGTTGCCTAATTTCCTATCTCCCAACAGCAAGCATGGTACTGGGAAAAAGACAGGTGGGCTGATCAAAATCCTTCAGATGAAAAAATTCACCTGCTTTAGAAACACGTGTAAGGATGTTGGAGCGCTGCTTCCCTCCTGTGAAAAGCTGTGCAGAACAAAGGCATATTGCTTGCACCTAAGGTGCTGTGGATTTGTGCAAGATCATTCCTAGAAGGAAATCTGGTAGGTGACTGCTGCCAAAAAGATGAAAAGCCTGTTTGTAAGACATCATATTCATAAGGTGCTGCTTCATAGGCAAGGAGACAGAGACAGAGAGAGAGAGTACTTGTACAACAAATCTTATATTTACCTCCAAGCAACTTCCTTGCACTGGAACGGAGCACCCCTACTTCAGCAAACACTTGAAGTCTTGCAGGGAAGATGGGGATTGCGTGGAGTTTGGGGATTTAAAAATAGAAGAAGCTTTTCACCACAACCCCAATTCAAATAGCGCTGAAGCTTCAGTGCTGACTGCAGGACTCCCTGGCAAAAGGTAGCTTTCCCTCAACCTTTTGCATTAAGCCCTCCCGAGGGACCTGTGGGTCCTATGATAAAAGGGAAAACCTTCTCTCCAAAAGCAGAGATACAGTGAATCAGTGCTGTTAGTCTCTACAAAAAGCCACAATGCTGAATAGCCTGGTACCACACCCCAAAGTACACCTTTTATGATCCTTATCTCTGGCGGGTTTGATGGGTTCAGACTTTTCCTGCACAGCTATCAACAGCCTCAGATTTGGGTCACGGCAGAAACTTAGACTGCCACTGAATTCCTTGGGTTTGATTGTAGGAAGTGCATGGCTGTTTTTCCTCTCAGTGTGGATGCCATGACAGGAAGACATGGGTGAAGACCATGTTCTGACACAGGACTGCTTCACAGCACCTTTCATGACACAAAAATAATTCTGGATGCAGTTAAAGTAGCAGTCTTTGACAGTCTTGTTTTCTGCTGCTTCACACAGCATGCACTACTCTGAAGACACCAGCTGGTGAAACAGAAGATGGAGTGCAGATCCCCTTCACATCAGCACTGATGTGCCTGAGAACACTGGATTCAAGCTGTCAATCCAGCATCCCTGCCTCAAGAGGGATCTCCATACTAACCCTGGGCTGCTCTGCCAAGAGGAGATAACCTTATCTCGTGCCATGAGGAAGGTACATTTTCCAGATAGGAAACATTAATAGATGCTACTCTCCCAACAGTACTGTGTCAAGACACACCACACATTTATATCAAGGCTGCTCTTACAAGGAGAGCTGAACAGTTTCACAAAAATGACTGCTGGCCCACAGTGTACTCCCCCACCCCAGCCCCATAACTCCACTGTACAGCCATTTCCACAGCACAGAAGTTTGGTACCCTGCTTCGTCAGTGAATCCATGCAGATGTTTCCATCTGTGCTAGCTATCCAGACTTCCTATGTGGGAAATGAAAAGAAACAGATACTTGTCAGATGCCTCACCCTAATGAAAACACCCAAAACAGACACTTCTAGGATCATCTTCCAAAAAAGATACCAGATTTACCAAGGACAGGTTATGTTTTCTGTCAAATTATTTTTTTATATTTAACCTGATAGATTAAATTTGTTGTCTAACTTATCTGAACTGGTTTCTATCTCGTGTGATTTTGTTTTTAATGGGAATAAAAAATTATTTCTCCTCCCTGATATTGCTCTCCAGGTGCTTTATAAAATGAAGAGCTAAGCACCTCCTGGAAACCCTGGACACACCAAGCTCCCCTATAATCAGCCCCTCTGGGAATCATTGCCCACACCTTGCAAGCCCATACTACGATACAGACATCACCAGGTAAGCAAGACAAATCTCAGACTCCCCATTTCAAAGACTGATATTTCTTGTTCTCCCTGTAAGACAGCAACTCCCTGTGTCTGAAGAACCTCCACACCTCTGTGACCTTCCTTTTTCACTTAAAAAAAAAACCCAAAACAAAATAGAAACCATCTCCAAGAACACCACAACCATACCTTTAAGACTGGTATAAGCCTGGACTGCCTGAATAATCCAAGACCTCATCAAAGTCCTTCAGTTTTGCAAGACCTTTGCAAAGAGGACTCATATTCTGAGCATATATGGAAATATAGCCTTCTCCAGACAGAAAACACGTCTGCTGTGTCCCCAGACTGAAGGATGTAAATTGGTCAGGAAGGGCTGGAGCCCCACATATTTTAAATCAGCAGTGACTCCAAGCTAGTGACTCTTTTTGGGCTACAGGGCTGGAAAAAGTAAATGCACATTTATAGGAACACTAACACCTGCAAACTTTCATGACAAAGTAAGACACCTCTGCACAGCTGACCTAGATGATGGCTTTCCCACACAATGAGATGCATCAAACTTTTGGCTCTGAGCTGCAGCAGAAGCAGCATCAGCACCTGAAGGCAGGTCACCCATGCTGACTTGACACCCACACAGTCCTGCACCTGCATTCCCAGGTAATACCATACACTCCTCACCCAGCAAGAATCCCTCACATCTCTTTGGTAGTTGCCCCTTCAATAATGGAAAGGGAAGTCTTTAAGGTTGAACATAAAGTTGTTCAGAAGTCAGTTTTAACTGAACAGAAGTAACTGTATGTATGGCCACAAGCAGAAAGCCCCAATTAAAATAATTCTGGCAATGTCCACTTATAAGCAGACTCCAGCTGTGAGTTTTCAGGGTTGTTTGACCTGTGCTTCATTGGAATAGTCAGCATGCTTGAAATCAAGAATTCTTCCCTTTCTGCTGTGATCCCACCATCTTTTGCTGCATTTCTGACTTCATCTAATAAGCTACTTTGACAGATTCACAAGCTGGCTTTCTCCCATCAAACCTTCGGTTTCTATATTGGAATATAATCTTAGGCTTCATCTAGTTTTCTGACCTGAACTGCTGTTAAATGGAAAAGTAAATGTCAACACACAGGTGAAAGACCCCAAAAAATCCCTGGTATGTCAGAGAAGCCACAGAAAATAGCCTAACAGCTGTTCAGTCCCAGCCCATCGATTTGTCAACACTCTGGTAACAAACAATCACATAAAATGACACTACGGTTTATGACTCGGGATTTGGAAGTTGATGAGAAATTTCTACAGTTGATTCATGCTTCCTGGGACGCGTAACTAGCATTTCAATTGCACTATTTTACTACATTACATGAATAATTTTCCTTGTTGTTACATAAGTGTCTGGATCCAAATTATCAGAACTGATTTGAATCATATGAGTGGAAGAGGTTATTATACTTTCAGGTCTATCATCTAATACTCTCCTGGTACTTTATAAAGAGCTAATTACCTTCTATAACACCACATGCTCACACTTATCCCTGAAATCAACTCTTTTGGGAGCTGCCTAGCCCCTTGCAGGCACCTTGTTTCACATCCCTCAAGTAAAATGTGCCATGGGGATTGCTTACAGACAGCCAGCACACTTCTTAATTTCACAGCTACAAGTATAGGTCCTGAAAGTCCACAAGGCAAAGAACAGAGACAGCAGCAGCAGCTCTGTGTATGCAAAGGACAGAGACGCTTGGGGAGGCTGGGAGGGAAATAAAACAGAGGCGGGTGCCCTATGGACTTGAAACCTGTACAGTATTTCCCAGATCTCAGTTTCTGAGCTGAAACCGCACTGATTTCATTGATGGACAGTTTCAGGATGTCTCAAATGCATCCAAGCTCTGAGATAGCAGCACTACCTAAACATCCCTGAGCTGACTTCAAGACAGCTGAGACCCTGACAGGTACACACCTGCAGTACGAGGAGGCAACAGGGCTCCACGCTCCTGGGAGGTCTGAGCACCTAAGGCAGCTCAGCTGTACCCATACCAGTTGTGGTCGCCTCAGTTTCAATGTAGACAAATCCTTCAACAACTGTTTGCAACTCTTCTCACCTACTATGTGATTTTCATCAGGTACAAAAATTAATCAGCTCTTGTTCTAGGTGCACACAGCATGGTACAAAGCTACTGAGCACCTGCACCAGCACTGGGAGATCTGAGAAATTTCCTGCTGCAGTGACATATCCCTGCTCCAAACGAGTAAACACACAAGTTGGGTTTGGTTGGTTTGTTTTGTTTTTTTTTTAAAAACAAGACAAGCTGTTGTCGTTCTGGCACACAGCTCTGGCAGCACAAGTAAAAAGACAAAGTTTTCAGCTGACCAGCTAAGACACTTGAGCTTCATAGGAATTCCCTAAAAAATTTGCCAACTGAAATATTTTCATTCGCCATATTAGGCTGAATCTAATTACACTGTTTCCTTACAATTGCATAGTACTAAGAGCTCCTTTAAGTAAAAAAAGCTAATTAATTTCCCACTGCAATGCCCGCCCCAGAGCCCTTCACATCGCTGACGGCATGATTTGTTTGAAGAACAGGTTGATGTCTAACAGAACTTAATTCAAGATTTCCACATGATACAGATTTTTATCATGTTCCCGTCCTCAATCACCAGAATAACCTACGCAGAGTCGCATATTCACCACCACACTAACTCTGAACCCTTAAAATAAAAACAAAAAAAATTAAAAATTAAAAGGAGAAGACGAGGACACAGTGAAACAGCGTGGCTGTACTTTGTTCAAGCCCAAAACGCATCTCTGCGCTGCTGGACATTGCATAGACCGAGTGCAACCTGTACTCTGGCATGACCCCAGCTCTGCTGCCCAAGAAGCAGAGAAGGGTGTGTTTAATTCTGAACTACAGGCTCTGACCACTACCATCAGAACAAGCACTACTTAATTTTTTTTTTTTTCTTCCTTCCTCTCACGCGGCCGCCCCCAAAGGTTGTGCATGCTAGGGTATACTATTTTTTTTCTGTTTGCGAGAAGTTTTGCCCTTCCCCGAAGTGAGCTGCCCTCCTGGCCGAAACCCGCGCAGCCCAAGGTGGGTCCCAGCCGGCAAAGCCCCGACCCCGTCGCGCCCCACCGGGGAGCGGCCGCCCGTCCGCACTGCCGGGGCCAGGGGTGTCCGCGGGACGGGCGAGTGGCCGGGCGGGCTCCGGGCAGCCCAGGACTCGCTCCCTCGCGCCCTCACTCACCCAGGTTGACGAAGCTCATGACCATGTCGGCGTCGTTGAGGAAGGCGCTGTCCTGCGGGCTGGGCAGCGGCGGGGCAGGGGTCGGCGGGCGCCCCCCGCGCTCCGCGCCCGCGCCGCCCTCCGCGCCCTCGGCCAGGGAGTGGTAGAGGTCCAGCATGAAGCGCGGTGCCGCCGTCAGCCGGCCCGGCGGCGGGGCCGGCGGCTCCCGCGGCAGCGGCCGGGGTCGGTGGGGCAGCCCCAACACCGAGAGAATCTCCCGCTGCATCTCCCGCTTCTCGTGCGACTTGAGCCGCCGGTAGAGGAAGCCCGAGGCGGCGGCGGGCGGCGGCGGCTCCCCGCCCTCGGCGGGCAGCGCGGGCTCGGCGGGGCGGCAGGCGCCGCTCAGCAGCGCCCAGCAGCAGCACAGCCAGGCCAGCCGGCGCGGCATGGCGCTCGGCCCGGCGCGGGCGGGCGACGTCCCCGCTCCGCGCTGTCCCCGGGGGCTGCCCGCCGCCCTCCAGCCCTGCCCCCCCGCGGCGGGTTCGGCCCGGGCCGGCGGGGGGCGGCCAGGCCGGGGGGCTCAGCGCTCGCCCCCGCCGCCGCCGCGCATGGCCGCCCGCAGGGCACCGCGCTGCGGAGCCCCCCGCGCCCGGCGCCGCTCAGGTGCGGCGGGGCCGCCCCCGGCCCGCTCCGGCCGCTCAGTTCGCCATGCCCCTGCCCGGGGGATCCGCGCCGGGCCGCGGGGGCTGCGTACGGGGGGAGAAGAAGCAGGGTGAAGAGCAGCAAACTTTTCTCGCTGCCAGGGAGCGAGGGAGCGAGCGAGCGAGCGGCTCCTGCGGCTGCAGCCCCGGTCCCCGCGGGCTGGCCGGAGCGCGGCTGCTGACAGCGAAGGCAAATCAGCAGCGCGCCCGCCTCTCGGCGGGGCGGGCGGCCGCTCCTCCGGGGCGGGGAGCGGCGCAGGTAGCGCGGCCCCGCGGGGGCGGACGGGCGGGGAGGGGGCAGCCGAGCAGGTTCAGAAGCGCCGGCCCCGTCGGATGTCACGGGCTCGCTGTGCTGGAGCGGCGCTCAGCCAAACTGCGGCTCCGGCCGCCTCTGCCGCCAGGCTCTGCCGGTTTGTTCCTTGTTAAAGGAAGGGTTTCGGCCACCCCTCCTGCCCCCAGCGGGTGTTGGCTATTTGTCCTGAAAATAGGTGGAGTTTTCTAAATCTGAATAAGCTTTGCGGTTCATTTTATGCAGGTTACGGCATACTGCAAAGCTTTTTTTTTTCTGGAGTATCTTGCAGAGCTGAACAGGGAACTGTGGTACATGGCTGGGTGTACCCAGGTGCCCCCCGCCAGCCCTGATCCATGGAGTACGGGTCTGCATCCTGTGGAGCAGGCTATACTGCCAGGAAAGCGCATACCCCTTCCTACAATAATGCTGCAGTTCTGATTTCACCACTTTTATCAAAGAGTGAAAAAAAACCCAAACAAACCCAGACACCATCCAACACTCCAATAACAGCATTTTGTTTGAGCGAGAGGCAGTTCTACCATACCCTAATCCCTGACTTCATGGATCTTCCTCGGATTGGATGAGTAAAGCCAATCTAGTCTTACTGAAATCAGTGCAATTGCTCTAGGTTGAACTGGGATAATTTCATAGGAGTTGGCCCGAGAATAATATCTGGACCATTTGAAGTCACTGGCAAAATTTCCATTAACTTTATTAGAATCAGAATCTGGCACTAAGTTCATATTCAGCTTCCCAGAGACACAGCTGAGAATATTCAGGACAGAATACGGTATTTTCAGAAGTGAGGGGTTACACTGAGCCTTCACATCTCTTAAAGTGAGGTTATAGATGTGTGCTTTAACTGCACCAAGGAACATTAATGCTGGATACTTTAAAACTTGTTTTGATAGGAAATGGCATCGATAAGGAGACTTGAGCATAGCAGTCACGGGGGTGGGAAGGAAGAGTATGCAAGTTACTTTTGCAACTGTCGGGTTTTTTTTCTTTTCCCAGATTGTGAAGACACTCGAAGTTTGAAAATGGGAGTGCCTGTGACAGCACAGACCCAATATGCTCCTTTTGCTGAAGTGGATCTCACTACCTTCATGAAAGAGGTCTGTGTTTCCCTGGAAGGACTCAAGAAGGCAATGTCTAGGGAAATGTTTGTACTGCTGGTTCATTTATTCACTTTTCTCAAAATAGAGCAATGGGGCTGCTTTTATTAGATGAGGAGACTAGGGCTCACTCCCAGAGAGGAAGTGAGCAACACACCTTTCCTTCTGTAGGGCAGTGTGGGACCCTGCTGAGCAAATCCAGGTTCCCAGGAGAAGAGCCCGGTGCACAAGCTGTCCCCTTGGTGAGCTGAGAGGGATGCAGGACATTTTGTAGCCCCTCTGGAGGCTGGGAGGGAATACAGGAGCCCTTAGGTGTGTGAGGGACGTTTCCTAGGCAGGTACTTATCCCGCAGGTGGTGGGGGAGGAGAGCAGCCACTTCCCACAGACGTTCACTTTCCGGTCTCTGAGCTTGTTTGGGTGTAGCTCCTGCCGCTGTGCCCAGAAGAGCTTTGTAACCTCGGCTTCCTGTTTTGACAATGAGAGAGGGAAGTGTCCCATTACATGTTATTGCTGAAGAATGAGCCCTTCCATCCGAAGTGTCCCCTGCTTCTTTCGAAGATAGGAAGAGATGGTGATTTAGCAACAGGCAGAGTCAAACTCTAGAGCAGCTCTTGGGTGTTTCTGCTCCTCTGATTCTCAAACATGTATCACCTTTAAGTTTTTAATCTGAAATGGAGGTTACTACAATAAACAGCAAGCTGGAAGCATTTGGGCATCTGAGTTTAAAGAAGTCTGAGGACAGGGACACACAGCAAACCTTCCAGTACTTCCCTCTTAAGTTACCGTATTCTGGAGGTAATTTCCCTCGTGCAGGTGGGAAGCTAATGCCCTCCTTAAGAAGCCATTGCACCTTCTTAGGTTTAAGTGTTCCACGTTTTTTCCAGAAGTGCTTTCCATATATGTACTTATTTTGCTACTTATGCCTGGAAATGCCTCTTGCTCGTGGATATGAATGTTTTACTGTGGGATACGGTTAATGCTATCAGACCTGCTACAATTACAGCGTCACTCAGCAACTCGATGAGGCTGAAAAGGACTAGGTCTCCTTCCAGAGGTCACGTACAGTGACTGCTTTCAGATATTCCTGCCATCTGAAAGGGCAAGTTTCCCAAAAGGATTTTCGGACTTTGAATCAGAGCTGCGTGCCTAATTCTCTGGAGGAGTGCAAAGGCTCTCTATTCTCAACTGCTTCAGGCTGAGAACCAAACGTTTTAAGAGTTAAACATGTATTTTAGAGCTAACGGCAGGATTTTGGATTTTTCCCTGCCAAGAAATCTTCTCAACATACTCGTGTTTCAAGACTCTATGGTAACACGTAATTTCACTAGAGTTTTCGCTGTCAGATATTCGAAAGTGCTGCGAATCCAGGTTTTTGGGTATCGTGCAAGTCACTAGTTTTCCCTGCTCGTGACGGACATCTGGTGGCAAAGTGGAGAAACTCGGGTCTGTTCCTCGAAGTTTCCCTCATTGTCAAGTTACCAATAAAACAGTGTTTTTCTTTGTCTCTCAGACAAACAAACAAACAAAAAACGCTATCAAACCAAACCGAAAGAAACAAACAAAAGACATCAACTACCCGAAACCAAAAATAAGCAACCTTCCCTCTATATAATGCAAAGAGGTCTCCTCCCTCCACCAGACCAATCCTTGTGTAATTTTTTTGTCCTTAAGCCGAATTTTAGTCTGTATTCAATCCCACACCTGCTCAGTGCTTCATGAAGAAAGTCTTTTATACATGACCATGAACAGAGCCTGTACCCTACAGAGTACCCATTCCAAGGTGTGGCATGGTGCCAGCAAGGATTAACTACAGCAGTTAATTTCTTCTGATAGGGACAGTGTTTAGGTTGCATGCAATTAAAAGCTGGGCTACCTACTTCTAGTCAAAGAGAATTTAATGAATTTTCAGTTGTCTACTTTTATCAAATAATTCCTTTCTCTTATTTAAGCAAATTAATTTTCCTCATTGTTTTATGCAGAAGTTGTGAGGTGCAGTTCAAGTCATGTGAAGCACTGAAAGGGTAAAGGGGTAGTTCACTTTAGTTGGAAGCCTTCAGAATGAAAATAACCAAACAACAAAACAAACAAACAAAAAACCCCAGACAAACAAACAAACAAAAAAAAAATAGAGTTTTCATCACAATGCCTCAAAATACACTATCTCATCTGTACTCATGAGGAGAACTATGCAAAATCTTCGTCAATCGTCCCAGGTACTGGGATTACACAACCCGAGCGGAATGATACACGTTCAAATAAATTTTTTTCAGGACTAATAAAATACTGTTGAATAGAGTGGAGAACTTACTATTCTAGTGATCCCTTCTCCATCTCCTGAGCACAGAAAAGACACAACTTTGCATTCACACCTTCCCTCAGATGAACCACTGGCTGCCAAACTGCCTGTGACAAACCCAGGCTCCTATGCTTATGGGGTCAGCAAGGACACTGCAGTAAGGGCAGCTTCAGTCCTCACACTCATTTTGCCAAACAAAATGGGTATTTTTTAAAGCCATGTGGAAGAGATATAAGTAATGACATTTGCTTTCTAAAAAAAACCCCCAAACCTTATGTTGTACAATAATGACATAGCTGGAATGAACTATTTGCAGTGCTGTACTTGGAGAGGTTGAAAATGCAAACATGCCTCCTAATTTTAGTGTATCAGTTTCCAAAGTCTGCTTGTGCAATGAGAAAGAGTGATTGAGTATAATCTTAGTTCAAAGATTGAAGCAGGCTAAAAACAGCATTTGCTATGAAAACTCAAATTTTTCTTTTTGCTTGCTGAACGAACTTTCTCCGCTGCAAGTAGAGGCAGTTGAAAAATAGTAACATCATCTTATTTGCACATAGCAAACCACTACTCTCTTTACTCAGAAATCTGATCTAAAAATATGCAATGGTAATTTCCCAGATCAGAACACTTTAAAAAAATGGTTATAAATATCAATTCAATAACATGATTGGACTGTTATGCCTGCAAAAGCAAACAGTTAGAAGTGAAATAAGTCCCAGTATGAGGTTCACAAACAATTTCAACTCTGTTCCAATACTGGTCACCATCTTCACCCTATCAAGGATGTACTTATGTATGAACAATTATACCTTAAATTTTATTTGAAGTCAACAGTATCAAGGGAATCTGACCTGAAATTAAGTAAATATTAATATATTGCATCACTGATATAATTTTGATTGATATTGACATTGATATAATTTTTCTGGGTATTTTAATGGTATTTGCTTTTGATTTCATTTTTCATTAGTGGTACTTCAAAGAAAGAACTGAATTTCTTCTGAACAATTAAAACTAGAGAGGTACCTGGCTGCAAGAACATGAATGCTGCAAAAAGAGATGACAAGAGGAGGAGAGACCCTCACTCCATCCTCTGCTGGTGTCAGCTGGTGAGCCATCAGCCAGTGTCCCTCCATGAGCATTGTCTGGCATACTGACTAGAAAAAATGAACAACAGTGGTGGTAGCTCATAACATGAGGATGAACTGTAAGACCCTGATTTTAGCAAGTGGCACTTTGCAGCATTCTGCTTTAGCCAGTTACTAGAATTAGTGCATAATCTCTACCTCAAGGTATCTCCTATGTCATGATGCTTGGGTACTCACTGCTCACCCCTCTGGCTATCCAGCTCCCAGTCAACACAAGAGGAGGATTGGGCAGTGTACTTCACTGGAACAATTCCCTTCAACTTCTACCTCGTCCTGCCAGCTGTGAGCACACATACCCATCTGTGGCTGGTGTGCTGCAGAGAGGCACCTACAACTGCTTCCCAGGGCTGAACACCTGAGATCACTCACCTGCAGAGGTGCACATTTCTACGCAGACAACAGAAAAAGTGCGTATTGGAGATGCAAGGGCCTGGCCATCACCTTCTGCCTTGGGTCAAAAGAGAAAAAAACAAGAAAAACCCAAACAAACAAAAAAAACCCCCACCAAGATCAATGACAATGGTTAAGGAAAGAACAGACGTTAAAATTGCTCACAAACACTGCAGAATGGGGCTGGAAAATATCCTGGAGAGGAAAAAAATGTTCTGAAATCTTATTTAAAGTAACTCTGATGAGGTCTGCTCTTACCAGTAAGCAAAATATGTCTTTTCAACAACACTTTTCAATAAAATTGGGATAGACCCAAATAGCATGGGGCCACAGTGGGGACTGCCAGATTATTAAAGTTTGAAAATACAAATACCATTCCCAGCAGTATCCTATTGTAAAGTCCTCTGTTTTCAGACTGCCTTTCCCTTATCTATTTGCACACAAGGGCAAGTTTTCAAAGACAAAGGGTCCTAAACACCCTCCAAAACTAAATGTCAGAGACCATTCCCTGCTGCTTCAGGCTCAGTTGCTGTTTTGTATCAGAAAGCCAAGTGGTCTCACACCCATCCCACCCCGAACTCGGTGGGCATCTCCCTCCTGGGTGGGGCAGCTGCAGGAAGCCTGGAGGGTAACTTGGTGCCTTTTCCCATCCTCAGCCATCCCCAAGGCTTCCCCACTGCCACCATTACCCCTTCTTTCAGCACAGCTGCCACCAAGGGGTTTTCTGCCTTGTGGTCTCCTCAGGCTCTGGGGAGTAAAACGCATTTCCTACAGTTCTTTGCCACTTACAAACATTCAGTATACACCACTAGCTTTCATTCATTTTTGCTTTAAAAGGCACCTCATACAGTGCCAAATCAAACATGGTATTTTAGGAAAAAGCAGGGTCCCAGAAGACACTGCACAGGGCAGCAAGTCTACAAAGGCATTTTTAGACATCAAGAACTGTAGCAGCTTAAAAAAAAACTTTTAAACCCCTCTTGTCTTATAGCTGAGCCTTTTCTTTCATACACTTTTCTTGCAAACATTCCCTCATCCCCCAAAGAGAATATTTTTCATTACCTGTACTTACTGTGACAGCTAATAGCTTTATGGATTAGTTCCTTAAGGGAACTGATTCAGCTAAGAAGAAAGAGTACATGAATTGTTCCCAAACACCATTTAATATTTAGATTTAAGAGGTGCACATTGCAATAATCATTTTGTTAACGAGTCAGGAGAAGAGCTGAGGTAAGCGGCAGCTGTATATCAATTTTAGCTGAAAAGATGCAGCTGCCATTGTGCACTAAACAAGTTTCCATGCCAGCTCAAGATGAGGTAACTCAGAAAAAAGAGTAATCTTTTTTCTTTCTACAGGAAATGTTTAGAGGCTGATAAAAGAGATTTTATACATTTGCCTTCTGGAGGTAGGTAGAAACCACAGAGAAAGAAATGTGGTTTCTTTAGAGACTATTAGAAGGAAGCCTTGTAAAAGAAAAAACAAATTTTCTGTGTCCTTAGTGCTCTCTAAATTAATAAATTTCCTCCTTGGTGAAGAAAAAGTGATAAGTAGCTACTAATTGCATTGCTTATAAGAGGCTTCAAGTTTCCAGAGCAACAGCACGCCTATAATGCAGGGCTTGTCTTTGTTGCACTGTTGGCCCAGAGAAGAGCTCAAATTTTCTGCCTCAGCCAGCTTGCACACAAGCTCTGAAGCCTCTATCCCTCCTGCAGAATGCCAGCATTTCAGACCTTGCTGGGTCCCCAGGGGATGCAGGCTGAGAAGCCACGGCTGCCACAACTCAGGGTGGGAAAGTCATTTAGGACATGGCCACTGAGTGTCATTGGGCAGCATGGATGCTCCCTGGAGCCAACCCATCCACACCCACTGGCTGTGGGTGCAGGCTCACAGTCACACCACTGAAAACCAGGTAAAATCTTCCCTTGCCAGACCCAGCCCCTGCAAGCTATTCAGAAGAGACTTGGGCAGCTGATCTACATGGGTCTTTGCTCCTATGTAAAAGGATGACTCACACGGGGTGGAAAGAGTAGCCCCTAATGTATTGTTACTGTTTTCATATTTGACAAGTACAGTACTATAATAAATAATGCAAAACGATTAATAAATAATGTCAAAAAGAAGATAGGATTAGTTTAAAACTGAGTACCTCCAGTGCGTAGGATGCCAGAGGTCAGAGAGCAGAAGCTGCAGAGTTGTGTTGATGTTGATGCTCTGCTCAGACTTTCTAGATGGATGGAGCACTGTGACCACCCTCTATCTCACTGAGCAGGGATGGTGGAACAGCCTCTGAAGGCACACCAGTGCCTGCAGGGATCTCACTCTCTCCATTTTGAAATTAAGTGCTATTAGGACTTCTCTCTGGGACTGACCTCCCAGCAGACAGGGAAGGCTCATGACCACAGCACTCCTCCCTTATTCCCTAGGACTGCCTCTGGTCAGTACCAGCATCTACCCACCTCGGGAACCATTTGAGATGGCACTGCCTGGCCCAGGCTGAAATAACACCAGAGACCTCTGTGTTCAACCATGAGGACAATCCTGTCCAGCAACATAAGTGGTCACTGCTTAATGTATGGGAACAGATGTAGTGTGAGTTGCCTGTGATGCAGGCTAGCTGCTTCCTGAGCATCCCTCATGGCAGCCTCAGGAACGGCACTGCTCTTGGGCCTGGGCAAGCAGCTGCTTTTTGTGCTGATGTGAATTAAAAAAACTATTCATTTCAAAATACTACCTGAGGTTTGGGGCAGTTATTTGCAAACTGCTGAGCAGATCTCCCAGTAGAAATACAGCATTTGGCTTGGGAAGGAAACATTTCTAAGCTAACTTCTGGCTCAGAGTAATTCTATTCTCTTACGACATCTTTATTTCACTCGGCTTTGAAGAGATAGAGGAGTCAGATAATTAATTATAAAAGACAGTTAAAAAAAAAAAATAACCAGTCATTCCAGAGTCTTGTGGCCCCAAGACAAAACTGATACACCAGTGACAGCATATGGGCCCTTGTTAGTGTGGAACCAAATGCCTTCATCTGATCTCCATTAGAGAAGCCTCTGTTCACTTCCCTCACCCAAAACGATAGGGAAATCCATTTAATCTTCTTTAAACCATATGACAGCACTTGGTGAGTTTTGTTTCCTCCCATTTAAAATAAAATAAAGCAGTAAAATATGATAACAGTCCATCAAGTGATGTTCCAGTTTCATTTGTGCGATGTTCAGAACAGTTTGTGGCAATAAAAAGAATGGGTAGGCAAAAGAGGTATTATGGTCAGTAGCCTGTGGGAAAATATATTTAGTTTAAATACTAATAATAGCCTAATAGCATCAAAGCAAGATAATGGAATGTGACAGATGTTGGATGTTCTCTCTTTGCAGTGTGCCAGATGTATATTTTAAATTACTGTTTGCATGACAAAAGGGCCAAGAGGCCTCACTTTTGGATTCAGGGCCCTCTGAGGCTGGGCTCTGCAGACAAGAATGCAATCCCTTTCTCGTGGTTTAACCCCAGCCAGCAACTCAGCCCCACACAGCCCCTCACTCACTCTGCCCTGGTAGGATGAGGAGGAGAATCAGAAGGGTAAAAGTGAGAAAACTTGTGGGTTGAGATGAATACTATTTAAATAGCAAAGAAAAACAAGGAATTAATCAGCTACTTCTTATTTTCAGGCGGGTGTTTGGCCATCTCCAGAAAAGCAGGGCTTCATCATGTGTAACAGTTACTTGGGAACACAAATTCCATAAATCCAAATATTCTCCCTTCCTCCTCCTTCCCTGGGCTGAGCACAATGCCATATGATCCAGGACATCCCTTTGGTCAGTTGGGGTTAGTTGTCCCAGCTGTGTCCCTCCACAACCTCTTGTGCACTTCCAGCCTTCTTCTTGACAGGGTGGGGTTAAGAAGCAGAAAAAGTCTTGTCTCTGTACAAGCACAGCTCAGCAATAATGAAAATATCTCTATATTACTGACACTGTTTCCTGCACATACTTAAAACATAGCTTCATGCTAATTACTGTGAAAAAAATAATTATTGCACATTAAATCAGCACACTCTCCTTAAAAACAGAAAGGACAAGTTATTTTTATCATGTATATAAATATTTTTGCATAGCCTAGAGCATCCTTAAAGGTTACATTGTCAAAATATTCATATGAAACCCATTTATTTCCTTGTGCAGGTCATCCAGCATTGAGCCTGGGTGTGTGGAGCAGTGCTTGGCAAGGTGCTGACTCCAGGCTGGCTGCCTGGACTGAGATCCAAAGCTCCTGGGGGATCGCTTCACTTAGGCAGTCAGACGGTACCACCAGCAATTGGAGGAACCCTTTCCAAGAACGAATGCATACATACACAACAGACATTTTCTTGGAATTATGTTACTGTCTCTGCACAATTGAGCACCATTATTAGGAAACTTTTTTAATATTTGCCCTTTAGTTTTACATTTGAGGAGGCAAAAAAGTTATGTATAACGTCAACTTCAGGTTCATGTTATAGAAATAACTCTGAAAAGGAGTGTTGACCTCTGTGTTTTCCTCCCACCAGTGATATCTGATACTCATTTCCATGTAATTTGTCTGTCTTATGAACTAAGATTTCTAGACTCAGACAAAGCCCTCCACAGACTTTCCTAAATATTTATCATTGGTCCATGTTATGCCTTGAAATATATTTTTTGTAGACTTGATGCCATCAACAAAATTTTACAGAAGCTGTAAATTAGTAAAATAAGAGATCAGTGCTATAAACTAGGAGTTTCCAGCTCACATCCTCTCCAGCTTGTTGGCTCTGTGAAATTGTCAGAAGCAAAATACAGAGACCTGCTGTAAGTCTCTATTAATCCATGTAGTAAGATCTGCCTTTCCATAAAACTCTCCAGATTGGAGCTGTATTAGAATTACATGCTGAGATGAAATGATATTGTTGGGAATTACTCCAAAGGGTCAACAGGGTCCTCCATGCAGCTGCTCTGTGATTTGCTAAATGACTGTGCTCTTTGCTCTGACATCAAAGTTCTCAGGATCTGCAAACAGTAGGCACACAATCCAACATAATATCATTTGGGGCTGGATCATTCTCACACCAGAGGATAACCCTTTAGGCCTTCAGCTCCACCCATCTGAGCTCCTACCATTGTCAGAGCACTCAAATGTCCCAGGACTTAATGAAGTCATTCTTACAAGCCTCTGCAGGAAAAAAAAAAAATCTATTTTCACCCAGAGAACTAAGGAACAAGGAGAATGGAACATCTATTCCATGGTTGGATGAGAAACTGAGAGCTGAATCCTGTTTTTCTGGTTCCCAAACAGTTCCCTAATCATTAGCCTCTTTTTCTCCAATAACAGATTCAAGATGTTACAGGATTCTGACATATGGGTTTTCTCCTGCAGCCCAAGGTTTTTGAGCATTTGGGGTTTGATCAGCCACTGTCACCACCATGTTTCTTCAAAGAGATGTCCTGAAGTGTTCTAACGAGCAGCTGCAACACAAAACAGGGAGAAAGAGAAATGGTTCACAGATCCTCAGAGCTACTACGCGGATATGTGGTTGGGATCAAAGGGAACTGCAGATGACAACAGCAGCACTTAAAAGTGATCTTGAGAGTTGCGTTTTCTTTCACAAAGTTTTGTATAACCACACCACTTTGTTCTCAAATATTTGAGCAGGTTAGTGACAATGAATTACCTGTAATCATTATAACATGACAACGCATTGAAGCCAGTGTGGTGAAAGTGCTTTGTATTCCCAGGGACCCTACAGTCGTCATCATCTTCAATATCTGACCATAACTCAGATCCAAGAAAGTATTAGGACAAACTAGACTGCCAACAATTGAATTATTAAATACCTCCTTGATCAACTACTTCCTTTACACAGAGGCCATTATGGTTATTGTATTACACTGTCATCATTTAAATCTTTGGCTGTTTAAGGCAGAGTGTGCAACCCTCTGTGCTGTGAAGTACAGTTAGAGCAATCCACTTTCAGAAAATGTAGATTTTTTTGTTCAAATCATATGTGAATTTAGGAAAATTCAGCTAAGATACACTAAGCAAATAATAGTAACAACTAATGAAATCTTCCCCACCCACCAAAGGACTTTCCAAATGACAAAGGAACAATTTCCATAGGAGGCAGACTACTGTTCTCCCCTTGCTCTCAGGCAATTTTTTTTTACTTTTCTTAAGGCATCTCAGCATGGTGTAGACTCTATGAAATTTCCTGGTAAATGATCATTGAGGTACAAATAAACACAGGTTTGGAAAGAAGCTCTGAACTCCTCTGACAACTAGTAGGTAGTGCTGTCCATTTGCTGGTGAGCGTGGTTCCATGGGAGACAATGTGAGCTCTGGAAGTGCGACCCAGTGGGAAACTCAAGCATATACAATGAGCCATGAAAATGCCACTCTCCAAAGAGAGACAGGAAATTAAGAGACAGAGATCCATCAATTCCCAGATCCCAAATAATTTCCAGCAGTTGTTGTACAGCTAATTATTTCTCATCCCAGATTCCTTCCAAAAATGACATGGGTTTTACTGCTCGAAATAACAGAACTGAGCATTGCTGCACAAGTCTGAGAAACTGAGACTTTCTGCCCCCCTCCCTGAGCCCTGCCTGTTCCCAGCACCCGGTTCCTCAAACTTGCCTTTGTTTCTGTAATTCCTGCCTGAGACTCCATAATCTTAAAACTCTAGCCCTTCCATACCATATTTCCCACAAAGGCAATGAAAGAAAATACATCAATAATATGCTTTCATGCACTCTGCTTCCACAGGATTTCCCATGTATCTCTGTCCTTCAAGGATGTAGTAAGGAAAACACTGAGACTAGGGGTTTGCTTTGCTGAATTATTAAAATGGCAAATGACCTTTAGTTTCAGTTGTGAATAAGATATCCTTTGTACCTCACCTTTAATTAAACACATGTAACAATTTTTATTTCTATTTTCATTGTCTGTGCCCAACTGAAAAAAAAATTGGCAGAATTTTAGTTGCAGGACATTTGTTAGCTGTGGCTACAATTGCTAGGCATGCCTTTAGAGGAATTTGAATTAACAGTTGATCAATTTAAATTAACAGCAACTGCATCAGTGAAACATCCTAAGTCATGGTAACACTGTAAGAAAACTATTTCCTTTTGAATCTTTTCCAGAGTAGAGAAAATGGGAAGAATTGGGGAAGAATAATGAAATACAAGGAGTCCAAGAGCTGGAGAGACTGGATCAGGAGGGAAAATTGAGTGTGGATATCACCAGAGATGCACTGGAATTCAAGAAAAAAAATTAAGAGTTCAGTAAAGCGAGCTACTGAAATCACTTCTTGTCTCAAAATTGATTTGTTCAAACCACAAACTTAAAAGATATTTTCAGCATTATATTCAAAGTAATTGAGTAATTAGAGTATTTACCTCTCTTAATAACCAGTTTTCATTTGTGCCACTTTTAGTGTATTTCTCCTTTTCAGCAGCATCTTGGCCACAGCATAGTGGACCTAATGAAAGACCTTTCTCACATCCCTCCCCAAACTCAGCATAATAGCACTTGAAAATTATCACTTTCTTTCCTTATTGGTGGCTCTGACTGATCAGAATTTACAGTCATTTTTTATTACTACATATTCACAAAATCCCTTGCTAACATTGCCATGACATGTTCAAGGTGCACTCAAATTCAGCCTCCTTGCACTTTTCACTGTGCTAACAGAAGTCATAGTGAGGTTTCTTAATTTTCAAGCTTACTTTAAGAAAATGACAATTTAAAAAGCTGACTTAAAAAAAAAGTATGGGTGACAAATCATGAGGATTTAGGTCTTATTCTCAAATGGGTTTGCAACCTAAGTTTTGAAAACCTAGATTACACACAAATCAGAAACTGGTAAGTTTGAGAATGGCATTTACAGCAAGATAGAGGTTTTGCCTATGTGAAATCTGTGTATGTGCATTTGTACATAGGAGTGACTGAACCTAAGAGCATTTCCAAATACTTAGCATGTGCCTTTTCTATACGAACTTTCTTAAAAGTGCACTGGAATGACGCAGAGGACTCTAAAGGGTTCTTTTCTCCAAAACATATCAGCCAGCAAGAAAAGATATTTCCAGTCCACCAGCACTGCATGCTTGCCTCTTTCAACAGCCCCATGCTTAGGAGACTTTTCATGAGGAAGAATGTCATTGAAATGTTTTGAACCCCCATACATATATATGCCTATACATATATATGAAGTTATATACTATTTTAGTATAATTCATAAGAAGAATCTAATTTTACAGAAATACATTTCAGTGGATAAATAGAAAGAAATGGAGGACACAAAGACCTCAGACCTATGCCTGACCTGGAGAATTTGTAAACTTGATCTTTGTAGTAATTCTGTTTGCAACTAATATGCATGCTGATCCTGAGTTTGGTTTGACCACTTTCTATTTTTATTAGTACAGTTTGCTTAGCTTATTGGAGACTTCTGCACTGTGACACATTCCAAACACCTACCAGTTCAATAAAACTCAGTAACAGCAACTCCCACTTAATCAGACCTGTATGGGAGAAAAGGTAACTCAGTGGGAAAATAGGGACTGTAACTGTTTGTCATGTACATAGCAGAGAGAACCCTCTTTGACTGTTCCCAGCCTAGTTTGAGGTATAATGAACTAGCAGTTAGAAAATTTTTTTCACTTGTAAACTGAGCGAGAAAGTCCATGAACATAAAGATCTTCTTGCTGCCTTTTCTATTGGTGCAGTCTTCAGAACCAAACTGAGCTTTGAATTAATGCACAAATCTGACAAAGGACAGAACAACATTTAAATTACCATTGATAAATACCCAGCCAAAAGTAATTACTACTTCTACTGTGGCTCATTAAGAAACTGTTCCATTAGAGTTAAATAATGAAGGAGATGAGAGAGTTAAGGTTCAGGGAGCTACTGTGCAAATGTGAAAATGCTTGTAAAATGCTCAGATTGTACTTCTAAAAGGCAGGATTTTTCTCCCTGTTTCCAACCCACCTTAGTTCTCCCTAATATCTCCTCATTGATGAAATTAATCTTGCCATTTTTGCCTGTCTGGAGCTGGAAGGAATCAGGCAGGCTACAAGGGGTTGCAGGGAGAGGGAGCAATGGATTTCAGAAGACTTAAGCTGAGCACCACCATGGCTAGCCCAGCTGAGCACAGAGTGCAAGGATCTGTGGAGACAGTGGGCTTCAGCTGGGAGTGTTAGAGGGGGCTATTGAGTTGCAGAAGGAGCTCAATGCCATTACATAAAATAGGAAGGCTAGAATAGGGTGATGATATAAAACTGCTGGGTGGAAGAGACTCCTGATTATTCACATAATTCAGGTGTTATTCTGCATTATGGTTTTGGCTAAATATCCCAACCCTATAATCCTGTTGCTACCATAACAAAAGACAAAAATAACTGATAAAAATCATCTCACTTAACAGCTTGGTTTGATTTCTCCTGTTGTGCTCCAATTTCACATTGCAGTATCTCTGCAATAATTAGACATAGACAGTGCCAAGCATCAAGAATCACTGATTATTTAATAGAGAAATAACCTATATGATCATGTCCCACAACCAGCCCATGCTTCTGCCATCCACATTTCAAACAGTCTGCTCACTAATAGAGCTAAATATTTGAGAAATGAATCATTACAAATTTTTTTAAGAGGGAAGAACCAGAAGTGTGACACTGTTTGCAATGATCCATGCACACCTTTAAACAGCACAGGTATTTTGCTCAGTGGAAGTATGTTGAGGCTAGGACTCTTAGGATAACATGAATAAAGCATCTGGAAAACTAACTTTGAGGAAGCAAACCCTCTGTATTAGTTACATAGCTTTGTCTGTCAAAAACCAAGAGTGATCTCCAAATGAGAGCAGCTGCTACAAATTTCAGATGATACAACTGCCCTGTTTCCATTTCAACTGGAAAAGCCTACTGACCTGGCTGGCTCTAACATTACCTGAGGTGAGACCAGAAGAGATACAGTGTTGGGTCAATAGATACTGATACCTGTGAATCCAATACTGATACCTGTGTATCTAATTCAAGAGTTTGCTTTCTGAAACTGTATCCACCTGCATTGCTTTTTATTAACAGTCCATTATGAATGGGCCTCTGGCGAATTCACAGCTGATGGAAATGTAGGCATGTCCCTTGATACTATCTAAAATGATTTCTAAAGAACAGATAATGGGACATGCGCCAGTGAAGAGGTCAGAAGCAATGTAAAAAGTCATTTGCCCAACATCCCCTGTCAGTAATAGGCTGGTTTGTCCCAAACTGCTTTGGTAAAACAGGAGTCTTTCCAATGCTGACTCTGAAAGCACAGGCCACTGTTTTTAGGAGCATTTGGCTCTTCAGTCAGCCTTTATTCCACTGTGAGGAGGTACAGACAGCTCTCCTGACATTTTTGCGGGACACACCATGGAAGGCACTCCACCCATAAGAGCAGAAGAGCGAAAAATTTTTTTTCACACACCAGACAAACCCTGCCACCAACACTGCAAAAAACCCCAAAGATGCCATGTGAAGAATTGGCTCAGGAGCTCTTGCTGTATGCTTTGTCTTCCTTGCCCATGCTAAGATCACTTAGCAAGATGGCAATTAGCAAGATCAATGTCAAACAGTTTTCTGGGCTTCGGTCTAACTCTCAACCTCAGGAAGACAGAACATACGCATCTTTAAAATCTTTAGGTGACACCACACATAAACAATGGTAATTACTTCACATTTGCAGTGGAAAAGTTCATCTAAGTGGGAAGTTTTGTGTAGAGGAAGCCTTCTTAGAGCTGAAATAGCACACAGACTACCCAAAGCTGATAAAGCTTTTGGAAAAACTAATGAAATTGGGGAGGGGAGGGTGGACAGAGACATGACGCAAGACATGACACAGATGGCATGACACAGATTAGGAACAAAACTTTTTTCTACAAGGAAAAAAGTCATTGCATGCCTACTTTATAAGCATCATATTTGGACTACCCAGAGCTACTAAGTTAGGGAACTCTATTAATTTTGTCTGTTTCCTCAGAGAATTTCAAGAAGACATAAGGCAGTAGAAAGTAAAGTCCAAGGATATAAACAAATGGAGCACAAATGTAACTGAATGCCCTATGATAAAATTAAATTTGATAAACTCTCAGCTTAAGAGATAGAAGGACACCCAGTCAGAAATATCCTTTCTGCTGACATACAGAAACAAGATTTTATGACAGAGAAAAAAACCAAGAGTTTCAGAAGACAATTTATTTATGGCTTAACGACAATTAAACCAACTATTATTAAGTTAGCTGAAATGAAAAAGAAATCACTGGCAAATTGGAAAAGAACAACCCTTAGGTCAATATGACAAATTTGTTATCCTGCGTGTGGGAAAACATCCCTTACAAAATTTGAACTTCACAGCTGGATGAGAACACATAAGCAAATTTAATGCAGAGCATGAACTGTTGGTTGTCACCATCCACAACAATGTACCATCTGAGCACCCCACATAAATGAAAGACAATCAGCCTCTCTCCATTTAAAGTTGCATAGAAATCTGGATTTACCAGCAACACTAGGATGTCTCCTTGTAATGCCAGGCCAAATCTTTCTTGCAGATCTACTCAAAGCCACTGAATATTTGAAAAGGGTTAAATGGCAGATTCAAGAATCCCCTCGATCTTTCCATAGCCTCTGCCTAGCAGCATTGCATTTCCATTTGAACTACAAATGACCCTTTACACACAATCGTGTACTTCATATTTATATAAACAGAGGGTACAGTATGTATAATTTGAAAGATTTCTGGGAGGGGATGCATCATAACTAAACTCCTACTTTTCCCTTGAGGAAACAATCCCATTTGGTTTTAGTTAGCTTCAAAGGACAAAAGTATTTTTCCTTCTGTGTCAATAATTTAACAGAAATTTGTCATTTCTGTCCACAAATCCAGCTTTCAGAGTTGCCTTATCTTGGTGACACACACATCCACAAGCAATCCTGCAACCTCCCCCACACCCTCACACAAACATACAGAGCACAGCAACTGCAGCACAATGAAATGCTCCTGCAGCAATTTCTAGCCATGGAAATTGAGTTTAGTTTCACTGACTTGCCAGAAACCTCTCCGCACTGGGGATTTGTATTTCCAAGCACATACCATGGGACCAGGACCTTTGGTGACATGTTGTTCCAATTTGATTGAGGTTGGGTTGCAGGCCAGGCCTTTCAAATCATAACCAGCACAGAAATTACCTCCTACAAAACGCTTCAGAAAAGTGAGACTGCAGCAGTAAATCTGGGAAAACTTCATTTTGGGGTCAATGCAGCTTTAAGCATTGATAACATTTTTTCCCCTCAGAGTTTGTCCAAGAATTGTTTTGGAGGAGGCTGAAAGGACGCTGTTCACTTTCATTTGGAAATTTATGTGCCCTGATTGCCTAATTCAGAATTTGAGGGAGGAAAAAAATAAAGTATGAACATTTAAAGGAACAGATTTGGATTAGAAAACATTGCATATAAATCTTAGACAATCATCACTTTTTTGCAACCCATTCACTGTCTTCAGCACAGAGCTAGGAAGGCATTATTTTCAAAACAAATTAATAAAAAAGTGCAGTGATGTCTATTGTCTATAGTAAAGCCTACAGTTTAATTCATAGCAAGTCAAATTGTCCCAGTCTTAAACATCTGCAAAGACATTACCCAGAGATGTAGCTGTGCCTCAACAGGACCAGCCTTAGCTCTGGGTGATGCCAAGTTGATACTTCCATGGTTTCAGATCCATGGCAGTCAGCATGATCACTGTCCATCTTCTCCAGCTGAGCCCTGCTCAGGCTCCAGGGCTAATTCTCCAAGTGTTTGCTTCTCTGCAGAAGCAGCTTCCTCACTTGTGAAACAGATTTTAGGTCAGACTACAGCATTTCATAATGAATTACAATGTTTGATAGTGCTCTTTAAACATAGTAGGAAATGGTAACAGCTAGAAACATGTTCTTAGGTGTATCCTAATCATGTATCTTGCTTTCAAGTGCTTTAGTTTAATTTGGAAATTTTTTTAATTATAAAATTCCACGGGACTTTGGGCTGTATAAATAAGTCATTTTAGAGATATAGGGCCAGCAGATTCGAGTCGTTTCTTTGACACATCATTGAGATTACACTAATTCAAACTCTCTGGAAATCTGACTCATAAAGTAGAAGTATTAAATGGGAACCAACAATTTTAATATGGCTCACTCTGTCAGCTGTATAAAGTGCGAGCAGGAGAAGGAAAAGTGCTCCACTCTTACACTAACATCCATTTACACCACCATGTAAATACAAAGGTCCTTATAAAGGTGTGTTATATCTCAAGACTGCAGGGAAAAGTCAAAGAATATTTTGAGCAGCTTGCTACATTACTCCATTTCTCACTAGCAGCACGACATGCTCAATAACATCCATTTCCTTAAGACTGTAATGTATTAAATATTTGTGTTAGAGGTTGTTTTTTTTTTTTTAACATCTATTAAATAGATAGTTGGAGAACTAGTAAGAAGTAATGAAGCAAGCTCTAAGCACTGGATAATAATAATGGATATACAAGAGGGCAGAGGAGAAAGCTGCTCAGGCAGCCTTAATTCCTCATTCTCATAGCCTAATTGTTCCTCTTTCCAATCTTCATTTCAGTGCTCTCTAACCCAAGGCAGCAATGAGGGGGACAAGCCTCTTCTCTAATGTGGGTTTGCCAGATGTTCTCCACCACCTGAGGGCCTTTTTGGCTGGACAAGCACATGCCTCAGCATTTGTTACAGAAGTCATGAATCACCACTCCTAAACTTTTAAATTAACAGTGCTGCCTTCACCCCAAGCAAACAGCTCTGTCCATGGAGCTAACACAAGTTTTGTAGGAGGCTCTGCCCTGGCAACAAAGAGAATATGCCCTTTACAGGGATAGGATAAGGCACACCAAGACAAAATCTGACCCATTCCTTTGCAAGCAGACAAGTCAGAATCCATGATCTCAACAAGACAGGATAGATGATGGATGGAAAAAACATCTTTCCAGAGAATGGTGAATCCATTCAAACTTCATTCACAGATAAATGGTGTTCTTCCTCCTTGTTGGGATCCCTATTGCTTAGCTACTTCTCCTGTGGGAGAAGAGAGTGAGTATATCATCTTCCCCCAGGGAAGAAAAAATCCTTTCCGGATATGGATGCATAAGGGAAAGAGGAAAGAAAGCAGCCCACAGGGGCTACAGTCTCACAGGCCATCTAAAACCAGGTTACAAACACAGATAGAAACAACAGATTCAGTCTTTTAAAATAATTTAAAATATTTTTTTAATGTGTATATTGAATTGAAGCATTGTCATTCTAGGTATAACATTGAGAAGATAAGAAAGATTTTGCTTTTCTGCACCATGATAAATGCAAAGCCACATTGCTCCTTAATGAACAAGGAGGGATGTTCTGCTACAGGACAGGAATTCTCCTGGAAACGCAATGTGTTGACTGCTAGTGAACTGGTTTTCCTGCCAATAGGTTAAGAATAAATTCACACCTTTGGGCTCTCTTCTGAACTCTTCTTGGGTATGTAGTGAAAGATGAGGATGCATTCCCCTGAGCATAGGAAAAGGCCCCTATATTAAAAGCGGAAAACCACATATAAACAAGTTGTGCTGATTATTTACCCTTGAGATGACCAGAACAGAGTTCAAAAATATCCTCAAGAGAAGAGAAAAATATTTCAGAATATGAATTCATTCCAGTGCTGTGTCAGATTAATAAATGCATATGCAAATCTCCCATGGAACTTTGGAAGACATTAAAAAGGAGCACTTCATTAGCATGATGCTGAGAGTCAGCAACAGCTGTATAAACCTAAACATCTACTTGCATTCCAAATTGAGAACAGATTAAAAGATAACCACGATTTTTTTCACCCCTGAACGTCAAAGAGATGGTGATATATAATTAAGTTTTTATTTCATGTTTACAGCAGGAATGAGGTAAAGAGCATAAGGGGTGTAGAAAACTAGAAAAAGGAAGGAAATGGGGGAAAAAAGAAGAAATAGTGCATATTCTGACTGAGTCTCCAAGAATTGCTGTTCAGGAGTATCAAATCTGTTACAGTGAAAATGCCAAAATAGTGTTTAAATAAAAACCTGGATAAACAGGTTTTTTAAATGACTGTGTCTGAAGGAAGCTCTTGGGCTATAAAACCACTCACTGTGGACCAGATCTAGTAACGTTCAAAGGTATGTGCTAGCCAGGGCCTTTAAACTTAGAAGATTCCTAGGGACATATAGGATCAGGCAAAGCACACGGTTTTAGATACACACATATATATATTCTATCCGTGTAATGAAATACAGTATATAGTAACATGCAGGAAGGGAATGATTCACTTTCCAGTACTGCATCCAATGAACCATGGAATATAACATTTTCTATTTCTTGGTGGTAACTGTCAAAATGCATTTACTTTGGGGAGATGAAGAGGGAATGCACAAAGAAGTGTGGAATAATTATGTGTTGAAAATTAAACCCAGTTGTCTGAATTGGGAAGAACAATATAATGTACCAAAGGAGGTCTAAAGTGTTTTGGCCAACAAACTTAGAGGTCATCCAAGACAACATATTTTGTAAATGAAAGGCAAAGGCAGTTCTCTGTAGTGTACTGCTTACCTCTGTTTTTTGAGAGTTTAGATCTACATTTAACACAAAAGAATTCATAGTTTAGTTTATTCATATTATAGGGCTGTTTCTCTTACACCTTTCCAAAAAACTGTGGGCAATGTCTGAGGACACAAAGTCAGGCTCATGGATGTTTGTATGTGCAGGACTCCAGAAACAGATTCTAAAGAGCAAATTCCCATTCAAGAGTGGCATGAAAAAAGGCATTTTCTCTCTGCTTCAGAACAACAGCAGTGATAGGGTTAGAAGAATTATGAAACTCTAACTTTCCAGGATGTCTGTGGAAGCAGGGATGTACTGGCCAAACTTTTAACTCCCAGTTTGTGCCCTGAATAAACCCACAGGACAGGCTCTCTAAGGCCCAAAGGGTCTGTGTCCACCATATGGAATACCAGAATTACAGTCTGCTCTGCTAGAAATTCCTGCTAAGGAAGCAGTGGGAAGACATGATTGTCACTGTGGAGTATCCATACAAAAACCACAGCTCCCTGAAAGGTCCAGAAGTTGCCAAAAGTCTCAGTGCTTCAATGACCAGAGCAGTGACAAGACCAGAGAGGTATAGCATGTACTCACTGTGATTAAGACATTGCTTCCCAAAAAGCAAATTAAATGAAATCAATTGCTTGTTCTGCTGATGGTGGAGATTCTTGCCTATCAGCAAGTTATCAGCATTGCAGTGATTTTTCTGTTAACCTGTCCCATGTTCTTTCCTTGTACCCTGACTGATTATGCCCTGAAGAGATACTACATTCCACAAAGATGTTGAAAAGAGAGCAAGCGCGGAAAAAAAGCAAGCCTTGCAATGACTCGTGCCAAGATGAAGGGGCACCCAAAGGGAGGTGAGGCAAATGGTGTAATCTGAGCATTCTGGACCACAAGGGAGGATGGTATGCACTTCTCAAGGCTGTCCATATACCACAAAATATAAAGAGAGACTGCAGGCAGGGAACAGCCATGTTCCCTGGGTTTTAAGGATGGACACACAGAATGAAAACCGGATACATTTCCAGTGACTTTTGACAGGGTAAACCAAAATTATATCCCCTCCTAATCCAAAGCAATATTTCCTCATCACTGGGGATATATAGCCTCTGTCTGTGCAACCAGGCCAGACAGAAGACTAAATTCAGTTTGGGGTGACCAAGGAATCATTACTTTTAGGTTCTGCAAGAAGACTCAGCTCCTGATTAAACCACAATGATGGAAATCAGAACACACAGTATACTTCAGTACCAGATTGTATGACAACACAAATTCTCCAAAACATATAAGGAAAGCAGGAATTTACTAGCACAGTTTAACAGATGGAATCACTGTAAATGGCTGCAAAGTTCAATGTTACAATTTTCTCATTTTAGATCACTTCTATGCTCTATATAATTCATACATGTGCCCCAAGAAAATAAAGCTGAAAATGACACACAAGTTCCTCGGTTTTCCACCTTTTTTTTTTAAGTTTGTTACACTAAATTACATTAATTTTTAGGACTTCCACACCAATGCTTTCCAATTCTTTTATCTTTTTTCCTTCTGGATAAGAAGTGGTGTGTTGGGATTGTGTCAAAAGTTTTATAAGACAGAATAAGCAACAGCCTGGAAACTGAGGAAAAAACTGAATAGTTAGGTTCAGGAAGAAGTTTTCAAAAGCTACTTGACCTTCACAGTGTTTTTATTTCAGAATGGCTCAAGTTGAGGTGTGTTAGAAAGGCTTTTGGTTAGGTGGTCAATACTCCTTTGCATTACATGTGTATCTGCAGGGTATCTCAGGCCATTCTCATCCGGATACCGTAAAGAGTTAAAGGCTGTCTCTACCTCGCTCCAAGGATGACAGTAACTGTCCCAAAGGCTCGCAGACAGAAGCTCTGCCTGAGCCAAAAGGTCACAATGACAGACTGGTTAAAAGCAGAAGCAGAGCAATTTTGCATTTGTTGGCATCAGAGTGTTGTAGGGTGCCATCAGTATCCAAAGCTTAAGAAAAAACTTCCCACAAAACAAAATGTAAACAAACAATCTTGTAACTTATCTTTTTAAGGTGACATCAGGAATACATATATTTTTGCAATTAATATTATGTCATTCTGAATTACAGGAATATCTGTGTTTTTCAAGGTTTTGGGGTTAGCTAGCTTTTCAGGAAACAACAAAAGATATTGTGAATGTCACTACAGGAACCATGAGATGAGGGAAAAGGACAACAGCTAAATTCAGAGTCTATTACTGTATGGAGGCAAATTAAGATACTGTCTACAGATATTTGGCCCATCATAATTTTCATGGAGTAAAGAAAAAAAACCATTCCAGGGCTGCGAGGGGAGCTGTTCTTCCTGAAGCTCCACACTGTTTCCTCTGACACTCGTGTGATGACAAACCCAAAGGCTGATTCACTTACATTTTTGTGTGTCTTTGAGAAGGACGACATGGTGAATGACTCATCCAGCCAATATGGGAAAGCTAGTTGATGTAATCTTTTTGGACTTCAGCAAGGCCTTTGACACTGTATCTTACAGGATCCTTCTGGACTAAATGGTGGTTAGGCCACAGAAGGTGTTTGGGCACTGGAACAGGCTCCCCAGGGAAGTGGTCACAGCACCAAGCCTGACAGAGATCAAGAAGCATTTAGACAATGCTCTCAGGCACATGGTGTGACTCTTGGGGTGTCCTGCTCGGGGCCAGGAGTTGGACTCAATGATCCTGATGGGTCCCTTCCCACTCAATATACACTATAAATCAATGATTCCATGACTTACATCACAAATGTGTCCCTTGTTAGTTGCTATACTGCCACATATATGACTTTCATTCAAATAAAAATCCTAGAAAAGCTAAGATCCCAGCAGGCTACAACCAGAAGGGTATTTCTATCTGCAGTTACCAGGTAATAAGCTATTATACAGTTGACTATGTTATTTTTCAGTATAAACCAAAATAAGGACAGATTCAAGTTTTCGTTTGCTTTTTCATTTGATTCTCTAAATTTAGCAAAATGAACTTCACTGATGACTGCTGGTTTGCAAAAGCCTGGCCATCTCCAAACTTAGAACTAATGCTAGGTTGGGTGTTTGATCTGCTACTTTCCTGACGCAGATCTGTTTTCTCTCAAAACTGATGTGAAGATTGGATTTAGACTTTTACTGTCTGGAAACACAGAGTTCCACTCATTTAATTTGTATATTTAAAGTCTGTTGAAAATTCACTGTATAAAAATTAATTCCTCCATTTTTATTCATGATATTTCAAAGGCTAATAATCACTGTTTGATCCTCTAAAGTGCAGATCTTACGAATATGTACTTACACATTACTTTCATAGTATTTTAAATTACAAAAATTAAATTTAAATGCTAACTTAGTTAATTTGGGGGCACAGTATGCCATCAATTTACTTTCTGTCTATTTACAGCAGCGATATAATCAGCTCTGAGTCTACTTTCTAAGGTAAACCAGAGGACAAGAGCATATATGCAAAAAAAAAGAGAAGAAGTTAATATAATAATTAGGGCAATTAGTTGTAAGTGTTGGTCCATGCAAGGTGTCATTACTAAGATTTTAACCTGCACATGTAAATAACCACCTTTGAACTAACACTGCAGGGACTTTGGTAAGCATTCTTAATACTTTAATGACAAACAATAAATACAAATGTCTCCTACCTAAACAATGTCACGGCACTTAGATCTAATTAGCAATTAATAATACCTCTCCCTGATTTGCTGTCTTTGCAAGAGACAGTAGAAGTGTTAGAAAGCCCCTCATTTGAGCGCTTTTATTTCCTAGTGCACAATCATTTTAGCATCTCCAGTGATGGGGAGATCAGAGGGTTGTTTTGTTGTTTTGGTTTTTTATACTGGAAAATCCAAATTTCAATTGCCTTAGGAAAACAAACAAACAAACAAAAAAAGAGAAAAAGATAAATTAGTCTCACAGTGTTTCTTTAATTTTTTTTGTTCCTAGAGAAATACCATTCACTGTGTGTTAAAGCCTCCCCTTGGCAGCTAACACTGTTAAAGTAAAACCAAACCATCATTGGCAAATGCCAGATGAATGGCTTTGCCACGGTGGAAGGCAAGGATTCAGCACTCTTAGAACCCGACTCTCTGCCCAGCTATCCCTCAGGAAGAACTGGTTCATTAAGAACTCCACAACAGAAAATAAGAAAAAGAAGTGCATTCATAAATAAACACCTTTAAGTGCAGATGCAACCTAAGGATGAGAGTTGGACTGGGGCTGGACAGAAATCAACAATCTGGGGATGCAGGAACAAGAACAGTTCAGCATATTTTCCTCAGGCATAGTGATGAAAGCCCTCAGAAACTTTAGGAGTTGTAAAGTGAAGGTTGGGAGACTATATACTCCTGCAACTCACTCTTTAACTCTTTTACATGGCTTATAGGAAAAGCCTGTGTTTTTAGCAAGTTCTTTTGCAGAGCATGCACTTTCTGCTTTAGCTGTGATTTGTTCTTGACCAGCAGGATGATAAATTAGAATGCTCAAGTAATTAGAATTTTGGAAAGAGTCAAGCACCAGCTGGGAATGAACTAGGAGAAAATTAGTGTCTGCTTCAAGGCCTCAGACACGCAAAGAGGACCCCCATTGCAATACTGACAGCCAGGCACAGTCCCTGCAGCTGGAGACTACACATTGGAGCAACAGAGAAGCTGGAACTGGTTTTTAGCCAGACCAACCTGGCTAGAAAGCACAAAGGACCCTAATGAGCTCTCCACTGTAATTATCTGCTGATCATTCATTGTCAGAGTTGACAGTCCTAAGAAACTTCACCTTTTCAAGAAACACTCATAGAGCAATCCACTTCAAAGTTTTGAACATGAGTAAAAACAAAGCATTAGTTTCCTGGGTTTTGGCATAATTAATATTAACAATCCTCTGGACTGTTAATTCAATTTTCATAATGCTCGGTGCTTTTCTGTGTTGACATCTCTCTTCCCACGTAAAGTCAAAAAACAATAGAAGACTAAAAATGCACTTGGGCTCATGAATAAGTGTGCCTGGGATGCTCATGTTCTCTCATTACATTTGCCATAATACTTCAAAATAAATACCAAAAGTGAACCTGGGGTATTACTTCTTTACCCCCACAAAAGTTACTTCTTCACAAACGTGATCCACCACAAAGTATGATTTCAATTTTTCCACTATTGTGTTTAAATGAATTTTGCTCAGTTGGTATTTAAAAATCACCAAATTAGAACATAGGCTATTTCCTGGGGATTAATAAGAGGGGCCAGCTGTGAAGAATGGATGGTCTCAGGCACAGCTGGGGACCACTAATCTCCCTGCCCAAAATGAAAAATACTAAACTTTTCCTTAATGCCTTAGAGAGATCTAGTGGGGTCTGTAGGCATGAACCATCTGTAGAGACTTAGTTCAAAATTCTGCATGCTTCACATTGCTTGAAAACTCTCTTGGTAGTCCCCCCTTCAAAAAACGTTAACTTCTAATGAGGCAATAAGTGAGATTAAATGTGAACAGAGAAAAGTTAAGTTTTCTTGAGATTCAAGAACTCAAATGTACCAAGAAATGAAATCCAGAAATTAAATTCTATTCTCAGTAAAGAGCTAGCCTGCAAACCTTCTGGGAATGGATTGTCCCGTAGTACATATTTGAACAGCATCTAGCAAACACAGTTCAGATTTCTAGGCACTATTGTAACACAAAACAATAAAACTAACTGCAGGAATTCACACGGAACTACTCCAAACAACTGAAGCGTAATGGTGAGTACCAAAGATGAAGGTACGTCCCTTGTAAATGTTTTCACTGCATATAATCAAAGATAAAATATTCTGCCTTTAAATAGAATTACAGAGGGAGATGACGGTTGAAATTCAAAAGAAACAATATAGCTGATTTGCACTGTTTTGTCCTACTTTCCTCAACACAGTCAGCTGCATTTACACAAACTAAGGTTCTGTCCTTATTGCTCATTTCTGATGGACTCCTGGACAGACTCATCTCTTTCTGCCTTGTGCTGGTGGAAATGTTAACGCCAAAACTTCTTTCACTAGAGAAAGGGTAGGGAGGCTCAATGGCAGGACAGTGAAAAGATCTGTCAGTCCTGTCCAGCTATTTGAACACTTGGGCATAGAAAGGGTAATCGTTGTGGGAATAGGGTATTTTGTCATATATTATTATTCTGGATGGAGAGCGAGGAAAAACTGCTGGCTCTCCTTGTAAAGTTATTGTATTTTCAATTGCTCACAAGGTCTCCCAGAGCTCAGAGAGGTATTCTGTTAAACACTGAAATAAATAAAAACTGCTGTCTGATTGGCCAGAGATGAATAATTTCTACTATCCCCAGATGTATCCATCTAGGATGTGCTTATTTGCATGATATGTGAACTAATTGTTTAACACTACCCCAGAACATAGCATTGTTCACTAAGAGAAAGCTACACAATAGAAATTTATTGACTCATCACACTACTATTTTTTAGCCAATTATGTGCCAGGATTTTTCCTTCAGATATATAACAATAGCAGAAAGACTCTTCGTTTCCTTGGGACTATTACTCTCCTGGGTGGCAAAATTAAAATCAGCCTCTATAAAACACACTTGAGACAGCCTACAGCAACCCCAAACGGCACGAAGGGCATATTTTATGCTTATGCATTACAAGCAGCGGTCTGGAAAACTTTAGGGGGAGTAGAGGGAGTGCCATACGAAACCCAGTGAGGTGTGGACCAGCACAAAACCTTTTTGCCACCTCTACCCCGCCAAACGCTTCCATCACAAAAAAAAACCAAAAAACAAAAAACAAAAAAAAAACAAAACAAAAAAAAAAACACCCAAACAAACAAACAAAAAAAACCAACAAACAAAACAAAACAAACAAAAAAACCCACGGGGTCCAGAAGGGATGGGATGGCAGCAAATGGCGTAATTGCTTACTAATCAGATTCTTGGTAGGAAATTCCTTTAAAAAAATTAGAACGGACCTATTCGTTTTATTTCTTTGGAGACAGCTGCCAGGTGGGAGGAATTGTGAAGCCTTTCCCTGCGGGAGGATGGGGGCAGCCGAAAACACCCCGCACCAGGTCCCCGTCTGCTCTTGCCCTCCCACCCAGCCCTGGGCGAAGGGAGAGGAATTCTCGCCACCGCTGTACCCCGTTAGACAGAGCAAAGCCCAGCAGTCTAGCAGGAGGAAGGTGTGTGAAGTGTGCAAGCACGCGTGTGTGGAGCAGGTGCCGGCCGCCGCCGCGACAGCGGCATCAGCGCTCTCTGCTGGGCGCCCGGAGCCGCCGACGCCGCGGTGCCGCAGCCGGCACCGACACCGGCACCGGGACAGGGCTCCGCCACCACCGTGCACCACCCAAGATGCCTCTGCCTGCCCCTGGCATCTCTGCACCGGCGGCATTCTGGCGGCAGGGCTGCTGCTGGCGTCTCTGACTGACAGAGGGGCTCCAGTAAGCAGCTGAGATTACAAAAAAATACATGTATTTACTTAAGAGACATAGACACACACACACACATCACACCGGGGCAAATCCCAGTCCTTAGGACAGATCTCGACACGTGCAGGGTGAGGCAGCAGATGTAATAGACTATGTAATTGAGTAGATAATAAGATGTCACTGGGAAACAAAACTGGTGAAGGGTGTGGAGCACAAGTCTTATGGCGGCTGAGGGAGCTGGGGCTGTTCAATCTGGAGAAAAGATGGCTCAAGGGTGACCTTATCCTCTCTACAGCTGTGTGAAAGGAGGGAGTAGTCAGGTGGGAGTCAGCCTCTTCTTCCAGGTAACCAGTGACTGGACAAGAGGACACAGTCTTCAGCTGCACCAGGGGAGGTTTAGGTTGGGCATTAGGAAGAATTTCTTCACAGAAAGAGTGGTTAGACATCGGAATGAGCTGCCCAGGGAGGTGGTGGAGTCACCGTCCCTGGAGATGTTTAAGGAAAGACTGGATATGGCACCAAGTGCCATGGTCTGGTTGACAATGTGGTCTTGGGGCACAGGTTGGACTTAATGATTTCAGAAGTCTTTTTCAACCTAATTGATTCTGTGATTCTGTCTAATGGTGGTACCCTCTAGGCTAAAACAACACAGTTTGTCATCGAACTGCTCCACTTGCACAGCTTATGAAATATGAAAAAGTGAGGGGGGGACAACTTTTCATAACAGCATCTCAGCGACTGAATAGAACAGCAGCCCAGTCTCATACACAGACAGCACTGGCAACAATCTCCAATTGCAGTCTAGACAGTTGCTTTGGTTTTTTTCTAAAATTTCTATCAAATGTATACAGCAGGCAGTCTGTGTATTCCCTCAGAGCAGCCATAGCTGCTATACCCACTAACACAGGGACAAAAGGTTCAGCAAGCACAAAGGCACAGCCCTGTGGAAACGTCTTGGGCTACCTCATGCTGAACTCGTGCTGCAGCACAGAGGCAGTGCTGTGGCTGAATTATCCATTTGGATAACCTGGAGTCTGAACTGTCTGCACAGGATCCTGCTGCTTGGGGTTTAGTGCTTTTATCGTCCTGGCCTTAGAGCTTAGGCAGATAACCTACAACTCAGACAGCCCAGCAGGAGTGTATCCACAGCTGCAGACATCACATAATAGCATGCAATGGGAACTTTTATGCCTTCTACAGATATTCCTAGCTTGATTTTTCCAAATTCCTCTCCTTCCTTAGAGAGATCCTGTTGAAAGTCCTTTTCACTCCAAAAACATCTCTTTTACTTACAAACACTGCTAGTCTCAGCTCATATGAGTAAAGGCAACTTTGCTCTTAACTGGTGAAAAGTTTTCAAAGTTAGTGCTTTGAGAATTTTCCTTTATGAAATCTCAAGCTTTTGCTGGTTAATGGTCTTCTTCTGGCCATCAGGGAGCATTCCTGTTTGCTCTTTCTCCATAGCTTTCAAATAATAAACCTTTCAGGTCAAAACACACATATCTGAACACCATTATAAAGTGTCTCCTCAGGACTTGTAACCCAGCTCTGGTTTGAGACATGAGCTCTTTATTCCAGTTTAGAGTAGTGTAGTGCTTTGGAGTCTGACACAGGCCCATTGTGACTCAGAATCAGCTACAGCACTGCCTCTTAGTAACACATGCTCCTCACTTCACATCATGCATGTGAAAATTTCCATACGTTCAGTTATCATTTTTAAGATGGGGGTTCCTGTTTGCTTTTTCAGAGAATGTTCTTCCTTACAAAGTCTGAAATCCACAAGCACTCTGCAGCTAGTCTGGACTTAATTTGCAACACCACTTCCAGGTATCATCTTGATAGCTGCTGTAAAACACGTGCTTTTCTTATTTTTAACCCAAGTATATTTTTAGTTCTTAGTGCACCAAATACTTGTTGCAATCGGTCTGTGCCTTTCTACCCTGTCAACGTATGAGGAATGTTTTAGAGAGAAATCCTCTAGAACTCATTATATCCGATTTGTTAGATTTACTTTCACCTCCTGAAGTTTTATTGAATTGTTGTTGAACTTTCATTGATCCTACATTCTCCTGTAAACAAAACAACAGGATGAAAGAAGGAATGATAGTCTTGGTTTCACGAGCCAAAATTTCATCCAGAGTGCTAAGCTTCAGAATGGCTAAATATTTGGTGCCATTTCCATATACTTTAACTTTTTGGCAGAATTTGTAGTTTTCTAGAAAGGCAATCAACAAAAAGACCGTTCTTCACACAGCTATCAATCTGGATACATCATTTGCAAACTGCAATGTCTTTTAAATTATTTTCTGTAAGGGAACGTTGTGCGCTCTCCAGAAAGAATATTTGGCCAGTCACACAAGTCTCCAGGTTTCCAGTAAATTAGCTGATGAGTAACAGAGGTGGTTACAGTAGCCTCTCTTTACTGCTTGTAGAAAACCTCCAACAATTTATTTGCAAGGGGTTTGGCCATGACCCAGAGCAGAGCTCTGAAAGCAAGGAAGCAGCTGCATACCTAACTTGGACTAATACCTGGGCTTTGTGGAAGTGGTTTAAGAATGATGTGTGCAGTCATGCTGTATTTTAAATAATTGTGAGCAATTTCTGAAATAGAAAGGTTTCAGAAACCCTGAAAACAACTTTTTCTAAAAAAATAAGCAAGACAGAAGCTCAGACTTTTGTTCAGGATTACTAATGCTGTTGTTTTTCAATGACAGTCCAATGTATGGTGTACTGCAGAGTGTTGCGTGATTGCCCTTCATTCTGCAGCATCATGAGGGAAAAATCCATTAGTTAAGAATCCCCAAGGCAAGGCTGTGGCTCGCTAATGTGGCTACAGAGGGAACCTGAAGGGAGTATGTTTTCCTTGTTTCTCCTTCCTATGGCAAGAAGAAATAAGAGCCTCAGCACGGAGGAAATTGGAGTCTGTTCCTCAGGTACCTTCTATTTGGGAATAAGTGAGTTGGGAATGGGTGTGAATTTTCCCAGAGGTACCTCTCCCTGTGGATGCAGAGCAGGTAGGCAGTGCCTGGGGGTACTTTACATCTCCTGATAAGACCTTTGAGTCACTCCATTATAACAGTCCAGCAAGGGATTGTCTCCCTCCTGAAGCAACCTGTCCTCACACCAGATCATGGCTAAGGAGAAGTCTTGCCAGCTCCAGTAGAGGCTGTGTACCTCTATTACCAGACAGAAGGCACAAACATACCACAGCTGTAGCAAAGAAGGAGCAGTGACTGGGCCTTATTTGAGTTTTTAATATCAGCTTGATCTAAGACTTCTCTTCCTCTACCAGTCTAAAATTGTGAACCATGCAGAAACCTAAAGATGAAATAATTTTACAATTTTGCAGTACCCCAGTTTCCTTCTCTTATTTGTCAGTGAGTGTATGCTGACAGTAAAGAGTAGGGTCCAGACACCAGAGGCAGTGGCAGATGCCTGAACAGAATTCTTTGGCAACAAGAGATAAAACTCTGATGTAACCCCTAATCGCCCCTCTAGTCCTCCCTCTGCTGAGACAGATAATTAATGGAACAATTAACAGGGACTCACTGCAATAGCTCAGCATAAGATTTTGTACTGATTACTTTTTTCCTTTGTCAAATACATTAATATAGCAAACTCTATCAGTTCATTAATAGATCACCTACAAGCAGAAGAATCTATACAGGGAAAGCACCATTTCCTTCATCATCTTGAAGATCAGAACACCAGACAAAGAGTTTGACAGTTGTTTGCTTGAGTGCTTTACCTCAGAAGGGTTTGTTTTACAAACTTAAAATCTAAGTAAAAACAAAAAATGACAGACTTCAAGGCTGATTTGCTTGCTGGTCATGTACCTTGTTGCCTTTGTCCCTTGTCTCTCCAGAATCCCATTAGAAGAGAAAATCATTAGAAAATTACATTTGAAATTACTCTCAATGTCCTTAATGCGATGTATTCTATTTTTCTCCTCACCATATTTCAACCACATGTCTCAAGTTTCTGTTTCCTAAACGACTCTGTCAAGATCCCTCCAAGCATGTTTATAGGCCACATTTTAAAAAGAAACACATTTTAAATTAAGGGTCGTATGACTAGAACTTGAAGAAGCATCTGCAGTTTGCTTTTGCAAATGTTCTGTGGTGAGGTAAAGAATTATTTTTTTCAAGATTTACAGAAAAAAACTTTTCTTTTTGAAATGTTTTCTGGGAAAAGTTTCTTTCATTTGATAATGCTTTTGATTAGAGAATGAATATCCAAAATATTTGTGTGGGAGAGGCAGGAAAACATCAATTTTTTTAGCCTAATTTTATGCATCAGTAGAATTAGAAAAAACACAGCCATTCTCCCTAGCCTTATGGCTCCTTATCACTCACATATTCCTCATTTCAGGGGACATAATTTGGTTTAATATCAAGATATCTATCAAAACAAAGAAATTGATGTTCTCTCCTAATGTTCCAGATGTAACTAATTTCAACTCTAAAGACTGGGAAAGTGTAATCTTGAATTAAATTAACAGACTTATTTCCATGGGACTTTGAGATTCCTGTCTGGATGGTTCTTTGTGAGTTCTTTTCTTTTCTTTTTGTATTTTTATCATATGTTATATCATTTATTTGGGTCTTAGAAGATTAGGAAGTATGTCTAGGCCTCAACACCACGGTGCCTGAGTGTCTCCTAAATTATTAAAAACAGATATAGCAACAACATGAACATCTATTTTTATGTATAATACAATGATTACTATGCTGACCCCAACTCAGAAAAGGATGTATAGTCTGAAAAAACCCCCACACAACATATGTCTAACTAAATATTTGCATGAAGTACATGGAAGTGGCAAGTTTAAGGGCATAACTGGAGCTAAACAAGGTGTTTCTGTGAACCATATATTCAACTACCAGTGCCACATGAAAATAGAACTGCAGAACAACACTATTGATATTGAATGAAACATAATTTGGGACCATTTTCAAGACAGTTATACTTTCCTTTAAATGATACATGAATATAAATTGTCTGCTTATCTAACTGCTTCTTGCAGAGATTTTATCTTTCTTCAGTATCACTCATTCTGGTGGATGTGTGTAAATGGAACTAGGAATAAATAGTCCATTTATTCCAGCCACAGGAGTAAAAACAAGAAGAAAATTTGAGGTTTAAATTAGCAGCAAGTGAATTAAAATTATAACTTCTGAGAATGATTTCTGGTCTTCTGAAACTGCTAAAGATAAAATAAAGTATTGATTTATATTGGCTTATAATGCCTTTGTCAGTTGCAGAAAATGATCAGTAATCAGAGAAATGATTTCTACAAGGAACAAATACCAAACTAAGAACTCCAAACTATATAATAATAAGGCTACCAGGAGCCCATATAGAATTCAGTGGCTCTTGGGAACCAATTAATTCAGTTTTAAGTTGTTACACATAGCTACGAAGCCTTCAGCTTTGCAGCAGCAAAATCTGGTTGAAAACAAAGATTGATTTAGATTGGTTTCCTTTCTGCAGTTTTCTACTTACAAAGCCATGCACTCCATCCAAACAAAACTGCCAATGGTTTGCTAAAAATCCATTCCATCCGGTTTTACTCAGTTGTTTTGTCCCTGTGAAGTTAAACCTCCAGGTGCTCTTAGTCACCCAACTTATCGGGTTGTTTTCTTCAATGAGCCGAGCGGCTAATAGTTGCTATAAAGTTGTTTATTGCAGAAGCACATCAGTCTCAAAGCAAAAGTCACAAGCACTAAAGTCCATGCTAAATTTTGGTATAAAGTCCCAAATAGAAGCAGAAGCAAAGGAAAAGCAAATGGCAAAAAGCAAATGGCAAAAGCAATGGCAAAAAGCAAAAGCACCAGCTCTCCTTAATGCATGTTTATATAGAAACTTCCCAACAAGCTAAGACACCAACTCGGACCACTACTTCTTAACCTATTAGAATTCTAGTTTCTTAGCACGCCAGGCTACGTATAAATTATGTATATGGTCTATCTTGTTCTATCTGGAAAATGTAAGCAATATTCTTACTTTAGCTTTATTATGTCTAAAATTATGTTCTTGGACCCTCCACGGAAGTCCTGGTATCTTAAGACCATGTTTTTCAACCTTCACTAGAACTCGAATTTCCACACTGGTATCTAAGACCTTTTCTCACTAAAAGCACTTAAATCTTATTCTAATTACTTATTTACTTGCTTGCTTATACTAAAACTTAAACTTATACCTCTACTTCATATGTAACTTAACATACTTCAATCCATCCAAAGGTTTAAATTCAATCCCTGCACTCTGATTTCTCTCTGAATAACTCAGAGAGACTCCTGACTTACTGACTCAAACATGTCCCTATGTTTCTAAGGAAATAATGCACATCAGTGATTTTCACTATGCCTCTGGAGATCCTTATAGGTTTGCAGTCAAATTTTAAGGTATTTAAAAAGAGCCATTCAGAAAAGCGTTTCTGTGACTAGTCACCTTAATTTGGAGATTTAGAGCCTGTTGTCTTCCTGGTAAAAAACTGGTGGCCTGCCAACAACCTCTGTTTTTTTAATGTGCCTTTTATTTGTATATCTCCACACATACACATCCATTTTCCCATCCAGGTGCAGCAGCGAGATTCACATTCCCATCCCTGGGACATTTGCACGTTTCCCTATCACATCCTCCAGCTTAAGCAGGTTACAGCATTTGCACTTCTCATGGAGACTGCAAATAGCTACCAAGGTCCCACCACTCACTCCCCTGACTCTGAAGCCAGCATTGGTCTGATCCCAGATTTCAAGGAGATAAACTTCACTTTCTGACATTTAAAAAAAACAAACCCTCATATGGAGCCACTAGATGGCACTTTCAAAACATGGTTTTGCACTTTCTGTCCAGCTAGTTACCCATCCGGGTCTGAGTCCCAAAGTGCACTGTAAACCTTCTGATTTATTTTATCTATTTGCTGGACAATAAATGCTGCTCTCTGAAACCTACAGTGATTGCCCTTAACAACAGACATATATAAAAGATAGAAAAAGCAAAACTACTTTTTCACAAAGGATGGACTTTCTCCTCCTTTTCTCCATGCCATCATCCTCTCTGGAACACAAGGCCATCAATATATAACTATGGTTAATGCGTTATTATGACATCCAATAGCCCTTATAACACATGTAGAGAGAGAAACAGCACAACAGATGAGATACATGGTATACTGGCAGCAGGAGTCTCCTTCCTTGTTTAGAAACTAATCAAGAGCCCAGGTTTTCCAGCCATGAGACTAGAAAATCCATTGTATTTTGAGTATATTTTGTATGCCTCTTTCCCCTTTTATCCCTTCTCAGGCATCCATTCCAGAGGCAACATTGATGAAGAAACTAATTTTTAAAAAACAGAAAATGTAAAAAACCTGTTTTAGGCAATAAGGGCTGGGCAGGACTGTCTGCCTCTTTATGTTTCTCTAGCACTCAGCACCATGACAGTGCACATACAGTAAGGTCTCAAAACTTTCCTGGAGATGATTTTATAAAAAAATAGATCCATCATAGAACTTCACAAGATGTTGCTAATTGTTATTAGAAGTTTAGTGACTAATTATTTTACCCCAGGGTGGAAAAGGTGAAAACATGTTACCAAGAGAGGGTCACCGCCTCTTTAGTCTCTTTATAAGAGGGTTTCAAACTAAGATAACCTTGCAACAACTGAAAAAAGAAACTGTGAAACTGTTAGGCTGTGTGCTGCTATTCAGAATTCAATTCCATGGACTGAAATGTTCTAGTTTTACTTTCATCACTCATTGCCAACTCCTGTCTACCAACAATCTGTCAGCTGACACTTTCAATCTTTGAATCTTGTTAATTTTTAGAACTCTGGAAACACAATACATGGAATCGGCTGGGGCCTAATGGTTCTGGGTGGTTTTGTTTTCATGTCTGACTGCTGTTACAAAAGCTGTATGACCTCAACTCTTGAAGCATTTTCTGCAGATGGTGTAAAATGGATAACCCATGGCAGTATTTGTAGTATGTATTTGGTTGTTTGAGATACTGGAAATATAAAGCTCTGGGGAAAATGTTCACATAGTTCAGATTTCATGGTCAAGAAAAGGGAAAGAAGACAGCTGTGTTTGTGAACCAGACAAAGCTTTGTTCCACTGAGCTAGCTTTTTGGATGGTGTATAGAAATCTTGTTAATCGTGCCTGTCTGCTTAATACTCAATGGTTGGAAATTTTTGTTAGCAAGGAAGCATTTTAAGTATTTGCATTGTGCAAACATGAGGAAAGACAGGTTTTATGAAAATATATATGTCACAAACAGGAGGAAAAAAAAAAAACTAAAAGAACCTCTTCAGGTGCATAGTTGAGCAAGCAGCATCAAGAAATACCAGGCTACCTATGGACCATTAATTTAGCTCCTTTGAGTCTACAAATTCTGGTAGTCTTTAATTTCATTATAATAGGCTGGTGCTATTTCTTTCCATGTCAACACTGTTTTATTGAGAATATATAACAGATTACCATGTTATTTTGTTACCAATGTGTATTTTGTTTGCTGTCATTTGATATATGATCCTTACTTGTTGCACATTATTTTAATCCTTCTAAGAATTGGCTCACCAATCTTTCTAAAGTATTTGTGTTTCAAATAGCTAAGGGTTTCATAAATCATTTCTTTTCATAAGATCTGTGTAAACAGAGGGTTAATGAGACAAAGGATCTTACCAATTGGTTATGAAGCAGAGGTTAAAAACATTCCTTTTGGCTGCTTAGCCAAAATTCCTACAACATGATTTTTGCATATTTACCATTATATGTCAGTTTACATGGTCAGGCAGAACTCACCTGGTGTTCATGTAGTAGATGAAATAGAAACCCTTATTTTTTCATGAGTTCTGAGTGACTCATTAGCATCAAGACTAGAAGAGGCAAACAATTTCAATGGAGAATAATATACATCATAATCTAATATCTTTTTTCCTTTTCCAACCTTTTGCTTGATTTCCTAACATGCATACATGTGACAAAAGAGAGAAATGAAGATATAAATCACATCTCTGTTACATGGCCTTAACAAAAAAATGTCACAGTAGGAAAGCTGGTATTTTCTGTGTAAATTAGCCCTAAAGGGAACTGCAACATTATACTTTGCAAAACAGCCATCCTCTGAGATGACCCTTAGGTGAACGTAGAGATTCCTTTACCTATTCAAAATGAACGAGTTTTGTTCACCAGTCTGTATCATACCCTTGTCCTTATTTCTCATTGCCATATTTTCTGTAGTTCTAGATTCCTCAGCTACTAAGACTGCTTTTGAGTTTTCATATTGATTCCTTGTTTCTTTGCCCAAACTTTGCCTGATTTTCCTGTTCCCACTAACTTCTCCATTAAAGCTGCCTCCTACAATCCTACCAATGACTCCCAATCTAAGTCTCCAACAACAGGCTTGTTCAATCTCAGTGACTCTGCCTTTGCAATGCATTTGTTTATTCTTCCCTGGATTTCTCAGGGAAAATATTCCTCTAATATATGCATAAAAGAGAAAATTTTTTTCAGGATTTGCCAGGTATATCCTGCATCTTGGGACAGTTATTCTATTGTGGCTTCTAAAGTCTTACTTTTTATTAGTTAAACTATGTTCTACATGTGTGGATTATTTTTATCAGAATAAGGATTCTTAAATTTAGTGTTCAGTACTCATTTCAAAATCATAGTTGTCAAAAATTTATATCAACTGTCCTGACTGCCCCTATGTGTAAAGGCAACCTGAGGAGAAGAATCTTTGAACACAGAATGAGCTGTGCCCTTGAGTCATCTCACCACTTTGCATTGATCACTAGCTTAACCCTTGACTTTTTTATAGCTTGAATAGGATATGATACCAATCAAACCACAATGCCCAACTGCAAAGAGAGAGTACAAAGGGTTCGGGATGTCATTAATATGGAGGGGAGAGGAATCTCTGTCAATGCATATCTTACTTCTGCAGCATTTTCATGCAAAGTTATTGATAATACTGTATATCCTTTCTATTTTGGAATTTTCTCTGTGGAAGTCATCAGACTCAGAATAATGTCTTAAAATTACATCATCTACTCATATTCTCCATTACTACCGTCTCACCATTGTTTTTGCTGTCAAGACAGTTATTGTGCAATTTGATAATTGAATAAGACTTATGATAATTAACAAGAATAGGAGATGACACAGGATAATGGAGGAAAGACAAAAGTCTAAGGAGCAAGGAGTCATTATATACAACACATAAATTACAATACCCAATATGATTTTTCTTTCTCCTGTAATGTGATTCCTATAGGTAGAATTAAGAGATCAAATAAAATGACATAAGAATCAAGTTTTACGAGTCTTTTCCTCTGGAAGAGTGAAAACAGGTTCATTTGCTTGTGGTTTTGTTGTTTGGGGTTTTTTTAAAAAAATAAATAACTCATATGTCAGTTAGACATTAGTATAAGGGGCCAAGTTTAAAAATTCTTTCTAGACTGAATGGCTGGAAATGGCTGAATGGCTCTGAAATTCTGTTCTCTCCAAATCAGTACTAGGTACTGAAATGTTCTGCTTATTCAAGCACAGAGTTTGAGCAAACCACTATTAAGAAATACGACTACATAAAGGGTATGACTAGCACGTCTCACAGAAAATGCTTTGGTGTGCAAAATTGCTTAATTGTAGATGAAAGATTATTATCTTAGCATGAATACTGTGACTCAGTCTGAGTAAGCAGAGTTTGAGTGAGAAACAAACAGCAAATTCAGGGAAACTAGGTTTTATCTGCTAAGGAACAGGCTATTTTGGTTCAAGTTTGTTTATATCATCAGGTTATCAGAGGACACAAAGCTCTAAAGATGTGGCTTGCATGTTGCAGCATATCTCCTGTTCCTTCTCTGGATACCCCTCTTTATTCATTTCACACATTACAAAAGGAATTGCCACATCCATTCCAAGAGACAAATTGCCCGGTGAACAACACAGAAGCAAGGGTGAGGACTTACCACAGCAGCCCTGGCATGTGCAGTACGTCAGACTGCCATCAGCCATGAGGACAGCGGCGTCACATCCCACTCAGGAAGGATTGCAGGAGTCGCGGGTACCCTCGGGTGTGCCCTTTGGGGGGACCGCGGTTGCTCGGCCCGCTCCCGGGTTCAGCACCAGGGACAGCGGCAGCGCCCGCCCCACCGCCCCCCGGGGACGGGGAACTTCTGGCTTGTGTACATGTGTATGGGCATATATACACATGTATTAGCAAAACATGTCAGAAAAGTGAACGAAATATTTTATATTTGAAATAAGGCTGGATTAAAAGCACTCTAGGAGTCTTAAAAGTCCTTTGCATTTCAGCTATTCGGGCAATATTCCTCTGATAGGGGGTTTTATGCTTTCTTCTTTCAAGAAACAGTAGCGAAAAACCACAGAAATCATATATACCAGTTAAATCGCCGACCATGCTGAGATGAAGTATGGCTGAAGGGGCAAGGTCTGAGCAGAGTACCTAAGAAGGTCAGATACATTTGTATTTTGGAACCAGGAATTTCTCACCGTTTTGAGACTTGCCATAGGCCTGGCTGGAGCACAAAGATCAACACACAACAGTTGCCAAAACTCCCGTGAAAAACCATTATACCAGAGAAAGGACAACCAAAGAAAACAGAAAATATACACAGAAGTGCAGCTATGAACGGCAAGTGTTAGAAGAAGAATCATTACTATGTGTGGAGTTACTGATACATATCTGACCAGTGCCTTTAGGGACCAGTAACTGCAAAATTACCTCTGACTTGAGTACAGAGGAATAATATAACTTCTGTCTTCCCATTTTAATATAATTTACTAATTATAAAGCTGTTTATATCTCCATTTTGAATATTATCCTCAAAATTCAATATAGAAGACAGTGTGGCTTTTACATAACTTATCTTAGTGACAGAATCTTATAAAAAAGACTTCCTGAAGTGCATTTAGGCTATATCATTTTTGACTGATCTTTCATTCTTATGGGGATCTATTTTCATGTCATATGGCAAGCTGGTGATGTTCATTTATTAAGCTAATGTTTATGGTGTGGTAGTAAATTAGACACCTTATGTGAATGAAAAGAACAAAGGTATCACATATTTTGCATGTGAAGAGATGGGCAAATGTGTTTATTCTTCTAACTTGCAGCTAGAAAAAGAAAACTAGAGGAAAAATAAAATGCAAATAACTCATCCTGCTGTTCTGTAATCACCCTAATTAAGGGTGGACCTGCCTGCACAGTCACCTATATGGGACAGACATTTGTCTTTCCCCTGCACTTCAAGCTAGATGCAGCGATAAGTCTTGGTTTTCTAGACACTGGCACAGGTATGAAAACATATAGGATGATATATCATAGCTGATGAGCTATCAGCATGTGAGCAGACTTGCTTAGATTTGCACCTGGGAATATTCGGGACAGTTTTGATCAATCCAATAGAAGCTGGTGGGACTATTCCAGAACTTCTTTCACTTGAAACCATGGTCAGGGATAGCAAATGACTCATGAAACAAAACTGCTGCAGCAAAGCCTTGTCTACTCTAAGAAGTGATTCCAGTACTGCTACCTAAGTATTGATCTTCTGTTGAACTCTCCACTCTCTAGGCAAGTAAGAAATAAACTAAAATTTAATTCACACACTTTCCACCAGAGCCACTGCACTGGACCCCCTTCTGTTCACCCGAGATTGGCTCCTCCAACGTTCATTTCAGCAGTTCCCACATCAATGCAAAGTGCTGAGTTTAACAGCCTGATTTAAATAGCCTTCTGCCAGACACCCCATTAAAAATTAATGGAAATGAAATGGAAATATTTGCATGCCCCAAGGGAGAGTACCCAGACAGATTGATAATCTGCAAGGCAAAACTGTACCTCAAAAGCTATTTCTGTGACACACACACCTGAGACATAGCACAGATTACTATGCACTGCTAACTTTGGTGGCCTATTTGGGTAAGCATATGCTCCTCATGTATTACAAAAGCACATACACACACACATACATGTATATACATATGTACATACAGAGAATGTAGATATACATGTATGTATCTCTTGTTAGGACATACATGGCAAAAGAAAAAAAATAAAATAAGAAAAGATTGTACAAATCAAGTTACTGCTACGGACAGCTGTAAACTGTTGGCTTTTTGGACCTTTAGCCCAATAGGGTAACCTGTTAACAAATAGTTACAGGGTCCAAAATGTTACCAGCCTGAAACAAAAACTAGGAGACAGAACAAAAAATAGGAGACAGAAAGTCACTGCTTGAAGTTGTAACGAAACCTATGACTTTCTGACATATGAAGGTAACGGGGAAGATGATTAAGTCGCTGGCATTTCAGAATTTTAAGCAACTATGCCTGAAATAATTTGTTCCAGTAAGTTTTGTTCCACTTAAAAAGAAAATTATTTCAGAGAACCACTGTATCATTAAAGTTGCCTGTTCTCATCACTGTGTTGATCTGTATTCATTCATGCTCAAAGGCAACAAAGCACTTAAACATGTACATGATTTAAAGCATGTCTCCAAGATTCCTAGTATCTTAATTCAAAATTAAAACTGGAAGTGGTTCAATGAATCAGTGCGTCCAACTGGAGACAACTCCTTTGTTCCTCCCAACCTTTTAAGAAGAAAACAAGGCCACCCCTCTTACACTCCAGAAGGATATTAAAGTAAGTGATAACCAATAAGACGCTAAATAGAGCTTCAGTTAAGAAACATGCCAAGCAAATAGAAAGTTACTTGCAACTTAATGAAAGAGCAGAAAGAAATCCCTAAGTCCATAAAGGAAGACTGATTTTGCAGAAGACAGGGATTAATAGTGATGAGGCAAATTGTCCATGACACAAGATTATTTAAAGCAACAAGAATTGGAGATATTTTTCAAAATTTCAGGGCTTATTTTAAGAGATCAGGAAACATCGGAGCTGTTTAAATCAGTGTTGCTAAAGTGTGAGATAGGGCATATCCAAAGAAATAACGTGAAGGAATTGCTAGGTTCCTATAGCCATCTAGAGGAAGAACTGGTTGTCCATACAAGTCCAGCTTCCACTGAAACCATATTAAAACTTCTTCTAAAAAATATATTATCAAGTATTTTCGTATTTTATCTCATAAGTCACTGAAAGTTATCATGCCTCCAGTGCCCAGTCCTGTGCTCCTCAATAGAAGAGGGACGCAGAGGTACAGAGAGAGTTCCATGAAAAGCCAGGATGATGGAGGGTGTGGGGCATCTCACATATGAGGAGACAATTGGAGAGTTGGGACTATTGAAACAAGAGAAGAGAACACTCAAGGTGGAATCTCACTGATGCATTCAAATACCTGAAGGGAGGGTGCAAAGAAGAGAGAAGCAGGCCCCTTCTAGTGGTACCCAATGACAGAAGCAGGGCCAATGGGCACAAAGTGATACTTGGCAGGTTCCCTTTGAACAGCAGGAAACAGTTTTCACTGTGAAGGTGACCAAGCCCTGTCACAGGATGCCCAGAGAGGTTGTGGAGCCTCCACCCCTCAGAGATACTCAAAAACCCTGATCATGGTCCCAGGCAGCTTGCTGTAAACAAACTTGATTGATCTGGGGGGTTGGACCAGATGATGTCCAGAGTTCCCTTCCAAACTCAATTAATCTGTTATTTATGTCATTAAATGAATGCTAGTGCTTGAGTTTAAACCTGAACTTGTTTGTATATACTGTAACCAAAGAGATTTTCATTGAGACTTCTGGATGCATTTGCCAAGTGACAAACCACTAGACAGAAAAAGCAGACATTGAAAATTACCGAGTCACAGACTAAGAAATCACATTTTACCTGAAACCATTTTCTATTATGCTTTGCATTTTCTAGATGTTGGAATTTTTGTCAAATCCAGTCTTCATCTGTATCCCTGTATATAGATAAAAACACTGTTCAGTAAAAGTATTGAATCAGAAGCAAAACTAAGATTTTGAACTTGCCTGTTGTTTTTCACAAAGTCAAACAAAGAAATCATATGTCTCAACATCTTTCAAAATCAGACACTCTTCCTCCGTGTTCATAAAAGGTTCTGTGTCACTTTCTCCTGTGGACAGGAATGTCTAGTCTTGCTGCCAGTTGAACTTTGTTATTCACATTCCTGACTAGATTTACAGTTTCTATACACTGGGGAAAATTGTAACTCAATTCCTTCTTTTAACTTACAATTTGAGTGTCTTCAACAATGTTATTTTTAGTAAATGATCAAAAATTAGATAAGCAAGCACAAAAATAATTCATGAAAAAAATGATGCTAACATGTTTTTACATAATGTATTTTCAAGCTTATCTTATTACATTTTTTAAAAAAGAAAACAAAAAAACAACCCCCCAAAACCTTATTATTAGGCACATTGTTAAAACAATAAAGGAATATATGAAGTGCAATTTTTCCCTAAGTTTATTCAGTTACAGAAACCATTTGGCTACTGAGAGTTCTTTTATTTTATTATTTTTAACCTCACAGTACTTTACTGAACCTTTTGTAAACCTTTACTGCACCTTTTGTAAAGGATCTTCAGGTCTCACCACTGATTTTAAAAATAATTGCAATTCAGGTAAATGCCTGAGCCTAGTACTTCCCATTGGCATGCACCCACGCGCTGCTTGTTCCAAATATTAAAACTGAGATGGTACAAAGGGCACCCCATGCCATCCCTGGTGGTTATGACTTCACAGTGGGAGCTGTTCCCTGTCTCTATAGGGAGCAGGTATGATAGAGGTCCAGACCTAAGCATGTTTTGCCTCAAACATTCTGAGTATTGCTACAGGAAAGATGTGTTCAGAGGAGATGGGCCCCCCAGAGGTAGGGCAGGACTCCTCTGAGCCAAATTGTCACTCTGCCTTGAGGCTCATGCTCAATCCACCCCTTGCCTCACCTCCAGGAGAAGGGCTGTACAAAAAAACATGCAAAAATTCTAGTTTACATTAGAAGTGGGCACCAAGTTAAGTATAAAAAGGAGTGGATTGGGCCTCCTCAACTCTCTTTCTTGGTGTCTCACAACTCCAGCTCCTGAGCATCCATGTAACAAGACCAGCCACCGGGCTCTAAGGACTAGTGATATTCATTGTTTTCTTCCCTTGCTTTGCCCAGGCAAAGCACAGCTATCATATTCTGCTCTGTGACCAGGGAATATTGGTGTGTACTGGTAGCAGTGGCAGACTCTCTATCATCCAGTCCCTCTAGGACCCTTGAGATTTCCCTCTGGTCCCCTTATCACTATGGAATTCTGCTTGGAAACCCTTCCAAATTCATCATGGTGAAGGAAGGTGGCAATGCAGCCACAGCAGACACCTTGTTGAATTCCTGGAGACCCATGGGGATGCTGGAGGTGGGGCTATCCTTTCTGTGCCCTATCTTCATTGTGTGGTGGAGGGACTTTTTCCAGATGGGGACAAATGCAGCTTCTCCTAGGGGAAGCCTCCGTGGGGGATCAGTTTCTCAAATAAGCCTGGGGCCAGTGTGTGCTGAAGGAAAATTCATCCTACAGGCAGCGGGACAGGCCAAGGACAGTCTGCTCAGGATGCTGCACATCTGAAGGATACCATTGGTTTGGGACCAATTGTTCCAACTTTATGAAATCACACCTACTTTCCTTCTGGTTCTGGGCACCAGCAGCACAATGCTCGCAGGATGAACCCTTGCTTTTGCTGAACCCTTGGGCTCCTCAGGATGCAAGTCGTCTGAACTGCCAGGCTAGAGACAGAGGGATTGCTGTCTGTCTGCAGGGGCTGAAGGGCTGTGACCAAAAGAAACAGAACCAAGATGAACTCCAGTGCCTGTAGAGATGCCCAGACATCCCCTGCCGTCCACGCTTCCCACTCACCACTGCAGATCTCATCCAGCTTCTCCATGCTTTGGACGTGCTGTGCAGCCAGCCCTAGGCACAAAGCTCCATCAGCTCCTGCTCCCTAGCATGCTTCCAGCAGCCTGACCCCTGACCCTGCCTTCTCCCTTGGCAGGAGTGGCCCCAGGAATCACAGGGGAGTGGAACTGAGCCGAGTGGAACTGAACCAAGTGGCCACCAAGCCCATCTACGTGGACCTATAGTGGTGGCACAGGGAGGGCTGAGACCCTGCACACAGCAGGGACAGAGCAGTGCAGCAGCAGGAACAGGGGCCAGGCTGCCCAAAAGTGTGTCTCCAGGGGCTGGGGCTCACCAATGAACCTGACAGCCACCTCTCGCACAGTGGCCTGAGGGTCCCTGAGGTACGGCAGGCTCTGATGCAGGTACTCCTCAGCCCTGCTCTTGTCCTTCAGCAGCTGGGGAGAGGACAAGGGGATTGGCATGTCACATAGCCCCACCGTTGGCTGGGGCAATCCCTCCTGCCAGCACACCCATCATTACTGAGAGCCCTCCCTCTCACTGTGTGCAGGGAAGGGAAAGACCCCTTGGGGCTCTGCTCTTGAGGATAGGAACCAGGGTGCAGCTCCAGGCTGTGGGCTCAGGGCTGCAGCAGGGCTGGTGGGGGCTTTGGGTGTAGGGCAGTTCTCACCCAGCCTGAATCCTGGGGCTTGTCCTTACCAAGCACTTGCTGATCCTACAGGTCTGCTGCGTCTCCAGCAGGTGCTTGAGCTCCTTCCACTTGAGGAGTTTGGCAGCAGCAAGGAGAGCTTCTCCAGAGGCCTGCACAACAGCAGAAGCTGTGAGATAGCACCATGGCTGGAAAAGGAGCTGGGATATGCCCTTGCCAAAGCATCTAGGGGTCTCTTGAGGACAGCTCTGGGGTACAGAGATTGAAGCTCAAAGCCTCCAACACATACCAGGGACAGCCAAGAAACGTGTGGGGACACATCTACTCAGGCTTTGGTGGCTGTGGGTTGCTGCCAAGCCCTGCTGGAGCAGGTAGGGCAGGCGCTGGAAATGGCCATGCCAGTTTCTCCACCCCTGCTCACACTGGTTCTGCAGGGACCCTTCCCACGGGCTGTGCTGGGGGAGAACCAGGGCAGGAGGGCTGGAGCTGGAGCTGCTACCTTGGTATTGTGCAGGTTGACACAAAGCAGCAAGGAGGTGGTGTCACCTTCTGCATGGAGTTGTGTGTTATCCTTCAGCCTTGACCTGCCTAAAGAGTGGGGCAGATGCAAAAGTCATATGACACAGCAGCTTTGCCAGCAAGCTTTCCAAACTTGAGATCTTGAGCAGGAGATGGCAGGAGAGAAGGAGTCAAGGAGATTGTGGAGGGTGTCATACTGGGGTTCACAGATCAGCAGGGTTGAAGATGGTGAAAGGATGGAGGAAGGAGACCAGCAGAAAAAAGATCCTGGATATGAGGAGAGCACTTGGCTTCAGCAGCTGGATGATATGGGAAGCTTCCAGAGGGGCAAAGACGGTCAAGCAGAGAGGCAGAGCTTTGAGGAGATGTCTGTGTGGAGGGGAATGAAGCCCACCACAGTGTCCCTTATCATTTTGCTTACAAATGAATTCACTGAGGTGATGAAGAGTGCTCAAAGCTGTTTCCTTTTCTCTGGAGGAAGTTTGTAAAAGGAGAAGGCGTCCCAGCAGTTGTCCAAGGATTGAGATCTGGATGTCTTCATAGCAGACAGTGCAGTCCTTTTTTCTAAAGAGGTCCCAGTCCTGTGTGAGGGAGGCAGAAGAGCAGCAAGGCTAATAGCAGGCAGCTGGTGCTGAAGCCCCACACCCAAGTGTGTCCAGGGCTGGATTCCTGGATTTACAGAGCCCACATCCCAGAGCTGTCAGCTGGGCAAGGGAGAGCAGCACAGCATGTCTAGATGGTGCCATGGCCTTACATTCTGTGTGGAATAGTTGTACAGGAAACGGCTCAGCACTTCAATCCTCCCCAAGGCCCTTGACCACACTTCCTGTATCCTAGAGTTGGTGAAGTCCAGCAGCACCTGGGCAGAGAGAAGCTGGCAGTGAGCCCCACAGCAAACACCCACTTCAGCAGCATCAGGGCAGCTCCAGTCCTGCGTGGGACTTGCATTATCCCTCAAGGCTTCCTCTGGCCTCAAGCAAAGCCTATAGCAAGGCTCCTGCCCCTGGGCTCCCTTGCAGGCCCTGGGCCAACCTTGTGGCTGTGCAGGCAGGCTGGTGCCACCCTCTGTGCTCCTGAAGGAACCTGGTAAGAGCCTGGTGACAGCCTCTGCTTCCCCATGGGAGGTGGGCACTGTCCCGCGAGGCACTGGTCTGGGGGGATCACTCACCCACGAGTGGACAGCACCTCCCCTTCAGGGTGAAGAGCAGCCCTGGGACCCCCACGCTTTGCCCAGGCCATACCTGCAAGATGTTCTGCAGCTCCTCGCTCATTCTGGAGGGAGGAGAAGTGAGCACTATTGCCCTCAGCATGGAGTCCATGCTTCTCAGGGTCTGCAAGGAGATCAGAGAGTGGTGGCAGTGATTCTCAACTGATCTGAGACTGATCTTAGCTGCCAGTGTCAGGGGAGGATGCCCATGCTGCCCAGGAGAGACCTAGGAGCTGGCAGCCTGCAGCGTTGGACATGGCTGGGCCCTGAGAAGGGGATGAAAGGACTAGGGCAGGAAAGCAAAGCTGAGACCCTACCCTGCCTTGGACCTCTGGTCATGGGGCAGCACAGAGTGGCCAGGAAGCAGCCCAGAGGGACTGGGAGCTTCCACAACTCACCCAGGACTTACACTCTTTAGGAGGAGTTGTTGATCTTTGTTTAAATGAGAGTGTGGAGGAAGCCAGAAGACAGTTCTGAAGCATGTCTCTAGGAGGCTTCTCTTTTTGTCTTCCAGCACCACTTTTGCTGTCTTGCTGAAAGAGAGAGCTTATCTGGACACTGGGAGCAGTGCCTTGAGGCCTTGTGCAGAGGGATGCTGTCCTCTGGTGGAAGAGTTCCTGGCAGGGACAGGCAGGTACCTCAGTATTTCAATGGTACCTTAGTATTTCAATGGTGAGCATGGCGACCTGCTGCAGCTCTGTGGACAGCTGGTACCAGGGCTCATCTTCCAGCAGCACCTGCAGGGCACAACAGAGCTGCCACCTGCCAGCACCCAGTGCCACCAGACCCTAGCTCTGCCCAGGTGTGGCTCTCACAGGGTGCCAGTGCCCCTTTCCCTGAGCGCTGGGTGTCCTCTCACCTGGATCCTCTCTACCAGGCCATATCTGCGGCAGAAATAAATCAGGCGCTGTGATGAGCCAAAGAACGCCGTGTTTATGCACAGATCCATGATTTTGTAAAGAAGGGTGATCTTGCATTTCATATCCTGGCAGCCAGGGGATAGATATACAAACAGAGAGCATGAGACTCCAGCAGGACTGGAGTTCTGAGGGGCAGCACCATGTGGAAACAGCAGCTCTGTCCAGCCAGGACACCTCCAGCATCCATGCTCCTGCCAGCAGATGCTGGAACAGTCACCGTCCAGCTGGCCACAGGTACCTGGCTGAGGTTGCTGGCAAGGATCTGGATGGAGTCCACAACTTCCTCTTCCTCTCTGGACATTTGTAACCAGCTGGCATCTAACAGAGGGGTAGAGCAGGAAGGGCTACTGAAGGTCTGGCAACAGTAGGGAGCAGAGGAAGATCTGCTCTCTGCCTACCCCACACACGCTCCCCTGGCATGGCCTTCCCGTGTAGCCCCAGCTGAAGGGTGCCCAGCAGTGGAGCTGCCATGCTGGAGCAAGGCATGGTGGGGAAAGTGCCAGGGCCCCAGGCTGAGGAATGTGCTGGCAGATAGACAGGAAAAGTCCAGTGCTCCACTGCACTGCTGCCTCCCACCAGCCAGCTGCCCTTTGCTGCCCACACCATGGAGAAGGAGCTGGGACCCCTCCCTGGGAGAGGCTGTGCTGGGATCAGCGTGCTGGGGCAGCCCTGAGCATCCTCAGCACTCAGGAATCACACTCACCCGTCAGGACCCTCACTGCCAGCATGCCTGGGAAACATGGTGCTGGCATTGTGCAGGATGTGCTGGCAGCCCCAGTCCTGCCCAGTCCAACAGGACCCCCTCCCTCACCTGTCTGCAGTGGATCCACCACAATCATCTGGCAGGGATCTGCTGGAGAGCTGCTTTTCTGGGAAGCACCATGCTCCACCCAGGCCATCCTGGGATGGCTAGGGGGTGTCTCCTCCATTCTGCAGGAGAAAAAAATGAAAAATAGGAAAGGGACAAGTGAGAAGCTTTGTGGAAAGACCTCAGCACGATTGGGCTGCTGAGACAGCAGGGAAAGTTGGGCTGTGCTTGGAAGCTCCTCACCAGCTCCACCATCTTATCCTATCCCATTATCCTGCTGGACACACATGTATATACACATGCTGGACACCTGTACTGGCCACACATGCTATAGTGGGGTGTCACAAAGGGCCCCCCTGTGACCCACCACCTGCCCCTAGCACTGTTGCAATGTTCATGGACATGGAACCAACCCCTAGTTGTGGGTACCAGCAATAAAGAAAACCATGCTATGTGTTTTTACATAATATGTTTTCAAGTTCGTCTTATTTTAAAAAACACAAAACAATAAAACAAACAAAAAACCCACCAAACAAAACCCCAAAAAACTTTGTTATTATATTGTTTAAAAAAAAAAATAAGAACGTATAGGGGGTTTCTTCCCAAGCTTATTCAGTGACAAAAATCTTTGAATCTCTGAGATCTACTTTTTTTAACTCATAGTAGATTATTGAACTGTTATACTTTTTGTAAACAATACTCAGATCTTACTACTAATTTTAAAAATAATTGCAATTTAAGTAAATGCCTAACCTAAGCCTTCCCATTGGTATGCACTCAAGCCTTGCATATTCCAAGTATTATAACTAAGACGGTAAAAAGATTTCCCCCTCTGAGATGAACATATTTTACTGTAGGTGTTAATTTTAAGCTCCTCCTGAGGGCTGCAACTCCTGGTGCTAGAGGCGTTTGTGTAAAAGAGTAAAAGACTAATTCCTCTCTAGGAAAAAAAGCTTTCTGCAAAAGCTGTGCAATGCAGCATTTTATTGCATCTGTATACCTAAAATACTGCAGTAATTTGCCTACCAAGAAATCACAAAAAATATGTATTAATGAAGGTGCTAAGTCTCCCTGAAGGGTAACTGTTCTTCTCAGCAGATTATTATGTTGCCTTGGCCTAGTGTATCACCACAGGACCATTGGATCATTCCAATGATCCAGTGTTGGGGAGGTCATCTAGGCCAAAATCACTTATCAAATACAAGGCAACAGTATGAACTCAGAACTAAAAAAATCCTGAAGAGTCCAGAAAGACACTGTAGATCTGCCATGGGCTGACAAACTTAGTCTTTCTGTGATTACACAGGTCCTGATGGTCTTTGGCTGTACCAGCAGTTTGTCCCTGTGACATGGATAACAGTGGGGGCCTGGACTCTAATCTGTCTTGCTGTGAAGCCATTCCACAGCAAAAGAGAAGAGCTGTCTGGACACAGTTCAGTTACATGATATTAAATCAATTAATTTAGTTTGATAAAAGGCAAAAGTAAATAGAGAGTACATCTATTTTTATTCTTTCCAGTTAGTTTATTGATATCTTCATTAGGTTTCCCAGATCTAAAATATTGTATGAGAATTATTTTATTTTATTTTTACTCATTTACCTAGATATTTCTCCTTCCTAAAAAGTGTTACAATATATTTAAAGCCCTCTTTGGTACATTTATTGCCCTTCCACTGATAGCCATAATTCCCTGTGAGAGCTAGCATTAATGGAAAAAATAAATTTCAAGAGGATTTCATAATGTTGCAGTGACAACAAAGAAGAAATACTTTTTAAATTGTCCTGTAGTTTGTTTCTAGATTTGTTCTTCCTGAGGAATACTCCATTGCCTTTCAGAAGGAAAAGGAGCCCTTCTAAAATGACATGGGGGATAAAGGACAGAGATGAGGCTGACCAGTTCAAGCTACTTCTTCATGGGGAGAGCAAGACAATTAGTATCTGCAATGCAGCTGAAAAAGGGTCTGGCAGTGCGAGACCCATCTTTGAGAACACGGGAAAGGTTTTGGATGGAGCCTGGCACAAACTTGCAAGGGGAAAGGGGAAGCCTGCTCACTGTGTCAGTCCCTTGTACAGAGCAAGGAGGGCAGGTGGAGATGGTGCCCTGGCAAGGTAAGCCCAGGACAATGTTACTCCCTGGGTGATCATCAGGACCTTATTGTATATGTGATCTCCACTGGATCTCGGCTGCCAAGAGTTTGCCTATGCATGACTTTGATTGTGTGCTGTAATAGCAGGAATTTATTACTTCATCACCATTGGGATTACTGTGATAGAAATAGAGCTGTAGCTAGTGGTCTGAAAACAGCATTTGTTTTACTTCAGGTGCAAAGGATGTGCTCACAGTAACTCGAAGTGACTGGCTCAAAAGTCTTTAAAACTTTTGTTGAGCAAAAGAGACTTTGTGTGTGTTCTGCCTTTTGCCTTGGTTCCTCCAAAATAGAGAGCAAGTCTCTGTTCCATAGTCAAAATAGCTGTGGAGACTGAAACTGGCAGTCATGGCATTTGTCTTCCCTATGTGGCTCTGACTTGCTACAAAATGCCACCATTGAAACAACACAGGGCTATCCAACCTGGGAAAAGCAACATAGGATTTCACACACAAAAAATTCTAGAAACTCACTTCCAGCTGAGATTGCTTCAGACCATACCACACTCCAAACAAAATGCACAATAGATTTCCTTGATGTTTAATTTTTTCACAATTAGTTCTTACTATGAAAGCACCACCACATCAGAAATTCTCCCTATCCCATGCAGACAAATTCTCAAACTTACCGAAGTCCTTCTCCCACAAACTGGGAATTAGTTCAGTCCCATATTTGGGAAACTCTTGCTATGCTAGTGAAGGTGTCTCCGTGGATAAGCAGTCAGACTGGACCTAGAGAAGGTGTCTATATGGATAGGGAGACAGACTGGACCTAGAAAGCAACTGTTCAGAAAGCTGAATACCTGTCTTCCTGTCCACTTATCCTGTAGCAATCTGTGCCACTGCTAGAACTTTTTGCAGATCATAGCATGGCAGCAGAGGAAACCTGCTGTGAAGCTCCTGGAGTGGTAAGCTGACTGACAGCAAATAAGATATCTTTGTTGTTTCTTTTCCCTGAGGTTTTAAACAAGTTAATTTGCCTAGCTTTCACTGTTGTTATTTCCTTCACGTCCTCCTTACAGGCAGATGAGCAGGCAACTTTCTTACTTTATTGATTTGTAAATATGGAAATTAGACACATATATATATGTATTTTTACGACTTGGTACACACAAGGGAAGTGTATATCAAGTAATGCTTAAATGAACCAAGTTTAGACTATTTATTCTTTAATTGTTTGCTTTCCTTATTGCATATTTCTTCCCTTTACCACTAGAAATGAATGAGAGAGAGAGATAGTTTGGGATATACGGAAACTCCCAAAAGATTGGAGCAGCGCTTTTCAGAGAGCCAGGTCATGCCAGTTTTCCTGGTAAGAAGGGCAGACATTTACATTATAAAGCAGAGCAACCATCTAACAATACATGAAACATAAGGGGGTTGCAAGACTGTATTACTCATTTGCTTAAAAAATTGAATTTGTTTGAAAATATTAAAGGACTAAGGTGGAAAACTGGTCCCACTGGAATCAGTAGTCTGTTCCCTGTTCTTTCTGCAGAGCCAGAACTTAATCCTAGATCTCCAGAAGGCAAAGCCTTTCTCTTTATAGCTGCAAATCAAAGTACTTCTAATTCCTCTTAATTTACCTAAGATTACAAAGAGGTGTGGTTACCCTGATTGAGATCTGTATTTGAATCCAAGTGTAAATTTCAGCTCTAGAGCAAATTTAAATTCTCAGAAGGTAGGCTTTTCCTAGTCTCTGAATATTTTCCTTCGTTCTTCATAGGCACATTAGTTTTTACCAAGAGTGATATACACTGGGTTGGGAGAAGCCATAAATATCAAAGTCAGCAAAATGTTAGTATATTATATATTATTCTGCAATTCTACGATTGTAGGGAGGACAACCTAGGAATGTAGTCACACCTAGGAATAGCAAATAATATTTATCTGTTAAATGTTTAGAAACACTTTTTTTTTCATGCTCTAAATGTATTCCAGATATAAAAGAAGGTATCTTGCATTTGAACTGCATCTAACTGAAAGTGATGGGGCCTGTTAATATGGTGACATGTATGAAATGCTAAGAATGGCTGTAAAAAAACCCAGATACTACAAAAAAATCAGTGAGAATGACATTTTTGACACAGCTGCCCACTTCTCCACCCCATGACCCACATATCCCTTCAACACGTTCATTGACTTTTCCTAGACAGCTTTTTAATCCAAAATTCCTTCTGTGTTTAGGTAGCAAGTGCTTTCTTAATCAGACTAACCCTTATCTTCTGACTGCTAATACTAAAAAGGAAAGAAAGTACTGAAATAAAAGTTATACTCTTGTTCCTGAAGATGTCTAACTAAAAGCATGTGAATGGAACAGTATGGGCAAAACTCCAGCTTTGAAGCAGTTCCTGATTTGCCTTGGAAATAACTATCTAGTGGTATGAAACAAGATTATTGAAGAAGATTGAATTCACTTATATATACAAACAATAGCAAAAAGATCTTCTGAAAAACTAGGAAATATTGAGCAAGATGAGGAGCTTTATTTGGAGTGCTTTGTCATTTTCACAGTGATGAAAGGTACGCGGGATCTCAGGCGTGGATGGCAGTTCAGGGAAGTGAGTTAAAGCTTGCTTCAAAATGCCAAAGAAACCACTTTTCAGGCAAAAAGGCTTATCCTGGCAAAGATTCCATTGTTTGCTCAGGGTCTCCCAGGGATCACAGCACTAGGAGGTAAAAAAGAATTTCTGGGTCCCAAAGACAATACAGTGTGTCTGGAGCATTAAATCAGTTTTAGTACTCAGAAGAAGTGGAATGAAGAATAAAAAGAAATAAAATTATAGCAGAAAGTAACATCTTCCAAAACTTTACCTTCCAACAGTATGCAACTGACTTTAATGCAAAAATCCTTGCCAAAAATCTGATAGTGGCTAAAGAGCCCCAGATGATTTCACAGCCTATTTTTTTACACCAAGAGGCTTGCCATGCAATCCAGTAATATCCTTGGCTACTGCTTTCTAAGCTTCTTCCTCCCTGCTAGTCAGGGTTGCTGTAAAAATGAACTAGAAATACATATTTTATGGTTTCTCTAGAACTAAAAAATAAATAGAAGTTTCATAATTCCTGATAATTCTGACTTTAAAACTCTCTTAAGATTCACCTTAACTGCTTTGTGAGCTCGTATCAAAGTCTATTTCCATTAACTGCCCTTTTCTGGAAGTGAGTAATTCCAGATGTTTTCAACTGCCTTGGCAGGAGGTAAGAGTGAGCAGGGCCAAGGAGGCTCCCGAAGAAGACTGGGCTTTATTGCATTACACAGCACACACAGACTGCATCTTCAGTAGTGGAACTTGGGTACCAGTTTTAGGTTCCAGTGTGGTACCAATACATGTGATAGTGTATCTGCCATGTGCCAACATGGTAGGAAGCAGCATTTTAAATTTTTTTTTTTTTTTTTTTTTTTTTTACTTCTTCAAATACCATCTCCAGCTTGCTGCAAAGTCCAGCAGGAAATCCATGTCTGGAGGAAAGCTGGCAGATGGCAGGAAGATGCCCTGGTGCTGAGGCCTAACAGCACCTTCTCAGGGAAACAAAGAATTACAGTCTTCCTGTGATTTATGTGTATATCTGGGATATGGCTGGGACAACGGGAAGCCCTGCTACATATCCCTGCTACAAGCAGAGTCCTACTTACCAGGTGTACATGGCACTATGCAACACTCAGAGCTCAACAAGGTGTGATGAGAATTGCACCTTCTGTTAACAGAGGTGTTTCCAAGAGGGGGAAAGTCTTGTTTTTAGGAGCCACTTTTGTTTCCAGAAGCGGGGTGGAGGGAAGAAAAATCTTCATAAATATTTCTGGAGACCTGTTCACCAAAACTTTGAGAGAGTTCAAGATCCAGGTCTGAATTTAAGACAAAGATATTTCAAACACTAAAATTAAAGGACTGTAAAGCTGGCAAACATCAGAAAATCTGCTCTAAAAACGACCTTTAGAAGAATATGCCAGAAGTGTCATATGGGGGGGAATAGGTGGTAGGGGTGGAAGGCAAACTCACAAGGCTCGCACTGAGTATATATAAAAGTAACTAAAGAAAATTAATGCTCTATTAATGTCAAGTAAAATCAAGCAAACGTATAACTGACCTTTTCTGCAGCCTCTGTGAATATTAGTGGAGAACTCAAGACACTGCCTGCTATTTTATATCCTCTGGAACAGATCTAATTTCTGGTTAAGAGAGAACTGAAAATAGTTTTTGCTTGACTTGTGAATATAAGTAAAATGTCGACAGATGTAAATAGAGCCTGATTCAAATAACAGTGTGAAATCTTTGCTTGCTGGGAGCTTGACAGTACTAATTCAGCTAGTAGCCTGTAATTGCCCTCATAGCACTTCCCACATGTACCTATAAGAAACCAAATGAGTTTTATATTAGTGGCATTTACCATCTCCTGAACTTGCTCCTCCAGATGTAGAATTCTCAGCCATTCATCACTGCATCAGCAAGTGGTGACAGTTTACTCTCATATCTAACAGTTATGTCCACCAGAAAATCTGATCTGCCTTGGCAGGTTATATTTATATAATAATTTTTATGGTCTTTTAATTTTTTATGATCTTTTAAAAGTGACTCCTGAAATATTAGCTGTTCTTTAGCTTCCTCTGCCAATAGTTCACATACCTGGTTGTGCCTCTTCACCCTTCCATCTTGAACTGAAGGGCAATACCCACTAATATGTGAGCAAGTCTCACCCTCTGCTCGAGAGCACCACCAGTTCTTGAGCATCCTCCCTACCCCTTGCCAGAAGTGTGGCATAGCTCACTTGCAACACAGTGATGAGCTTTCTGAGAGAAACGCCCCGATGATGCTCAATCCAGTTGTCACTAATTTTATCCCTTCTAAAGCTTGCAATCACACAGCCTCACATGTGTGCAACACAAGCAACTTGGTCCCATTGAAAAATTCCTATATTTGCCCGTCTCAAGGCCTTGGAAAGATGTGATTTAGCAAAGATATCTCCCATCTCCCAAGAAAAGTTCCTCACCACCCACAAATTCCAAGATCACCATGATTGCTCCGGGGTCCCAAACAGAAGGAATTTTCTCTTAATCACCACCTGCCACAGGCCATAGCTGTTCAAACTCTTTACAACTACCAGATGACCAATCTTAGGATGTCATCTGACAACTGAGCAATTTGGTGCAGACTCTGGTCCTGAGCACTACGAACCACTCCAGAAGGTGTGGCAATACCCAGACGTCCATCCCAAGTGCTGGAATACAGGATGGCATCACAGGTAGATAAGGGTAACCAAGTCCTGATCCCTCAAATTGCCAAATTAAGGGTTTATATATACATGGCTTTCCCATTAACTTGGCCTGCAAAGTACATCACTCATGGGATAGTACATCCCTTCAAGATGTCCACTTTGTCAAATGGCTGCTCACCCTGCTTTTACAACCTGTTCAGTTTTTCTAGTAGAAGCAGCTCAAATAACCCAGCCCATGGGTCCACATATAGATATACCGAGGTGTTTTTCTGGAACTATCTGGGTCAATTATATTGAGAGATATGCTATTAATTGCCCACACCAGACAGCCATTGTTCACATAGCAATCCTTTGCAGGCTGGATGTAAAACTGTGGCACTTCTCCCCCTGTGTTTTGAGGTCTGTCAGATCACAAGAGACCTATAAAATTTCAGAAAAAAAATTGTATTCCTCTCCAGATTTACTTAATAGAATCAAGTCATCTGCAAAGGCCAATGTTGTCAAATGTGTCTAACAATGGTGAGACTCATTCCCTTCCTTCTCCAACTTGCATAGCAGAGGGTCCACAGGCAAGAATACATTTGGCAACATTAGATTGTAATCTCTAATAGCAACCTGAAAGAAATGGAAGCTCTAAAGTTTCCAGGCTATAGATAAGTGCATTCTTCCTACTCTCCTCCGTACACATCCCTCAAACTATTTTCCAGGAAAACTGACAATGCTAGATCAATTATAACTCCTTTGAAACATGTGCTAAATGCTGTGAACAGTTTCACAGATGAAAAAAGAGTTAGAGAGATTTAATGATTTTCCTACTATTTCCTAAATGTAAATATTTATAGCTACACTTTAAAATTGAACTGAATTTCATACAGTTTTAAAAATAAAATCATATGAAAAAGAAACTTTGGATTGTGTTTTTTTAACTCCTTAGCTCAGCCAAGAAATCAAGCACTATCCCAGTTCTACTTTTGGCTGCTTGTAAAAATTTTCCAGTACTTTGATTTCATAGGAGAAAAAAAAAAAAATAACAACCACATTACTTTTGGCCTAATTGAAAAAAAAAAATTAAATCTGCAATATTTTAAAAAAGAGAAACCTAATCTGCCTAGACTTAATGGTGAGCCTGACCCCAGAGGACCTAAGGGATTTTTTGGAGTGAAAGAAAAGCTGGGAAAGAAGGTAGGAATCCAAAAGCCCCTAGGGTCAGTTCACAAAGAAAAGTTGTGCCCAGATGTGCTTCTCTTATTTTGTGCCCTTCGAGAGACAAAGGCTTTAAGAGGTAAAAGGGCAATTTGGGTAGAGGTCTCTCTGGCTTAGACAGATGCCAAGGTCTTGGAGGTAATATTCACACTGAATGACAGCCACCTCTTATGGAATACTTTCATCCTCTATTTACCATCAATTCAACAATTAAATGAAATGTTTTAGGAGTGGAAAGCTTTGCATACAGTATGGGGCTTATTTGTAATCGGATAACAGAACACAACAGCAGCAGCAGCTTCCATGTATTTACTGTTGTAGCTGTGCTGCAATGTCAGTACTCATTTAACCTCTGTCAGAAACTGACTTTGACAGTTTCCACCACGCAGGCAGATAATGGGATGTGTCCCTAGGCCTTGGTGAGAGAAATGGCACAAGTATGTTGAAGGAAAGGGAGAGAAAGATGCTTTGTCTCCCAGCAGTGTTTTCAGTGCCAGGGAACCCAGCCCACTCTCCCTTAAGCATCTGCCCTGTGGTGATCAAGTGATAATGACTCCAAAGCACTAAATGTGGCACTTAGGGACGTGGTTTGGTGGTGGACTTGATAGTGTTAGGTTAACAGCTGGACTCAAAAATCTTAGAGGTCTTTACTGTCCTCAGTGATTCTATGACTTGCATGAGGAGGGTGCTGCTGGAGAACGTAAGAGAAGGCAGGCCCTTACCCAGTGCTTTGCTGCTCAGTTTCCACTGACCTCCTAATCCTCACTGGTATTTCTCATGTGCATGTTCTAGGCCTAGATCCTCCTCAAATTTTACACTAGTAGTTTCACCCTCTCTCACAGAGTCACTCCTGGTCAACGCAGCAGGAATTAGACTCATATTTTTTGGCCATGTAAAAAAAGCATTTTTTAGTGTAGCATTATTCTGAGAGCATTACACGGCATGTAAATTCTGCTCATTTCAGAGCAGCTGAGGATCACAGAGAAGCCAGCAAAGTAAATGACTCTTCCAGATTTATATTATAAAAATATTAAAAAATTGGAACAAACTCAACCCAAAAACCCACCTTCTGCCTAAATACTTACAATTTGCTAGTAATTTAAACATTGTTATACTAAGTCAAGTTGTTGCTATTCTGTAAATCTCCCCACCCCTCTTCCATATTCATAAGGCTGGACTATTAATTAACCATGGCAGTACAAATTTCCAAATAGCTTAAGACGGACAAAACTATGTCTTAAGCATTGCTGTGGTGCAAACCTCATGGTGCATTACAAACTTTGGGACCTAACCAGCAGTTGTCTCCCAGCCTCAAAACTAATTAAATCAATCAGTAAAACCCTCATGAATGAATTGCTATCCTGCTCAGAGCAAAGACCAATTCTGTAAAGAGTTGAGCCTGCTAATGACAACCTTCCCAGCCACTGTGTCGAGTCAGCACGCTGTGCACACATTTGCCATTGAACAGGGTAAGAATCACCTACCCCGAGGCACAAGGAAAAAGCAAGAGGCAGCTAATTCAGGAGTGGCTGTAAAGTATGAGGTTGCCAATGAGTACACCCAGCTCAGAACTTCTCCTGAACAGGGAAGTACTCACAGCTACAGGCTGAACCAGCAGGTACACTCAGGCTTTGCAATATCAAGGAGTTACTGTCTCAGCAGCAATCATCCAAAGTTGCCAGTCTTTCTTTTTAAAATGCATGAATGGAGTTAATTTCACCTTCGGTGCAAAAGAGCTACAGACCTTAAGAACATCCTGCCCCAAATACACAGCAGCAGCCCTCAACTCATGCCCATGCTCCTGCTACACCCCAGTACAACAAACCACAGCCTTCCTACTCTTTGACACCCAGCAAGGCTCTCCTAGCCCAGAAATGCTGAGCACTGCTGCAAACACAGTCTCCACACTGCCCCGCCAGGTGTGCTCACCTATCACGTCTCTCTGCCAGCTGACCTCTCCACAGGGCTGCAAATGGAAAAAAGAGATTCCTCCACGAAAGCAAGAGAAACTTCCTCAGCACCTTTTGATGGTGGGGGAAAACTCTCATCTCTTTAGCATCCCACATCAGCAGTGCCCTACCCCACCTGCTGCCTACTCTGGCTCAGCTGCTATTTGGACCCTGGACACCTGAGTCTGACACCTTTGGCCACAGAAAGTCACCACTAATACCACACTAGCAGCTGCTCCTGGAATGTGTGCAATGAGAAAGCACAGCAACCATAATTTCTGTGATCTCATCTCCTTTTTCGGTCACTATGAGAGGACCATAGCATGTCACTGAAGCTGTTGTATAAAACCATACTAAATTCTTGTAACTGATAAATCACTCTGCTGAGAACGTTGTGCCTACCCAGAGGTACCTGCACTGTGTGCCACAGGGGAGAGGACAGGACAGCCTCCATGTATACAAGTAATTTTCTGAGCTGGCTGAAGTGATTTCAAATCACTCTTGTGTCCCTTAATACAGTGGTCATTTAGTCCTGCTCTGCTTTCTCAACTCAGTTAAGTGGAGTCAGCAGGATGACAGCAAGATATCATGCAAGCACTGATACACTACCGTGGTCTTCTCAGCCTAGGCTTTCAGGAGTCAACAGAAGAGGCAGAAGGACGTTACAAGAGGCAATTGTTCAGGTTTTGAAAGATGTTCCTGTGCCACAGTTGGCCAGCTAAGCCAGCCAGTTTTTTTGCTCTGCTCATTGTCCAAAGTTACATGGATGTGTAAGGGAAAATCTGACTCAGTCCCTTGTAGCTGCAGAGACAATGAGCTGGATCACAAGCAGAAGAAATATGCTTCCCATTATCATCATGAACTCTATAAACAAGTGTATAAACAGGCATTCTGCTTCTGGGGCATAGCTTCTATTATTGGTCTTATATTCATTTTCCTACTGAAAAAACAGAATCAGAAGTCCTCATTCAGTCCTCATTGCTCAGCATCATGAAATGTAATGTGCCTGCACACTTTTTACAACAAAGCTGCTTTACAACAAATGTCTGCTTCTTTTAAATGTGGTTCTTTCTCTAACATGCACTTCCAAGAACATCCACAGATAAAATTATTAAGTACACACCAAATACTTTAAAACTTCAGAAGTTTATTGTCCAGAATAGCTCACATGGTACAGATAGATTTTTTTTATTTGCTTTGTTACAGGGAAATCAAGCAAAACAGTAGAAAATGTATATGGGTTAACAGTAAAACGAAAGCCCAGCCTAATAATAGCCCTTTACATCCACCAAGTTATACTTCAGAAAATGGCTAGTCAAACATAAAGAAGTAGAGCACTTGAAAGACAGTTTCATGTTTATGGTATAGATTATAAACCAGTATTAATGGCATTTTCTGTCCGTATTGCAATATCTTTTTTTCATAATAGCAAATTGAGAAAGGTCTATGTGAATAAAAGGTTAACTACTGCAAGACTTTCAAACCTCAGTTATCACCTTATAGGTTGACAGTTACAGATAACAGGAGAAGGCACATAAGAGTCTTAAAATATACAGAGACCTATCAAAATCCAAAGACTAAAAGGAAATGGGAACCGAAACTCAAAATTCACAAATATTACTTTTGCATTCCCTAATCTATAAGTTTGCATTCAAGCATTTTACAGCTTTTTCAGAAGAAAAGTGTAACACACTCAGAAAAGACTTAAAGACTTCAAGGCTTTGCTTTGAGTTACTTTGTTGGTGTTTTTTTTTCTTTTAGTAAATGGAATATAGGATAATCTAAACAATAATAAAATGCAGACATATTCCCTCACTTGTTATTAGCGCCCAATAGATCCACTGCTGAAGGCTGAGTATGAGTAGGAATATGAAGAAGTTGCTGAGGCATCAAAGCTTCCTCTCCTAGACCCACTGCGTGAGCCTGAACGCGAGCCAGAGCGAGAGCCAGAGCGAGAGCCAGGTGCCGAGGAGACATTGTAGGGACTGGATATGCCTTTAGAGGAAACAGAGGCTGCTTCCAACAGTTTAAGCCCAGTGATATCTTCCACCATTGACCGGTTCATTGCATCTTTGTAGGATATTTTCAGCTTGGTCTTGGGGCAGGTCAGAATTTTGGGATAGCTGTTGGTGTCTTGCAATTTCTGGGCAGCGCGACCGTCAATCAATCCATTCCTAATGGCTTCTTCAGTAGTTATTCTTCCACGCACTTCTGGGTCCACAAGACCTCCAGTGAGGTACTGGAATTCAAGGAACCGCTGCCCAGCCTCATAAGGCAGCCATTTCTCCTTCACTGCTTCAGCTGCTGACATCCTCTTGCGTCCGCCCTTTATGCCTTCGAACCCTATGAAAGCCTTCTGGGCTGGTTTGAGACGTGTGGCCATATCCTGATCAATGATGCCTTGGCTAGTGGCTTCCTGGAGGGAAAGCCTCTGGCCAGTGGTAGGGCATATTATGCCACCAGTGCAGGCCTGGGCTTCTAGTAACCGCTGCCCAGTGATGCTATCCACAATGCCCCGCTGTATAGCTTCTGAAATGGAGATTTTCTCCAAGTTTTCTGTGTCAAATATGGCTGCAATAGGACTGCACTCATCTGGGGTCTCTGAGAAAGAACCACTCCTGATCACTGAAGAACTCCTGACACTCAGCACAGTGGGAGACCGAGTCACGGACTCGTGCCGGAACACCTCGTCAGTGCCATTACGGCAGGAAATCATGTCTGCAAACTGGGTCAGACTCAAGCTGCCGGAGCGGTATTGGTCAAAAAACTTCCTCTCCACCAGGCCTTTATCAATGGCATCTTGGATGTCGTACTGGCTACCTGTTTTTCTGTCGACGAGGACTACTCTGCTGCTGCCATCTGATCCTGTGATAGTTATTTCTTCCCACTCACACTCCTGTTCAGCTAGTTCTGTGTAGGTGTCATAATCTATGAGGCCCTTGCTGTATGCCTCCTGAACAGACATCTCCCGGTTTGTTTCTGGATCTACAATGACCACCCTGCGCTTCCTAAGAGTGTTCTTCTGTGAGGTGTGCACCACCTTCTTCTTCTCTCTTAGGGGCAGAAGGCAGAGCCCCGTTGCATCATCCTTTATGCATCTTTCTTTCAGCTGCAAGTAGGTCAAGTTTTCCTCTGTGTTGGGATCAAAGAACCCTTTGGTGTCATCACTTGGATCACTAAGGATCTGGTTGAGCTCCTCATTGAAGTAACCACGCTTGTAGGCTGTCTCTACTGGCAAGCGGTAGCTCTCTTTGGGGTCGATGATCCCTCCAGTAGCAATCTGGGCTTCCAGCAGACGAATGCCATGGCCTCTCTCTATGAGCTCTTTGTTCATTGCTTGGAACAGAGAAATGATGTTTCCAGTTTCTGGGTCTTTGTACCCAGTGACAGCTCTTTCAGCAGAGAGAAGTTTCTCTTTAAATTCAATTCCAACAAGGCCTCGTTTGTAAGCTTCCTCAACAGGCAGCCTCACGTTGCTGACAGGATCCACTATGAACCCTGTGGCTGCCTGGGCTTCTAGGAGCTCAAGGGCTGTCCCCGGCCTAACCAAACCTATTTTCATAGCCTGGTAAATGCCAAGTTTCTCTTTAGTAGCCTCATTGTAGATACCAGCAATACAGCTAGAGCCTTGAAGGAAATCAATAATTCTCTCACTCACTTCTTCCACAGTAATTGCACCTCTTTCCAAGTCATTCCTTGTTGATTCCTTAATGATTCCAGCCTCAAGCAGTGCATCTGCTGAGACAGGCTGCCTGATCCCTTGGAACGACATACTCCTCTTCTGCACTGGAAGGAGGAGCAGACCAGTGTGTGGTTCAATCCTGCATTTTTCCTTCAGCTGCATGTAAGTGACTGCCTTTTTGGTGGTGGGATCAATGAAGTTCTTCGTATTGCCTTGGCAGTTGTTCAGCATCCTGTACAGGTCTTTGTCAATCAACCCACGAGATAAAGCTATCTCTTTGGGTAGGAAAACACTGTTGACAGGATCAACAATCCCTCCTACAGCCAGCTGGGCTTCAAGCAGACGAATTCCAGTTTCTCTGTCAACCAAGTTTTTCTTGATGGCTTCAGATACCGGCACAGTTTTGCCTGAGAAAGGATCCTTAAATCCTGTAATAGCCTTTTCTGCTGTATAGATCTGTTCTCTGTCATCGAAGTCAATCAGGTCTCTGGCGATAGCACTGTCCACTGTTAATACCTCATTTCGATGTGGGTCTATCACGCCTCCTGTTGCTGCCTGTGCTTCTAGGAGCAGGACTGCATTTTCTGCTGTTAGCAGCTGATTCCGTTTGGCCTCAACAAAAGAGTACTTCTGTCTGGGCGAAAGGGAAACCCCTGCAATAGCACCTGCTCCTTTGAGGTAGGGTTCAATGTCAGCAGCGACTTCTTCCACTGACCTCTGGCCCTTCAGCAGTTTATCCAGTGTGAGTTTGTCAATCAGCTGGCACTCATACAGCTGCATGGCTGTGATCTTCTTCCGCAGCCCACTGAATACCAGCTTGGAGGCATCAATACAGAAGTCTTCCTCAGTCTGTGTAGATCTGTGAGCTCCATATGGGCGCTGCTTGAGTTTCTCAATCTCTCTTTGCAGCCTGAGACGCTCTGACTCCAACTCTGACTGGTTTTTGACAGCCGTCTCTTCCAGTCTGCATCGGTATCTCTCCTCAATCCGTTTGATTTCCATCTGCAGCCTTTCAATCTCACTCCTCAGGCTGTTCTTCTCCCTCTCACTCTTCTCCCTCTCACACTGGATCTTCCTTATGGATTCCTCTGTTCGGGAGTGCTGGCTCTTCCACTGATTGAGGTCATTCAGAATTTGCTGCTTCTCACTTTCCAGGCGTTGCTTCGAACGTGATTCTGACTCCAGGGTAACTTTCAAACGGTTCAGCTCCTCTTCTAATCTCTGCAGTCTGGCTTTATCTTGCTCCAAAGCACTCATTTTTATCAGCAGGGTTTCTCTTTCTTGCATAATGTGACTATACTGATTCTTGGATTCTTGAATCCTACTGGATGCCTACAATTGGGGAGGAGAAATAAACCAAGAAAGGATGGTTAGAGTTTGTGCTGGTTAGAATTATGGCCTCTGCTACAATGCCCTCCAGCCTGTCATTTAACCTGAAGCAAGCTCCCACTGGAAAACATTCTAGTCACAGCAGTGCCTTACCCAAGATTATGGACACACATAAACCAGAGAAGGCATATTATCCCTTCACTTACAGTGTCTCCAGTACTGCCAGAGACTCAAGAGACTTCATTCTGTTACCCACAGCCTCGATCTTCAGCTGATTTAGTTCTCTGTAACTTTTTGGTACTTCTCATAGTACACTGACAAATACACAGAGCATTTAAGACTCATAAATATCCTGATGCTTAGCACATGTCCTGGCAGTCCTACTAAACCAGGGGAACTTGCATCAGCTAAGGACTGGTCATACATGGATAAAAAGGAAACATGTGACTCAATTTTTGCTTTCCTTTTAGTTTCACATGTCACTCCAAACAATTTTACCTGCATTGCCTTCTGTTTTAATTCATGCAGTGTCTTCATGTATGTATATGCACAAACACCCACAAGCAGGCACATTTGTATGCAGTCCATATTAAAGCGAATGCAAGTTTATCTACTTGTAATACATGCATATATAAGTGTATATATACATATGCACAGATGTTATGTAGTTAGTATTTTTTTAATATCAGCATTAGGATTTTTAGAATAAAGGAAAGAAAAACTGAATAAAACAGATGAGAAAAGAAATATAAGGGACAAGTCTAGGGAAAAAAATCAATTTTCACACATGCTCACTTGTATATATTTAAAGAGTAGCTCTTTGTACAAGAAACCAGACAGAAGAAAAATGTATTTTAAAATGTTTTCTTTAACTTGTTTATGTTGTCACCTAAAGTTTAAGAAATAGGGGCCAATAGTAAAATTTGCAAATGCCCTTAGTGACTTAGGAACATAAATGAAAGATAAGCTTTTAGTACCTTAGGTACAGCTGACAACATGACTTTTAATCCTCACTTGGAGTCAACATCTTACACAGCTAATCAGCACCTTGACAGCTTGTTGGTTCTGGAGTTTTTAGCCAGTTTAATTTGTGACAGCAATCAGGTCAGCCTCAAAGGATGGCTTTAACCCATCCTGGCTGAAACTGCCTGGGAAGCACACAGCCAGCAGGGAACTGTTGAAGCATAGTGGTACTCCATGTGCTCCCACTCTTCCCTAGGATGATTTGCTGGACACTGTCACAGAACACAGATTTCTTCTGGGGCAAGGCCTAAGAACAAGGCTCTCCTAGGTGATGAGAGCTTATGGCTCCCTAGAACAGTTCCCAAGGAAAAGAGGCTCAGGATGTGGCCAAATCCTGCCATTTTTATTTAGAACTTAACCAAGAGGAAGGGTCATAAAGAGGATGTTAGTCACAAGTACAGTGACTTCAAACTGCAAAGGGTGAATTAATTTGTTCAAATTGACACTGCAATTAATTATATATTTGAGAAACAGTAAAGCTGGGATCAAAATATGTGTGAATACCTCTAGAGCTTGCTTTTGGAATTTTTCAATTTCCTGTCTCAATTTTTCCCTTTCTTTCTGTAAATCATTAAGCAGCCCCTGAAGTTCCAGGGTTTGCTTGCTGCTCATCTGAAGCTGATTCTTTAGTTCAGTAATGGTGGTATTTTTCTCATCAACTTCATTTCTGACCATTCTGAGGTCATCGTACTCCAATCTAACATTTCGCAGCTCCTCCTCCAGTAACAAGTGTTCCTTGGTAAGGTTCTCGGTGAGAGACTGAAGCCTTTCAATCTCTATTTTGCACTCATTCAAGGCTTTGCTTTTTTCCTCAGAGGATTTCTGTAAGTGCTCATATCGTAGGTGAGCCTGTTTTAATTGTTCCTGTTCTTGGACCAACTGACGACGTAAACTCTCAATATCAGATGTGTATTTTCTTAACTCCTCCATGTATCTTTGCTTCTCTCTCACATGACCATCTAATACTTCTCTTTGGTGTCTAAGGTCATCTTCATTCCTCTTCTTTACAATAGATACTTCCTCTATCTGCTGTGTGAGATTAGTTATTTTAACCGATTGGTCTCTCAAAGATCTCCTCATGCCTTCTATTTCCTCCTCCAGTTTTTTCCTCCTCGATGTTTCCTCCATTAAATTTTTGTTCTGTCTGCAAAGTTCCTCCTCCAGCTTATGTTTCTGGATCTGCAAGTCTTTTACAGTGCTCTGAAACTTTGCACTTTCTTGATCCCTGCCTTTTTTCTCTTGTGAAACTCTTTCATAGTCAATTTTCAGTCTGGCCAGTTCCTGCTCTTGGATCCTCAGTTTGTTAATTGTCTCAGTCGCACTCGTGTTTGCTTTCTGCAGGTCAAACTGGACTCTTTTCAACTGACTGTTCTCATCCTCCACTTCTTTCCTCTGACTTGTTTCTACATCCAACAACTTTCTCAGCCTTTCAATCTCTTTGTTTCTTTCCTTAATGGTTTTAGATGCATCATCAAGTGACTGTTTGTACCGCATGCTTTCATCAGAGTGTCTCTGAATAACTTGTTTCAGCTCAATCTCCAGCTGCTGTTTCTTCTGAGAAAGCTCTGAGCCAGCTGCCTTCTGCTGCTGAGCATTCTCTTCTATTTTCCGTAGATTATCTGTTGTCTGACTTATTGTATTCTTCAGTCTCCTAATCTCCTCACACAAATTTCTATTTTCTCTCATGGCATTATCAAGCTGTGTTCTATAATTATTTGTCTCCTCTTCCTTTTGCATGGTGACCTGGTGAATTGTGTTCTTTGTGATATTAATCTCAGTTTCATATTTGTTCTTTAAACTAATAATTTCCTCATCATAACTGTTTCTTACCTTAGCCAACTCATTTTCAAGTTCCCATCGGCTTTTAGCCTCTTCCTGAAGCTGAAGCTTTAGCCTTTCTAGCTCCTTAGTTTTCTCCTGAATAGTTGAGGCAGCCTCCTCAAGAGCCTGCTTGTATCTCGAGTTGTCTTCCCCACGAAGCTGAATGATCTGTTTCAGCTCCAGCTCTAACTGATGCTTCTGCTGTGACACCTCAGAACTGCAAGCCTTCTGCTGGAGAGCATCTTCTTCTGCCCTCCGCCGTTGGTCTGTTGTTTGCAGAATGGCATCATTCAGCCTCACAATCTCATCTTTAAGGTCTCTGTTCTCTCTTGTCAGTCTGTCAACCTGGGCTCTGAGGCCTTTTGCATCATCATCTTTTTGTGCAGCTATCTGCTGGATTGTTGTCTTCTTAATATTAATTTCTGTTTCATACTTGTTCTTTAAATTACTCATCTCCTCGCTAAACTGGTTCCTTACCTTAGCCAGCTCATTTTCATACTCCCTCTTCCGTGTGCCTTCGTCCTGAAGAAGAACCCTTAATCTTTCTATCTCGTACTCCTTCTCCTTGATGACCTTCTCAGACTCTAACTTCTGCCAACCAAGGCTGTCTTTCTCATTTTGCCTTGTTTTTTGCAGTTGGTCATAGTCATTCTTCTGCTGCTCATATCTATCCTCCAGCAACTTCCTTTTCCTTTTCTCATCTTCAGTCTCATAAGTCAACCTCGTTATTCTGTCATTTAGATCCTTTATTTGGGCATAGCATTTGTCTAGGTTTTGCTTAGCAGAATTTCCATCCATTTCAGCTTGTCTTTTCATTTCTTCCAAACTCATCAGCTTTGCCTTGAGCTGAGAAATGTCCATCTGGTACTTCTGCAGATTTTGCTCCAGGAATTTATGTTTGTTGCTTGTCTCTGAATTTGAATCCCTAGCAAGCCTGAGTTCCTCTTCCAGGAGCTCAATTTTGGTGTTTTTCATCTGCAACATGATAGCAGAAAAACAAACAAACAGAAAAACTCCAATAAATATTTGTGACAATTGCTTCTAAATCATCACACGCAATAAAATACAAATTTGTAACACTAACAACTTAAACATAATTTTTTTCACTTCTTCAATGAGAGTTAAACCCCCTTCTTTTACTTAATTTAATTTAATTTAATTTAATTTAATTTAAGACAAATTCTGGAATTTTTATTTATTCAGAGTCAAACCTTATTCAGAAATCAGCACATAATGACTTTTCAGAGGGGAAAAAATACTTGATAGGGGGAGAGAGGTGTGTTACTGATAGCAAAATGTGGTGTAGCAGAAGTTCACCAGTGAAGTATGAAATAATCACCATTAGAACCTCCCCAGTTTTCAAACAGGTGAAAATCACATTCCATATATGCTACTTCTTTAATGGGCCTCTGTTTCACTGAGCTGTATCAAATCAGAAGTTGCTTCTTTCAAAACACTTTAGAATATGGTCTAAAATGAGGTGCCTCAACCATGAGGAACAAGTTTTCAGCACTGCTGAAACTGCTGATAGCCGTGCTGTCCTTGAGGTCAAGGCTGGAATGGGCAGGGAAGGCTCGTTCTTGTGCCTTGATGAGCACCTCCTTATTTACCAAGGAGACCAGTTCTCTACCTTACTTCACACACAATCTTGGAGGTCACTTTGTAAAACACTGTACTCCTCCACAAAAGATGCATGACACTGCTAATATGCCTCCTTTGTAGGACACCTCTGAATTCTGGATAAAGTTTTGTGAGCCATTTCACACTGTACTTCCTTCCTCTAACCAGTGTTAGCTTTCTAATCTGTGACAAAAATGAAAGCTACAGAAAATAAAAGAATTAGAATACCTTCAAATCCTCCATGCTCTTTAACATTTCACTCAAGAATCTGTAATAATCTCCTGATCTTGTAAGAAGCTCTATATAGCGGGACTGAGCCTCATTAGCCTTGAAAGAAACAGAATTGTTAGCAGCTTGTACTAGAGTTAGGCACGAACAATGTTCAGACCGTTTAAAGGATTCCAATCTACTTGAGCAAACACATCACTTGACAAAGTAAAAAGCAGATTTTCCTCCTCACAAATTCACATGACTTTATGAGAACCCCAAAAGTATAAATTCTTCCTTACAAAAAATCCACACCTTTTTTGGTGTTTCAGGATTGTTTGCCCCCCACTGCTGATGTGATATTAAATTCAAGCCTTCATCCCCTGGTTCATCACACTCTTCCTGTCTGACAGTCACAAGTAACTCAAGTTGCATTTTTAATAGCAGTTAATTCCCAGGCTGAAAGTGATTAAACCACTTGGAGCATGAATCTACCTTTCTCACAGTATATATGCAGTGGACACTGCATAGGAATGAGAAAAATTCCTGAGGGCTAATCTAATGTCTAAACAAGCCCAGGTCTGATTTTACAGCACAATGATTATTCTGCACTAATTCGTTGTGCTTATGTGCTTAGTGCACACTACCAGTGACAGTGCTAAGTATTAGAATACAGCTGGGTATGACTCACAAGGGCTCACACAGACAAACAAATGTATTCAGAAGACTGAAGGGGAGGAAATAAAGGTACCTCTTGTAGAATCAGCACTGCAGGAGACTGAACCACACTCTTCTTGATAGGTATGTTGAGCAATGTTTCTAATCCCGAACTGTAGGAAGCAACCTGTAGTTCATAATCCTGAAAAACAAGACAAAAAGCAAGATCCACTTAGAAACTGCTGAAGAATTCTCTGTGCATCCACTTCAGAAAGTGCAAGTCTTTGGGGTTTTTTGGTCTTGTTTTCTTCATGAAAAGCTAAGACTTTCCCTTGTTTATATTTCTGACCATGTACATATGATCCTCTGTCATAAACAGAAGCAGTTCAAGTACCCTGTGGAGATTCATGGAGGAGAATGACAAGGGAAAAAGAGGAAAAACATTTTTCAAAAACAAGAAGGTAACTGTTTCTGTAAGTTGAGGGCTACACAGAGATGAAAAAGATTCATGGGAGTAGCTGATCTAAGTACTGTTATCCACCAAAACTTCATCAGAAATAACAATCTCTGCATCTCTTTTGTATCACATATGCCATGTCACATATATAACAAAATCTTTGTCACAGAGAGTATAACTGAGCTGGAGAAAGCACATATATAAAGGTGACATAAAAATGCAAGGACCACAAAACCATTCCCTCTGTACGTTATTGGTTTTCATGGCTATTGCACACCATTCCTCCTGCTAATCTGCATTTGTCTTGCCTCCTAGATCAGATCCCAATCAGACTTAATTCGTTAAGTACCAATCTGTTCTTGAACTCCTGATGCTTTTTAGCACATGAACTGGAAAGTCTGGTCTGGCTAGAAGGAGGCTTTGCTTCACCTGAAGAGAAGCTCTCACTGGTGTCTGCTGCATGACCCCTTAGTCTTCAGGTGGCAAGTACACAAACTGCTTTCATTGTGGTTTGTACCCAGAATACTTCACCCCAGCAATTTCTGTACACACACATCAGGGAGCTGACTCTTCACCCGTCAGCAGAGCAGAGACAATGAGATGTGCCTGACCATGAAAAACCACACCCCACAAAAATGCTGAGATCCAAGTACCTTAATTGCAGCTGAGCACTGATCTGCATGCTTGAGAAGCTCCTCGACTTTGTCTCGCTTCCCACAGATTTCAGTGTGCAAGTTCTGTCAAGAGAAAAGTGAGCTGTGAAACACTCCTGCAAGATTTACCAGTATTTCCTCCTGTACATGCTGCCTCCATCAGAAAGCACCTGCAGCAGGAGACAACTGCAGTCCCTGAGGCTGAGACCTGAAATGACCTGTAGATGGGCAGTTCTTACAACAGCAAGCACTTTGGGCATAAGGAGGTTTTTCTCAGAGAGAACACCCAGCAACTGAAATACCCCCAGAGCTGGGAAGGCAGAGTTCCTTGACTTTAGCTTAGATGTATTCACTTGATTTCTATTTTTGTGCTGTAATTTGTCCCATAAGTTGCACCATCTTAGAGTCTCTTGAATTAATTCAAAGCTGATGTGTAAAAGTGTCAGTGAATGTGTAGGAGCCAAACACAGTCTTGTTCATAATCTGTTGCAGTGCTGACAGAAAGTAATGAGGACAATAATATTTCCTCCCTCCTGCCTTCTACATATGTGGTGTCTTTTGGTAGCTTGCATACTTTGTAATTCAAAACAGGCCACTGTATTGCAGACTGTGTTGATACTGATATTTTCTGTATAACAAAACAATTTAAAATCCAAATAACTGAAGACAACTCATTCAGGTGCTGCATACCTTCTGATCATGTAGGTATCTCATGATGGTGTTGGAATCACACAGCTTCACGGACTCAATGGTATCCTGCCGGCGCTTGGCATCACAGATCCACTTGCACAGAGCCTGGTAGAGATCTCGGTAGGTTTTCAGCTGTTTGATCTGCCTTTCTAAATCCCATGATCTAGGAAAAAGAAGGGAAAAAACCTGTCAAAATGGAAAGTGCATTCTCTTTCTCTTGCTTTACAGAGTTTTCAGAAATAAGACATGGAAATAAACTTACATAAAACTATGGGAAGCAATGAGAAGAAGATTCTGAACAAAAACTATAAATAAATGAGAATTGTGCTGGCTATTAGTCACCCAATATGAGGATTTAATACATCACTTTTGAGTAACTCTGTAATACAGAGAGATTGGGCCTTCCTGTCGAAGTGAGGGATGAATAAAACTTCCAGTGATAAAAATCAAGTTCGCTGACTTCACTACTCTAGTTCTCAGTTTTCACTGAAGAACCAGCAACCAGTTAGGACTACATCTTGTCCTCAGATAAAAACAAAATAAAACAAACTAAAACGAGCCATACCCTAACCTCCACCTCTCCCCCTCAAACAATCAGAATATGCCTTCAGTTCACATTTCAAATTCAAGGTTTGATTTTGTTACTTAATTCTTAGTGTTACATTTTTAACCCTCAAGTACAAGTACAGGGTGCTGAGGAAGCAAAGATTAGTGCACATCAGTTCTTTTAGACTTCACTGCTAAGATCATCTTGGTAGCAACAGCAATAAGGAAAATGCTATGAAAACATCAACAAACCTGTTATCTATCTGCTTTTCAGCCCTCTGCCAGCGGTCTATTAGCTGGGTAACTTTGTCACAATACTTTCCGATGTCCATGTCATACAGGGTGTATGACTGGCAAGACTGTGAGTGAATCTGAAGTGTTCTCTGCAGCTCATTTTCCAAAGTATTCAGTAATGACTTCTTCATATTTAGGTCTGCTTTCATTTTCTGGAGAAAAAACCCAAAATGTTGTCATTTAATTTAGTCTTGAGAAGATACTGATTTTTTTCCAATTTAACAGCACGCATAATATGTTGGGAACTAAAGACGTTTTTAACTCAGTAAGGACTTGCCCTACTGAAAGTGAAACACCCATTTTGGTAAACAGTTTGGCTTAAAAATGTGTTTAAAGCTAGACTAAATAATTTGCTAAACAAAACCCTCTGCTATTATATTCTGAAGCCAACATTTCAGTTTCTTAGCACTCTGCAGAGCAGTTATCAGAGCAGAACAAGAGCCTTACTTGTTCCTAGAAACAGCTGACGAGAACATTTCACCACAGTACAAAAGATTCCTGCACTTGCAACAGCTGTGGAATCAAGACTCAGGAGCGGAATATCCAGATTTTAAACACCTAAAAAATCTGCACAGATTTTTTTTTCCTCCTATTTATATTTTTATGAACATCTTCCATGGAGATGTTTCTTCTCACACACACACTTGTTTAGGTACACATACTCACATATTGTGGGCATCACCAAATTTAATATTCATCACAGGCAGTGGTCTGCCTTGCATACCCCAGTCACAGGGATGGCTACAGCCTTCAGTGATATGCTCAAGCTTTTTTCTTTTTGGGTTTTTTTGTGTAGCTCAAATTTACATCAGCTAAGAACAATTCCCAGCAACTGAACTGCAGCTCTCATTTGACAGGATAAAAAGGTAACTGGGTTGTGTTTCATTTACACAACCTACACACTTTTTCTCTACTAAAGGTAAGAACAGAAAATAATGAAAGAGTTCTTGTTCTCACAAGTGTATTCAGTGTACAAAAGGAACAGCAAATAAAGGCAAATAAAAGGCTGAATCGGCAAGACAACTTTGTGCTCAGCAAAGCAGTTATTTCCCTTTTCCTCTTGTACAGGCTGGATACTTTTCACTCTAAGATTTGACCCAGGCTCTATAGCAAAACCAGGACAGTCAACAACACTCAAATTTACTTGATACACCTAGAGGACAACAAAGAAAATATAAATATTATAAATAAACACAAAGCATAGTGTACAAAAATGGGTTACAGAAACCTTCCATGTAGCTGCCCTTGCTGTGGGGGCAGCAACAATCAGGGGGTGGAAGAAGTAATAACCTGTATATTACTTTCAATAATTTAATAGAATCGCAGTTTCCTGAGTCGGAAATGACCCACAAGGATCACTGAGTCCAACTCCTGGCCTTGCACAGGACACCCCAAGAGTCACACCATGTACCTGAGAGCATTGTCCAAATGTTTTTTCAGCTCTGTCAGATTTGGTGCTGTGACCACTTCCCTGGGGAGCCTGTTCCAGTGCCCAAACACCCTCTGGGTGAAGAACCTTTTCCTGATATCCAACCTAAACCTCCCCTGAGACAGCTCCTTCCTATTCCCTTGGGTCCTGTCACTGGACCAAAGTCCAGTTACAAGAGATCAGTGTCTGCCCCTCCTCTTCCCCTTGTGAAGGAGCTGTAACTGCAACGGGGTCTCCCCTCAGTCTCCTCTTTCCCAGGCTGAACAGACCAAGTGACCTCAGCCACTCCTCACACAGCTTCCTCAAAGCCCTTCACTATTCTCACAGCCCTCCTTTGGACATTGTCTAATAACTTTATATATTTTTTACCTTGTGGCACCTAAAACTGTGCACAAGACTCAAGGGGAGGCTGCATCACTGCAGAGCAGAGCAGGACAATCCCCTCCCTTAACCAGCCAGCAACACTGTGCCTCATTTAGAAAACATTGTATGTCTATACATAAAATACAATAGGATCAGCATTTCTATCTCCTGTGGTTTTGGAAGGGTTTCCCCTGGCTCAATATATCAGCGCTGGCAGCTACAAATTTTGTTTTTCTGTGTCCTTGGATTTTGGTCCCTCACCTTCAGACAAGCCCGATAAGCCTCCACTTTATCAAGATCCAAAGGAACAGTCTCCTCTTCAGACAGTCTGACTTCAAAAACTCTGATCACATCTTCTGTTTGCAGAATAACCTGGAGCAGACACCTCAGTGCATTCAAGCTAAAATAAATGATACAAGGCAAATCCATTACGGACTAAGGAAGGAACAGTGATATTTTTAATTAATTGGAGATGATTGGCTGAAGAGAATAGGTAAAACAAGAAATTTCTGTGATACCCATGCTTCTCACATTCTTTTTTTAAAGTGTTCCAGAAAAGAGAAGAAATTCATATGTCTGTTCATGTGTCTGTTTCTATCAACATGTACAAAATTTGCAGAGAAGAAGGTGTAATTTTACACTACTGGTAACAAAAGGCAGCTTTCTGGACTAAGAATTATGGGAGAAAGTGAATATTTATTGCTATAGCCTCAATTTTCTTACCTGTCTAAGTAGCCAGCAGAAACACCATTAATATTTTCCAGTTTTTGAAAGAGGGCATTTATCTCTGATTGCAAGTACACATACTTCTCACAGCCTCTGAAGTTAGGCAGCAAGTCCTTATGCTTATTGAGGGTTTCAGCCATTATTTGAGAGTCGTTCTGCACACCCTATGGAAAAAGAGAAGGCCTGGTTTACATGTTTTTGGTTGGCTGAATGATCATTCTATTCTATATTCATATGGAATTGGTCTCCTTATCCAAGCAGTCTGCTCTTACATAACCAGCTTGACTGAGGATTGCAGGAGTGGCTGAGCTTGCTTGCTTCAAGACAAGCACTATTGAGCACTTTCTTTTTTTTGTCCACAACAGGTCATATGTCTTTTTGAGCATTCCTGCTCCAAAGCTCAGCTCTGACACGCCAAGGTCCTTTTGCTCTTGAGACCTTCGCAACCTCATTGCCCCATGGGAATTTCTCATATGCTGAACCTGTTACTTTTTTTGTACCAATCTTCTCTCCATGGTCTCCTACAAATCTGAAGAGCTAGGAGAGGGATAGTAAGTCTTGTGTACCCAGTCTGTATCCCACAGACAGCACTTTACAGGGAGGTGGTTAAGTGAAGTCCTTGGAAAAGGACTTTACTCTGGATGAGGCTTAACATGAATTCACAGGCACCTGACATCAGTCTTTCTGTACTTCTTGCCTGGCAGAATTTGATTTCTAAAATTCAAGAGTCAACTTTTTCTACTTGGAAGGTAAATTCTAATCCAAATCATTATGGTTAGCTTCCAACTGAGAATTTTCTGCACAGGATGTGTGTCTTTCCCAGATGATCATAAACAGAACTGCAGCACAGTCATACTGAGCTTGAGATGCTCAAAGACAAACATCCACAGTTACCTCTAAGTCCTTTATTCTGACTGAGAAGTCGTGCATAGCCCCTTGATCCACTGCAAGAGGAGCTCTTTGAACCATCTGAATCTCAGAAGCTTCAATCTGACGCCGAAGTTTCTGAAGCTCCATCAGCAGCCAGGCCTCCTGCTTATCATGCTCTCGGTTTCTCTCATTGACAATAATGGTGTTTGAGGAACCCACAGGACAGCTCTCAGTTGGGACCACTGTAAAATGAATTGGGTAAGCATCAACTGCCAGAGAACAGAGCAGGAACACGTAGGAAGACAAGGCAGTGCCCAAGTGATCCAAGCACTGAGTTATCTGTAGAACTGAGAACAGGTGGAAGACCTGGGCCCTTTGGCAGCCTGTTTCAGGAAATAAAACCTCAACTTCACAAAAATATAAACTTGCTTCCTAATAACAGAAACATACCAGATGGACTAAATTCCTCTCATTCTCCCAGCAAGTTCCATGAATTTTGGAGCACTATTCCCGGATTCCCACCAAAAGAAGGAAGAACAAAATCTTCCTCTGTGTGTGGCCAGTTTTGTTATGTTGGTAGACAGCAGGACAGCTCTTGAACATATTCCCATTCATATCTTGAAGAGAACATTTTCACATAACAAGAATGCACCACCTCTGGAACAAAGAAACCCCAGCAACCCAAACTCTACAAAAGCCAGGATGACAACAAACCTGTTTGTGGCTGCCGTGGTTGATTAGGCAGTTGTATGATCAAGGTTTGGTAGTGCTTCTGAGCATCAGTGAACTGAGTCTGCATCTTTCGCTTGTCTTCGTCACCAAACATCTCTGAGCCTTGGCTGTTCCTGAGGAATTCTTGATAATGGATCTCCAGGTCGGTTATTATTTTTTGGTAATCTTCCTTACGCATTGTTTTCAGCTGAAATAAGGAAGAAGGGAATTTTGAAATAAAAGGAAATAAAAGCAATTGGGGAAGTTTTATGACTAGCTAATCATTAAGGAACAAATAAACCTATAAACTAATAAGCCTATAAAAAACTCAAAGTAATCACACTTTAGAATGAATCCTAACTAGGCTGCCTCTAACAGTATGGTGCTAAGAGTTCCATCTGAGTTAATCTTCCTTGTTACCATCATTTCATAACTTAAGAGCAATTTAAAATTCTACCTCTCACTGTTTATCCACACCCTTGTACAGTGGGAACAAGTGCAGCAAGTATATAATAAATTCCCTAAGCTAATCTTCTTGCTTATCTGTGTTGTGTTTGAGTAGGAAAGCATTTTGTTTCTCCTTTAATAAAATTATCACTTCCACATGTGTGAGCATTTGTGCAACCTAGCAAGAGGAAGGCCCATGGTTTTGTAGAACATACATCCACACAGGATACTGCAGGGTCTGCTTGGGCCAGCAGACATGAGGGCATGGATGTCTCTGGTCTGCAGGCAAGGCCAGCTGGTGTCTTACCTTGGCAATAGTCATGGCTCTGATTTTCTCAATGTCAATCATACAGTAATGCCAGGACACCAGGCTCTTCATGTTGATATACAGCTGGTTCCACAAAGCTAAAATAGCTTCATAGTATTGCTCAATTCTAGCATGAGGAAAAAAAAAAAAAAAGGCATAATCAGAATGCATCTGTCCTTGCAGTATAGCTACAAAACATCTCAAGAAACATCCACCAGATGTGGAGTGTGTTAAGGCTCATTCTCTAAATTAAGAAAGGCTCATTGAAAAAAATCTTGGAAATTAATTTATATATGACTTTCACTAGTATAGATGAGAAAAACTTCATAGACATTAACGTTTAAACATTTCTAGGCCTCAGCCTAGATCCCAGCAAGTTTCACTGAAGTGAGTTTCCTCAAGTCTAGGGTCTAGTCCTTAATCCCCCACCTTTAGTGGCAGGGGGAGTGCACTCTGATCACGGCACAGAACATATTTTGTGACTGGTTGCTATTTTGAGTGAACTCCAACCCCAGAGGCAAGGGTCCAAACTCAGGCAGCAACTCACTTGGTAGCAAGATCCACTGCCAATGGATTGGGGGGCGGGATGATAAGACTGACAGATGGCACCAGCATATCCACTCCTCCGGGGCCGGTCACCAGCCACTTGCTGCGCTCATTGTTGTCCTTCAGGATGCACTCATCTCCCTTGCGCACCGTTTTCTGTAAGGGATGCAGAACAATGCTTTTCCTTAGCTAAGTAAGGTGAGGCTCCCAGGAGAGACAGACAAGCAAGATGCACCTAGATCACAGAAGCAGGAATGCTTCCCAGCTGCCAAGTCTAGGTGTGTATCTCAGCTTCATATTGGGGCAATAGATTAGTACAGATAACCCCTCCTCCCTGAATCTGGTTTCCACGTGAAGAAAACCCAAAAAAGCCCAAGAGTGAGCCAGGGAACACTCTGAGCAGTTGCCAGTCTGGTAGATCATCAGACCTGGGGCTTGCCCTGACAAAGACTGAATGTGGACACATGGCCTGGTAAGCTATGCAATCATGCATGGCTTTAAGCCACTGAGATGAAGGCGTGAGGATATTTCGTGCTGCATCCGTATTTGCAAAGGTACTGGGAGTGAGTGTGGCAGAGCCAGATTCTCCAGCTTCAACTGCTAGAAATCCTGACACCAGGCAGCCACGGGTGTGGCCATGGTGCAGGAAAAAGCACATAAGCAGAAAGCGCATCTAAGTTTACTGTTAAAGAAAAAATACAGAAATAATCCCAAGAAGCCTCGGTACTGAGGAAGAAGAAAAAATCACCGTTCATTTCATAGCTCATCCAGAAAAGAAATAGGAATACTAATGAATAGCTGTATATTCCTCACTTTTGTTAGATAAATTGTTCACCTTAGGATCCAGAGAGGCACTGGAAAGGTGAACAATCACCAAAAAAAAGGTGTGGATGTTGAGAGGCATCTATACAACAATTTTAATCCTATTATCAACAAGACTTTTATGTTCTAATTTGAAACATGAGTATTAATGCTATTTAATAGATTGATAATAGTAATTTTGACTAAATGTATTAACCAGTAAGAACCTACTTGTTTATTCATAATGGCAAGAAAGTCAGAGCTTCTTCTGTCAAAGAATTTCAAGCAGATCAAGGGGTTACACCTATCAGCTCAATGTTTTGCTTAGTAAGTAATTTGCAACTTCTAGTTTACATGACGTTCATTCTCAGCCAAAAAGGAATACAATACCAGATCCTGTTTGTAGTCACACAGAGCCTTGAGGATAATGGGCTTGTTACTTCGATAGTCTGGGTTACGTGGCTTCAGTTGCACAATCTTCCTGGATTTATTCACCAAACTCTGCACTTGCCTCTTGTATTCAAGAATTCTCTCTCGTTCATTCTGCAGAGATTAATTATATGTTATAATTTTATTCTAAAAAGAAAAAGCATCTAGTTCCCGCTGTTTTATTAAGAGAGGGATACATGTGTAGCTTACAGTAAGCAAAACCTACTTTAGCTCCAGTGGAATGAGTTTTTGGCCTACAATGTAAAACTGCAGGTTTTTTTAAAAAGAGCATCTAACTAAGTATCTTTACAGCTCCGGCAAGAAGCAAAGTTTTCAAAATTTGCATAGCACATTTTTCATACAGATCTTCAATGTGGTTAGAGTGATGTTTAAGAAACAAAAGCATAAATTGAAAGAATCTAAAAAATGAATGCTAACAAAAAAAGGGAACAATTACACTTTCAAACTTAACTTCATCAATCGGCCTTGTATACCACTGACCATTTTTTCTCTGATTTGGGACTGTAATGCTTAATTTATGATAAGAAAACAGCTGAAAAAGCTGAGTTCTATCCTTTCAAAGAGACTAGGGTGATAGAGTGACATGATGAATCATTTATCAAATGCATTTATCCTTTGAGGCAAAATCTATGCTACCACCTAAGAATAAAAGTATTCCTTTTCTTTTCATTTGTTAGCATGTCAGAAACTTGGGAATTTGCTGGACTCATTCCAGACTTAAAAATATAATGGTCTCAAGTTCATACAGTACTGTATTTAAACATTGTAGAGCACTTGGGTTTACATTTGGTATCCAAAGAGGGCAGCTGATTTCCCAGAAAAGCAGAACATAACCTGTCAGGCGAGTGTGACAGTACCTCCAGCTCTTTGATCTGCTCCAGCAAAGTCTGCAGTGACATGCTCTTATCACAGATGAACTTCTTTCTGATAGAGTCTTGTAAGTTTTTCAGGTAGCACTCTGTGGCTTGGGCCTCTTCAAAGAACTACGGGAGAAAAGTTGTGAATTTGGCTGTGTGTAGCTCTTAAAAATGTCTGCTAAAAATTGATGGACTCCTTTAATAAGAAATCCGAGCTCACCTCTGGCACAATGGTAGCATTTATAACATGGCAACACCATGCTATGCACAAAAAACGTATCTTTGATGGAATTCACACTTCTTTAAAAGTAGTGTTAATTCCCCACATCACTACTCACCTGGAAGTAAGCCGCATTCTCCTTCAGGTGAACATCAATACATTTGGTGATCTGAAGAATCCAGCTCCACTGAGTTTGCAATGTATCCATGTAGGCCTAAGAAAAACAGTAATATACACAATTCAGGCCACCATACTGATTTCTCTCCCACATCTAGACTCAAGCAAAATTATCTACACTCCACACAAATGCAAATGAAAAATCTGAGAAAACAAATTCATGCACACCAGAATAGTGTAATTCATGCAAATTATTTCACGACTTCTAAGCATCCACCTAACTGAAATGAGTTAAATGCTTGTGAGACACAAAGAGAATCTGTTCATGACCTGAATTTGTTTGATCAACATGAAGCCCCAGGTGCGTTAATAAAAAGGGGTGAAATGCACAAACAAATAAAGTGCAAATAAAGTATTTCAGCTGCAAATGGCCATGTTCTCCTTCTTTCAGGGAACACCTCCAAACATGATATTTTATGCTGGTTGTTTTAGATTCAAAATACTCAAGCAGCTATAATGTATGTTCTTTAAAAAACTAGACACAACTTTCATTTCACTGCTGGAGCTTAAAAGAATCTTTCCTTTAAGAGAGAAACTGACTACAGGAGAAATAGGATTTTACACAATATGGTAACAATTAACCAAGTAAACATACTGAAAGGCAGAAAGGATTATTTTTTTCCTTTTAGCTTCCTCAGTTGCAGTGTTCTTATTCAAGTTGCACTCTTGAACTGCAACAAATGCAGCATTTCCTAATAAAATGAAATCTTCCAAATTGTTGTAGCTTTTTTAATTAAAGAGTACACCAAGCTGTGAAAGCAAAAGTGTCTTGGCTAAGCCATAGAAAGGCACTTTTAATTTCACCTACAGAAAGTATTTGCACCTGGATTAAACATAAACCCTCAACAAAGGGTGTGGCTTTTTTCAAAACATGCCTGCTAAGACAGCAGAACAGCAATGACATGTCTTCCTACCATAAATTCTGCTGCACTGTAGTCAGCTCAAATAAGATACAGCAATTTCAACACACTCAGGTAACTCCCTAAGCTTAGAATTAATTATTACTTGCATTTATCACCATGCAGTTGTTAATGGCCAGGTTTGTAGAGGAAGGTAGTAACGTTTTTTAGAGAAGCTCATACAGTTGGGAAAAATGAACATGAGCTTGGGCAGGCAAACCCCTCTTGAGCCCAAATGCAGCACTTTGTATACGAACTTTCACTGAGAACTTTTCCCTTGCAACTACAGGAGCAAGTGAAATCACACAAAGTCTAACTCACCTCGATTTTATCTGAAGCAGGATGCTGATTGAGCACTAGCTGGTCACTTTCTTGCTTCAGCTTGTTGAGTTCTTTTTCTTTAACCTCCAGTTCACTCATACGTTTCTAAATAACCAAAACACAGCATTAAACAAACTCCAAAGGTACACTGCACAGGATGATGTGCTTAAAATTTCCCAGATAGTTGTGATAATGTAAAATTATCCCCTCTAACACTATAAAGTGTTTCCCCTTAGGTGTACTGAAGTTAATTATGAAGACAGTAGAATCAAAGAAGGTGCAATCATCCCAATTCTAGTCTCTAGGCTTACTGTTTCAGAGAGCAAAGCACACAAAGTTCTGCCTTTCTTAAGAATGATGAAAGCAAAAACGACTGCATCTTGCAACATCCACAACAACTGAATTAAAAAAAAACAAAAGGCACCTCCATAATAGTGTGAACTTTCATTCCTTTTTCAATTTGGTGACCAGCTCCAATACTGGCTAAACAAACACACATGCTCAATTTCCCTACACACCCACAGACGACAGGGAGCAGGGCAAACTACATCTGGCCATGCATGCAATATGCTGCTGGCAGAACCATCAGAGGAAGAGAGCACAGCTCTGCTTCCTGGTGACACATAATCAGGGCCAAATACAGGGACCTCTGACCCCTGCATAGTCCCAACAGGGAGAATTAAAACTGCCTGATTCGAGTCCCTCATTTTGGCACACCAGCATAATGACTGCGTGCACAAGCTGGAGGTGTTCGCTGGTCTGTAGCAGACTGTACCAAGAAGGCCACATTCCAAGGTCAAAATAAACTATGACAACCCACTGAACGGGAGCAAAATCCTCCAAAACTGTCCTGTCCTGACTCTAAAGGTTATTACCTAGTACTTTATTGAAAATTGTTGATAAAAAAAACCCAGGAACTTCAAAAGAGTGAAGAAACACCCTGTGAGAGTCTCTCCCAAGAGAGGCTGTTCCTCCCTGACTATTCCAAGAGATGGCTGATAGAAAGCACGGGGAGGTTGAGCTATCTTACAGAGAAGGACTCCTGCTTCCTGGCAATATCAGTGTTCCTGTCACTCCAGTCATAGAGCAGCTCCTCTTCCTCACAGTCATTGATCCACATGATCTCTCTGCTGGTGGCTTGGATGAGGTTCTGGAACTGGCGAAGTTGATCCATTCTCTCAAAGGAATATTTCTGCAAGGAAGTACAGATGTGAGAAGCCATAAACACATAAATGCCTGAGCTGGGTGGAGAAGGGGAAGCCAAGGGCACAGCATGGCTTCTTTGCCGTTTTTTGTTGTTTTGTTTGGGTTTTTTTAATAAAATAACAGTAAAACCCACATGTCTGTAAAACCTGTTGGCAAGGGACAGCAGATGTGCCCAGGTTTATTGGACCATGAAATCTGTTGGCAATGGACAGTGGACAACGTGTCAGGATTTATAGAACAATGGGAACCTGATGTCAGCAGCTTCTCAAAGTTATTTCAAACACACATGTAGCAGACCTGTAGGCAGGCAAGCAAAAGGCATGGAGGGAAGCACAAGAAATGTCTGAACACTTAACATCCTTTTGCTTGCATTTGCAGCTCATAGTACAACCTTGATGTTATAGCAGCATCTTTTGGACAGTTGACACTTCAAGAAAAAATTCTTAGTCTTCACTTCATAATAACCATCCTGTTACTTGAAATCAGGTTGCCAGAAACCAGATTCTGATCCCAAGTGTTAAATAAGCCATTTGTACAAGATTCTCACTGTGTTTTACATGAATATCTACAGCAGGGAAGATGCACAGCCCTACACAGAATTTGATTCTACTCCCGCCTTTGAGTAACTTTTTAAGCTTTATACACAGCCTAATTTCATCACTATATTTACTTCTATTAAGGAGGTAGAGTTGTATTCTTCACCTGCTTAGTGACCAACTCCCTTCACCAGGTGCAAACTAGAAACTTCCTTGTGAGAGTAAGTCAATTATACAGCAGGCAATCCATTAATCTCAAGTCCATGACCGAAAATGAATCTTTCAGAAAATACAAAGCACTTTCTGTCTACTGCTGAATAGAATTATTTAAATGTGCATCTGTCACTCTGTCAAAACCTGAAGTGTCCCTTGACAATCACACAGGTGATAATAAAGCAAACAAGGTCTCAGAAATGACCACATCCCATGCTTACCAGCAGGCCTTCATATTCTTCCTCCAGCTGATGAACTGCAGCCTTCTCCCGCTGGAACAGAGACAGTAAATACTTAGTGAGCCTTTTACAAGTTGCCTATTTGCTGGTATTTCCTTTACAGTGTCAATATCATAATAATTGCAGGTGGTAACCTACAAATGCCTGCAAGAGACACCTGTCAATAGCAGATTTGCTCGACTGGATGACTCAGGAAGTACAAAACCAAAGCTTGGACAAACATATTGCTTTCAAGGATGCTTGGTATACAACCAAGTCTGCACATAATCTGTAACACCAAAACAACACTTGAAACTGGATTTCTTTCGGCACCAAACTCCTACACCAGCTAGTCCTAGAGCAAGCTTTGGAGATTGTGAACTAGTATGAATTACGATGTGAGCAGACAGCTCCAGTCTTTATCCCCATTTCTACAGCTGGGAACCTGCCCAACCTTGGAACTGGTATTCCACAGGGCAGACTATCACCTTTCCTATCTGAAGCAGAAGAGAAAAGGGAGAAAAATCCTTTTCACTCATCAGCTTGGTTGAGAGATCAAGGCTCCAGAACAGACTAGCTTTTCTTTAGACTGAACTCTCTCCTGCCAAATAAGAGAAAAGATGAATGGAAATTAAATAAGCCTCCTCTCTCCTATACCTAACTGCTGGCATGATAGGAGAGGAAGTCAACACTGCATTTTCAGGTACTTCTTTATTCCAATCACAAAATTCAGAGGGCAACAGAATTCTCAGATTAAAAAAAAAAAGAAAAGAAAAATAATAACAGCACTCAAGAAAAGCTTTAATCTTAGCCTAGAATTTGGGCATTTTTCACAGAAAAAAACTGATGACTCAAGGCTGCATCTGAGCACCCACCTTTTTCTTTCACTTTCTTGTTTAATATATTGAGACAAAAAGTGAGAACCATCATTCTTAGTCATTTGTCTCACAAATAATATGGCAATATTTATTTGCCAGCCTTGGTGCACAACAACAAAAAGCTAAATAGCTACTAAATTTTTATTTCAAAATTCTGAGGACAGAAGTGAAACACAAAATTATCAAGGAATTAAGAGCTGAAAGTGGTTGCTGTCATGACACCAGTGCTTTCTGAAGAGGATGAACTTTTCAACATTTCTTTTTTGTAGTGGAACACCAGTAAGCCAATGCTATATACCAAGCAATGTGTAAGGGAGGACAGTAATTACCAGATCTGTTTTGACTTTGTCCAGGTGCCAACGATAGTCTCCAATGGCATTGTGAGTTCTCCTGTGCTCACCAATTTGTTGCTCAATGGATGCTGCATCAAACCCCCACTTTACTTGCTCCATTTCAACCTAGGAACAAGAAATAGGACTGGTACTTTCATTTCCAACATTATTGCCTAAATTGGAGCATAAAGGAATGGAACTGAAGCAAACAGATTATGAAGTAGAGAGTAAAACTGAAATAAAAAGAAGTTCAGGATAGGTGTTTACAGTTTATTTAATTTGCCATTAATTGAACTGTGTGACAGGCTCCCACAGCAGAAGAAACAAAATAGGAAAAATATTTCAGTTGTTTATAGTTACACTAGATGAAGTACACTCAGTAGTGTATTTTCATCTGGTTTTCTTTGGACCAAATTGTTATTTTATGTTCTACAGTAAAATTATTTTCTTATCACTCTGAAAACAAACCATGACTTTATCAAACAATGCTATTCGTGCAATTCACGTGAAAATGCCCAGTTAAGTTCTATAGCCCAGTATACCAGATTTCCATTTTAATTTTGCTCATATAAACTTCAACAACCTCAGTTAAATACAGTCACACTAAAAAAACTCCACAGACGATAAACTGAAATTATTAGAAAATGTGTTGTCTTGCATTTTGGCAACATTTATTGTAGGATGCCAAGTGAAAGTGTCTAGAAATAGCCTTGAAAAACAGTAATACACCTGATAATTACTAACCTTGTTTCATTTTTTTCAAATATTAAAAGCCACTTAACTTTAAATTCAACTCCTCAAACTCTTTTATGCTGCAAAGATACACTATGACTCTGTCTGAATGCCTATCTGTGCACATGCCCAGTAAAGAAAGAGGTATCCTAATCTTGGGTTGGGACTGAATTTGGTAATTACCAGCCTGGAGTCAAATCTCTATGAGTCAACAGATGATAATAAAGCCAGAACTCAAGCGTAGGGGTTCAAAGGCAGGGCTGAAAACAATCCAAGAAACGAAACCATTTTTCATTCAGCCATTTAAAAGTTAGAGGACTTTGACCCTTCACATTATATTTAAACAGTCTAAAGAGACTGTAGCAACAGTGGCAGTCGTGGCTGGCTGCCATATGTGAACAAAGGCTGTCTGGATCTCACCGCACTTTCCCCAGTTCCGCACTGGAAATTTGACCAACCCTCCCTACCACCTGATTCTCCTACCAGCAAACCATCCAGACAAAAACAGCAAAAAACTGCAGCTGCTCAGAACTTTTTCCCACATCTCACCACGTTATGAGGGGAAACATTATCCAAGTCTCAATGTGAGCAAGTAAAGGGACACAGGCAGGTACGACAGAAAGAAGCAGCATCGTGGCAAGTTCAAAATAAAATTTCCTGTTGAGGTAAATGCTCACTGGCCCCACCTCAGCTTTGCTGTAGGGATGAAGGGGAAAAAAGAGAGAGAGTCCTTCACTTTCACAGGAGGTTTAGTGTGGGAACACAGCTACAAAGCACTTGCTTATGCTCCGTGTGTTTAGCGAGGGGTGTCGGAGCAGGGCGTGACGTGGTGTCTTTGGGAGGTGCAGCCTGCTCACCATCTTTCATCGCTGGAAGCGTGCCCAGAGTCTGTCCAACATCACTCCCCAAGCCACGGCAGGTCTGACAATCAGCCTCCTCTCCCACGGTATGTGTAGAGCAATACTGTTGGCTGTTCTGTCCAGGCACAATGCTTATACACATTACCACTCAAGGAGTGCATCTCCCTTCCTCCCCTAAAACACACCACACTGAAAGACTAGACTATAACTAGCACTCACTTAAAAACACTTCAGCTCCACAGAGCTCTATCCTCCTCATCTGGTTTGCATAAAAGCCACCTGGAAATTGCCATATGCAGATAATAATGACAGAATTGCAAAGCAACAACCTAATAAAGAGAGATAAAAATAATACTATTTCAGTTTGCAAAGAGTCTGCAAAGTGTGACTTCAGTCACCTTGTTCCATCCTTCCTACCTGTCTCTCAGAAAGGGCTGTCCAACCACAAACTCACAACTTTCACCTCAGCACACAAAACCAGCCAGTGTGTTTTCCACTCCAGGTAACATCAGCAACAGCTGTGAATTGGCAATTTTGTTCTCAAAATGCAATGAACAGTAGCTCCAGCACTTCTGTGTGCATTTCAGCACTGACTTCTGAAAGCCTAGTCCTGTGGCAATCAGCTCTAACTGTCTGTGATAAAGACAGACTAGAAGGGGATAACAACTGTAGAACATGACAATGGTTAAATCTATAAAGATGGTCCTGTCTGTGTAAAAGGTAAAAAAAAATATGAATCAAAGGAAATCTGTGCAAGGAAGGAAGGAGGGAAATACTGAGCACAATAATCTCTAACCAAATATGCCAATGCCTTCTGTTATGTTAATACCTATGTTTCATTTAGCTTTCAAAACTAACTTCCATACCTTTCCCTCTGCAAAAAAGACCGCAATCCATATTTGGATTTCAGTGAGGATTCACTGTATGTACAATACTGGGAGGGAAAAAAAGGAACTTGGAATAACATGCAAGCATTCATGTGTACCTTTACTTTTCTACTGACACCCAAAACATTACTACCTATGAGGTGATATTCATGAAAACACCAAGTTTTAGCATTGTCCCTGCGTTTTGCACAGATTTACCTTCTGCTGCCTCATCCAGCTTAAACATTCACTTGTGACACGTTTCGTGTACTCATCCCAGCCTGAGCCACTCTGAGAGGAGAAGCAGCCACCGCCTTTGGAGCTGGCCCTCCTGGCACGGGGAACACTGATGGCTTTGTACAGGGCACGCATTTGCTCCTGGAGCTGAAGCAGCCTGAAAGGGAAGAAACCACTTAGTGTCTGCGAGCAAAGCACCCAGAAAAAACACACAAACAATGCAATTTATCTCTCCTACTCGACCACCAACTATTCAAAACAAAGTCTTGAAAGCAAAGACCGTAGAAAAAAAATACCAGCTAAGATTTCATGGAGACAACTAAGGCATGAATTTCTATCAGAAATATATATTCTTGCAAGACCCTTCTCCATATTAGCGTGACAAAAAAGATTTAGTTCAACCTTATTGTTTTCTATTACATCCTGCAACATCAGGGAAGGTGAGCACTTGAGGTACCACGAACTTTTATCAGTCACATCCCTGACCCCAACCCTTCCCTGACAATACCTTTTCTGATACATGTCACAGGGCTGGCCCATCTGCCTCATCTCTCTGATCAGCCCATCCAGGATGTCCATTTGGTCATTCGCCTGTGCAAAGCAGTCTTCCAGATCCCTGTTCCCTCTAAGGGGGACACCATCTCCATATTTCAATTCCTATTGGAAAAAAAGGATGAGAGATTAAATTAAATATTCATCATCTAAGCTTCCTTTGGTTGTCTTAAAGAGATGCTGTGAGGACTGTTTTTTTCTTTAGGAAGCATGACAAGCTTCAACTGCCAGGTCTCTGACTGCCAGTTTTAATTGGCAGAAGGTTGACAAGCAAAGGATCCACAGTCACTGGAAAGTACTTATTAAAATAAAATATGGAAGAAAATTATTAGAATGTAATATCAAACAAAACTTTCCATAAAGAGCAGCACATCTTGATGTTTACTTCAGTGGAGCCAAGGCTTCACATGGTGTGCTAACTTCTTAAGACATTATGCTTTTGTGTTTAGAAGATGAGAAGGAAACATTGTCCTAGCAGGAGATGGTAGATATTGCTCCTGATTTTCTACAAGGTTCCCTGACATTCTAAGACTTCCCCCTCCTGCAAAAATGTGAGCAGTATTGTCTGCCTAGGTCCAGCTCCATGCCCCACCACATTTGCATCCCACCTAATCACCCAAAGTGTAGGCAATTTCCACATGTCCCCTCTCAGAGCAGTTGGACCAGCATGGTCATGATGTTTCAACTTGACCTCATGCCACATTGACACAGCCATGCTGAACAAAACATAATGCAGCTGTGACCTGATTCTGCAAATAGAATATTATGGACCTCATTGCTCTATCCCCTAGAAAGAAAAGAAAGAAACAAAGCAAACAATGCATGTTGTGGCACCAAGCTGGAACTAAACATCTCTTTCTTTCAACTTCACTAAAATAATATTAATCCTGAACAAAAGGCAGTATTTACTCTGGCATTGATTTTTATATAAACATGCTCACACGTCCTGTATCTCTGAAAAGAAAATGAACTCCTAACCACAAAGTTCATTTCTGAAAGAATTTTCTGTCCACAGAGGGTCCACAAATGCACATTAAATCACATCTACTGCCAGAACTGTGAAAGCATTTCACATCTCAGTGGCGTCAACAGCAGGATGCATTCACCACCCTGCACCTCCTCTGACTTCAGCAGAAACAGAGGACACCCCATGTTCACCAGGAGTGAACATCAGTGAGTAACCCACCCCCAGGCACTCTGGGTTTGTACCAGAGTAGCATACTGCAGAAATTATTCATATGTACTGGAGCTGAAACAGCCAGGAAGACTTTAGTTTTATTTGCTTCTTTAGGAATCATCTAAAATAAAAATAGATAAAATAAGGAGTTAGGAATCATCTAAAATAAAAATAGATAAAATAAGGAGAGAGAGAAGAGAAATAAAATAAAGGTTTTTCCTAAGGTGGCTCAGGTTCATTATGGCCCTGCAAAAAATGACAATATCCTACAGAACACACTAAGAGAGTGTAAGTAGTCATCAGTAACAGGTGTTAACCCTGACAGTAGTCCTGATCTAAAACTGAAAAATAAGATGTAGTAGAATCTGTTTGAGGGTGGGTTTGTTTGTTTTTTTAAATCAAGAAGACCCCTTTTAATAACCACATGCATTTCAATCAGTTTTACTGAACAGAGTACAGAGGGAAGAAGGAGACCTAAGAAGGAGGTATGCCATTCCACTCCCAGTTGTCTCACACAAACTGCTGAAAGGGGAGAAAGGAGATGAAGAAGCAGAGCCTGTGAGTCCAGATAACACAGAATATGTATGTAATATCCATAATCACTTTGGATAAGAAGAACAAGAAGCACTCACAGGCTGTACTATGAGCTCAGCTCGCGTCAGGCAATCTGCACAGTTTTGCAAAAGCTCCTGGATGGTGTTCTGGCGTCTGGACATGGTGCAGGTCCCATTCTGGCTGTTGTGGGGGAGAAGAAGAAGATGAAATAAATACAAAGCAATTGTGCGTTTTGAAGAAATACAAGAAACACAAATTCAGAACAGTTAAGAGAAGTTACATAAAATAATCCACCTCATATAGGTTCACATAGACAAACACACATTAACTGCACTGTGAAATTTCAATGACAATTCCACAATGGCAGAGCCACTTCATAGTCCTGCAACAGCAGACATGAGTGACTGTACCACAGGATAGAGCAGAACATGGAAACTGGCATGCCATAAAGGAGAAAGCTTGTCTCCAGCACAGGTATTTGTAGCTTTGATTGACAAAACTTTGGCAGTACTACAGCGAGAATGAATTATTCACAATCTTTGTTAAAGTCAATACATTAGAGCATAGCTTCTGTGTGATGTAATTGTTCATGTTACCACACCAGCCATCAAATGTCACGGCACACAAGGAAAGCAAGATCCTCAGCTAGGCAAGCACAGGAGCACACAAGTCCACACAAGTGTAAGAAGGGCCCTTTTATCAGCAGAAATGCACAAAATCTAGTACAGGGTCTTAGGAATGAATTGCAAGATACCCAAGCTGCTACAAAAATAGATATAGGGCCTGGAGTCAGGAGGCTTTCTTACAAAAACATAAAGTGTGAGTTTGGCATCTCTAAGTAAAACTCCAGAACGAAAAACACTAGTGAGGGAAAAAAACAAGGCAGATAACAGGGTCATTACTGCTGTCTTGCACATAATCTACTGCATCCATACTGCCAGAATGCTGCTTTTACAGCATTTAGGATTTAGCCATCAAAGTGAGCCACTGTAGTTGAATGGGGGTGAGGTGCTTCAAGTGAGGAACCATTCTTTGGCGATGGGATCAGACCTCCCAAGCAAGCCCAGGCAGCTCCTAAACCCAAACACTTGCCAGTGAAACTAAAATAAACCACTAACAGACAGTAAGAACTAAGGTGTTTCCAAGCCTTGCCTAGTTTTCTAACTCCTCAGAGTAGGTAACCTTTTCCATTACAAATCACTGAAGAGAGAAGCATTCCTTACAACACTAATGCCAACAGGAGTACCAGTGCGAACCTGTCCAACCCAGAGCCAGCAAGCAATCAGGATTCAATGGAAATCTTTCCACTGACTTTAACAGACTCTGACCATCCCTCACAAAAGGAATTGTGACAATGAAAAATTAGAACTGTCCTTGGAAAATCACTGGAGTGGTAAGAAACATTCAATATTTTTAAGAGCTTTTCTGCTCTTAATAAAAAGCTCTGTGATTTTCATGCACCATCAGCCTGCAGTTGTCCTACCAGCTCATCTGGAACAAACAGAAAAGGTTTGAGCAACTTTTCAGCAGCTTCCCCCATACCAGGTAACAGACCCTCAGAGGTGTAGAGGCAGAACTGCAGAGTCACTGGATGACATAAAACAAGCTGTACACATGCTGCCCCCAGCTTGTACTGTGACCCTGTGGCTGCATAAACGCTGCGCCCCACTGTGCTATGCACCCCTGTGTATCTTGGAAACAGCTTAAAGAAAACAATTATGAAAAATAACATATGGGTCTGATTTTGTGCCAGGCTTTGTGTCAGCTTCCTTTTCTAAATCATTCCTTCTCCTTAGGCATCACTGCTGTGTTTAGATATAGAAATATCTGACTGTATCTGAAATTTACATTTAATTACAACCGCAATTATTCTCATTAATGAAACATAATAAAAAGAAGAGAGAGGAACCTTCTAAGCAATTGTCTCTTTTTAGAACATTGAAAGAGTATTTTTTCTTGAGTCACTTTTTCCATCATGTTCTGGCAGCTACAAATGCTGGATATCCATTAAAGCCAAATGAAGTATAGATGGTGACCAGATTTATACTGTAACCGGTCAGTCTATCTCCACTGGCTTCAGGAAAACTTCACTGAACTCAAAGACATTTCTCCACAGTAACAAGAAGTCTAAACAATAGCTATTATAGTTAACATGGTAAGAAATTGTGAAGAAAAGCTATTTTCAAATGAATCAAAATATTAAATTAAAATATAAGGAAGTAGAAATACAAGCATTTTGTGTTCATTCTAATGATGCTTGAATGCCACATCCATATATTGCCCAAATAATTTTAAAAATTGAAAACCTGAAGATGGCTAAATATAGATGAATGAAACTGTTTCAAAAGCAAGAGCAGAGGCCTTGAAATGAGAGGCTTAATCAAGGTCTTCAAAGAGATTAACAAGTTATTTGTTGACAGTTCATGGAGACCTTCACAAGAAGAAAGCAGCACATATTTAAGGCTCTCCAATCCAGCAGATAAAGTTATAATCAAAATAATGGCAGAAGCCGGAGCTATACAAACAAAACAGAAAAGAGCACCCTATTTTATTAATGCTTTCTTTGTTGTTAAAAATCTAACCAGTTTTGCCAGTGAAAATACAGAGATCAATCCTTTGATAACAATAAAAAGGTCATGGTCTGTTAGAGGCACTGGCTTTCAAATCTGTCAGAAGACAAAACAGAGCTACATGGGGTTATTGGGGCACAATCAGAAACAGCAGATGCCAGCATAGCAGCTGATGTTTGATGGCATAGCTTCACCAAGCCAACAGGAATCAAGAACTTCAAATTTGAAGGAGATTTAGCTGTATAAACATGCCCAAGGGCATAAATCAATCTCTGAACTAAAAATAACTAAAAATACTTAGCGAGACAATACTTCAACAGACATATACTAATTGGATACATCAGATGGCACTAGCACAATCTCACAGGGACACATCTTCAATACTTTTCACCCATGTGACATGAAGGTTCTTCATTAGCAGTTTCAAAGTCCCTCAGTATAATCTACCTCTTAATGAAGCCAACAGGCCTTTAATGAGGATGAGCAGATCAAAGCAGAAACTCCAGTTCAGAGTAATAAGACAATCAACCTTGAGGCAGTAGGAAACAGACAGCCAAAGTAAAACCATACCCAACATAGAAAATACTGGACCAAACAAACTGAGGCAAACCCTGAACATGCTGGACAGCATCATAGCATGGAGGCAAGAACAAAGCTGGATTTTTAAAGTAAAAAAATGCAACCTACATGGTACATAAAAATATATTTATGTCCCTTTGAAAAATGTAGGATGCCAACAATCCTCAGAGAACACAGATTAAGTGGATTACTTTACACAGTATTTTGTCAGTATCTCTCTTGTTTTGTCTAATTTTGATTACATGAAACTGAATGAGTTCAGAGTAAGGTTTGGTCATTGTAACACCTACTGCTGCTATGACAATTTGATTTAACTCTGGCAGCATTTAAACCTCGAACCTATGAATAGAATCCTGCTGTATCCAACACTGTAGGCTCACCATGCAGTGAAAATATGGGCAGATTTTTCATTTGTTTTACTGCACCTCTGAAAATGCAGCATATGTTACCAATCATTCCAGTAGAAATGGAAAGAGCTGAAGGCTGGTCTTTTAGCAGGACTCATAACAAAAGAGTGCAGGGTCTACTACTAATAAATATATGCATTTGCAATAACCTGACTATTTGCTGTGCTGCTTTGGTTTTGTAAACCCTGCAGAACACTGCTGAGTGAAACAGACTGGACTGCTTTTGACCTTAACTATGTATTTGTCCCTACAACTCATTTTAGACCATGGCACTTATTTGGAAGGCAACTCATTAATTTCAAAAAGGTCCTATTAAGCAGAGTTCTTTATTAAAATAACTTAATTTTAATAGTCATTAACTATTAAAGGAACAAAGGAAAACAAAAGGGGTTAGCGTCTTGGTTTTAAAATTACAAAAACACTTCAAAACACAGATGAATTGCTTTTACTTGGGATGTTGAAATGTAGGCCTGTTGCTCTCCACTGTCGGGAGAGCTCTAGGAAAGGCACAGCATCTCCCTGTTGTCATTCTGAACAGGAGCCGCCCTTTTCAGTGCATGTCAAGGCAGAACACATTGCTCCATTGCTATACTACCCTTCTGCTCTCCCTGAGAAATGAGCAGAAATGCTGCCACTGGGATTTGGGCAGGACAGCAGCTCAGGCAACACCTCCCTGCTGGAATATACCCTAACTGAGCTAAATCCAGCCATCACTTTACTGTTGAATCCTCAGTGTCTGAACTAGGATTTGTGTTTAACTGATGAGCAGTACCCATGATCCTTACAAGACCCCCAGCTCTACTGAAACAAGAAAGAACTATTCCCGCTTTTCCTGAAAGGGACTGAGAAACACGCTCAAGGCCATATGATGAGTTATGAGTGTGGAGGCAGACATGTCAGCAGTGCCCACATCCTCAGAACAGAGCAAGGCTGAGTACTGCTGGCACCGACTTATTCAAGCAGGCAAAAATTATCCCAAGTGATGAGTGATGCACTTTGAATAAACCAAATACCTTCCCAAAACATTCAGCTAGCACCCTCACAGGCACACTGTGGGAGCTGATGTCATCACTGCAGAACCCAAGGGGCAAGGAAGCCAGCTACCTTCTGCTTTCTCATTTGCCTCCTGCTGCTGCAGGACCTGCACACCCCCAGCACAAACACCTGGACCGTGGGGGCTGCTCTGGTGTCTGCCTTTGCTGGTGCACATCCAGAGGCTGCTGGGTTATCCAGGGTGTGATCAGTGCCCAGAGAAGCAGGGCAAAGGAGACACAGGAACACATCCAGCAATTTTGAGAAGCCTTCCCACAGCTTCACAGCTCCCTAAAGCTTTGGGAGCACAAAGAGGTTGCTCTTGTCCTGAAGATACTATTTAAAACAAATTAGAATAATCTTTGCTAAATTTTCCAAGCCCTCCACAAAACTTCTAGTCTTTTAAAAATTCAAAGCTTTTAAATGTTTTTATTCATTCAAAACAATGGAGGAAGCTTAAAAAGAAAGTCTTTTAGCAGATCCAGAATATTGAATGATTCCCTTAACTCAACAAGAACAAAAAAAAAATGCTCTTCTTTTTCTTGACACTTCCCACCCCCCTCCACACAAACTTGTTTGAACAAGCAAAAGATTCATAAAGGGATTACCTGGTATGCCCAGGTAGGCAAGTCAGAAGAAAAACCTGACCTGGAATCTGCATTCCCAGCACAGAGCCTGCACATACCACCGCCCATCCGCCACCACCTGCCAGCTGGGTGTGTGTGTGCTGGAAAACGCAACGGCATAAAGCTGGCGAATCACGACATCCATAAGAATATAACCAGGAGTTAAAATGCTGCAGTCCAGTTTTCCCCCTCCTGCCTCAGAGAAGGTGAATACAAACTGTCAAATCATCAAGAGCTCTCCCCATATGTCTCTGCTCTAACTAGGACCAGTTTCAGCACACCACAGCCTCACCAAACTAGTCCCATCTGCCAAGTATGCACATAGACCACGGCTTCCATGATGGCTGGGAACCTCGAAAGACCTCTGCATTTGGCACAATCAGGCTCTAAATACCATTAAAATTGTGCAAAATAATCTAGCAGGCACTAGTGAATTATCGAGTTATTAGGACCCCCGAGGCTTAGTGCCTTCAGAGCATGCAGGGTTTCACAAGGGATTGTGCCACACCTGTTCACAGAAAGTCCTCATGCTGTTTCCCACTGGTATGAATCACCGGGAGCAAGAGAACCGTTCCCAAAGGCCGGAGCTGCCCGATGCAGCAGGCTGCTGCTCACACGCTGCCTCTGCCGCCTCCAGGAGAGGCAGGTGCCAAACACTGGCTCTAGCCTGGACCATGGAAATACACCTCTGCTGGAGAGCAGCAAACCCCCTGCTCCTGACAGAGGCTTCCACACCTGCACGTCCCTACAGGCACACGGGAAAGGCACAGCCCCAGTGCCTCCTCCTTTCTTTCCCTGCCAGCCAGAGCCCGGCGCAGGCTCTGCAGGGCAGAGAAGGCAGGGCAGGTATTCCCCAGCAATTCACACATTCCTCCCTTTCTCCTTTGAGCAGCTCAAAGGGGAAGTTACCACTCCAGCTCTTCCACTGCTCATCTTAGCCAGGACTCTACAGATCCTTACGAGACTGATGGGAAAGGCAAAAGTGTGGCTCTGAGTCGTTTTCTCACGTTTACCTTGTTTATTGGTCCCTCAAAGCAGTGTCAGGGCAGGGAAGGTAATTTTCTAACTGCTTTTCTAACTTGAAGCACAGAAGTTACATTAATCCTTAAGTAGAACTGTGTAAATTAATTTATGTTCATGTCACCCAGTGACCGTGAATCCTAGGCTATTTTCTCCCCTAATATCAGCAATGACAAAACTGCACGACTTTGCGGTTTTTTTATTTTCTCTCACAGTTTATCAGACTTTCTATCTCCATAGCAAAGGCATTGATAAATATTTGACTGATGAATTGGCACTTTAGCAGCGTGTGACTCACTGTCAAGCTGAGTATCTGTACTCTGGGCCAAGCTCATCCTGAGTTCCCAAGCCAGAAGAAACCGGGAATGTTGTAAAAGCACCTTGCTGAGCCCTAAGGGTAGGGAGCGTCTCATATTGCTCTGTGAGTAATGTAATGCTCAGCACAGACTTGTTTGGCAGAATACGCCCCAAAACTTACAAGACTAGACCCTAACTTGAATCCTGCTGCATTTAAAAATTAGGGTAGCGATCTTCCCCATTGAAAAAAGAAGCCTCAGTTTTCTAAGTTCAGTAGATGCCACCAAACTTTGGCACCGAATATGTCAGGCTAAATGCAATTAATAAAACCAGTTCCATAGATGATGACCCTGATCCCAATCAGGGATCAATAACAAGCAGAGCATTTAGTGGATTTTCAGCACACAAACACGTGCAAAATCAGGAAAATCTGCTGTTTTCATTAACTGACAATAAATGCCTTGTTTTGAGATACATTTTAACTCATATCAGCACTGCTTACAAATAAGCCTATGCAACTCAGTAAGGTGGTAAACATACTCTATTGCAAAAAAAATATTTAAAGTATTTGGAATGGTCAGATTTTTTCACATAAAACAATATGTAAATGCATACATATACATATATATTTTTTTAAATCTTAATAGTAATTGTCCTTAGTTCCACCCAGCAGTCTCACAATAAAGCAAACAGGAGCTTTCATGAAAACCTCCTTGCCAGACATACCTTCCCAGAAAGGAGATATGAATATTATGTTATAAAAAGCAAATGAAAGAATGCTGATATAAGGTTGTTAACCTCTTGATCAGGTCTGTCCTTTCCACCCTTGCTACACCACCACTGAATGCTACAGAAAGAAGAGCCTAACAAACTAGAGACTGGCTTAAAATATCTAACTATAGCTAAAGAATGCTAAATTAAAGGAAAGCATTGTCCTCTAGTGAAAGTCGGGAGTGATATGGAAATCATCCTAGTGAATCCAAATAGAGTTGCACCAGTGTAAAGAGAGGAAAAAGAGAACGGTCCAGAAGTAACACACAGTGCCATTCATTTTTCATGGCTGTCTCCTGTAAACAGTAAAGGTATTTGCAATGAAGCACCACTAGCAAAACAAATCCTCACACAGGCAATGGCATTTGGAGTCCTAGTGTGTGCACTCCCCAATGCTGCAGTACTGAATCGTTCTTATTATATAGCAATAAATTTATATTCTCATAGTACTGTATTGGTAACTGGATATGTTTGTTGCAGCTGTTGTAACTAACTTACCTATGCACACAACAAACAGAGAGTCAAACAAAGAACTTAAACTAATATCTGGGCAAAGTAAACAAAAAATCCGTAGAATGCAAGTTTTGACATTCATTCAGTGGTCCTCTAGCAACTGGTCTGACATACCTAAGGAGAGCATGCTGTGCTCTCTAGAATAACCCTAATTCTCTACGGCCACTTATAGATAGATCTGTTTGATATAAAAAAGCCCGCCTTTTCTCATCTGCTGTTTATTTACTATGTATGTTTAATTCTCAGCCTTTTGCAATCTAATTATGTACTATCCATAAAATTAGGGCTTTAATTCTAATACAAAATACATGACAGGGCTTCCACATCAATTCCTGAGTCAGTGGCATCCATAATTAGACCAACAGACTTAATACAGCCATTCCACACACACAAACCAGTCACTACCAGCTGTGCTTTGTGATGGTGCTGTACCGCACACCAGCACTGCTTTCTTCAGTGACTCCAACTGCTGCCTGCTTTTCAGTCCTGTGAACTCCCAGAGAAGGAGATAAATGGAGAAGTCTCCATGATTACTGCACTCTGCAGAAAGCCCTTGTCAGACTTGATGTGCACAGATTGCTGGTACAGCTGAATCCATGAAAACAGCCAGGATTCCCTTAGCCAGGATTCACAGCTGGCACCCTGCCTACAAGATCTTGACTGTGCTCACAGCACCAGGGCAAGCAGAAAGTTAAAAAGGTAAGAGGCGAGGAGAGCAGACCGATGTTATTTGTCATGTGTCTCTGCCTCCTGCCACCAAATGTCAGGAATCGCTATATAAAACATCATGGCTTAAACTCCCAGGCTTTGCACAAGCTAGAAACAAACTCAAAAATTAACAAGAGAGCATTTCCCACTAGTTAAAACTGTTTTACAGCCCTAGTTATGCAACTAGCTGGGGAAGGCAGAGCCCGGGTGTATGGGGTATAAAGCAATTCACTTCGGTTCAGCCTGTTTTGCGTCACTGAGCAAAGTGGGGGTTTATCAGCACACAACTGTTGGGTCAATACAGTCAACACAGACCCATTTACAGCCCTCAGTGCAAACGGGAGACATTGTTTTTAGTCCTACTACTCTCTTCAAGGAGAGTCACCACCAAAAGCGGTTTTTTAAAAGTAAGTTCTTCGCTTGCATTTAAAAGCCATTTAGAAGTTAAGACGCCTCAGGGAGGAACAGAAAGAAGAAACTTGGAAGTTCGCGCACGCAGGGAATCCCACCGCGAGCGGGCTCACGGCAGCTGTCCGAAGGCGGCCCCGAGGGAGCGGGCCGGGGGCCGGCTGGACCCGCACCTACCCGTATCCGTCGGACGCGTAGTCCCCCCCGTAGGTCTTCTGGTAGTAGTAGGTCTTGTGGGTGTGGGTGGTGCCGCCGCCGCCGCCGCTGCCGCCCCCCACGACATGGGAGCTCATCTCGTAGCGCAGGTCGGTGCCCGACTCTGCCCGCGCCATGCGGCCCAGGGTGTTGATGCGCGGGTGGGACCCGCCGTTGATGCTCATGGCAGCGGGGGAGCCGCCCGGGGCGACGCGGGGCGAGGGGCAAAACGACGGGGACACCGAGCCGGACCCGACGGCAGGAAAGGCATTCACGGCCGGCAGCGCCCACCGCGGTGCCGCCGCTCCCTCGCAGTCCGCCGAGGGCCGGGAAGAGCCGGGAGCCGGGGATCGGGGCGGCCCGCAGGTGAGGGCAGGGCAGGAGCGCCGTGCGGAGCCGGGCGGGCGGCGAGGGCTGCTGGTGGCGGCGGCGGCGGCAAGAGCTGAGGTCCGGTCCCGTCCTGTCCCCTCCCCGCCGGCAGAGGAAAGGCGAGGCCACACCTTTCCGTGGTGGTTTTAAGCGGCGCTCCTGGGCGGGGAGCTCCGTGCTCCGCTCCTCCTCGGCGGCCGCCCCGGGTTCCTGCGCTGCCCCGGCCCCCGCCCCGCCGCCGTGCCGCTCCCCGGTGACCGCCCGGCTTCTGTCACCGTCGCACCGGTGTTCCCACCGTCTTTCCCGGTGCGTGTGCTGCCCTCAGGAGTCGCCAGCGGAGGTTGGAGCCCGCTGGAAACTTCCTGCCGACCTGTCCCGTGTTTGCGGGCTGGCGCTTGCCCTGGAGCTGCGGTCGAAGCCGCGGGGCGTGGGGCGGCTCGCCCGAGAAGGGGAGAGCTGCGGGGAGCATGGAGGGGGCCAAGGTGTCCTCGACGCCAAACACCTTCGTGCCTCTCCGGAAAGAACCCGGCACATGAGCAAGGCAGCGCTGGGTAAATCGGCACCATTCCGTCGAGGATGGGTCCGGTCACTGGCAGCTGCCCTCTGCCCTGCACATCTCAGGGTGTTGATGATACACGTAAGGAAAACAACGTGCGTATTTCATCAATTCCAAAATACACAGGGTCCCACATTCAGGAGGGCTTTGGGCACTCCAAGCCCAGTGTGGTTCTGAAACAGGGCTGAAACTTGTGCCCCAGTGCGTGAAATGTTGGACTAGTGCCATGCGCTGACTGCATTTGTGCCTGAGAAAGAAGGCATTCAGAAACAGGCATTTAAAATTGTCTTTTCTCCTCAGATTTTCTTGATTCCCACCTTCTGGTACTCTGAAAGTTGCGTTTAACTTTCGAATAGGCCATATCTTAGGAGACAAAGTCATTTTAACGCATTCATGCATGTACAGTCTGTCGGCAAAGGCAGTTTGCTGTAGGATGCCCGGAGGGGCTTTTTTGCCAGCCAGTGACCATGGGATTAGTCTCAAGTGTCAAGTGAGCACCATTTCTTAGCTGGGCTCAGTGGCACTGCCTCAGCTGGTCTGGCCACTTGCCCATGGTGCTGGAAAACAAAGATGGCCAGATTTTAAGAAGCAGCAGCCACTCATGAATAACCGTGCCAGTCTTTTCTGAAATAATCTTGAGGCTTTCATCCCGATGTGTAGTACATGAGCCAGCCGTATCAGCACTGATGCTCTGTGACAGCACACCTGCTGGAAGTTTTTTAAACTTGTGTGAGATTACCAGCAGCCCACACCATGCATAAATTCTTGGGCCTGTTTCTGTCTTTTCTGCACTCCTCATTCTCCTGGTGTTTTAAATCCAAGTGATGGGTCATGGGACATTAAGTAACAACTAGATAAATATATCAAAGGACATTATTTCCTCAACTATTCAAGAGAAAACCCGAATGCGTGCATTTCTCCTCAGTGCCGCTGAAACTGCTGGGGCTCTGTGGGAGCACCATGGCACAGATCACATGAGAACCTGCCCTGCTGCTGGAGGTGATGGGCAAAGTGTGGCGTGGAGGAGGCATAAGAGCTCCTCCAAGCAAACCTGTGGTTGCTTGGTCCTGAAAGGCACCCTAGAGGCACCCCCCAGAGCTGTAAAGAGTGCTATGGAAGAGGCAGAATGCAAGGTGGCTTATTATATGTGAAGTCATACAGTGACTTTTATATTGTAATATATATGCTGCATTATATGTAATGTGAATCATTATATATGAGTGCATATATATATGTATACAGACATACATATATATTTGTGTATATATGTGGATTCGGGATCCTATTTTGAATACAGATTACATCTGCACGATTGGATGGTTTGACATTACATTTCAAAGCCATAAGGGAGCAGAATACAAAATAAGGATGAGTAAGAAAAACAAATATAGAGGCTCAGTGATGTAAAGAAGGAAGGGAAAAAGTAGAATATAGATGTAGAATACAGATGCAGAATGAGGGAAACTTGAACTTTGTGCTTTGATACTCCATCCAGTCCAAACTTTTTGAAACGTAAATACAAATCTCTGAATTAGTACCACTAATATACACAAAAGTCATATTTTTGCATGGTGGTGTATCAAGCCAGGCATTTGTATTTAGACATACAAACATAAAGCTTTTTTCTTATTTTTTCCTTATTTTCCCAGCAAGTCCCTTTGAAAGCTGTCCATTTATACTTATGCATGTTTAGAGATCCAAAAATATTACACTGATTTGAGGTTCTTGCTGACTTTTAGCACCACCTCCAATCAGCCCCACCTTTCAGCTTGAGTAGTGTGCCAGCTCAGTGAGACACACCATTATCTGTGATGGAGACAGCATGTGTGTGATACACCCAGAGGCCTGGATGAGTCACTGTTACCTGGGCCCATAGAAAAATCCTTAAATACTTAAATAATGACAGGGTTCTGGTGGTCCTATTTGCACGATTAGCCCCACTGAAATGAGGACGAGAGGATAAGACTGAGATGATGCTGTGAGTAGCACAGTTCCCCTATCTTAGATGTTTTAATATATAGAGAAATGAAAGAAATAAATACAAATAATTAAATTTGCTGAAATAATCAATTTTTCTTGGGTTCTTACCCTAACTGGACTCAGTTATCTTGAAACAGGATCAAGTCACATAGATATTGCTTGAAATTCATCTAAATGCATGAAAATATCAGTGTAATAGCTGGATGATCTCACTTAAACCTTGCTCCACTATTCCTGGAAAGGCCCAGTCCTGACATACCTAAGGCCACATCCTAAGTTCCTTGACTTTCTTTGGTATCAAAGAGTTTTTGAGTGCAAATAGCCAGTAAACTGCAAAGTGCAGTCTCATAGTGTCCCTCCCCATGGCAGTGGGGTTGAAAGTAGCTGATCTTTAGGGTCCCTTCCCACTCAAACTAAACCACGATTGCATGATTTTCATCCCAAAGAAAACTACATGCAGGAGAGAATAAAATGCAGTAATTTGGAGTTTATAGTTATCTCCTTTGGCAGAGTTCTGTCTCCTAAGGTAAGTATCTATTAAAATTGTGTAGATCTTAGGAGCCCCTGTTTAAGCAAGTAGTCTAAAGGAGATATAATATTCCCTACAGGCACCAAGCTGGAGCTAGGGTCCATGCTGCAGCCCTGTTTCCTAATGTGCCTCGAATTGCAGACACCATGAGGATATTAGGAGACAATATCCAAAGAGGCAAAGTGTCAGCAGGTGATGACTGCTTCAGTAAACAGAGGGAATCTCCTTTATACATAGCATTAGTGCTAGGCATATCTCTTTAGTTTTAATAAAAGGCTGCTTTCCAACCCCAGACAGTGGACTCAAAAACCCTACTTTAGGCTTACGCTGCTGGATAGTGAGTTTTTACTCAGGACACTACCTGAAATGAACTTAACATGCTGTGTTGGTCCCTATCTATACCAGAGAACCTCTGTATTTTATCTTAAGAACTGAATTCCCAGGAGCACACTGAAATTCCCCTCAGTGGTTTGTTAATTCATTGCTTTTGGCAGTAGTTACCAGCCCCTCCTATTTCACGTGGCTTTTTCTGAGCTTATTTATTGGCATCCTCTCTTTAATGCCCTCCTTGCCTGGATAGGACCCAAATAAATTTAAAGTAGCTGAAACACATTGATGACCAGTGACATCTGACATTCAAAGTACAAATCTGAATGTGACTTGGTGACTGATTTCCATTATTGTAGCTTGCAAAAAAAACAGCTCCAGCCTTCCAAACAAATTAAATCATCCAGGTAAACCAGTATGTGACTCTCGTGTTCCTAACTCCTACACTTTTGGGCAGTAAGGACAAGTTTGCACGTGCAAGCCATTAATCTGGCTATGTGTCTTTGTAAGGTGCTTGATAAGCACCACCCCTCCTGTGCAGGGGCTGCCTGGGAAGAGGCAGCTGGGGCTGAGTGTCAGCATTCGCAAAGTCTGTGTTTGTGATGATGTGAAAGTCGGTCCTGGGAATTTGCACTTCCTCTCTTTGCTCAGACAGAATTCTCCCCAGAAAATTGACAGTTAACACTCCAGAGTCTGTGCTGTGCACGTGAAGAGAGGCTGGTGCCAGTAGGACGACCTCTGAGCAAGAACATACATGGTCCAAAATGTTATTAATAACAAACTGAGAGGGCTCAGACAACTTATTAAGCTGTATCCCTGTCATGGGGAAGAAATAGCTTAAATACACGCAAATGGTGTCTAATTATGGGCAGATTTACAGGGCCCTGCAGCAAAATGCACTTTAAAATGTAGATGTGCCCCAGTGAATGTTTGGAGAGTTTTTGGAGGGCAGGGTACCATTGGTACAAGGTGCTCACTGTGAGCCTCTGTCCAGTCAAGTCCAGAACTACCTGCCAAGACCTGTCATTTCCAGGTTCCTGAACAGCCACTGTGCTCCTTTCAGACAATCCCTGGAATATTACCATCTCAGTCTCTGGCAGGGTTAAAAAAAAAAAGGCTTTGAATTCATCAAGAGGAATGAAGCTTAGAACTGCACAATTCCTTCTATACCATGCAAAAGTAGAGGGTGTGGTAAGGGATGTGTCAGCCTTGTCAAACCTGACTGACTACTTGGACAAAAAGTTTCAGGATGCCTCACTCTTCAGCTTCAGATGGAGGAGACCAGGATGGGACATTGTTTTCCCAGCATGGTCCTACTATCACCCACAGAGCATGCACACAGTATTTCTACACGGCTCTTTATTTCATGTTGCTGCAAGTAGAGCACTCAAACAGTGACTGTACAAGGTCAAATATTTAATATTTTACTTAAATTTCAATGTAATTTAAGTATGTAATGTTACATTATGATGGTTCCTTTAAAGTCTCATTTCACCATTCTGTTTCTTTCACCAACACCTGGTGATGTTTGCTAGAGTTTGAGAAGTTAATATATCTCAAGATACTTAATAGTGCTGAGAGCAATACAAGGCTATTTCTGGCTTATTGTTGTTTAGTAGTTGGACAAAAATATTTTCAATCACATGCCATGCATTCAAAATGCATTCATTTATGAAGTGAATTATTTTAATAAAATACGAACTTTTGGCAAGGTGCATCTGCCCTTCATTATTCAGATAGTTTGATAATTGGTGTTAGATACCACAGAGCTGTTCAACCACAAACAGCACAAGGTGAGAAGTAGGCAGTAGAAGCTCTCTAGGGATCTTTACACTTGTTTCACATTGGAACTGCTCTAATTTACACCCAGGTGTCTATCCCAAGGGGATAAGAAGCACCATGATTTTATTGACACCCATCCCTTTCTTCTGCTTGTGCCCTCATTCTTTGAAATGAAAGTGAAGGATCAAATGGGAGCCTCTACAGTTGCCCTGTAGACACCCAGGGTTCCCCCTCATTAGAGTGAATCTTCCATCAGCAAGGTTGCACAGCGTAACAGATGTTTGTCATCCCAGCATCTCAAATAACTGGGTTATGGCACTGGCCTGAGGCACTGATAGCCTTATTAAAATGTTACCACCATAATTTAAAATGCCTTGTAAGAGAGAATACCAGATCAGAGCAGTTATAAAGGTTCCAAGCATCTTTACCAACTTAATGGAGGAGGGAAGTGTAGAACTTTATAAAAAGATTTTCATGCACATCTCCACTATGCTGAACTTTTATGGCATATACAAAACTGTGGAGGATAATGAAGAACTGGATGTAATATATATAAAGGAATGCCAATTAACTCATTTTGCGCGAGTTTTTGCAAGCAGACCTGTCATTTCATGTTCAATTTGTGGGTAATACCACAACTATTTTGATAACAACCAGGGAAAGTAAAGATTCAGTTCTGTACTGTGCCAGAAGCTTTGCTTCTCACAGCTGAGGAGTGGAGGTGTCATCCTTAAAGGAATATTTTGTTCTCCAAAACCCTGAGGCTACAAAGGGCAATTTATCTTCTGGTAGAATTGGAAACCTCCTTACCAAGACACCTTCTGTACAAATTCCAGATGTTATCACGGTGTTGTGTGCTCCAGCTGTGCATGCTTGTACACCCAGCCAGCAAGAGCTCACCACACCAAAGGGACCTTGCGCTCCTTGGCAAAGACAGCTTTAAGAATTGATGGGTGCAGGAAAAGCCTTTTCAAATAAATAAAACTTGTCTTCAGAAAGTTTCCTAACAGTCGTTTTTATTCTCATCATTCAACAGGGGATTTTGTTATTATCGAGTTTGCAGTACAAGTGAGAAAAGAAAGGAAAAAGAGTCAGCCTTCTCTCTCACACACCCCCCCTTAACTCTCTAATGACAAATTCAGATGTGAGAAGTTAAAGTCAGCCTCTCTCCTCCCTCCAGCTGAGTCATGTTGATCAGAAATGGGAGCTCTTTTATTCCAGCTGTATTTTCCTCCATTATAAAGCACAACCATTGCTAGAACTCATTTAAACCTCGAGCCATTGTCATCAGAGGGACCAAAATACTACAAGGCAGACACTGGGGATCATGAAACATCTGTGATTTCTGCAGCTTTCAGGATGTGGTGATGTAAATGTGGAAGTGTTCTCCAGACTAAACCAAATTCCAGTGCTGCCTAAGGTTCTCTCAGACTTGCAGTATTCTCCTCCTTCTCGTCCTCCTCACTTATTACTGTAGTTCTGCTGCTCAGCATTCAGAAGCTGGTGTGTTTTGCTTCCTTCCCCCGAACACCTACACAAACCTTGTAGTTCAAATAGCAGAATCAATTGCATTAATTTTCTGCCTTCTCATTCTCTGCTCCATGTAATTATAAAAGTCTGATAAAGAGACCAGAGAATTAAAGTCCTAATATGATGAGATGCTAAAGAAGCTACTTTGCATCAGTGTTTTCTTCCCAGCTCTCCATCTGATTTGGTTGTGTGGGTATCTATGATATCTTCTCTATGTAAGTAGGTCTGAGTAATATATGTAGGAAATAAAGTTATTGTTTTATTTCCTCTTTTTCTGTTTAGATTCACTTTGCTGCTAGGGTGATTTAGCTCCCTGTAGGAGACATCATCTGTTTCCATAAAAATGCTAATCTTTTACATGATTAGCAGCATAAGAACCAGCAAGGCTGACATCTATGTTGACTTTGCATGGTCTGGTTTTGGTAGTAGAGGGGCTGCAGAGGTGGCTTCTATGAGAAGTTGCCACAAGTTTCCCCAGAACCAGTGCCAGACATCTCCAGGACAGACCCATCACTGGCCAAGGCTGAGTTAACCAAGAGTGAGAGTAACACTTCCGTGGTAACATATTTAAGAAAGAAAAAAAGTTGTTGCAGAAGTAATTTGCAGCCAGAGAAGAGCAGAGTTAGAAGATGTGAGAGGAGCAGCCCTACAGACACCAAGGTCATTGGTGAAGGAGCAGGAGGAAGTGTTCCAGGAGCTGAAATTCCCCTGCAGCCTGTGGTGAAGATGACAGTGAGGCAGCTCCCATGGAGGACCATGGGGATGCAGAGATCCACCTGCAGCCCATGGAGGAGACCCACGCCAGAGCAGGTGGATGCCTGTGAACCTGTGGGAAGCCCCCTGGAGCAGACTCCTTTTTCCACCTGTGGATCTGTGGAAAGAGGAGTCCACCCTGGAGCAGGTCTCCTGGTAGGACTCATGACCCCATAGGGGACCCATGCTGGAGCAGGCTGTGCCTGAAGGACTGCACCCTGTGGAAAGGTGACCCATGTTGGAGCACTTTGTGGAGAACTGTTACCGTGGGGTGGACTCACACTGGAGAAGTTCGTGGAGAGCTGTTTCCTGTAGGAGGGACCCCAAGCTGGAGCAGGGGAAGCTGCTCTCTGAGCAGTGGCAGGAACAACCTGTGATGGTCTGACTATAACCCCCATTCTCTATCTCTCTGTGCCACCATGGCAGAGGAAGTAGAAATGGGAAAGAGAAAGGGATGGGGGGGAGGTGTTATAAAGATTTCTTTTACTTCTCATTATCCTACTTTGATTTTGTTAGTAATAAATTCAATTAATATCCTCAAGTCTGTTTTGTCCATGATGGTATTCAGTGAGTAATCTCTCTCCTGGTCCTTATCTCAACTCATGAACCCTTCATTCTGTTTTCTCTCCCCTGTCTACTTGTGGGGGGGAGTGATAGAACGGCTTTGGTGGGTGCCTGGCATCCAGCCAGAGTCAACTCTCTACATACAAAATTACTTCGATGGGAAACAAGGAAGAAAAAGGATTACTTTGTGTTATCTTTCTTGGCATAGCTCTGAACTCCTATGCTGGCACTGAGGAGATCAACAGTTTTGTTTTTTTTCTACGTGGATTCCTAGAAAATTACCTTGAAATGGCATTGTAGGAGTCCAGATCAGCTCACTGTACGAATGCCTCATGCCTTGTGCATAGGTCTCAGTGACCTAGGTGTGCTCGAGTAGGGTTTAAAACACCTGTGAACAGATACTGTTAAACCACTCAATATGAAAGACTATGTAACGCACTGTATACATCATTTCCTTCAATATAAGCAGAAATTTCACTTGCCCGTGCCACTCTGTTAAATGTAGTATATGAGTTTAAATTAAGAACAAGTCCCATCCTGCCAGTTGCACAACTAGTATGGCCTCACCTCCAGGACAGACTCTAGCCACATCCTCGAAAAAAGTTTTGTCTGCAAGAAAGCAATAAAATAATAATTATTAACTAGTCTGCTGTTTAGAGCACTGCACTTTCTTGTGCTTTTGTAGCTAATGCACCTTATTGAGGCAAGAGCAAGAGGAAGAACAACCTGGCTCTTCTGGAAGAGGCAGGAGCACTGAGGGCTGGCTCCACCTCTGTGTGAGCTGGGCAAAGGGCACACATGAGAATTGGCATGAGAGACACTGCCCAAGGAGAGTTCAACTGCAGTGGTGCTGGGCAGGGGGAGGAAGGGATTTTCATGTGTATTGGACATATTTGGCTGTGGAGTTTTGCCTGCAGAGCTCAGCAGCAGCCTGTACTGCTTCACCCCAGTTGCAGGACCTCACATTTGTCCGTGTCAAACGTCATGAGGTTCCTGTTGGTCCCTTCCTCCAGCTGCTCAGGTCCCTCTGAGTGGCAGTGCTGCCCGGGCACGTGCCAGTCGCTCTCCTTTGATGGCCTTGGTGTCAGCTGCAGGCTTGATGAGGGAACACACTGTCTCCACTTTCACATCGCTGACAAAGATATTAAATTGCTCAAATAGATCCCTGAGGAATTCTGCTTATAAAAGCCTCCAAGTAGAATATGAACCCTTTAAGCTCAAAAAACAAGTCAGTTTTTCACCCACCTACTAATCCACCTGTCCAGACCAGAATGTTCCAGTCTTGATACAAAAGTGCTCAAGGAAATCATGCCTAACATAAAGTTAAACTCAGGGCAGATAACAACCACTCTTCTTTCCTTATCACACAGAGCAATCAGTTTTGTCAAGCAGGGGAAATTCCCAGTCAATATTAGGGAAAATAAGTTTACCATGAGGGTAAACATTGAAGCAGGTGCCCAGGAAGGCTGTGGAGTCTCCACCCTGGAGATACTCAAAATCCAGCTTAGCAAGACCCTGAGCAACTTGCTCTACCCAGACCTACTTTGTGGAGGGTGGGATGAGAGACCTCTAGAGGTCCTGCAAAGCCTGTGTGATCTGATGATCCAGCCTTGGTAAATCCATGTTGACTATTCCAAACCAACACCTTCTCATTCATGTAACAAAGCTTTTGCATATACCACTGTCCCTCAAAAAGGTTTGCTAGCAGCATGATCACACCACATCTGCCCTGGAATGTCCTTATTCCCAAGGACATAAATCACCTTCTTTGTTATTCAGTAATATACACACAAATTCTGACAGACTCAGTAGAGACCCTGATACTTCTGCCTTTTGGGTGGACGAAGACAAGGCTTTTCCTAGGGTATGTGTTTTAAAATTTATTTCTTGTTGCTAGATGATAGCAATTAGGAGAAGATGGAGCTGTTAGCATTGTTTTATAATGGAAGAAAAAGGGACATAGATGTGTCCAAGTGTTAGTGATGTTCACATTCAAGCATGCTAAAACATTAGAGCTGGTCATAATTTTTACCAGTAACAATAGTGACAAAATACTTTCCAATAATCTCCCCTGTATTTTGGCATCTCTGAGAGGTGCCAAAGGAGCCAAAAAACTAATGAGATGAGACAACATAACAGCTATGCTAACATTAGAAATGTAACAAGCAGAAAACAATGCAAAATTCTTATGAGTAAACAGCAAATAAGCTGATTTACAGCTGAAGATTAATGTTCATTGCTTACAACAATATGTTGTAAAACCATTAGGCATCATCCTTAGGACACATCTACACTATCATTGCGGTTTGATCCCTCTTTCACTCCTGGGCCCCTGATTGTCCGTACCACTTAGATGCTGGGTTGCCCCCAGGCTTCTACAGTGAGAAAACCAACTCTCTCCCTCCCAGAGGGCACAAAATTCCCAGGTCCCAGCTCCAAGGACACAAGATGCTCCACTGCCTAGGTCAGACTCTTCTTCCTGAGGCGGTCAGGGTTTGCTTCCTGAGCAGACCACGGGTTGTGTAGGCTCGCTCGTAGTCTCTCGTCATACTGAGATACTCATTTTGCTGTGTTGCTTCATCTGGAGCAGATGAGCAGCTTTCTGCAGGGCTACTGGAAGGCTGCTCCAGAGGAAACTGTGGATACAGTCCTTCGGTGAAATAATCCACTGTGGGTTTAGCAAGAGTCCATCCCCAGGAGCATCAGTTAGGATTTTGTATGCTGGCTGGCTCTGTTTAGTTAAACTTGCTCTGAGCCAATTTTGTGGTTAAAAAAACACGCTATTTCCGCTGGAACTCTCATGCTACTAGTAATGAGAGGGATCACCCCTGTGGTAGCAGGAGGAGTTTTCCTTAAAACAGTTTCAGATTTCAAAGAAACATTTCCGATTTCTGTCACAAAACCTGATTTCCTGTATGTTTACAGAAGGCTGGATCCTTCATGCATGGAGATGTTGTCCTTCTTAGCATCATGTCTATGAGAGGTCTGTGGGATGCCCTGGCTTAAGATAATACCTATCATATATAGAGTACTGCATGCAGAGCTGCTTTTAAATAAACACACAGAAAGTCAGACCTAGAGGTCCCCAGGATTTTCATGTTCTACATTGCTATGATCTCCCTTCCAATTTCACATGTCCTCCAGAAAATCAGATTTTGCCTATCAAATTGACTGATGGGTGTTTTCTATATACACTACCACATATTTCATGCATAACAAGAATAAAAACATCCTGCTCCAGAAGAGTGACTGCATTCATCCACTCATTCATTGGTCTGCATTTCCTTCCCTTTAATCCCTTTTCTCTGCAGACTTTGATGAGTTCCCACAGCTGAAAACCCCGTGCAAAATTTACACCAACATACTGAAAAATCCACTGCTGTGTGCCCTTGTTTTTCATGGGAATAGCCCATCAGGGTGCTTGTTCTAACACGCACGATACGATTTTTGCACCAGCAAACAAGTTTTTATCTAGCATGCAGAACTTATTCAGAAGGTATTACTTCTGCTGGGACTAGAGGCAGGAATGAGTCACGTCTCTTGAATACGCATGAAGTGCCCTGCCCCAAGGAGTGCCTCTGTTTTCCTCCCTTCCCTGTCTCGCGCGCTCTCTCTCAAGCCTTAATCGTCTTGAGTTATAACGCTTTTGAGAAATCACTCTTAAAATTATGACTCCTGTTAAAGTTAATTAGACATGAACCCCAGCCAACAGAGCAGGGATAGTTGCCTAATTGCTATTCTAGCTGAAACCAGGAGGATTCCCTGACTACAGGAAGTTCAAAGGACCAGCAGCAAAAGGAGGAGATATAACCTCTGTTTCCAGAGAGCACCGGCTTCACTTGGGATGCCAGCGTATTTATGACAGGAGCTTCGCTCTAATTATTGTTTGAGGTGGAGCCTCTCACAATGATAAACAATTGGGCTTCTACAGGGCTGAAATTTCTAACAGCACCACATATTTAAGCACAGGCATTTTATAGCAACACACATTCGGTGTATTTTAGAGTCTTCTCTCCCTGGAGCTGGGTATCGCCCTAAAAGAGGAGGTGTTGCCCCGTGTGACCCATTTGGGAAAAAAATATGCTTCATTGAGATCACCTTATTTTAACAAGCAAAATGTAGTCAACTTTACAAATTTACAAAGCCAGAAGACATTTGAATCTGTGATATTTAAGAGAGAAAGGGAGCTTAATATAGTCTATATATGTAAAATAATATGTCTATGTAAAAATAAAGTCAAAGCAAACTAATAACTTAAACCTGCAACAGAACAATAATTGTAAGACTGTACTCAAAAACACCCTGTGGCAGAATTCCCATTGACTTTACTGACTAAATTCTCACCCCACAGATTTTTCTTAAGTTTCTTCCACACATAAAATTAATTTCAAAGTCCTTTCAAAGTTGAATAATGTTCTTATTTTTTGAGCATCAACGGCATATTTAATGATTTATAAATATGCACAGAAGAGCCTTTGCCTGGAGGTCACCACAGTCTAGGTAAAATACAGCTAGAACAGACTCAGAATAACATAACAGCTACCTAATATAAACATTGATCACATATGCAGACTTACAAATATGGAGATGGACGGAGAAACATTTCGGATGCCGCCGTTTAAAGAGTTCATGCATATACCAAAGGTTTTGGAAAAAAGAGAGGAAGGTCATAGGACTCAGTGTCAGGATGAAAGCCAGTTTTGTTAGAAGGCACCAAGCTGGGCTCTGCAAACATGTGTGGTCTAGTATGGTCTATGGTCCGGAGGGAATCTGGAGCAGCCTGAGAGCAAGATAAGGGAGGAATGTGTGAGCAGATACAGAGACAGGGGTCAGGAAGGGCATCGCTTGTGAATGCAAGAGGCTCCAAACTCAGTGCAGAGAGACAGGAAAACCCGGAGAGAGGGGGTGTGCAGGGGCCATGTGGCAGGAAGGAAGGCTGACTTCAGCAATGGATGCACTTAGGATAATCCGTGATGTAAAGCAAGGACTTACAAAAATACCATTTTGGTTTTCTCCTGCAAGTTTTAAATACCGATTTCTGTTGAAAGAATAAATTTTGTCTTTTTTTTTTAGAGATTCAAGAAAAAGTTTCTGTGTATGAGTTACAGATCTTACCTCTCCAGACCTACTGACATTATCTTTCTCTATAATACCTGCAAGAAGAGGGCTGGTCACTTCTTGCTGATAAGAGCAACACAATATTTCTGCATATGGTATACACATTTGCTATGAATGTTATAATTTTTTTAGCAGGGGGCAGCTTGGCCCTGTGTTAAGGATTTACTTCAGTAAAACTGTGGTACAGTGTGCGCCTTGGCAGCAAAACCTTGTAAGGCAATGTGAAGATTCAGGAGCAATGCAAGCATGGGTAGGCACAGGGCTCAAAGTGGACTTGATTGCTGCTTGAAACCCAGCAGGTTTACAGATACTCAGGATCCCATGGCTCCCACAGCCTGCAAAAATGCAGCTTGTGCCTCCAGCATAAGAGAGCAGGGAAATTCATCCAGCTGTGGACTGCCAGCCCTGCAACTGCAGGAATCTCAGTTTGCTTCAGGTAAAGGGCATTTTTTCCCCACCTTCTTCCCATCTGTGAATGCCCTTACACACTGTCAGAAGGTCAGCAAACCACTACCTTGCAGGAAAACAGCAAACACAATGAACAGATGCATATGGCAGCACAGGATGGCTAAAAGAGATGTAACAGAGACCATTTTCTAAGTATGCTCTATCCTGCATACAGCCATAGCTTAAAACAGTGGGCTACTTCTCAGAGAGATGAAATTTTAAAGCCAGAAGGAACTGGTTTGATAATATAATTGGTCCCTGGCACAGGGCAAACTATGCAATCTCACCTTGTAAATCTAATCTTTTATCAGACCTACATTTTGTGGCTGAGTTCAAGCATAACTTTTGAGGCAATTCCACTTTTACTTCAGATGGCTATATGTTGGGTGGTTAAGGGCTTCAAGAGGGAAAGATCATCTTCAAAGGATCATTTTGGATCACAAGTTTATGAAGCTGACAGTTTGACTTCCCTTTATCCCTGAATCGGCAAATAGTGTGAGAGCACTTGAGTCCTGCCCTGCTATGGGAGAACAGGCACCTTGTATGGGACTAGCTAGGAAAGCTTAAGTGGGAAAAGAAGAGACATGACAAAGGGATACTGAGGTGGAAAGCTTGTCTATCTTTCCAGTCACATTACTTGATCTGACAAAAAATTTTTAGTCAAAAAAACGAAAACAAACCTTTTTTCTCTTTAACTCTTAAATCATCCCAGCTACCACAGTTCTACTCCTGCATCTTGCATTTGACCTCAGAAAATAGCATACTCGAAAAAATGTCTTTCAACAAAGGAGCAAATCACAATAAAATAACAAAGCATATTACACCTCCATTATGTGGCTCACAGCCAGGTAGGATGGTCTCAAGATCTGTTATTAAGCAGAAATAATAAAGATTTGATCCTATAGATGCAAAATTATGGACTCAAATAAACAGAGCAAGCACTCATGTGCATGCTGTCCATCTCCTGACTCACACGTGCAACACAGGAATGTGTTACTTTCATAAAATATGCCTTTTATCTTGCTGCAGCTAATAGCAGAGCAGTGGTTAGGAATTTTTCAGGCATGCTTCAGTCAAGTGGCGCTGCCTCAACAGAGAGCTGCTGTGCCTTTCCCCTCCCCTCGCAGCCCTGCCAAGCAGCATATCCTGAGGGAGACCTGGCACACTGGAAAACTGGCCCTTGCCAAACTTACCTCCTGAAAAGAGGAGGGGTAACATGGGGCATGGCCAAAACCAAGAAATCCTCAGTGGTCCTCTTGCAGCATGATCTCTTTGCCTCCAGGAGCTCTAACTGAAACAAGCAGGATTGGTATAAGAAAAGGAAATTAATTTAATCCTGTGAAATAGCACTCCATGTTTATGGTACCTTGGAGGACTTAACAGAAGATTAGGTATTGTCTGACGCCAGCTAGGTATTCTTACATCTAAATCTCTTGACTTAGACTAAGAAATATAAGTGTCCATCCACATTACAGGCAGAATTTTTAGTTCTTCCACTTTTGCACGTTAGAACCAAGATCTCCTGAGGTGCAAAAGAGCTGCAGACTAATTTTAGTGACTGGCAAATAAGGTCGGTGTGTACAAACATGCTGCCTGGAGAAATATTTGATTTATGATGAAATACGTTTATTTCTAACATAGAAAGATTTGGCACAGAAACTCCTTTTTGGATTATAGAGTTGCTATATTTATAAACTGCAATCTCATCAAGACAAGTACCTTATTTTTACAGCATGTTCCATTCATGGTCCCTTCTGTTATAACTGTTGTCTTCACACATGTCCTAAAGAACTGGGAAATACAGGCAGGCTTCCACCCCCCAGCATACAAAATGCAGTTATCCCAATCCTCAATAAGCTTGTTTGAGTTCCAGCTAAAGAAAAGGCATGAGAAGAGGGTAAGGATCTGGCCCTCTGCCCCCTCTTGCATCACCTGGGAGAGCTGAGGCCCCTGCCCTGCTCCCCAGGCTCCTGCAGCTTGCTTGGGAAGTCCAAGGAGGACAGTGGTCTCCCTCTGCAACCTGTGATCCTGGATGCTAATCTGAAAACCACCAGATTAGAGAAACAATTCAATTCCATCCACTAACCAAACACATCTTGCATTTAAATCTGTTGATATCAGTAGCTGTGCACAAGGGATGGATTTGCTGCACTGCAGCTAACCACTGGATAACAGAAATGGCTGTTTTCAAATATTGTGTGGGTTTATCACCTTTATGTCTATATTGTCCTGGCCTTGCTGGCTTTGGCCCACCTCCTTTCTTCATGTGATTGCTGGAGTGACCCTATTGAGCATTATCCCTATGTGGAACAGCAAGGCTAGGAAAGTACAGGAGTGTGGAAAGAAGAAAGCTTGAGTGAGCACATTCAATGGGAAAAGGAACATGGGGGCTTCAAATTTTGCCCAGACTTTCTGTTCATCTAGCTCCAGCACTCTCTCTCCAGTAGTGGTCTTCAGAAAGAAACATTGCTCATGAAAAATGAATTTGGATAATGCTCTGATGAACATGATTGTAACAGTGCAAAGAATAATCTGTTTTTTGAGAAAACAGAAGGAAACATATTCCTTTTTTATTAATGAGAAGTGATCTGAAACAGCCAGTGATCTTGAAATACATCTTTAGAAAGGAATCTTGCACATCCTCTGGTAGGTGATATTTGAGACCTACAGAGTGAGCTTGCAAAGAATAGAAAAGCAGGTTGCACATACAAGTTTTCATGTATTCCAAGCCTTTACCTTAAAGCACAGGCTGTCCACAGGTATTTTCATCACACATTTAGTTGTGAAGGACTTTCAAGTGACCCGCCAAGAGTTTTGTCTCAGAGTAAAGCCACCTTTACAAGAAAACACATGAACATGCCAGCCAGACTCCCCCAGGAGTTATTTCCCACTATTTCCCACTGACTCTTTCCAAAGTCACACTGCACACTGCACCTTTTCTAAGGCCAGGCCCTTTTCCTGGGCCAGGAGGGGAGAATTTGCCTCTCACAGCCATCCCTGACACAGCTGCTATGGAGCTGCCCTAGCACGAAGCAATGGGTGTGGGAGGCAGATAGCTTCTACCCTCCCTATCAATAAAGCATCCTTCATGCTGAGTAGCAGGTAGGAACGTGCCCCTGGATGAGTTGCAGGTAGGAACATGCCCCGGATGAGTTGCAGGTAGGAACATGCCCCCTGGCTGCCACTGATGGCTGAGTAATTATCAGCCAGCCCTGCAGAGAGCATGAGGTGCTGCTTTTACAGGTCTGGCAAGCACGATTATAGAAGGGACCACAAGAAAGTTTGAAAATAAACCCACATGGACAACCACCAGTGGGAGAGGGAGTGTTTTGCAGCATGGATCCAGTCAGCTTTCCAGTTTCCAAACTCGAGGAAATGCCCACTTCCCTTGGCAGCTACAGGTCCGTTCTGCCGCAGTACTGTACCTGTGAGCCAGGAATATATGCCACTCTATTTGCACACCCTCCAGCTCCTCCCTGACATTCACTTGCCTTCCAGACTGAAAATCACTGCCCAGGTTAGCAATCACGCTGCCAACAACAAAAAGGAGAGAGAGAGGGAGGTGGAAAAACCAAAAAAGCCTGTGGTGGTGTAAGACAGAGCCTGCAGCAATGGGGCTGGATAGGAGCAATGCCGGCACTGCCAGACTGTAGTGCTAGGAACGGGTGGGATTGCCTGCATTCATCTGTGGGACTTATGGAGATTGAGAAGTTATAACTTTTACAGGGCGATATAAAAGCCCACATGCTCTCTGCAATCAGGCAAATAGAAACTGGAGCCTGTGCGCTGTGCATATTCAGACATTGCATCGGCTCCAGCAAACACAGGGCAGGCAGAAAGGAAAGCCTTGAGGCTTTTTTAGGTGGGAACTGTCAGCAGTGCGAGGGAGAAGAGGGTAAGCTTCAGAAAAGGTGAGGGAGGGTCAGCCTGGGAAGACTCTGATGCTGCAACCTGGCCCCTTGTGCAAGCACTGGCAGGGGACCCGACAGGGAGAAAGTGAAGGAACTGATTCTGGAGGCTCTGAACTTATCCCTGCTCACGGCAGAGGCTGAGCACTTCCAAACAAAAAGAAACTGGGGCACTTCAGCACTTGGGGATCTAATGCTGGCAGCGTTGACAAGAATAGGACTTCAGGATAATTCAAAGTGTTCTGATCTTTTACTCCACTATCCCTCATCCTTGTGCTATTTTCATTCAGAAAATGAATAATCTTTCATTTTTGTTCCTCTTTTGTTTCTCTGTTTAAAAGGAAATTTTTCAGAGATGCTTTAGTGAGTCCCATTTGTTTTCACTGGGTTTTATAGTTACTTAGGCAGTTATTTTAGAGAGCTTTGCTTGAAAATCAGGGATATGTATCCCGATGAAAGTTAGGAGCCCAAAAATCTTCAGACAGGCATTTGCCAAAGCCCAGTGGGGTAAAGTACTGAACTCCCTTCCACTGGGATAAACTGTTCATCACAGAAATCTCACCTCTCCCTTCTTTTCTTCATAAAGGAAAACAGGGAGAGAAATTTACATTATCCTGACACAAGTGTGTTTAAACACAGTCAAAACCTTCTGCAAGTTCAACCCATGATTTCACCCAGTCCAAACCAAACTGATTGCTCTCACTAAGCCCCTTGTCAGTACATGCAGTGTGATAAAATATTAGCATTATCATAGAATGACAGACTCATTTAGGTTGTAAGAGACCTCTTAGATGATGAAGTCCAACCATGAACCTAGCACTGCCAAATTCAGACCTTATTTCCTTTAAAAAAACAGCCACTCTCTTAGCCAGTTGCCCAGGGATGCTCTTACTACATCACTACTATACAAAATAATTTCACTTAATCTGAAATGACATGAAGAGATTGTTCCTACTGTGAGGTTGTGCTGTATTTAATGCAATATAATTAAAAATCTTTCCACATATCCTTCATGCCTATTAAAGCACTCTAATTGTACCTGCTAGAAGAGTGCTTTTGCAAAGAACTCATTTGGTATCAGCAAAGTTGTGGGAAATCGAAGCCCTTCTCCAGCCATCAGTGGGAGTAGCTGCAGTTCCAGTGATTAATGCAGCTATTAAGTTACAAAGAAAACTCTTCATCTGACTGTCCTCTGACTCAGCCAAAAACAAACTTGCTTTATCTCTCCTTCTCCAGCCCAGGCCCCCTCCCTCGCTCCTTTTCCACATCAACAAAGGAAAATGTGGGACAAGATGAAAGAGCAGAGCCAGGGCTTTCATTAGCATACCAGGCCAAGGAAAAAAAGGTAAGAAGCTCAGGGAAGGACTCAGTGCCCAATTCGTGCCTTGTAACCAATGCCAAGGAGTTCTATGTGAAGCAACACGGTTGGTGTGTAGCGTTTAATGACATTTAATGTTGCTGCCTCCTGTCAATACCAAATGTCATCCTTCAACATGGTTCTCAGACAAGCTCTGGTTTTAATCCTGCCTTCCTTCTGACTCAAAAATCCCATGCAATAATCAGCACAGAGAGCTCATAAACTCATCCTGTTGAATACCTCTGTCAAAAGCTTTGTATTTGAAGCCACTTTATCGAACTGCCTGTCACATGGTTTTAAATTTATTAATGTCTCTTCCTAAGCCTGCTTAAACATATATTTTATTATGCCATGTAAAAAGGCAGTACTTTATCAGGATGTTTCAGTGCGTACAGAATAATTTACAGCAGCTGAAGAGTGGGCCAAAATACATTTACAGTTCCACTATTTGTTATTTTTTATTACTGTGTGCTTTTTAATGTACTGTGTATTCAGTATGAAAAGACAATATAATCCAAGCAAACAATACTGATAGTGGGCACCGAATAATACTTTTTATATCACAGAAGGATCTCAGCCAAGCTAGACATTGTCCCTTGCCTTCAAATATTACAAGTGACACAACAGATAAAAGAGGGAAGGAGGGAAAATCCGTCACTGCAATGCTCAATAAGATTTTCCTAGTTAAGCTGGACAGGTAAGTTTCTGCTACAAGAATATTTTCATTGGAATGTTACATTTTGGTATGGATGAACACCTTCTTTTACAACTCGTCTTGACCTGCTACACTCTTGGCTGGCCCAAACAAAAGCAGCAGTATCTTCCATTTTGGGAATGGATAGGGAAGAATAGTGTCTCCAGGTGATGTCAGGAGAATCCAGTCCTTTTTGCTGCAACGCCCCAGATTGTGACTCACCCCCATGGCTGTGTGTAAAACCAATCCTTCAGGACGTTGCTTCTATGAGCCCCATCCTACTCTTACCTCCTTTTTCCCAAATGGAACAAAAAGGCAAGGGACAGTTTCTAGCATATGCTTGTGCCTGCTGAATTTGATGATTCATTTCATCCATTTCTTTATTTGAAAACCTTCTTATCTGGCTGGGGAAGATGCTGAGTAATCCCTCTCTGTGTGCCCAGCTCCCACCCAGCCCCAGATGAACAGCAGTGAGATCTCACATAATGACATGGGATAGTGATAATGTTTCTTCCTCCCACCAAGTTTTGCTTATCACACACCTACTAAACTTCTGCCCTCTTCTGGAAAGAGGCTCCTACATCACAACGGGCACTCCAAACTTGCTTAAACCTTTCTACAATGCCAGAAGTAGTAATATAAAATTTGTGAATAGAGGAGCAAGTCCTGCTCTTCCTATCTGCTCTTCTCTTGCCGTTGCAATGGAGTAAAATGGGCTGCTGTGGCTACACAGGGCCTCATGAAAGAACACAGGCAGGAGTGAGGTATGGTGCCTCCCTCACTTCTTACTGTCACAGGTTTTGGTGGAAGCCTCTAGCAGCCATCCATCCATCCATCCATCCATCCATCCGTCCATCCATCCATCCACCAGAATTGCCTGCAGATTTTCTCACCCACTCTGATGACATCCCTCCATGGCCATACTTCTGCATTCACTTTGCCTTCCCCCAGGGATGACATCTCTCCTAGTAATTGGTGAAAGCTCCTTGTTTTTCTATAACTCTTTAATTACCATGGCAGTAATCTTCCAGTAACTGACTTTGCTTTTCCAGTAATTACACCATATGGGTATTTATGGGTGTAATGGACACGTAGGACAACAGATCCACCAGAGTACCTATAAAAATTAGGATTTATATTCCACCCAAATGCTGATTTCAGTAAGCACATATGTACATCATCTCCCTGTTCAGTGAAGCTTTACAGACACCCTCATTGTTGCTCCTGGAGGCTCCATTTTCCCAGTGGTTTGAGTGCCTGACACATTTGCTGGTGCTGCATTTGAGGCTGGTGAGCATTGCTTCCCTGTGACTGAAATGAAGTCCAGACCAATCAATCATCATCATCATCATCATCATCATCATTATTAACTGATTTCCCTGTCCCATCCCTTCCCCAGAGAGTGAACAACCAGCCAGCCAAGCAGAGGGGTACCAGGCATCCTGCAGCACAGCCTCTTCCAGAAGAAAGCTGGCTTTTCTACCAGACACAGAACTGTGGATGACATTTGCTTCCATGCTTGCTTGAGGAATGCTCATCTTCTCAGCGACTGCACAATGCCCATGTGTGGAATACAGGCTCTTCTGACATCATCAGATTTAGAAAAGGTCCAATACACATTCATACCCAAAAAATAGGCAGGAGACATGAACCTATTTCATGCACCTCCCTCCCTGCTACTTGAGAGTTTGCAAACACAAGTCTCAGGGTTAAGTGCATGCCCACAAAGAGTCATAATCAGGTCAGAAATATCATTTTGTGTGCTAACTTAGAATGGAAGTAACTAAAAAATAGGTCTCTTACTTTCTTTCCAAAATGTTAACACTCTCATGCTAAGTGCTACATATTTGCATATGTTTTTCTCTTTTAGGACACTTCCATATTTGTGCCAGCACTGCTGGATTTTGAAAATATGTTAACATTATTTGTATTTTCTTCACTTCTCAGCCAGAAAAAATATCAAAAGGGATTTTTTTTCTTAATGGTCTAAATAGTCAGAGCTGGATATGTCCTACATAGTAGATTCATGAGGTTTGCGTTAATGAATTGTGGTTGGAAGAACATTATTTATGGCAAATTTTTGCACAGAATAATTTTCACTGAAAGAGATGAAAAATAGTTGTTGGGGTTTTTTCTTACAGAGACTTAAAAGTTGGAAAAATAACATCTGTTTTCATTAAAATTGAGAAACATGGTATTTTCTGACCTCTTTTTGTATTGACATTTTTCTGAAGAACCTCTTTGATCATAGTTTTTTTGTACTTAATTTCAAATCAGCACAGACAAAGTCAGTACCTCTCTGAATAACAAAAATTTGTCTTAATCCCTGCATTAATACTCACACTCATACTTGACAGGCCATACTTTTTTTGTGGCACTGGTTATGGACTGTATCTAGTATTGCTATCCAAGTACTAGTTAAGTCACACTTCAGAGAATATTGGTAATATTCATGCCAAATGCTTTCACATGTACCTACATGACAGACACTCTGCTGCCAACAAACATGATAACTAAACCTTTCTGAGTGGTAGTCAGTGTATCTCAGAAAACTGTGAGAAAATAAGAGAAAAGGGAGATGGGATTCTTGCTGTTTCTCAGCTTGTCCCTGTAGGGTTTCCCCATTTGCAAGGCCTTGAAGGATTGCATCCAAATGAGTTTGCCCTGCTAATTCAGGCCTCAGTACTCACAACATTTTGGGGGTTTTTTATTCCTATTTTGAAATCTCTTGCACAGGCTTCAGAAAAGGCAGCCCTCTGCATGTCTTCCTACCATCTCCCAGTAATTCACCACCGAAAGGAAACCACCAGAAAAAAACTGGTGCTTAGATGTTTCAGAGAATTAGAGTTTTCCATCTTTTATGAAAAGAATTAATGGAAAAACACTATGCAGAACGACCATAAAAATAATCCCTTTTTTCTTCAGCTGGCTTTAATCTCTCCCTCACTTTCAGCAAGGACGACTCCCAGTGGTGGTCCCAGATCAGATGCACGAAGATCAGTACATGAAGCAGCTGCATTTCAGAGCACAGTAAATCACTTGCAGATATCCAAATTGGCCACAGATGCAGAGCCAACTCATCCAGCAATGTACAGGACACTAATGCTCAGGAAGCAACTTTAGTTTCATCAACTAAGGTAGCTTGGGTGACGCCTTTGCCTGAAGCACAGCCTCGGCTTTCTGTTGCAGCCAAAAAAAAAAGCTGCTGAGTGTGGACAAATCACGGAACAGATTAAAAAGTAGCCGAGCTGACGCATGTTCTTTGTATATCATCTTCTTTCAATGTACCATTCAATCCAAACTCCTCAGGCATCAGATGGTGGACTGGGGATGCAACTTATTTTTTATTAAAGAAAAATTCACAATATGGTTTTTGAAAGGATCAGCTTGAAGTGATGCATGCCCACCCAAAAGCACAGAAAGCACCTCACTCCAAATTGCATAAACATTCAAGATAACACAAATATTTTTTAAATGTGCTTCTTGATATTGCTTCACAAATTGCATATGCAGAAAATGGCTCCATGTTCTCTTACAGCAGACAGCTACAGTTTTGCCAATACCCCTGCACAGAACTTATGGGAAAGCTGCTTAGGTCTCCTTGGTCTCAAAGTATCCTGTGTGCCTCTTGCATTTCCCTGGACATGATAAGACTACATGTGTAGCATCTCAGAAATTTAAAAGTTTCTTTAATATCAAAAGTAGGGAATGGAGATGTTTCCCATCTTTCAGGAGCTCCTGCTCTGGCTGATCACAGTCATGCTAAAACCTCCAAACCATTGAGTAGAGACACTAATGATTTGCAAAGAGCCTGAGGTCTGCAACTAGTTTTTAAAGTATATAATTCAGAGGGGGTGGAAAAAAAGAATTGGACAATTGTTTCAACTTCTGGTGTTTCGCAAACATGATGAACAATTGAAAATGCCACTGTAGTTCAGAGGCAGGGAAGCTGCTGGAAAGACAAGCAGTACCTTTTTGAACAGTCTGAGGCATCTATCAGGGCAGAGTATGGAGGTTTTTGCTAACAGGGGCTTCACTGTGCCAAGAGTATAGGATTTGACCTAACCTCTCCCTCGAGCCTGCTGCAAGCTGCTGGAGAAGCCCCTTGACTCCCATGGCCAGTGGGTCAGTGCCACAGAAAAAACAAGTCAAAACAACGTGCAGAGAAGAAAGGAAAAGCAAAAGCACATTGCCAAGAGATAGAGAGCTGGAACAGGGGTTGGTGCATCCCACTCCTGGAGGAGCAGCCACAGCTGGCACCAAATGACAAGAGCCAGTACTGGGTGAGGCATTTGCCATTCAGAGGGGTGATGGTGCCAGAGGCAGAAATGGAAGCCCAGCAAAGCCTCTGCTCCCCTGCCGTGAGCACGACAGCAGAGGAAGGAGTTAACACCACGTAGGTTTCGCTTTACTAAAAAGATTTTTGTTTTGTTTTGGTTTTAAATCAGCATGCCTGCACCTGTCAGGGAGAAACCATCCACTCAGTACAATCACAGAGATCTAGAGGGCAGATCCTCAAGGATCATCCATCACGCCCTGCTCTGGAGGAGTTGAAAAAGTTGTAATAAACACAATGCAAGCAAGCAAAGGCTGGAAGGACAGATCAAAGGGTTTACCCGGCGTGCCTCACTGTGGGAATGGGGAGTGCAGCTGCGTACATGAAAGGGTTACACCCAAAAAATGAAGACGATTGCCAAGCAGGGTGGAAAGAAAATCTGTTTACAATTGCAAAGCCTCATGCTTCCATCATCAGGTGCTATACAGCAGGAATAGTTTCCTGCTAAATTTTCCAATTAGCTTCCTTGACTTTTTAAAGCACGTAGTTTCCTTTCTTATTATTTGTTTGAAAAATTCTTTTCTAGAGTACTGTTCCCATGCAAACCAAGAATTAAAAAAAACAAACCCCAAAAAACTCTGATGTCATTAGGATGAGCCATATGCCAGTTCAGACAGGATCATAATGGAAAAAAAAACTAAAACTCTCAACTCTTTGCTCTGATTCAGGTTCAAGTCTTCAGCTTCAGCTGTAACAAAAATAATGACAACTTCCTGTGTCCTTATAGAGTATCCAATTCATGGAATAATTTGAAGTTTTATCACCCTCCTCCTCCAAAGAAAATTAATTTTAAAAGTAAAGCAAATTACTGTTGCTTGCTCTCTCCCAGAGCAAGTCCAAATTCTGAAGATGTCTTTATGTTTTTAAAGAAGTGGTCAATTTGAAAATAAAACTTTAAAAATTTGAAAGAAAGAACATAGAAGTATTTTGAAAAACAAGAATCGAAACATCTACTGACTTAGTGATGGACAATGTTTTGAGAAGCTTAAGACTGGGTTTTCAAGAAGAATGTGTTCATTACTGTGAAGATGAGTTAAAAATAAGAAAAAGAAAGGAGCTGACAGGGAGCTCTTTCAGGCCAGTACGTCACTGAGGATGAGGCAGAGCCTTTGCTGACCCTTCAGGCTGTTTGCTGGGAGGGAACTCAAACTCTTCCTGTTAAGAGATAAGGTTAAGAAAATCATCATCAAACAGCTGCATTGAAATGCTGCTAATAATACAGCATTCTGCTTTCCTGGGATGGTTTAAAAGCTTGACATATTTTTATTGGACTTTCCAATGATGTCAGTTTGAGGCAGAGCTTAGACGAGTAATTGCTAAAGGGTGAGTCTAAAAAGGGTATAATTACTGAAGGGAGTGTCTGATGTGGGAAAGTGGCATTCCGGCTGGGAGGAGAGATGGGTCGGTCTCTCCTGGGTCCCAGTAAACTCCCAGATGCCACATTAGTATTCCCAGTCCTATGCAGTCAAGAACATCCATGCAAGGCTACTGACCTCAGTTATTCTTTAGCAATTACTCGAGCAGCAGCAATTTCAAGTCCAGCGCTGTTCTCTGCCACCTGTGCTGGGAATGCAAGCACATCTTGAAGCCCTAAGATACGTAACCTTCAAGTTATTGCATCAGGCCAGGGTTGCAAAACAGACAATTGCTGACTTCAGTAAGGTTGCATGGGTGTAACTGAAAATAAAATTTGGCCCATAGCGTTGGGCAGGGTTTCACTGTAACTTGCAAGAGGGATGGGGAGGAATCCTCCTTTTGAAATGGAAACACTACATCCCCTGCTGTCCATCTCCTGCCCACAAAAGTTGCTCATCCTCCTCTTACAAATGAGAGGAATTCCAGGTGTTACTCTATACATCCGTCCTCCTTTAAACCACTCCTTCACACTCACCTCTCCCACAAATGATGACAGCTACCAAACTGGCCTGTAAATAGTCTGTACCAAAACTCCCTCATAGCCCTGAACTCTGAAGCTGCTCCTACACCCGTGCTCATTGAGCTATTTCCTGCGTTCAGCTTGTGGCTCTTGCCACTGACAAAGCCTGGAAGAGCTCTGCAGCTTTTCCTCTCAGACAAGGTGTTGCAAACTACCCCAAAATGTACAAGCACGAGGCAGTGGGCATCACAGCCTCATCCAAGGCACAAGCAGTTCAGTCTCCTTGTCTGGTGCAGCCTGCTGGACCCTGCCAGATCCAATAGCTTGGGAGCCACTTGGTGATGTGGAGGTACAGCTACCCTGGAAGAAAAACCACTGCTAACAAGCTACAGTTTTGATATGCCTGCTCTTAGCTGCCTTCCTACATGAATCTCTGTGTCTTCTGCCTTTATCACCCTTCAAACACAAGGCAAACTCCCAGAAGGAATCACCCACTGCAGGCTTTTGTAAGAGCTGCTGTGTTGGTCTGGGAGCTTAAGTGTCTTCATGGCCCTGGCTAACATAATTGTGATGTAGCAAAAAGCATCAGTGAAGAGCTGGCCCAAGTCTGAAGGTGCTGTTATGGTGCACTGGCACCCCAAAGGCAGGCATGGCTGAGAGTGTAGTAGACACTAATCAATGACTCTACACACTCTGCACCTTCACTTTAAGGATTTCAATTGTGCTATCTTATTTTTCTCCCTTACTTGTCCCCTTTCCTTTCGGTACAAAATCTGGCTGCTCTCCCTGTACCAGCTACCTTCAGGATTTGATCAAAATGCACTTCCCTTGCGTTTAAGCCTCGCCACTAAACTGATTTAATTTCTCTCAGCTCCCAACTCTAACACTTCACCATCTCAGCCAGTACAAAGCAAAAGAACATCACATCACCAAGCCTCACTGTCTGTCAAAAAATTGTACGCATTAAACATCTCCCAGAGCAATACAGAGAGCAATGGAAACAGCACCAACATTGTTGAAATAGTTAATTTATTTCCAGGTCACAGAATATTCTGATCTGGAAGGGACCCACAGGGATCATTGAGTTGAACTCTGAAGTGAATGGTCCATACAAGGATTGATCCCACAACCTTGGTGTCATTAGCACCATGCTCTGACCAACAGAGATAATCTCAGGTTGTTAATCCCATACAAACTGTAATCCTTTAATTCTGCATGGCACAAACCATAGGCAGCCACAGGGCACTTAATGTAATTGATGGGCTACCTATGAAAAGGCCTGGCTAGTCACAGAAAGCCAACATCTCATTTCTGTTTATTGAAACTGAAATCACTTTGCAGTAGCATCTGTGGGCATTGCTACTCATTTCCCCGCATGTGTTGCTGGTTCACCTGTGGGAAAGGAAATAGTCCATAAAATAAGTTTGACAGGGATTTGTCAAGATCTTGGGAAGGTTTTATATTGAAATACTTGGAAAGCCAACACCGAAGGCAAGTTCAAATTGGTTTTTGATTCCTTTACGCAATAACAAATTTTGTCTGTCTTTTCTTCACTCTCAAATAAATAAATAGTTCCATTACAGGCTGGAACCTGTTCAACTTCGAGGGAAGACCAGAACTGGCTTTTCTCTCCACTATGTGCATAATGTTGAATGACATCTTAATGCAATCACTTCGGATGGCTGAAAAGAGATCTTCACAAATAGGTTATTTTCCAATTATTCAGGGCTATAAGCAGTAATCCTTAGAAGCTAAGGGAAAGGAAAAAAGTATACAGTGATTCTTCTGAACTCTTCTTTTAAATGCTTCAAAAACAACTTTGAAGGAACCATACACTTTCTTCTACTCCACCAACACTAATGTGCCAGAACACCAAAAATGTGACATGATCAAGAAACCCCTTCTTCAGCTGCAAGCTCTTCAGCCCCATTTTAAGTCAGGCTCAAAGTTCCATTTCCTTCAGTTGCACCAGGAGTAGAGCCTTCAGCAGGATTCAGCCCTTGGTCTAGTCCCTTCCCATCCCCAGTAACGACTCGCACCCTGTGCTGCACCAGTGCACCTGAAGTCACGGAGTCAAGTCACTGCAAATCTGCCACCTCAGCCACATACTCCCACAGGGAGTGGCTTTTCAAACTAGTCAAAACTGCCCTGAGAAGAGTCTCCAATATCCCTCCTGTTCCTTTGTTCTTCCCCATCTGTAGCTGGCGTGTAGCCTGTAGTGGAGGTGAGGAGATGAGACAAGGTTGGATCCTTAAGGCAGGGGGACTGGAAACTACCAATTGGTCACAGCATTCAGAACAAGCAGCAGTGCAAAAGAGGCAGAAGAACCACAAAGTAACAACCTCTTCTCCTCTTCAATTGCTCTTTCCCTTCTACTTTTGTCTCTCCAGACCACTGCTCCATCACTTGAGTTACCACCGAAAGAATGAGCACTCTCCATATTCACCACTATTAGAGCACAGCAAGTTGTATGAACAGGGTGTTTCACACAGTATGGTACCACCTCCTTACATTTCCTCAAGGGCCCAGATATCTGTCACACCTGAGGTCTACAGTGCACAGTGGCAGCTCTCAAGTTCACATAAAATCCTCTTCACAGCCCAGAGAGACACAGTGTTCTGCAACACATATTCACTTAAAACTCCACAAGCTCGTGCCTGACTGAGGACCACAGAAGGAAGAACCTGACAAGGAGAGATAACAAACAATTCCTTAAGTTTCTTTTATAACAAGAAAGAAAAGCATTAGAAGCACATCTTATGTCAAGCATGTAAATTGGAACTTTTCTTTTAAACAGCACCAGGCAACAAACTCTCTGCTCTCCATTTCCAGTCAGTATCAGCCTTCATCTCGTGCTGCCAACTCGCAGCTCTCTGCGCTCTGTGCATCCCAAATGCAAACCCTGGCATGCAGAACAAAATGGGTCCTCTTACCACCTCAGAGCAAACCTTACCCCAAACAACTCTACACACCAAACCTCACCTGAGCACTCAATTCTTGTTAGATCCAGTGAGAAGCCTGCTTACCCAGCCCTCCCTGTTCAAACCTTGACTCCAACCTGGTCAACAGCAACCTTATCAGTATGACAACTTTAACTTACATACCATACAAACACCTGTGAGTTTGTGTATGGTCTACACAGTGAGGAATCCAGAAAGATACTACACTTTTTCAGACTTGCTGTCCACATCCCTAACCAAAATACTGATGGCAAACCTGCAATATCTCCCTGCTCAGAATTCAGCATCAAACATCCACTCAGACTACACAGAGCTGCCCATTCTGAGTCTCATCCATCTTTCAGGCAACCCACAGCCAGGGCTAAAGACAGGGAGGAATGAACAGTGAATTTAATTTCTGGATCCTGGAAGTACCACCAAACTACGCTGATTCTGGACATATCCAGCTGGGCAAGCTGCTGGCTCCATCTGATCATGGGTGTAGATTATGGAGTGAAGGGACTGCAGAACCAGCTTTGTTTCTTGCTTGTTAAGGTGCCAGCTGGTGCTGATCATACATCCCAGAATGATGTCTGGGAAATACAGGACTTTCCTGTTTCAGGGCAAGGCTAGAGTTGGAACTGGGGTTAATGCTCAGCGCTGGAGGCACTAAAAAACCAGATTTGCCCCCAGACCCTGATGGATGTGGGGCTGGATTCACCTACAGAGAATCAGCTTTGGCTGAGTCTGGGAGGGAAGTGACAGGACAGAGGACGGGGCTCATGTTTGGCTTCAAGGCTTGAGGCTCAGATTAGGCAAAGGGATGAAAAGAATGCTCAAGAGCAGGAATGCAAGTAAATGCTCTGAATCTCTAGTAGATAACTGTGAATCAGACTTTCTGTCCTTATGTCCCCATCACTGGCCTGCATGCCAACCCTTAATCCAGTCCTAATGCTAGGAGAAGGATCACTGGCCTGCTGCAACCATAGTCTGCTGTATTTGGGAGGGAAAAAAAAAGAAAAGAGAAAAAAAGGAAATAAGAAACACACAAAACCCCCAAGCAATACCTGCCAACTGCAAGCCCCACCTTCGTGGCCTTTGCTGCAGACATGGATCTCTGGGCTAGATTAGAGATAGCCTTAAACCTACTGCTGCAGGCTAGGTCTAGCATTCACACTGTTGCTTAGGAGAGCTTACAGTTCCAGGCAGGCTGCAGAGGTTGGAGGCAGGCTGCTGCATGTCAGAAAGAAAGGCCAAGTTTGTTCTTATGTCAGTCCTTCGAAAATAAACAACCATGGAGGGGAGGTGGGGAAGGGGGAAAAAAAAAGCCAGCACCTGTCAACTATTCAAACTGTGTTTAGGGCTAGTGATTGGTTTAGGGCAAAATGATTGCTACGTATTGCATTACACTAAAGATGGGTATTTATGCCTGTGAATTTGGACAGCTGAAGAATTATATCCTTAATATTTTTTAGATTCTTACCATGAGCCTTCATCATATGTACAGGGGGAGAGAATTCTCCTTGGTGTTTGTCATGTGCCATTTAGAACCTCTTCCAAAACCCAGCATTAATACCATCGTTGCAGGCCTGGCCTGGCTCAGAACAAATCATGGTTCCACGTCCTCAAGGTATAAAACTTTGTCCAGGAACTACAAATTCAGGAGAAAAAAACCCCAAATAACATCTAGGTGCATGTACAACTCCACCAAAATTTACAGAAAGTTATGTAGACGATTGAAACATAATTAGCACTTTTCACATACTAATTGACCCTTGGCACTTTCCAACACTGTCTGAGCATGAACTTACTTCTCCCTCTAGAGGACATGAAGATAAGCACAAGGAACATAAGGTTATGTCAAGACCAGAAAAGTAATGAGATGGTAAGGCAAAGGGTCAGCATTTTTGCTTTGAAAGTCTACTAGCAGTTTAGAAGGACCAAAATTACAACTGTAAAAACAATGAGTCATTAAGTTATGTGTTTATTTTTACAGCAATGCCCTAGAAAGTTCGAAATAAATTCTGAGTTAACTTTCTGAGTTAAACTGGTATTCGGGAATCCAGCTATCACAGCTCTTCATCATCAGCTCCTCCACTACCTGTGACCAAAATGTGCGGGATGCATTGGTCCTCATAAAATGTCAGCCTCAATTTTTTTGTGTCTTGAAGTATCACAGGAGTGATACTGCCTGAGCACACAGGCCAAAAGCAAGCATGCAGCCTACCACAGCTGGTTGTGCATTGTTGCATTGTTTAATCAAAATATTTCAGCATGGAAATCAAATCCCTCTGAGCAGACATACCCTTACAAAGCTGGTTTTACTGGCTTCGTCATGGGGAAACCAAATTCACAAAATGTCACCTTCCAATACTTCTACTGCTACATATAATAAAATATATCATATGGAAAAAGCAACAAATTAATACCAGTTTGGCCCAGACCTCCCACCTGAGAAGAAGCCTAGTGCCAACTGCTCAGGGTGCAAACCAGCCACACTGCACTGCAGAACTTCAGTGGGGTGGGGAGCTGAACCCCCCGAAAAATTCCACCACCCCACTAATGAACTTTTTTGGAACCTATATTATCTAGCAGTATCTCCTTCCAGTCCTCTGCCCTTGAATCCCAGTGAATGACTGCAAAGAGGGGACTACTTGGAAAGGCCCTGGAAAATAAGATTAATTGCTTTTGTACATTTTTATCTTTGATAAAAGAGTTGTAAGTATTCCCACTCTACCTACTTAAGCTTTCTAATGTCACTAAATCTTCTGGCCACAAATTCCCAGAAATGCATTTTTCCAAGCATCTGACCAGTGCCTGAGAATTTGACGTCTATCACATGCTCAGCCCATTCTAAAAATTTTACATACATACACATATATAAAATAAACAGCATCTCAGATTACACAGCTAATTTCAAGCCCATTCTTGGCTACACTGGCACAAACACCACAGGCAGCATTCTGCCACAACCTACCCACAGCCTGCCCTCTGCATAAAGCACCTTTTCCTGCCTTTTTTAAGCCAATCCTCTTCCACTACTTTAAGCCAGAAAGGAGTATCAAAGCAGTTGAAAGTTCTGCTTTTGCAGATGTAAAAGTTCCTTCTGATTGCCTGACAGAACTGGACTCCAATCCAATTTTCGGAGAAAACAGAAAACAAAACAGTTGTGCTTTGAAAAACATACTATACAGTTATCAAAAGCCCTGCTTGCAGAAGCATTCCCAAAGCCTGAGAGACAAAGCAAGAGTTTATGGCATGACCTCAGTAACGATGTTCTCATTCAAAAGGGGAAAAGTAGTAATGTGAGTGCTCCACTTTGACACTGGAACACCAGTGAGCAGTGGAGCAGAGGAGGAACATGTTTGTAGTCAACAGAAGGGAATTCTCCATCTTAGGGGTAGGTATCACACCTGCACAGCTCAGTCTCACTGCTGCTGTGACATCTCCTGGCTCCACAGCCCACCAGCACCCCATAGCCCACCTCTCCAGGGTCTGTTTGCTTGTGCTGTGATATGAGGTGAGCTCCATGATGGAGATTCTTGCACTGGTCCACAAGACACCCAAGAGCCCTACCAGCAAGTACAATCTTCGGGACTGGAGGAAAAGGGGGTAGGAGGAAATTTATGGAAGATAAAGGGGGAGCATTAGCTTTGAGCTGGTTTTGTCCCCATTGTTTTTATACCTAGAACTGGTATATATGGTAATACTACTCTGTCTGCACAAGTGCCACGGAAAACAGAGTGGGTCTTGTAGGATCCTCATCTCTGGGGAAAAGTGGGGATAAGTGCATATTTATGCTACTTTGAAGTTTTCCTTTAGCACAGAATATAAAGTCATGCGATCCCATCCTCATCCTTCCCACACCCAGCCAGACTGGTGACTTTTGCTAGTTACATGTAGCATTCTTCAACCATTCTCTTGCTTTGGGAATCATCAGGAAGATGCTTCATCTCATGGCTCTGGCCCAAAAAGCTCCCCATCCACCCCATTCCTGTGTTCTGGCTCACTTTAGTACCTGTCCAGTGGCCAGGACACATGAGCTGCACTCACAGCCCACCTCAACAAGCACACACCCCACTGTACCATCCACCCTCAGGCCCTCTGCACTCACACACGGGCTTTTCTGGCTGTGCTTCACCTCAGCTCCCCTGCCAACACCCTGACTGTGCACACCTGTCCTAGAGCAAACACCTGAGGCAGGCAGCTCATGCTTTGAACAGCCTGCACAGACAGTCCTGCTGCACATTACTGGGAGCAAGGTTCCAATCCAAAATGACAGATTCAGGATCACCTTGCTGCTACAGGACAGTTAGAGCTAGGCAAACTTGATAAGGCTGTGGTGCACGGCCTGGAGGGAAGACAAGGTTACGTGGGCTGGGACATTTCCTCTTCCCTCAAGCACAGATGAGAGCAACCTCCTTTCTCTGAAGTGTCTCTTCAGGTAAAGGAGGTAAACACTGCACTGTGAGACACACTCTGCCTCTGGGGCTCCCAGGCTCTTTGCCAAGAACTAGCACCTATCCCCACCTTCAGAGCAGCCAGATCCAAGGAGAAGGTGGATCTCCTGTCTCTGACAACCCCCGACTCACACTGATCAGTCATGGACCATGGTGGAGTCACCCAGTGCTGAGCCACACAAAATAAAAGCACACACAGCTTCACAGTCACTTATGCTTACCCCACTTCACCAAAAACACAGAGGTCTGCCCAGTGCACAGCTTATTCCTGGGGAAAGGCAAGAACTCGGACACAATCCCCCACTCCATGCACAACCCTCAGGCCCTACACACACTTCCTGGTGCACTATCTTCATGAATCACGGCTGCCGTGGCAGATGCACACACCACAGCTCTGCCAGTCAGAAGGGAGAATCCCCAATCCAATGGGATTTCAAGGACAAAGTGTACAAAGCTCTTAGTGTTTCAGTCACCTTCAGCAGGGCACTGATGAACACAATAAGCCAGGCCCAGGGCAGGCATCACCAAGGCCACCTCTGCCTGAATATGTCTGTACACAAGCAGGAAATAAAGTGTCCATGCTTCTGGCAGCATCTCAGCCCTTGGTGTTACGAGAAGGAGTCATCACCAGTACTCCCTCACCTCTGGATAGAGGTCTTGCAAGTCCTCCTTCCTTCACTACCAAGTTAGAGGCTGGCCCCTCTCTTGCCCCTGATACAATGCCAATTTCAAAATGCACGTATTTCATCTCAGTGTCCCAAAAACCATCCCAATTTGTTTACAAAATACCAGTCTTGCTTGCTCCAGTAACACTGTCTACACTTCCATGATACTGTATGTGAGAGTGCTATCAATCCCTGTGTGGATTGAGAAGGGGAGCAGAGAGAAAGAGAGATCTGGAAGCCCTGATCAGTCCTCTCTTACGAGACTTCTAGCCAAAGGCATCAAAGAGGCTGTGAAGGTCAAATGGGGATTGCAGCTATGTGTGCACTTGGCTATCAATGGTGATGCAAGCACAGGGAGCCAGAGAAGGCACAACGCCTGCAGGGTTATCCAGGGAGACTGTATGAGCCTGCTGAGCTCAATTTGCTTCCATACTGCAAAGAAGGCATGAGGAGTAAGAACACAGGAACAAATCAATATGAGTTTAACATAATGTCAAACCAGCACAGGTAAAGAATTTTAGCAGGCACAAATGTTAGACTCATTCTTTCCCATCTAGAAACCTGTGTCATACAATCTGTTCAAACAATTACACCATGTTATTAACAAAACCACCCTCATACTTTGTACTGTATGTATATAAATAAAGGATTTTTAATTTTTTAATAACGAAAAAAAGATTGTGACTGTCTAATCCACAACACATCATCTTTTCTCTGAGCCAAAGCTGACTTTATTTGCCTTTCTTCATTTTTGCAGTCTTTTCTTTCCTCTTCTTCACATGCTTTGGGATTTTGGTTTTTCTCTTTTCTCTTTGGGCTTCTTTAACCATCTTTTTCCTTTCCTATAAGGAATCAAACACCATTAATTTAAAGCCAGAAGGGAATGAACAATTTTAAGCAAGTCAATCAATTGTTACATTAACAAGTTAATTAACACATGACATAAAAATTAGGTTATCAAGATAAAGAAATTTTAAAAATCAATAGGAATGGTGAGGGGAAAGGGGAAAGGAAATACAGGATGGGGGTGGAGCCCAGACCTGCACACTGGTAATGACAAGGCAAAATTCAAACTAGTTAGAACCTGAGTTTCATGCAACCTTTGAATAAAGTGAACAAGAGGCACTCTTAACTCATGCTATTTACACCTAAGATTAAAACAGGTTGTCTGGTCTACATTTTCTGCCACCCACACGGCTACTATAGTTATGTGTTTCTATGTGTCATGCAAAAATATTGATCAAGTAAGTGCTGATAACTCAGAGCAAGCTGATCATCAGCAGGACTGGCAGGAAAGAATGGCATGCTACTGCAACACATTGTAAATCTGTGCCAGACACAATGGATGAGACTCAACTAGAAAACAGAAAGTCAGCAAAGTGGAAGAGGCAGGTAGAAGCAATTGCTGCTAATCAGTTGTTCAACTTGCAGCTAAACACACAGGTTACAAAAAACCCTTCATCTCACACAAAAAGAAGTCCAAATGAAAACCTATCAATTAGGTTGAGAAGTAGCCAAGACTTCCCTGCTTCACATCTGAAAGGTAGCAGCTCTAGACTGGCAGTGTACAGTAGAGTACTGCATTTTTATTTGACAGATATGAAATATATTATCTCACCTTTTCTAGGAAGAAAACCCTAAAATGCAATGTCCCAAATCTTGACCCCCTTAAGTCTGCAAGTTTCACCCAGCTTTTTTTTTTTTTCTTTTCTTTTGCACAGCACCTCAAAGGCAGCCAAAAGGCTCTCACTCACGAGTGATATTCCGCAGAAAAGCCTCACCAAAACTGAGCATACTGGAACCTCAAAAAAACCCCAAACCCCAGACCCTAAGCATGATCCCTTTGCTGGACTGAATTACATCTCTCACCCACAGCAAAGCTAGCCAGCCTGTACTAATGGTACTGCAAAAGCCACTGTGGTACAAACACTGTCACCAAATCTCCAGTTCTACAGATCAAGTGGTCTCAGTCTGGGTATAAAGAGGTTGATACTGACCACAGCCACAAACCTGAACACCAAAGCCTGAAGAATAGCCAGAGGGACTGAAAAGCTGCCCAGGCTTCATTGAACTCTACTTTGTGTAGCCTTGTAATTCCCCGTAGAGATCTCTCTTCTAGCTTTGCCCAATCTACAGAGACCTGTGTTCCACACTGCTCTACATAAAACCCCCTTTAATAAAACATCCCCCGTGAAATTCATTGCCTCTGCTCTTGTTCTCCACAACAGGAAAGGTCCATAGCTTATTTCAGACAAGAAGAAGCAGGAGCCACTAAATTTGGATTTTTTTTGTGTCATATAAGCAAAGGTGGGTAAAAGAAACAATTCCTGGCCAGCTGACCTTTTTGTCCATGCCAACTTCAGCAGGTTTATCTTTGGGATGTACAGATTCTTTACAGCCTGAATCAGAGTCTTCTGAGCTGCCACCACCATCATCATCAGAGTCTGTTTCTGAATTGTCTGCCTCTTCAAGAAGTGCAGGAATCTGTAAGATATATCAAGATTTATATCAAATCAAAACCAAGAAATTTAATGACAGCATACACACATATATATGCACAATGTATATATATATTCACAAAAAAGAAAACAGAACCTGCTGCAAAGAAACCCTTGAGCAATCTGATGCTATCTCCTTCACCACAGCCCTCACTGAGTCTCGAGATAAAGAATGAAAAGTAGGTTAAGCCAAACTAAGAACAAGGAATCTAGAATGTACAACACAGATTCTTTTAGGTCAGGGCTCAAAGCACAGCTGTTATTTGCACTCCCAAACTTATTTCCCTAAGTTAAACAGCAATTTGCTAACATATGTGGAAGCCTATTTTTAATTATCCTTGGATCATGCCCAAGTCTACCTTGGGGGCACTGTATGTATTCTATATTGCAAACACAAATATCTGCACTGGAATACTCACTTATTCTTAAACAAGCCTGGAGACTGTGCTACAGCCTGATCCCACCCATATTTATATTTCCATTTTAAATCAAGAGTCTATACCACTGCTAGAGAACATTCACAAATTAAGGAGGGGGAATCCACACAGGGCTTCTGCCTTCAATTACATTGCTCCAAGTGATCAGTATCCAACTTCTCATCTAATCCACTTTACAGAAGTGTCAATGTCAAGTACTTCAAATGCAGTAAGACATAATATTTTATGCTTTATACTGGAGGACTGTTCTTTATGAAGTATTACAACAGATACCCTGATCATATGAAAACTTGCAGTCATGCAAGTTTAAATCAATTACATTTTCCATAATCAGGAAACATTTGCCCTCATCTTTACCTTAACTTTAGAGATCATGGCCACAGCAAGGTTTATAATTTCATTCTCAAGCAACCCAGCACCAGTCATAGAGCAGGGAAGCAAATTCTGTGTTTTGCAGACACTGCCATGCCAGACCTATCCTGGACACACATGGCCACTCTGCACACAAGAGGCTTCTTTTATGGTGCCAGCTGCAGCACCACACATTCTCTAAACTACCTGTAAGCACTTTCCTGAAAATGGCTAAAATTAAGGATTTTAAAAAGACCCTCTCACCTTCTGAACACCAGACAAATCCTTCTTCAGTCCTGTTACAGTCTGGTACAGAATCTGCTCCAAGGGAGAGAGGAAGAAATTACATTATCAAATTATGTCTTAATTCTTTGTGTCCAGAGAAAATTACTATCTAAAAATAAATATAAAGAAATAAAGACCAGAATAAAATCCACAATGTTAGCATTAAGCATTAACCAGACAGTTTTAAATTATGATTTAGATTTAGTACTCCACACCTTGGCAACAAAGCTTCTGTTTTTGTTTACTGCTAACAGTTTCCAGTAAGAGGAATTCATATTCCCTCTCTCTTTTTTGCAGGGCCTCAGCATGTCTACTCACATTATCTTGCTGAACATTCAATGCCATATCCTCTTCTTTCAATTTCATCATTATGTCCACATCCCTCTCATAGTTTTTGACTTCAGTCAGAGTTCGAGGTATGTAGGCCTTCTTAAATACCTAGTACAGTGAAAGAAAACACAGGCTTACTAATTTATACATAGTGTAATGATGTTTTTCTCTCCTAATTATGCATCCTTAGGAGAATAATCACAGTCAGAGAAACAACAAATGAACACAGCAGTCATCCACTACCATTTGAACAAAAGAGTTGTTTCGTATTTGATTATTTTTTGCAGGGGCAGAGTTAATGTGCAACCTAAACATTACTGATAGATCACAACTAATAAGGCTCCTTCCTTAGCATGACTCACACCAGCTCACTTAAAAAATTCTCCAACCATCTCTTAGCCTATTTGAGTACTAAGGTTTTGTGTCCTCAGAATTTTTCTAATGTTTTTATTGTAATGTTTACAACGCCTTCAGGAGGCAACTCCATTGAAATGCACTGCTAGAACTTAATCTCTTTATGTAACAATACTCACTTCAACCTACTCAAAAAAGGTTCTTGCAGCAGTACAGTACAATAAAAACTAACTGCAGTGTCAATAACATACTTAAAATTTGTCATATTTGAAACAGTCTTTCAGCACATTTACAACCCTACCAGATCAGAGAGATGTGTTTTGCTTCTGTTTCATGGTCTATCAGTTCAATCCCAGCACAGATTCATTACACTTCATGATCATCACTGCTCATCTCAGAGCTGTGCACAAAGCACAGGGCCCCACTTCCACAGAGCTGCCCTTACTCAGCTCTACTCTTTTGCAAGGGAAGTGGCACAAATTAGCCATGGTCATATGGAAAGTCTAAGAGAAATGAACTGAACTTAGATGCTAGGAAACCACCTCTACTACAGGTCAGTACCTTGTATAAACAAAGCAGTAACTTGCTTGCAGAAGATGGGCTTGCTACCAAACACTAGATACTGACTCTACAGCTCAGTAGTTTTATGCTGAGGCCACAATGGGAAATAGAAACCATCTTTCCTTGGCAAAGCCTGAAGCAGTTAGTGAAACCTGCTGAACTCCAAGACAAAAAAAGTCTTGAATAAATCAAGTAGTATTGACCCCAAAGACAAGAGGGTTTTGTTGATTGTTTGTTTTGGTTTGTTTTAAACTCTCCTGGAACAGATAGTTAAGACTAAGGTAGAAATGGTTCTATCTTTACATCAAGCATTTGCAGAACATTAACAGCTTTCTGTAATGGACTTGAGATGGCTTCACTTAATGTAAAAGCAGTGGAAGAACTGAATTAGCCTGGGAGTGGAGCTAGACAGGCAATTTGGCCAATGCACATATCCAAATAGCCTGCTTCGGTATCATTGGTCCAAAAACATGGCATAATCAGATCTTTCTACTCAGGCTTTTTGTTGACTAAACATGAACTGGAAGATACATTAAGGGACCTAGATGTGAGCAAACAAACTGGTTTAGGAAATGAAATATTTGCCTTCTAACAGCTAATTGCTGTCAGCTTTTACACATTGCATCCCTTAATACTTCACATCTCAACTAGGTCAAGACATTTCAGTATCACAAACAATGTTTTGTTTATCATCAACTGTACATTTAAAGAAAGCAGAACATTTTTCAGTGTTTAGAAGACGTAAGGTTAATATTAATTTCATAGCAGGAACAGAAATCCTCACTTCCTCATCCACTTTATCTTGACTGGATCTTTCCTCCTCTGTTCTTTTCGATGCTATTTCCATTGCCTAAAGAAATACAAAACATTACAAAAAAGTTATCATTCTTTAGAATCGCACCACTAAGCCTTTAGAATCACATCCAGCTATTCCCATCTGCGTTTCTCTCTGTGCTCCACTGTCACTCACACGCACTCCAGCTTTCCCTATGGGAATGCCTTCAGCGACACCTAATGGTGACCAGCACTGCTGCGGAGCACACTGACAGCTGCAGATCAGGGCAGCTGTAACAGAGGGAAAACACACTTGCTGCTCTCCTCAGACCAAACTGTGGCAGGCCCAGCACGTCTACAGGACATACAACACATACTCTCTATATAAGCACCATTATATTTCTGCAGAGCTCCTCCCTGCTAGAAAGGAAGAGCTAACTTAAAGCATCCTCGTTCTTATAGCACCTCAAACAGACATTTGAGCCTTCATGATCAGGCTTTCTGAGAAAACATGCAATGTAAGTAGTGACACCCTACAATGGTATAAATGGAAAAGACATTTATGCATTTTTGAAGCACTAGCACAATGCCATGTGCTGGCTTCCTTATATTAGGATGTAGAATAAATGAGATGATGGACCTTGAGCTAGATCTGATTTTATTGTCCTCTTACTCAGTAACAAGGCCATGAGGTCTTACCTTAGACAGGTAGTCATCAATGTTCTCACTTGTGATAGAAGGATCAGTAATAAATTCAAACAGCTCCCTCACAGTCATCACTGCAACATTGTGCTTCTGGAAAAAGTCTGCCAGGAAACAAGGGAAGAGACAAAACCCATAAGTAATTGCACCTAACATACATGCAGCTTGGATGTTTAAGTGACAATTCCAGCAAGCCAACAATCCTGATAACTTGAGAAAGTCTCAGCAGTACATTCTGCATCCTACTGAGTTTAGTTACTAGATAGCTCTTGGCTATCTGAAATAAAACTGTTCATCTCCCAGATGCAACAAACACTGAAAGGAGAAAAACTGCAAAAATATAAAAGCTAAATCAATTTCAGCAAGATCCCGAGTTAATGGAGTAAGAAGAAAGGGCTAAGAAGTAAAGAATTCAAGATAGGTGTAGTATTTGCAATGACTAAGATTAAAAAAAATGTATTTCAAATAAGGAATGGAGACCTCAAACTTTTGCAAGAGAGAAACAAATGGCCACCGAAATACAGTAGAGTCTCATTATGATGCACCCAAAAGGGAAGACACATTGATGTCTTAGAATCTTCCTCACTACTACACTCAGAATTGGTTTCCTAAATCTGTTATGACCGAATTTATAGGCTGCATATCTGTTCTGAAAAACAGCAGCAAGTGACACTGAGGACTGTTTATTAAGTATTTCCTACTAAAATTCCCAGAAGATCTCTCATGTAAGAAATTAATCATAGAAAGATTAGAAAAGGACTTCGTTTGGAGGCAGCTCTCTGTGTCCATGGAACCACAAGTCTCTGCAAAGATCGCACTTAGGACAGAACCAGGTGTTTCTTAAGAGTCTCTGTAGAAGATTTAGACAGAGAAAGTTGCAGTGACAGAAAACAAACAAAACAACACCAAAACCACTACAATTCACTGAGACACTAGAATATCTAGGGAGAGTAAGTCAAAAGACATGAATAAAGAGCAGGAGTGCAACTAGCTGAGCCAGAAGAGAGTTACTAGAAATGCATTAATTGGAACGGAATAAGGAAAAAGTAGCATACTGGATATCAACAGACACACGCCTCTTTTCTAATTATGCGTCAGACTTTCAAGAGTCTCTGTAAAATAAGAAAAAAGTCAATCTGAAAAGAAAGGAGGGACAAAAGCAGTCTATGATGAGAGATTTTTTTTGTCCTCAGGGGCACACCCTACCAGGAGGTGTGTATCTGTTACACAACAAGTATATTCACACACGAAGACCAAATTCTCAAAAGAAAAACACCATGAAACTTAAGTTGCCAAAATACTATGACAAGTGATAACATCTCTAATTAATTACTCTGTGCCTTGATCCTCTCAGCTATCCTGGACAAGTAAGTGCAGGGAACTTTATAACACACAAACTTCTTGCCAGCTGAGGAATTCCAGATATGGATTCGGCTCACAGAAGACAACACATCTGTATGTCTGCACAGTATTTTAAGTAAGGGAAGCTAAGATTGGGGTGAGCACAGCTGCAGACTGGGAGTGATCTTAGATCTATCCTAAGTCTGAGATTCAGCCACGTAACTCATTTCAGACAGATGATTTCTAGCAAAATAGGCTGCACTACTCTGAAATCAGCACAGTACACTGCTCCCTGAGGAAGTCACGAGAACATACGAGAGGATGTATTTTAATGGAATTTTGACAGCTTCCACAGCCAGTAACACCTGAAAGAACATGAGGTGAACTGAGTCCATCCTGCTAAATAAACCAGCCGTCAGAACAAGGGTTGAAGTGCAGCCGCCTCACCATTAACGTTGGCACAATCCTTGCGCAGGAACTCCAGCGCGTGCGGGTGGTCGTGCTCCACGGACTGAGACACGTCGATGATGTACACGTCCCCTCCGTGGTACCTGCAAGGAAACCCCACACAGAGCTGCACCAACCCCACCAGACTACTGAGGGGCAGGGAACAAAGCAGGCTTCAAACTTCAGAACCAGCAAAAAAAAAAATCTTAAATTCCTTCTCCAGAATATGCCTTGCATGTTAGGGCCAGGGTGGCTTTTATCAGTCAATCCTTTCCCTCCTCTACACAAGCTGTGTAATTAAACTTTTTTTAAAAATAGTCTGCTCATAAGCAAAAAAAGCAGAAAGGCACATGAAAAAGAAAAAAAACCCCATTTAACAAGTTTTAAAAATACAGCATTCAAATGATACCTTACTTACATAAAATACCTTACATAAAAATGATACCTTACTAATTTTTGCCTGAGTTGATGGGTTTTTTTTCTGGTTGTGAGGGGGTTTTATGAGGTGATTTTGTTGTGATTTTAAATTTTTTTTTTGTTTGTTTTTTGGTTTTTTTGTTCCTTTGCCTGTTGGGTTTTTTCAACAGAGAAAGCTTAGATCTGGGTAAAAGGCTACACAACTAATTAAGTAAGTTACAAAACCCAGTAACGACAAGGACCCCGCCCTCGCTGAAAGGTACATCAGTACTCTCACACAGAGGTTGCCAATGCATACATTTTAGATGTCACAATTCAGAGCAAGGATTAAAAACATACAGCATATTAAATTCACTGAGATCTGCGTGAACAAGTCTGGCATCTTGGTACATTCTTCTCATGTACTGGATGATTTGTAGGTACAGCTCCCGGACTTTGGAATCAGACAACTGAGCGTTCTTCAGCAGAGGAGCAGGCCTTGAAATTACAAAAAAAAATTAACAGAAACTAAATCCTTTTCCTTCTTCATACCAGCTGCAAATGCTTTAATTGCTGTGCCTGATCCTTTCACTCCCTGAGTGTGTCAAGGAGGTCAGGATGTGCAAGGAGCCAGCAGGAAGGCCAGCAAAACTTTGCTACATGCTTGCCAAACATTCTGGAGCTCTATTTCCAACAGGAGCGATTTTGGATCATGCGACATTTATGTCGGTAACTACAAAACTATGTATGATTAGCAAGTCTTCCCAGCATTAATCTCTGGTTAAGCCACTTTATGAATTAATTTTGCACACAACTGAGGCTTCAGAATCACACAGATTGCCTGCAGTTGACAAATGTCTGGGACCATTCCACAGATGACATGCACATGATAACTTTACAGGTCTAGAGTAACTGTGGGTGAATTCAGACGGTGGGTTTGCTTGGTTTTAATAAGCCTTTGGGAAGAGCTATTACTAAAATAAAAAAAATAAAAAACCACAAACCCAAACAAACAAAAAAATCAATTTTCTAAGGATACTTACCTATCACCTTTACCAATAAAACCCATGACAAGCACATGACTCCTTAGCATGATGGGCTCTGGGCAAGGTATCTGGGCTGTGTTCAACCTGAAACACAGGAACAAAGCCACAAAAAAATAATAAAACTAAACTTTATTTGCTTTGCACTAATGCATAAAGGAGCTCTGCAGCTTTGAACATAACACACAGTGAGAGCTCAGGAAACTCTCCCTTGTGAAGAACAACTAGGAAATGCACACAAAAAGCCACAACCATTCTGACCCTTTTCTAAGCATTCCTGTGTCAAGGAATCTTTAGACAGTTCAGGTTAATCCCAGATTAACCTATATCACACAATGTGCTGCTGCTCAGCAGCAGCTATTTCTAGCTTTTCCTTGCTGTTCAGTCATGTCAGACAGAAGTTCAGACACTGAAGAGCTTAGAGCATTAGCAGGAAAACAAAAGAAGATCTTTATTCTTCCCTCCCCTTTTGTTTCTCTCCCATAATGAAGCTTAAGACACCTTCCTGAACACTCCAGAGACCCGATAGGGTAGTGGTGGCCACAGTCAAGCAAAAATAGAGCACCTCCTATAAACTTAAAAGTTTCAGTAGCCTCTGCATGATGATATAAAAACTGGAAAAATCACCTTATTAAATTCCTCATTTCTTTTTCGGCCCATGTCTTCACCATTTTTCTTGGGTTGCCTTTGCAGTATCCATGACGAAATCTTTAAATAAAGAAATAAAAGATAGCAGAGTCTCTTAGTCTATCAACACAGCATGAGCACCAGTGATTTAAACACCTTTCAAAACAATCCCTCTTCCCCAGTAAAACCAGGCAGAAGTCAAACTCACCTGAATTCACCACTCACGTACTTATCCCGATCTTTAAACATCAGAATAGAGGTTTTGTAAATCTTTATTGCTCTGTTCTCTCCATTTGCAGTACTGGCATGATATACATTGGCCTATCAGATTAAAAAGGGAAGAAATAACATTAAAGAAGTAACAATAAAAAAATAATATCAAAGAAATAATCTTGTCTCTTCTTCTCATTCTGATACCTGGAAAAGAGCTGATCTGACCTCAGCCCCTATGTGGCACCCAGCTGAAGGAGACTGCACACAAGTGCAACCCTTTTTCCATGGAAGGCAGCTTACAGGAAGTGCATATGATGGGACAGGGGTGCAACAATGCCCTCAGAATAAAATCAACACTACACAAGAAAACTCTGCCTCATCCACACTTGGGAGACTGAAACAAGCCCTTGTGTGAAGGGTTAACTTGAGCCTGTGCACTGCTCAGGCCCTAAAGCACGGCCCGAATCTCTCATGTTTCCACCTCTACACAGGACAGAAATATGTCTTAAATCAGAATTATCTGCGTTTGTATGTTTTTTTAGACACTACTTAATACTGTGGGTATACATAACTTCGCCAAAACTTTTTGCTGAATAATGCAATTAACAACATCCACAAATTTAAGATAACATTAAAGCATTCTTAGAAATACTTTGGAAAATTGGTTTCCTTTAACATAAATAAATTTTTTTCTTAAGGTAACTTCTTACCAATCAAGCAACATAAAAAACGTAGAACTAAGCTCAAGTATTTAATCATAAACTTCCACTCAGATTGCTGAAAAGAAAAAAGGCCTACTACATTACTAACAATAAAACTTACTTCTTTTCCTGTGCTGATGCAGCCATTGATTTCTGATATGATACCTCTAGAGAGCATCTTGAACAGAATGATTCGAGTCCTTGGGTCCAACACCTCAAATTTAATACAGAAAAGTCAGCAGAGTAAAAAACGAATAAATAATAGTGTCCAGTCTTACTGCCATATTAAAGGACCCCTGGCATCAGACTGTTCTCAAGGATCAGATGATAATCTGAACAGCAACCACTCAGAATTTTGCCATGCATCTAGGGTGATATTTCATTTTTTCTTCAATTTTTTTTTAAACTAAGCATATGTCTTCGAGCTAACTCTAGAAGAGATAAAAAAATTAATGTCCCACCCATAGCTGCATTAAATGCTTTACAGTAAGATTTTTCTTGAGATACAGATACCATAACTGAAATAGAACAGCCATGTGGGCTCAGGCCAGTAATAATTCAGTCTTGCTAAAGAAGAAAAAAAGAAAAAAGGCAAACTCAACATTTTTTCTTGTTCTTTGGAATTTAATACAAAATTGAATACTGCATTACACATATGAAGAAATCACAATGTTGAACACAAAAATGAGCTCTAAAATGTTTACGGAACCAAAGTTAACCTTCGTATGTGAAAGACAGAAACAACAGGTCTCTTCAGCATAACATTCCAGAACTTGTTCCTGCTCTGTTTTTTCATTGCTTCCAAAATTCTATTTGATCTGGTCAAAAGGGAAATTTAAATGGACAAACAACTTACTTGTTCTACTGTTGCTCTGTCTGACTTGTCTTTTACTCGGTACCTAGCAGAAGTGAAAATAAAATGTTACTATGACATAGAATGTCACAGCTTGCTCTGTCAAAGATAAGATGACAGCCTTAAGAAGTAAGGCTTTCATTTCATACAAAATCCTCCTGCAGACAGAGGGATGGAAAGGAAAAAATCAACAAATCACCACCATTAACTTCAGAGCCCTTCACTTTTAGAGATTATCTTCCTGCTTTTTCTGAATTACGTTCATTTAGGAGAAAATTGGATCTGTCTTTAAAACTTACAGCTATAAGCTGCAGGCCAGAAGAAAAATATTAAGAAGAAATACTTTTCCCTCATCAAATCATCAGGAGGAACTTTCAAAAGGACTCCAATAACCTTTTAGCTCAGCAGCTTAAGGATTTCTGTTTAGGAAAAAACAGTATCAAAAGGTCTTTTCTAGGGAAATGAAACCCATCACTTCTGTCTTACTATATTACACCAACACAAACAGATGTGCTACCAGTGACAAAAGAATCAAAACTTTGGGATGATTCAGACAACTGATTTGGAAACAGAAAAATTGAAGACCAAAGGGCAAACTGCATATAGACTACTTCTAAACATCATTTTTCTTAACAAACTTATTTAAACAAGAAAATAAGCACTACACTTCTAGGTTCAAAGTATTTAAGTTAAAATACAAGCATAAGTAATACTCACATCTCTGCTTCTTTCTGTCTAGACTTTTCTGTGACTCTGTTTATAACAGAGTCATCAAAATTCAGCTTATCTGAAAAACATGTAAGAAGAAATGAAAAAAAAAGCAAAACCCAAAGAAGTTTCCTAAACACCAGGGTTAACCAAGCACTTCACTCCGTTTACATTTCAGTATAAGACTATAAGGTAACAACACAGATTAGTGAGACAATTCCACAGACTTGGAAATATGATGCCAGTAATGCCTTTTGGATAACATCTCACCATGAAATTTGTCTGTTCTTCTTTTGCAACAATCAAATGCCATTTTTCTTCACACAATAAGCAATAATCTCCCAGATTCTCTTCAACAATGCATTTAAAAAGTGTTTGATTAAAAGCTAAATGTATAAAAGCTATTGCATTTGGCTACAAATACCAGCAGCCTTCATCCTAGCACCACTTTGTTATAAAGGAAAACCCAACCTCTGATGTCTACCCTGTCAGAAGGTGCCAATCACAGCTACCCCTAGCCCTGACAGGCTGTGCTGAGCAGCCATCTCCATCTCAGGGTAAAAATCAAACTACACCAGCTGGGACAGCAGCCTCTTCACTTAGCACAGGAACTGTGCTGGGAGAGAACTGGTGAATAATTGAATAATGCACACCCCTCCCCCTCCCCCCCAAATACTACAGGGGACTGCATTTGTCTAGAAAATGCAGCTGTGGTAGCAGCTGTGGGAATGACCAACATCACAACAAAGAGTTGATACCCTCCCTCCACCCAAGCAGCTTGTTCTTACAGAGAGTCAAGGGAAGAAAGACTTCATATTGCCTGGAGAAGTCAAGGGGAAAGAAAAAACTCCAACAAAATAGTCATTCCGAAGGTGGAGAGAGAGGGGTATGACAGCCAGTTCATGGAGACTAAAGGCAACTTCTAGTACTCAAAAGTAATTTTTCATCTCTCTGGCCATGGTTAACTCACCCATTCCAGTGAATTCTGGCTTAACATAATCACAATTTGTCTGAGAATGCCACAGAGTGGTAACTGTTTAAATAACGGACAACAGCGCAATTATACTCACCTAAATTGATTTTGTGCTCAAATTTTCTTAAAACCTTGCCTGCAGGGGTTGACAGTTTTGCTGAAGAGCAATTAGGGGTCTGTTTATTTGCCTGAAATAAAGGATTTGTTAACATAAGTCATGCTTTGTACACAGCCCTTTGAAATTCAAACCATATCATTGGAAAAGTCATCTCAAGTGCCTATGCCCAAAGTTATGAGAAGAAAACCACAACGGGTGAGGAAACAGATATAGATTAACACCAGATTTTACTTGAATCAAGAAAAGAAAAAAGAGGTAACACATCAGTTAATATTCTAAAAGTGCTCCAAGCCAGAGTTATTTTTAGTCTAGGAAGCTATAAAGCACTTTTTGTCTCTATAAAAAGGAGGAGAATAGAAGACAGAAACAAAGAATAAAATAAGAGGGGAAAAATGCAGAGGTAATCAACTCAGAAAACTTTCTCTCTTTTCTTACATGTAGTACTCCCCAAACACAACTAACACCTGAACATGATTTCACCATCACTGGACAGCATATACCTCTAAACAAGGGCAAGAATACAGCACCCGGGACAACCTGCCAGACGTGCTATGCTATGATCAGCACCATTTTGATTTACCTCAGCTGTTCTGCTAAGCTGGCATCAAGAAGAAAAATGAGGTTTTGAATGTCTAGTGTCCAAGCTGATGTGAGAACTAGCACTCTTCTTACCTTCACGAGTGCTTTTCATTCTGCACAAAGCCAGAGTTTCTATGCCAACACCATACACTCTAAATTAATTCACTTCAAGCACCCCCCTCCATTTCTTATGCTTTTATTTTTCTTTGCCTTCTTCACTATTAAGGCAAAAATAGAACTGTTTTCACCCTGGATACGACTGCAGATGGTCTAAAAATAAATAGAAAGGCTGGGGAAGTTGCTCAGAAACACACAAAACAAATACCAAAAAGTAAGGAACATCTCTACAGATGAGCAGGGTGAGCAAAGAAAGAAAAACTGAGAAAGGTCCAAGGAAGAGAAGGAAACTGCAGTGACAAAGAAAATCCAGCAATAGGGTTTGAAACAAGAAAATCCAGTGGAGCTCTGGCTACAATGTACATACACATATGGCATGTCAGAGGAACAGATGCAAAGGAAGGGGATTCTCTCAAGGAAAACTTTCTCCTTGCATTTGTCCTCAACATAGCACTAACAACAAACAAAGCCTCCAGGCTGGCCCCATTAGCTCTCGGGCACCCTCAAGGCTCACAGAACAGCCTTCAACATACCTGTGGATTGCATCCACCAACAGCATTGTGGCGTTTCGTGAGTCTTCCCACCTCATCATCCCAGTCCCAGTCTTCATCTTCCTCTTCATCATCGTTGTCATCATCACCATCTCCTTCCTCAGCGTTAACTTCTTCATATGTGCATAACTGGCAGTTCTCAGGGACTTCACCCTCTTTACACGCTTCTGTGTCTTCTGTAGATTCACTTAAAAGAAACACAGATGTCTCTATAACTAAAAATGACTGTTACAGTCACCAAAAATTCAATACACTTAGCCCCATAAATGACTTTACATTTTCACTTGTGTTTTAATTCACCGAGTCCAGTTCTGAGGCCCTCTATTCAGGAAGGATACTGAGATGCTGGATCAGGTCTACAAAAGGGAAATTAAGCTAGTGAAGGGTCAGGAACACAAATCCTTCGAGGAACAACTGAGGGAGCTAGGGATTTTTAGCCTGGAGCAAAGAAGGCTCAGGGGACACCTTATCGCCCTCTGCAACTCCCTGAAAGGAGGGTGTAGCCACGTGGGGGTCGGTCTCCTCTCTCAGACAACAAGTCACAGGAAAAGAGAACTTAGCCCAAAGTTGCACCAGGATAATCTGGAAGAATTTCTTCACAGAAAGGGTGGTTAGACATTGGAATGGATTGCCCAGAGAGATGGCGGAGTCACGGTTCCTGAAGGTGTTTAAGGAAAGACTAGACTTGTTACTCAGTGCCATAGTCTAGTTGGCACGGTGGTACTGGGTTATAGCTTGGACTCGATGATCTCAGAGACCTTTTCCAACCTAACCGGTGCTACGATTCTGTAATGTCAGTATCACTGTTTTCTGCCAGGACAAGTACGTCCCAAAACAGCATACACAATGGAAAAGAGAAGCCGAAACACACACACAGCCTTTCCTCTCACCTCCTCCAACAACCGGGCAACACCACCCGCTCTCCCTTCCCCAGTGCCGGGCAAATCCCAGGAATGTTCCCCATCCCACTCCGCGTGTTCGCCGGGCAGCGCCCGAGGCCCGGCCCCCCCGCGCCTTCACCCCAGCCCCTCGGCGCGCCCTCACCTGTCCGAGCAGTCCGCATCGTCGAACTGCCCGGGCACGACCTGGCTCATCACCAGCGCTCGGTAATCCATGGCGGCGGCGGGCAGCAGGCAGGAACGGGGAGGGAGGAACCGGGAGCCGGGATTCCCACGGGACGCAGGCGCCGGCCCGGCCCGGCCGCTACGGCGGCGCCAGAGGGACCAAAAGCAGCGCGGGCGAGCGCGGCTGGGACGGACCCGCCCAACTGCGATCCCCGCTGCCGTCCCCGGCCCCTTCCCGAGCGGGGAGAGCCTGTGCCGGCACACGGAAGGGCTTCTTCCGAGGGCTTGTAAGTGGGGAATGGCTTTACACTGAAAGATAGCAGGGTTAAATTAGATATTAATAAGAAATTCTTTACTTCCAGGATGGTGAGGCGCTGGAACGCGTTGCCCAGGGAAGCTGTGGATGCCCCATCCCTGGAAGTGTTCAAGGCCGGATTGGATCGGGCTCGGAGCAACCAGGTCTAGTGGAAGGGTGTCCCTGCCCGTGGTAGGGGGGAATGGAACTAAATGATCTTTAATGTCCCTTCCAACCCAAACCACTCTGTGATTCTATGAATCCCCAGCAGCTGCCGGTACGTCAGTACTGAACTGTGGCATATCTGTATAATGTTAAATAATATAGCCTTAAAAATAGGGCGTTTTCAAGCCCTCATCTCTTGACTGGGAATGACCAGTCCTGCCACCATTCCATGGTTGTTTTCCCTAAAGCATAAGTGATGATCTGTGTCCTCTGTAATAGATACTGAGAAGTTTTACTTGGTACACTCTGAAATAGTAGATTCCAACCTTTATTAAAATAAAGCTCTAATTGAAGCCAAAGGAATTCCAAATTTGCAAGCCTCGCTAGAAGCATCTTAGCTCCTAACACTCCTTGCATTGAACAGCATTATAATCTATTTATATACCAATATAACGTAGGATTAAGAAAATAAAAGTAAGTGCTGGGGTTTTGCTATGTGGTACATAAGGGTAAAATTTTAAAATGCAGTCTCCTTTTTTTTGTAGATGTTTTCCCATTATCCAAGTGGTATGTATAAAAGCTATGAAAAAATTGTGATTATGCAGAAAACATGGATGCTTGTGCAGAGATACCTTTAAAAAAGATTTAATACAATAGGTGTCATTTGCATCTGCAACACTCCCATAAAGTCAGCTCTTTGAGAGTCTCTGTGCTCATTTTCCCCAATGCACAGCCACCTTCAGCAGAAATCAGATTAAAATCACTTGTTTATTGATCTTTTTCCTAGAACCAGGTGTTGATTCTAGGAAACCAGGACTCTTAATCCGTATGAGTTAATCCATGTGCGTAGAGAAGGCACTGTTCTACAGGATTATTTCACTCTCTAATAAATTATTCAGTGCTCTTAAGTAAACATACCCATTTATTTTAATTACAAGGGACTGATTGAAACATAACACTGCCAGAGGATTTCTACATTTGTTTTTATTCCTTCTATGCTTCAGGCTTCCACATAACTTTTTCTACAGCCTTAGAGTGCAGCACACTTTTTTTGTCCCAGGCTTTAGGAGCTCCTTTGGAACCAGGCACAAACTGTTTTACAAACAACTATCTGCAACAGGGTTAAGGGAAACAGTCCACTAGGCAATGGTGATACTTTCAGAAGGATAATGGGAAAAAAGGTGTCAGAGATCTACCAGTTATCACCCCTAATCCATGGGAGGACAGATGTTTATCAAACTATGTATTTAGCTTGGACCACTGTAGTTCCATGTTCCCTGTCACCCAACACTCCTCAGAAAACTACCTCCCTTGCTCTTCCTATAGCTACATTATTATCTTTCCTGAAGATTAAGAGTCAAAATGTTTGTTCACACTCAAAGATGCACTAATTCTGTACTTAACACAACATATTATGTAGGACAGGTATATATTCTGGTTCACACTGAAGATGGGAAACTGGGTACAGAGACCATACTCAGAATCCCTGGGAGAACTGCAGTGTTGCTCCTTCCTGGAAGAAGTGAACTGAGAGGACCACCAACAGCTTCCTTTTCATATTTGCACGATGAAATGTACAACTCTGTGGCAAGAAAAGACACTGCCTGCCATTTCTGTGAAACAACCTGTGCTTCTGAGCCCATCTTGGAAAATCTGACATGCAGTATGTTCTTGTTAGTGAGGCTAAACATGAGAGATTTCAAGTGCCATGTGCTAGGATGAGCATGTTACAATGACACTTATCTATCACACTCCCCTCCCCTGCCAAAGCATGCCAGGCAGTACATGGTAGTTCACAGTGCTGTCTAGCAGATCTTTAGCTGGTGCAAAGTGTGTTTAAATCAACAGACACTGTTAGATTTTGAGGTCAGCTCTTACTCCAATGGCATGAGTGAAGCACGTGAACAATATGGACTGTACAGAGCATGGGGAGACAGAAGGAGGAAAAAAGCATATGGTCAAGGGGCTGTTAGATGATTGACATAAAAACCTATCTGAAAATGGAAAATGGCATCCATATCCTGAGCAGTTATTACAGCAACACAGCAAGTGGCCAGGATCTTCTCTACCTCATGCAGTATGACTGATATTCTAATATTCGAGGCTATATTTCCACTTTATACAAGACATTGGTTTAAATGGAATAGGCAGACATATATATGAAAGAGAAATTAGCTAATATGATACTTGAATACTGCTGTGAACATTCATGTCGTTCCATCATATTTTTTGATAGAGGATTCCTGATGAAAAAGGATACACACTGAGGAGGCCAAGTGATACGTTCATTAAGTTCCAAGCAAAATACCTATTTTCCTCAGCTGTGTTATCTAAATGAATATTCTCTGAAAACACTCTATAAAACTTTATTCTTGAGTCCATATAAATTTTGGGATACCTCTTAGAAAACAACAGACTCCCTAATCCATAGAAATGCTTGCTGTAGAACCAACATACATTTCTGCATAGTCAACTGGAAGGAGTCTTTGGGTGTGGATACATTTTTTCCCAGAGGAGGAATCCCCAAGCAAGGAAGAACAACCACATCAAAGGAGATTGTTGGGCTGGCAAAAAGAAAACAATACTAAAAAAGAATGCGGGAGCCTGGGAGATGTTTCATTTCCAGAATAATTATCAGTTAAGCCCATTGTAGGTCCTGATGAAGAGCCATTTGCAGAAATGTGGAGTCACTGCTGAATTGCATTATTAAAGTATCCTCCATAACAGGCATGTCTTATTTTCTCACTCAACCCCCTAGCTCTCTATTCAAGACATACTCAGGTTTTGATACTGAGAAACAGTTTCCTGGAGAAGATCATTTGAACTCAGCTAACAATACTCCCTTTCCAGAAGGAGCCATGGTAAGATTCCATGGAAGCTTGAATATGAAAAAACCCTTTCTCTGATAAAATTAGTAGTAGTGAGTTTTTTGCATTTATATTACAAAATTTTATACGTAAGTGCTAGTCCTCACAATGTATAACATAAAAGAGAAGTGCTAAGAATACCAAATGCAGGTGCTGGAGTTGTGCCTTGAATTAACTGAGTAACGAATGTAGGGAGTAATGCATTTGCATTGCAGTTGTCATTCTGATTACAAATTATTTAAAATGGTAATATTTAAATTAAATTTAAACTGTTTAATTACGGTTATTACAAATTTAAAACATTAAATTAAAATTAAAAATGAAAGAAGTTACAAATTACATGCTTTTAGTAGGCAGCAAATGGGACAACAAATAAAACCTCCAAACAATTGGAAAGAAAATAACATGAGTATATCATCTGATTCTTTCCATGAGAACACAGTGCACATACCAGGCCTGACACAGTCAAACAGAGAAGTGAAAATGGGTATAAAGAAGAGTGTAATACAATACAACAAAAGAGGAAAGACTCTCAGAGGGTTTCCACCAGAATCTAAGACGCTTTTTCTTTTCCATACTTTTCAAGGGTTTTTTTTCAGTTACAGGTGGTGTAAGAAAAAAAGTAAACCAAATAATTTAAACATGGTGGATTAAACTCCACTTCTGTTCATTACTAATTTTCATTATATATCTAGGAAATTCAGTAAAAAAATGTATAGCCTTCTTCCAACAAACTAACTCAGTAGCATTTCATACATGGTTTTTGCCTTCTTTCTTTGTCTTCAGCGATTAAAATCTCTCTTTCATCAGCGTTTTCAAAATTCAGTAAAGAGAGGAATTCATGGAGCATGGAATACTTTTTTATTTCTTACTTCTTTAATGTAAATGTTTATTTTTCTTCATTTTCTACAGTCAAATGGGTTAACCAGTAGTTGAATTTTGATTTCTTGGTGGTTTTTGCTTTTTTGGGGGGTTTTTTTGCTTTTTTTTTTTTTTTAAGTCTTGATTTAAAATTACGGGATTATTGTAAATTAAGCCAAAATCTGACAATTACCCTCTTTAGACTTGTCACTCCACTGGAGCTTGGTGCAGGTGCAAGGACTGTAGGCACTGTAGAAGGGTAAACTTCTTTATTTTTATCATTTTGTGATTTTGCCCACATTGACTTATCTTCACAGATGAAAAATTTTCACTGAAGTTAGTGAAAAAATAGTTTGCATAAACAGGACAGAGGGTGTCACCTCTTGTTTTGCAATAGCAGAATGGCACAACTCCACCAGTACAGTAACAGTATGGGTGAAGTTTACTCAAATTTATCCTCATTTCCTTTTCCACCTTCTCTGAATAGAATGCTGTCAAGCCATGTGACCTCTCCTTCTTCTAATTAGCTGATGACAGGAAGTGTTGTTCCCCCCAGGAAATGCTGAAAGTTGGTAAGGACTCTTTACTCCAGCATTTTGGGAGATCACTTGCTGCCAAGGAAGAATAAAAACAGGGAAATTAAATGAAGGGATAAAGAGGATCCCAGTAAAGGGATTCTCTCCACTCATAGAACAGGGAGCTCCTTGTACATAGCCCAATCTTATCATCCTTCTTCTTTATGTACAGCATGATTTAGGTGGAGAGTTGTGTTAGAGTCATATACATAGCAGCATGCTCTTCATTAGGCTTGTTTGCACATCCAGGGACTTGTGCTTTAATCTTTAAACCTCCCTTAATTCGACAGAAGTTACTTTTTGACCATTGTGTCCTTCGAAGTTTCAGTAATACAACTTTGTTTCGTTCCTCAGAGCTGGAACAGAACTGTCCTAACTCCACAGGCCTCCTCCTTTGGCCAACTCAGCCTTTTGCAGTGCCAGCTGCACAAATCTCCATCCACAAGGATAACATGGAATGCACACTGTATCCACAGATAGTAAACCTTAGCCCTTGCCCTAACTCCTTGGTCATCAATCCTACAGCGCTGAGGGAGTAAAAGGAGGATACACACAGAAATGGCTCCTATCATTGCAAACAAAATTCCAGGGAGAGAGGGATGACAGGCTGGCAGAAAGTCAACAGCCACTTTCTAAATATAACAAGCTGGCTCCTTGGCTTAACATCCTGCAAGCAGACTTGAAAATGAGCAAGCTGAGATGAAGGAAACACAACAACAGATTTGTGAGCTCAGAAGGGAGAACCAAATCTGCAGCAACAGAGGGTGAAAGACCAAGGACAAAACCACATCCTGCAGCTTGATACTGATGGAAAGAGATATGATATAGTCAGAGAACCACAGACACCTACAGCATAATTCAGTCTGATACTGTAAGCACCGAAAATATCTACAGTGCTCAAGCCTAGCTGCCACATGCAGCAGTTCCCAGTTGCCAGGTGCAGCAGTTCCCCATCCCTTCCAGGGACAAACTTCCACAGATTCCAGCTGAGGGTTCTGTCCAAAAAGCTACTTTAAGAACTTTAAAGGTAAGATAGTGCTCCTGAAGTCCTTTGCTGGATTTGAGTCCAAGTGTGGGATTCTGTCTTACACATACATTTATGCAATGATCTAATTTCAAGCGCTGATGAAACACCTTGCAATTTATTATTTCAAGTAAACAAGGGAATAAAAAGTTAAAATAATGAACTTTTTTTTTTTTTTTTTACTTCTTCAGGGGGAAAAGGAATGAAAGGATCAGAATGTAAATGTTGCATAGTTTGTTACCTTCTCTCTTACTTCAACTTTGCAGAAGCTTGCAGATAGTTTTGTCTGTGTCTTGCATGGGTTGAGAAACTTTCAAAACTGGACACAATATTCTAGATGCATTCCAATAATGATTAGAGATATAAAAGTCACAAAGAAAACAACTTTACTTTGTTATTTCCCCATAGTATGAAGTGTAACATCTAGAAATTAATCTTCCATTTTCTTGTTTATTTTTCTTTAACATTACTTTTTGATTACTCCATATGTAATTACATGTACACGTTCTCTTACTGGCTGTATTTTATTTCCCTATTGTACTTCAGGCTTAAAATAGAATTTTGCTTTCACCATATGTGACAATACTCACAATGGTAAAGCCAAGAGATTGGAAATTGCTTGGATATACTCAGTGCTGCTAACAAATACTGCTGTAGTATATGGAGTTCACTCCCTGGGGGAGAAATACTGGACTTATGAAATCCATGTGCACAATGACACAAATCCACCAAATTTCCAATCTATCACTTAGGTTGGTTGGAATTAGTAGCAATAATTAATTTGCAGTGTAGAATAAAAATAGCTTTTTACCTTTTCATATCAACAACTTTGTTTCTACTCTTCATACAGAGGGAAGATAAAAAATCTGGTGGCTAAAAATACTCTGTATGCTTTAAGATGTATATATTGCAAAACCATCACCCCAACCCAAGTGTTGCACAGAGTCTTAAGCTGGACAACCTTGGACAAGGCTAAAGGGAGCAATGAAGTTCCTTTCCTGTTACCATCATATGGAGCATATGGAATCCATAAATCTGATTAAACAATCATGGTTAGCAATAACAAATTTGTCTACACTATTAGAGTTTGTATTTTATTTTTTCCATTTCTCAAAAAAAAATCTAATTATTTAGTCAAGTATGTCGAACACAATTTTCCATTATTTCTGTGAGAGAGATCTCCAGAGAGATCTGTCTTTTTTTTTCTTAGATAAAATACAGAATCTGTGTGTGGTTGAGACAATTTTCTGCAATAGGGTAGATAAAATTCCTTCCAGCAAAAAACTTGTGAAAGCACCAACCTTCAAAGAACCACCACAATTCAGGCAGAAATTTAGCAGATCTCATTAAAGAGCTCCTGTAAATACTGGTTTGTCTCCTGTACTACCATCCAGTCAGAAGCAGCTGATGGGACTTCCAGCATTGGGAGTTGCTGCATGATCCCTTTCTGCCTGCATTGATTTCAAATAAGATGATTCCCCACAGTTATAATCAGTGGTGAGAAAGAATAATATCAGCTTGACAGGTCTAACTGGGAGATTCTCACTGGAATTATTAATAACTACCACATACAGTAATTGTTTGTAATTTTATAAAGTACTGTAGAAGTAAAAGGGAAGAAAACCCTCAGAATTCAATATCCATATAATTGTTTCTCTAGACTACAAAAAATAATGAAGAGATAAATCTTGGTACCATTTTTTTTAAGTAATATTATCTCTTCTGATTTCAGCAGGCATGACAAAATATGGAAGGGTACAAAATCACCAACTATTAGAAGAAAATTTTAGAGCTTTTGACAGTTTCTGAAAGCAAAAATATTGACCTTATCTGTGAGCCCCAGAAAAGTTTCAGAAAAAAATAGCAAGCAAAAATAACAAGTTACCTTTTGGGGTGCACTGGAATAGGGGGTTATTTATCAAAACTACTGTATCGACTTGAACCTGAAGAAAACTGAGAAGGATGCAGTTCTTGGCATGTGGTAGCACCTGTAAGGTATTAACACCTGGAACAATGTCCACAGAAAACAACTGAGGAAAGAAAAGCCCTCCAAACATTTTGCTAACATTAAATTCCACGAAAACTCAGGGAGCAAGGGAGAAAGTGATCCTCCAGATTGTCCCAACAAAATTTCCTTCTATGATACAAGCAAGCTCTCTATCCTAGTCAGATTATATTGCAGCCAGCTTTTTCCTGACACATCTTGGTCTGCCATCCAAAAGTGAGAAACAGGAAGCAGAAAGCAGGTTAGGATTGTACATGTGACACTGCTCCTCAGAAGTGCTTTGCTGAATTCATCTCTCATAGAAGGCACTGAGTAAATAATGAAGAGGCAGTCCATCTGATTCTTGAACCCTTGGCCATGCCAAAAGCAAGTATTGATAGCAAAAATAATAAGTCTCTACATAAAAAGTTATTTGCCTTTTGCTGATCTCTTCCAAGAGGAAACAACACATCTGGGAGATTCATTTAAGAAGTTCAAAATGGAAATGTAAGGTAAATATTACTTGCAGACTAGGAATGCTCACTCTTTTTGTAATGCACATTATGAAACTGAGGGCATATTTCCTCGCAACAGCTTTACGTGTAATTTCTAACTGAAAACCCTCTTTTAAATGCAAAGATACAATGCCTGTACGTGACTGCACTCACATTCCCAGGGGCAATATGAACTCTGAGTGAACACCAGTCTTCTCAGAATTAGCATTAAACATAACAGATGTCAAAGCTCAATGTCACAATAGTGGCAAATATTGTCAACACTTCCTTTATCATGCCTTTGAATGAACACATGGAGCAGTCCATGCAAAAAGAAAAAAATCTCTGCAGCTGGTTTCAGATTTTCATAGAGACTTTTCTTTCAAATTTTAACTTATTTAATATGGGTAGAATACTTAGCATAAAAGAATGCAGCCTAATAGGCTTTTAGGTACAGCTGTAACAGTGGAGTTAGTCTTGGCCTGGTGTGTTGCTGAAGCTAGTCAAGGTACCGCAATTATTTTCAGTTACACTTTTAATTAACACCTTTCTGTGCTCCCACAACATACAAATCCAGTAAGAGCACCATACAGGTTAATTAATTAGTAATATCAAGAACAGTTAACTCAGATGGAAAAGCAGCACTTAAAGTACATAGTCACTGTGTAGAAGACACAAAATGTTTCAGATCCTGCAGTCCTATATAGGAAACCTCCTACAGCATGCACTGGCACACTCTTTTACTTTCCTGAAGAATAAGTAATTAGCTGCTTTTTCCCCTCAAAAAACTCCTCCAAAACAACCAAACCACGACTAGAGTAAAGACATAACCAGCTGCTGAAAGACCTTTACAGAAAAAGTAATATTATACCATTTGATATTATCTGACTAGAAATACTTTTACCAGGAGGAATGAATGTTTCCCAGTGCTCATATTTACATGTCACTTTCAGTCAATACTTAACAGCATTTCAGTAACATCTTCAGCATGTTAAAATAAGATTAAGCTTAGCTAGAATGGTTACTTCTGATAATTTTTTAGTGTAATTTGCAGGTTCAAAATCAAATGAGTGAAAATGAAAAATGAAAGGCTCAAGACTACATTTACATTGACATAACAGCAAGCTGCATATTCCCAAATGACAAAGTTACCTCAAAACAACAGTACTCTTGCTTCATTTTACCCTGTATGCAAATTGCTGAATAAACTACGGGAGAAATGAGAAAACATGGAGGCTGGTTTGGACCTCGGCTTTTTTATTTTCACTGAATGTTTTGATTGTAGGGTTTGGGCAAGCTCTCCATTTTAACAAAAGGTCTACTGCGATAAAGGCAATGTATCAGTATCATATTCATTGCCTACCATGCTTTGGGAAACTTTCAATTAAACCATTAAATATATGACTCAAAACCAGCTATTCTAGAGCAACATGGAATTACGAGATTTCGATAGCACCTTTGTTTCAGTAATACACTTTATCCTTGCTCTTTCTGGAGGTATGTTAGTCTACTTCCCACAGAATGACAGAATATTCTGAGTTGGAAGGGATCCACTATTGTCCAGAAAAAAACTGACTCGTTACCTGGTGTAAAATAAGCCAATTACACACTTAAGAGAGACATTGATAATTTTTTCAAAGTTGCACTAACCTTGGGTGCTTAGTGGTATTCCACAAATCAAGTATGGCAACTATCCAAACTTTCCACTATTTATGTGTTTTAGCAAACAATGGCATTAATGTTCATTATCTGCAAGTTACATATTTCTCTTTTTACGTAAGTATTCTGCCTTTTATTGGGTAATGAGTCTCCCATGCTGATTAATCCCCACGCTCAGGCCTTCTCAGCTTAGGAGTCAGGGGGTTCCGGGGGTCGGTGGTCCCTGAGTTGGTGGCGGTGATCTCCACCTGCCGGAATTTCCTTTTATCCACTCAGAGCTGATTCAGCACAGTTGCTGGGTTTGTTAAGTTCCATCCTTATCTTGGGACTTCTGCCAAATGTCCTTGTGCCCGGTAAATTCCGCATTCTTTGAGTCCACTATTACTGCTACATTCTCCTTCCCAGGCTCTGCCTAGGTCTGAAATCACTGTAGCATGTCAAGGCCTAAACCTCAACAAGGCACTTCTACCGACAGGCAATTTGTCTTTCCAACACCTGGACATCACACAGAGCTTGTTCGTCAGCTGCTGTTTCACCTTCGAATTCCACGTTTTGCGACGCCACGAGGGCCGTCGAGGTGCAACCCCTGGCGCTGCGCAGGACCAAGGCCCGCCCGACGCACCCTGAGCGCCGTCCAAAGGCTCGCAGCACGGGCGGCTCGGAGCTGCCGGCACTTCCCGGGAGCGGGACCCGGCGCCGGGAGCGCAGGAAGCGCCGCCCCCGCCGGGCGCTCACGTGGCCGCCGCGCCTCCTGCCCGGCCGAGCCACGTCCGCGGGGGCGGAGCGGGGCGGGCGCGGCCCCGGATGGAGCAGCGGGGGGAGGCGGCTCCAGCTGCCGCTCCAGCCCCAGCGCCCGCCGCCATTTAGACATCCCGCCGCGGCAGCCAGCGCCGGGACACGGTGCGCGCAAGGGGTCGGGTCGCTGCGGCTGCCGCTATCACTACCATCACCATCGTCGCCATGAGCCGCTTGTCGCGGCTGCTGCTGCTCGCCCTGCTCGTCTTCCCCGCCGCGCTGCTGCTCGGCGGCGCCCGCGGCGGCCCAGGTGAGGGGGAGCGGCCGACAGTGCCCAGAGGCGCGGGGAGCGGGGCTGGTGGGTGTGTGTGGGGGGATCTCCGTGGCGCAGCGGGGAGGGAGAGCCGCTCCCGCCGGGCCTGCGGAAGCTCTGCCGAGGGGCAGCGGCGGCGATGCCGCTCATTCATCGCCCCGGCCGCCCGCCCGCGCACGTGGCCGCCGCCGCCGGGGCTCCGGCGCCCGGCACGGAGCCTGCGGGGCCCCGGCCCCGTCCGAGGGCGCCTGGCGGGGACAGGGCCGCGCTCCGGCCCCTCCCGGCGCAGCCACCCGCGGTGTCAGGCAGGGCCCTGCGGGCACCGGCCCCGGGCCCCGCCGTGACAGCGGCCCGGGAGAGCCGGAGAGCCCCGCCTGACGTGGTGGCGGCCGGTTTGTCCCTCTCGCCGCTCGCTCGCGGTGCTGGTTCCCAACATTCCCTAACAGATGCGCTGGCTGCCACCCTGCCTTCCCACCTCGTCTGCCGCCACCCCCCGAGTGTCCTTGGCGACACCGAGGAGCGCTAATCTCTATTTACGCTGTGGCGTTATCTGATTCACGATCTGGAAATTGCCTCCCTTCTGCTAAGTTTGGGCAGGCGGGAGAGGTGGGGAAGGCTTCTCGCCCAGCTCCTGCAATGGGCTGCAGCGAGCGCTGCGTGCGAGCCTCTTCCCAGAGCTCTCCGTTCCCGCTATTGCCACATCATCAGCCCCTCTGACATCCATGGGAAGGACCACGGGGTCTGGGGGTGTGCTGAGCAGCAGATGGCAAAGGGTGCCCACAGCCTATCTGTACGCTCTTCGTTTTTAATTTAATACCCCTCCCGCACCTTTATTTGTAAGATTTTTTGTAGAAGTTAAACTTCTTGCACACAAGTTTAAAATGTCTAATAAAATTATGGTAGTTAAGGTTTAGGTTAAGTATTGCACATGGTCGAGCAAAAGTCTTTGAGTGTGCCTGCTAAAGACACTTAAGAGGAGAGGTTGTATTTGCTCTTTCTAGCACTGACTGGCAGCTCTTAAGTCCTTGGATGCATTTGTCCTGCTCAAGGATTCCTATTTTCCATGAAAAGTTTTAAATATTTCTTTTAAAATTTGTATTTATAGCAGCTAGCTCTTTTTTAGACCTATGTAAATCAGTCATCCATTAATTTCTACTCTTTCATATTCAGGAAATGTTGCATTTATTTAAAAAAACCCAAACCTGTAGTTTTGTGCACATGGTTTAGATCTCAGCCTTGCTTGCATGTGCTCTGAACTGCAAACAGACAGATCTTTGTCCCGTGGCCAATATTTTTATTAATCATATTTGCCCAGTGTTTGAATGTTTGAGGGTTGGCTCCACAAAAGCAAAGAGGCAATGGACTATCAGATTGTACTTGTCTTGGAGCCTTGCTCTAGGTTACATTTATTTTCTGACTGGTGTTGTGGTTCTGTTGGATTTATGGCTGTACATGATATTGAGGAGATCATTGTGAAAAAGGCATTCCTTGGGTTTCAAAACTTGAATGAAAATAAGTACAAAATTTAGTAACTTTTTAGGTACCTTTCAAAGTGTTCTATTAATCAGTGTGCTAATAACTTGTTAGACTTGCTAGTCTTAGAAGAAACAATACTTACTAAATTAATTTCCTGATGATAGCAATGCCTTATTTTCACTTTTGTAATTGCAAAATTAAATCATTTTCATATGTTAAAGTGTTCAAAAATTGAACAATAGCTTTTAAGGTAAATTGGTTGCTTTCTGCAAGTTTAGGGATTGCTGTGTGAATGCTGAACTTTTTGTCATCCAGCTGCAAACTTTTGGTTTTGAACTTAGTGGCAGATAAATGAGTGAGAAAGTTTTTAGCAAAGGAATAAGGCTGAAAGATCAACATAGACATCATTTGAATGGGAGGCTTTTGCAACTGAGGCTTCAAAACACTGTATTGGACAGGTTTTTAAGAAGTTCTTCAAACATTAGTTTGAGAATTGTACTTAAACATCAGTTTTTTGTTGATTAACTAAACATTTAAAAACCTTGTATTTGCATTTTGTTTTGGTAGGCTCAGGTTTATTAGTTGCAGCTCAAGATGCTACAGAAGATGAGGAAGCTGTGGAAGATACTATAGTTGAAGATGAAGATGATGAAGCTGAAGTTGAAGAAGATGAGCCAACAGACTTGGTAATTGTACATGAGTGTTACTTCAAAAGTATGAATTAGACCAGAACTGCTTGAAGCTGGATAACTTAAATAATTGAGTTTACTTGCATTACTTCTTTCAGGTAGCTATTTCCATGTATCTGGTTAAGCTTGTGTTTAGTTTGAAGGATTTATCTTTTCTTTCTGAATTACCAGTTGAAAAACCACATGGGGACAACCTGATTTCTGACTATAAAACTGTAGGCCGCAAAAAAACCCAAAACCCACCAAGTTCTCACATTCTCATAGGATCCTTCTGTAGCCCTTTGATATCTGAAGCTGCACCTCAGTAAACTGAAAAGAACATTAGGGGATAGAACTACTTCATTCTGGCTTCTTCGATATAGATTTCTAAGGGATGTCAGAGTCTTGATTGTGAGTCTTAAGCTCAGAATGAATTCTGAAGCCCTTGTTAAAAAAATACAGCTAACTAAATTTACAACACAAATTTTAAAAATTTCCCAAAAAATCACAAGCAGAAAAGTGAAATTTTCTGCATAGTCTTGTATCTGCTTAGAGCAGTTACGTGTTAGGCTTGCTAGACACTTAGTGTGCTTAGAGTGGTGCAAAATTTTCTCAAATCTCTATTGTGCATTAAGGAAGTTTGGGACATTATTAGGAGAAGACATGCGTAATAAAAATGCAGATTTGGTAAAGTGTTACTTGATTCTGAGATGTTACTGCTGTTGTTAAGTCAGTGAGCTTATGGTTGACCAGCTTTGCTAAGTTGTAGAAGGTATACTATGTCAGTACTGGCAGAATATTATTAAATAACCTTTTGGATGCAATTTCCTTTTAATAAATAGTCTATTACTCAGGTACAAATCATGGTTCTTTTTAGGCATTTTCTTTTATTTGTCACTGAAATAAAAGATTGGGCTTTTCACAGTGTCTTGGAATCGAGGTGCTACATGCTCAGCTCTGGTTCCCTAATTCATGGTACATGTACAACTGATCCTGTAGAATTTTCATCGACTGCTTCAGGAGGTTTTCTAAACACTGAAATCAAGTGATCTGACTGACTTGCCAGCAATTAGCTGAGTCTCTTCAATACTGGGTTAGCCTTATTTTTGTTTGGTGGGGACAGTGATGATCCCAGTGGAAAATAAGCCCTTAATGCTTGCATTTGTCAAATTAAGAAGTGAATCATCACAAGGTGAACTTTGAACAAATGAGTCCATGGACTTATGTAGTTCCAATAGCCTAACCATTTCCAGGCATACATAACACTTAACTAATTAAAACTGAATAGAAAGCTGCCATAAACGCTCCTTGTAGTGAAAGTAACTCATTTGTTTTATGGCTGTCTTTATTTTGGAAATGCTTGTTTTCTAACTAGAAATGGCTTAGATGTGAACATTTAACATTTAGATTCTATTCTTTCCCTTCCACCCCCAAACAGAAGCCTTACTGGTGCTTTTTGATTCCAAACCCTTCAATAGAGCTAAATGTAGTTCAGATTAGTCATTGTGTCAGATATAACAAGTAGAAAGATAAATGCTGAAAGGGACGCTCATCAAATCTAGAGAGAGAACAGACTATGTGCTAATCCTGCAAGAACAGGATTTGGTACAAATACTTGCCACTGTTGCATGCTTTGACACATGGGATTCTCATGAACCAAGCATGGTTTTTGCTTTACTGTTCATTATAGGATTTTTCAAAAAAGTCTCTTGTCTTAGACAGAAGAAAAAGAGGAAGAAGACTTGTCAGGAGAACCTAAAGCCTCACCTAGTGCTGATACAACCATCTTATTTGTGAAAGGGGAAGGTAAGAGTCCTCTCTGCCATTCTCTTTATTACTACTTTAAAGAGAATCTACCCTTCCTCTTTACTGTCTTTAGTGTTGCTTAGACTACATCAATGTTTGCCTAAAACAGTGAAGCTCTAAAATCACAGAGTCTGTTTTAGATGCTCTCTGTTTAGAATTGGCTGTGTGTGTGGTGCATGAGGTTTCTAATGGTTGAAATTTTTTTTTTTTTTTTTTTTTGTGTTTCAGACTTTCCGGCAAACAACATTGTAAAATTTCTGGTGGGCTTCACCAATAAGGGTACAGAGGATTTCATTGTTGAGTCTCTCGATGCTTCTTTCCGGTACCCTCAAGACTACCAGTTTTACATCCAGAACTTCACAGCCCTCTCTCTGAACACAGTAGTTCCACCACAGAGACAAGCCACGTTTGAGTACTCCTTCATTCCTGCTGAGCCTATGGGTGGTCGTCCTTTTGGTCTGGTTATCAATCTCAACTACAGAGATGCAAATGTAAGCCTGATGCTCTAATTCATTTGAATCTTTCAATCTGTTCATCTGCAGGTGTCAGGAAGGAACTACTTGGTCAAGTACCTCCCCAGAAAGTGAATGCCTCTGTAGTATTTAAGCAAATCAGTAGGTACAGAAGCACAGCAAGTGACTGCCTACATGTGCTTAAAGTTGTACCAGCAGTGGAAGCTGGAGTGCCTTAGAACTGTAAAGGGCAACAAAATATTTGTGCTTTTATGTGTTAAATGGAACTAGCACAACTTACAGCCTTAAAGTCTCGTGCAGGAGTTGCTGCTTTCTAGAATTTCTCCAAGGACTTGAACATGGGAAAAGGTAACCGTTTGTGTATGTGTGGAAGAAATTAATTTAAAATGTTATGTCCAAACTTTGTTCTAGGGCAATGTTTTTCAAGATGCTGTCTTCAATCAAACTGTTACAATTATTGAAAAAGAAGATGGGCTGGATGGAGAAACGTAAGGAGACTGGAGATCCAGGTTTAGTTGGTGCACTGGTAGAACAGATTATTGGTGGTGCTAGTGAAAATAGTTCTTGTGTTGTCATTTTATTGAATGTTAGGTCTGCTATGTTTTGTGTATGATGTGGCAGCATTTGACAGACTGAACATAAGAATTTTTCCCAAAATTAAGATCTCTATTATTAGTGAGGGATCTTCAGGACTGGTACTGTGTCAGTAAGAAGTTTACAGATCTGTTTTAGCTCAGATAGCTTAAGCCTGGAATAGGACCCGATGTTATACAGCTACATAGCAATTCAAAGCTGTTAAACTTCTGTTATGCTACTGTGGTTTTTTCTAAGAGTTGAAAGATGCAGAGTCCGTAGTATCAGGCTGTGGGTCTTGCTGTCATGACTGAAATAGCTTTCTTCTGGAACACTGCAGTGTAGTCTAAGATTTCATAAACTAAAAGATGTATTTGGAGTACCAAATAGCACAGCAAAGAATGACTGAGTTCATCTCACCCCTGTCCGTAGTAGGTACCTTTCAGGAGTGATTTTTTTCAGAGACTTAAGTAGATCTGACACCAGCATATCTTTCAAGCATATGCTGTTCTAAAATGCTTGTAAATATTGTGGCACTGGAATGAAATTTTGAGTGAGGCTGTGCATTTAAAAAGTTAATCTTCAGAAATACATCTAGACAATGCTGAATATATGAATTGTTCTGCCACTGGTAGAAATTGGCTGTTGAGCAAGCTTCCTTTTAAAAAAGGTCACCCAGAAGAAATAGCTGTTGTATTTATTTGTATTTCTCAAATACGATGGTATAGATGAAAGAACAGTTGGTCACATGAAAATGTGTGATGCTCTCAAAACAATTCGGATACTAGAATCAGTTTGTGTCAATGTCCTGTGAACAGATAACTGCCCTATAACAGGTATTCCAGTTTAACTCCATTACTTCCTTCATCATAAATGAGAGTTCAGATATTCAGCTTGGAATAAGTTCTTTACCTGTAAATTCCTTAATCCCCAAATTAATTTTAGCTATAACTTAGGTTTACCTCTTGCTGAGTATCAACAGATACTTCAGATAAAATTCTTCGAAACAAATCAGAATGCACAGGTTAAGAAAATTGATTTTGTAGGTAGAATTCTAACTGTGGAACACAGAGCAAGATGATAAGCAAGGTCTTTCAAACCTCTGTTGCAAATTAAGTGTCCTAGCAGTAGTTGCTTTGCAATAGCATGCTACAAGTATACAAGAGACTTTTAAAGGTTTTAGAAGGATTAAAGTTGTCACAGACCTAAATATTACCTGTGACCCAGTATCTTGAAACTTCATGATAGTACAAAGAACCCTTGAAATTACTAAATTTCAGTATTTATTAATTATAATATTTTTCTAATTTATACAGCATTTTTCAAATGTTCTGTTGTTCAGAATTAAACTTATGATTACAGTTTCTAAAATCAAATCAGAATAATTACATGATAGTTGCTAGAACTTGAGTTTCAGATTCCTTGGGTACTTTCTCCACTTTGTCCCTACAGAAGTTCTTGGGAAAGATAAGTGGATGTGTGGCCAAAGTTAGGCTTAGTTTCTATGCCTCATCATAAAGCATCTTCCAAACTTGACATTTTTAGTTAATGCATTGTTTCTTAAACTGTTTTTTAAAGGATCTTCATGTACATGTTCCTTGCTGGACTTGGTCTGCTGGTCATTGTTGGCCTACATCAGTTACTAGAGTCTAGGAAGGTGGGTAGTGTGTTTGTCTGTGTACTTGTTAATACAAAACCTTTCTGATGTGAAAAGAAAGCAATTCAATGATTGCTTCTGGCATGTGATGGTAAAGGTAAAAGATTTCTTTTTGAACCTTAGAGGTTACTGGGGAAACTAGAGCGTTCTTAAAAAATGTTCCTAATGGAATATGCTCTGATTGTGGAGCTCCTGCCCTTTGGCTCCACACTGAAGTGGTTGAATTTGAATGCCCTCTAATCACTGCATGTCTGTGTCTACTGATTCAGTACTTACTGGATAGATTTTTCCCATGCTCTATATTTCTGCCTATTAGTTTAATCCAGGTCAGACTTCAGGGGAAAACAGCTGTCAGTCCTTTATTTTGTTCTTAGCAAAGCTTTGCCATAATGTTGATTATTTTGCAAGGTCAGGTGACAATGTGAGAATGTTGTGCTAATCTGAGAAAGTAAAATGAAACTTGTCATCACGAAGTTTGACTAATCATCCACAAAAGATATAATGCATTTGTCCAGGTTTGCATGAAGTCTTGGTTCCTTTATGTGTATGGAGTTAAAAGTGGTAATACAAAGCGTAGGGGAATAAATTGCTAATGGGAGAGACAGCTCTGTACACTGACTAGCCTTAATTTTGTACCTTAGTGAATTAATTGTAATTCACTAAATGTGGCATTTTTTGTAATTTCGAATACTTGTGCTGTCCAAGTCTTAATTAAAAGAAAAATCTTCCTTCTATTTTGAATTTTCAGAGGAAAAGACCGGTGCAGAAAGTAGAGATGGGAACATCAAATCAGAATGATGTTGATATGAGCTGGATTCCCCAAGAAACTTTAAATCAAATAAGTAAGTAGTCTGCCTTTCACAAACTAGACCATAACAAACTTAACTTGACCAGTTAATTGTAACTAAGTAGCTGGTACCAATTTCTTAGAACAGCATATATCTTCTAGAGAATAACAAATTGTCTCAAGCACTGTGCTTAAGGATTAGATTATTACTTTAGCAGCCTATTCCTTGTAGAACAAACTTCATTGGTTGATAAAACGACTGTTGGTGACTTTTACAATTTGTTCTGTAGAATATTTTTCAACAGTGTAAGATCTCTACCCAAAACCTGGATTGCAAAGATGGTTTAAATAGGAGAAAGTAGCTGACATCTCAGAGTTTCTGTTAAGTTGTTTGGAAGTTTACCTAGAGACCAAAGTCTTTAAATAAGCATTAGAAGTGTGTTTTAACTAAAGCCACATTAATGCTGGTTATGGATGCCTTTCACAAATCAGAAAGTTCTACTTGATACCTGAAATGCCAACACTAAACCCATTGTCTGATTTCTTTAGACTCTGGATATTTCTAACTTCTTACTCTTTCTTCTTTTTTGCTTTCCCACGGCTTCAGTGCAGAGTAGAAGAGGTGAGGCAGACTCTCGTGAACTGCAAAGTGCTTAATGTGTTGTCCATGTAATAATTAGACATGGATAGAAGTACAGCTTCCTGCATGCTGTGACTGGTGATGTAGCATGAGCAGTGAAAGATGCAGAACAGATGCATGCAATGACATACATTTTATATACTTCTAAATTTATGTTTTCATGTGTTTTGTGGATATATTTCTGGTTATATTGTAGAAACACTTTTGCAGTAGAATATTGCTGAAGTATTGTTGTCTTCTCTCATGGTTCCCAGAATTCTTTTTCTAAAAGGTAGTTTATCTTGCCTTCCCCACTTACCTTGGTGTCTCAGGCTGATAAACTCCTGTCATCAGTAGCAGTCACTGGTGTGAGGTGAGAAAGCCTCAATGAAGTGCATCGTATATGAGACGCAAAGAGTTTGAAAACCCTTTGCAGGAGATACCCTTACTTGGCAAAAACTGCTGTTTCGATCAAATAAGCATATTCTGAGCTTCATTTGGTGCAGAAGAGCTAGAGGCCTTAGCTGTGATATGAAGTTGTGCCAGTTGATGACTTTGCACTTTTAAAATTCCCTCACTGTTTTTAAGAGTACTTACACAACATAGGTATAAAGACTAGTGCTTTACTTGTGAAGATAAAAGCTTTCTTGTATACTTTTCTTCTGTGAGACATTAGAATAGTATAAAATCCAGACACAGGAATTTGAAAAGCCTCAATCTAACAAGACAAACTGAAGGTCTGAATGCTACTTTTTGCTAAAGAAAGCTGACTTTAAAAAGGTTCAAATATTGGTAATGCTTGGGCCCTGCTACCATCCTTTTCTTAAGCCAAATAGGTATTCATATCTTAATACTTGAAATTTAGAAAAACTAATCGTTAAGTTGTTCTTAATTGTGGTTTTCTCAGCCCCAGGTTAGTTTCAATTACAGCTCTACACTAGAATTCTTTAAAATACATGACGTTCAAGATCTCAGATATTCTTGACTTTTTTGTTATTGACACTTCATACTGTATTGATTGGCCTGTAAGGGCATGATGGCTGCTCCTTGTGTTTGCACTTACTCTAAGGAGGGATGTTATTGGAGATTGTTCTGTTTAAAAAAATCAGTCACCAGATGCACTTAGCAATCGCTTCAGCGCTTCATGGAAAGTATGGAAGCTTCTGCAATAATCAAGAGACCATAGAATGGTTTGGTTTGGAAGGGGCCTTAAAGATAATCCAGTCTAATGCAGATGCTTCCTGGAAAAGTGGAAAATTGCACTGGTGGAAAATTTTCCACTTTTCTTCTGCTGTTAGTTGTATGAAGTGGAAATACTACATGCAAGACATAGCTGTCTGAAAAAGAGTCAATCTTTTATTTTTCAGGCATGTAAACTCAAGGCAGTGGTCATCAAAATAATTTATTTAACTTTCTAAAAGTGTAATTACTGAAGATTTTCTAAGTAGCAGAGCCTTTATTTTCACATAGAGATGGCACGGGTTTTTTCTGGGTTTGGAGGTCTTTTTTGCATTTTAGTAATTGACAAATAGAACAAACCTCACCCTGTTGTTGCGTGTTACTGAATAGAAACTTATTTCTTTGTTACATTCTATTTAGGGTGCTGGTAGTTGAAAAGCCTTAAGTTGTTTGAACTGGCTTCTCTGTGGTGATGCATTGCACTAGAAGGGCAGCTTGTCTTGTGTTTGGGAGGAGAAAAATAACACATGCTCATGTAACAATTGCCATTGATGCAACCATCCCTTATTTCCTTTTTTTTTTTTTTAAATCTAGATAAAGCTTCACCGAGGAGGTTGCCCTACAAGAGGGCACAGAAGAGACCAGTGGGCTCTGATGAGTAATGTTAACTAGTGCAACAGTTGAACCTTTACTAATTCTGCCTGTTTGGTTTTTTTGGATTGGAGTAGTGCAGACAACCCATATCACCATAAGGAAAATACTGCTAAACATTTGGACTGAACAGATTAACTGAATGGTGTTAATATTACTGAAAATGCACTTCTCTTTTAATTTCTTTTTTTTAATTGTTGGGGGTCGGGGGGAGGTAGCCATTAAGATTTGTGCCTGCGTGTGTAAGCGGTTGGTCTTAACAGAAACATGTTACCTGAAATGTGCCTTTAGAGCTCTTTGTAATGCTGGCTTGTCATCTGTACATTGTCATTGAAGGATTTTTCTCTTCTCCCTAATTTGAATGTCTGGTGACTTTAATCTGTCTTGATTGTATCATATCTGTATCAGAACCTGAATGCATTGTTCTTATTCAGTAAGTAACATTACTCTTTAGGAGGTGCGCACACTGAAGTTTGTGTGTGTGGTCCTGTCTCAGTGGCCAGGCACTGATCATCTCAACTTCTGCATAGTTTTCATTCTAAAGGCACAATTGGGTATAGCTGCTTGTAGTGGTAGATATTTTGCTGCTGTTTTGATCTGGGCATGCAGTGACCTAAAAATCTGAATTTATCTGCATAGATGTTAGGAAGACTCTTGCACAGCAGCAGAACTTGTGAAGCATGGAATTTGTGTGCTGAATTGGTATTATTACATAAATTTCTTTTTTATACCCAGTTTGTTAAATGGTTAGTTATTGAATCGTGCCAGCATCCTAGGTATTCAGATTATAGTGGTAGTTCTGCAATGTTTACTCAAGAAACTGTTGAATAAGCCAGAACAACTTTTCAGTGAGTTCTTGGTTCTCTCTCCTAAGAACTAGAATGTCATATGTATCAAAATGTCAATTTATTTTTTTAAAGCTTTACAAGGATTTGCTGTACACACTTGAAACTGAATTTGAAAAACTGTTGGCTTCAAATAATTATCTTTATTGGCAAACTATTTAATTCCCCCTTTACAGTTTTTAAATCTGAGCCATCTTCACACTGGTCAGTACATTGGTCTGAGGTTTTTTTGACTTTGTCTTTCTTAACAAGTAACACAGATGCCTATTCATCACTAGCTGCATGTTGGTTCAGTAGTCAAGCAGAAAAGATAAATGCAAAATCCAAACAAAAGTTGCTTTTGTGGCTTACATGATTACCAGGTCCTGATGTATTGATCCACATCCCCTGTGTTCAGGAATTAACTGACAGGGAAAAGAGCCAATATGCAGAACATCAGTTTCCTTGGACAAAGCTTGAACTGCTTGCATCTCAACTGCCTCTCTTCCTATGTCTGAATGCTATCTGATAGCTTGCTGAGTTCAGGAAGAGGCATAGATTTGAAGCCTCTGTCTTCTTTTCCTCTCTTTTTTGATCCCCACCTGTAAAAATGCCCTTTTAGTTCCACACTTGGTCTGCAGCGACTGAATCTGAGCGATCCTTCCAAATCCCGCCACAGTGTGTTTGAAGCATCTAGGCTCTGCAGCTACCTGTGCTGGCACTATTTTGTTACACACTTTGCCAAAGTGAACTGTGAAGATGTTCTTGACTCATACTGCTATGGAAGAGATGCTTTGTTCAACTTCCTGAAAATACAGCGAGTCCAGGCAGAATGTTTTTCGCAGTTAAGGTTGCTTAATTGTCATTCAGATCATTTAGGAAACAGTTGAATGCTGCACTTATAAGGGGCATCTCCACTCAAATTGTGTGGACCAGCTTTATTTGCTTTTAGTGATATAATCTGACTGGTTCTGTAGTAGATTTGCAGGCTTGTATTCCAATTTGCATTGAATCAACAGAGTGTCTGTGGATTAAATGCTTCCTATGCTAAAGCCCTATAGCAATTGCAGCACCTGATGCACTGAACTTGGAAGTTCCCTCTCTTGGATTATGTCTCTAACCTGGCATCGAGAGGGGGTTTTTTTCACCTTCTTGTAATAGGTCATCTTGAACTGTATACTCTTAATTCTTCCCAAAATTTCAAGGTACTCTTTGAGGGGGTGGTTGTGGTACAGGAAAAAAGACAAAGGATCAGAACAGAGGATATTAATTTGTAATATCCTAGTTTTATTTGTACAAATAAGAAGTAAGTATCTGAAGGCTGAGCTCTTCTTTGCACTCAGTGGCTGACTTCCAAATACTTAAGTTCTAAGCATGAAAGAAGAGAGAAGGCAGCTTGCACTGGAACCAGCAGTGGGAAAGTCCAGGTGTACCAAGGCTGTCTTTTGATGATACAGCTTGGCATTCACTGTAGATGGTTAATAGTGACTTCTAGCCAGAAGCAGTTCATAAGAGCAGGGGCCAGTAGACCACTGCTGCTCATGATGAATGTCATAACATTTTGAAATTACTTGTTTTGCATTAATTTGCTGTAGTTGAAACTTAGCAGTAACATTTCAGCATGCCGTGGTAACTGAACTTTGGCACCTCTCATATTATTTCTAGTGAATAAGCCAGTCTGTTAGACTCAGTTTTCTTAAATTGGAGGTGTATAGTTGTTGCTTTTTCCTATTGGTTAGTAACTTTATTTTGGTACTTGAATTTTCTACTCTGTTTTTAAACAGGGATAGGTTAGTCTCACAGGTATGTTGCTGGATATCATTATTATCAGCCGAGTAGGGTGTAGTTTTGCTACTTAAAGATGAGACAGCAGCAATTCTGCCTGTTTATGCCACCCATTTCCACTTGGCAGCACAAGCATCTGTATAATCCAGCATTCTTTCCAGTTCTCAGCCAGCTTACTACATTGCCACACAACTGCTTTTGGGGGGCTCTGAGAAGACTGACAACTGTAAAAGAAGATGTGGGCTAGGGTTTCATTATTAGTAAGAGATGTTAAAATGGTTTTAGAGAGCAAATGAATTATGGGGTTAGTGAAGGATCTCTGTGAATTCCTTTCTCCAGTTCCTTAACTTCCTCAAAAAATTGTGAAGTCCTAACAATTCTACACTTGGGATAGGAAAAACAGCTTTAGAGTTCACACCTACAGAGGCAGCAGAGCATTAATTTAGGCTATCCTTGAACTGCGTGTGACACCTGTAGTCCTCTGTATGCTGTCTACTTTCTGGCAGCAGTTTTTCCCAGTATTCTTCAATCAGAGAAGGAAGAGTGGCTGCTGTCAGACTAAAGGATTGAAGTTCATTCTCCACCTTCAAAATCAGTAAGTTGTAGGCTGTGGAGCTGGATGGAACAGACTAGAGATGGCAGTGATTTTGATTGTTCTAAAGCATTTATGCTGAACATCTTCCTTACCTTGGAATAGGTGTAATCAAAAGTATCATTTACCAGTTACTCCTAGAATGCATGGTGCTAAACAAAATGTTTCAGGTGAGAGCTCTGAATCCAGGGAAATCAAATAGTGAAGTAGGCTGGTTGTCTTAGCTTTCAGTGTGCTTGATGTACTGAGCAGTAGAGAGTCTGTTCTCTTTTCTTCTCCAAAGGAAGGGCAGTACCTACCTCATAGGAGTGACATAAGGGCTGTTTCAAGAGTGTTTTGAAGTTAATTGAGACTTGCACAATACACTTCCATGGAGATAGTAAGACACAGCACTAGTGTAAATGGTTGGCAACTGTACACACAGATCCATACTGTACTAATTTAATCCCCTCACTGACCAGAATTTAGCAGCTTTACACTTTGACGTTTCTAAAATACACTGAAGAGTTGCAGTTAACATACAGATGAGAGCAAAGCCAGAAAGATCTCTTAGTTTCTGCAAAAGTTTATAGGTGGGCTAAGTAACATTCTCCTTACATTTCTGCATTTATCTCTAAATTTTCCCAGGGATTTTTTCTAATCAGTTGATACAGATGATCGTTTATGTAGCTACAATCAACAGTCAATTTAAGAATGACTGATTGTTTTGGATGATTAAGTTCAGGTGATGTACTGCAACTGAAGTGTTAAATTATCATTTAATTTCTTACCTGCTGACTTGCATTTATAAGTGAGATCAGATCTCTTGAAAACAGCTGCAGGTTTTTTGTAAAATATACTTGATTTTTTTTCTTAGCATTGTGTAGCTTTTTTTTTTTTAAATAAAGCATGAGTATGGCACCAAAAAAGGCCTTTTCCTTGATAAGCAATCTGTAGTAGTAAATATGCAAAGTGTGAAAACATGCCATTCTTAGAAATCTGCCTTTCTACATGTGTAATTGGAATAGAAGTAATATTGAGCAAGTACTCTGATGTTTCAAACAATGGACTAATAATTAAGATAAGAATTCTTTTAAGGGAGGGCCCTGGGAAAATGTTCAGTAAATTCCTGAGTCCTCATGGGTTAAAAGTGAGCTGTAGTGCTTTACGTCTTTAGAAATAATGACCTCTTGTTAAGCCATAGGCAGTGTAAAAAGAATCAGCTAAGATCTTTAAAGGTTGCTAAAGCACAAGGCCAAATCCTTTCAGTTTTTTCGTGCATGCTGTTGTGTGACCAAGCAAACACTCACATTCCATGCAGTAACTCTGAAAATAGCAGTTCCAGCAGGTGTTCTGCATCCAAACAGAAGAAGGTAAGACTTGTTGGGGGGGAAAAAAGGCCGACCAAAAACAAGACATCCTTTAAAAATAAAGGATGCTGGGACCCCTGTATTTGTAAACTACATCTGTGGGTAAAAGAGGGAAAAATTAAAAGCAGAGGTGATGATGTATTTTTAGGTCCCAGAACACATAAAAATGACTAGAATTTGAAGCCTGCCTCATCTTTCACTGGAAAGACCAAGACAGATAGATTACAATAGCTGGCTTAGAACAGATACCAAGACCAAGGTGATGTCTTAAAAATCTGTCTGGCTGTCTTTTCTGTCCCCTCATGTAAATAGTCTTGGCTATAAATTTATATTAACCAAGATGCAGTAAAATTCTAGCATTACAACATTTGAGTCTCTTACCTGGTGAGGCAAAGCTGAAACTTAACCTGCCTTTCCTCATCACTCCCATTCTGTTCAGCCTGGGTGGAAATCACAACTGAGTTTTCCCTGTGCCACTTAAATTCACATAATGAATCGGTCACTTGAGAGCTGTCTCTTTCACACAGCAAAGAGAACACTTGGAGTGCACTTGGTCTCACAGTGGTCTAAACAGATTTTCAAGAGGATCAGAGAGTCTGTGTTCAAGCCCTGCAGGGCCTGGTTCGAGCTACACCATGTATTTTCTGTAGAGACGAGGCTGCAGTGATGGAGCACGTGTGATTTAAGAGCATTAACTCCTGAGAAAAAAATACAGTATTAGGTTCACTAGATGGAAATTACAGCCAGCAATTCCAAGCTCTGCCAGCTGAGGGATCTCCCAAGCCTGTGACAGCTGCTTCTCATAACAGACAAGCACAAGGAGAGCTTTAACACCTTCTCAAAGAGCAGCATCTAAAGGGAGGGGTCAGAGCAACTGTGTCTGGCCTTTCTAAATCATTCTGTGCTGTATCTTGGCCACTGAAGTAAGTCTGAGCACTGCACTTTTCTGTGCTGTTCAGAAAATAACTGACAAATGTGAAGCTTGAACTCAGAGAAGCTGTAAATGCTGGTGTCTAGTATTTGCTTCCAAAAAAGTTCAGGGCTGTGGCCACCTACAGGATCAGCCGAAGGTATTGCAGAGGTACAGCTTATAGTGACACACTGACTCTGCCACCTGGTGTTTGGCCCCACAGCCAGTTTTCCTTAGAAGTTAAATTAAATTGGATCTGTTAACCCCATGTACACCTTTATCACATTCAGACACCGGTCGGTTCCCATTCAGCTTTTCCATGCAAACAGAATTGAAGAGCTCAGACTGTTCAGAACACTGAAGGAACTCCTTGGCAGAGCCTGGAGCCACAGCCCTGCAGAACCAAGCAGGGACAGGACCTTGCCCTGAGAGAGTGGACTCGATCCCAGTCTCAGCTGGCAAGTTTTCCACCCAGAAGTTTTGAAAAGTGAAAGAAAGAACAAACACCCTGTTTTCTTCAGGAAGAGTCTACACAAGCAAGGAGGGCAGTTAAAATACCCTGTTGCAGGTTCCCATTCAAAAGGAAAAGCTAGAATTTAAATAGCATCTGATGACTGGTGAGCATGCTCTGGCAAACATTGCCACCAAAATAACAGGTTATTTTTATAAGCAAATGCCCTAAAACGCTTGATTTGGAAGTGTGTCATATTTTCCTTAGAGCCAGTATTTAAGGCTTGGTTAATGCTTGGTTGTTTGTAATAGTGGTTCATTCATAGAGCATGGAATTACTTCTCACACCTGGAAGTGACTTGTTGCTGTTATAAATAAGTTGGAAACCAAGAAGCACATCTTACTGTTACACACCACAGGAAAGAAAAAAAATGAAGTAGAAATTTAGTTTGTATTTTAGAAAATAAACTACTCAGGGCCCATCTCCTTTCCAACGTTGTAGTAGCCTGGCAGATTGCAGTTCTGCAGCATTCCATTATCATCACCTCAGCTAAAGGTACACCAAGGGTGAAGTATGAGACATCAGTCACAGTCATGCAGCCAGAGCAATTCCCTGGGTAGTTTTTCTTTGTGGCTCATGCAGGGCAAGACATTGCCTCAAGGTCCTCCTGAGGCTGAACTCCTACTCCTGTGGCAAAGCATCTCACAGGGTGTCATTTACTGTTCCCTTAGTGAGCTGCAGCACTCCTTGTGGATACTCCTCTCCTTTCACTGGCAATCCCCAGGGACAATCACCCTGTCGTTTCCATTCTGCTGAATTTATAGAACTAAATGGAGCCAGATGTCACTGATGCACTGCAATGGGAATAAGAACAGGTCACCAAGGACCTGCTGACAAACTGCAAAACATCTCTTGGCTGCAGTTCAGTAAAACACTGCCTGAAGGAACTGGTGGAGAAGCTGCTATCACTTTTAATTAGATATTGTTCAAATTAAGTATGTTAATTTTTAAGCAGGTGTTTTGCAGCTGCTGAAGAAAAAGTTAAAAGCTGTCAAAGAGGTACATTCACAAAAAGTAATAACCAAGTGCATTAAAGGCAGCATGTTGCTCTGCATCCTGTTCCAAAATGTATTACCATGGGGTGCCCAGGTTGCTCACTTCTCCAGATCCCTCCCTTTGCCTCCCCTACAGCCCCAGCTCATTTTCTCGCGAATTCTGGGTCTGGGCTAGGCAGCCTCTGTGGTCTCAACTCCAAGATACTAACAGAGAGTAATGTAGACACAAGATCAAAGATCAGACTCACTGTGCTGTGGTGCAGACTTCACTGACTGCTGTGTGTATGCAGGCAGGTTGATACTTTGATTTTCTCTGGCTGTGGAGTATCATGGACCTGATGCATGTAACCTTGGAGCCTGTAAATCTTCAGTCATACGGGCATCTTGAAAGCAGCAGATTAAATGGTGTTAAATGTCCTGCCATCAAAAAGGGACTTTTCTGGCAAAGTGTGCAAATCTAGGAGTGCTGGATCCCATTCAGCAGCAGTGCATGGAGTAAGACATGGGAGGACATGTGCTGCCTCCTCCCCAGCTGCTGTCCAGGAGCCCTGTGCATCGAGTAGGGCTGTGCTTTGGTAGAATTAAACAGCAGTGACAAAGGTTACAGTCTCTGTTTACAGCTAGGGTTTGCCCATCACTTTCCCCTTCCCAAGCACAGGTCAAGCAGTAAAGCTTGAGCTGCAAAGACTTGGGAGGAATATTGGTCAAAGCAAGTCTGCATCTCACTACTATCACCCCAAATAAAATACAAATACTTATCTTGGGTGCAGATGCCTTGGAAGTCAGGTGCTGTTCATTGCAAACCCAGGCTGTCATTCTCTGCAGGATCAGATAACAGATGGGAGGAAATGCTAACACACCAATTGCTTATGTTAAGCAAATACAACTCCAGGTCTGAGGGCAGGGGTCCACAGTCCTGTGTGCACACGTTCACAGGAGCATTTATTTCTGCTGCTCCTCATACCCCAGTGCTCGGGTCAGGCCCTGTTGTGGAGGCACCGACCCCTCTGGCTGACATTCTGTCCCAACCTTGGCACATTTTCCGAGCAGCAGGGCCGTGCTCCACGTGTGGTTACAGGCTAAAAATTCCCGATGGAAAGTCAGCCCACAGCAGCGCTGGCCTTCACTGCATTAACCTCTGCCTTCGAGATTGTGAAAACAGATCAGGCCTTTCATGATGAAAAGCCTTTTCTCAGCGGATTTCTCTTATTTACAGCCTCCCATTAACTGATGTTCGTAAACTGCTTCACAGCCCTCTGCTGAAAGGCTCTAGAGAAGTTCAAGTGCTTTCACAACTGTATTCCAACACCCATCGTCCAGAGTTTCCTCATACACTTCTGGCAGTTTTCCCTGCCAAACAAGAGACAGATCTGGCACAGGAGAAATAAACAAGCACAGCAAAGGAGAAAGCTATTTTCAGTTCCTACTAGTTAGAGGATTGCTACAACGTTTTCTACTGCATTACGCAGTGAGGTTTGGTGAGCCACAGAAGTCTTCCCACTTATTACTGTTTATATTAATATATGAAAAACTCCTACTTCCTTTTTGTGAGGATTTTTTTTTTTATTCTGTGAAGGGTCTTGAGAAATGAAAGTAGGCAGTACTAGAATTTTTGAAAAGCCTTAACAATGCTTCTTAACTCCATTTAGTTTCATTTCTATGGGGTGATTTCGGACACATGTTGAAATGAAGGCATCAGAGCCCCTTACCTGGCAATACTCTGGAGGTTTACATCTCCCCAGAGAGTTCAGTGAGGCTTGTCATCTTGTCAGGCAGCCCATTAACACATGTGTGCAGGTTACATGTCACTTACCTGACATGATACTTGGATACAACAGCAGCAAGGTAGATGCTCCTGTATCTTTTGGGCATCTGTTCTATGCAGTGACCTGCCATCAGTCTGTGTCTTCACTGCTGCCTCTGGGCAGGCCAACTTCCCTCTGCCTCTCCATCCTTTTTCTCCCAGGCACTAATTGACTCATTTTTTTTAAAAAAGATACTTCTGGAAAAACAGACTCATAAACACCTTTTTACAATGCAGAACTTGATGTTGCTAATAACTTCCCCCTTGCTCACAGCCCAACCTTCACCCCTCCCCTTGCTTTAAATAGGCCTCCCTGCCCACGTGAAGCCACTGATGAGGCCTGGCAGCCCACAGGGATGGTGCTCTTGCAGCTTCTGCACCTTTTGTAGTGGTGCAGCTGGTAACAAATCCTAAAAACACCAAATAATTCTGTCACAGAACATTGCTTCCTGTGCTATACTCCCCCTGCCCTTTCCCTTCCTCCCCCACCAGTCCTCTAATAGTTCCCAAGAAATACCTGCACATTACTGGACAAGTGAGTCCCTAACTTGTCATAGGGCCAAGAGCACACACGCACCATCTGTGTCTGACACCAACTCATCCTGTGGGAGAAACACCTTGGGCTTACTTGGCATAAATCATCCTTTCAGGACTGGTGAGGAGAGTTTAAATTACCTAAAAATGCATTCCCTGAAACTGCATTGCAAAAACACAATCCTCAGCTGAGGGGACAAGGGAGGGCACCATGAAGGCTGTGTAGAGAAAGGTCAATAGGTCTGAATTTGCTGAGTGCGAGACCCTGCCCCTTCAGGAGATGCTTTAGGCTCTGGCAGGGGCTCTATACCACTATTCCTGTTAATGTTCTTACTTCAAAACCAGAGGAACAGACTGTGACCATACATACCCTCAGCAGGGCTCAGGAACCCCAGCTGTGCTGTACCTCCTGTCATTTTAGGGTTGTTTCTAGTTTTTCTAATCCTGTGATCCAGCATGGCACTAATTGCCCAAGACTAGGGAAATCCTCTGATCCACCAGCAAGTCTGCAGGTGCCAGAAGTCACCAGTTTCCAGGTAGGGACAACAGTATGCTCCTGGATGTTTCCTCTGTTCCCTGAGTATGCACGTGAGGACATGGAGCAAGGAGGGCAGCTCCGGTGTAGGGCTGGTGGCCAAACCCAGGAACTCCAGGGGTCAATGTAGTGATGTGGTGCAGAGCACACACAGCCAGGTGACCCATCACATCCCCAGCTCGGACATCACCCAACCTAGGATGCAGCTATGCATGCACATCATGCCATCCCACTAGGAGGCTAGACTTTTTCTCATACACACTCTTCCCCCTTCCCAACCTCAGACCATTTTTCATGGAACATTCAGCTCCTCCCTGACATGGAAGAGGTTTTTAAAATCTAAGTAAATTCCTTTATTTCCGAACAGATTGGAGCCCAAATTCCAGCATCTCTCTCACTGCTCCTTTGGCTGTTGCAGAATGGGTGCAGCCTGCCCCTGCACAGTAGTTACTGCCAAGGAAGGAGATGAAAGGGGGAAAGTACTTTAATGCAGCTCCTCCTCAGCTGGAGGGCTCAGCTGACCCACAACACCTGAAGATGCTGATGCCTTGTACAGGTTTTACTCACTTCCTGATGCTGGCTACTCCAGTATTCAGGTTTTGGAAAGTGCTAGTGTGGCCCTGTTTTCTGCAGTCCAGCAGTTAAGAGATGTTCCAACTGAACAATCCAATGCATTTTTCCATCCTTTTCGTTTTTTGCATTGTCAGAGTGGGTGATGAAAAACGGTGCCTCTTGGACATACAGAAAGTGCTGCTTATTCTCTGCTGGGGTCTTGAGTCTCCCTTTTGCAGATAGTCCTAAACTTCAGGGTTTCCAAAAGTGACATTTCCAATCCCATCAGAACTACAGAAATGCTGAAAGAAAATAGCATGTATGATTCCCCAAACTGAGACTGGTGAAGAAGGAAAGGTTTCAAGTAAACTTTTGCCCCTTGCTGCCTTTGCTAGTTGAATTGTGACTCATTTTGTTTGAGAAATGCTTTTTCCAACAGAACAGGCCAAAACACTGTTATGTGTCAACAGCAAATCATTTCTCATTGCACTCACTTTGTGAAGATGAGTGTAGGTGTACAGCCCTCCCATCTCACAAATGCTGGCTACTTTGAGACAGCTGCATAATGAAAAGCAAGTAACTTTATTCCTTTCTCTTTAATTGTTTGCATTTCAATAGCAGCAAAAATGCCACAGATGCTTCAATCAGGCTCCAGTTCTGCTTTGGGGCAGCCAGTTTTCACCCAATCCTGCTATCTCCAGCCCATTTCCACAGCTTCACACTCCACATTTCAGAAAAAAACCAAAAACAAAACACTTTCCTGGTGCCCCTCCCTGCCAAGGCATAGGCATCCCTGTGGTGGCAGAGGACTTGGGTCTTCCCCAAACTTAAATGCTCTGGGCGAGCATGTGGCCTCCATGTCTGAAGCACTGCTGTGAGAAGTCTGCAGCAGTGCCTCACAGAGGGGCTGTGCCACTTTCCATGTCCATGTTAGGAATTAAGCTCAGCTTCACCCTTGCTGTGGTGGGAAAAAAAAAGCTTTGGAGAATGAGGCAAGGAAGCAGCAAGTTGGAGAAGGCACATGGAGAAACTGGAGAAACACTCCCCACCTCTCTGCTAACCTGGTGTTTCAGGCCAGCTCCGTCTGTCGCTGCCCTGGATGTTAGTATGGGAAGGAGTGGAGGCAGAAAGACGAAATGGGAAATGCCAGCAAGGAGTGAAGTTCAGCTGGATTGCAGGGTGTTACCCTGTCCAAGGCAGGAAGAGCAGGGGCATTCCCAACTCGGCAATAGACACTGTCAAATTGAGGTAGAAGGAGAAAAGGGCTGGGCACAGCAATTATACCCTTCCATGGCCAAGAACCAAGTGCTTTCTAAGTCATCTGTTTCGTAAGTTATTAGTCACCATCACTTCCTAGCCACATAAACTCATCCCATTTGATTTTACACCTCTTGACAGGTCCCCTGGCCACCTGGATGCGAGCTTCCCATCAGTCTCACGAGAGGAGAGGCGATTCAGGTCAGTGGGTGGGAGAGGGAAAATTATTGTCTACAGGTTTTCTCCCCCAGCAATGGTGTTTCCACCCCATGAGCTCACCCAGAGAGCCTCACTCCATGAGATAGCCTCGATTTGGGGCTGAGCTGGCTGGCTGACTGCTTCTTTTAACCCGCCCCTCTCTGGGGGTGAGGGACCAAGGTCCTCAGCAGACAAAGTGCTGCGAGGAATTTTGACCTCCATTGGGAAGGTGCAGGAGGCGTGAGGGAGGAAAGCAGCAGCAGTTTACCCCCTAAATCTGTCTCTCATTCTGAACCTGGTTCACTTCTCTGCCAGAAAGCACCACCGCAGCAGGACTTAGGAAGATGTGGATGCTTCAGCTTCACTGCAATTCCCTGGCCTCCAGAGCTGGATACACAACTAGGATGATTCTTTGGCTCACTGTCCCGTGAAATGGGTTTTACTTATAAAGGCATATAAAATGCAGCTAAGGCAGCTCTGACAAGCTAAAACAAAGAATTTGTCTCTTTTTGGACACATGCATGTGGCTTTTGAATACATCCTGAAGAGTTTGCAGCCATAAACATTTATGCGAGAAGAAAAAGATGGTAGCAGAAACCTACTTAATTTATAAAAAAAGTGACTGGTACACTACATGCTGGGAGGATGCTCATCTATGTGACCATGGGGCTACCATTAATTAAAAAAGAGAATCCTGACCCTGCCTATGCAGGAAAATCAGCACTTTTCTGTCTCGCTGTGTTGAGGAACTGCACCGGGAGACAAGCAGTGTTTCAAAGGGGCCTGGCTACCAGAAAATGGTGGTGAAAATGAACACAAATTTTCAGACTGCTGCAATCATCTCCAGCTCAAACTCAGATCAACTGAAGGAAGAGAAACAGTGATTTACTGGCACAGATAAACTCCGGCTTGCATGTCATCCTCCAGCAGAGCTAAGTCTGAGAACAAGTCACCACAAACCCACAAGAAGAGCCACGCCCATTTCATAACCTGTAATTTTTAAATATAACATTTTATTGCTTAGATGGTTTGATACAGAACAAGTTTTACTTTTTATTTTGAATTTGGAAGTACTGTACAACTGAAAAAAAAGAGGAATAAAAGTACCAAAACAATGTGTGATTCTCTGTTCATGTGGCATAAACCAGTCTTGTACACAATTCGTAGCAGCAGTTTAAGTTCCCTTTAGAAAAATATGAATTCTACACATTTATTACTGTTTCCTGCATGGGATGAAATCACTAGGATTAAACTTCCTTCGTGGAGAGAGAAGAGAGAAAGGAGACACACAGAGAGGAAAGAGAAGATGAATCATTCTGAAAATGGAATCAGACTGTCACATAGCCCCCTAAAGTTATTTCACAACAGCCTCAAACAAGGTTCTCTCTTTTTTTTTCCTTTATTTTTTTGCGCTTTCACAGTCAAGTGCTTAATGTAGTGATTGAATTATCTCCATGTTAAGTCCATTGCAACTCAGGCAAAAGAATTTTAGAAGATTTTTTTTTGTTTTCTTTTTGTTTTGTTTTTGTTTTTTTGTTTTTTGTAAAAGCCCTGAGAGAGGAAAAAAATAAAAAGATTCAAACGAAAATCGTATAGAGACAAATTAGCTGAACATGCAAACTAAAGCCTAAGATTCACCCATAGTTTAAACACATTATAAATTTCACAGTTTAATATTGGGGGAGGAAGGGAAACAAAAAAAACCCCAACAACAGCAACAGTTCTCAGTCAAACTCAACTAATAAAAATGTCAATAAAATGTGGCAAGACCTTATACTCTACTAAGATATAGATAAAGGCTAAATAAAGCTTTAAATCAATAGTGATTATTGCTAGCAGATGTCCCGGCAGGCTGCTGGGAATTAATTACTTGCTACATTGTTCTGCAGCATATAGTTTAGTAATGGCTTCTCCCCCACAGTATTGCGCAGTTTAGTGTGGAGAGTTGCAAAAAAAACCCCCAAAACAAAACAACAAAACAACCCCAAAATAAACAAACAAAAAAATTACAAAAACCAAAAAATACCCAAAATAATAATAATTATTATTATTATAATTATAATAGTAATAACAATTTAAGGGATGCGTGAACTGGTTTTAATTAAGTAGAATGCACCTGGGTAGAGTTTCAAATGAATCATTGGTTGTGACTGATTTATCTATATCTGGTGTTAGCTTCGTTTCTGAACTGGTTCAAACATCCCTATTTAAAAATTAAAAAAAAAAAAAAAAAAACAAAAAACAAAACACAAAAAAATAGAAATCACATATACCTCAACCATTTTTTCTTATTCTATTTGCAAGAATATTACTCAAGAAGGTTTCTCTTCCTTTGAATTCTGGACCGTGAGATTTCAGTCTCCAGAAATTTTTCCGAGAATTTTTAATATATAGATATATATAGATATATATATTATATAATATAGACTGGGTCCGAGGCCCACTTCCTCCATGTCTGGTGAGAGCAGGAAAAGCGATTCTGCGGTGGGAAGGAGGGAGGGTCACAGTGCGGGCTGGGCTGGGCTGGGCTGGGGGCTGCAGTGGTGGAATAGCACAGTGAGGCTCCGGCAATGCTATTATGGCTCTGTCTGTCCCAGAGGTCATGACTGAAGGACAATTAACAAACAATAATAACGACAACAACGACAAGAACAACAAAAATGCTGGGCACTCCTAAAAATGCGCAGCTACAGTAGGATACATTTCGTTTAACCCCTTTAATATTGGTGGCTGGAGTGTCACCTGTTGCCGGCAACAGGAGCCATACGGAGAAATTCCAGCTGCCAGCATTAAAGGGGTTAAATTACTGATATGAAATTTAGACACACACCTCAAGTCTTCAAGCATCAACCCCAAAATCTTAGGAAGAATTTATTTCTTTTTTTTTTCTTTTTCTATTTTTTTTTAAATTTATTTATTTTTTTAACATGTCGCATATCCGTAGTTATATCACCAGTAGTACTTTCTTGCTCTTAGAACGCGACAGAAGCAAGAAGGAGGGTAAGGCTCGCGTTTCTCTCTTGCTTTCCACTGGAAGACGGAGTAAGTTTGCTCTGTGGGTGACGGGGGTGTCACCAACGTGAGGGCAGCGAGGTCACTGCGGCACTCGCGGTGCCCCTCTCACGCACCCGCGGGGGCCCCGCTGTCGCCCAGGCGCGCCCGCCGCCAGGGAGATGTGGCCCCCCAAGGGGACAGCACCTCGCTGGCCCCCGCGGGACGCTCCGGTCGGAGGAAGGGGTTCATGTAAAGTACAGTAGAAGAGCTGCAACAACAACAGGAGGAGGAGGAGGAGGAGTTGGTGAAAGCGATGGGTCAAGAACACTCCGAGACGGGATCCAAGCTGCGCTACGCATCTCCGTGGGCAAATATTGCCCATTGGCTTCTGCTGACTGCAGACACAAGCGAACTGATGGATTTATAAAATAATAATAAAATAATAATAATAATAATATACTGAAGCAAATCAAACATATGTAACAGCGGGTGCATAATTTCCATAGGTTACGTTGCTATGTAACTCTTCTCTGTATACACGCTCAGTCCGTGATGGCCAGAAAAAACCCCTAGGATTTAGAAGACCACTTCTAATGCTGAAAAGTGGAAACAAGCATGAGGTTGAAATTAATTCGTGTTTCCTGCTTTTGGCTTGAACCACTTTGAACACCTTCAACTGCCACGTTGTTCAGGCCTGAAACAGGCTTAATGCTCCACCATGTGGCAAATGCAAGAATATCTACTGAGGAAAAAAACTATAAATCAATGTCTCCTCTGAATCTCCTCTGACTATTTCATATGAAATTCACATCATTTTTCTTCCAGTTATTGGCTATGGTATCCAAGGGCCTCCCACCCCACTGCCCCATTTCCAGCTCAGAGAACAAACACAGCGACTATCACAGATATACAAGAACAAGCTCACGCACACCAATACAAAAGGTAACATTAATGCTTAAATGAAAAAGGGTCCTCTCCAAATAATTCTTTAAAATATTAAAATCATTTTTGAAAAAATCTCTAATACCAAAAGATCTAATAAAGTAGTAAGGCACTCAAATCAGTATAGACTGTAGTCTCTTGCATTATTATACTGAAAGGCATATGGCACTACTTCCAGTCTGCCATACTCTCCCCATAGCTGTAAGGTTGCTCTTCCAAAACCAGACTCCAGAAACCTTGCTCTGCTGGCTTCAGTTTGCCTGCTGAGATGGGTCCAACCTCCTAGCAAGTCATTCCACCCCCAAGAGCTGAGGTGCACTGTCTGCAGAGGCCAGGATGTGATTCATGGGAGACGGAGCGTTGTGCATCTCCAGCAAGTCTTGGATGAAACCCGAGGGCCTCTCGTGCTCGGAGCTGCCCCGTGGTTCCTGGTCTTTTGCCATCTGTTTCTGCGCGCTCTTGGTGGGCTCGGCGAGGCAGGCGCCGCTCCTCTCCTCTCCGCAGGGGGAGTCCATGACCGCTCCGGCCAGGGGCTCGCTCCGGCTGCCCGCGAGGGACGAATGGCTACCGACGCCCCCCACGGACTCGCCCTCGCTTTCAGAGATGGGGTTGGCGCCGCTGTGGCTGGACTCGTTGTCACTGTCTTCTCCGCACCTCGACTGCGTCTCCTCCTTGTCGCTCTCCTTCCCGTGGTTTCGGGCATTTTTCACTTTCTGATGGATGCGCTGGTGACGGACCAGGCTGTGCTTCAGAGTGAAGGTCCGTTCGCAGGTTTGACACTTGTAAGGTCTCTCACCTGGAAGAGAATTACAACACAAAGTCAGCTGTGAGGTCACACACGCGCCTCCCTCTTGTTTCAAGCAGCGTAAAACACTTTGCACTTCGGAAATTCAGTACCTACACGGAACATCGCATTTATGCAGATATTCTGCTTCTGTACTAGCAAACTAGTACATGATGGAGTGCAAGCAGGAATACGGGTAAATGCCTACAGCACAAATGGAGCATCAAAACTAAGTGTCTAAAGCTTGGCAAGGCCCTGCACTAAGGAAGGAGGAAGACTGTAAAGCACCAGGTTCTCATGAGCATCCTGCCTAATTTAGTCAGCAACTTTTCTGGAAGAAGTTTACAGTTTATCTCTGGAACTCAAAAGCCTTTATGAAACCAGCCCATCATGTGGGCTTCCTGGTGCAGGTCAGCCCCAGACACATGTGGGGAGAGAGAGAATACTTTCCTAAGCAGGAACTCATTGGAAAACAAAGCAACCATAGCCCCACAGACAAAATTCTCCCGAAGTATGAACCTTGCACACTGCCCCAAGGTACTGTCTGCTCTGAAGAACCAAAGATCCCACCCCAACCTGTCCTCCCTTTCCAACTGTGCCACTTGAAGGCTTTTCAGTGCTGCAATTCCATCAAGACACCATCTTGTGCCAATGAACATCAGAACGAGACTCGTGGTAGGCAGGCAGAGATTTCTTGCATGCTTCAATGTGTCCCAAACGTTCCTCTTCTGAGTAAACAAATCCCAAAACCTTACAGGTATCTTTAAAAATCCTCACATTAAAAATGAAGCATAAGCAATGTGCAACCTGGCAGTATTTTGTCAATACAGTTTAACAAGTGGGAAGGAGACAAGGAGAAGAGTCAACCTACAGACAGCATTGGTGCAAAATCCTCAGCTGAAAATACATTGGTCTGACAGTGGGGTAGGTCACAGTTACATTTATGAATTTGAAGAAAGCACTGTGCCAGGTTCCTATTCCACACCTATTCTATGTTGAAACATCCTTCAAGTGTCAAATAAGAAAGAGAAACAAACAGGAAGAAAAACATACTGACAAAGCCTACAATAACCCAGCATGCAATGAAAACGATTACAACAGAGTATGGAAACGTCCATGGGCACACATTGTTCGGGGTAAAGCTCAGTACTTTTGATATCAGCATTTCCCCAAAGCTTCTGCACTTGTATGAAAATAGGCACTAGAATGGAACTTGTCCCGTTTCACTTGTGGCTCAATGGCAGAAGAAAACAGGCCCGTTTTGCACTCAACAGATTAATATTTATGATTTAGAAGGGTTGAGGTCTAGTTCAGGCATCACTCTTTGGTGTAGTTTTCTACAAATCACTGTCAATTACAGCACAAGTATTTTGTTAATGGCAAAGATCTTGTCTTCAGCAGAGAGAACCTTCAAAAGACACAAAATGTCAAAATGCACCAGTTTTCCCACGTCAGAGCAGCTTGCTGGCAGGTAAAATACATAATTAATAAGGACGAATGATTAATTCACCTTTGAGCTAGTTTGTGGCTTCATCTCATTTGCAAGGCACTGCTGCAATCTGCCTATCACATAAAGCAATCCCACTGCCCAGTCAAGTCATTGGGCAAGTGTTTCACTACCTGTGTTCTACCTTCCCTGCCCAAGTGCCCACTGGATCTAGGGTGCCTTCCACCCTAGCAGCAGGTCACACTCATCACCAGCATGTTAGCCATATTAGGCTCAGATCATCAGACAAAGCCAGACTCTCTCTCTTTCTAAACTTTGACTCAGAGATGAAGTCTCATGATACCCTGACAGTTTTTCCACTGCTGGTCAAAATATTGGGAAGAAGTAAAGCCACACACACATGGTAAGAAGGGAATCAGGGATCTTCACACTTGCCCTCGCCTCTGAACTCTGCAAGCAGTCATGGGGAAAAACAGTTTGGGAGTTGAAAATAAGGCAGTGGTTGAAATTCTTGTTCCCTCCATAGGCTTTATATGCAGCATGAGGGACTGGGACAGAAGACACCTTGCAGATACCTTTAGGACTAAAAGCAGTGTCTCCAACCTCATGTGCCAGCACCTTTCCTGCACCTCCAGAGCAGACATCTCAGTCTGGTGGGACACCTCATGGTCTGTTCTGCCCTCAAGCCTCCTCTTACCTGTATGAGACCGCATATGTCGCGTCAGATCTTGCAGAGACCAGAAACGCTTGTTGCACACAGTACAGACTTTCTTTCTTTTGTCTGCTTTTGCAGTACTCTTAGCCCCATCAGTCTTTGGTTTGTCATCACTGCTCTTCTCAGTGGACTTTCTCTCTGTGCCTTCCCCCTCAGAGATGCTTTCGCTCTCTTCATTCTCCTTTCCTGTTGCCTCAAAGTCCACAGGAGACTCCACTACCTTCAAGTCCAACGGAGACTCTTCCTGCTCAAGACCAGAGTCCTGCATCGAGGGAGCTCCTGCATCATCCTGAATGCTTTTGCTTTCATCCTCACTGCTCCTTTCATCCTTTCTGTCCTCACGAATGTGGGCCTTTTTGTGACGGCTAAGAGTGCCAGCAAACTTGAAGGTTTTGCCACAAATGTCACAGGCATGTTTCCTTTCAGTCTGAGAACTGCTGCCTGCACTCTGGTCACTCTCTGCCAGCTTGAAGTCCATTAATTTGCTGGCAAAATTGAGGTCAAGACTTTTGTTACTTACAGAATCTTCCTCAGGGCCCTCTTCATATCCATCCACTTTTTCTTCAGCATCCTCTTCTGCCAGAAGCGAGTCAGCCTTCTGCTCCTCCTTGGGGCCGCGCTCACTCTCTGGTAGCTCTGTCATTTCCTCTGACTGCTCCTTCTCGCTGTAGCTCAGGTTCAAGACTTTGTTTCCTGCAGCTAGTGTCTCTGCATCCACCTGGCTCTCTGAAAGGAAACACAGAGAAACTTTCAGTGGGATGCTCCCTGATGATTCCCAACTACCATCAGTGAGCCCGTACGCGGACCCAAGAGCATTGCTTCTGATCGAGCACCCCAACATCTGTTTCTCCCATCTGTGACCTAGGCCAGTAACTTACAGCTGAAAAGAGATCAAAACACTACAGAACCCAATTAACATGATGATACAAACTCTTTCACAAAATAGACTCACAATCTCAGCAGCTTCTTGAAATAATTTTTAATATAATCACTTTTTACCAGAGAACACAACATGCTGAGACACCAAAGAAGGTGAGGTCATTATCACAAATAGACCATTCCAGAGATACATGGATGTATTATTAATTAACTTGTGTATGAAAAACGTGAACACAGATTAAAATACAACCCATATATTTATCAAACTAATTTTGGTGTAGCAGGAAATGTTTTTCCAAGGAAATGTAATAGCCTCATGCAACCACCTGGTACAGCTAAATGAGAATAGTTAGTGCAGACAGTAACACAGAAGTTGGCTTAAAAAGTTGGGTATGCACCACAAAGTGGAAGTTCATCCACACCTGGGTCTCTGATGGCACTTGGAAACGAAACATAAAGCCAAGAGACAGTAACAGACTTTGCTGTTTCACAGCTACCCCACAAGAAGACAAAAATTACCAAAGATGTTGTCCTTAATGGTGTACTCTGCTTACTTACCTGTCTGCAGCATTGATGTTGCTGAAGTCGTAACCTATGTCCAAAGAACTGAAACAGGTAAGATGCTTAAGGAGAACAGAGGGCTGGAGCTGTACTCCTTCCAAGCTCTATGCAAACAGTGTGTTTGTAAATAGGAAATAAGCTGGTCTGGCTCTGGAGGCCAAAGCTGCTGCTGATGCACAGCATGTGACTGCACCTCCGATGCCACTTCCCAGAATTGTTCCAGGACACAAACTTCACAAGTCGTGCTTTCTGAAAGCTGAAACTTTCCTTTAAGTCCTCCTCCCCACCTCCTTCTTATTGACAACAAGCAGCAAAGGGCGCCCACAACCCACCCGGCATTTCGACATTCATCTGCAAGAACGATAGCTGCTCAGTAACTACAGGGATTTGGAAACTCTAGAAGAGCAGTGCAAGTTCTGTTTGACACAGTACAACATGTGCTTGTCTCCAAACCGCCTAGATTTCCTATTACAGGCTTCTTTTTCCTAAGCAAGGAGTAAAAACAGAAGATAAGAAAATGGTTCTCAGGCACTTATTAGTTTGAATGTAGTCTTGCAACATGACTTGCACTGGCCCCATCTCCTCTCACTAGTGATAATAAAGGGCCATTAAACAAATGTCAAAATGTAGCAGTGTTTCTGGTGATAGCGAAAGATCCCTTAATAGTGCACAATTCTTGGTATGCTTTTTCTTGGGGGAGTGTAAGGAGAAGTGATCTATCACAAAAAGTAATCTCACCTTTTAATCAAAACAGATCTGTTTACACAGACAGTGGATTACACAAAGTTCATTGCTCATCTAATTATCTGCCCGTTAGAACATGCATGCAAGCCCTAATCTGTGCGTAAGGCTTCAGAATGTGAGGATGGGGACATCTGAAAGCAGATGTGGGCTGCCCTGTCTCATCCCCTGCAAGGTCAGGAAATGCTCCCCTGATGGGATGTGTGTTAGGCCAAAGAAAGGCTGCCAGCACAGCACAGAGGGGGTTCATTACGGAGAGGGGCAGGAAACCATGTGAGCTCTGTTAGGATGGAGGTGAGTGAAGAGCGCAAGGAAACCAAGATGGGAAAAAGCTCCTATTAATCATACCCACAGAGATGCTCTGTAACTCTTTATTGACCAAACAGAAAACTGTATGCAGAGGGAACTTTTCCCTGGTTTTTCAACATGAAACACCAGAAGCAAAGTAAATGAGGAGAATATCCATGGGTGGCACTCAAGGTGCCAAGGTAAGAGCAGCCAAAACCAGTATGTCTTAAAACTCCCAATACAGAAATCCCAACTCTGACATTCAACGTCATATATCATCCATGATTTTTCAATTTTTCTGTAACTTTTTCTTCTGCTTCTTCTGGTATTTAAAAAAAATATATTATTTTTCTTACAGTATAGTCATTCACGTGTACATGTTTTGGGGAGCACTCTTCCTCCTCACCTGCACAAACCAGACCTGCCCTTTTTCTTGCTGAGAAGGAGTTTCACAGGCCCTTAGGAGACTTCATGCATGTACTTCACGTAAAGCAGCAGTTCATGACTAGCTGAGCTGCTCTGTGGTTATCTCCAACCTGTGCACTTGGCTCTACAGCTGGTGAAAAGGTGAGCTGCTTTGCACAAAATCTGGTTATTTGGGGACAGGTGAAAACGAGTCTGGTTCTGCTTCCAATGAACTGGAATAGCAGCAGGGGAGCTGTGAAGGTGTGTGGTAAACACAATGTTTGTGAAGACAATGTGCCAGGTCCAGTGTGGGACCTTTGCAGTGCAAGAGATGGCTGCAAGGGTAGTCCTGCACTAACAGCTGCTTCATCCACTCCTGCTGAGGTTAGGCTTGGCCTGCACTACTTTTCATACTTACATGCCCCTTGCAGCACCAGAAACCCTGCTGGCCACACAGCTCCAGCAGGTTTGTATCTTACATAAAGAGGAGGATTTTGACTGAGCCTTCAAATCTGGACAAACATCCCTCCAACAAGACTGAGCTCCTCTCAAATGGATAATTCCCATCTCCAGAATTCAGCTGATTTATGTTGCAGAGCAGTCACTCAATTCCAGGCAGTGAAAGAAACAGGATGCACAGGAAAGGCCTGCTGTTTCTTTTGCCCCTTTCCCATCTTTCACTTACTAAGGCTGTAAAATGCTTTCCGGTCCATTTGTTATCCCACAGAATTTAAACTTGATGAATCAAGAGGACAAGAGCGGAGAAATCCACTTGTCAAGGCTCCCACTCACTGCCACTTCTACAGCAACCATGGGAGCAGAATGTGTTACCTTGTCATATGCAGAGTGTGTCACTCCCCCAAAATGAAGAGAAGGTGACACTATCTGAAGATCTCAATTCTGACACCAGAGTCAAAAAAGATGCACAGGATAAGGGAGAAAGAGGAGAAGAGCAGGAAGTAGGGACATAGGGAAGAAGGTGACAAAACAACTGCTGGTAACTCAGCTGCTGCCTCGTCAGCTCCTGGGGAAAAAAGAACTTCTCAGGACATGGATTCATAAGCTAAACCTCAAGAACTCCATCTGAAAATTCAAAAACTTTTCCACTTGCATGAAAGAAACCACTATATAGATGAAGCCAAAATAATTTTTCCTTCTAACTGTGGAAAGACTGTTTTGCTGAACAAATCAAGTTGCAGTTTTGGGTCAGCCCAGTCAGAAGAATCCACTTCATCTTTTATTGATGGCAAGAAAGAGAAAGAGGAGGGAACTGCTTTCATACATATGCAGACCAAATTATGAAGAGGGACACCAAATGTGAAAAAATTTCAGATGAAAGAGCAGATACAGATCAAGGTGGGGAACTTGCTGGCTTGATTCTTTTTACACATGGCTTTATTTTTCCCTGAAACTATGGTGGAATAGAGAGTAGAGCTTGAGATGCTATGAAGTTAGTAGACAAAGCATGATGTAATGAAAAACATTTTGTTGCTAAAGCAAGTGTTTATTGACAAACATTCCAAACATGCCAAGAGAAGAGTTAGAAAACTCATCACATAAATAATCCTCAAAACTGGAGCAAACAGACTACTGGAAATGGATATGGTACAAGCAGTTGGCATTATCAGTCAGACGAGCTGATGATTTACTATTTTCCCTACATTAACTGAAATCACCCCAGGTTGTTTTATATTTTACAATAGAGGCACCCACCACTAGGTGGTAGCAGTTCTAGTAAATCTGTGATTTTTTTGACCCACACACACAATGCTTCTTCTACTTCCACCCACAAACTGGAGAACATCTTTTAAACCTGCAGACTCAACTTAAAAAATTTTGGGTGTTATCTTTGTCCATTTTTATTGTAAACATTCTAAATAATAAAATTCAGCCTCCTTCATTACATCACTTGCAAACACTCAAGTTAAATATTTATCAGCCCACATACAGCTGAGAGAGCTTCAGTTGTATCTCCATGCCTTGTGAAATTAAAATATTCACGCTAGAAAAGGACTATTTACAGTAAATGGAACTGAATATATCTGGGGAAAAAGAAAAGAAACAATTCTGGGAAAAAAACATCACCTGTCTTTAACATACAGTATGATTCCCCAGTACCTTCAACAGAGCAACTGAAGTCACAAAGAAAAGCTTTCAGGACTAGCACTGACTCCACCTACCATGGGGGGATCTGCATTGAAGGCAGTGGGGGCAAAACCCACACTTTGAGCTTATGATGGATTGCACCATTCAGCAGAAAGGCAGTTTGATGTAGAGCTGACAATACAGCCAGCAGGCTATACACCACCACCTCAGTATCTTCATAAAACAGCTCTAGCACTCAGGCCAAACCCAGCAGCAAGTAACTCTTCTTTTACTCTGAGCTCTCGCTCCAGAGCAGCTGTTAAACTTTGCCTGACACTGAAAACACGATTTCAAGCCCTTTGTCCTCTAAGAAATACCCACAAATGTAGTTCAAAGGTACAGACAGCTAGAACAATTTGGAAAAAGTCCCCCACTATACCCAGGACTCACATGATTTCTGGAGAGACCACATTGTGGCAGATATCTAGAGCAAAGATGAATTCTGCTAAATGCTAATCAGAAAATTCACTGTTGAGTATAGTTTGTAAACATTTGTCTAGTTAAGGCAGAGCAATTGTGTTTGACCCTCTCACATTAGGGGCAAGTCTCTATGAAAGGAATCTTTCCTTAGTAAGTTCTCTTTCTCATTAAGTAAGAGATAATCCCTTACCCCATTCCTATCCTACATCTCTGTCAACTGTATTTTGTTGCAAGAAGGGAACATTCAGTCAGGCCCTAAGGAGACAAAGGCAGGGTTGCTTTAACATGATGAAAGTGGGCAATTCATTAAGCTGCTCCACATTTTCCTTGTATGCCTCTCTCTGGTCTGACTGCTGTGAACTGGGGGAAAAGTCCTCAGTTTGCTTCAGATCATTCCCTTCCTCTCCATGTAGCAAGGATATGAGGAAGCCCCATCACTTACACAGTCTCCTCATCTCTGAATCCTGTTCTAAACCACCATCCTGTTTTTGTTTTGGTTTAAAACAAGACCAAAAAGAAACTCTCTATAAACTTGTTCCCAGTGACACTCTATTGAATTGCACTTCCTGTCTTACACCTCATCCTAAAGCTTTGCTTCCTTTATGGCTGACCAAACACCATCCAAGCATCCCTCTTCATTCCCTTTCCTTCTGGCATACAGTGAAATCCAGATGACCACTCACTTCCAAGGATGGCCCTCACAAGGACTCTGCATGTGAGCCCCAAGCATGCTGCTTACCCACCTTTTAAACCCAGCACCAAAAGAAACCACCTCATTTTAAACTTAGCCACAATTTCAAATTCTTAGTTTACTTCACGGATTTGGAAATCCCTTTTTCTTGGACAATGGAGGGAGACCACAAGTCCAAAGCTTTTGAACGATTTTGACCCGTGATTAACCACCGCTTGGTGAACCCAGTTATAAACGCTAAGCTGTGCTATAAAGTGCACGTGGTAACTATAACCGTGTACACTATCGGATCTGGGCTTCCTCCCTGAAGCCTAAAGCTGCTATTTGAAGACACAGAGCACTGACAACAAAGCCAATTTCAACAGCATCTATCCCAGTGCCTCCTAGAAGATGCTGCCAGCTCCACACCTCAAGCTGCATTAATGTGCTCCTTTAGGGCTGTACCGCCAGCCAGATCCGGGAACTGATCTCATGACTGCCAGTCCCTCCCCTTGCCCTTTTAATTTTTTTGGGCAGCTGGGTCAGCTACAGCTGCAGGGATGAACAGTTGGGAACAGGTCGAGCCAGTACTGCCAATAAGTGCTTTGTGTTATCCAACCATGGCCCAAGGCTCTGTCTGCCGGGGGCAGGTCGAACCACTCTGACCAGCCTGGCGCCGGCTGCTGAGAACAACATCTACCTTGCACCCAAGGCCTGCCCACCCTACGTGCTGCACCAGTGCTCCAGAGTCTGAGCAGCTTTAGAAATGCTTGCCTCCTCACACCACCAACAGCTGAGCTGCTTTAGGACCATTCTGACTATAAAGGAAGTCTTCAATCGATTCAAGTAGGACATTTCAGTTTTATTCTGACGTGAAAATTGTCAGAGGTGAGCACCTTCAGAGCCCTTCCCACAGACCTTCGTTCTTGGAGGGGATCATGTCGTAACACGAGTCTTCCTCTCTCATGCTGCAGCCATCTGTTGTCTGCAGAGGCAGGATGGGCCCACGTGATGCTGCAGACACCGTGCTACAGCCCTCTGAAGTTACGGGCTGTTAACATGGTAACGAGGCAACTTAGTCTCTTCATGATAGGCAAGATCAAATCATGTCGTAACAGGTCCCCAGCACGGCAGATTGCAATGCCAGACTAGTACTGAGACCTGTATTACCACACTTGAATCACTGCAAGGCAATCTGCTGTATTAAAAGAAGTAGAAAGGATGAGAGAGGCTGGCAAGAGAACAGACCTTCCCAAACTAACTGGTGCATGGACATGTAAGAGAAAAATCCTGTGCACACAGTGTGCAATCTGATCAGCAGCTACCCTGAGGATGAGAGTAATAACTCATTTGTAATCTTAACTACCCTGACGCACAGAGCCAACTTCTTGCTGCTTTTAGGTTTGTTACTTCAACAATTCTCCCATGAAACCAACTCAAAGTGACACAAAGTGACGCTGTCTGTACTGGAGGTGTGAATTACAGCAACAGCTCCCTTGTGCAAGCAGTTTTCAGGCAAGGGACATGTACCACCATCTGCTGAGCTTCCTTCTTGCACTCATCCCATTTGGTCAGCACAGTAAACCCAGAGTGACCGTGCTCACCCTTGGTTTTGTGTCAGCTCTTCCTTTCTGGCTGAATGCACTCACCTGCCTACAGCAATGAAGCTTTGCATGATCTGACAGCCAATCTCTTTTCGCTATTGTCAAGAGAGAGGGGGCAGTATGATGGCAGGTGAGCTTCAATGCAGATTAACACAAGGTAAAACAATCTAAACCATGCCTATGGGATGCTGAGTATAGTTCGGGCAGGTACATCCAGGCAGGAGGACTCAAAGACATTGCTGATGTCTCTCCAGGATCACTGGCTTGGCCTGCAGCAGCAGCCAAATTAAAATCAGACTGCATCAGCAGGTTCACAAAACAACTGGAAGGACCTGCAGACAGCAGCTCCATAAGCAGATTGTAAAGGGAGCAGGAAGGGATGTGTCCTTGAAAACACAACCCTAATGAGGCAGTTGGGGATGCTGATAGAGCTTTAAAAACAACATGCCAGAGGAAGTGGCTGTGTTCACATGCTCACACTAAAGAGCACATCCTCCTGCTACCAATGGAGACACGAGTACCATTGTAGCAATGTGGAAGGGCATGTCTCACATTCTTATGCTTTGCTTGTCTCCAGTGTTCAGTCCAACCAAGTACAACTTGGCCTTGGTGTTCTGAACAGCTGGGAAAAACTGTTTGTGCCACTGTGAGTTCCAATATCCTCTTCCTTAGACTGAGCGATAAGCACATATGTCCTCAGGTAGCAGCTGGCAACTCCCAGTTTGTGCAAATTCTGCTAGATTTGGTAGAAATGACAACACAATTCTGACAGGGGAAGGGCTTCTGGCCTGAGGCACGATGAAATGTATGAATATCCCCCTTGTGTGTAATTAGAAACTTCTTTGGTTTTCTTCCTTTGCCTCTGCTACTGCTTGGTGACCAACCACAATATCCTGACTGCAAGCTCCTCAACAGCAGGCTCTCTCTGGAAATCCCTATCACCTATGCCAATTGGACACAATTTCCATCAAGCCACAGGGCATCTCTCCACTGACTTCAGTGGAATCAAGGCCCATATGTTGAATAAGCAATAAATTATTTTCCCTTGGGAGAAAGTTTTTCATGTCTGTGATTCATTTAAACGACTAGAACAGGGACAGGACTAAGCACAGGAAAAGTTGAAAAAAAAGCCAGCATCATGCAGTGCAGTAAGGCAAACCTGCAAGACATCTTTGTGATGCAGAAAGAGATTGAGAGCATAGTTACTCGTAAAAGGAGATCAGCTCCTGTCACACCTTCCACCTCACACCCAAAACCTCTGAAAACATACACACACCATCCACCCCCTGCCACAGCCAGCAGCCTCTTTGATACAGCATTGTGGGTATCTCTCTCACTTTTCATCTTCTGAAAGTTGGTTCTGTTCTAGTTAACATCTCGGCCTGTACCAGGGATTCCCCGCATCTCACAGACATCTCAGAAGCTGTTTCTTTCTCTTAATTTTCTTCCAGTGTCAACACAACTTTTAGATGCATCAAGCTTTTTTGTAGGCTTTCAATTCACTCTTTCCTTTCAGGTGCCTGCTAATTCAACCATAAATTTATGGCAACAAATATTACTGCTTTTTGCACTTCTATCTGGCTTCATTCACAATGCAAATACAAAACTTCAAAGTCAAGCAGAAATCTTTTTGCTTCATGATAGCCCAATTCCTTTCCACATTTCTTTTCAAGCATGCAATGACAGGATTAGCTGAGGATTAATTACTTGAAACTCAACCTGCATCTCAGGTCACAATTTCCTCATATTTTCAGCCTTTAAGATGTTTATATCAATCTAATATTTGTCATACAGACCAATACTTGCAACAGATAAAATATTCTTCATTCCACATAGACATCTTATCTGGGGGTCTCAAAACGCAAACAAAAATTCCACTTACTGTGCAAACTCCAACCCTCCCACCCCAAGTTGCAATGCTTTCCAAAAATGTCACCTTTAAAGGCACAAAACCAGAACATTCAAAAAAGCAGTTTTCTCTGCCTTCTGTATTTGTCCCTTAAAGGCAACTGCTCTTCTGATAAAATACACTTACTCACTGGAAAATAACCTAAAAAGTCAATGTGATTTGATTTTTTAAATTATTTTTTTCCATATGAATAACCATGGCCTGTATTAAAATACATCTGTGCCTATCTATTACTTGGGACTGACTGTAAATTTTGATTAGCAGCACAGCAGAACTAGCCTAGTCTGGACATTTCATAGTAGCCAGTCATTTGAAGTGTGTCTTTTTCAGTATAAAGGGTTATCTGAATAATCAAAGCATGTAAGATCAGTCCTCAAGGTATCTCCTGCCACTGCTGCCCTAGAAAAAACGTATTATTCACCACAGTAACTACAAATGTTGCAAAGTAAAGATGTTTACAATTTTAGTTTGACTTAAATCATAAAAGCAAAGAATAAAAATGCCTCCAAGTCATCGTTTTTGGTGACTTGTTACCTCCAATCAACAGGAAACATTCAGGTTCATGGGTTAGGTGTAGGAGTTTTCTATTTATTTATTCCTTTATTTTGTTTATAGACATTTCCTTGTACAGTTTGTTCCTACTGTAGAAGTGAAACAAAACAAAACAAAACAACCTCCTCTGCCATTAAATCTCGTTTTTTACAAAATTTAATGTTGGGCTAAGTAAGACCTGCCAGTATGCCTTTGAAAATATTCTCAAGTGATTCTCTGCAAACAGATTAGGTTATCTATAACAAACTAGTGGTTAAAAAAGACCATTACTGTAATTTTATACTGAACCTTGTCTGATCCGCATCCTATAAAAGGAGCAAAACCAACCACATCACCTGCAGGGCATATCTTAGTCACTGTTCTGAGAATTTGAAAAGTCAAGAGCAGCAGGGAAGAGAGAGAAAAAAAAAGGCAAACCGAGTTGAACACTGAAAAGTAAATTATACAGTAAAGACAACAAGAGGAAAAGTATTAAAAGCAAGTGTTCGAGCATGTTCAAACAAAACACAGCTACTGTGTTAGGCACTGTATAAAACCAAACTATGCCAAATTCCCAGTGTCCCACTTGTGAGCTCACTATTAAATCAAAACACCACTGAGGAAGGTGTATGCTTCTTCATGGAAATTTTTTTGAATTAAAAAAAAAAATCAAAACAAGCACAAAGTGGTGTTGAAGCAACGATAAGCAGGGCAAAAGCTTCCACAAGAGACAATTCTGGTTGCATGAGGGATGTGGGTCACTGGTAGCATGTGCATTTTTGCACTTCCACAAAAAGGAAATACGATCTTGACACCACATGGAAGGTGGCTGCTGTGTTGAAATTTTATTGAACATGAAAGACACATTTGCAAAAATCTTCTTAGGTCTGTATAAATACAGCAGTTCAAAACTTATAATATACATATAGCACTTAAATGCTCCAAATTATATATTTTTTTCCTCATCCTAACTTAGACCACTTACATGAATTACCTCAGTAACAACTTTCCTACAAACGTACACAGAAGAGCTAGGTGCTGCTTCTTAGCTCGAACAACTGCTTTGGGGTGGTTTTTTGGATAGTAGTGTTATACAGTCAGCTTGCCTGCTGTGATTGCCTATGGATCACATATCCAAACACATGCAGTTTGGAAGCAGATCACCAGGACTCTCATCTATCCCATTCAAGTCAGCCTATTACTTCCTTCTCTGCCCAGGTCAGGGAACAGCCATCAAGCACAGACAATAATCAAGTTCCCCTTTTCTCTTTACAAAGATTAGCAAACAGATTTTTTTCTTAGCTTATTTTAAAAATCAGAGCTATCTGACAAGTCACAAACTATCTGCCTGTGCAATAGGTGGTGACAGGAACGCTGTGCTGCACTATAACACTCTAGATTTCTCCACAAGAAAACCAATTTGTCCATCCAAAGCCAACAAACTGCTGCATCTATCACAGAGCTGCCAAACTCCTTGTGCCACCAGCACCTGACACCCACCACAAAAACACCGGGCTCGCTCCACCTGCATGCATCCTCAGGCTTGCTCTGACACCATCTCCCTGGCCCGAATTTCTGCCACCTTCCCAGCTTAGCTTTCCCCTTCCCCTCCAGTAGGCCTCATGGACACTGCTTCCACAGGGGAGCTGCTGGAAACTCCCAGTTTAGAAAGAGAACAATGCTCATGCCATCTGAAGGCAGATGCCCCAAGGCCAGCCGAAGCTTGCTGTGGGGTGGTCCTCCAGCATCAAGTCTCTCTCAACACTGAGATGATTAGAAAGGAGTTCAGTATTACCACTGCCAGAGCACACCAACCAGAATGTGATTATTGCCACTGCTGTAGTACCACAAAAAATCCTGTATCTGTGGTGAGGATTTAGTCCTGTTACGGCCACAGCTGCTTGCTCTCCTTGTGGGGATTGCAGCACAGGCTTTAAAGGACAGTGTCTCCTTCCAAGCCTGGTGGTCGTAAGGGAGACAAGTTTTACCAGTATAATTCATGGCTGAGTGCATTTCTCTGTCTTCACTAGGGGTTTACACCAGTGCTGCTACCTTGGAAGTCTGCCATCAATAAGCAGGTCAAACCTCTTAGTCTGGGAAAAGCCTGTCCATTGTTTTCTGTCTCATGAACAGTTCTTCAGTAACTATGTATTTTTTTTGGAGACCAAGGTGTTGGAAAACAATTGAGATATGAGTAAAGAGCTCTCCTTCACCAGAAAGTAAACTGTATGCTTAATAAGACGAAATAATTTGGTCTCTGTGGACCAGAAAACAATAGCCTCACTGTTGCACTGATACCTTGCAAGTTACGTCCTTGTGTCACCCAAAGCAAACTGTAATAGGGACTGCTCCACAGCTCAGATTCCCTTTAAACCTCTTAGCTAACCTCTTTTACATCTTCAGATTTCCCTCTTTAGCACAGATATGAATCAGTCATTTCAGGAAACCTCATTTTCTTAAAAAACAACCAAAAAAACCCAACAACAACCAACCAAACAAAAAACCCCCCACTAACTTTTATAAGGCTATACTCAAATCCCCTATGTTTCTTATAAAAGTACCTTATTTTTATTCTTTATGCCAGGAGCTGAAATGCATAATTAAGTAAATAATATCAACAACTGTGCCTGACTTAAAAGGGCACAACAGAAAGTAGAGCTTTGTCCTCTCCCTCTAGAGCAGAATGAGAATCTACTAATTACTTTATTACAGTGTGGGTGGAAGAATGAGGGAACTTCAAATCAGCACAACATTCAATGAAGTATTTCCTTTATAGTGAAGAATGAAAAGTAACCCCAGACCTAGAATAAATCTCCCTACCCAATTCCTCCTTTTGTTTACACCAAGTCTGAGGTTACTTACACAGCAGCACAATGCTAGAGATTCCATACATATCTCCACACCTTGGGGCATGTGCCCACCTTTAGCTAGTCTATCTCTGAGGAGAAACTTTTCCTAGAGGCAAGCTATTACGTAATGCTCAGGATGAGCAGTTTCTCGCACCCTCCTTTGATCTGTTAAATAAAAGCCACCACAAGAAAAAAAATGCTAAGCACTATATTATTTTATTTTCCTGCCACAGTTCTACACTTACTGTCTCTCATTTTTAAAGATCTTTTTTATCATTACTGATGCAGACAAACAGTCATCAGAAGCAAACAAACGAAGCATGGAAGGCACAATGAAATAATCAACATGTTACCCTTCAAGACAAGGCAAAAATAACAGAACAACTGAAACCTGAGCCTTTTTCCAGCTACACTAAGTTGTGCCACTGAAATCAAATGGGTATTAACAGTTTTATTTACCCACTGATACTCAAAGACACAGACATTATTCCATTTCTGAAAAATCTACCACCACCACTATGCAATAGCAACAGCTAGGGATTACCAAAATAATAAAGAAGAATACAATTCAGATATCAGAGAAAGAAAGATTCCTCCATGGAGAGGCTCTTCCATGGGGAACAATCTCAGGGCATAGAACCTACTGTGAGCACAGAGCACTCTTACCTGTGTGAGTGAGCATGTGCCGCTGCAGGGCATGTGCCCATGGAAAGACTTGAGGACAGTAAGGACAGGGGATATTTTGCAGGCAGTCTGAGTACGTGTTCCTCTTCCCTCTCAGCAGCTTATCCTTGGCAGCTTCCTTCTCATCCTCACTTGTTCCATTTCTGCCACTTTCTTCCTTGAAATTGTCAGTGGACTGCAGAAATGGGCTAAATTTGTTAGTGTCTGTGGTAGCCAACATCTTCTCTATGCTGGCAAATTCCCCACTTGACTCCAGATCCACACTATTGCTAAGTTTAGGCTTATTTTTCGTTCCTTTCTTTCTACCTCTTTTCTTAGTCAACCCAGTATCAGCGATGGGAGACTGCTCTGGATCACAAGCCTGAGACACGTCACTGGGCAGGCTGGAGTCTCTCTGAACGGTGCTCACGATTGTCACTTTAGCTTTGGCATTCCCTGATTTGTCACACCCAGTGGAGCTGCTCACTGCCTTGGGACTGGCGTCTGCAGCCTCTGTTTTCAGCAAAGTGGGAGCAGAAGACACAGATGAAATGATCTGTGCAATGGAAGCCAATGGTGGCAGCTCTTTAGTTACTGAAGGCTTTGGCAAGAGAGGTGGTGGTGGTGGTTTAGGCCTCAGGGGTCTCAGCAAGGCAGAATTGCCAGCGAGAGCCGGGGAAATGATCGGGACAGTCAAATGCAATGAACCTTTCAGTGGCTGGGGATGTCTGACACCCCGGTTTGTTTCTGAGTTCCCATTGGCACCAAAAACCAAAGGACACTGCAGACAGTTATAGGCTTTATCACTGTTCCCAGAAGCAGCCAGCTCTTGATTCCTGGCTTCACAGGGGGCATCATCTTTATCCTTCTTCAGGATTTTGGGGATGGACAGGTCAATAGGCTCCATGGAACAGTCATAAAGGGACAGAGATGAACCAAACAAGTTCTCCTGCTTCACCTGCACAGCACTCAGGCTTTTGCTCTTCTGAGAGAAATCCAACGGCTCATCAAAATCCATGGGGAAGTTGCCCACAGGTTCACGTTTGATGGAAACATGAGATGATGTTCCCAGCAAGAAGCCGTTCTGTGGCTCCAGGAAAGGCGTCATGGGCTTGTGGTCCATGTAAGTGCTGTCCTCCAATAAAGAAGGGTCTGTCTGGCTTTCCTGGGCACTGCAGTCCACCATTAAGATGTAATTTTCAATCTCCTTTTCTTGCACATGCAAGTGCTGCTTGAGGATGTGGTGAATGCAATTCCTCTTGGCCGAAAAGGCCGTGCCACACTCCTTGCACTCAAATGGCTTCTTCTTCTGGCAGCCGCTGTGCGTCCTCATGTGAATGCGGAGGGCCCGGTAGTGCTTCAGGTCCTCTCCACACAGCTTGCACACCGTGTCTGGGGAGCAGAAGGCATCCACCATCTCTGCAGCATTGCTGGTGACATACTCAATGTTCTTCTCGATATCCTTCCTGGTTGTTTTGAGGTGCTTCTTTCGCAGGTGCCTCTCACAATTGGCCTTCACTGTGAACGGATAGTGGCAGATTTTACAGATGTAAGGTCTCTCCCCGCTGTGCGTCCGCAGGTGCCGGATCAGTGCTGCCTTGTCAGCCGCAATGTAGTCACAGATGTTGCACTGATACGGGGAGATACCCAAGTGAGAACGGATGTGAGCTCTCAGGACACCAGAGAAGGCAAACACCTGGTCACAGAAACGGCAGGGGTACAAAACTTTCCTCATGGTCGGCGTCTTCTTGTTCGCTGCCCCTGCGATGATGGCTTTGAGGTCTCCTTCCGTGACTTCTTGCTTAATCTTGGCTTCCATACTTAGAGGCAGGAGAGCTTCAATGATGCTGTCCTGCTCCAGCTGTGTCTTCATCTCATGCTGAGTTAAAGGCTCTACTTTGGGTTGGAGGAGCAACTGTGAAGAAGGACTTGATTTGGCTCCTGGCTGGGAGAGATGAGAGTTGGAGGCAGACTCCACTGAGTTCTTGATCAGCCTCAGAGGGGGAGGTGGGAGACTTGGGCTGATGCAGCCAGGGGAGGCTTGCTGGGCACTGATAAGAGGAGGAGGTGTAGAGGTTGCGACAACTGTTCGGGGCGTTACCAAAGGCTTTGGCTTCAGTGGTGGCATATGCTTGAAAATTGACTGCACAGGGACAGAAGGTGCCTTAGAAAGTGGAGGAAGACTAATTTGAGGAGGAGCAGAAGAAGCCATCTTCAAGATCTGCTGAATGTCTGCCAGCTCAATGGCAGACTCATTGGAGATGGGTTTCACCACAATACTGCTGTCAGGCTGGATAATAAAACCCTTCTGGAAAGGCTGCAGCGAGAGAAGCTTTATGTTTTCTTTTGTAGGGGGAAGGACTGAAAATGACCCTCCCATGGAGGCAGCTTCCAGAGGAGAGAGGCTGAGCAGACTGGTGCTGCCAGGTTCCTGAGGTAGGTTACTCTTCAGTGCTCTGAGCCGCATTTCTTGGACCTCGTCTTGTGTACTGTCCTCCTGCTTGACAGGCTTGATGTCTTTGGTGTACTGTAGGCCCAAGGATGCCATGAAGGCTTTCTGGTCTGGATTCTCACTGGGTGGGGTCATGGACTGGGGCTTGTGCTTGTCTTTTCCCTGATCCACCACGTGAGTTTCTGTGTGCAGTTTGAGTGCAGAAAGCATGGGGAATGCCTTGTTACACATCTCGCAAATAAATCGATGGAAGTCACTGATGCACCTTCGCAAATTTGTTTCACACCAGACCTGCAAGACATGCAAAAATATTTAGAGTAGGAATCTCAAACTAGAAAGGCTGCAGCAAAACAAAACCAGTTCATTCTCTTCCACTGACTGTTAGGAGCTTTAGGACAGCCTTCACCTACCTGGCATGGAGATATTCCCACTTCACAGCCTTTAGTCTCCTAAGGGGTGTATCCAAATTAGGGGCTGATTCTCCACAAATTTCCTTCTATAAGGGTAAACTCCTTCAGAAGGCTATTCAGGCTCTCAAAATTGTTTTCCATCCTAAACTTTCCTATCAGAAACTCTTCTTGGGTCATTGAGCCTCAGTACTCAGTATACTACATAGCAAGGAAACTGGGCAGTAGACTATCTCCTTTAGCTCTACTACAAAGAAACTAGGAGGAGAGGAAGCAAAAAAAAAGAATGGCATCCAAGAAGCCAAACCAATATAAACCAACCAAAATAAATTCCCCCAAAAGCAGATCAATGAAACTCAGAGCCTAAAGCAGAGTGGTTTTTGGTTAGGGAAGTCTGATTACATTTTTTCTCCCAAGAAAAATACTAGTAGATGGCTGGCAAGATCTTTATAGACTCTAAATACTTTATAAGTCTTCTCTCACAGTTCAAGCAAAATTATTACAAAAGGAAAATATCAACATTCAAATCCCTTAGTAAAATTAAATGTCTGTCATTAATTACAAAAGAAATAAACTTTGTTTTAAAAGTTCTTTCTTTTCATTTTTTAAGTTTTATACCAAAACTGTAATAGACAGAAAGACCTACATGCTCCCCTGGATCAGCAGCAAATTTCAAGTCTACCACTTTGCAGTCAGAAGAGTTGGAAATCAATGCTTTAATCTCAGAAGAACAGAAAAATGCAGAAACTAAGCATGGTCCTGGTGGATCATGCTGTTGATTTTTTAATAGATATGCAGCTTCATCCAGACCCAAACTAAAGCAGGCAAGGTTTGACAGAGGGAGGAGTCATACCACCCAACAGAAAGCTTTATGGCTCTCAGAAAAAATATTTGCAGACTACCTCCCTGACTTTCCCCATCCACACTGTCCCTCAAAGGTGCAGAACTCTCAAACCTTACAAGAGGAACATTGCGGAGTACTTTGTGAGGGAATCACTCAAGATGTCACTGTTTAGTTAATAAGACCACTGCTCAAAGCTTCTTGTAATAAAAACTTTCATACGCCAACTACATCCTTGTTAGAGTAAACTAAAATAAATAATGTCTTCCTTACCATGTGTACTCCCTGTTGATTTCAGATGTAGGAATTTTTTGGGTATGCTCAAAGGGGAAAGGATCTAATATGACCAAATCTTTCCTTCAAAAATTTTTATATATATCTTTACACTGACAGTTATCCACTGTAATGGTAAAAAAGCCCCCAGTGTCAATATTGTTTAGATGAAAAAAGAAAAATGAGAGACAAAATGCTTGAAGACTACAGAAACACTGGTGATATACTTTCGACAAAATATTCTACATGCGGGATGAATCTTTCAATTACCACATCAGATAAGCACTGTAGCAGTTGGTACCTTAAGCTACAAAAAGCAGAGAGTACCTGAGAAATGCGGGGGAACTTCCTACAGGAGAAGTCCGTGAATCCCAAGTCATGGAAGCCTGCTGGAATTGAAGGGTTGTTCTGAATGAAAGGCTTTCCCATGGGATCTCTGGGAAGCTGCTTGTGGATAACTGCATTATGGCGCAGTAAGCCCCGATGAGTACGAAAGGTAATACAACAGATGTCGCACCTGGAAAGGAAAGGAATAAAACAGAAATTACTTACTGACTGCTGCAAGCTTAAGAACTAGCATTCTTCTTGCACAGGGACATCCTTTTTCCTCTCACCTCATGATACCAAGAATTTGTTAAATGCAAAATAAGGCCACACTGTGTCAAAACCTATCCCCACAAAGGGCCATTTTGGTCACAGTCACCTTCTACCAGTTTCTGGCTATTAAGTCCACTGGAAGTTTAAAGAATATGAGAACTGACAATGGGCAGACGTTACAACAGCAGCTGAGAGAACAGCCTTGTGAAAACCTTTTCATTGTCCAACGAAAAATATTTCAATGGCCTTACGCTGTTTCATTTTTACTGACAGATACTGTTAAAATAAACAACATTTAAAAAAAAAAAATCTGTGACGAGGAGAGGCTAAATCTGACCTAAGTAGCAAGAAAATGTAAAAACAGCACCTTTCATAACCACTGCTTAAAACATACTATTGCATGCCACTCAAATACCTGCATATGAATCTTCCTCACACTGCCTTTCCATAAACTTCCACTGTATTTTTCAAAGCTGTTACGAGAAATAGATGTTTGAAAAGGAAAACTACTGCTCCTTGAATAAGAGAAAGGTTCAGAGGAGGAAGACCAGAAACAGGTTCAACACTTCTGACATCTTTATACTCCCTTCACAGCAGTTTGCCCTGAAGAAAAATGCAGAAGTACTGTCTTTTCCTACCCACACCTTTACTGCTGTGATTTCTTGTTTTTCTTAAGTTCTCAAATCCCAAATTCAGCTAAACAAGGGCTTCTCACACAAAACATTGCATTAAACAACCAAAGCTATGCTGCATGCAGAAAGGACTATGCAGCAACATTTGACCAACACATCAACAAAGCCTACCACCTTTTAAATATTTGGAATGTGAGCTCTGCAGCATGACAGGTCACGTCCTCTCTGCATTCAATAAGTGACAAACAGTTTCACTCAACCTCAAGTTCCTTGTGGTTGCAGGTCCAGCTCCCAAACAAAGCGTGGGTTTCCCAGAAGCAAAACACCAGTGGATACGAAGCAGAGATTTTGTCAGTGAGAACATTATATGCACTAGAAGTTTTTCACATCTGCCCCTGGCCTTGGTTTTCCCCATACTGTCTTTGCTCTCTACATCAAGGAAAAGGACATGTGCCTACTCATTAAAAAAACATCCTGCAATTAGAAATGACTTCTGACAAAATCCTGAAACCACCCCCTCCCTGTCCTGTCCCTAACAAACTCCCATTGTTGTTCATTTTATCACTACATAAACTCCCACAGCAATTTTTTTATTCTCTGAAAATGAAGAGATAACCAAGTCACTCACAAAGCAACTGGACTAATAGTCCCTGAGTGGTGAAAGAAGCAAGTGTGAAGTGTATATAACACAGCCATTGTTATCACAGTACCCAGAAAGCTTGGACATAAATATGCGCTGAAGGTTTAATCTGTTTTAACTCTCTTGTCAATTCACTTGCATCCTACCTGTATTAATTACTGCTGACATAGTTCCTGCATTCCATTAAATACCCAACCAATGCCATTTACAAAGCTAATGTTTACTTTAAGAGGTATGCCAAATGTGACAACAATCTCAGGGGGGTAGGATGGCCAACACAGTACTTCCCCAGCACCAGGATCTACGGCTCTCCTCCAGCTCACTTGGCAGCACCTCTTCTGTGATCTTCAGTGAAAATAAAAACACAACCACCAAAACCACTGCGGGAGGGAGAGTATAAAAAAATTATGAGTAGCCACCTGAAGAACTTGCAGGCTGCTGAAATAAACTGCTTTTAGAGGTGATGAAAATGCCTTGCACGAAAACAAGTAGTGCTTCTGACATGTTCCTCCTGGTATGTCAATATACAAACAAGGAGGGCTTGGAAACAACTCTCCTGCACCACTGGAAACATTGCAGGCTGTTCTGCAAAGGGACACAGACCTTGACCTTGGGGCATCCTGAAGCATCTCTGGGGCCCCAATGTTTCTGGCCTGCCCTGTGCCCAGGAGCCCAGTGCAGCAGCTGTATCCCCTTGTGTGCGACAGGGCAGGCACAGCTAGCAGCAGTGGCACCACAGAGTCACTGGGAGCACTGGCTCCTGCCACTGTAACCCCAAGATCTGGGCTGAGCAGGAGACAGTGCTCCTTGTCAAGCAGCCACACATCCCACACAGCAGGGAGGTGTGCCTTGTTCATCTTGCATTCCCCTTCACCTCCCTCTTGCAACATGCCGTTTTTCAGCACTACTTTATTTAGGTCTCCCATCAAAAGCTGCACTTGAGAGTTAATCTTTCAGAGCAAACACCCATGTGAAAGTCCTTCACAGTACACCTGTATCAACTGCTAGCCTCAGGACAGTAAAAATTTGCAAGTTAAACATGGTATTTTCCACGCAAAGGGAACTATCTCCCCTTCCCCAAACAAAAGTAATGTATCTTATAAAAGGAATATAAAGTTTCTCTTTTATTAAGCATATTTATTTTTCTCTTTCTTCTTTAGTTTTCTTTTATTTTCCTTGCTGTGAGTGAAGAAGCAGCAAACAAAAAGAGAAATTAGGAGAAAGATTAAGTTCTTTTTTCATTAGGTCAGAAAGAAGCACCTGGCTGAAAAAAGAAACATCCAGATAAATCATGCCTGTCATCTCAAGTTGCAGGCTCTTCAGGGCATATAAATGCACTGCACCCTGGCTCAGCACCTTGTCCTGGTGGCACAGCTTACAGAACCACATGGGAGCTGGAGCATGGGAAGGAGCTGTGGATGTCCTGCCTTCCTCTGTAGTCCAGGTACGGACACCTAGCACTTCCAAGAAAAGCTTACAGGTACTAACTAGTTAAGGCAAGCATCATGCTGCATTGACTAAGTCTTGTGTTAATTTAAAATGGAGTAAGCTGCCATGCCTAACAGTGCATTAACTGGAAGCATTAATTTTTTTAAAGGAGGTCTAACTATTAATTTCTCTGTTTTGGCATCAGAACTATTTTCCATCTTTGGGTAGTGTCACTGCCTACAGTACTTTTAAATCCAGACCCACAGTCTAAAAAGGAAAGAGAAAGGAATTCTACATGATATTAACATTTTTTCATCTTGTTTAAACTGCTTTAAAAAAACTATTGGTAATTGTGGAAAGTCTGAGAAGTCCAGCATATCAAATAAAGTATCTGAAACATATGGTAATAGTTTACTCATGATGAACTTAAAAAAAGAAGGAAACAAAACAACAGAAAAGCCTCCCTCTCCTTAAAATTTCACAAGTCTGCTCATGTGTAGTTCCAAGTCAAACATGGACGGCATGGCTGCAGAGAACAGTGATGGGAACAGGTTCTGAGGTTGTTAGCAGAACAGGCCGAGCAATGGCTCAACACCTGTGCAGAGATAAAAGCACTCTACTTGCAAGGTAAGTTTCCAGATGTATCTAATAAAAGCTGCTGTGTTATCATGTGATTGCCAGTCTTGGCCACAGTCTTCAATTTTTCTATCAATATGATTACAGAGTAGGGACAAAAAAGCTGTTCAGTTCCAAGCACAGAGATTAAATTTTAAGCAAAAAGGAAAAAACTGTTTTTAGCAGCTAAGGCCCCTTTAAAATTATTTTAATTCTCAAATGCCTTTATGTTTTTGACTTGCTTGTACCTGTAACAACACAAATATAATATGAAGGCTGTGGCTCACTGGCAGAGGTGTAAAAAAAAAAGCAGGTAATGCAACAGAACTCCTGAAACACAAAAGCAGAACCAAAACATAACAATGCAACAACCAGGCTGCCCTTGGTGATCAGGCCATGTATCACACTAGAGAGGTCTGATTAATTATTATTATACCAGTGCACTTTTTTCTTTTTTTTTTTTTATTTTCTTAATGCAGACAAGTGTATGCATCTCTGTGTAAAAAAACACCATTGAAAAACTCTCTCCTAAAATAAGTTAGTATTTTTGAAATCCGTAATGCTAATTAGGATATAAAAGCATTTCAACAGGCTTTAAGAAAGAGTCAGTGCTTTGCAAAGCTTGTTCATTCAAGGGGGCAAGGCAAGATTTGCTACACTTTTGGTAAGTGGCATCTCTGCAAGAAAAGTTTACATAAGCAGTGCCTGTTGCCTTGCATTACACTCTCTTCTGAGACAGCTCCAATATGTCAGCAGAGGAAATAGCTGTTCATCTTTAAGAAGCTGAAAGACATTGTAGAAAGGAAAAGCAGAGACAAATTTTTAGCAAAATTAATCTGTCTAGATTTTGATAAAGAGTAATGCAGACAACCACTCAATCCTTCTAGATTCTATATTTCAAGATGAAAATGCCAAATATTTGTATTTATCATTATGTTACCAAGAAATTAAACAAACACTATGCTCTGTATTACTGGAGACTGCTGGTGAGAAAGTGACATTTACCATTACTCTGCTTGTATTTCTAAAACCACACAGACTAAAACCTGAAGTTTTCATCCATGCAGCTCACTAATACAAAATTGCTCATATGGTGGATGTTAACAAATAAAAACAGTCTTAATTTCTAGGCCTTATCAAAAATAAAAAGCTTGGTACTACTTTGTTCCTTTCCTATCTGCACTCTTTAGCAACTTCCACAAACAGAAACAAGGAAAACAGAAAGAAGAATGAAACGTATCCTGAGACACAAGTCATTAATACACAATTAAGTTATGCAGTTGTCTAACTCCTCCCACTGAAATCCCCAGTCAATACCGTGTGTTTTTCTACCTCAGTTGTTATTATTCTACTTTCTCTCTAATGTTATTTGCAGAATTAATGTGGCTCTCATGAGCAAAGAAATTCCTATGCTGACCTAAAAATAATACAACCGGGCAGAAGAGAAAGACTGGTGATTCCCTGCTGATGACTCATGTCCACACCGGTGGTGGGAGCAGGCTTCCAGCCTCCGCACTGGCAATGCCCAGCTGCGGGGGAGCCTGACAAGGAGGGGGAGATAGAGAAAGGATGGTTTTAAACACAAGAGCTTTCACCACCTGTGAAAGAAAAGCTAGCAGATTACAGACATATTCCCCTTCAGGAAAGGATTCCTTTGCTTCTCTTTCACTTCTTCTGGGGCAAGGCAAAGTGAGAGAGATGAGAAAGAGCCAACTGGTTTCTGCTCCTGTGCAACCCCACCCAGGTCCAGATACTCATCTCCTTTTGGATAAAAAAAAACCAAAAAAACAACCCTTCCTGGCCTCCACACCCAGGGCCTTGGGAAATAACATCCAACAGCCGCACTAATCTCTCCCATTTGCTGCAGATGAGTGATGGAAAAGCAGCAGTGCTGCGAACCCCGCTCCTGCCTCCCTCCTAGCGATCCTTCTGGATTCTCCTGCTGTCCTGCAATGCCCATTCCTGCCTCCCTCCTCCCCCGCAGCTCCATGGCGTGTCTGATGCCGAAGGACCTGCTGCTCTGCCATCTCGACCTCGCCCACCGCTATGGGCTGTGCTGGGACCGCAGGCAGCACCAGGAGCCAGCTCCCTGCCAGCTGCAGAGGCTCCCCTCCCTCCCCTTGCCTTGTGCCTAAGGGGACGGACACAGCCCGCTGGATGTTCAGGGCGTGCAGCCTCACAGCCTCGGCAAAGGAGACACTTTTCTTTTAACTCTTCCCCCTTCCCCCGCCCCACTGGCTGCCTGATTTTGTTACCGATGTGTTCTGTCACTCTCTTTAATCCTCTCCCTTCAAGAAGCCACCCTTGGGTGCAGCTAAGGCTGAACCCCCTGCACCAACCCTTCTATTAATAGAGCGATGCACAGCGTTATGTGCATTCCTACAGCTGCACTGTGGTCCAGGCAAGAAAAGTATCCTGCAGGAGGCCAGGACAGACCCAGTATAATCCAGGGTGATGTTGTGCTTCAGAAATTTGTCAGCATGCAGCAGAGCCAGCGTCTGCACCAGTGACTCCCACCGTCAGAGTACCTCCAGTGAAATTAACTGCTGTAAGGTTTAATAAAAAGCATGAGCTATGCTGTGTCGTGTTTTAACTTCCTTTCTGTGTGAGCAAAGAAAAATGAGTAAAACCTTCTTCCTAACACTATAATGAATTGCATTTACCAGCAACACTTCAACAGTGCCAGATTTAAACACCTCTGCCCTGGTGAAACAGTAGCTTACTCTACATTTACTTCAACAGAATTAACATGCAACTAAGACAAATAATGTGAAAATGGGAGATGGCCCACAGACACTCACAGGAAGTAGTCATTTTGTCATAATCACTTTTTTACTTAATAAAGGTCAAAGTTTTAAAAACCAACAAATTGGCTGGACAGAATCACAGAGAAAGAGCTGAAGATCAACTTATATAATAATGAAGGGTTTAACAGTAAAGGCAAATGTATCTGAGGGGGAAAAAAACCTGACCAGAATAGTCCTCTACAGTTACCAAAATTAGAAGCTGCACACCATCCAGAATAATAGTGGTTATTTGTGCACACCAACTCGAGTGAACCTTCTCGTACTGTTTCAAGGTAAGAAATGAAAAGCTCTTCCTATCTTCTAACACATCTTTCAAATACAGAAGCCAAGAACTTCTGTAATTTTAAAATTAATAGCAAGAGTTTAAAAAGAAATCCATGTGTCTACCATGTTAAAAAAAACCCCATTACTTTTCGTGAGTAACATAAGGAGAACTACATCTCCAGGGGTTTCTCTATCCTACAAGCATCCACAACAGGGCTCACAAATAGGTGCAGCTGATTCTGGATTGCAGACCCTTGTCCTTATCTACATTTGCAGGTTAAGAAATGCTCAGCATGCAGACATGACTGCCAACACACTGAGCAGCACCCAGCACTTGGAGAGAGCCTGCGCATAAACAAATCCTGCTCCTTAGGATCAGGCAGGCGTGCTAATAACGTATTTTGGCTCAGCCCCTTTCCCCTCCTGCATGCCCTTTTACAAGCAGCTTTCCTCTACAGTCAGCTTTGCATTTACCCACTTTCTATTCTAGCAGCCAAGCTAAGATATTCAACACCATGTGACACAGCACACAGTTTCACATGAGAGCATCACTCCCTGTGTCCATTCACCAGCCAGTATTTCTATCCGGCTGCTCTGGATTCCCAGTTTCCTCACACAATGAGCTCCCTGATGTGAGCTGACCACTTCTAGGCCAGCTTTGGACTCGAGTTGCTCTTCAGACGTTTCCCAGCTCTCTTTCTCTGAAGAGAAACTTCAGAGAGCATGTAATGTGCAGTTCTGTTCTGCTTTTGCAAGACAACCCACTGATTCTACTTCTCCATTTGCTCAGTAAAAGGATGCATTCAACCAGCTTGCATACCCTCTCCTCTGCCTTACCAAGAACTGCATTGTACCACAGCATATTTCTGGTCATAGCATTTACCAGAGCTGGACTTCATCATCATCAGCTGTCTCATGGAATTTCTCCTGCACTGAAAATGCTGCCAGCAAGAGATTAGGAGTTGGTTCCTAGTTTCTATCAGCAAGACATTGAGCAAGCAGCTTGAGAGCAGAGCAGGAAAGTCAGCTGAATTAGCAATGTCACATGCCCCTTGTCACCTCCATCTTTGGCTGTAACAAGTTTAGTACCATTAGCTGTGTTAGTACTCAGTAACTCTAGAGTAACTTCTACCTAAACTGTCCTTGCTGGTACAATCTCAGTGACTAAGAAAGGAAATATTGGGCCCAAAACATAGTATGCCAAAAGCAGAGTTCAAGGATGTCCATGAACATGTCTATGCTGGAGTGCTCTCCATCCCTCTTAACAACTGTGTAGGATACAACAACCTCAGAATTATCCATCTTCATTAAAAGAGCACAATGTTTCTTATTTTGAAACGCTAACAAGGAATGAGGCTATGTGCCCACCAACAGTTGTGACAAAAAGCAGTATATAACCTCACAATTCTGCATGAAGATGACTCATCATTCATCTGTCAAGTTGCTTCCAACAACAGCAGTGTCAATTACCAGGAAGAAGCTTCCTCTCCCCACCTTGAACCTGTAGTTTTGTCTCATAGTAAAATTAATTGCAAACAACATCTAGTTTTCAAACACCTTCACTCCTGCAAGTCTGCAGCATCAGTAACATCCTCTTCCCACAAAAGGCTTGCCACAAGTAGACAGCAGTGTGCTTCAGAATAAGGAAGCCAGAAGGATTACTCTCTACTATATAAGGAGAGAACAGATAGAAAGTGAATTCCTAAACTTGCTTAGATAGGCATTCGCAAAAACAGGAATGACACTTAAGGGTCTTTTTCTGGCTGTTTTCTTTTTTTCCTTTTAACATTCAGTTCAATGTACTTTTACACAGTCACACTACTGCTCCAAAAATAACCTGATATTGTACTAGTCTTTTCTACTGGTGCTAATGACTGAAATAATGTCCATACATTTTAAATCTCCATTCATTTCTTTTCTTGACTATTTTATCTCCCTAAAGCCAGTGTGCAGAACTGCCTTGAAGAACAGTAACTGGGCAATAAACATGCCATATTCTAAGCAGTTGTTTATCGTCTTCACCCAAAACCCACTTCCTCTTGTCTTGACTTAAATGGGGCTGCTCATGTGCGTTGTCTAAAATGATTTAAGACTGGGACATAGGTCCAGGTGCTGAGCAGCATCCCACCATACACTGAAGAATGTGGATGTGCTGGCAAAGGGGGAAACGTGGTGACCAGCCTGCCTGAATTGCAAGCTGCACATGACAGATATGCTCAGTTTACCCACAGAGTCCAGAAGACCATTCCTATAGCATTTAAGCTGTCTGCTCCGTGTCAGTGAAGCCAGGTAACAGCAAGAAACAACAACAGCATTTTCCACCCATGACTGTTTTCAAAAACAAGACCACCCAGTGGCTACACTGGCAAAACCAGAGACAGATAACCACAGATCCTAATGGTCAGAAACTTCTAACACTCTTCCTTCCAGGGCCTGCATTCTTCTGTTGCTGTGCCTGTTACTGATCTGTGAGCTGCTCAAAACAACAGCTTTCCACGGCCCTACAAAATTTCAGCAAAACTTGGGCACACTGTTTTGTAGAACAAGGTAGGCTGTGAACAGCTTTTGGTTTCCTTTGTTTGGAGGTTTTACAGAAGCATATAGCCCTGGGGGAAGAGAACTGCTTTTGTTGTCTTTGTGAAAATATGTCCAAGATTTTCAAGTTACAAAATCCATTCATGGCAATAGGCATCTACTGGTTTTGGTCACCAGGTCAGCTCAGTGACATAGGCAGAGAGTGACTTTCACACTGCAATGTCTACTTATTTCTTGTATCTTACAAAAATACAGCAAAATCAAATCTTGTCAGTGGAGGCAATGCCACATTGAACCAAATGTGATCAGAAAGCCTATGATGTTTATTAAGAGGCAGCCTTTTACCACATTCAAACTGCACAACTATCCTGGCTGAGAAACAATGCTGGAATGAGTCTAAGAAAGGAGGTAACTGTAACACCATCACCAGCTCTCTCCTCTCCTCTCCTCTCCTCTCCTCTCCTCTCCTCTCCTCTCCTCTCCTCTCCTCTCCTCTCCTCTCCTCTCCTCTCCTCTCCTCTCCTCTCCTCTCCTCTCCTCTCCTCTCCTCTCCTCTCGAGTGGCAACATAAAGGTCTCTTTGCTGCTGTGAGGAAGGAAAAATGAAAAATACTTTAGTTCCTGGTACAGCATACTGCACTAAACCTCCTGGACGAGAAGGAGAAGAAACATAAAGGGTATGCTGTGGCTACAGTGAAATCCAAGAGAATAGTTTTATAGTTCACGTACTTTTAAAAAAAAGTTTAACTTTACTTTTCTTACGTTTTACTTTAAGCCTGTTCCATTGTATTTGCCAAAGGAAAGAGGAGAAACCCAGCATAGCATCTGGAGAGGTTTCTCCCCGGGAAATCCTCCCATCTCCTCTGCTTACACTGCTGACGTTGCTCAGAGCTGTCAGGTGACCTTTACAAGCACAGTTTCACGTTTGACAGCAACCCTGCACCACAAAAGTTTCCAGAGAAACTCCCCTGCTCCGTGAGGTTTCTCATTTTCCCTACTGGGTGTGCAGCGCTCCAGCTCTCTGCTAATTATATCAACACTCAGCTACAAACTCACCAAAATAGACATTGTTCTGAGGCCCCAGCTGCAGGGAAGCAGACTTCTTTAAATAATCCAGGTAAAGAGGCCAAGGGGGTCAGAAAGCACCCCTGGGCCACCTCGTATTGCTAATGGACACTGCAGACAACCTTGCCCGGGCCAGTTCATGTCATTAATTAGGGTGCAGGACCCAGGGCTTCAAAGAGACAGAGACTGACCAGGGGGTGTAATGCCTTGAAGGAGATGCAGTGGCAGAGCCCATTGTCAATGGGACAAAGGGCCCTATTATTGCTCGCAAGACCAGGCCAGTTCTTACCGTAATTAGGAGACAAAGATGCACGATTTAGGATTTTACATAATCAAGAGATACTCTCCCAAGCGGGAGCCCCTCTCACACAATCAGTGGATTAAGTATTGTTTATTCTGCTGCAAGTAAACAATGAGGTGCTCCCTGCGTGGGGTTTTACATGAAAAAGCAGTTCTGGGCAAGACAATGGGGAGTGTCTTTTCATCTGACTTTGAACAGCTAACCCTGTGATTTAAAGCTGTTCATTTGACAGTATCTGGAAGGGTGACGGCCCACCCTGTAAATTAGCTGCTCACATACTGATCCCAGGGCTGCCAGACAGCCTTACCTTTTCTGCTACTTAGCAGAGGGTGGCCGGGACAGACAGACAGCTCTGGGGGCAAGAGGCTGTATTCTCACAGCAGCACTGAAATGGCAGGATTAAAGGACCACAGGGAAGCCAGGCAGAAGCTCCTGCCCACCCTGGCACCTTGCCACGGCCGCGGATGCACCTCTGAAGGAAGGCTGGTGCCACCATCGAGGCAGTGCAACTGGTGCACTGCTTCAGAGCCAGTTTGCAATCCTTCTTATAGCAGTTAGGGGAGCAAAAAGGAATTGGATGTTTGACCTGCGCCCTTACAACGAAAAGCCTTGGCTAGGCAGACTGAGCATCATTTATTTTTGATCATGACAAAACACTCTCTGCTGGGCTACTGCCTACTGCAGTAGCTCCAAATGAACGACCAGACCCAGAGTATCTGCCTCTGGGATACACATCGGATACCTTCCTCACAGGTCCTCAGCAAGTGACTCTGCTTTTACAATACGGGCAATAAAAGGAGACCGAGGGTGTTACACTCCCTGCCCTTTGCTCACAACACAGTTACTGTGCTTTTTTGTTTGTCTGAACTTCAACAAGAGTTATTTCCCCTTGTCTTCTACAATAAGGCAACACCAGGATTTGATGAAACTCTTCAACATTCTGCCGCAAGTACACCCATATAACACAGGTCTCATGCTCTACGACCCTAGCAAAATATTCTCTTTTCTTCGTCTCTTTCACTCAAAAAAACACCCTTAAGCCTCACCAAAAGGACTTCAATCACCTCTACTCAGGACTGAAAAAGGCATGCTACATTCTGTGTCTTGTTGAATCCTACAAACAGTATTGCAGAACTCTGGGAATCAGGGGATTACAGCCCCTGCTGGCCAGGGATATTAACCCTTTTCGTTTGGGATGAAAGAGCCACCTTAACAGCATTCCAAATTGCCCTGCTTACTACAGGATTTTCAGTTAGGTTGGGCCAGTCAGACAGTGTCATTTGACTTGTCTAGACTAGGACAAAAGGCGTGGTTTAAACCAGATGGGCAGAGTAAGCTGCACCTTAATATACTAGCTGCCCAGAGAAGACCACATCTTCCTTGTCCTGTCTTCACTGACACGTCTTAAATGGCTGAGACAAATACCTGACAAAACCTCCCTTACTTAGACAATTCTATAAAGATAAGCATCCCAGTACCACTCTTAAATCATACCCACGGAGCTTGACAATTGTGACTTTGATTTAGGGACACATTCTGGTAGTCTTTGCTGCTCAACAGAATCAAAGGTAGCAAAATCCATTTCAGGAGAATATTATCCCAAAGCCTAATACTTGAGCAAGACCTGCATAAAGAGGAACAGCATGTTTGCACAGCCACTGTGTCTTGCTGCCTTGCCACAGCAGACTGCAAAGCTGCCAAGCAAGAAGGATATCTGTTTCATTATCTTATATCCATCATTCAAAGCAAGAAAATCCACCTCTCCACTCGGGTCCATGGAATAAAACTTTGCAAAGAGGTCATATTTTCAGAAAAGCTTCAAAATGTGGGTAATGCCAGGATAAACCTAGTTTATCAGCCACTTTCTCTAAAGCATGAAGTGTAAGGAGAAATTGTTCCAGACTCCATTTTGTGGGGGTTGCACAGCTCTTACTGGAGAACAACTGTTTCAGCTTTGATCTATAATGAAAATTTACTTCATTTACTTCAGAAACAGCATAGTATGTTTAATTAGCTACTCCTGAATGGACCAAGCTTTCAACTCCTTTCCCCAGTAACTGCAACGTTAACAATGCCTTTAAAAAGTATGTTACCGAGCATTTACCAAGGTTTTCTAAATAAAAATTTTAAAAAGGGAAAATTTAATAGAATTAATCCCGTTTAATAGAATGGGATGCGCCTGCTGCATGCTATTCTATTAAGAACCTGTATCGAGGAGGGAGTGTTGACACTTCAAGATGCTGAATTCTTCACCCTTCCAAAAAGATCATTATGGTCCAATGTCTCAAAATAAGTTTAAAATATTGACAAGCTTCTGCAAATGGACTTTCCTAAAATGGCAGCTTTTCTACATGTTTCAACTAGACTTGAAATATTTCTTTTATATCTTCATGTATCTGGCTCTACATTTTTCTCTGGTAAAAAACAGGAAGTAAAACAATTTCAGGAGTCTCAGAGGCAATTACTTGAATCAAAACACAACATTCAAGCACCTTCCCGAACAATTAATAAATAATTTTTCCTTGTTAAGAAAAGCTCATTTAAGCCAAAATCCACATCACTCCCTAACCTCTGCCTAAAAGGCAGAAAAGCATAAAACATTTTATTGACAGCCTGAAATCAGAAACTCATCTACCCTCAGTCATTCCATGACTGAAAAATTGAAAAATCCTTTATATCCAGCTGCTGCCTTCTCCACAAACAGAATAATCTCATAAGATGATACCTGAATACTTTTATCAAGTTTTTTTAGCAAGTTTTAAGCATCTTCAGTATAGCTTGTTAAAGTTTTGCAATGTTAGCATTTTACAGTTTTCTGTAACAGTGATGGGTTTCAAGGGGAGAAGAGGGGCTTTAATTTTTTCTAAAACCATTTCCAGCTATTAACTGGCAAGATTTCCTGTATTTGCAAAAAATAATAAAATTAAGCCCTACAGCACCCTGGTGACACAAGATGAGGCAAAACGTTTTAAAACCTATTCAAAATCACAAAGAGGGACAGTTAAGAGTGCAGGGAGCTGAGGGGCTCCTACCCCTCCACAGCAGGCTTGTTCTGGTGACCAGAGACACTCTGGGTACTATCTCTTACCTCAATGAATTATCTGGATGTGTCTCCATGTGGGACTCCAGCCCATACTTGCAAAAAAAGTCTTTGAAACACACTGGACAATGATAAACTTCATCGTCAGCCCTCTTATCCCCTTCACCAGAATGGCCATCCTCGAGAACCTTCAGAAAAAGGGAAAAACAAATCCTCACTAGATCAACTTGTAAGCAACACACCGAACTTACAATCCATTCAAAGTCTTTCTCTTATAAAAATTGGAGGCTTCATGTGTAACCTTGCTCAAGCAAACACAAAGGACTCGCTCCTCAGGAGAGAGGGTAAGCAACAGAGCCTCGGCACATGTGTAAGAACATGCATGACAAAAAAAGAGGCTCAACAGGAGATAAAGTGTGCGGCTGAGTCACAGATATATCAGTTCTAATGAGGAACTGTGACTTGAAGAACTTATAAACCCATGTGTTTATATACCAGTGAACTAGCATTCCTCCCCTTCAGAGAGCCAGGGGAGCTGTCAGCCTAAATTATTTATGCCACTGAGATACTGCCAACTGCTAAGTCAAGTGGTTCAGAGAGAAGCAATGAACTTCTGCATGTTTTCTATACTTCTCTTCTGATTAGAGGGAGAAAAGTATGCACAGAGCAAGGGATACTGTGCTAAATGGAACTGCTACTAGCTTGCCATTTAGAGATAGTAAGTGGAAACAGTCAAGTTTGGCAGACATCATACATTTTGGACAAATGACTGATATGTGTTAAAATATTTCATAAATAGAACCCTAATGGAAACGTCTAGCCTTCAATTAAATATTTTCTGGTCACTCTTGCAACTCCAACAAGGCAGGAGTATGCTACTGTGAAAGGGAAATGTACTGTAGATTTTTTTTGCCTCCAGATCTAGACAAAAGCAGACTTTAGCTGCTGCTGCTTTAGAAGTAAACATTGGTGATTTAAACTTTTAAAAAAACATTCTCCAAGAATAAAAAAGCTAGGGGAAAAGCTGCAGCAGCAAAAGAACAGTACATCCTCTTGTCATCCAACAGCAATTATTTATAAATCATAAGCAAATTCAAAAATTTAAACAATAAAGAACTTTAAAAAATGAATTATTTCCATCTCTGAAATTAGAAATTCTCAATCCCAGACAACTGTATCAGTTACACAGGATAAGCACGGCAACTCATATGCAGAGCTGTAACAAGTCTGTGCTGACTGCACAAACCAAACGGCTGACAATTTAAGAGGTAACCAGGAACATCTTTTGCTTCACGCCCTGTAAAGAACCTTTTTTGCAGGTGTCCTCTCCTCTCTGTCCAGCTCAGCATCGTGACTGAACTTCCGTTTCGAAGACAATCGCCTGCGCTTCAGCGGCGAGGGGGGAGTGGTGCTCGCTGTGCTGTTTGGATCCTTCTCATGAATCTTCATGTGCCTGAGCAGGAGGGGGAAGAAGACACTGTCAGCAGGCAAATCTGGGGCAGGAAGTCCAATGTAAATTTTAATGCCAACACCACTTTTAAAGTTTGCCTTTAAAGGATACTGTCAGAGATCCCATAAACAGGCCTGAACTTCTGAAAAAACAGGTGGGGCATGATCCAGCACGGCCCCTTTGCAGCGTCTGGGCCTGTGAAGGGTTGCAGCAGGGAGCTCAAAAGCTTTCCCCCATGTCCCAGCTCACAGCACAACACTTGCCCTGCTAACATCTATTTCCATGAGCACTGTGCCCATTCCCCATCACCCATGAGGTCCTGGTTCTGCCTAAACCTGCTCAGCAATCCACATACTCGGCCTCCCTGTCTTGTGGCAGTCTAGTAAGCCAAAGCCTGCAGCTTAGCATCAACTTCTCTCAGTGCAAAAGAAGCACCTCATCTTCAACCGGCTCTCTGTCTCGAGTTTGTGATTATACCTCAAATAGATCTGTATATGCCAACGCCAGAGCAACATTTCTTAAATATATTTGTTTCCTTCTCATCCTTAACACAATGGTGGACTCCAATATCGAATTTCAAGTGCAGCTTTGAAGTCAGGATTATCTGGTCCCACTGTTACAGTGCACTAGGTATGGCTTGCAAAACCCTGTACTGTCAAGGCATGTTCACAAACCTGCTTTCCCAGGAAAACAACTATTTCTTGTCACAAAGACACAGGAAAAGGGAAAGGGACAGAATTACTCAGGAAGCAATCTCATTAATATCTGTTTATCTGACCCACTTGCCTCTTGGTTTTCTGTATCTGCAACATGAGGAAGACACTATTGTCTAATTCCCTTCAGTTAGATGGAAGGAATTGCTCCCATGCTGCTGCTTCTGACAACTCAAAACTCATATTTTCTTTTTTTTTCTTTTTTTTTTTTTTAAGGTAGGCCTTTAACCTGACTTCGAATTTATATTACTATTGAAAAAAAATTAAATGTATGCTCCTAGGTACAATGGAAATTTTTTGCTTCTAATACCTAGATATATGAGTGCAGGAGGGAGCTGCCGTATGTCCATATGACTGACTTCAAAGAAAAACAATGGAGACAATGTTAATGGCACTTGGGCAAATCTTTCAGAAGTCACATGCACAACAATGCCATTTAACATGACTGCACACTATCATGTTTTAACGTGAGAGAATGTTGTAACCCAGACAAGTCTTGCACGTCATCATAACTGCTTTGGTGTTATGACATAAAATCTGTAGTTTCCCCAGATCCCCAGTAACTCTCAGTGGTCTCACGAATGGCGGACGGACGCCGGTGACACCTGTCAGTCACACCTATGTGCAGATGTGCCCAGCAGATTGGACACACAATCATGGAAACAAACGTTACTGAAATTGTTCTAACCTCTTTCCCTGCTTATCACCCATTTGGGAAGAGAAGGAATGCTGAAGGACTGAGCATTTGGCTCTCTCCAGGTTTGAAAGAAACCAGAGAAAACCCAGAATGCTGACACAGCATACAGAGTGCTGAGTGTACTCCCCTGCCTTGGCCCTCTGGTAGCTCTGGCACCACAGGCACCAAAGCAACTCATTTATCCACATTAATCCAGTGCTACCTCACTGGTTGCTACTCAGTGCTACCTCACTGATCTCACAAAATCTGCAGGAAGCCATCTCTAGATACTCTACTGCCTCGTTTTCTTTAATCTTGTTGGGTTTTTTCGCCTATGACACTGATCTAACCTCTCATGCTAGCTAGAACTTCTTTCATGGTTGATAAAACAACAGCATGAGCTGCAGTTGTCTGTATTCACACAAGAATAAGGGAGAAGAAAACAGTTATTTGTTCAAGGGGTTCCTGTCCACAACGATAGAAGATAAAATTCAAAAAGCATCTTGGAACAAAAAAATCAAAATATTCAACTGCACAGGCAAAGCAAAACCTGGAAGGTGGATTGTTTGTCTATGTTTTTATTTTTTCTTTTTGGTAAAGAGTGCTTTCCAGTTTCAATGATCTCTTGAAAGTAAGGACAGAGGCTTTTGCTATGCCTGTCTGTCCCTGCACTCTAGGCACTCATACAGGGCCTGACTGCTTAACCCTCTGGCAGCTCGGCTGAAGCACAGCTAACTACTTGCCAGTTACTTTTCAGATAGCTAGAGAGCAAAATCAGTCAAGCTAAATCACATTCATCCAGAAAACAAACAAACAAAAAACTGCTATGCATTGACCTTTTCTTCCCATTTTCTTTTAAAGTCTCTTTTCCAACCATTAACAAGTATGCACAACTCCTGTTTAGCAGCTACCTATGCAAAACAGCTTCCTTAGGGCTAAGTTCTTTCCTCCTGCTGTTTGTCCACCGGTTGAACTCTGCTTGTTTTGATGGAGCTGGCTTCTACTTGAGAGGGGTGTGATGGCACATCTACAGCACACCAACAGGAAAAACCCTTGGCACCTCCAGGTTAGTGCCAGCCCAACCTAGCACCTCTGCCTGGCATGACCTAGTGCAGGCAAACACACACTGGCTCCTGCAAGTCCCAAAATCAGTTCAGCTGTGCTTGCAGTGTAAAGTATGCCAAAAAGGCAGGGCCTGCTAACATGGGTACAGCTCCACAGTGATGGGGGCTTTGCTGTCAGTCACTGGCTGCCCCAATTGCTTGCAGTTCTCATTCCTGCAACGTGTGTGCTTTTGCCATGTTCTAAAAGCCAAAGCAGAATCCATACCACAGCGAGGAATGTGGTGATCCCTTCATGTTTCAGTTTTGCATATTTGAAAGGAAGCAGCCTAAGCTATTGAGCCTATAAACAGGAAGACACCCTGACTGCACCTTTGACTTTTACTGTAGGTCAAACATCACATCTGCTGTGATAGCTCTATGCATGTGATCATTAAGGAAAAAAGGGAAAATTCCAAAACCAAAGCAGCAGGTTCCAGAGTTCTCAAAGAGAGTCGCAACCTGCCCACATTACAGCCAGCAGGTTGTTCCTTTGGCAGGTTAGGCAAGTTTCACTGCATGAAGTTAAGGGTGGAGAGGAAAAAGATTACTAGAGCTACAGCCCAAGATAAGCGGGAAGATAAAGCCAAGAAGTACAAAGGATAGACACAATCTCCATCTCTCTCTTTTACTTTGCAACATGGATGTCATTCTGCCTCGAGACAACCTTTATCACCCAACATGGGTTGAACTTCAGCAGATGCCAAGTCACATCCATAACCTCTTTTAGACACTCCCTTCACTGAGGCTTCTTCTACTTGATAAGTTTCCTAACCATAATTAAGGGGGGGGAAGTATTTGTGTTGCCTTACTCCTTTAGAAGAGTTTGCCTTAATTAGATCTTACATGTAACACTGAAAATGTTCAACCTCACTGTTTAGCCTGCCAAGGTACAAGAAGAAAAGGAACAAAGCTCTGTTTAGAAGTTATTTTCCCTTTGTGACTATAACAACATATTTTGGCCTGACAACACTGGCATACTTAGAATGCAAAAGACAGGCTAATAAGTCAGGCTGGCTTTCAGCATCTTACAGTGATAAAGAAAAATGATATGACATTCATCAGTTCCAAAAAATAAAGATAAATACTCAACACTTTAAGTAGAGAATGTAGTTTAAAAAAAGGGCAAAGTAAGGACATGCACAGAAATGCTCATATTCAGTTGCCGATGCAAGTTATAGTAACATGTGTCAGTATTTTTAAAGTGACCACTACTGCAGTAGACAGAAGACAGCCAGAATGACAGTGGAAGAAACTTGGATTTCTTTTTATAAATTAGATCAATGAACTGTGGCTTTGAGCCATTCTACAGAGCAACAGAAGTACAGGAGACAAGTTCAGGAAGGTACAGGGCCCTGAAATCTGCACCTCATAGTCTCCCCATCAGGCATGCAAGTACACATACACTTGGGACAGTGCTGAGGGTGGAACACTAAAATCAAGCCATGATACACAGGATGATAGGAAGGAGATAAAAACTTGAGCTTAATACTAGGGAGGACTCATTTGCATTAAGTGCTAACTAGCCTTGATTAACCTCTCAAAGAAAGTGGTGGAACTATATTTAAAATTAGAGAAAGAACCAGAAAAATTTGCAAAAAAATAAATATAAAAGAGGAAACTAAGTCTTTTCCAAACATGGTCTGATCCACCTCTGAACTAAACTCTTAATGTTTAAGAACTGCTATGCAAAAAAAAGAAATACCTTGCTATATACTATGCTTTCTGCAGCACAGCTGTGTGAGAAAAACCTCTCCTCATAATCTCTTCCCTCCCCCTCACACAAAGAATTTCACAGGTGAGCCAAGAGGATCCAACTGTGCTAGGACTGCGTGCCAGTCAGTCCTCCCAACAAAATCACATTTTTTCAAGTGCTTTACTGACTTTCATTCCATCCACCCCCTGAGTACCACCTTCTGTTTCCCCTCTTCTGCCACAACTTTCCTCTCCCTTCTCATGGTCACATGAACAGGATGACTAAGATGATACTGCACAAGAATTCCCCTGGCTTCTTTCCTTTTTTTTCCCCCCTTTTTAAGACAAATGGGCAGAAAAAATTTCTAGCCCCACACCGTAATGCAGAGCATGATTTCAGGAGCGTGACTATTCCACTAGAACAGCAGCAAGTGAATATTTTGCTACTTTACATTGAAGAAGAGACTTCTGTAGTAATAGGCAAATGCAAAACTCAAATGCCTTTTTCCTTTTTCTCTTGTGGAAGGTGTTGGAACAGTGTCTACAGGAGGTGACTCATGGGGAGGGCAGGGGAACATGTGTTCTGCTGAAGTGACATGCAGGTCCTGCTCATCACATCCTAGTCTTCACCACATCTCTAAAAAGGGCTGATGAATTTTCTTAATGCCAAGGGGATTTGCATATTGATTGTATAAGCTTTCTGGAGGTCTCAAAACAGGGCAGCCTACAGCTTCAATGCCAAAACCAGAATGTGGGCAGGTTTTGACTGGCTGGCTCAAGGCTAGAACGAGCAGCCAAAGCATCCTGAAGGAGGCAAATGCAAGATGCAGCTGCTTCCAGCTCTGGGTCCCAGTGAATTATGAACAAAACCAGGAGCTTCTGCTTTGCATGCAGATAACCTGATCAGCACCACCTTGGCTCTTGGATAGAAATCATCTCTCAGCATGCGTGGGAATCCCTCATCTCTTAATTCTGAGAAGGAAAAGGTACACTGTAGCTGCACCTTGAGTTTCCATGCCTCCTGATGTATTTCAGGTCCCAAAGAAAAAAGGCCTGTCTGGCTTGGAGGCCCAGCCTAAAGGAAGGTATGGAACAAAAGGGTTGCATTTGCAACCCCTGGGCAGGGTTCAGGGTTAAGCCTCTCCCTTAGAACTATGGCAGCACAAGCACTGCTGGCTTTCAGTCAAGAGAGGTTTATGCCAGGTAGGTCTGATTAGAAGGAGCAGCATGTCCAGAGGGGGAGCAGCAAGCAATTTCACTGAGGCCTGGTTGGGAAAGTCCCAGCATCTAAATCAAGATTAATTCTTGAGCACAGAATCCAGTGTATGTATAAACACCTCCTCCTCCCTCACGTCTCTGGAAACGTTGGTGGGGAGGCCAATGAATCTGGGTATTATCAGTCCAGAGAGATCATCTGACAGTATCAAGTTCAGGTTCTGGCTTCATATCCCACATATTATTATAAGTTTCTCCATTTTACCACTAGATGTACCCTATACTCTACTGTATTGCACATGATTACTCCTCATCTCCCTCGTGATTTCTAGGCAGTTTGGTATCAAAACCAAGTGGAAAATCCTCATACATCTGATGCTTATCTGAAGACAAGGAAGGCACACATCCAATCATTCAAATCAAAGACAAAGAATAAAAATCAGTGCTTTTCATCCTTCACCTTATTTATAATACATTTTGGTTTTCCCCTGACAACAAAAATAACTACTCAAGCTCCCAAGCTAGTCTGGGAAGGACTGAGCTGGTCAGTACAATTTAGCTGATTCAACTGCTTTATGTCTTTCACTGTTTTGCATCTCAAGATCTTTCACTTACATTGCTCCTTCCAAACACCAGTAAACAAACTTTTCAATACTTAAAAAAAAAGTCTATCCTTCAGAACATGACCAAACATCTCTGATTAAAAAAAATAAAAAAACAGTCTACTTTGTTAAAGCTTCGACTTAGTGCTATCAGAATGAACAAGAGTGCAGGATGCATCCAAGACAGGCTGAGTTTTGGACTATGATTTACTTCAGGTCTCATGAAATCGAAAATGTCTCATAAAGAACGAGAAGACAGCCTTTGAAATTACACTCCTTTCAGATATTCTTATGTCACATTATCTTCTGCTTTTGTTTCATTCTTCCTAAAATATACTTTAGCCCAAGTTGTCTGGAAATGCATGAAAACACAGGGAACTTCTCCTCAAAGCTCCTGCCATTTAATGCATACAGGAAGTAAATCCTAAACAAAGAGAAAGTCAAGCAGCAGTATTTTTAGGAACAATCGTTTAATACCCTGCTGCTAAGTCCCTCCTTAAGAGTCTCGTGAATATGACTGAAACTTAAGTCAAAAGTGCAGCAGCATTATGCCCTTGGGCTAAAGAGTTTAGTCAGTTGTTTGTTTGTTTGCTAAAACACATAGAGAATCTGTATTGACAATGTATTTCCAACACTACCCACTTAAGAGAGCAATCCACTCAGCCCTTGCCAGTTATAATCACAGGAAACAAAAAGATGCAGGTAATTTTGCAAAGCAGACATGATCTCTACTAGGTCAAGTTTCTGTGTGTCTTCTCTTTTTGGCTTAGTATTTGTATCCTCAAAAACCCCCAAAATGGCCCAAAAAGCCCTCAGACACGCACACACACTTCACAGCAAGTCACAAGACAAATACCAAAATCCCAATCACATGGGAGATTCCCCCCTACAACCGCAGAGCTATCTCAAAACAAATTCCAAGCTCCTCCATCTACTCTAGTGGTAACCAGTGTTGAACCCTAGCATGGGACACACCAAACGAAGCTGAGAGGCAGGAGATCTCTATGGCTATGCTGGTAGGAAAGTCATTGCAATGCATGTAGGGAAACGGTAGGGTGGGGCCAACAGGTCTCAGGAAGGATCAGATTGGGATGCCCTGACTCACTTCAGCCGCGTATCTGCAAGCAGGCCCAGCAGGAGTTCCCCCTGCTATTGCTACCCACTGCACCCAGGCACTGCCATCCTGCCGGCGTGGTAGCACACCTCATTATCCTCATGGAGTCTCCAAGTGGTTGTTCGTGCTGCTTGCCAAGGCTAAGGTGGCCCTGGGGAGCCTCCTCACATAGCAGCATGCAGTGACACACGGGTTTAGCCGCCCCCTTGGCATGCCCCAGGTGCCACAGACATGCCCTCAGCATCCTCCCCAGCTCAGAGCAGCTGCCGCACCGCCTGGCTCCCGGCGCAGTGAGACTCTCCCAGCAGACGGCATCATTGGGATGATTAGGAGGGCCATTATTCAGATCCACCAACACTGGCTTCGTGTGCTAAGGCTGAAAAAGCCACCAGTGATTAAATTCGAATGACAGATTTCAAACCTCTTTTCAGTGCTACCAGGACAGCCTGCAAAGTTAGCCAGCGCCACGCAGCTGCCAATACATGATACCTAAGGATATATGATACACACACATGCACACAGAGCATTCTATATTTTTATCCTAGAGAAAAATTTTGCTTTGCTGTGAATAAAGGCAAGTTGTAAGCATGAGTGAAAGATAATAATCTACAAATCCAACGAGGGGGGGGTACCACTTCTGAATAATTACGCTGTATTCACATTTAAGCAACTAGCTACACAGACTCAGCAAGTTCAAACAGGCTGAAATTGATACAACTGCATTCCCAGCTTGGCTCAAAGTTACTCCTATTCCCTAACAGCAACGTTGTCAGAACACCTCAAAGGAAAAAAAGGGAGATAAATATTTGCCTGATGATGCTGTGACAGGGAAGTGATTTAAACCATGCTTCCAAAGCAAAGCTTCCCAAAGGACTGCAGAAGAAAGCAGTTTGCATCAACTCTGGTGTAAAGGAGGGCAAAAGAGGAGGAAATGTAGTGTGAGCTTCCCAGTACCACTTCACCAAGCTATCACACAGAGTTTACATTATGTTCAGAGCAAACCTAAATCAACAATGCTGAATACTGCAAAGAGACTTCCAAACTGTAAGAAACTTTTATATGGGACAAGATCCTCCTTTATTAAACAAGATCTTTCTCAGGCCACCATGCTTCCTTAAGCTTGGAAAAAAAAGTGTATTAACAACAGTAAAATTAAGCAGAAGTAATATTTTTTTAAAGTGTACCAAAAATCTAGCCTGGGCCATTCTGAGCTGTTTCTTTCAATCTTTTTGGAAATTAGTAGTTTTCAGGCATGTCCTTTAGTTACCACACTATATAACCTTATTCAGTTACTGCATTGCTGTTTTTCAGGAAACTTTATGTTTAAAGAAAACAAGTTATTAGAAGGTAAGGGTAATTGAGGCCATGCTAAATTTTAGTAACAGGAGGAAAAAGGAGAGAGAAGGAAAGAGAAAATTAGAGAAAGTATATCACAACAGGGAAAAGACTTATCCTAAAGAGCAAACACAGTCGAAGAAGTCCTAGGTATGTCCTGCCTCTCCTCCAGAACCACACCCCTTTCTTAACCAAGCAAACATAAGCCCCAGCTACTTCCCAGAACCAGGCAAAGCCCTCTTGCTGTTGGTTCCCTCTCACACCCCAGTGTTGAGCAATCCTGATGGCACAGCACAGAACAACTTGCTGCGTCACACAGCTCAAGAAGGAAAAAACAGCCACAGCACTGCTGGGGACGCTGTGCAGATGGAGCCGAGTATCTCTCCCCGACACTCTCATCACACACACACACACAGACGCATGCACGAAAGGAAGCTGCACGAGATAAGGGAAGCACATCTTCCTTAAAAGCAGGGTCTCCACATTACCCCGGTATCAGCATCCACCAAGTATCTCAAGGGGCAAGGAAGTAAAAGGTTATCACTGCACACACACAAACTGCAAACTTCCCAGCGCTGAGGACGGCATCCTAGCAAAAGAGGTTTCACGTGCTCAGCCCATTTCCTCTCCTGTTCCTGAACATGTGGTCCTCTTTCCTTACAGCATTCCCTTGCTGAGCAGAGAAGCACTAGGAAGAAGTTTCACGTCTTGTTACATGTCTGTTTAGTCAAACTGGAAACAAAAGTCCCCACATGACCTGTGCTACTTTACAGGAGTTTGGTAACTTTAGCCCTCAAGAGGAATTAATTCAGTCCATGAACAATTGTCATTTTACTCTCTCTCCCCTCAGTCTGAAACTGTCAAAAAAGCTACCACTGAAGTGTCTTCGTGTAAAAAATGAGCCACACAGAAGTTGTACACCTTCTCTGCTGCAAGGTATCTTTTCATGTGAGTCAGCACTGGAAAGCTGACTCTGAGGATTTACAAAAAAAAAAATCACTGAGAGTGTTTAGCAGACTTCAGTTAAGAGACCAGCCTGAAGAACTCGGCATATCTATAGATACCCTCAAGAAACAGAAAGCAGTATTTGCATATTGTGTGTTATTTAGCAGCTGTATAATGGCACTATTACTTTAAAGACTGTGTCTTTGCCTAACCTGTGTACATCATGCATAAGAGCATCATGGCTCAACAACCTAAGTGAAAGGATCTGGCTAAGTCCAAATGACAAGATTCCCATCGCTTTTTAATTTATTTTTTTTTAACAGCTACAGAAGTTTCCCCTAGTGCTGTCAATCTATTGTTATGGAATAGCCTATTTTTAAAAGAGGGAAGGAAAGAAAGAGGAAAAGACTTGCTGACCCTGAGAGGGGGTATGTTCTGCAATTTGCTGGTTCCAGCATGCTGAACTAGAACAGGTTGAGCAAGTTAGATACTGGAGGGAAAAACATAAAGCTGGAAGACATACATTAAAGGTGGAATGACAGCAACCACAAAGCAGTTTGTGATAGACTTTTTCCTCATTCTCGTGGGTACTTTGTCCAGGAATCTCTTCAGAGAATAGGAGGACAGGGAATACATGTTCATAAGAAAAGTGATGCAAGCATTACTGATGTGCATGCACAACAGGCTGAAGATTACCTTAACACACAAACTCTCTCAGTAAACTTTCTCACCACCAGCATTTTCTACACAGAATCAGTCAACCGAAGTACAACCTACAAGACAAACCACCAACCAAAAAGCGAACAAAACAACATGTAATTTGTTAACCTTGAGAGCTAACATATCCAAAAGAATCACATGTCAGGTTTATGGCAGAGGACTAAAAGCACCTCAAATCCTCACAAAGATCGCCTGGATTTTCTAGTGCTTGCTAAGTTAAGGCTTGTATTTATTTTGTAGCTCTTCAAGGTGAGAAGGGGAGGAAACATCCCTGAGAATACTAGACCTTCAATGGAGGTGATATTCCTGAAAGGGTACTTATGTGGAAAGATCAAGGTCTTGCACTGCCATGTGCTCTGAGACTAGAGTCTAATCTGTCAAGTGGCTTGTGCTTATTTGAACTGTGACATGGGTAACAAAGCAGCACTAAGCTATGCTCAATACGCTCTGTTATACAGGAGATTTATGTTACTGCCCGTGAGGTGGGCGGCGTTACCCTGCCACATCAGACCACCTTCTCCTCGACACAAATCACACCAGAAATCTCAACTTATTAAGAGTGTCCCCTTTTTTTTGCATTGCACAAAACCAAAACATAAGAACCCACAACCTTACAATGCACAAGATTAGACTTTGCTATTGCTTAAAGGCAATACACAAGAGAAAATCTAGGACTAAAAAGCACACCGATGCCTTATGTTTAGGTACTGAGGAGCTCTGGAGATGTAAGTATAATGTTCCTCATTGTGTACGCTTAGGTTCTCAAGAACAATGGAGCTAATTAAGGTCTGCATATAAATCTTAACTCTGCACTTCCTTGCTTCACTTGATTCTAATCAGATCTCAGCATTCATGTTTTTGTGTTAACTTCCTCTGCTGCTCTTTAATGATAACTGAAGGGGGATACTGTCCAAGCCTACAAAAGCAGCATGTAACACATCTGAAATCATGGCATCTCCTTTCAGTTCTGAGGGTTCACAGAGGTTCTGTGGCACACGAGGTCATCCAGAGTCTTTTACTGCTGAAGATACTAGTGGAGGGGTTTTTTTGAGCACCCTATTTGTGAGCCATGTGAATTAAATAAAAGTTTATATATAGCCTTTCCAGAAATAAATCTACTCAGCAACAGTGAGACAGACAAAAGTTTCTTCCTGGAACAATTAAAAGTACTGTAGACATCTAATTCAAATCAAAGACACAGAGAAACAGACTCTTCTCTTACAGCCGTACTGTTGTTGAAAAGGCTGGCTGGCTTGCTTTCTTCCTTTCTTTATTTCTTTTTCTAATTTAACCTTCTTCAAAACATGGGGGTCCCAGCAGAATACCAGACACATATTCTGGATATTACCTGCTGACAGGAGAGGCCAGAAAGCTTGCCTCCACCTGTTTCCCCATCCTTATTTACAAAACATACTAGCAAAAAAATGTAACAAACATTTTTAACTGCAAAGAAGAGCAAAACAGTTATCACATCTCACCTGCTTCCCATAACTACACTCATCAGTTGTGGTAAGCTGCAGTATAAATCAGTTACTAGAAGGCAGAAGTTAGTCCTTTGTGTTCATTATCCCTGCTGAAGAATTAGGGCGCTTGCATTTGCTGAAGCTTATCTTTCACTAGCATGGTGACAGTGGTTAAGTCATCCCTCCGCATATAAGGAATGGATTTAAAGGCCTGTAGTACAACCTGGTTCTTAGTATTTAAGAGTGCTACTTACCAATTACTACATTGAAATAAAAGTTCCTTAGGAAATGACCAAGGAGACATTTCTATTGTGCAAGACAATGAGAGACAGTCTTTTCACATGTGTGAAGTGTCAATCATTTTCTGTGTGGTGAGCTTCTTGGCTATTTGCTTTTAGCTTCAAGATCTTACACGTTCAGTTTTTCAAAGCTACACCAAATTTCCACTTGCAGACCACCAGAAAGCAAACTATGTTGTAATAAGGCAGTACCTCTCCTCTTCTGGGAAAGAAAAAAAGGGTCTTCATCACATTTGGCTATGCTTTGCCACCAAAACTCCCATCTTAAGCAAATGCCAGCCTGCACGTGCTGGAATACAGAGATCCTATTTGTACTTAGAGGCTGGGCATTGTTAGTGCACTGCACCCTGCAAAGCACACACAACGTACTGGAAGCAGGCCAATGCCATAAATAACATGGGAGCAATTCACAGGTGGAATGTAGGGAGAGGATGGATTCAGCCAGATCTTGAGGACACTGTCTATTGGACATCTGCAGAGTCACAGGTGGCCTATGTGCATGCCTGCCCATGACACACAAACTCTTGTTAAAGGGACCAGGGAAACCTTTGAAGTGTATGCATCTCAATCCCTATGCCTTTATCAGGATCCAACACTCATTTTCTGAGCAGTGCATTACGATCTTCCAGACGTGCATGCTCTTCATGTGCCAGCAAAGATGGCTGGTTAAAACGTCAAAATTCACAGATTACCCTCCAGCATGTGCATTTTCTGTCTTTCTCAAGAAACTCAGTCAGCAACACACAGGTGCACACATAAAGTGTTGTTTCAGAAGGACTTGAACATCAGAATAGTATAGTATCTTGATTAAAAAGACAGCTGTTTATCTTTCCACAGCATATTAAAATCAGAAGTTTGGGAAAACTAGAACTGAAAGTAAGATTGAGAAATGAAAGTGCCTTCTTAATTAAAAGAAGAAATACCTTCTTTGATAGGACCCTTTGTAAGAATGCTTCAAAGCATAGCTTCTGCGATCCAGATCTTCCAATCTGAGTTTCAAAGACTTCTGCATGTGGTTGTTGCGTGTGGTGTTTCACATGTGCCAAAAAAAAAAAAAAATCCCCAAACTTTGAGACCTGCTCCTGAGATGGTACATAAACAGCCCAGAAGTACCTAAGCAGGATGTAAATAAAAAGCCATTCTAAATAATTTTGTCACATATGAGGCAAGGAATGGAAGAAGAGAAAGAAGATAGATACTTGCTACATTTTAGTTTCAAATGAAACACTTCCCTTAGTTTGCATTACCAGATTTATATGGACAGTCTGGAGAAAAACAGCCATGGACAATGCTCCTTCATTTACCAAACTGGGGAAGCTGTGGCTGAAACACATGTATTATTCCTTTACTCTTTTCAGACTTGCCACAGAGCCTTTAATAGCTTCCCACTGGAAACTGTCAGGAAGGTCATTTCTTGCCTCCCTTCTGGCATTTATACCCCATTAACATTTTCTAGTTGCATGGTGAGCATGTCTTTGGCAGGGAAGAAAATGTGACTTTAAAGTGATAGGCACGGACTATCCTTAGTCATAGAACTGGAAAAGGAACTGCTGGCAAAGTGTCCTACCCCCAAAGGAAACACTTTTGGAGCAAGTGGAGGCATTGCCCTTCCCACTGAAGGCTGATGCACGTTCTATTTGAATGCAACACAGTCAGTCAAGTAAAATTTTTTTCTCGACTTCAAGGTCCCTTCCTAATGCTCACAAACCACCACTACAACCACAGCAGCAGCCTAACTCCTCTGTCTGCATTTTGGGGATAGGCAGTGGTAGAGATGGAGTAAGAGACTTGAAACCTCCTATTTGGTGTCAGAGTCTAGACCCAAAGGGCTCCTTGGAGTTGGGATTATTCACAGATAAACTCCCTAGGGAGTTACTATGACTATACAGATGGAAAACATTTGTAAAGTCTTTAGTAGTTGCAATCTTTTGAGTGGAGACAGTACACTGGAAATCCAGCTCTTACAGAGCTACAGAAACTTTTCATACACCCCCTTCCCCTCTATATAGTTTATGCTCCTGATGAAGATATGAATATTCAACTTTAATTCACTGTGACTGACAGAAAGCCACAGGGTCTGTCTCTCTAGCAAAGAAGGGTGAGGATAAGACGTATCCTAAATTGCAGATTTTCTTACGTATACTGATCTTTGCAGTGCCAGTTACAGGGATGTTGAACTCAAAACTACCGTGATCTAACTCTTTTCTCCAGATTCTTAAAAAGCCCCAAAAAAACCATGCTCCCACATCCCTAACCAGCTCCTGATTCTAGAAGGCTTGCTGTTTCTAAGGACACTTGCTCTTTCCAATACTGGTCAAAAAGAAAACTAAAAAATTCAGTATCATCTCCAGGTCTTCTACTCTAGAGCAATTAATGATGCTAATACTAGGCATTAACAGGTCTTCCAGCTGTTGTATCAGCTTGCACCATCTCTCTACAAATAGCAGAAGCAGCACTGATATGGCAGCAGACAGTCTGACAGCTCATCAGGAAGAATGAAAAGATCAGTTTTTTGCTCTGGACATGGAGCACTCTACTGAGACCTTTGCTGTCTCCAAATGTGACTGTCCCCACAGAAGGTTCAGGTCACTCCTGAACAGCCTGGCAGCCTGTAAGTTTTTTGAGCTACCCTGGGCTCAAGGTTCCCTGTTGAAAATCCTGGCCAAGAGTTACACTAGTCAGAAAAGGAAGTAGGTTTTAACCTCTTTTTCTTACTGGTGTTGCACAAGAGAACCTTCCTCTCCACCCCAGTCTGCTGTGCCCATTCAACTCAACTTGTTGATGAGGAGCCAAGGAGCACAACAAAAAGAAACTGGACTTCATGTGAGAGGCTATGACTCATTTACAAATGAAGTGTTGCATGTATTGTGGGAGTCAGGAAGGCCAGCATCGATTTCACAAGTGAAGAGTACATGCAACACCCCAGCACAGCTACACTAACTCAAGGAAGAGATGTGCAGGAAACAGTGTTCTCACTCACTCCAAATAAAGTTTGGCTGTTGCACAGAAGTTTTACTGTAATTCAAAGGAGTTTCAAGTAAGAGCTCTGGAGTTTTTTTTCCCCCTTGATAAAGTGAAGGTGGTGAAAAAATACTTTTGATGAAGATGGTTGGCACTTGAGAATGTAACAACATTGGTAAGCATTTTCTAACCCAAAAAAGCAACCAAAACTTGTCTCCTTCCCTCCTCTACTCATCTGAATGTCTAATGATGTGGCTGCTTTGAGGTTGAAAGACAGATCAGAAATTTCGTTCTTTGCTGGAAACAGCAGTAAGTACTCCCATGGCACAGTATTTCCCTGGACAAAACTATTCCATTGAACTTTTTCCCCTAAAAGGTCTTTTAAAAGTCTGGATTTAAAAATAGTATAGACAGCTAAATAAGAGTCAGAACATGGCAGAGGGGGAAAAAGAGAAGGGAGGATGGACATGGCATAAGTCTACACATTTTTCCCCCCACTGCCCCTCCAGAAGACCAATTTCTCCCTTGCTCCTCTCCTGCAAACCATGCATATTTGGTGTAACTGCAGTAAATCCTGGGAAGCTCCTGCAGGACCTTCACAAGCTACACTGATTCTTTACCAGCACATCACAAGTTTTTGCTACACCTGTAACTCCTCTTTCTGACCTCATGTTGTGCAATGGTCCAGAGATACCACCATGCTGGCTACCAGAGGCACATGAGAATTTTTTTTGTTTTTGCTGGTTTGGACATACATCTGTCACTACTTAGATACTGTGGCACAAAAACAGAGAACAATAAAAGAACTGCACACAAGAGAGGAGAAAGATGGACTCGCAGTATCATCTAGCTGGTACAGAAGAGCAGACATGGCACCACCACAGACATGGCCTGCAGGAGTTACACATGAGGCAGGACCTGGCAAACTGGTCCTTGTTCTGGAATCCTGAGGCAGAAAGAGTTTTGAATAAGATGTGAGACGCATTCAGCTACAGCATTGACAGTCCATTGGACATGATGCCACAGCTAAATTTGAGATGCTTGAAAAAGAAATTTGCTTCACACCATCTTAGACCAGAAATACCTGTTTCAGCAGGAGGTACTGGTGGGCAAAATGAACATCTTCCTTGTGAGTATGTCATAGCACCAGATAAAAATTTGATTTCACTTTGCATTTATCCTCATCTGCCTACTTGGCACATTCATGTCTTCCTTCAGCAACAAGACCCAGTATTACAGCCAGTTATAGCAACAAGAAAAGGTTATTCACTGAAAAAAAACAGAAGGCAAAGTCTGCCAACCACAACTCTCCTTTAGTAGAACCAGCATATTTCAGTGTGCTCAGGATTTTGCTTGTCATGGGTCTAGGGTCACTCGTTGCAGAGATACCAAGCTTGGGAATAGAATTTTGCTGCTGCAGGGCAGCCCTGCACAAGAAGGAGCTTAACAGAACCAACAGGCACTTATCAGACAAAAAACCTTTTAATATAAAGATTTTCCTTGCATGAACTTAGGTTCTTCTTAGTGTGGTCATTAAATACAGCACTCCATCCTGGTAACTTCAGGCCTCATCTTGTTAAGTGAAAAAATGAAAACCAAACTATCCTCTCATCTGAAGGTTCTGATCTCTACTTCTTTTGGACAAGTCACTGAGTCTGGCATTTCTAGCTATAAATTTGCTACAAAAGCATGCTAAGAATCTCTATACAGGGAAACCTGCATAAACAAGGTGACTATATCAATCTCTCATAGGCCTGGAGTCAAGTTTCAGGAGAAGCCTCCCTTTCCTGCTTCTAGGAGGGCATAAGAGATACCCAGTGAGCAAAACCCCAAATAAACCACACAAGCAGTCCTCCAGCAAGCTGCCCAGACACAAGTGACTGCCCATCCCAGAGTTTCACCACTGGAAGTCACCCTTGGATACTGACAATGGCATCAGTTGCAACTCAGCAGTGGCCCTGCCTTCCCCACGTCACACAGACTAATGACCCGACCTGGAAAACGTGGCTCACAACACCTCTGGTCAGATGAGTCAGATGTGTGATTTATTCAGTGCCCAAGGCCAGTATCTCTTAGTGTTTTTTTTCCCCCCCCCCTCGTCTCATTTTTTATCTATCTTGCCAACTCTCCCCAATTCCAATCAATTGTAAGTTAAATAAATATGGAATTACTGAACTGCATTCTTTCTCTTTTCACCCAAGTGTTTAACATGAGCAAAATGATACAGAAAAGGTAATGCTGCAAGCAGGTATTATGCCCACTTTGCAGGACTATGTTATCTTTCCTACTGTCATCAAAATCACCCTTTCATTCCACCTATAGCACACTGCTTGGAAAATGATTGGTAATAATCAGGGAAACAAGACCTCTTCCTTTCCACACAGAACCAGTCCGTAACCATCACTCCTGTCCTTTTTGCTTGTAAGCAATATTCTTTTCCCCCACCTGTCTTACAGTTTCTTTGTAGGTTGTAAACTCTTTGATATGGGGACTAAAGCTATGTGGGAATCCATGAAGTCTTAATCAGTTCTGAGATGTTCCACCCATGCAAATAAATGAATACTGAATCAAGGGATGAGAGAGGGGAAGGAAAATCCATGTGCTTTAACATTTTGCTCCCCAGTTGACAATTGTACATATTGCTACAACCCTACAAAGTAAACTTCATTTGGAAATTTGTACAGAGAATTTGTCAGATCTATAGTACAATAAGTTGTCTATAGTGTAAACAATTATTGATGTATGTATTTAAAAACAAGATAAATACACCAAAGAGGCATCTTCGTGATGGCATTTGGATACCCAAGTACATAACACCAACAAAACCCCAGATGTTCTAATACAACCACTCGAATCCATGACTCTGAAGTTACAAAACTGGAAACGCCTATATAACTTGGGTACATATTTTTATCCCCTGAGATAAATCCATTTGTCATACTACTACTATTACTGAAAAAAAAAAAAAAAAAAAGCTGTAACAACTCTTGGTAATACTTAAAGAAAACTAGAAGATCTTTCTGTATTTTGATTTCCTCCCACTACTTCAGCATCCTAGTACCCATATGTGTTATGCCACATTTGTAGGTCACAGATACTCCACATTTCCTGCCCAAGTGTCTTTAGTCAGCTTGCTAGTCCCTCCAAGGAAACAAAACAGCCCCCTATGCTGTAATCCTTTCCAAACTCCTGGGACACAATCAGCACTCACCTGTGCATGTTTCCATTGGTGGTGAAGGACTGTCCACATACTGAACATTTATAAGGCCTTTCACCTGAGTGCACCAGCATGTGGCGATCAAGGGAGCTCGCTGAGCTCAGAGACTTTCCACAGATGCTGCAGGAATGGTCTGTCCCTCCAGTGTCAGTGTTATGCTGGAGAAAGCAATGATTTTTTTTTTACATTGAACACCCCTTCTGAAGTGCCAGTAAAATATCAGCAAGAACTATAAACAAATTAAGTAGCTCTAAAGAGCCACTTGGCACAGTACCTTATATGAAGGTGTGCCCTGTAGATACCTCTCCTCCCCAGCCCTCCTCCCCCCTCATCTTTAAACCCTTAATGGACCAGCACAAGTAGCTGTTTCATACAGCCTGCAATGCAGCATTTCTGCTAGGTCTGCAGCAAAAGAAGATACAGAGGGACTCAACAACAACCCATCAGCCAAATGGTATCTTGGGACACTTTAGACTGTGCAGTGGTTTGGGGCTGTATGAGTGGTAAGGAAAGAGGATGGAATTACAAACATCACAGCAGAAGACAGACAGTTAAAAGTAAATACTCTTTAAAGATATTAATTTTAAACTTACTGCATAGTAAGACAACAAAACTAAACTGCTTCTGAGTGTACATGCAGACTTCTATGGCCATAAGATTGCATTACAAGGTCAAGTTATGGCCATTAGCTACTGTGCTATATGTACACTCTTTCTTACATGCATTCAGAGATTGGAGATTTCTTCCCATACAAGAAAAACCCCAAACCAAAAAACATTCGAAGAGTAAGAAAAAATAATTAAGCGATTGTTAAAATACAGAGGAAAAGCTGAAATAATAAAGTGAAGCCAGTCATCAACCACACCTTAGCATCCAAAGCAGAACATTCTGCTAGAGAGAAGGGTAAACCTTCTTATTAAGTATGCATGTATTTCAGGAGGAGCAAGAACAGGCCTGTAGCATTATCCAGTTAAAAAAAAAAAAAAAAAGGCCTCCTAAAACTGCCATAAAACTGCCATATCCTATGAAAGACTGAGAGGCTCTTCTGCACTGAGTTGATTTAAAAATTATGTCTTCCTGCTTCTTAATTTGCATGACCAGTAAAAATATCTATACTCAAACAGGATAACAAAACAGGACTTAGGCCTCATGATGAAAATGCTTTTCCGGATCCTTAGGATACCTTAAGCTATGCAGAACAGGACACATATCCTTGTTTGAGCCACTGGGTGGGGGATGGAATGCCAGGCAAGGAAGGGAGGAAAATCACCCACCTCAGGATTAGGTTTGTAGGGTGTACTTTTTTAAGAAAATACAAGGGAAGGCTAAAATATAAGCAAAACAATGGAAGCATTTCATTGGCTTGCACATGAAATTGTTTTTCATCACTGCAAAATGCAACCTGGCAAATGAAACACTCTTAATAAAAGTAAGAAATCAAGAGCTGGTACTCTGCATACCTGACGAATGTGCATAGTTAGCTGGTGCTGTGTAGTGCAAATCTTTTCACACAGAGGACAGGTATAGGAAGACTTCTCTTCTTTTGTTTCCTGTAGACAAAAGAGAACAAAACAATCAGAAGGAATATCAATGTAAAAGGACTAAAAAGCTGTCAGTGATGCGGGTGGAAAAAAATAATCCATCCCAAGTACTGGTAACAGAATAACTTGCATTTATACATTTATCATCTGACAGACCCCTCAAGCAAGCTTCAGAAACTTCTGAATTTATAAACAGGGGCCATTTCAACTACCACAGAAATACAGCAGCTGTTTTAACAGCACACAGATACTCAGCAGTAGCAGTTTAGGACAGGAAGTGAAGGGAAGTTAATTGCAAGGAGCTCAAACTGCCAGGAGGAATGTAGCTGACCAGAAAGTAATTCCTGGAACATTGTCAGAATATATGGGCCAACATCATTATTGTTCCCAAAGATTTTTAATAGCACAAGTTGTCAGAACTTCAGATTTTCCACCCCATCTTGACAGCAAAGCACTATCTTGGTGCCCTTTTGCAGGGGCCTTATGTTCTGCTCCATGGCTGACTCAGAAGGAAGAGTGGCATTTACTGAATCATCAGCACCATTTCCTTTAGCATCCTGTGTTTCTGCTGGAAGCATCCCATCCAGGCACACCAGCCAGGCCCCACCCTTCTGAAGCTCGCAAGATCTGATGAGATCATAGCGAGAAAGAGGTGACAATGCCCGAGTGTACGTGACTCCAAAAGAACATATTATGAATCCTGCCATTCTCCGCCCAGGTGAGAATCAGGTGGAACCATGGTCAAACCACGAGTACAAACAATGAAGCTGACCAGAGAGCTCAACCTGATTTAAGTATGCCCTTGAGACACTGAGCAAAGCCACCACTCTTCCAGCCAGGGATGAAATGGCACTCTTGCAGGAAACAAAGCTGTTTGCCTCAATTTGTCCACAAGGATGGCTACTGGATGATGTAAAGGGCATTTTCACAACCTCACCAGGAAGCCAGGCATGGCTTATGCACCAACGCCTGCATATTAAAATGAAGATGATTTGGCACTCAAAATTAAACCTCAGTTTTCCATTAGAATGGTGCACACATCTAGTGACAAGACAGAACAAAAACCATCTCTGCATGACCAGTGGAAAAGCGTAATTTTTATGCTAACTGACATTTTCTACTGAAGTTCTTTGCCGGCTATCTTAAGTATCATTAGTAAAAGCTTGAAAACAAGCAAAAGGCAGAACCCATTCTCAGGAACTCTAGCTGCAAGTTGATGGGTATGAGTGTGTCTGTGCATCTCCTCTCTCCACACAATTTTCTTCTCCCTGTGATATTCCAAAGTCATCAACTCAGAAGCAACCATTTCCAAGTTGTCAGACACAAGCATTCACAAAGAACACTGAGAATGACTAACCCAAGTCTCTGTGACCAATCCTCTGGCACATTAAGACGCAGGATGCTGACACAGTGTTAGAGAAAGTTCTTTTTTATGCCTCAGTAAAGCAACATACCCTCCTGCACGATTTGGGGAACCATTCTATAGAGTCCCTATATTACATTTCGCTTTCAAAAACAGAGCCATAATAATTTGCAATATCTTCTGTGACCTGTAGACATGGATGAAGAGCTATTTTATGATTTTGCCTGAAGAAAACAAGTCTTGAGACTTTGTTTCTAAAATGAAAGGATTAGGTTCTCCCATTTCTCCCCACTCTTTTGCTTGTACATGTTTTACCAGCTACATTTCAGCCTCTACATCCCAAAAGTAATCACTGTAGGCCACACATACAGGCCAAGGTCTAATGTACTAGCACTTGCAAAACATTAGAAAGCAAGCAAGAAAAGTTGCCATTATTAAGTCTGAACTCTCAAAGAAAATTTGAATGCATTATCTCAGTGTCCCTCCCCCATTTTTATATACAAACGTGTAATTCACAAACATTCATTCTATCCTATTTATACAGCTTTAATTCTACTATATGCAACCTGACTGTGGAGTAATGTTCAGCTCCAATTATACTGCACCCTGTTAAAAGCTGGCTCAAGACAGAGAACAAACACACTGTGCCATGAATTCCTGCATACGTGCTGACAGTTTAGATGATGCTTAATCCCCAGGCTATTTCTGAAAAATTATCAACCCACTACTGGTTTTGTGCCCCCCTCCTCTTTAAATGAGTGCTGCAGTTCTACATGATGCACTTGATGATTACAAAGCCTGCTTTCCAGACTGCCTTCTCTTCAAATCAGCAAATTAACAGAAGATAGAGTAATTACTGGTTCACCTTGAAACAAAGATCAGAAACACACTACAGCTCAGCCAGAGCTGATTAGTATTGAATCTGGGGTTTATTATTAACTAAAACCCAAACTTTCTCCAGTGGTCAGACAGGCTACATGCTGCATACCGTAACACAGCTCAAGCAAATCCACTGACTAACCCAATCCAGACCAAAAAACATTAGCATCCCTACTGTAAGAGTACCCACATTCACCAATTTAAAACACAGCACTCAGCTACCCCACCAGAGCCAAGTAGGTGAAAACACAGTTCTTGAACTGAAAGATAAAATTAGCAGCTCATTTGTCAGCTACTCTCCCTTTAGTAAGTCAATCTGGCACAACAGCTCTGCATTCAACTGATGGAAAATGCTCTCGGAGTTGAGCATTAAGTATGTCTGTTTTTCTCCAGCTCAAAAAACACCTCTGTCACACTGTTTTTATTTTCTTCAAGAGAAAAGCAAATGAGAAGTTAAAATACATGCAGGTTGATGTGAGAACATGCTTATTAGACTATGGGTAGACAGCAGCCAAGATAAAGTCAGCATTATAAAGAGGACCACAGACTTTGGGACAAAGGTTCAGGGCAAAATGTTTCGCTGCCAACTCATGGGAAACAGCAGTCAGAAAATCAGCTGTTATTATCCTTGAAATTATAATGAGGGGCATATTCTGACCAGAATCTGAGATCTCTGCACTGCTACACACTAAAACAATTCAGTGCTTTCATTCTGCTATGCTGAAAGTGGAAATACACTGCATTAGAGCCTGCTAACAAGATTGATACCCACTTAATATTTCACATCGCACTGCTGTTTTCTCAGTAATGTATTCACTTGCCCCTATGGCCTTAACAATCTTTCAGCCTAAAGACAAATAGGCTATTTACCATGTTTTCAATATATTTGTTTATTTTTATGCTGTAAGAATCCCTCTTAATCCTGTCACATTTACTCTAGAGCTTCCTTTGATTCAATGCCCACTGAAATACCAGGTGGAATAAAGGTCACCAACACTAATAAACTTCCCTGAAGCCAGACCACATGGTGTACCAGTGGACAGCTGTGTAACAGCACTGCCCTGACACTGGTCTGGACTCCTGTGCCTCACTTCACATGATGAAATCAAGGAACCAGGGCAGCCCCTAAGTGAGAACATTGTAAATAAACCTTAGAGCCAGGTGCTAGACAACAGAATCCCACAAATACAGCTGTCTGTATACTGCCCATTCCTCATTTAAGGATGTCCATTTACAGCTAATGGCTTTTAACTCCTTTCATGCTAAAAAATCCAAGACAAGTCATAAGTCTGTCAACTGGGCAGCTACTCAGCAAGCTATTAATAAACTACTATAGGAACATCACATGAGTCATGCCTCTCAACCTTTCTGGTCCCTGTTACATCTTGATTCCTTTGCAAAGTCTCTATGCTTCACCTTAAGCTCCAAAGTCAAATAACCACAGGGATTTGGGGGTTTTCTTGATACCCTGCAGCACCTTCTTTGGTGGAGCTTGGCCCAGCAGGAGAAAAACACAGATATAAATAACTAGAGATTAACTGATACAAGTCTCTCCTTTCACTTGTTTAGATCAATATTGCTATCAGCTGGTGCCATCAACTGGTTAATGGAAAAAACCTGATAAAAGCTACATGTATTTACTCTGCAAAATTTATACAAGGCATTCTGCAATAGCTTTTCAGGCTTTTATTAACAAGGAAATGAAGAGCACCTTACACTACATGTATGAACTGAGCATCCTGATAAATGTTTTGTTCCAGAAACCACCTTTTACCATAAATCACTTGAATCTTCTGCAGAGCAGCTACACACTTCATGAGATTATGCAAATGCAACAACCAGGTGAAAAGATGCAGCAGGACAAAATGGCAGTTCTTAGGTGACTTTGTTGCTGCTAGGAGCATCTGCTAGACCAGCTCACCATTGCATGGCACTGGAGCTCATGCTCAAATGTTTTATGTGTCAGCCCAAGCAAGCGGACCCTGCTGATTCCCAGTTTTCTAAGTTACGGTCTGGAGGGATACTAGGAAACATACACAGAGGAACAATGGCAGAGGCAAGAAAAAACCGCTAAGGGGAAAAAAGGCAGAACAATCAAAGAAATGTAAATTCCATCTTATCACTTTCCAGGCAGCTGCTTGTTGCCCCTTTGCCCTTCCTGCATTTGGGTTTACATACCTGGTTCCTCCTGCCAATCCGATTTGGTGCAGGAGACTTTGAAGGGGATTTGACATTTTGAGAATTCCCGCCATTTTCGGCAATCTTCCCCACATTCATCACTGCTGACATCATGGCATCAATGGAGGACAAGTCTGCTCCGTCCAAACTGTTTGGTGAACTTGGTGATGCCTTATAGCTGTTTAAGCTTTCCAGCTGCTTCTCTGGAATTAAAAACAAAAACACACATAGGAGTTCCTAGGCCATCTTAAAAAAAACCCTCAACCCACAGTATTTTCAGCCACCTGTAACTTGCATCACACTCTGCTGGATCATTATGGAGCACAGGCAACAGGCCATAATAACTGGAGTTCTTATAACAAGACAAGCTTCTCATATTGGAATGCATATGACAAAGTGTACATTTTTCTTATAGGACAGTCCCATTTTCTTCATTTTCAACTTTATTTCAATATGGAGCTTATAGAGCAATTTACTTTACACTCTCTTCCTGTGAAATGGTATTATTTGTGGTACCTTGTGATCACCATGAACTAGTAGAGCAGTACTGATGAATGCACACTGGCAAACACAATCATTCAAATAGGCAATGTGTTTTAAACAGGACTGCACAATTAAGGCATTAATAACACAGTGTAGGGTACTGGGTTCTCTTTTAAGCATGGTTTAAGCCAGCTCTGTATACGGAATTAGCTAAAGTAGCAAAAAATCCAACCAAAACAAAACCCTGTATCCTCCCTATTGCCTCTTTACTGCCACTAATGGCACATATGTGATTTTGGTCTACCAAGCCATACTAGTCCATGCAGAATATGTGTTGCATACACGACTAACATCACAGCTAATGCTGTCAAGATTCAAACTTCTCCATCACATGCAGTAAGCAGCAGGGATGCTCCTATCTCAGATATCAAAATACACCTAAAATCTCATCCTTGGTTTCAGACATGTCAAACATATAGGAAAGGCCTTCTATTTTCCTCTTTACAAGTTTGAAAAGGAAGATGCTTTCACTTTAAACACTCCTTTCCCCCCCAAGAGGTCTCCCTAACAAACAGGAACACCCTGCAAGTCTACTGCTCTGTCACCTCTGGTGGAAAGCATAGAATTTTAACGTGTGTTGTGAGAAAGTCACTGCAACAGAAGAGTATGTGAGGGTGAACAAGGAGGAACACGTTTGTCTGTGAACATTTGATCTCTGCATAATACTGTCTTTGGAACATAAGTTGGAGGATTATAAACAGGTGGTTTTTTGAGGCTAAGTTATGTGATGCCAAGTTACTGTGAGCCAAGAAAATCTTAGTTTGGAAGCCTGCAGTGGTAGCTGAGAATTTATGTGCCCATGCTTCTGTTCAACCTATTTTACTACTTTTTACTATTTTAATACTTTTCAGACAGATGAAAGTTAGAGATGGCAAAAGAAATGTATGCATCAGTGCTTTTGCTCAATGTATCTTATACTCTTCACACAATAAGGTATGGATGGGTAAGAAATGTTTCTACACTCTTAATCAATGCCCTAATTTATAGAGTCACAGAGCTAGTTGACCCAAATACCTTCATCTTTCTCCCCTGATTGACTGTGGCTCTCTTCTGGGGTGCTGGTCTCTTCACTTAGTGTAGTATGTAGAGTTGCGTCTGGCTCTTCAGCCTCTTCTTCAGCAGCACCCTCTAGCACTTCATGAGGGAGAAAGAAAAAAGAGAAAGGGAGTAAGCTTTTATGGAAGCCATTTTAGGAAAGTAAGACCAAAGCCCTTTATTTTGAGTGGTCCCCTGACTATCAGACAGGTCTGATGACAGAAACAGAAACATACCCGCAGTGCCAGTGCATCCAAGCACCCACTCTCATGAGTGCCCAGGCACTGGGCTGGGAGATGCTGCTGCTTCTGCCAGTGGCAAAACCTGGGCAAACAAAGAAACCCCTACCACCTTGGTCTGCAATATTAAGCCAACAAAGAATGGAAGAAGAGAGAGCAAGCTAGACTATCATTGACAGTAGTGACATTCGATTAAGAAGTTGGAAAATATTCTGTACCTAGACAATTTAGATGATTCAATTTCATACATGCATTGCTCCTCTCTTCTCTTCTTGGAAGATTAATATTTACTCCAATACATGAATTCAGGGTGGCCACCCTCTTCCTTCTAGCTGTGGTGAAATTACTACAGAGGTTTCTGGGACCATTTGGCACATTCCTCACATCCACTGCCCAAGGTTCCCACATAAGTTGAAGACGTAAGTAACCATTGTATGTACCAGCAGAATTCCTCCACACCCCTTTCTGAAAACCACAAACGTATCATGCTATCATTGGGGTTTGGAGAATGACAGGGCAGTTAAACATCAGTTTTAGAAGTGATGGGGAATGATCAACACATGAGAAACAGGAGTTCTCTGCCCACAGCACTCATGGCTATAGCCTCTGGAAAAGGTTATTTGTAATATGGAAAACTACTGATATGTTTTTAACAGAGAAATACACCTTTATAACCTTACAAGCAAAATGTCTATTTCATTATGAAAACAAACACGCTGTGGACATTTGATCATCTCAGATTTACAAATAACAACCAGTAAGCTCAATACAGGTTTTCCTTTTATCAAAATAACAGAGACAATTGTCTTCAAACCACAGTTAACTGGGTTTCTTCCTTTTAAAAAAATGACATTGTCAAGGATGACATGCAAATCAGTCATGCAACACATCTTCAAATGCTGTTTGAACAGCATTTGAAAACAATAAACGACTATGTTACTCCAACTGCCAACAATCTGGAGCACCCAAGCATAGGCAGGCAAAAAGAAAGGGCCCACCTTGTGTTGAACGGTTCCTCATTTCACATCATGCCAGACAAAGCAGTGGATTCAACCTTCCTACATTTAGCTGCCAACCTTTTAAGGAGTGGCACACAGATGATCTGGCACAGCAAGCCACTGCAGTCTAGAGACAAAACCTGGGACCTGACTAAGCCCCGGTAGTGTGAGGCTCAGGAAAACACCAACCTCTTAACAAACACTGCTTTCCATCTGCACATTCGGAACCAGAAAAACAGACTAACCTGAACAACTCAAAATAACTTTTCCCTAATTATTTTTGTACTTTTCTGTATAGTGAGCCCTACAACACAGGGATTCCTTGCTCCAAGGTGAGGTCAAGCACCCATCCTTCTGTGTTTTCTCCAAAAATTATGGGAGCCATTTATTTGCTTGCCTTAATTTTGTGTTAACTACTGTAACTGCTGTAACTTTACTGTTATTTTTTTTGTTTTTTAAAAAAGGTCAATCTCATTCAAGAGCAATATAATTATTTCTTTCCACCCTGCTCCCATCTTATTTTAATCACTTAAGTGGTAGCTGACTTACTTTTGAATAGCATAAGCAATAGAATTCTTTTCAGGACTGGCCTAAATCTAAAACTGCTTGCTCTATCTGCTTAGCAGTATCAAAAATAAGGACCAGTTTAAACTATGTGGAGGCATTTCTGTTAAAAAAAAGTAAGTGCTTTAGTCCTTAAAAAACCCTAAACAAACAAAATACACAATTCCTTCCAAAACACACATATTCATCCCCCTTCCAGTCAATACCTAGCACATTAATGTCACCGCTGATACATCCTGGAAAAAAAAGTCTATTGTGTAACTGTGAAGACTCCTGTGTTTGCCAAGGTAACTTTAAGACAGCTTAGTAGCTTCCCAGAGAACTACAGTCAGAATTCCCAGCGTTGCTTTTAGCAACACTGAAAATGGGAAATGCACACAGAGAGTAGGCAGAACAGGCAGGCATATATGCACATTAAAAATCCCTACCTACTGTTTCAGAAAAACCTGCCAACTTGTTGTTTTTTTTTCAGGAGGAAAACTACATATTATACTATTACAGCCTTTCATAGTTTCTATGAGCCAAAGGTTATTTTTCCTTTCTGAATCCAAATATCTTCCTCCAAAGGCAAGCAAATATATGTAGTCAGAGATCTTGTCCTTAAAAACATTTTCTGCACATTAAAAATTTCCAATTTTGAAAGCAGTCTAGAGATTGCAACTGAACTGCTGCTGCATGCTTTTATTTACCTATGTGTTTTCCACTCTTTTGCATGAAACAAAAATGCACCACTGAAACAAAGATAACTGCATGAGCAGCACACACAAATTTCAGAAGCATAACTTTCTATTTGCAATAGGATATAGAAACAATAAGAACGCTGGGCCAAATCACTCCTTCCTGTGGGAAAACCCGTGGCAGAGAGCCTTTAGGCAGGAACATACTGAGAGATTTCTCTTGCAGCCTTGTTTTTTGTTTTTTTTTTTGCTTTAGGCTGGTTGGTTTGGTTTTTTTTTCCTCCTCTTTAAAAAAAAGCATCACTGAGGATGGGGAAGTGTTGGGATTTTCTTCCACAGCACCTATGAAACTCAGGGAATCAGACAGGCAGCAACCAGCACAGATGCCCTATGCCATACTGCCTTCAGGACTGTAAACCCTCCCAGCTCACACCAAATGCCCCGGTGTGGAGGGTGTGCTGACAGAGCCTCCTTCCTCCCTCTCCCCAAAAGAAAACAAAGACCTCCAGGAAAAAGGATAAACAGGAAATAAGCTGAGAAACAGTGCAGCCTCAGGTTGCATTCAACATCGGACCAAAGCCTCTAGGAAACAGGGAAGTGGTCACAAGCATTCAAGTCATCTTCTACTTTGAAGAAACCCCCCAGTGTCACATTCATCCTGTGTGAAAAGGAGGAAAAACAGCAAGCGACTAAACAAGAGCACTGACAAATGGTAGGGGGGACAGGACCAAACAAGACAATGCAGCCCTCTCTGCAGGGCCACACCAAGAGACCTGTCTTTTCTGCAGGAACGTGTTCCTTCCACTTGATGAGGTTGCTGACAACATGAAACTGGGGCAACTTCCATCCCAAAGAGAGCCCTGAGGGGCCTATGGCTCCTGCTTCTGACAGAGGTCCACCCCTAATGCCCCACATATTCAGCTAATGGGAGAGACACTGCAAAAGCAGAGCTTACAAAAAAAAAAAGAAAAAAACCTTGTTACTTCCCATTCAGTCTGTACAGGAAGACACTTGCTAGACCTGTTTCCTCCTTTGGGATAAAGTGTGACTCCACTGTATAATAAAGCTGAGCCCACCAACAGTTACTCCCCCCACTTTGCTTATGTGTATTTATTCGGGTTTTTTTGTTTGTTTGTTTTAAGACCACTCTAAACAGCTACAGCTGTTTCTCCTTCTGGTGAAGAGCATCACAAATGAAGCAAAAAGGAGAACACAGGCCACAGGAGAAGGAAGAAGAAAGGAGAAAAAACGATGAGTCTTCAGAGTCATAGTCATTTGACTTGCAACTGAGAGGCAGCTACACAAGCACAGAGCAGCATGTCCCGGCCCCTGGGAGCTGGTACAAGTCTCTGTTCCAGATTACTCCACTGTCTTTGCACATGATCTCTCCCTTTGGAATAGATAGGAAGAAATGCACAATACACACAAGAAGGGGGAAAACCTGGTACACATAGCACAGAGCTGCTTATTGTTCTACCTTCCGAAAAAAATCCACATCAACATTAAAAGTAGAAGCCATGCACTAATTGGGCCAGGGAAAGATTAACACTCTTGGCCAAATAGTTTTATTGGTTTCATTAAACATACTGTAGTATTTAGTACAGAACACAGTGGGGGAGAAGAAACAGGGAAAAGAAATGATAGGTTTAGGAACATTCACCCCCCCTTCACATTTCATACCATTTTTTCCCATGAGGTCCAAACAGGAATCCTGAGCCTTCTCCATCATTTCCATCTTAGCAACACTATTAACTTAGTCAAGGCTTTCCCACTGTTTTTTTCTAAGTGGCACGAAAAAAACCCAAGGATCATTTAAATGAAGGCCAGACCTGCTAGTATACAAATTTAGACAAGAACAGAACTTCAAAGAGAGATATCACATTTGAATAAACAAAGTTTACTCTTTACCCTTGAGATTATAATACCTAAGAATCGCTACACTGCACTCCAGACTGCTTCTGATGCACTGGTCTCCCACTAGGCTTCTACACAGAGCACAAGGCAACATTCCCAAGCACAAATGGTCACTCCCACCCCAACAGAGATGTGCACTATCACCCGCACTACCTTTTGAACACAACTTTCCATCAAAGCTGGCAGAAAGGAAATAGGGTGAAAAGGCATCGTGTGGGAAGAAAAAAAGGGTTAACACTATTCAAAGCACTGCCTCAAGGCAAAAGAAAACCAAATGAACAAAGTTTTCCCAAATGACCTTTTTTAATACCAACTCTGCTCTTGCTACTGAAATGTTGGTGCTGGCTCTGCACTCCAGCACTAAAAAATTACAACTGGGTGTGTCACCTCACCATCATCACTGCTGGAGCACCAGTACAGAGCAGCCCACAGGGAAAGGAAGACAAGCACAGAAACAGAGTGGCATGGGAGTATCTGGTGGCCGCTTTTTCACTTAACAGTAAAAACTAAGAATGCTTTTGAACTTGCACCTGTAAGTAACATTTTCCTCTACAAAAAAAAAAACCAACAAACAAATCCAAACACAAGAACAACAATCAAAAGGAGTAAAATCTACTGAAGGATAATCTCTGAGCACCAAAAAAGACAAACTCTTCCCTTTCTATAAACTCTCTCAGCTATTAGTGAAAGAATCACTGTACCTGTGTTAATGCAGGTATAATACTTTGTCTCTCGAAATAACCCTGTGAGTCCACAATATCCTTATGTCTAACTTGCACATAGACAGATACACCCAGACATGGAATAAACAAGTGAACCAAATGCTCATGGACATGCCTTAAAACCAAGTTATGCATGATCTTCTGGTGGGAGTGGGACAGGGGAAGAAGCACTAAACAAGAACAAGATGATCCCTGTATTTCCAGACTATTTTGCATGCTGTTGCTATAACACCTAACAGTTAGGCTAAATTTTAAATATTCAAACATATTTTCTCCTCCTGTTTTATTTCCTTGCAAGCATGATGGGATACATGTGTGCACTTAGTTTTTATGTATCTTTTGAAAGTCCCTTTGTGGTAACTTATGGCTAGTAATGCTCTTCAGGACTTTGGCTCAGATGACCAGAAGCTTCTCTCCATAAAGCATGCCAGAATTTGAACTTAGCTGATGCCTTTAGTGAACAAATCTGAATCACCATGATACTCTGGCATTACATTGGTGCAATACACTGAAAACAAGGAAGTTGTACTAATGCAACAATGAGACACCTTATGGGCAAAGCAGGGGTTTCCTGGGTGAAATTCACCTTTATGGTCTAACTGGTTTACAGCAATGTGCACAGCCACCACACAGCCTTAATACAAAATGAATTCATGCCCATCCTCTTGGCCCTGTGCTCCATTTGCTAACTTGAAGAGTGAAGCCATGTTTGCACCTTTCGCAAGAGCTGTGTGCTGTGGAAACAGCCCTCACACAGGAGCCTGTGGTTGTGCTAGGCTAGAAAAGAGAACTCAGTCAAAAGCTGCTCCGGCAACACGAGCGAAAGCGAAACCTGACAGCCCCCCGGCTCCCAACAGGAAAGCCCAGCGCACTTGGTAATCTCCTCATAGAGTTTGATCTGAGTTCCTGACCAGCACTGCCCTTTTCGGGGACAGCAGTGCCACACAGAACACACAGCACTGCAAGAACGGCAGTAACCTATGGCTGCATTTAGATCAGCAGCTGCTGATGAATTTTGAGACTTTTCTAACACCTTAGCATTATTTCCCCTGACCAAAGAGGTATCTATGGGCTGCTCCTCGTCTCTGCTGTTTGTATCAGCTTGTTGGTGAGTACCTGGTCCTCCAGGAAGCCTTTGTCACAAAACTGCAGTTAGCTTCAAGAGCTCGCTCAAGCAAAAAGGATATTAAGATTTGAAGACAGCTTAACAAACTTGGGACTGTGAATACCACATTTAGGCAACAAAATAAAGTAAGGGCAACAGGAGAGTCAAACAAGTGGCTCTAAGAGGACCTCCGTCCATTCCTTTCCGTGTTGACAACTGCAAACACCCCTCCATCCTCATCCTTGCCTGTCTGCACAGCTGTGAGGAGGCCGGTGGGAAGGAGTCTGGCTTCCCCTAGTCACTGGGAATCACAACAACGCAGGGGGAACACGGAACAAGACACGCCTTGGGCTTTACCCAGCACATCTCCTCCCCTGCGCCCTCCCCACTGGCTGAGGAAGGACACAAAAGCAACACTGTCTGTCCTTATAAGCTCTGCTTTGCATGTGTTCGGGGAGTGGGGACAGCTGTGCGGACGGCTTGCAGAGTTCCAGGAAGTCAATGTGTTTCTTGGCTTTAACTCCCGTTTATTTGCCTTAGATGAAGTGGCGACCCGAGAAAGTCCCTTCATGTCTCCCCTGGGCTGGCACTGGCTGCAACAGGGCAGCACTCCTTGGGACGTGGCCCGGGGTCTCTCCCCACACTATCAGTCTTCCCTAGTCCGGTTGCTGCATCTCTCACTTGGGCCAGGGCTGGCTTACATCCCACTGGGCAAGGGGACAGGCTTGGAACATAGTGTGGCAGAGGGTGGGAGTCCAGAGTAGAGCCAGAGACTGGAGGGAGTGGGCCCTGAAGGCGGGATGCAAGTATTTTGCAAAGGCAGGACAGGTCAGGCAAGTGGCATCACACTGCCTGCCAAAACCATTGCCCACATGCCCCGAAGGAGCCCAGGATGAGGCAAGGGAGCAGAGGGGCACAGGGGGAAGATGAAGCAAGGACCAATGGCATACCCCACTGTGTGTGCCTGCACACCCAACAGGCCGAGGAAAGGGAGATGCACCTGTCCAAGGGGAGCCCCAGCAATCCTGGTGAAGCACAGCCCTGGGGGACAAAACCTCATCTCCTGCTGCTGCCATCTCAGACAAGGAAGAGGGGGTGAAGGATTGCAAAATGAGGAAACAATCAAAATATAGCTTTGTGCGTTTGTTGCTTGGGGTTTTTTTTCATTTTCACGTTGCCCTGACAAACCCACTTGAGTTAAAACCCTGGAGGGGATGTGGGGGGAGCTATAGGTTAATGTCCCATCACCTATGTACCTAAGCGAGTACTATGCCGAGGGCATGAGATATTTGTCTGAGAGCCCAATGGGTGAGCTAGATGCATTGCACTAGGGAGAGCCAGATGGAAAACATTTCTGAGTAACAGAGAAGAAAAGAGACCTCCCCTTCAAATGCTCCAAGTTACAGCACCCTTTGGCTCTGACTGAGGAGAGGCTGCAGGCACGCAGGGCGGGTGAAGTGGGACACCGGGCTCAGCTGGGTAGCTGTGACGGAGATGCTGACATCCCTGACAATATATGGCCAGTCTAAACCACGGGATATCTTGTCCTTTTAAGGTGGGCCAAGAGCAAGCATCTGTGCAGCAGCAGCAGCACAGCCCCAGCCTGCCATCAATAGCCCCTGGTGTCACTGAAAAAACAGGGGCTCCTGTGCCATACCAACTGGCTGTGCAGATGCCTGGGCACCCACCCTGGGAAGAGACAATCCGTCTGCTTGTTCCTCTGCACAGCATCACGGAAACAAGGAGGCACATTAGTAACAAGAGGAAGAAAGCCACGAAACCATGCGGCCGGGCTGCTCCCTGGCAATTGGTGCCTGCAGCTGTTGGGGAGGGAGGGAGGGAGAGAGGTGGGGAGGGAGGGAAGGAGGGCCTATCCCTGTCCCCATCTTTGTCCCTCACCCTGATGGCCAGCAGCTCAGCCAAGGGCAGCTTCAGAGCCAGCACTCGAGGTGAAGGTTTAAAGCAAATCTCTGGAGAGGGAAACAAGCAAACAATTCACCCCCTCACACTTGCTCTTCACATGTAGCCAGAGCTGCGTGTGTGTGCAGGACGGGTTCAGCAGGGTTTACAGAGGCAGGATGAATCATATTGAGGAAGATACAGAAAATCTCCTGTGCTAGTGCCCTGCTTCTTGTGTGGTGCTCTGCTTACAATTCTCTTCCTCCAAGATGAGCATCTGAAGAGTTTCGCAGAGGAACTGAATGCACAGGCAATTTTACAAAAATCATTCTGAAAATAGGATAAGCTAGAAAAAACTCCAGGAAAAAACTCTTGGAGTAGCTATGTCCCACATGGTGTTTCACCACTCTAACTGCATCCATATGCTAGCAAACACAGGCAAGCCCAAGACAGAGAACATCAGTTTGCTTTTTGCAGAGCTCCCAACTCATCCTTTGCAGCCCAAGCACGCTGTCTTTGCAGGAGATGCCAGAGCACTCTCTGCTTGGAGCACTGTACCAGGTAGCTTTCCAAAATATTTTATGCTTCACAAAATAACACAGCAAAATGAGAAAAGAAAAAGTAGAAATCACAGGGATTTAAACCCATTTCCTGGTGGCAGTATTGTCAACCATCAAGATTTTATCATGAGCCTGTAAAATCTCAGAGTGCTACATTATTTCACAAAATCTCAAATTTTTAAAGTCAAAATTCTAGTTTTTTGACTTTTGGAAAAAGGACAAACACATTATATGCTCAGCAAAATACAAAAAGCAAACTGAAGTGAACAGATTAATTTTAAAGCCTCAAGCTTTTAAGGATAACCATGATCTCAAATGCTCAACCTGTAATTTTTTAACATACAGGGATAGCAACAGTGTCTCGTCTCTACACAGTACATTTTGTACTCTGGAACATACACCTTCCAAAACGAAAATGACTTTTTTAAAGAGAGAAAAGAATTGCAATATCTCAACACGTTTCTAACATTTTATTTAAAAGCCAACACAGCTGCACTTTAATGTTACTTAAAGATGGAAACCTACATCAAATTACCAAACTTGTTTTAAGCAGAAAGACATTCAACATGCAAATATTTTGCAGATAGAATGATTCAAGAGTTTGAAGCTCTTCTCACTGCTCTTTTCCAGGGAGCATGACTTGCTGACAGGATTAACTACTGCCAGGCTCACGAAGCTGGGAGACAGCTGCCACATGGCAGCCATTTATTACAAAGCTCCACTCCTCTAAAGTTAGGAAAGAGGCAGACTGTTTCATCTGTGTTATCAGCAGGGTTCCTCTGCCCCACAGGCTTTAGTGACTAGGCTTTTTCTAAACAAACACCTCCTTTTCTCTCCCACCTTGTTAACATCATCTTCCTGTATTCTGTTTCTGGTCAGCACACAAACTATTCCCCTTATCACATCCTCCAAACAACAACAACAGCAATCTATAACCAAGATAATTTAGAGTTTAGAAACACAAATCATATCCCTACCCCCTTCCCCCAAAATAGATTTTTAAATTAGGGAGTTTTAGCTTGAGATTTCCAGAGGGGAGAGCACAGGCCACAGGGAGGAGAGAGAGAGACAGACAGAGATGCTGGAGCAAAGAGACTCAGAAGCATGCTATAGAGCCCTCCCTCTCCCATCCACCCTAGGAGGCACTTGTAATGTCAGCCTCCAACTGCAATACCCTAAGGCCTACACAGCTTTTTCACGAGCAAGGGAACTGGCAGCACTCCTTCTAAGCTTGTATCTCCATGCCAAGCTGAGTGTGTAGGCCCACAAACCAAAGCCAACATCTGCCCCCCCACCATAAGAGGCACAAGCAGATCTCAACTCAACCAACATCTACAGTGGCTAAGGACCAGGAATAGATATAAACAAACTACATAATCTCCATGTAATACTAAGCATAGACAACCATCAGTTGACATTCTTCTGGTATTATGAGCCAGAGTTCAAAGATACAAACTAGCAGTTTTAATTTTACTGGAGGTTATTTGACATATGTATATTTGCCACTGATGCTAAAGTACCAAAGATCACTCAAACTGAGGTATATTGCTTCGTCCAGATGAAGAAGAAATCCAGCCTTTAGAAAAATAGCTCTCTCCCACCACCTATGAACAAGGTGCCACGAGTTTTGTGAGCACACCCACTGGCTTAGACCAGCTGGCCAGTAGCCTTTAGGCTTGTTTGCAGAGCCCTAAATTCAGAAAGACAAAGTTTCTTTCTTGGTTTAGTTAGGTAAATTAATTACAGCAATAGGTAGTGCTGGCAAACCTCTCCAAATTGAGAACTGCACAGGAAAGCCACTTGGAAAATTTTAAACAGCAGAGCTACTTGCCAGTGGTACTCTTCAGTATGAGTTTTCTTTCTATTTTGAAGCACACACAGTGCAAGTAACCTGTGGGAGGTGCTTCCAGCACACTGACAAAATGAAACAGCATCTGTTCATTTTCATAAACTGCAACACACATGCAAAGAAAGGACATAAGGATCTTGTTCATCAATTTCTTATGGAATTCAGAAGTCCCTCAGCTTTATCAGAGAGTACAAGAAGCCTTCTCAGGAACAATATATCTCTATCTGACCTGAAAAAAATATGTATTTTCAAAACAAGAACTGCATACACACACATACACAAATCCCCCTTCATCCACAACCATATCCAGTGGCTGACCTTCCGAGTTTCTTGTAGTATAGTCTATGCTCTGGGACTTTAAAAGCCTAGCAGGCATTTCTAAAGGATTTTACAAAGTACACTGGCCTGGCCTTGTAAAAGCTCATGAGGAATCCACGAAGGTCATCATGCAGCTTAGACAGTCTGCAAACAGCATAATCCACGTGCTGGTGAGGTAAGAAATGACCAAAGTCGGGCGGATAGGCCTGAAGACTTCTGCAGGGAATGTTTCCTTCAACAATGCTGTAAACCCTGGAGGAAATGCCTGCTGATCTTCAAAGCCCTTCAGCAGCAACAGCCTTAAGTTTCCTGAACATGAGCATTCTGCTTGCAAGGCCACAATCCTCTTAGGCATACAGAGAAAAATATAAAAACAAAGGAAACAAAAAATATTAAAATCCACTAAGGTTAATAACTGCAAATAACCAGCAAGACTGACCCTCTACTTTGCAACGAGCTGTCGGATCCATCCAGCAAAGTTTTGATGTTCCTCGGCACAACAGCCACACGGATCAAGCAGCAGCTTACAATCTCTGCAGCTTTCCTTTTTCTATTCCAGGCAGTCCTCCACACGTGTAGACTCCTGGACCGCAATACTCAGTTGTTCGGACTACGAGGGGATGCTACAGCTGTGGCTGCACAAGGTGTCCACCGTAACTATATCAAGGCCACTGCAGTGTGCTGCACTGCCAGCAGAATTTTAGGTACAGCCTTCAGTTGCCTGACGGGTTTCACAGGCGACCATGAGTAAAGGGGAGTCTGGACACCTGCACACTGCAAAGAATTGCAGGAAGTTTATTTCAGGAACGCTGGGGAAAAAAAAAAAAAACAGACAAAATTGTGAACAGGTTTCTTCAGTAAGTGAAGTTTCAAGTTGCTATTCCTCCAGCCAAAAACGTCTGCTGCTAGTCCAAAACCACCCTCTCCTTCCAAAAACCAATTCTACTGCTAGAGCTTCACACATTTCCATGAAACAGATGATATAGACAATTCCTGAAACAATTCACATACAAAAAGGGAAATTCATTTCCTTCTGCTGACTCCATTGATATATATTTAACAAAAACATTAGCCTGAAACAAACTCATATGAACTGTGTATAGGTTCAACACAGTTCTGGGTCAAATAGTAGTTGCAAATAGAGAAAACTGAACAACAGCAACAAAAAGTGATCAAGTGGCCTGTGCACCCACCCCAATTTCTGCAGGAGGACAGCAAGAGTTTGCCAGTGGAAACTTGACTAATCACTTTCATATATGCACCCATAACAAAGCAACACTGAAATATCATACTCAGACCTACGATACCGAAAGTCACACTTCTTTTGAGGACTGATGCTTCCACATTTACATTTTCTCAGGCATATAAACATAGACGCCCACACAGCCACCTTCTTTTAATTCTAAGCATGAAATTACCTTGCTTTAAAGTTTTAAGCCAGTATACACTATAACAGTATTTTTATTTACACAGATCTTGCTAAGGTCACTGAGAATATACTCTTCAACTGGAAGTGAAGAAAACCTTAGGTATCTTAAAAGAACCACAAAAGAAAAAAAAATCTGATATTATGCATTGATTAGGTTGCAACTCTTTCAAGGAAAAAACTGTGTTTCTACCCAACTGACAGATTCAATCCTCCAAATTTCACACAAAAATTGTGCTCATTCAGAGCAAAAGTAAAGGACAAAGAAAGCTCAACATGAGAACTCATATTTTCACTCAGGTGCTAGATGGCATGAGCTGTTTTTCACTTCCAGTTCTAACACTATTGTTTTGTAGCAAGCTTTATATGCCTCATGGAACTCAACCATTCAATATAAAAAGATGTAAGAGAAGAATTCAGGCAATCAGTAGCCATCTCAACCTGTACAGCAGACAAGCATGTCTTATGAATGAGTTAAAACAGGAAACTGAAAGGACAATGCAAGCAAAACCACTAGTTAAATGAATTATTTTTTTACTGTAAGGTGAAATACTTTTCTTAACCTACACACTCATTTCACAAACGGTAACGTGCAACTATCATTCTACCAAAAACAAAGAGTCACCACCAGATTTGTTTCACTCATTTCTTCAAGTGAACTTAAAACGGGGTTTCTGAAGCTAGAAGATTTTGCCATCCCTATCTACTAACAGCTGAAGACAGAAACTGGCCTTTTCCTTATCTGTTAGGGTCTGGCAGGCCAGGGGGGCTATGAAGGTAGGCACTTTCATAAACGGAAACATGTTCAGCATTTTCACACCAAACTTGAAACGATATTCAATACAAATTTGACAGGTTCAAAAGATTCTCAGTTAATATACCCCTTTAAACTTCCTAAAATCTCCAAACATGGACTATTTCTGAAATAACAAGGTCTCTAAAAGAGCAGTAAGCTGGCTCCCTGAAGGGTGGGGTAATTGGAAGGGTTATCACACCTCTGGGGGAAGTCACAGGCTCTATCTTGGCAGTGTTTCATCCCTTCATATACCCAGGGGACTGATTAGTTCATGATAAGCAATTAGGCACCCCAGGGAGGACGGTTAACCGTCTTACCAAAACAAAAAGGCTGCACAAATGTAAGTCTCATTAGATTAAAGAAACACTATCTGCAGAACAGCAAATTTGTGTTTATTCCTTTCTACTGGAACTTGCAAGTACTACATTTTGCCTACATATGGCACACACAGATCTCAGAAATCCCGAATTTGAGCACGTACTTGCTGCTAAATTGGTAACAAATGCTCTGAAGCATTTTCTTTCCCAAGACACTAGTGCTGTGATGCAGGAAAAAAGGAGGAGGGACGGAGGGGAGGAACACAGTAAATACTGATTAGAAGACTTCAACTAGCAATCTCATTCATTTAAATTCTCTTCCTCATTGTTAAAATAGTCCCTAACCAAGGATGAGCTGCACAAAGTGGGACCAGGAAATGTTGCATATGGCTGAATGCTGACTGCATTTTAGAATGAGACCCTCAGTCAGCAGCAGACCCACCATTACACGCCTTGCTCCTAAAAAATTGTTCTGGGAAGCTCCTGCCTGCTGTGGGGCTTGTGGTGAGGCACCTGTGCATATCACAGTCCTACCCATGTTAAATCTTTATCTCTGATGAAGCAGAGGGACAAATGCATCTTTTGCCTGCCAACTGATATAAGGGTTCCAACACAACCCGATGGTGCTGTTCCTAACTTACATCAGGCTCAATGTATTTCAAAGTACTTTGACGGCTTAAAATATGAAGGAATGCTTTTCAATAAGATGACCCCCTGTCCTTTTATGTTCTTTTATCTTTTTTTAACAGTTTGCCATCCAGTGATAGGAGGGAACCCCAGCTGCATAGCCTGAGCTTTTATCTTCTGCTGACCATGCAACAACACAAAGCTCAGTGCTGGATTTCCTGCTGCTTGCCGAAAGGGGCTGTTCAGCTTGTTTAAATATTACTTGCCTTGGGAGCCTTGGAGTTGTGCCCAAGCACTGTACTGTATCTTCCCAGCATCCATTTCAGCATGTACTTTAAAGGTCTTCAGGTCCCGTGTACTGTGCTCCCTCTCTGCTACGGGAGGAGCCTCATGACTCCAGAAAAGAAAAGAAACCCCATTCAACTCCTCCGTCTCTCCCCGTTTTCCCTACTAATCCCTCTGCCTCATTCCATTACACAGGTAACAGAAATCCCTGTTCATTCCAAAAGCACGCAAACACATTTAGTCCCGTAAACTGAACCAACTGCAACCATGGTAAAAGACATTTTGGTACAAAAGGCTACAGCTAGGAAGAATTCAGATGCCATGCATCCTGTACAGCAAGCTACAAGTGTGCAGTGAGCAAGCAATCAAGAAAGTACAGTAGCAAAGGTAGATTGAGTACAGCGGCCCCCTGCCATTCTAGATTTATACTCTCCACCACTGATTTTAGAAAAAAAAGAATCTTTAAACACAACCTTCTCTGAATTTACAAACTTAACATTACGGCACTTTAATTTCCCCTTCAGAGTGGTGATTAAAAAAGCAAAACAAAACGTGGCTTTCACAAAACCAGAAAGGATATTCCAGCCTTTAGGAATTCTTTCAGAAGCCCTCCTTTTCACAATTACCATGCAAACGGGAAGCTGAATTCTGGCTACAAGGTCAGGAGGAGATAACCTTGGCCAATAGAAATGATCTGCATGAGCCCAGAGGCAGCGCCAGGCCACCCATTAAGCAGGCCAGCAGGCCTCACTGTTAACCTGTGTGCGGCCGGAAACAGCTGATAGGAATGGAGAAGCAAGAGTTTAAAATCCAGATTCACAATCTATCCATGACAGCTGTGGACACAGCCATTTGAATCAGAAAAACTTCAGTAAATACTGACAGTGAGAACTGTCCTGTAAGAAGATGTCTCTCATTTTCCATGGCAGCTGGGATGCAGAAATACATGCACCCACAAGATGATGTAGGATTGCAGGAAACTCAAGACTAGAAGTGAAAACCTGCTTTTAATCCATTCTGCTTTGCCTCACCCTGAAGCGTACAGACTGATTTAACCTGATGTAAGCCACAGCTGTCACTCAGAAGGACAGACTGCCAGTCCTCACTTTACCCCACAGCTCTGGCCACGTGTTCTCCCTCCGGCCTCATGCCAGTTCTAGAGTTTGAACAACCACATGGTGATCCAGGATCATGGAACAGATCTGAATTGAGATTTGTGTTTGGGTTTGGTTTTTGTTTGTACTTAAAAATGCACATACATATAGTTTCATCAACAGCCTTCACACATGGGAGCTGAGACATAGTCAAATTACACCCTCTATTTGAGTGAGGGATGAGAGACCTGAGCAAGAATGTTGTTGGTAACTCTACTCCTGCGGTGCTGCAGTATCAGGGAAAGATGAAAAGATGTAGTGGAATGAACCCACAACCAGCTCCATCTCCAGACTCCCTCCTCCTGCTCCCCCCTCACTCCCTTCTCTCCAGCTCAGAGCTCACTTGCAACATCTAAAAATATACCCAAAATTCAGTTTTCTGATTAAACCCAGCGAAAACAGGTTCACAATAAAATAAACTACCGCAACTAAAATGTCTCTACCACACCTCTCCCATGGCATCCCTGGATGAGGAGAGTTAAGAGAGCAACAGCAGTCTTAGGCAATGAGTTAGTACTTTTCTGCTTACCTATCCAATTTTTCCTACATCAAGGACTGGGTGTAACTTTTGCACAGTGCTAAGCACAAAACAAACACGACTCAAAAATATCCACCTCTCTTCCCGCACACAACTGAATTAAGCCTCATTTTCCACTCATTTGTTTGTTTGTAAACTTTTGTCAATGACCCTTTCCCCATGCACAAAGACAAAATTTACCCCCTCCAATACCACTCATGCTTCATTAAATCACATCAGTAACAATGCTGAAATAGCCTGCCACCGTGTGCCACATGTACCAACCACAACTCCAGAGCCACCAGCAAGTAGGGCAAGCAGCTCACCTGGAGTCTCCAGTTACTTTAGAGACAATAATTACAAACCTTGGGCCTTTGGATTTAACATACAGCACAGCGGGAATGGCACACATGCTTCCACAGGGGCAGCTCACCTCCTAGAGAGATTGGTATTTATTGTAAAATGCATCACCTTAAGGGGATGGGATGGGACAGAAGTAGAGAAAAGAAACCAAAGCTGCAGAGGGACAGGACGTGTTGCCCTGAGCATGTCCTCAGGCACTGCTAGCTCACATTGCTTGCACCATCTGATCTCTCAAAGCTAAACATGGAATGTAGGTAGCAAGTCATAACGCTGCACAGGCCCGGAGACGTGACCCATCAGCTGTTTCTGCATTATAATTATTGCACTGGAGCACAGCAGGACCAAAAGTTTGCCTGGGCAGATTTCTGCAAAGTTCTGGCTTGTTAGAAATGACAAGGAAGGTCACATGCTGCTTTCAGATTTGTGATTACAGTCACTTTTCTGCAGGCCTGGCATTCCCTGTTTAAAATCCTCAGTCTGCAAGAAAAGTGGAAGGCCCAGAACTGTTTCACGTTACTCAAAACTGCATTAAGAAGTGAGATTGCACAGAATTGTGATCTCTCTCACCCTCCTTCATGAGACAGACAGGATTTTCACACAGATGCAGTGAAGCAGCACTCCTGAATCATCATTCTCTGCACTTCCCAGCTGTTCTTGGTCATTTCCCCTTCAGGCCACTTCTGCTCCCAGGCTTTCTCTCACTCTCTTTTTATTTTTGAAGTTTCTGCTACTAATAAAAAGCCTGAAAAAATCAGTGCAACACCGTAATTTCCTCGTATTATCATATTCTCTAGTGAACTGATTCATTCTCAGAGTGATCTTGACCCTCAGCTCCCACTGGGCCTCAACTGATGCAAAAGGCTTCTTTCAGATTTTCCTCCATTTTATTTTTGTCCCAACAGAGTACAAGTACAGGACTCAGTTTTGCAACTCTGGACTTAAAATGCAAATATCTTTACTTTTAGGAAATCTGATTGTTTCTATAACCTGCTGAGAATTAAGGCAAAACTCAAAGAGTACAAGTCAGTAAGGAAATTATTTCGTCCAATATATGTTCAACACATTGTACTGTCCAGGCTTTGCTCTGTAAGTAAACTTTAAATTATTAAGAGCCCAGTTTTGTCAGGCAGTGACATGAAGTTTAGTGCAACAGGTCAATGCAGAAACCATCAACAAAACCTGTAGAAAGACAACAAAAACCTGCAGCAGTACACAACCACAGCATTTCTGTTATACAAAACAAAGCAGGCACTGTAAATCTGGATAGCACAGCCCCTTTCCAAATGACTGACTTCAGAAGACTCGTAGACTGGAGGGATGCTTTCAAGAGGCCACTCTGAGCTACATCAAGCTTCCTGTTTGAGACCATGTGGACTCACCCTGCCCTCCCACCCGTGTCTCAACCAAACCGAATAAAAATCTTAGCACTTTTAGCATATTTCCCAACCAGGATGCACTCAAAGCAAATTCACTCTGAGGGCCAAACACTACAGGGATATTGCTGAGACTTCTAAGGTGCTATTTTCTGCAAGAGCAGAGAGGTCCAAGGTTGCCAGGTGGTTAACGGGAAGATGGGCACAAGGAAGACATCAGTAAGTGATAAGCAAGTCTCTAGGTCAGAAAAACACACTTGAGGCTGAGATCAAAACCTCTGTTAGCACAAGAAGAGCTCCCATCTCTAAGAAACCACTTTCTATCTTATTCTCTCCATCCCCTCCCTGATTCCCTTCTCCCTACTGTAACTCAGAACAGCAAGACAAGTGATGTCTAGCCATGCACCAAAAGAATTGGCTAATACAATGTCACCCTGCCCACCGCAGGAACAAAAGCCACCAACGAACCCTGCTAGTGGTCAACTGCAAATTTTTGCTTTGCTGATGGTATTACACTGCCAAGGGTTCCCTTGTCTTTGCACACACACCACCCTCTTAGAAACGCCAAATCTGCTCAAATCCAGATTTACAAATACATGCACATATATTCTACACATCTGCTTCCACCTGGTGGATTACAAGAGATGGAGACTGCAGTGGTTTTTAAACAAACGAGTAAACCCATCTCTAAAATTAGTTGCATGGTAATTCTGCAGGCAAATAGAGAGGGGGAGAGTGGTCAGGCTCAGGGGCAAGGGAGAAGTTTGGAAGAAATGGAACAAGAATCACTAGACTGTTTAAACCATTTAAAAAAATCAGTTTATTTCCCTATTGGAAAACAAAGAAAAAAACGGATTTTTCTTTCACTTTGAGGAGTTCTTCAAAAGAGAAGTGGACAGAGCTATTCAATATTGCTCTGAGGTGCTTAACATGAATAAATAACTTCAATCAATTATCTTGTTAAAGAACTTAAAATTCTCTTTCCACAGTCCCCCCTTCCACGATCAAGTAAAAAATAGATATTATACATATACATGGTATATAACAAAAATAAAACCATAAAGTAATTTATTGCTAGCCAGAACTACAGAAAGCAGGAGTTTTTTTAACACTTCACCAAAACAAATGAGAAATGCCGGGGAGTATCCTGAGAAACTCTCTGCTGCAAATTCTTTCAGGTCTGGTTTCTAAAAATTTCCTTGCTATGATACCTGCAAATGCAGCTTTGCAGTAACTTCAAGTTCCGTTTTCATACACATATTTTAAATATAGCAGCAGCCTTTGCCCTGTGTATTAAGTACCAGGGGTATTTCATTCTCTGGGCCCAAAGTTTGCAGGAAAGCTAACTTGAGATCCTAGAGGTGTGGCACATTTCTTTTTTGCTCTAAATACTTCTGACTGGAAGCAAAGGTAAATATTACTCCAGCCTCAATCTGTTTCCCTCTTGCACCCACAGCACTTAGTACGATAGAATCAACAGGCTACTACAAATTACACTCAAGGGTTCATTACAAATCAAGGCCTCAGTCTTGCTAATGAACTGATACTAACAGGTTCATTCTGTGGAGGAGAACCATTAACTTCAGCAGTGGTCCCTGAATCAGGAAGTTTGTTTACATGACATGCACAGGTATTTACAATCTTCTGGGCCCTTGTTTTTATTTAGGAGACCAGTGGCGTTTGGCAAGGAGTGCAAATCTTGTCCGACAACTTTCAAACTACCCTTACTCCACATGGAGCAGAAGTGCCTACAGAGTACAGCACATTCACAAAACAGCGTTTTCATCTTACACCAACAAAACCCTCAAGCAGGAATTCTATACCTGTACATGGCAAGAGAAACAATCACACATTCCTCACGTGTGTTTTGCACCCGAAAGAGTGGACAAATACAGAGATATATACACAAGATCACTAAGTCCTTACTCAAAATGTGGGACCAAGTTCAGTCTTTGCAGAGTAGAAATGACCTTCTCTGCTCTGGAGCAAGACAGACATGAGGATACTTGGCTTTCACTGGATCATGCACAGTCCCTTTACTTCCGAATTACAATAGACATTAGGACCAGACCACACTGGAGAAATCACCATTGCCATTATCAGCTATGATAACAAACAACTTATTCAATTGATGGCTATAATTCCAATCTCCCACCCACTCCGTCTTTCTCAAATCTCAATGCCTCTGCAAAATAGCTTTGAGAACTTGAAGAACAGGTCAACTTTCTCTCCCTTGTTTGGGATTCAAAGTTTGCTGTAGGTTTTTTTCTATTTTCTATAAAAAAGGCAGACATGAAAGTAATTCAAAGCCTGAAGTCACTTTTGTCTCAGCTTCATTCTCAGAAATGGCTGAAGAATTTTTTACTACTTACTTTTCTTTCAAAAACAAATGTGGCCCGAAGCTAAACACCTGACGTGCAGTGTTTCAGCACAAATGGTTAAAGCTCTGCAGAGCCACATGCAAGAGAAAACAGGGGCAGTAATAAAACTGCCTGATGATGTCCAACTGGAAATCCTCATGGCAGCCTAGCTTTTCATGCAGAGCAACTTAGTGACATTCTCTCTCTATTCCTCTCCCTGATGACTCTCTCACTACACCTGGAAATTAGGAAGCTGACTGAGCTCCCTAAAAACTGGTCTGGTTAGCCCCAGTCACCCCTGCTCCAAAAGAGTGAAAGCAGACAGTGTTACATCTCAGCAGATGAAGTCTGAGACTAAACTGGTGGAATTGGCAGCAAACACTAAAGGTACCTTTTTTTCCTTGAGTCCAGTTGCTCTCATGGACCCTCATTCCAAAAGTCAAGAGAGATTTTCAATGCATTTTTGGGGTTGCTGACTTTAAGCCTACAGGATAAACTCCACTTGTGATTGTTCACAACTCAGAAAATGCGTGGAAAAAGGAAGCAGAAAAAACCTGAAATTCTCTCACAGTCACATAAGTCCAAGAGCCACAGCCTTAACACCACCAGCTTCCCATCTCATTAAGTGCCTTGCAATACTTGTTTTTGTAATCGTTTTCCATGCTGTCTACACAAAAAAAGTTCCTCGGAAGCCAGAATAACTACATTCCTCAAACATGGACCCTTTCCAGACTCACCCCAAACCTTTCTGTGCTTGAGGTCCTATACACACATGAACACACAGCTCATTTACAGGCCCGGCAGTTAATTCACCTTCAAGTCTCCCTAATTTTGAGGCTGAACACTTCCTACACTTCTGTATCCCTGCTGTCTGAGGGCAGGCAGGCTGCCTCTGCTTCCTCTGCATTCCCAGCTGGCAGGACAGGGCTGCAGTGCGGCCTACCTGTGCCGCCCTGCCCTGCCCACGCGGTGCCATCGCGGTGACCGCTGCGTGCACAGGTTCCTTCTTCCCGAGAAACTCACACTGACAAACTGCCTGCCTTCCAGTTCTTCCTTTCCAACTTTTCTTTTTTTTTTTAAAGACAAAGACACCTCCTCCTCCTCATTACCTCCACTCAGAAAGCCTGAGGCTCGCTGATCCCACGGTAGATGGCAAGGCCTTTGAATCAGTCTGCTGGCTGGTCTGGAACCAGCCTAGGTAATGGTCACACAGGGCACACACCACAAACCCTCTTCCAGAAACTTTAAAATCCAAAATGCAAATACTCCACCCATCACCTTGAATGCTGTCAGCCAATAAAAATGCTAATAAAAGAAGTCACAGTAGGAGAAGTCTCTGGCCTCCTGCCTGGGGTCTGACGACTGCAGGTTAAGTCCTTGGGAGGAAGGGATGTGATCCAGCCACTGCTGGAGGTTGCTTGCTCAGTCTCTCCAGCAGATCCTGCCCTATGGACCAGGCCCGGTATTCAGGGCCCTGGGTTCTTACATTTCTCAGGCATAACAAACAGTAATGACAGAACACCACTCAAGAGCCACCCCAACTCAACAGTGACTGTGTCTTATCACCCTGCCACGATGCCACAGACATCCTGGGACTCAACACTCCCAACTCAGAAGTACATCCTCTGTGACTACGTCAAAACAAACCCTGTTTTGGAAGGGTTTTAAGAACAAAAAGTCACAATCCTTCTAATTTCTGTACAAGGAACAAACCCTGCAATACCTGCCTTATGTGCTTTGGGCCCTGAAAGCTGCCAGGAGCAGCTGAAGGATGGAGGGAGAAGGAAGATTTTTGTGATGAATGCTCTTTTCCGAAAGTTTTAGAAATAACTGTGTAATCACATAGATGCAATGCATTGCTCAAGTAAGCATGTAAACTCAGAATGGGAATTATTTTAAAATCAGAATGGCTTTAGGTTTTATATATATTTACTGTTTTGACTGCAAAGGATAAATGATCTCCTGTAATATAAAATTACTTTTCAACTTCAATATATAATTAACACAGGAATTGGTACCTTTACATCCTTCCTATGCATTTGTATCATAGACTCAATGGCACAAACACAAGGATGCCTACCTGTAAGGTTCATAACCACACCTCTGCATTAAAAAGATTACTGAGCAGTCTAACAAAAGGGTGTTTACTTTTAGTGCACCCTAATTCTATATCACTCAGCCCATTTGCAGTCTGTAACACTGATATCACTCAACTGATATTTACTGATATTTGGAGACAAAGGGACCCATGTTTCTCCCTCAACCAGATTTAATAAATCCACAAATGTCAAAACAAAACCAGTCAAGAGATAGAAGAATAAGGCCTTTGGGATGCTATACTACTGTCTCCCATGTGGTTAATTTTGATGAGCTTGTTGAAGCACAGCCTTTAGCCAAGTCCTTTTTCACACAAACATCCATAGCTCAGAGACGATTAATCACCATTTATTACTCACCTTCTGGCAACGCCCACTCTAAGCTAGGCACCATCCAGACACATTAAGACAGACAGTCCCAGTCTGAAGGCTTTGTGGTAAAAGAAAGACATTTCTGAGACCCGATCCTGATGGAGAGATATCTACAGACCCCCGTGGTACTCAGCACAGCTACTGGGATCTGCCAGAAAAAAGGTGCTCACAGGAACACTTAATCACAAATACCAATCTTTCAAAAAGGGACAAGGTACGTATGAAATACATCGGCTATACCTACTTTTCAGTACCTGTCAACTGCTACTGGTGTTACGGTACAAGTAAGCCTCGTGAAAGGATTTTGCTGAAGAAATAGGGTGAATCTTCACAGATTTATCGATCAGAGCCCCTCACTTGGTTACAGGAAAGTAGTTATTCTGCTCTTCTGCAGCATTAGTAACTTCTCAAACAAAGAAGCCTGATTGAGGCAGACAGTGAGGGGCTTATCAGCTTAGGAAATGGGAAGGATGGTCCAATTAACTGCCAAGCAGTCAGACATAATTCACTCTGACCAGGCCAATGAGAGACGAGTCCCAGAAATGCATGTCCTGTCCATTTATATAACACCCAAACATTCCCCCCTGCAAAGGCTTCCCTTCTGGAAGCACTGCCTAAGTAAGGAGCAAGTCACTATAGGAGAATCCACCTGTATGGACCTGCATCTGATTAAGCAATCATCTCAGTGGTACAGGAGGCATTGCCAGTCGCTACACTGCTGAACTCAGGCACTAGCAGGCATCACCAAGCAGACAGCCAGAATGCTCTGTGCAAGGTTATCTGGGGTCCACACCACTGTGCTGCCTTCTCACACATCAACGAACAGGACAAGATGTAGAAGGCACAAAAAGGAAAAACTCCACCCTGATGTAGGTAGGAAGGCTCCATCTCATTTTCCTGAGCTACTTCTGCCTAGCAGAGAAATAGTCAGAATGTTATTGAAGTAATTTCACAACGTTAAAAACAAACAAGCAAAAAAACCTGAAGGCAAACCGTATGTAAGAGCCGATTAATTGTGAATCCAGCCACAGTACTGCTCTTCATTTCCTCTGTCATGCTTAGTACTCTGCTAGCACAGGGTAAACAGAAAGAAGGCCAAGAGAAAGAGTAAGGGGAGAAATTCCACAAAAGATGCTAGAATGAAAGGAGTTCTCAGTCAACCAAAGCTCTAACTTGGGATCCATCACCTAGGATGAAGCAGGCATTTAAAGTTAAGAGGGGAGAAAAAAGAAAGAAAAAAACGCGTCCCCAAAACACTGATTAGTAAACACAAACAACTGATGTTTAGTGGAAGCCTGGAACCCTTATTCTGCAAAAAAATGCACATGTGGGACCTGGTACATCCTTTGATAAGGTACCTTGTTTTGTGTAATCCTTTCAGTTTTTAAGTGCTAGACTTAAGACTGTCACAGTCAGAAAAACATGCTATGAGCAAGAGTGTAAAAAACTCCAGTTGTGTGGAATATTTATGTTACATATGGCAACATCCTATTTGTCAGGCAGTTACCAGGAGCTAAGGAATCTGTGTGGTACCAGCAAATTCGCCTTGCAGCAGGGTGACAGAGCCAGCACAAACCAGACTATACATGGTATGTTTACTGAATGACTAGGCATAAACATGTTAGAGAAGAAATGATGTCTTGTATTAGATGCTGGGCTTCCAGCTGCAAGGCAAGCCATCCTGCTGGGAAAGCAGTCTGTCACATATTCCTCATACACTTCTGGCTGTGGGTGCCCGTGAAACCTCTAGAAAACAGGAACAGGTTATGTGGCAAGTAATGATTAACAATGTGGAGGATCAGCCCTCCAAGCTCCACCCGCCAGCATTCCCTGCCTCCTTGCTGCTCTTCCTCCCCCGCTACTTTTCGGTTGGGACTGTTTGCAGGGTGAGCCGGCAGAGGAGAGAAGGCACTCACAGGCACATGCTGCTGCCCCTGCCACAGGATGACGGGCACGGACAAGTGCATGCACCCTCTCTTTCTTAAGAAACAGCTGGCAGCAGGCAAGCGAGCGCTGCAACCATCCGCCTGCCCCACGTCCAAACCCAGTGGCACAGGACTATTTCGTAACGGGGAGGAGGGGGGGAAAATCCTGAAAGGGTAGAGGGAGGAGAGTGTACTGAAGATGCCTTAAAGCAGAGAAGAAGGTTCGTATCTGGCTTCTGTGTCCTGCCTAACCTGTTTTGTGGCATGTTCCGGTTAACTCTCCTTTTGGTTGAGGTTGTTCGTTGTTTTTCTTTTGGCATCCAAAGCCAAGTTGCAGCCCCTTCTCTCCTCTGACTCCTTTCACGCTCCATCACACTCCAGTACAAACATGGGTACACAGAACGGAGACGCCAGAAAACAAAACGCTGAGTTCATCACAGACTGAAACTGGATGCAGTTTCTTTAGTGGAGGGAACGGGATCTTCCTTGCCAACTCACCAGGACCATCAGCCCTCACGTGCCAGACTTCTCACCTTCATCACTGCTTTTTGACATTAGCAACTCATCAAAATAACTACACAAAGTGGTAAGGGGGTGGGAAAACAAAGTGAAAAAAATCCCCAAACTTCAAAACATACACCTGAAAGACTGCATGCTACACAAATCTAAACAGAGCGCAGTGTGGGAGCAGCAGCAGTGATCACAGCACCAGGACACACCATCACCACCACAGCAGATTTACGCCTTCACTGTGCACAGTATTCACAGGATTAATGAGTAGCCCAAAGATCAGAAATAAACCTGCTAAGCAACAAAAGCATCAACTCCAAGCTGTGCCGGGTGGCTTTTGACAGGGGTTAAGCAGTCGGTAACCAGTGACAAGAACTTGGTAGTTCAGTAGCCATTTTAAGCAGCAGATATATTAATCATGGGAGTGCAATAACAAAAGAACCAGGAGCAAAAGCATGCTTCAAAAACGAGGACCCCTAAAAGCTCAGCAGCACACACATACCCCTCCATCATGTGTAAAATCAACTTAGAGAAGCCAGCAAGGAAGAAAGGTTATTCCGTGACCTCCAGAGCACAGCAAATCCCTCAGAGCAATGAGTGCTAGGCATCAGAAACTTCCTGGTTTTCAGGCTGTTGTTTCACATGTTTTCTGGGGAGTTTGCATGCTGTGGGAAAGATTCCCAAGTACACTGAAAGCAAGCCTGCAACGTCCCCTTCCACTCCCACAGCAAGTATGCAGTCCATAAAAGATTAAAGTGTTAGAAACATATGCTTGAGCAAAGATGCCTCTTAAAAAAAAAAAACATACCAACACATCAACCATTGAGCAGTTGATTCATTTATCAAAATATTTTGCCATCCCTTTTTTAAGACAGCAAGGTGGGGGGGGGGGCAGGGAGATGGAGCACGCAAGCAAGACCATGTAAGACACATGCAGTCTGTAACCTGAACACCATTTTACAGATGCATTTACTTATTATCCTGCTTTTCTTTGGGGGCTTCTCAGGCCAGGGTGGCTTTTGTCTCTGTGCTATATGCTAGCCAGCTCATAACAAATGAGCAATCACAGAGTAAGCAGAGCTGGCTTCTTCTCTGAATCTACTGGGATGCTGAGGCACGAAGATAGGCCTGACAAAACTTCTGTTCGATTATGAGCATGATCAATCTCTTTGGTCATGCGTGCACCTGAAGTCTGGTACAATTATTAACTGTGCTGCAGTCACGTGAAAGAGAACAAACTTCCCCCTCCCACCCTCATCCCAGGGGTAACATTATGTGGGCAGTAAATATATGAACATGGTGAGGCTGGGGTGTGTGTGTGTAGAAACCTCCATAGAAAGGCTTCATTGCTGTACATTTTATTATTTCCTTTTGGTGGGTGACTTATGGACATTACAGACAAGCCTGACTGATGCCCAGACATGTCTGGGTACCCAAAGGAGAGTGAAGTGGGGAGTCCTCATCTCTACTGAGTGCTGCCTTCATTACAGAGGGAGAATCAAAGGTGTTTCCAATTTTCCCCAATTTTTAAACACTATGATGATGGAGCATGGAAGGTATTTTTACTAAAGCACAAATGACTGTTTTCTAAACCGGTGGGCTTGCTTTCAAGGTGTTCTTATTTGTTGGAGGGGATTCAACAGGTATGAGAGAAGAGAGATGGGAAAAAAAGAGCACTGTGCTTCTAAAGAGAAACTCTTGGCACTGAGACAAATGAGGTAGGCAGTGTTGACTAAAACCCTAAGCTGTGATTCAGCTGTTGGGATCAGAGTCTCATGGAGCCTCCCTGCTTTACAGCTTGCACTCACGTAGCTAAGAATGGAGATGGCACTTTCCAAAATCTGCATTCCAGGACCGAGAGGGAAACAACAGAGAAAGAGCATTCAACCAGCATGGTACCCAACTAACACCCAACTCATGCACCTCTCAGACTGCCAGAGCGCTGCTGTGGCACTATTTTAGCTGTGAACCAAGCACCACAGGTGTGTGTGTGCCATAGAAACCTGAGCTCAGAATACTAACAACTGCAACCCTGCTGAGATGGAAGCTGTGCCTGGGGGATGTGCAGCCCCTCCGGCCTCCCTCAACACATCCTGGCCCAGCACAGCAGCCCCTCCCACACAGTGTTTCAGCTGAAAACAGTAAATTCTGCTGACCTTAGAAGAGGGATAAGCAGGGCAGGTGGTGAGAAAGAGTGTCCGGTTTGGCATCAGATGACATTTCTTAGACATAATTAAAAATATAAAGCGCAGCGCATCTTTAAGTGGTTACAGCTATACAGTCACCAGCCCTGTGACACTGAATAAGAAAAGGTGGTAGTGGGGGAGATAAACAGGGGGTTGATGACAAAAAATAAAATATAAATGAGCACATTCTCTTTCAAAGTGCTACATGTATTTTCTGTTTAGTTATAATTGAATATGTCCCCAACAACACAACTACATTTGTAATATTACACCATGTATCCATTTTATAAAATATTTTAAAATGTGCTTTTGCCTAGGCCCATGTACACAAAATAATGAAGAAATATCACTCATCAGGAGCTCCCTAAGAAAAATAAACCTTAAAATAGCATGGTACGCTCACTGAGTAACATGTATTTCTGCAAAACTCCCGTTCTTTATATATTTTGCATCTGAAAACTGCAAGTCTCACACGCGCACACACAAAAGACAGAACAGACTGCTGCTGTGGACAAAATGGTGCCATTTAATACAAAAATCTGGTTTATGCATAGCCTGGCTGTAGTGCATGCTGGGCCCAAGCAGAGTGGGATGCAGCCAGTTATATCGAACAGTTGTGCCCTCAGCAACAAATGGTGCATTCATAAAACTGGAAAAGCCTCTGTCTAGGGGATCGTAGCTCTGCAAAGGAAACAATTGCTTGCTGACATTTTCTGAGGGAGGATATGGCCAAAAGAGGTTGAGGGGGAGAAGTATGATCTACAGGAAAGTTATGTTCAGAAGAAATACCAAAATGTAAGGGAAGAAAACCCAAATCTGTCACTGAGCTTCCTTTGCACTCACCCTCCTTTAGCTAGTCTCTAACAAAAGAGCAAGGCCACCTGAAAAGACATGTGGTTGGAAAACACTTGGCCAGTCAAGAGTATAGAAGAAAAAGAAGAAAAGAAAAAGCTTTCTTGTAGAATGCTGGCCCATGAAGAAGCGACAGCCATCACGCAGGCTGCAGTACACAAAGCTGCATGTGACAGGCAGTTTCTCACAAGTTTCTTACCCTTGCCTTTATTAGCTATGCCACCTCCACACTGGTAACTAAAAGCCAACATCTGGTGCTAGCTAAATGTCACCACAGACAATCCCTTTAATAAAAATTTAAAGAGTCTGGGTCCCAACAAGGAAATCATTAGTGCTTTGAATGTAAGACCCTACGCGAGAGCTTCAAGACTGAAAAAATCCTGTCTTTTAAGCTGCCCAGAGCAGTAACTTTGGTGTGCACTAAGCCCCTTCTCCAGGCCCCTTGCCACCTCTGGGGATGCTCATTTCACAGCTTCTGGCCCATGTGTAGCCCATCTGGACAGTTCAGCTGGTCAGCACGCTGTACTGGGAAGCCCAAACAGGTCTATGGATGCCCAGGTCTTGCTGCAGGATGGGAACACGCTGTCCAGTCTGCCCTTGGCCTAGGGAGCTCTGGCTCCCAAAGCTGAAATGCCAGACACTGCAATCAGCCTCAAACACACCTGGCATCTCTGAAAGCAAATCTGACCTGTACCTAAAGTGCACGAGACACCATGCAAGTTGATGCAAAAAGTGCTCCCTTTGGAGCTAAGCAGTTAAGCAGCATGGCTTATTAATGAATACCTGTCACCTGCTCCATTCTACTGAGCCAAGTAATGAAGCAAAAAACTCCCACATCATACACCATAACTGAAGTTCAGTGGGAGAGTCAGACACCGAAAGAATTGAGTCCCACCTGCACACTGAAAGGAAATAAGAAATAACTCTCCCCAACCACTCCTGGCTGCTCTGAGGCTTTGGTAGGGCATGCACCCTATTTCCTCCTGGCGCTCATTCAACATAGAGGTCTCACATCTCATGCAATGAAAGTTTTCTCCTAAAAACTTATCTCGTCAGTTTGGGAGAACTGACACTGGCTTCCACAGCCAAGGCAATCCCAGCTGAAGGAGAGACAACTGAAATTTTGTGGCTGACAGAATGAGTCCCTCCATTATATTATGAAGAGAGTGTGTATTTTAATACATTATTAATAGAGTCCTCTTGCACTGAAGCCTTTGCAAGGGTATCTAAAAAGGCGATGCATGTAATTCTTCCTATCCCCAGTGCACCTAATAGTCACCTGAGAGCCTATTATGAAACCATTTCAGAGGTGAACAGGACTGTGGTCCCACAGACTGACAGCAAAAGTATTTTTCCACAGAGGTTTAAAAAAACCCAAGCAAGCAAGCAACCAACCAACCAAAAAAGGGCAAAACAGGATGACTTCTTCAAGAGATAAAACGAGCCATTCCTGCACCTCAGTGCCACAAGCAGCCAAAACCTGCAGGTCCACTGAACTCAAGGAAGAAACACTGTGAACATGCATGGCAAGCTACAGTGGTGAGAACTGAGCCATAGCTATTGAGGCACCGAAGAATCAATGGTAATGCTTTTGTTTACCAGCTGTGCACTGCAAATGACTGCTTTTGCAAGAAAGCTTGCACTGTAGTTGCATAAATAATTTCAATAAAACTGTATAAAAAAACACTTCATTAATGCTGATTATCAACTGGAGACCTACAGCAAATGCAAAACTATAAAATCTTTTACAGAGGCACCAAGGCAATCTAAAAACTGTCTGACTTACTCCTTGGTCAGTTTCCAGGCAAGGCAAAAGTCTACACTACATGTAATGTTTTGTATATGCTCCCATTAAACCTGCCCTCTGCATTCTAGAAATCAAGTGGCACACGTGATTTGGTTTCCCTCCATAGGCTTTACAAAGGCTTCTAATATAACACATGATCGACTTACTAGGAAATCGTTTGTTTGTTTTAAATTTGAAGAAGGCAGCGAAAACACCTGGGAAACTGTGGGAGAACATCAACAGAGTTGAAAAGAAAATTACATCTCAGCCTCCTGAAAAACTTTATATAAAGCTCTTTGGGAAGTCTGTGAATAAGGGATGAAGAAAGAAGTACTCCATTTGAGAAATGTCCTTCCTTTGAACACTGAATCACAGAATACAAATCTCCGCATCACCTTACAAAAGAAAAAGGAAAAAAAATCCTGCCTGAAATGTGTCACTTTTTTGCTGCTGTTTACTTTATTTGTTTGTAGTGGTTTTGTAAAATCCCACAAATATTTCAGACTGAAACCACAGTCCATATTTTATATTTAGATGAACTATGGCATCTTTCAAGAAGCTGTAATTGCAAGCCTGCATGTAAAGCCCTCCCTCTGTCTGACCTGGGACCATGCAGCATCACAGAAGGGAGAACGTGAGCCACCACTGCAGCCCTGGTGGTGACCCTCCTCCATGCACTGGCCCAGCCACCTCTCAGCTCAGCTCCAGCAGGATGCAAGACTGAGTCCTTGCACCTCCCATGGTAAGGGATGGTTTTGAGTAGGATGCCTAATGTCTGTAGGTAAAATTTAAAACCAACAAAAACGTCTTTTCCTTTCTTTCTTTTATTTCCCACCTGATCCAGGTGGAACAAACAGAATAGAATTTGCCTCTTGTGCTGATGCTTCCAGTATCAGGCCTGATTTAAATCAATATAAAATGCAGTAGGGAAAGGAGCCTCAAGGTTTCTAACCGGGTGCATTGAACACCATGACCTCCTCACACCCCCGCCCCACAAATGCTTAACTGTTGAATGAAATTCTTTTCGTTTCCTGCACTGAATCATCTGTGTCACCACAAAGATGAGATATTTAACTGTGCGCACACGTTTCTGATTTGAGGGGCATGCAGTGTAGGGTGTTTCTCAAACTACTGTCAGACTAGCCACACACGGTTTGGATTTGTTCTGTGTTTGATGTACCATTTAACTAAATCTGTGTTTTTCCAATGAGGTACAACCTTTCAGTGATGCTGTTTTCTAGGAAATATGTAGGTGAATGCTGCTGCTTCTTTTGCAAAGTATTATTTGAATGGAGCTAGGAGGGACAGGATATGCTGATTTGCACAATTAAAAATAACTTACAATTTGAACTGTGGCATCAGATGCTTCAACAAATTTCGTTAGGGCAGATTGCATGCTCTTTTCAAAATGCCTTTTTTTCCAGACCTCAATTTAAAATAATTTCATTAATTTACCCACAAATTACCTCATTTTCATTGCTAAGCTGATAAACTATTTTTTAATCACTACAGCAATTCATTCTGCAGAAGAGTCAGCAGCTCTGTAGCCCTCAAATGCAATAAAGAAACATCCAAGTCACCCAAGAGAAAGAAAGGTGAGGCAAAATGCTAAACCACGTTCCATAACCACCTTTCCTAACCAGGATGGCTTTGCATCATTGCAGGCATAGAGGGGAGGAAACTGTGATCTCTGTTTGGCTGTGCACCGCCAAAGTCAGTGGGATCTTTGTGGATGATGGGTGGGAACAGGCCCCTACAAATATGCAACAAGCAATAGGAAAGCTTATACTCTGCTCCGGATTGATCCGAGTCACGAGGAGCTCAAGCTGTCAGTCAGCAAGAGTGCAAGGAGGGCTGATTGTTCTGGTCAACTCACTGGTGCAGAAGAAAAATTCAAGATGCACATCCTCCTTGCAGTACTCCCACACACTCTCACCCAGATGAAAGCTTAAGGACAAAAATCATATTTTCACACAGGCCTATTTTTTCCACAAAGTGTTGTCAACCTTCTCCAGCCCTTATTTTAATAAAGGAAAACCTACCATCCTTTTGACCTTGGACTTGTTCATTTTCTCTGTTTCTCTCAGTACATGCTCTTTGCTAACCATTCAGCATGCTGTGAGCCCTGATAAAAGTGGTTAATGTTTACTGAAACCTGCGTATGAACTGTACTAAACCTGATGCAGAGGGAGGCAAAGTTCTGCTAGCAGCATCCATGACCAATTAAAAAGAAGTGTTGGCTTGTTTTTCTTTTTAAACTCATCCCCCCCTGCTAAACAGCTGCATGAGTAGATGGGCAGGCAGCTCAGGAAGAAGACTGAAAAAAATTCTTCTAATCCATCCACCTAGACACTTCAAAATAAGTCCCTTTTCTGACTACCACAAGTCTTTCAAGAACACACAAAAGGAATGAAAGAACTACTGGGGTTCTCTTTCTGGAGGATGCATACTTTATCCCTAAATAATTGTTTTCCAAAACAGTCTGAAAACCTACAGGTCTAGTAGAACTGTTGAGTGTTTCCTTTCAGGTTTCCCTGTAGATGTGTATGGACACATGGCTTGAGCAGTCAAAACATCGCATCCATTAAGTGAAAAAGCAGAATATTACTACTATAAACTCTAACTACAACTAACAGTTGATCAGTATTATTCAGACTTTAAATTTACCGTAATTTCTTCCCAACAGAGACAGAAACAATCAGCAGTTTCAACAGCTGTACTTGTGCACTGTTTAGGAACAATGTTTTATAGCATAGACTAAATGTTTGCATTGCCCCTTCTTAGCTTACTGGCATTTCCTCCATCTGTATTGTAATATCCAGTCCAGAGAGCTCTTACAGACAGCTCCTGCCTCCCTCCCTCTGTCTGGTGACAGTGGGATGCTCTCAGGTGTTTAATGACAATTTTTTTTTTTTTTGTACTAGAGGGCAGCAACAGTGCCGCAGTCACCTTGGAAACAACCATCACCCACTGTTTGCAGAACAAACAATGGTACCTTTTCAGCCAGCACAAGGCAGGCAGGGCAAGGGGCAGCCAAGCAATTCTGGGACTTACAGGAGTGTTAACATATTGCATTCATTCAGTGCGTCAAAAAATAGTTCAGCACGAGGAGCAAGGCGCTCTCAAAGTGAGAGCCTTTGGCTGCAAACCACAGACAAGTGCACAGGGCTCAGAAGGTCGAACAAGTCTCCCCAGTCAGCAATGAGGTCTTTTCCTCTCATTTTTTTACTTGCCCTCCTGTTCCCCTCTCTCATACACACAGAAGGAAGAAAAACACACCTATTTAAACTGATCTTATCCACGAAAAGTCAAGTGTTCAGCTTCCAAGTAGCACTCTCTGAAGTTTTCTCAGTGTGCCAAAATATTTTAAAGAACTGTTTACCCGCACTTGTAGTGCTTTGTACCCAATGCATCAAGAGCCGTTTCCAGAAGCGTTCCTTGTGAAGTTAGTGAGGATTGCGGTTATTTAGCATTTCAGACCGTATGCCTAAGCACTCGAACAGTTATATGCCCCTCTCTTCTCGAAATAATTCCATTTCCAGAGAGACAGTCCGCCTGCTTTAAAATACAGATGATGTACATCTGGCTCTACACTAACTTCTCAATGTCTTCCTATCTTCTGGAGACTTTTTTCTCTCCTCAGAAAAAAAAAAACAAACAAAAACTCAGCACCAAGGAAGCCTTTTTTACCTACAATAACCATAGGCAAAAGCTAAATATTTAAGGATTCAAGTTTTATCAATTTAAACACACTCTCACAAAGTGCTTCGCTCTTGTGGCCTGTCGCAAGTGGAGTATTTAAAGCAGAATGGAGATCGAGGTGTCACTCGGGTCCTTTAGCACTTTACAATCTTCCCACACTGGCTTGCAGACACCTACATTGCTGAGAGCAAACTGACAGCAGTCCAGCTGCCCAGCTCGTCCTTGTGGCCACTTGGCAAAGGACTGCAAGGCCATAGAAAACCACACTGCTGCTTGACTCGTGCATAAAAGGGCGTCCAGGTGTGCTGTGAAGGAGTGCCAGGCACAACACACCCAGCTGAGAACTGCACTGAGGTGATGAGAGCTGTACAAAGGTACAAACAAAGCAGCTCTTGGGCGAGATCTGTAGATTTCCACATCACAATATAAACACTTTTCTACAGCCTTCACTCATCTTTCACAGCACACTCGGCTTTGGCAAAATAAAAAGGAAAAAAAAAAGGCAAATCACCTTTAGACCATCAGAAACACCGACTGGTGCTGTCCTGCAAACTAAAGCCTCCAGCAAACTTGTCCTCCATCTGGGCTGGACAGGTTCACTCACGACTACAACCATGGTAGCTCAGTTGAGTCAGACTAACATTACTAAAAACCTACCTTAATGTTCATTAAGATGCAGGTTAACACATTAACTGGTCTTGCACAGCCACAAACACAGCTTTGGACATGGTAAGCTGTACCTTAAGGAGCATCAAGAGAGCTTTTTTTTTTTTTTTTAATTGTGTTCGACTAACTCAGTTGACCTCAAACAATTGAGACACACACCCTTTTTGCCTGTCAGGACAGGGTCCTTCCCTGTCTTGCACTGCTGGGACAGGAGAAGTGAAATATGTATGGAGGTGATTCACATAAAACCCATCCTTCACTTACTCCTAATAGGGGGTGGAGGGAAAGGAAGCATATGGGTGAAAAGCCGCAGCTGTTCCAAGGCTGTTCCAACTTTACAGCATACGATTTATGGAAAACAAAACAAGAGGAGCAGAAAAATAGGATTTGAATATTACCGACCTAAAAGAATCGTTGTAAATACCTCCTGCTCTGTGCAAGGGCTACCCTGGGCTCCATCTGCCTTCAAGGCCGAGAAAGGAAACATTAAACTTGATCAGCAGCCAGGATTCACAGTCTGCTTCCTAACATGCTTAGATGGGGCAGTCTCTACCTGTGGCAGAGCACAGGGAGGGCACTGCCCAAGCCTTGCTCCTGCTCTGCACTTGGCACTGTCACTGCGTTCCAGAGCCTGGCCAAGGGGCAAACACAGCTCTGCCCTGCCAGGGCTGCCTTCTGCCCCAGCATCTGCAACCAGCTCCGAGCTTCCTCGTACCCCAGCAGCCTGCCCTGGCAATTTTGGCAGAGCCACGTGCTCCAGAGGGCTCTGAAGTCGGACGGGAACACACTCTTGCACAGGACAGGCTTCCAGCTGGGGCTGCGGCTGCTACTCAGTAGCGGCACCGCACCACTTCCCAAACAGGGATGCAGGCACATCCCCTCTCCTCGGGCATCACGGCCAAAACTCCCCGTGGCCGTGGCCAGGGGACCCAAGCCTCCGTGCCACGAGGGCGAGGGAGCAGCAGCGGCTGCAGCAGGGCCAGCCCTTCCCTCCCTCCCTCCCTTCCCCCCGCGCAGCCGCCCCCACCCTCCAGGAGCTCTATCGCAAATCCCCAGGCCGCGCCGACTGCCAGCTGACAGAACTGTTTAGTCAGCAACCAGCGAGAGAGGAGCGGCCGCCCCCCTCCATCCTTCCCGGCTCCTTCCCGTGGTACCTTCCCCGCCGCCAGCAGCGCCAGGGAAAGAAACACTCTCTTGCCCCCCAACCCCTCCCCAAAACGGTGAATGCGCGAAGTATTAGCATTTCCGAAAAGTTTGTCGAGCTTTGCACGTAGCTGAAGGATCCGAGTTGTTGTTTTGCTGCTTTTTTTTTTTTTTTTTCCCACCTCCTCCCCTCGGTGCTTTGTATAACCCTCTTTGACCACGCTGCCCCATCCCCCAGGCGAGAGGAGATCCAGAAGCGCTGCTGCTGGTGCTAGAGGAACTTCCTCCATTTGCTGTGAGAACATCACTCCGGCGGCCCCGCGCCCCGCGCCGCCCCGCAGAGGAAGTGCAACATAATAGCCAGGCCCCAGGTGCCAAGGTTAGCCTGTCCTTTTCCTCTCCCCGGGATGATTTCCACTCCTTTCAATACCAGCCTCCCCGAGAGCCAGGCCTTTAAAGCTACGTGTTAAAGTCACGAACAACAGCAGCAGCGAGAACAAGAACAAAGCTGAAACCTGCTCGAGCAGCACCATACGGCCTTTGCACACCACAATTTACACGAAAGGTTGAACATTTTCTACGAAGCGAAAAGTCTGGTTTCATCCGTGCACTAGACAGTTGAACAACTTTACCCGTACTTTTCTAAGTCAGCGCAGTACCACCAGCGCATGGAACTGCCCGTGCTGGCGTTCTCTGCTTGCCCAGGGCAGATGTAACAACCACAGCAATACAAATGTCTCGGCTGAAAGGAAAACCGCATCTCAGGCTGGGCTGCAATAATGAAAACCCTGGGCAAAAGGCATGGATTTAGTCTACAAGGACGATGGAGATCAGCACCCAAACCCTGCTTCTCAGAGCCCTGAGTACACAGTTTCCATTCTCTATTCTGACTACACCTGCATAGCTGAAGACACACAGTAATTTTTAAAAAATAGGTTTTAATGGAAAGTCTCACAGTGTCTTACTACACTTTTCCCTTTTCAGTTTGCTTGCTCGGTACAAAAGCATGCATCTGCTTCCTCCAAAATGCAAAAACTCAGTGTTGGAGGGAAGCTCCTACACTGGCTCATCTCACAAAATCCTCTGCCTTCCCAGGTGGAACAAGGGGAGATAAAAAGGTGTAACTATGCCCTAGGTGTTATGATGTTATCCATAATTTATGCAGAAACAAAATGTCCCATACTGACATCCCTGTAACAAAGCATTTATTTGCCTTATACGAAAGTGTTTCATGGCAAAAACATGAAGTCTCTCCATAACAAAATACATGCATGCATTCTTTTTTGCCTTTCATCCCAGCTGGGTATCCATGCAACTGGCTCCAATTAATTTGATTACTAAACTACAGAACTGAGGAAAGTGAAGAGTTAGCAACCTGTCTCAGTTTATCATACAGTGAATATAAGGAGCTACTGAAAGGAAAAAAACTGACCCTACAGTCTCCAAATAACTAAGCAATGGTGAGGACTGAAATTCTCTAGAAAAGAACATTTTAAGTTCAGAACCCCTTAATTCTTTCTTCCACGTTTCAGTGCTAAAACTTCACATTCTACACAGGCTGTCTGCTGCCAAGAGATAGACAGCTGCAACACGTAGACACAAAAAGGAGGTGTCTTTTGGCTGGAGTTTTAGATTTCTACATGCTGCCCTGTTTTATATGCTACTCCCCCAAACAGTTACAAAAAAATAACTGCAGAAATCTAAAAACAACTGGGACTATTGTAACTGAAGATAGCTACTGATAGAACCTGTATTGAATGTGCAGATGCCATAAGGCCCTTTCACAGGCCACGTTCGTCTGCAACAAGATAATTTTCTTGGAAATGTGCTGCTGCAGTCTTTGTATTTACTTGGCTTATAGCTTATGTTTAGTTTCATATCTTATAATAGAAGCCTGGTCATTCCAACAAAACCTACATCAGTCTTCACTCTTATTTTCCTTAAGCTGGTATTTCTGGGCTGTGATTGATACTCTGCTCCTGGCTACTCAAACCAAGTTCTTCCACAAAAGACACACCAACACTGGCAAAACTGCACCAGATTTGTACCAGCCCAGTCAGAACAAAACCTGGACCACAATCTTACATGATGAAACATGATCTCCTTACACAATATCAAGCATGATTAAGAAAGATACTCTCTCAAGATGGAAATTAATTTGGAAACATAAAGAACAGCTAAAGGAGACCTGATTTCCAGATTTTTTTTACACAGCTAATGCAGTAACAAGATTTACATCAAGAGAGAAAACAAAGCATGTGTGACAAGGTGGGAAGATGAGACTATCTTTGCACCCAAAACTCTCAAGCCTCTTGATAAAAACATCATGTAGCTTTGTGCTGCTTTTACTGAGAGTCAACATCTCTCCAGAAGCTCTTCCCTTCCTTCAGTTGCTCATTCCCATGCAAGGGAAAGCCTATGATTTGCCTCCCCTTTACTGTTCAAAACAAAAGTTGGTGAGGTATGATTGTCTGAATACACAAAAAATTAAAGAGGACTGGCTACTCAGAACATTTTAGAGATAAGGCTTACAGTGAAACCCCACTAACCCTTGTATCAGCATCTCAGAAGATTACAACAGCAGGAGCGAACTGCTAGAGGTGAGGGGGTAAACAAATTACAAAAAAAAAAAAAAAAAACAACTAAACCTCTTCAAGCTGGTTTTGCTGCTTCTTCATCCCATGATGTCAAATGCCCATTTAGGTTGCCAAGGAAACCATTCTGAAGTCACTAATTCAGCGTCATTATGAATTTTTTTAGTTACCAAGGGAAAGCCTGGGAGGAAATACCTAAATATCAAAAGACTCTAGAAAAAATGCATCTTCAAAGAGATAAAACACATAAAGAACAGATCTCCATTGAGATTTTTCCTTTTCATTGTTTGCAGTCAAATACCTGGAAGAATACTTGCCTTGAAGTGGTGGAGAGAAGATGCTTGAATAGAAGTGGTGTTAAACACAACCTTTAAAGGCAAACACCACAATGCACCTGAAAGACAGGGGCAAGTGGGAAAAGGAAAAGCGGAGGGACTGGGGAAAGTGGCTCTATTAACATAAGCCTGCCACTCTTACAGTTACTGGAATCACAGCAGAGATACCCATGAACTGGCAGTAGCCATGGAGGGGATGTTCAGTCTCACCTTCAAGTAGGCTGGAAGCCAGAGGGCAGGTAAGAGCCTACATGATAAAAATGAAGCATTTTTAAAACAATGCAAAAGGGTTGTGCTGGTTTTTCAATATCACAACTCCAAGACAGCAAAGATACTAAGCAAAACATACACAGGAGATGCAGTTCCAGTATACAAGGACAAATACAACAGACATTGCTGATCACCCCTCACCCATGGAGCAAGCTTGAATTAGGCTCTGTCTACAGGAATTCACTAACCTAGCAGCACTGATTCCAGGATCAAGGATCCATCCTAGCAGATAATGCATTTTGTTGCATCCATGTTTGATTCGAGGACCTTGCAAAGACAAACTGGAAAAAGGCATTCCACTTGATTCTACCACTTTTTATCCTGGTGTTTGCTTCACTAGGAAGACATGATGGTTTTGATGGTTTGAGCAATGATATTTTTAATAATGGCTGCCTGGCCTGTTAAAATCTGTTCTATCTGCATTGCAGTCAGAAGTCCTGTCATCCTTTGTTCTTCTCCCACCTCCTTCTGCCAGCACAACTACATCACCTGCACAGTAAGTCTGTTAAGAGAACTGACTGAGCCAAAACTGAACTTTCAAAGGACAGAGGAACAAACACAAAAAGTCCTTACCAGCTTTCTGGCCTAGCACTTTAAGGCATACCTTTAAGATATTTAAAATATTTATTCTTTTGAATACATACCCCAAGAAAACAAGCAGTCAAGAAAATACTTCTAATTAAAGCAACATAAACATGCTCTCCTGCTTACACATACACAATGACTTTATTTTATGTTTATTTTTAGGTTTTCCTGATCTAACACCCAAGAGCAGTGAGACACCTGCAAAGCATAGGCCACGCTAGGGCTCCATTCCTTGCTCCTCACATGACCTTTATGATATTAAATTTAAACTTAAGCTACTAAATGCATAGAGCAGCAGCAGAGCAATACAAGAGGAGCTCTGAATTCAACAATCAGACCTATAACCACCTGATAGTTTAAAAGAGCAGCCTCTGCTTCCTTTCTCCAAACACATATGCTTGATACTTTCAAATACTATATACTTCACAAAGTCTACAGAGCTCAGTATTAAGTGCTCAACAGCTTATTTACACACAGCAACCTTCAAAGATTATCATCATAAATCAGTACTACCTGATGAACAGGACTTGTTTCTCCTAAGACCACTACATTTCACCAGTCCTGAGAGGCTTGATATAGGGAGTAAGAAACCTAGATAAAATTAAGTTCTCACTGTGAAAGGTTTTCCTTACCAGAAGGTTTCAAATCACTAGTGTCACCCTTGCAACTAAGCTCCCAGTTCAGGCAAGTTGGAATAAAGTTTTAAACAGCTGAACACAAATCAAGTAGTACACATAATTTGGTGGGCAGGTTAAGGTAGAGCTTTAAAAGGCAAGGTTCCTTTTTAGGCCATGTCAGCAGTGAAGAATGTGCAGCACACAGAGGAAGAAAGGGGTTAGCATGACCTGATCTAAACCTCTCCTTCCTCACTCTCCACAAGCGGCAGCATTTCAGCAGCCTTGTAAGCACTGATTTGTAAAGTAATCTAACTAAGTAAATACTAGCACTATGGCTAGTACTGAAGCAAAATTGTTTCAGTTGCAAAAAATAAAATCTCAAAGTCCACCAACATGGACGAGTCAGTCCTACAGGTGGACAAGTGGGTTCTCCACTAGCAAATATTAAAAAAGGGATGGAAACACAGTAGAATTGCAGAATATGCTCATTTTTCTTCAGCGAGCTCAAAAAATTCCTCTGATACTGGCCAAAAATGAATCCTAGTCATCACCCCAAATGAGGAGGCAAGCATAGGAAGTGGGCAAACTTTACTGTGGGTAGTATCTCTCTGTTTAAGTAGAACCTAAAGAAACACCCAGAGCAAGGACAAATGTCCCTTGTCTCTGGTAAGCTGTGTTCACCAAGGTTTTAGATATATAGGGCATGCTTCAGGCTGCCATTTGTAGGGAGGAAGCAGGGGAGCATATTAAGTGGGGGGATACAGGGTCATTGCTCATGGAAACCAGCAGTATATCTAGGAAGGAAAATGGCAAGAAAAGAGTAATTTAAACAGGCGGTTTTCAAGCAATCAGATTGGAAGTAACTGAGCCAGACCTGCAAACAACCTCACCAATCAGCATCTTCTGATTGCAACATGCTAACATGGAGAAAGTTTCACAAAAAAGCTCCTGCAGAATCATGGCAGCACCTGGAAATCTTTAAAGCCTGTCCAAGTATATGTCTTACAGCAACAAATATCTAGGCAAATAAAGTATTTTTGGCATGTGCCTGTGATAGATGTTAACAAGGCAAACCAAAGCTTTAAAAAGCTTTTGATGAACGTTGATGATGAACACTGTAAAAAGCCAGAAGTATGGAACAGTTTCTGCAAAATAATGGTACTCAGATTAGGACTCCAACCTGGGAGAAAGGCCACAGAGGTGATACAGCAATTGTCCTGAAAGGTGTGGAGAATGTTGGTAGCGAATGAATACTAACTATTTCCCTTAGTACAAGTCCTAAATGGTATTAAGTGAAAGCATAAAATGAGAGGTTTAGAAAATCAGTTTTTCACCTCCTCTCCAACAGAACACACAGATAAACTGCAAAACTCACCATCACAACATACCAAGAGTCAGTACAGGTTCAAAAAGCCACTGGACAAACTCACAAAAAAAGGTTTCTTGAATCTAAATACTGTAACTACATAAATACCCCTTGGCTCAAGGAATTCCAGAAGCTGTATGTTGTGGCAGACTACATTAGGAAAGTGTCATTAATAGGCGCCCTCTTGCCATACTCTTTTGATAAATCCACACTGACCAGTATCTTGGGCATGACAAGCTTTGGGTCTGACTCGGTATTAAGACACAATCAGGACTCCCTCTGGTTTTTGGTTTTGCAGGCAAAAAACACAGCATGACCACAGAATTTAGCACAGACCTAAAGCACCTCCTGCAACAGATCCAGAGGCATTTCTGTCAGCTTGAGGAGGCATTCTCTGCTCTGAATCCAAGCTTCACTGGAGAAGCAGGTACCAGGAACTGCTCATTCCAGGACAGGGCAGTCCTGAGGGAATGTCAAAAGAGCCACAGCTTCAACATGATTCAGGTCAGGGTGATTTCAGTACCAGGGCTGTCATCCCTGTCTGACGGCCAGTGGTTACTGTGCTTGCAGCAGAGACACGTCCAACTCGAGATGCCCATAATTGAAGTTTTAACTACCACTCAATTCAATTCAAACACAGCAAACTCTGAAGTGCTCTCCTTGGGAGGAGACACATCCACCCTTCTGCCTTCTCTGCAACATAAACCAAGCCCTTCATCCGGGGTCAGAGCCCAGCAGCAGGACAAGAAACCTTCGGAAAAAAGTAAGTTTTTTCTGCACCAAACATCTGCCTTAAGTTCTCACCCAGCCAGTGAATACAGGCATGCTTACTTCCAGGCTTTTGGACACTGTCCCTTTGGATAGGGACAGTAGTTAGAGGCTCACTTGTAGACCACCTCCACCAGAAGAGCCCAGCACAAAGCAGGCCTCTTGTTGGTACTGCCACAGGCCATATTAACTTGTTGCCTTCAATATGCATCCAGCAGGGTTCAGGTCATGGATTTGTTGGGAGTTCATCACTTATTCAGGCTTTTGTGTGAGAGGTCAGTGCTGTCAAACTGTCTGCTTTCACAAGCACAAAAGCTCATGTTAAAATGTAAATACTTACAGGTGTTCCACCAGGCACTCAAGATGAAAGTCAGAGCAAATATATTAGTCCTAGCCATATTTTACAATGCTGGTAGTACTTGGATGTCATCTGTTTGTGAACCAAGGTTTTTATGTGGGTTCATCTGCCTAGACAGGAAGCATGATCTAATGGTGGAGACACAGGAGTGGATTCACAGCATTTGGGTTCTTTTTCTGCCTCTCTTACTGTCTCCCTCTGTGACCTTCAATAAAGAAATTCTTCATGCCGCTGTCCCAATTGAAAAGAATGTGACTAGATGCTTACTCGGCCACGTATGAGGGCTGTGACCCTCTGTCATGTTTCCTAATTACTACCAGAATTCTGGAATGATACAGGAAAAGTTAATCCAACTGGTAAAGTTAACCTGAGTTAAGAAAAAGCAAGAGCCTTATAAAAGAGCACAACACCCTCCTCCCCCAACGCCTGTATTTCACTGCTTGTTTTTCAAGACGGAATCTCTGCAAGTTATTATTACATCGCCCTTGATGGAGACAGCATTTTGCAAATTCAGCTTTGCAAGAAGCCCGAGTAGGCTGGCTCACCCCTGTCGCCTAGATTTGCGTGCTGCTTACCACTCTGCAAGCTATTCAAGCACGACTTCTGTGTTGGGATAACACCACAAGACTAGCAGCAGGACTGTGCTGGCACAGGCCTACTGGGAAAATCAACTCCCCAGCTGTGGGAAGAAGCAAAGCCGGCAGAGGCTGCAATCACCACGTCACCCTGGAATCCAGTTTCATGTCCAGTCCAACCTCGTTCTGTGACTGAGCTGCAGAGTTCTGGAAAAGCTGGTATCCTCTTCCCTCAGCACTTCCAGCTACACGTCAGATTCTCTTTTGACTTCTGGAAACTGCTATGTTAGCTATTAAACTAGAAAAAGCCATCTTTGGCCTGAGAGGAACTCACATTCATCCAGTTCAGTACCTATGACAGGGATAATTTTGCACTGTGCATCCCACACCAGGGAAGTCATGAGACAGGCCCCCCCGCCCTTAACCATGCAGAGGCATCTCCATCAGGGAACCTGGTTAGCAACATACCAGAAAAGGCAGCTTCGGTAAACCTCACGGGTGACACAAAGTGCCGTCTGTCTCTCTGGAACAACCAAGGGGAGTGGAAGGAAGCTGCGAACAACTGTGCTCTTCTGATGTGCATTCCCTTCCTCTGCTCGAGCACACGCAGGAGGCCAAGTCAGCATACATGACATACTCCCTGCAGGATGCCACATCCTGCCATACTTCATACAGCATCCCAAGGCAAGCCAGATACTTTTCAAACACAGTATGATCTTTGACAGTATGATCTGTCACAGTGTGACAGGTTCTCAGAGACAACATAGGGACAAAGGAGGGAACAGCACTGACAGATTTATCCAACACTGCTGAACTGTTCCTAGCCACGCTTCTCTTAGAAGGAAAAATCCGAAGCAAACAGACACACTGCAGCCACATGCAAATTTTACAATGCATATTCCTTCTGCTCTTTGCTTTTGGTAACTTGTTTCAGTTTTATGAATTTCTCATAACTCTCACTCACCCAAACCCTTCCCAATCCTACAGAAAGTAGAGGTCTGTTTAGAAGAGGGGGATGAAAAAAAGAACCGTGGAGGTGGTTTTATGTACTGCTTAACCCCCTGAAGCTTTGCTTTCCCAGCCTTGCTCCCTGTCACCCCCCACACACGCTGCTGTGTTTTAAGGAGCGCTGGTTATGCTGACATCAGTGAGGCTCCGGGGGCCATCTAGGCAGCTGTTCCTGCTCCTGTGTGTGGCCACAAGCCAAATCACTCTGCCTTTTTGGTGATGTTCCCTCCTGCTGGCTACCCCCACTCCCGCCCACATGTCTGCAGATGGGGCAAGGTGGCCACTGGCAGCCTCTCCAAAGAAACTTAAGTGGGAAAAAAAGACTGGCAGCTTTCATTTCCAGCCTACGGTCAGAAATGCTCAGTGATTTTTGACAGCGTGCTGTTGACTGAAAGAACTGCAGCTTCTCTTCCCGGAGAGCCAAAGACCGAGTTGCCCTTAGGACTTTGTCACCTAGAGGAGACCACGTGCTCTGCCCTTCCTCTCCCCATATGCAGGGACAGCCCACCAGCATCAAGAGACCGCTCTGCACAGCTGTTCCCCTGTTTTAAAGCAGACCCATCCATGGAGGCAGCTATTCTCCAGCCAAATGATGATAGCAGAGGAGCAGAAAGCTCGTCCAGATCGACCCAAGTGCACAAGACGGGTGCAAGAGATCTTCCAGGCGCAGGAAAGGGGAGCCAGTGCAGCACTTTCTCCTTCCCTCTACTGCTCCCAGCAAGGGCAGGAAGCAGTGTGAGGGCAAGAGAGTTGTGCCAGGCCTCTCGGCCCGGCCAGTCCCATGCAGGCGGGTTTTAGGCAGCTGGCTCTCTGTAGCCAGTAATCCCAGCGGCGGGGTGCATCCCCGTGCTGAGCCACAGCCAGATCCGGGGAGTGAAAAGGTGACAGCCAAGCCAACTTCACATACACCCTCAGAGCCTGCAGCTCAGACCCCATGTCAAGATTAGGAAAGTATGCGCACACAGAGAGCACATGAGCTGCTGGAGTACTTTCATTTAACTCTTGCACACACAGTGAATTGAAGAAGTTTGGGTTCACGGCCACGTTTCTGGCCACTTCTCTTCAAAACCAACTCTGCTCGCTGCAACAGCTGCAACAATTCCTTGGGCTGAGCAATGACTCCTGAAGAAGTTCAGAAGTTGGTGAGAGGAGTTTGGAGCTGTGGCTCACATGGGTTAAAGATTCTGGCTTGTGTTATGATACTTTTTCTGAAAGTTAAAGGCAGGCCCCAATCCCGAAATACTTCCCCCCCAAGCAAATTCAGAGAATACCTTGAGAGCTCTCAGGATAAGACAAAAAAATCAGGATAAAGATGGTAACCCCCACCAAGGCACATGTATCTATGTTGGAGGATGATTTACCAGGGCAGGAAAAATAGAGATGCCTGAGGGCTATGGCTGGAAGCACAAGAAAGGTCCCTAATACTCAAGTTTATCTGGGCAAAGGGGAGTCCCAAAACCAAACAGGTTTGTACACTATCAGTACCAGAAACACTGATAATTCTGGGAGTCATGCTTTTAGTCTTATCTCTTCTAAATACTAAGAATTTAGGTACTGTAATGTTAGCAATCCTATAATGCAAAGAAACACTCCTTCAGCCACAAAACAAACTCGATTCCTTACTTCTCTGTACCGAGCACAGAAGCAGCACACAGAAACACAAGTTTCCCTGGAACAAACCAGTCAAATTCATTCAAATCTTCCCGAAGCAAAACAGGGCAGAACCCATTCCTGTTCCCAGAGCTTATTACAGTAACATGACTAAACATGCTCAGCAGTCCAATGTGATAGGATGCATCCATTTGCTGATGCCAGAGGAAGATGCGTGTCTCTTCTACATGGCACTGCTCTCACAGGCTGCTTTTCAAAAGATGTTTTGAAAAGCGACCTGCTGCGTACATTCTTAACAAGTCATAGTATCACCGGCTGTACAAGTGTTTGACCTCTACTTGCTATGCACTGTGGACAAAAATCTGACATCAGCTTATTCCAACCTTAGTAACACCAAACTGCTTCTGCAAAGCTGGCTGGAACAGACTATAACAACGCACCGATAAACTCCCAGACAGACCCCTGGAGTGCTGAAAGTGCAACTAGTTTAGTACATGAGCCCATGTGTTTTAAATTTGGGTTGGTTTAATCCAAGTAAGTAACCTGATTAAAATGGGAGTCTTCTCTGGAGGTCTAATTTCTAGATGTTTCCATTACTCCATATGCTTTTATGCTGTATAAACATAGTGAATGATACATACATCACTTTTGGGATGATTTAAGAATTCAGTTTAAAACTACAACACAAGTCATTCAAGGCAACAGAATTAAGTTACTTTGTGAATGGTAAGAGCCAGTAACTGCACTTCATTTCAGTCTTGGGAAGGTGACTGAGGGAGTGACACCTTTTTATTCCCAGCTTCTTCTTCTAATTTCCTAATTTCAGAACTCTGACATTTGTCCCTTTTACAAACAGACTTAAAGCAAAAAGGAGAGAAAAGGATGTGATATGACTGATGGTTTAGAACACATATTAAAGACAGGAACGTATTTGCTTCTAAACCAAACAACGAGAGGCAGACTCCTGAACATGTGCATATACTTGCACCTATACTGCCTAGAAAAGAAATCAGTAAGTAACATGTCCCCTCACGTGCAAAGCAGGCATTTATGAGAGCTGCTCAAATGCTGCTTCACAACCAAAGCTGTCTATTTATAAGAAGACACCTCAGCAGGAGCAGTACAGGTTCCCATCATGCCTCTACCTTGGTATCTGGAAAGGATCCATTATGGGGTAAGAAGATAGTTATAATTAAACATTTATACTGAGGTAGTGCTGTGCAGGTCGGTTCCACAGTGTGTTAGGTGGCTTTTCAAAACTCAGTAACTGAATGCTGATCCCTGCCCCGAAGAGTTTACAGAGTAGGAAATCAAAGCATAACACTTGGCATCTGCATACCAGGAATTAAACAAAGACCACCACCAGTTCATTTCCTGGGTCTTTGGACTAGGCAGCTCACATAAACATCTATTACCAGAATACTGGAAATTTTTAAATCAGCAGTCTGGACTTTCCTAATCCGTATCTGTGCAGCTCTGTTTGAATTAGTAGCTGGGACAGTAACTACAGCATGCAATTTGCACATGCTGCTGGCATCTTCTTGTCCAGTGTAGATTATTTTTGGCCCAAATACTTTTTAGCAATCATTTTGAAAAGACAGCGAGCACACAAACGGAAACATTTACTGCAAGTCAGTTGATTCGGGCCATGCAAGCACCAGAGAGGCTGCCAATGCATGAGGTCGAAAGTCAGGCAACAGCAGATCCTTCTGTCCTGAATCTCCAGGACGACCCCGGGGAGGCATCAGCACATCTCCAATGCAGCGCTAGTACCCGGTCAGCTCTGGGGCAGAGCATGGCCACGTGCAAGCCTGTGGCCCATGTGGCGTTGCGAAGCCACTAACCCACATCTCTTTCTATGGAGACTCAGTTACGCAAGGGTGCAAATAAAAACTCTGGCCCCAAATACACAGGGGCCATCTCTGTCCCAAATCCATCCTCAGGGAGAATTCTCTACATTCCCCTTTTCCTGCAGGGAAGGACAGGTATGGGAAGGACAAGTCCTCCTCCTACTAACCAGACTGAATATACTCAAAAAAGCAAAAGAACAGCCTCTAGGACTGAAAAAAAGGACACAGCAATGGCCACGCTTGCAATGATGTCCAAAACCTGGATGGAAGAATTTAGTCAAAACAGACTATTATATCACAAATTCCATTTGCTGTTTATCAAACAAGTTCCTAAAACAGATGCACGGACTGTAACTACACCTGCAGGAATTTCAAACACCAAAAAATACAAAGACACTATTAGTATTTCAGTTTTTTAAAGTTTCCTGGCATCTTTCATGCTACGAATTCTCAAGAGCTTTCAGCTGTATACACCCCACATAAAATCTTAGTCCAGAGAAACCTGAAAGAATTTTGCTGTTGATTCAAATGAAGACACGTTTTCCACTTTTACCTACTATTTACGTATCTATTGATTTTTTAAACATGGAACAGCAACTGTAACAGGGCATGATCTGTGTTCACCTGATCTACTTCATCCTTCTGTGAACACCTCAACTCTCGTTTGTTGGCTTTTGAGTATTTAAAATTAGTAACCTTACTTGGTATTTCTAACTTTTTTTTCCTCAAGGGAAAAGAGAAGCATGGAAAATCCTCAGTTACTAGATTTAAAGAGCTTACAAGTTCCAAAAGCTTTGCAAGCAGAGATTGGAAGCTGCTTGAAACTGCAGTTATTGAGGCCACAGAGTTTACAGAATCCACCAGACCCTTCCTGCAGAGTTTATAATCTGCATGGCTTCCTCCCAAGGTAACCGGCATCCACTCTGAGGTACGGATCATTTCCCTCACCCCTAGAAATTCACCCCTGCTTTGGCTGAACATGGTAGCCACTGCAGGCTCAGCAAAAAGACACTGCCATTTTGCAAAAAGGAGGAATGGAGACAGAGGACAGAGAATATTTCTCCCACAAAGTGTAGGCAACACTGATATGAAAAAAAAATTCTTCACTTTTTGAACAAAACCAGTTTCCAACAATAAAGCAAGTTTACACCAGGGAAACAGGGGCACTGTGCTACAGCTATCTTTACCCTTTTACAACATGGACAGTCAGGCTCCTGACAGTCCAGAGAGTGACAGGAAATCCTACCAAGCAGAAAAGACACCTATCTGCTGTAAAGGCTGGGAAGTTGCTCCAAGACTTCTTTCAGAAACTAACAATGACCACAGTCTTGAACCTTACTTGGAAATATAGCAGGGTGTACTTAGCAATACCTGGCTGGACCATCTGATAAGGAAGAACAAACAATACCTGCAGCAGTTGGAAGAACAGACCAAAAGAAATATACTTGACAGCTAAATGCAAGAAGTTACATCTCTGTAGAGAAGCACTTCTTATTGCACTCACAGCTCTTCCCCTGGAAAATACAGTCAAACCTCACAAATGGAATCCCTTCGTAATCCAGCTACAGCTCTTCTACAGCTGGCTTCTATGGCATGTGCTTCCACTTCCTGAACCTTCAGTGTCTTGCTTAGAAAGCAAGCCTCCTTCTGCAGCCCTCCTTCCTCCCACCCAAAAGCATAACGATGGACACAGCTAAATGTATGAGTTGCGTTGCAAGTTATCCAGCTGAAGACCAATTCAGGATACCTTAATGCTTTTTGGGAGAAGGAGGGGATGAAGCAGGTGAGCACATGCACAAGACACCACTGACACCCGGTGTATTTCCTCAATACACTGACAACTGCATCAACATCAGAAAAAGACTTAGCTTTTTCTCATGCTCTCAAAACACAAAGAGCAATGAGATGTGATGAACTTAATTTAATGAAGAAAATACACTTTGTGTAGCAAAACCAGGAACTTAAACTAGGCTCTTTCCCCTACCCAAAAATGAGAGCGATCCAAATTAACAAGGAAGTAGTGCTGTGTATTGGTGCAAAATCCAAAGCAGCTCTCCCTTGTCCAAACTCTAATGTTACCAGTGTGAAGAAGTCCAGCCTGAACACAGCAGTGGAATTTACTGCTGTGATGCAAGAGCTCTGAGCAAAGCACTCCCAGGTACCGATACACCTTAACATTGACATCACCTGCTGTATGAAACAGCACTAATAAGGGCTCCAGTTAAAGCCAGCTAATCACACACAATAAAAGCAAAGGATAGCTACACTTCAATGTGAACATTTTGTTCCTCTCATCCTCAGACAGGAAGCACATACCTAAATTAACTAAAAAAAGTTTGTCAAAGGCTGATCATCCTCCATTTTCAAAGGACAGATGATGCAAGCCCCCATTCCTAAAACACCTACGGGTACATTTGTGCTGTTTCAAGAAAGCACATGCTAACACCTGTTAAAGTATCTACCAGGAGATGCCAAGTGGAAAAGTTCTACATGTATGAGAGGCTGGCAGTTCCACTATTAATCACAAAATATCTTTCTCTTTTAGAACCAAATTAACAAGTCACTTGGTACATCAGCACAGAAAATTTCCAAGTGCTTAACACGTTTTTTATCCAGAGTGACTTGAAAGTCTAAATTCCATTTTTCAAAGCTGACAGAAATTACACTGGGAAGTCACTTGGACGTTGTGTGCAAGCATCTTTCCCACACTTTTTCAGAGCCTTACACAAATAACATCCCTTGTGCAAATGGATTTTCAAAGAAATTTAAGACAGCAGTATGTGGGGATGTCTTCAACAAAAGGAAAAGGATCTCTCGAAGCTCTGAGATTATATAAGTACATAAGATAAAACAAAAAGCATTTTTACTCAGGAAGGTTAGCTGCAGGAAAACGAATTTGAAAGTTGCATTCCACATGCTTCTGCTGGAAGGCCTGCAAAGGAGACAGGAGAGGTCATCAAGGCCTGAAAGGCCTCCCTCTCTAATGGTCCTTGGAATACCTGTTTTAGCTCAGAAGCCTAACAATGCCCTGGGGGATTTTGACAGTTTTTCTTTTCCCTTGCTGTAACACCTCTGTGGATGACTGGGACTCCGCAGATGAATCCTGCTGTTGAAACAGCTGCCTCTCTCTACATCTTTAAAGAGGTATTCAGATTCCCTTAGCCTTACTTAGTTGAATCACTCTGAATAAACAGTCACCACCCATCAACTATGTATTTTTGTAAAGCACCTAGTCAAAGGCAACCACCTTTATTGATTGCTAGGCTGGCCAACCTGAAGGCTGAAATATTATTAGGGGAAAAAAAAAAAAAAAAGAGCAGGATACACTTGAAGGCCTGTGTTGTTTCTAAAGGAAACACAGGTCCAGGCGTTGCTCAGTGACATCAGGACGATTCCTCTCTGACTGCAAGAGGCTGCTCTAACAGGTTTCATACCAGCACAGCCACAAGCCAAGTATCCCACTGACTCTTCTCCCTTTTGTCCAGGCCCTTTTCCTTGTTCTGACCCTTTTCCACCACAACATGAACAAGCCACCCAACAGGAGCCCAGAGCATATGCCCCAGCTGGCAATTATTTCTACTTTCAACATTTCATAATAAGGCATTAGCACAAGCTCTAAATAAGTTCTGTCACCCTGTTCCAAGTAAAATGCTGAAGGAAGGAGAGTGAGATGCTGTGGTACTGCTGCCTCAGAAGTTTGTACTCTTTTAAGTCACTGGCCCTCAAGTATTGCTATTCAAAACAGAGTGGTATAGGGTGAGGTGGAGGGAACACCTTCAGGTGGGAAAAACATCACTGGCAGACATCAAAGATAAGCCATCATCAGATTTCTTGCACCAAAGAAGAACAAAGAGTCAATGCTCCTGCAATTCCTGTTCAGAAGTACCCCAGAACAGAGCCAGCACTTCCCACCTCAGCCAACCTCACCTATGCTCATTTGTAATCAAACGCTGATAGCCAAACCTGGCCTGGCAAAGCACTGCAAGTTTCAAGCCCATGCTGGCTCCATACAAATACCTTAACTTTTCAGTGTATCACCAGAGAGTGACATTCCCAAAAATACCCAAGTCCTGCCTTTGAAATCACTGCCTGTAAAGATTATTCTAAATGTGTGTGGGGGAGAGGGGGAAGCCACAGCTCCCACAGGTGCTGGTTTATGTAGGGTATTAAAAAGAAAGCAACAAACAGGCAAACAAAATAAAATAATGCACACAGAGAAAGGATTCCTCATATGCCTCCCCAGAGAAAATCTGCTTTGACTGCTGAACAACAACTAGTCAAGTTAAATCTCCAACCCCAGAGCAAGAAAAAAGCTGTTGCACTGTCTCAGAAGGCAATTCCTTCTCACCCTCAAAGTTTACATCTGCTCCTTAAGAGACTTTCCAGCAAAGCTGCAGGGTACCTGAGCACACCATCCACGATAAAGCTGCTCTCAAAAGAACATGAAGCAGTTTCTGGCCCTTTTCCAAGTTTTAGAATGCTGTTGAAAAGGTATATTTTAAAGCTGTAACCCTATGACTGTCCATCTTGCTCAAATTCAGAAAGGAGGCAGAAGACAGAGAGCAACAAGCATTCTCACTACCTTCAGGAGAATAAAAAGCAGCACTGCCATCTTCCTCTACAGACAATTACCTCCTAAGAAAGAAGCTACCACACCAACAAGGCAGCCGTCACAAACTGGTCTAGTAACACGGTCCAATAATACACTCATTTCAAAACAACCTTTATCGTGCTGAAAGAGGAAGACATGATTTCACATGTTTTAAGAGTGTACACCTAAAACAGAGATTTCCAAACTCAGGCATCATTCATCAAAAAGTTAAAAGGGGCTTTTTCCACACATGCATAGATTTCAGACTAACAGGATTTACTTGTTTTCTGCCTGTTCCTGGGGAACTTCTGCAGTTTCTTTTTTCCCAAGACTGTCCCTACAGGCTGCTATCCAACATACATCAGATGCTCCTGGAGCAACAGATAACCCTGGAAGGACATTTACAAAGGGCACAAATCGAGGGCCCGATGTTAATAAAATTTAGGCATACTGGGGGAAGGTAGAATTACTCCTGTATGTAGGTAATTTGAAGATTTGACACACTACCCTGGAAAGCTTTACTTATGCATTTAAGCATTTTTTTTTCTGGTGTCTTACTAGCAAAAGGTGTATTTTAAGCCAATTAAAAATTACTGCAACTTAAAAAGTGAATCCTTTTCAAAAACACTCAGGTTAATTTTAGCATCCTTCTGTTTAGCTGCTTAGCAACACTTATCCTATGACCTTCTAAGCACCACCTACTTTTACAAGGGATAATGAATATAACCAAAGGGATTTATCTATATGTTTTTAATCTATACAGTGTAAGTGCATCACCAATTTTAATTTAAATGAGAAAGCCAATCCAACTGAGAGAATTCAAACCTTTTCTGTTTAAGAAGAAAGTTTCACAGACTAAAGTCAAACTACTGTTATGACTGTAGTGTTACTTCAACATAGGCAAAGTGATATCCTTAAGGAGTGAGGAAAGCACTACAGAGGTAAATGTTTGTACACTTTGGGAAACACCACACTTATCTTTGGTACCAAAAGAGATCACACATACTACTGACAGGTAATGAAGAGATTCAGTTTTCCCAGTTTTGAAACTTGAAGTTACTTCCCAATCCTCAATCAAAAAGAAAAGCCATTTTGTCAGAGGGTCACTGAATACTGTAAAGAGTTAAGAATAGGATCACAACCTGAGTGAGCTAAGTCAGAGTAAGATGCTTCATTACACTGAAATCTGCAAGTGAAGCTTCACTCAGATCCATGTGGGGGGAAAAAAAACCCAACCAAAACCAGTCAACAGCCTGCTATATAAGCCAAATATATATATATATTTTTTTTTTTCTTTAGCATTGTTAGTTCTCCAAAGAAATGTGTATACAGTCACTTCTGATAGACAAACAACAATTTAACAACTAGAAGCTGTGAAATGAAAGGAGAATAAAAGTTTACTCAATTGCACTTAAAGGATGATGTTTTTCCAACTACATGAATTCAGTTGCAAATACAGATGCCAGAAGGAGGAAGGTGAGGGAGCAAAAGAGGCCACACTCGGTCAGGAACAGCTGCCCTGCAGCATGAGAGACTGGATGCGTCCCTGCCGGCAGGTGAGGGAGAGCCCTGGTACTCTGATTGATTGGATGATGGATTCATGCTGTTTCTGGGTTTCTAACAAACAAAAGGGCCTATTCTTTCCTGGATGTACCCAACTCCAGTTAAGGCTAATCGGCATTATGCAGGCACACCAAGAAAAGACTATATACCCTTAAGTCTTCAAAGAGAAAATTAAAACCTAAAACAAATATGGCTGGCCTGACCCTGAGTCACTGCATCCCTTTCACGCACGCTGACCCTGTGGAAAACAGGAACTGCGGTAACAAAACTCAGTGCTTGTGTCAAAACGACCGACCTCAACGAAAAAACTTCAGCCATCATAACAGCTGTGTACTGTGCACTGTAGGGGTGACAACACGGCGTTATTTAGCAACTGCTCCTGTTGTTAATAGCAATTTCTTTTCCAAGGCAAGGGGCTGGATGTTGGAATGGTAGGAAACATCCACTGCACTCACTGTCTCTCCTAGACCACTGCCCCCAAATCACACTGAACTAGATGTTTACTTTCTCAAATAAGTAAATACACTTGATCTTATCTCCAAGGGAAAACAGGCGAAAGAGGGAGTTGGGATTAAAACTGAATGGTTGGTATCACCCCCCCCCGCCTTCCCTCCAGCAATGAGCCCGGTGGCTCCCGGGCAGGATGCTGGCTCCTGGGCGAGCAGGACCAGAGCATCAGCTGCGGGCCGGACAGGGCGGCGCGGCCGTGGGAGGGCGGCGGGGCACGGAGGCGCCCGGGCCTCCGCGGGGTGCGCAGCCGAGCACAGCGGCCCGAGCAGGGAAATGTGCTGAGCCAGGAGAAGCGCTCTCCTCCTTCTGCGCAACCCCGAGAGGATGCCGAGCAGGCGAAGACATCGCAGCCGAGAGGTGCAACGGGGAAAATTATTTAAAAACGAAAAAAGAAAAAGAAGAAACCCAAGAGTGCGTACAGAGGGAGGCGGGGAAGAAGTGCGGAGAGAAGAAGCCAAAGGAAACTTATCTGCGACATGACAAAGTTCAATCCACCGCCCTCCCTCCTCTGGTGAAAAAAAAAAAAAAAAAAAAAAAAGTTGCAGCATCTCGGCGCGCCCCTCTCCCCGCCCGGACCGGCTCGGCCCGCGACCCCCGCGCCCCCTCACCCTGGGCGGATGGGGCGGGGGGATGCCGAGCCCGAGTGCTACGAACTGGGCAGGAGAAGCTGCCTCGCATCCTCAGCGCGGCCCCCGCGGCGCCGCCGGGGGTGTCCGGCCCGTAGCAACGGCGATGGGGAGGGAGAGCAGTCGCCCAGAGACGGGGCTCGGCCGGCTCCCATCCGCACCGGGCACCGCCGGGGGGGCGGCAGCCGCGCCGCCCCAAACTTTGTTTTCACCTCAGACACCGCCACTGCGGGACGGGGGTCACCTCTGCCTCGCCGCTCCCCCCCCACGCCAAGATGGGGCTGAAGGGGGCAAGGGCCCGGACACCCCTCCTCAGCTTCGGATGCTGCCCGGCTCCTTCCTGTAGTGGTGACGCCGCCCAGGCGTCCCTGCCCGCCGCTGGCCCCGCCGCGTAGGGATGTGTTCCTGGCACCGCACAAAGGCAGCGGGACGGGGGGGACCCACGGGGGGCAGCGCCCCCCGCCCTCCCCGGGCACGGCTCCCCCCGCCCCCGCCGCGCAGGCCGGGAGGGGAAAGGACACGCACGTCCCTACCGGGACGGGGGGGAGGAAGGCGGGGGGGCGGGTGGAGAAAGTGGAGGAAAGGCGAAAAAAATCAAATAAAGTAAGGAAGAAGGGTAGAGAAGAGAGGAGAGAGGTACCAGGGTGCCGAGGAAAGGCAGGCGCGGCCGTCCGGCCCTGCCGGGGGAGCGGAAAGTCAGCGAGAGATGCGCGGCGCAAGCCGGCTCTACCTGCGGAGAAGGGGCGCCTTCATCCCAACTTCCCAGCTCCGGCGCGGCCCTCCCAGCCGGGAACAGCGGGCAGCGGCCGCCGCGGGACCCACCGCCACCGCTGGCAGGAAAATAAGCCCGAAGGAAAAGTTAAAAGGCGAGCTCGGGAGACGGGGGCGAGCCGGGCTAGAAGATGTTGCTTCCTCGCAGCCCCATCCAAATTGTGGCGGTGGCTGGTTAAAAATAAACTTTGCAGCAGGAGGGGGGGGATGATCTGGCCGGATTCCTGAGCTCAGACGGTTTAATATGGATGAGCATCAGGTCCTGAAGGCAAAACGCCGCGGCTGGTGCCGCTGGTTGGTAGAAAGTCTGCAACAGGGAAGGAAAAAAAAAAAAAAAAAAAAAAAACAGGAGCCGGAGAGGGAGGAGAGGAGAGGGAGGAGCGGGGGAAGGGAAGAGGGAGGCTGCACGAACTCATCATCATCTCCACCGCTGCCAGCCAAACTTTTTTCCTCCTTTTTTTTTTTAAAAGGAAACTTTTTCCTCCCCTCTAACAAGCATTTCATTTTTTAAATAAGTCGCACGACCAGCCGACACGCTGCAACGTCCTCACCCCCGCGCCTGCCCCCTCCCCGAAATTTATTTTTCCTCATCTTTCTTTCTGCCCCCCCCTTAAGAAAAAGAAAGAAGAGGAAAAAAAAAATAGATCCCTCCGGAGTTAAGGCACGCTCCTGTCCTTTGTGAGGGAGCGCGGTGGCCGGGCAGCCCCGCGGTACTTACGCCGGACTTTGCTGGGGCTGGGCTGCTTGCGCCGCGACATGCCGGGAGGATGGGCCGCCGGGGGGGCGCGGGGGCGCGCCGGGGGGAGCGCGCACGGGAGGGAGCCGCAAACTTGTTCCGGAAAAAGGAATCAAAATGGCGTTTCTGTGGATGTGCAAAGTTCATCAACTCCGCTCTAACTTCCCGTCCTCCGCGCCTCCCTGGAGGGGAGAGATGGGCACGGTTAGGGACCCCGCCGCGCCGCGCTCCGCGGGCGCCCCCGCCCCCTGCCCGCCCCCGCGCTGCCCCGCGCACCCTGATAAGGAGACACATCACGTGTCGCTCCGGCTCCTCTCCCGGGGACGCGCTACCGCGGCAGCAGCAGCAGCCTGTTGCAAATAGCATCTCTAACTCGCCCTCGTCGCGGGGAGGGAGGGGCGCCTCCAAGGAGAGGAGTGAGCACAACTTTCCCCCCCCACCCTTCCTCCGTCCCTCCCTTCTCCGCCCGGCAGCGCAGCAGCGGGATGCCCGGGGCAGGCGCGGGGGGAGCGGGGGGGCGGCCAGGTGCCACGCGGCGCCCCGCGCCCTCCCGCTGCCCCGGCGGCCGCGCCCGCGGGGCTCTCCTGGGCGGGCCTGGCCGGCCGCGCTCCCGGCCCGGCGTGCGTGTCCCCCGGCAGCCCGGCCGCTCTCCCGGGTCGGGACTGGAGCGCATCCGCAGCCGCCGGTGGCCGTGCTGCGCCGCCGGCTTTAAGGAATTCACCGGGGCTGTGCGCTGCCGTGGAAATGTCTGTGCATCCTCCTCCGCCTCCCAGCCCGGTGCCTCACCAGGTACAGCGGCCGCAGGCAGCAGCCCGCTGCTCCGCGGGCAGGAGTCAGCTCCTGGTTGTGTGTGTTTGTTTCCTCAGAAACTTTTCGTCTCCTTGCGCGATTTGGGTCCCTGCAGGGGTCAGTCATCCATCCAGACCTAAAGGACACGTTAATTTTAACAGGATCGTGAACATCAGCACAGGAACAGGAGGTGCAAATGCTGTGTCTAATCAAAGGCGAGATGCAGCTGCTTGCATGTACAGGTAGTTAAACTGCACGGCACCATCTTTCCCTTCACTTCCCCTGCAGTAGAAGTGCAAAGGTGTAGGAGACTCAACAAGTGATGGAGAGGTGTTCAGAGTGGTGAGGATTTCACTCTGTAAGGCCAGTGTCGGTCTAGAGTTGTGTGACAAATAGTAACAGTACATAAAAACAAAATACCTGGCAATACTCCATCCTGAAAGCTCGATGGGAAAAAAAGAAAAGTAAACCAACACTGCTTCGGAGGAGTGCCTAACGACTATAGGAGGAACCAGTTTACCTTTAAGGAAATGGTTATTTGCACTATATCTGGAGCTACTAAAGCTAGGCCTTTTAAAGCTGTTACTGGTGAGATTGAACCTGGAGTCTCTGCCTGTTTTTCCAAGAAATCAAGTCATGGCCTCTAGGCAAAAGGCTTGTGCCAGCCTACATGGTATCATATCTCCTGATTGAAAAGGGATTCACATGGAAAAGAAGGCTAAATTCCAGGTATGTGGTATAAGCCCTCAACTGACTCTTTTCACAGTCTTGCATGTAAAATGCCATGATTAACTTCATCTGCACCATTTTTTCAAATACTAGATAACGACATACAAGTCAGGAATACACAGGTCCTGTCTCAAAGACATGAGCTGTGATTCATATCAGGAATAAACCTCTTCCCTTCTGCACTCCTAAATAAAACACCTGCAGGTCTGATGAACTGGAACTTGGAAATACCACAACTGCAAAACCGAAAGGTAGCACACGTGTATTCAGAACATGAAACTGCAGCTTTAACCTGTGTATGTTTGTTGTGGTGGTTTCTGCAGGCTGAATTTTTGTCACCTGTGTTCTGTACTGAGTTCTGTGCAGTTCTATCCAAGCGGAGTTGCTGACTGACACAGGAGCGATATCATAGTTAACCCCACAATATTAGCAACAAACAGGAGAAAGCACGTTCTCATTGTTCTAAGGTTCTCATTTAACCAAAAAACAGTAAAGGGAAGTCATTAAAAATAAACTGCTAGCAAAGTGTCTTTAACCTTTTCATCTGTGTTCCCATTATACCTGCCAACCTGCAGTGGCAGAACTGCTGTTAAGTTCAGCAGCTTTACAGCCAGCTTGCATCTTCAGTATCTCTTGTGGTCAGGCATCCAATTAATCAAAAACCTGAGCAGTTTATCCATCTCAGGCTCAGCCCTTGAAGCTTTCTATTTACATTGGAAGACTGCTGTGATTTAAGCCTTCATGGCACACTTACAAACTCACGGAGACTGGGCCTGGTTTGCACAGCCATTTATTTACACAAATGGCTGCAATTGAAACTGGTGAAAATTCCTGTATGGGTAATCATATTTGGAGGTTAGCAATGCATGTCTCATTGACCTCTACCTAATATTTCTAGAATAGTCTTGGAGGCATTTTGGACTACCTTAAGATTCCCATCCTCAATGTATTTTTTAACCTTGGAGGTGTTTAAGAGCCCTTTGATGTGGGAAATTTAGCAAGCAGATAGATGGAATAAAGTAACAAGTGTTTCTCAATTCAGCATCTGAAATCTGCTCTAGAAAGGTTGTCATGTAGAACTCAAATTGCAAAAAAATCATTATTTTAGTGTTCGGAGAAAATAAACAGATGGGTTTTTTTATAGCATTTCTCCTTATTCTTTCAGAAAGATGGAATGAAGGATGAACCAGTACATACTGGGTTACATTAATACTAAAAATTAAAAAAAAACAAAAAAAAAACCCAAAAAACAAACCCAAAAACCCCAACAATGAAAAAAAAATATGTAATAACTTAAAAACCCCATTAACTACTAGCGTTTATTAAATAGTAAAAAGTCGTATGTCCTTTAACAGTTAAGGAATTTATTCTAATTCTGAGCTTTTGGTGGGCAAGAGAAATGAAATAATTCAGTTTTTCAGCCTTCTGTCATTTAAATTTTTATAATGCATCAGAGAGGTAAAAAACCACTCTGGTCTAGTACTGAATGTGAAGTTTTGAGCGACTGGTTCCTTTTTTAAATTACTTATTACAGTGAAGGAGAAGGTAGAGGTAATTTCTGTCTAATAAACCCCATTTTTATGAATGACTCTCCCAAAATGTTACTACATGACTTATATGATACAGGTATCCTCTTCACTCTGCACTTTTTACCGTTTGCATAACTGTGGTTTATCTCATCTCCTCTGACCACTCTATGACAAGATAAACAATAATTCTTTTTTTCTCCTAGGACTATCCATATTTTCTATACTTCCTGGATATTGGGACACGAATACCCACAGTGATTGTAAACCACACTAAGGAGCAAAAAGACTCTCTAGCTTCTATGTAACCCTCACACACCTCTCTGATCCTTCACAGTGATGCTAAATACAATGAACAATAGCAGAAATAAAAACAATAGTTTTGTGGAGGTGTTTAGTATGTTATCAAACTCATTGACACCACTGGGTGACACAGCAATGTTGGTGACAAAAGCCACCTGCTGTGGTCCCAAGAAAAGGACAACTCGGCCTCCACCCACAATTCAAATATCAGAGATGCTGATTAAAGGTAATTCAAGGAGAGAAGAAAAACAGGATGTATAGCTTATGTGAAGGCCACAACTTGAGTATGTCTTAAAGCACAGAGACTAAAGCTAACATTATCATTAAGAGAGAAGTTAAAGGTTAGCTAGAAAAATCTTTTTTCCCCCTTCTTACGAGATATTTTCAACATTCTCTGGTTTAGATCATGGTATTTAGAAGTTACTGTAATTTCTTGCAAATCTACACATCCCTTTCAGCCAAAGCAGCTAGGAGTAAGGCAGTTCTCTGACTAACCAGGAGCATTTTATATGCTAAGAGGCAGGACTGGGCCCTGACTGCCAAGCTGCCAAGCCCGAGCTCCCTCACCCTGATGTGTGGATATCCAGCCACAGAGGATGTCAGAGGCATCTGAGGCCTCATGCCCTGCCTGAGCTTGTGCCTGCTCAGCATCCGGAGTCCTCTTGCTGCCATCCTTTTCCTGATGTCCTCACTTGTGCCAAGAGGGAGAACTCGGCTGACATACTAACACAGGCAAAAGCCTGCTTTGAGGATCAGAGAATACAGCCCTGATGGCTTTGAGAAATAAGTCTTTATAAAACCTAAGACCGAAAGAAATACTTGAATTTCCTTTATGTTTCAACCAGTTATTTCCTTAAATGAACAAACATGCCATTGCTGAGTCTTCTCAGGGGTTGAGGATTTTTTTTTTTGCTTAGAGGGCTTTTTCCTCCAACAGAGACACAGGTTTCTTGGGTCAAAAACCCCTTAACAACTAATGCAGAAATGACAAATATGACCACCATAGAGTGGGTAATTACATGAAGTAAAACGGAGAAAGTTCAATTAAATATGTTTCCTATAAATTGCTTGGAAAATTTGAGGTATTTGTGCACAGGAAAACCGCACGGAAGAGCATAATACATGAGCTGCAAACTCTCTCAGAGATTTGTCTGAGGACACCGCGTTCTACAGCATTCCCATTTTCCCCATACAGGGATATGTTATGCACCACCATGCTCAGCTACCCTGCCCTCTGGAAATTGGGCAGTTGGGAAACAAGGGAGTGGTGGAACTTGCTCCTGCACTATATCCAAGGGCAGCTTTGGATGAGCTAGGCCAAAGCTTTAGTCCAAATCTTAACGTTGGCCTTTACAGAGTAAAAGAAAAGCTGATGTATCTCAGCATCCTTAAGCACTTTCCCTCACATCCCAGGCTGGTGGAAGTCTGGAATTAAAACCAGTATTTCCCCCAAAATCCTGGTATACTTATTCAGGCACAAAGCTATCCACTCTGCTGGGTGACTCTTCTCAGCAGACAGTACGTTAGTGATAACAAGCAGCAAAAGATCAAGTGTAAGTGTTCACTCCCTGTTTGCTCTGAGACATTTCAACAGCGCAAAACAGTCCTTGAGCTGGTTCACCTAGCCAGCCAAGACTACCTCTTGGCTAAGGATTCATATGGAAATATGAAGATAGTGTTTCTGAAACCCACACCACTTTTTTTTTTTCCCCCCATAGATCACAGCCTGTAGGGCATATTGCAGGACTGCTTGAAGTTTCTGGCTGCTGTAATTGCTGGTCCCATCTCCTTCTCTCTTTTCACTGTGGGAGTCTCCAGCAGATGGATGCAGTGCAGAGCAGCCCTGCTGCTGGGACTGGACCAGCTTGATGAACTAGTCCCTTTCCCCAGCTCTAATTTTCAGGATGTAAAAGGTAGCATAAACTATTCACCTAAACTATTGTAACAATAACCAGTGTTTCTAAACCCTTTCAGGGGAACTTCACCAACCTAAACCTATTCTTTCAGGATATACAGTCATACATATAGAGAATGGTTAAAAGGATCATCAATTGACATGTCTTTCAGTCTTATAACTAAAACAAACAACAAAGGTACAAGAGTGTTATTACAGTTTTAGTAACAAAAATTATTTAAAGAGGAGTATTAAAAATAGTATGTTTTAAATTAATAAAAACGAAATAAGATTCCCTCCTGCATATTTAATTATTTAGCAAATTTTGGAGCAGCCCAGCCTACTTCTTCCTCAATAGCCTGTGTAAAAACATAGCATGAAAAACTAGCGGGCAGATGTTTGACTTTTACATTCTCAAGCAGTTCTGTGATCACTAATGTAGAGCCTCAGAAACAGGTTGTATAATTCATGTGCAAGTGTGTCTTTGTAGAGATGGAGCAGGTAAAAGAACAATAAGCAAAACCACTCACTGTAATACTTTCACTTGTTTTAAAACTCTGCATTGTTGCCCAGAAACCTTTGTTGCCTAGCAATGCAAAAAAACACAGGTGTGTAAAAAGAAGTCAGTGTTTAATGCCCAGCTTGTGATTTGGTACTGACATGTTTCATTCTTATTGACCACCCAGCCTCTCACACCTAATTGACTGTTAGCTTAAATGTGATTATTTTCCCTCCTGAAGGCAAGCAGTAAGCCAGCTGTGTGTTTCCTTGTGTGTCATTTGCTAGGGAGAGTGGGTTCTGAAACCTCCCACAATCAAAATAAATGCTCATGTTAACAGAGACTTCATGTTCAGTTGTTCAAAGAGCTGCAGTAGCACCAGAGGAGACAGTGGCAGCTAAAGGAAGGTGTCAATATCCAGTTGAAGAAGCATCACTTATGTTTTGGCATCATAGACCAGAGATGGAAAACACCTGCTATCCATTCTCTGAGGCTGGCACAGTATTTCTCAGTGCAGTACACTTTTCAGTACTGTCTTGGTTTAGATTTAAGTATCCTCAGTTATGGAGGATTCAACAGTTTCTTTTGGGAGCTTGGGCTGTACCCTTGCTGATTTTGCTGTTAGGATGTTTCTCTTGATTTTTCGAGCCGGCATTTCTATTTTCTTACCTTCAGGCCACAGCTGTAATTATAGCTTACAGAATGCAAATAGAAAAGGGGATGGGGAAGAAGGAAACCCTCATCCCAGGGAGAAGATGGTAGGCAGTGCTTTGAGAGGCACCCACAAAGCAGCAGAGAAGTGAAGAAATAGGAAGTGAGGCAGCAGTCATGAAGAAAGTACACAAGGAAGCAGTTACCCTGCAGGGAAGGAAAAAGCAGGACAACTTTCAAGGGCAGAGATTAATGTAACTTGGGGGATGCTGCAGTGGCAGGATTTGGGGAAGAAGAGACAAGAACCTAATTACCAGGAAAAAATGGCCAATGGATGCAGTAGGCAAAGAATCGAGGAGGCAGAAGAAAATGGTGGGGCTCAGGTTAATGAGTGTGAAAAGAGTCTTATACTTTTGTGCCTATTAAATTGTGCTTTGTGCCTCCTTAAATCAGAAGCAAAATTGCACTGAGTCAGGTCTATGACATGAAGTTCTGCAGGCATATTTACACTGGTCAGATGTGCAAAGGGATATGGTTTGCAACTGAGGTTAAAACCGAGCTGTGCTACCAAAAGCAGTGAATGTTCAGAGTTACACAGTCAGAACCATACTTTCACCAGCGCAGCTCGTGTCATTCAGACAATGATAAGATAAGCCATGCTGGCAAAAGCACAGTTTTGCTGTTGTAAATTGTATTGGGGGTAGTTATGCCTCTGCTGCAGCTTATAGGGCTGTAACTACACCAGGAGAGCTCTTTGCTTGTCAAAACAGCCATGCTCTATCAACAGATTGTCCATAATGGACACATGATTAAGAGAGGTAAGGTAGGTTCTTCTACTGACATGACTTCCACAACCACAGCAAAAGCTCAGCGCAAGGTTTTTCTTGGCAGAAGAAGATAGCTGTTTAGACCAGAGGGGTGTAAGATACAGACATATTTTAGATAACTTCTGCAACTTTCATACAGGAAAGTATTTGCTTCTACAAAAAGAGAACTCAGTAATTGCAAAGTGTCTGAACTTAGGGCAATGTGGATAAGACCATTTAAGTCCTTTTACCTTTATCATTCAGCATTCACTTTTAAATAAAAGATTCTTAACAAGAAAGTGTTCTCAATAAATTTTTCTGCATTCCTGTCTTCAACTTGAATAACAGATAATATGCTCCATAATCTTCTTTCCTTCTGTGCAATACAAAGAAGGTGGAACTTCTCTTAATGAGCATATAGGGAGGAAAGATTTGGTAAATATATAGACTTCTTTTTTGTTTGTTTGTTTTGTTTTGTTTTCAATTACTTTAGTGGTCAGGAGGGACTGTACTCTAACTGAGATGAAACTTGAAAAGTAAAAAAACCCTAAACCGCTATTATCAAAATGAGCGCAAGAGAGCTGTTACCTGAAATGATTCACCATATGGAAATCTTAACTCTTGAAACAAATGATTTCTAAGAACAGGGCACAGACATCAGCCTCTTCCTCAAAAGAACTCCAAGTAACTAGAGAGGGCAGAAGACATTTAAACTCCCAATTTTCAGCTTGCAATCAGTGTTCACAGCAAAGAATTAAATCTCTTGGGATTAATGTCTGTGAAAGTATCCTGAAATCCCAACAGTAATGCAAATTTTTTCCTGCAACCTTTTATGAAGTGGTAGTAGACTGCTGTGGCTCTCTAAACTCAGCAGAGAAATAATCTTCTAACTTATAAATTTTGACTAAATGGCAACTGCAAATAAGATATTCTCTAATAATTTCCTGAACAATCTTATGTACTCATTTCACATACGCCTTCTGAGCTTGATTCATTATGCTGTTTTCCACTATGTCCTTTCCCTTGCAGAAGTGGCTGAAGGTAATTCTTAGAGTGCAAATGAGCAGCTTGAATAATTCAGCAAAATTATTTTTAAAATTATTAAATGCAAAGAAACAAACAAAAACCCCAAAACAAAACAAAACCAAACCAAAAAAACCCCAAGAAAATCCTGAGGGTAGAACCTAATGTCACTAAAATAAGAGTTATACAGCAGACAATCCAAGAGGAGGCTGCCCAGTGTCCACTGTCCACTGTCCAGTGGCATAGTGGATTGGAGCACTGCATTCTTACCTCTTGAGATTTGCATGAAAAGCCTGGTTTAAAAAACATAGAAAAATGAATGATCAATTCATCTTAGAGCCTTCAGAGCAGTGGTCCTCATGTAAAAATGAGGACCTTCTGTTGAAGGACACTAATTCCCTCCACAATTGTTTATCCCCCTACACGCACATACACACATGCTAAATAAGGCTAGAAAGCTGCATGAGAGTTCTGACCAAAAAGTAAGATTGCTTTTGTTTCCTGTTTATTTTTGTCTGGTATTTATAGAGTTTTGCTATGGTTATATGCAATAATGAACTGTGTAGTCAATATTCTCCTACGTGACTTGAGATTCAGAACTGTGGTTTCTGCACTAAATGGGAGTGATTCACCTCAGAAGAACTAGTCTGTTGTTCTCTAGGCACAGACTTAATCAGTAAACTCTGGCCTGATGGTTTTCTGTTGATCCCTGGTCCAGTAGCCAATGGACAGAATTCACCACAGTCCATACAGTTTCTTTGGGATAATCTCAAAGACAGATACACAGATGATCTTCCTGGTGCAGACTCCAGGTTACTGACACTGCAAAAGAGAGGAAATATTCCCCATGCTAGCTTGACTGTGATGATTCAGTAGAGCTAGTATCATTAGTCCTGTCCTATGAGGAACACCACATTACCCAACCATACTGGAAAAGAATGAGCAGGCTCAGATTTCCTATCTGGAAACTGACAGCTGTTGCAAAACTTGGTATTTGGATAAAATAGGAACATGTAAATATGAACAACATGCATGTTGCGTGTAAATAGGAACAAAAGCAAAATCTTGTGGCAGTAAATTGAGGTTAAATTGGCATAAAAGTGGTGAGTTTTGGAGAGCTCGGACAACAGTGGAATGAAGAGAAAGTAAGATGGGAGTGATGTATCATAGTTCAGTATACAAAAGTTTGGTAGCATGGAAATTAATACAGACAGTTCCTGGCATGATTTTGGGCTAGTGCTGACTGCAGAGGGCTGCTGTACAGCTGGGGTACTCGTGTGAAAATGTTAGCAGCATATGTAATAAAAACCACTGAACTGGAATGATACAGAAACAAGTTATTATTGAAACACAGCTGTACTTTGAACAAAGCATTGAGGAATTTATAAGACAATGATTTGCCAAGGGGAATGGCATAAACTTATCTCAGCCAGAGAGCCACAACCAGTTCCTGTGGCTGCTCCCCACCATCGAGCACAAATTTCACTTCCCTCCAGCAATGAAATGGGGACCAAAAGCTTTAATTGAATGGTGTGCTCCACATAATTTCCTATAAATTGAAGTCCTCTCTTCATATGTACTAAAAACGCATGTCAAGTGTCTCGCAACTTTTTCGTCCTCTTTATCATTGCTATCACTCTTATCATATGAAAGTCGATCACAAGTGAATTGTAATTATTCAGCTAGCAGCTAAGTGGTGAGAACATCAAAGCACAAGTATGTTTATAGGGTTAATGCATTATTATTTTAGCATCCCAAAGGCTTTGGAATGCCATACCATCCAATTATCCCAGGGCTATGTGAGAAGAGGGAACTTCATGTAATTAGGAAGGCCTAAACTAAGCTTTTAGGATCAGTAAAATACATCATGTCGCATTTCCCACTCCAGCTGTTTCTCCTCAAATTTTACAGAACATAATACTACATTTTTTAGAATTTAAAAAGTGATACAAACATGTAAAATCAGACTGTAAGGTTAGTAATTATATCTTAGTTTTTAAATGGAAAAATCACAATATGTTTGCCAAACATCATAAATATACGTATCAGATCTGCCACTTCTGAATAAGCCTGAGATCCATTAAGTCATATTCTCTGTTTCTGCTAGGAACCAATACTTCACCCATATCCAACAAATTTTTAAAAAAGGTTTTTTTTTTCTCTAATTAGGATGCCCCTAGTCAGATATTTGATTCTGTATTTTCTAGGCACCTACATAGCCTGATTTTCAGAGATGTGGAGCACATTCATTGCTTCTATGGCTGCTGAGCAACCCTGAAACTTAGGCATGTGAGTATGAATTAGATGCCAAACTACAGCCATCCCATTTTAAAAATTAAGAGCATGATGAATATAACCAGTTCTATGATCTCTGATGAAAATAGGATGAAAATGAATGGAAATATTTTCCTCCATCTTGGGATTAGTTTAAAAGTGAAACTTGGTGAGAAATATTAATTTAGAAGCCTCTATAGTTTGTAAAATATTCTGCAGCATGTAGAAGCACTCGGAAAACTATTACTAAGAAAACAAGTTAGATTCTTCCCAATGAATTCTAAAGAGTCGGGAAAAGTGGTGGAGATCACTGTGATTAAAGGGAGATAGGAAGATTGCTGTAAACACGAAAGAAATGGCTTTCAGGAATACAAATAATATAATGAAGAAATATGTTGAACTTTAAAGAAGAGTGACATAAGAAAAGAGGTGTTTATATAGAGGTGTTCATAATTTTAAAAATTATATGTTTAGTAAGGTTTTATTTGATTATCAAACACCAGTAATTATTTGTACACAGAATGACAAAACGAGCTCCTAAAGAAGAATTCTGCTATAGCTTGTATGAATGAAAAATTAGAGGATGGAGTCAGCTAAGAACAGAATAGTTTCCTAGCAGAGTGGGAAGGAGTTAATGTGCAGATAACAGCAAAGAAGAGCTCTTGATAATATTGCATAACAGACATCCCCTTATAAATGTGACCTGCAAATACCTTTAAACAGTCCAGTAATATTAGATGTTTGTCAAATGCTTCTGAATATCACAAGGCTCCATGAGTTATTAAGCACTGAATAGCTGTGCAGTTTGTGACTGTGAAGATTCTGGTGATCTGCTCGAAGTGATGATGCTGCATGCTCTCTGCTGGCTGTGTCTCATCCACAAACCCTTCCTGCAGACCTCACAGACCTTACTCGCAGTTAAAAAGTTAAATGTTGACTTATTACCATGCTTTCCATTCTTTGGGGACCTACTTTTTATTTCAGCATTTTATTTATCATTTGGCATTACCAGTAACTCTCAGAAGCAAAATTCCCAATCCCATTACACAGACACACTGGTCCATTGTAGGAATATACAGAATTATAATATCACCCGCACAGTGCTTTCTGGGCATTCTTTGGAAAATGTGTGTCTGACCCAGACAGGACCTGGAGGTAAAATGGTGTAAAGATGTAGAGGCTCAGCCTCAGATTAATAAAATGTACAACACGTACAACTGTTGTGTATCTTACACAGATTGCTGCTTTGGTGGAAAATTGAATTTTAGGGGAGGAGTTGGAGAAGAGTGAAGATGCAATGTAATTACTTTCTCCCCCATCCAGAACCCTAAATCTGCATGTGCATTTCAGTTGCTTTAAAAATAAAACTGAAAATATCCATTAATAAATTCAGATATCAGATTAAGGAGCAGTGCCTCTGGTATCAAAGTTGTTTACATGATTCAGTGCAAATAATTACTATTATTTTTTTAATTGAGAGGATTTTAATTCCAAGTTACTTTGTGTTTCTCATAAAAAAAAACCCTCAGTGTCTTGCTGGGCATACTCAACAGCAAGAAAATAAGGCAGTGTAACTAACAGGTCTAAGTGCTTATAAAACTGTTCCTAAATTATCCAACATTTATTACATCCTAGGAGACTAATTTCTGATGCCTGCTCTGAGAAAAGATAGAGTTACAGAAGTAACTGTAAGGAATTCCCAAACTGTGTAATTCACCTACTATCAGTTTTCTGTATAATATTAAGAGATATACACTAGCACTTAATAATAAAATTATAACACTTAAATTACTAGAAACCATCCTGATTTCAGAGAACTAAGGAAGAGATGCTCTTTGTACAACATTTATTACCTCCTTGTAAGTATAGACTGTCTCAAGGTTAATAACTAGTTAAAAGAGAAAAGTTTGGGTTTTTTTTTTCTTATTGCAAATATTTCTGCCAGGATCTGAAGCAAACCACACTAATCATGCTGCACAAATATTTTCTTATCTAAGATGCTATTCTACCATAGCCAAGCTTAAGAGTAGAAGATGCTAACCTTGAATAAACTCTTGCTGCTTTGTGTGTACTAATAAGGTGTTAGAGAACTCTCTGTGCAGTGATACTCATATGTAATACTTCTGCAACAGCTCTGGCTGTCTAATTTAATCCCAGTTCTTCACCAAGAATCTTAACTTACTTTATAATAAAGCAGACAGTTTTGGGAGCAGCATTGCACAGCTGAAGGAACTGAGGCAGAGAGACAGCAGCTAATCAGCAAGATGTAGAAAGGCCAGGAAGAGGAGCCCCCTCTCCTAGCTCTGGGCCTGCTGGTATTGAAAGTGTGCACTTCAGTGCATGAAATAGAGTAGGCTCCAATTAAATGAGGAAGAGAGGTGTGACCTGTATAACCATGTTTAAATAAAAATGTTTAGAAATTGCAGAAATCACATCACTGACTGGTACACTTCTACTTTTACAGTTTCTGAATGCAAACCAGCCTGTGGCTGGACCTCTGTTCTACACACAGTGGTAGTAAAAAAAGAATCTGCTGGTCCTTGGCAACTCAGGAACAGACACAAAAATAAATATAGGGAATGATGGATTGATGCTTCTAGGAAGACAAACTGTGGGTTGAGTAATAAAGGGGGGAAAAACAGAGAACATAAGAGTAGGAGGCAAAAGGAAGAAAGGTTTAGGGGAAGAATTTTGCCTTATACAGTGCTTTTTTTGTGTGGTTCACTCCTGACCTTAACTTTTAGGGTGAAAAGGCCTTGTGACACAGCAGAGCTGGTGTGCATTTGTCACATGGAGAAATAATTTGAGGAGAGTGTACAGGTGTTTCCTGTGTTGCAGAAATCATCTCTACAGAGACTCTTGTTTGCGATTACCCAAGACTTCAAAGAAAATACCAAGATGGATGTGTAAAAGGTCCTGCCGATAGCAGGATCCACCATCTATTTCCTAGTTACTAAAACAGACACAGGCAAAGCTCCCAGGAATGCCTAGGAGGAAGCTCCATCAATGGCAGCTCTTCAAAACAGCCCTAGATGTAAAGGTGATTCTCCTTTATCATTCCCTGCTGGGTAGCATCTCTAGTGAACATTTCTAGAGTCGGGCCCTACATTTTTGTAATGCATTTCTTTCAATATCCTGATTTTTCTTAAATCGTTCTGCTGCTGACCAGCGGTACTGGAAGGCTCTTACCCTCTAGGTGAATTTCATGTTTAGTCTTAGCTGGTATGCTTCAAACTCGGTATGTCTCACTCTAGCATGATGCTACTATTTGTTTGCATGAGCTTTTGTGTCAGGAAGCATCTCCTGCAAAATGACATCTACTTTTTCGTCTAATTTTTTTTTTTTTGGTTTTGTGGCACTCAGTTTCGATTTTTCAGAGCAAGCTGTGTACAATAAGCTTGTATACAATAAGAGGTGCTGAATAACCCATTCTGACCTGAAATGCTTTGCTACACATCAAAAAAATGGGGTGCTGAGAAGTACAGAGAAATCTGTGATTGGAAAACATGGAATTGGGAAGCTGGTGTGCTTTGCAAATTCTGTATCCATGTCTTCCTTCCTCGGACCTTCAGTGCAGAACAGGCACTGCCAGGTGGCTGCAGAGGAGCTGATCTGTCAGGCAGGCGCTCTTACAATGCCCTGGGCTTGGGTGGGAGGACCCGTGCACAGACCTGTGACCTGAAGCACAGCCCTTTTGCAGGGGAGAAAAGAATACAGCCTTGGGCAATGAAACCTAATTTCACTTCAAGGAGTGTTAGTTAATAGGAACTTGGAGAAAGCAGGGCTATACCATGGTGACTGTTTCCAGTGAAGTACGAAATGTCTGCATCTCTCATGGTCCAGTCACTGCAGAGCCTCTCCCGTGGGTGTTGGCTGACTTACAGTGAATTAAGATAAGGGGAGCTGGGTGGGTAATTAAGGCTTTTATATGCATGTTTTGAAACAGGATCCAGTGAATTCACAGCTAAAATTTTGGAAAAAAAAAGCAGAGTAGGTTAAGGATTTTAAGTCCATCGTGTTCTTACTTGCAAAATGCAAATCTTCCGAGCTCTTGCTGTAGCACCTCACTGGAAAAGGGGCTATAAATTGTAAAATATTTTACTTTTGTTGTTTGGGACAGTACAAAACCCAGGGAAATATGTTTAATGAACATTCTTCTTGTTCAAAGCATTTCAGTAGCTCAGCTCTGATATTGTTTCAAAACTTTTCTCAAGGCCCTCCAGCACATGGCGTTACGAAAAAAAGTTGTCAGACTGGTTTTAACACATCTTTTCAATACTGATAAGCAAAAGTTCACTCAAATAATTCCTAATAAGATACATGTGGGGATATACCTTTCTTAAGGTTTTCTTGTTGGATTTAAACTTTAGGGAGACCTGTTGCATTCCAAACTTAAGTAGCCTCTTTCAAAGTTATTGGGAAAGTACAGGGATGTGTCAGATGCTGAGGAGAGCCTATGTCACATCCTGTTACCCGTGTCTGCTTTTAAACCTGTTTCGTAAGTGCTGTGAGTGACTGACAGTCTTCAGCTGCACACAGCTTTGAAACTGCATGAGCTGAGTTCCAAAAGAAAACACGGCTGTATTTTGGTTGCTAGAGGTAAAACACTCGATAAATAGCTAGTTTTTCTTGATTAAGTAAACGATTTAATCTTGAAGCTACTTTGCTTAACAATGTCATCATTAAAATGGTAATGGGCTTTGAGGTCCTTATCCAGCTTGGTATGGCATCCTACCTTTGCTGCTATTGTTTCATCCTGTTTATACAGAAGTTTCTGCAGTTCAGTCTGGTAAGTGCAAGATACTAACCAAGGAACTAAAGCTCAAAAATAGCATGTGGCCAAATCTTTGAGTCTATCTTAATACAGTCCAATCTATCCTCCTCTTGAAGCCACACAGACACTTCAGCAGGATGCAAAATGGCTCCTCTGCTAGGTAGAAGCAAGATGAGACAATATATTTTTAAATATTATTATCTATTTTAGGAATGATGCTTTTAAAAGTCAGGACATGCTAAAATTACTCAGAAAATACGTATTTTACTAAACCATGCACACTAGCTTGCTAACATGATTTGGTAAAAATTAATACATCTTTTTTTTCTATCTAATAACCATATTTAACTATTTAAATAGTGGGGTTTTCCCCCCTCCAGATTTTCCAGTGTACAAATTAAAGCAAAAACAAAGCAAAATGTCTTTGGCAGATGGACTCAGCTATCAAACCTGGAACTTTCCCATGCTTCTTTTTCCACACTTGTGCATTAACCACCAGCTTCTCACTGCAGACTAAGTCCATGCCCAAATCTTGGCAACAGAGGTCTAGTCTGAGATGCTGTTGAAAGCAGCCACAGGTTAAGGTCAAATTCTCTGTTATACCTAAGCTGTGCTTCATGCTTTGTCACATTATCTGGTCCTTCGGGGGACCTCTATGACATCCCTGCAGATACAGAGGGGCGTCAAGGTCCCTGTCATTTACCCTTGAATAGAAAGGCCTTTGCCAGAGCCAAGAAAAACTAGAAAGCAGCAACTTTCTGGCCACACCTCCTTCCTCACATCATCCCTACAGAAAGGGGCGGGGGGAATAGATAGGAAGCACCACGCTCCTGCACAGAGCCCAGGAGGATTTTCGCGTGACTGTTTCCATAAGGCTTAGCGTGCCCTTTGCTTGGCCAGAGCGGCATAAACAGGGCCCCAGACGAACAACAAAACCAGACCCTCCCTGCCAATAAGGGATGGTTGGTAGCACATGTGCTTCTTCTGTAATGTTTAATTTTCCCAGCTCACTGGGTTGCCTCAACATACAGGGAAAATATGCTGGTAATAGGTGGGACCATCAAAACTTTCTGTGGGAGGCCCCAGAGAGGGAGTTTCTAACCTGGGATTTTCAGTGACAATGACAGAGACATGTAGGATCCCCCTGCCCTGCTGCAAGACAGCTCAGTGGCAGAGGCTCTGGCAAGCAGATGGCAAGAAACACTGTCCACTGACTGCTCTGCATTGCCAGGAAAGTTGACAAAAACAAGTAATGTTATTTCACCAAAAAAAATAAGCATGACATACCTAAGTCATTATAGATCTTAACACTGTGGATGAGGACTGTCTAAATATTTTCCTTTACTGGAGGCAACAGGCTACATTCATCTATAAGGTATCACCTAGGCCCTCCACTGAGCTCTGTTAAAGAAAAGCTTTGTGGTCCATAGCACTTCAACCATTATTGGTTTCTACCTTTTTTTTTTTTTTTAATAAAACAGGAGTAATGGTACAATATATTAGTTATATTTCACCACAATTTACTTATATTCATGTATCTTTTTTTAAATTAAATTAATATTTTAGTAGAAAATGATAGGAGAAATCAGCTGGAAAAATTATCTCATGGAAGAAATAGAAAGAGTAACATTCATTATGCATCCTTGAATGTCCTTGAATTAAAGGGCATGTCTGCTTTTAAACACTGAGTAGCTTTCAGAGGTGAAATAAGCTAAAGGGGTGTTTATTCACCGCAATTCCTCCTTGACAAATATTCAAAGGAGTTAAAGGAATAGCTGCACAGTTTGCTCCAGTGACTTTTGTTCCCTTAATGAAATGTACACAAATACCCTCATCCATCGACTGGATTCACCCCTGTCTGCTGTGTGGCCTGCACTGACAGTCCATGTGTGCCCTCACTCCTGATGCATCTGTAACCTTGACAGCTCAGTTCTCCTCTGTGGGTCCTCAGGCTGGGAGCAGAATCAGTCTTATGGTACAGCAACCCATTCTTTCTTTAGAATACCAGTGTTTTAGAAAAGACACAACTCTGGAAGAAAACTAAAGAAGAAATGGATATATCACAGTATATGTATTCTGTGATTCCTTTCTGTGATTCCTGAAGAATCTATTCAGATTCCTTTCAGAATTCATTTCAATTCTTCATTCTCCGAGAAGTGATTTCCCACTCTTGTGAATGAAAGTGTTTCTCTATTACAGGAAGATAGAAATCAGATGATAACAACTGAAGGGAATAGAGATAAATTAGGCATAACAGGGCCTCCAGTTAAATCTATTTGCTTGTTATTTTAGTTTGCTTTTCACTTTGAAAGTAGTTTGTGGATTTCCTTTAGAAGCAGGGTTGATGGGTTCTCTTTTAATCTAAGTAACAATATTGAAAATTGTTAGTCTAAAGTAAGAATGCTAAAAAGAAGATGGATGAAAACTTAAGGTGTTGAGCCAGACTTCACCTTCTTTCATACCCCTTAACTTTCAAAAATTCAGGACATCAAACAAAAATTTTTTGCATTGAAAAGGGCTGCTCAGGGCTACTGCAGAGTTCTGGGTGAGCTCTGTACCTCATGTTACATCACTAAGGCAATTTACTTCTATCTCTATTTTCTTAGTAGTTTACAATAAATAGGTGATAAATTCTGAGAGTTTTATTGCATGAGAAAATGTAGAAGTAGTGTACTTAACTAATACGGTCTGTCGGGATATTTTTTAAACATTACCCGACCCGACAGCAAGAGCTATCCAGCCTGTACAGTTCCAGCTTCCTCCTCCTCCATTTAGCGAGGCTCACCTATGCTATTTACTGCATCATTGCATCCAAGCCAAACTTGGTTGCTGCGGCAACTAAGTTTTTCTTCTCGAAGGGTCACAGGGAAACACATCCTTCAGGATCCCCTAGTAACCGTCAGTCGCCGGGACTGGGGAACATCAACACTGAAATGCCTGCTTTCCATCGCTAAGGCAGCGCCGCCTGCGCCTGCAACAAGGGGGGCAGAGTCTAGTTACATTCCTGACCCACTTTCACATCCCTCCCTCCACCTCCTCCTCCTCCTCCTCCTCCTCCCTCTCCCTCTCCTCCTCCTTCCCGAGCACAGCAGCAACCCGCAGCGCTGGAGCACAGCCTCCATTTAGCAAGCCTCGCACACCCGCAGCCCCCGAGCTGTCTCCTGGCAGGCAGCAGCAGCAGCGCAGGTTTCCCCAGCAGCGGGAGGGGGGGCTGCGGACCTCCGGGACAGGAGGGAATTCCCTCTCGCCACCCTGTCTGTGCAGCGGTGCTGCTCCTGCCCTCTGTCCCTCTGCCCTTTCACGACCCGCATCGATGCCTGCACCCGCACCAGCTGCAGCGTGAGGCTGTGCCCCTTCCCTCCTCTTTCCCAGCCTCTCCTTGGACGAGTGTTCAGCTTCCTCTGCCAGCAGCCTTTCCGCCACCCCCTCGCCTTGGATGAGCCTGGACGCGCACACCTGACTGTCCCGCTCCCCTTCTCGCCCACCGCCTTGATGTAACCCCGCCATTCCCGTCCCACTCTCCGCCTCCTGGGGCTCGTCCCTTTCCCCAGATAATTGCAACACCTCCCCCCCTCCCCGAAGTGGCGGGCAGGCAGGTGAGTAAGAGGAGGGCGCTCCGTCTGTTCCCTGGCCGGGACACTCCCTTTCCCTGAGGGCGGCTCAGAGGGATTTCGCCCCACACCAGGGCAGACATGGCACCCCACCTCAGACTGTCTCCCCTCGCCTCAGCCCGCCTCAGCCCCCCCTCAGCCCGCCTCAGCCCGCCGCCGGGGCTGCCCACTCATCCCCGGCCTTGTGCTGTGGGCAGCCGAGGCCTCTCCAGGCCGTGGAGGGCCCTGATGTTTGGGAAGGGGCTGTAGACACCCCGAGGGTACCAGCGCCTGGAATGGGGCTGGGGCTCACCAGGTCCCGGGCTCCGCCTTTCCTGGCTCCCTACAGGGAACAGAGCCGTGCCTGGGGCAAGGAGAGGGGAGGGAGGCCCTCAGTGCAGTCGGGTCCCTGGGCAGGAGCTGGTTTTGGGAGCTGCCTGCACGCCAGGATCTGGAAGGGGCAGCTCCCCGAGGATGCAGATGTGCCGGGCCTGAGGGCATGGCGGTGGGAGCACTGCCGGGGACCCTGGCGAGCCCAGCTGCTGGGACACGTACCAGCCCACCGTGGTGGCCGCCAGACGTGCTAATAGAAGCTTTCCTTTATTAATTTTTTTTTTTATGTTTATTTTTCATTTCTGTTACTGTAAAATACCAGCTATGACCAGCTCCTTGCTGTGGAGCCCGGCCTGCAGGAGTGCCCTAGTTTTTGCCAAGGAAGTGCTCCTGTCCCACAGTTTTAGACCTGCTGGCCTGGGGACCTGGGCTAATGCAGCCCTTCGCGAATGAAAAGGAAAAAAAAAAATTATTTTCCACCTGTTCCATGGTGAAAAGGAGCCTCAGTTTTAAAATTATGACTTAGATTTTATGTGTTGCTCTCTCAACCCCTTTTTGAGGTTCTTTATTTTGGGGCTCTTTTTTTGGGTGGTGGAGATGAGAATAAAAAGAACCATTTAATTTCCGAATGCTAGAAGTGTCTGCTTAAAAATGAGTTCACTGTTCTTTGTCCTTGTATAACTTAAACCCACCTGTTTTCAAGTTTGGGCTTGATACATATTTCTGCTCCATTCCTGTAAGCACTTCAGCACATGTTACACATATGCTTACATCTGCGGACTCCAGGGCCAGAATCTTCAATGTCACCCCAAATGTTTAGTGCTGTACCACATTTACAAACCTGGCTGAGTAATAGATTAATAATGACTCAAAATAACATGACACATAAACAGTATATTTTTTCCATCACAGTGGAAACAGTGGTTTTCCAGATATTCTCTCTTTCTCTCTGTGTAAATGTGCATGTAGCAGAGGTTTAGGTACTCAGTATGAAGTACATTTGTGTTTTTAATTATTTAATTTCAACTAAATGTTCATACTTCTCAACCTAACATTCTACACATAAAAGGGTCACAAAACATATTTATTATTTATGTAAGCTTTAAAATAGCATGCACTGTCCTGTGTGCTGCGAGTACTAAGCTGGTAGCAGTACCTCAAGCATCTTTAAACTTTCCTCTGCACTAGGGAGGAGTTACACACCTGCAGGGAGGTTTGTAAGGACACAAGATTGCACACAGATTATTTTAGTCCCTGAAAATGTTATTTAGTTTGAATGATTACACTGGGCTTCCCTGCATCTGTCATGACCACGAATGACAGTGACTGCATGCTGTGAAGTGTTTTTGTCAGTGGCAGACATTTAACTGGAAATGAGAGAAGAAAAAATAGAAAAAAACCTGGCAGGAACGACTGACAAAATAACAAATGCAGAACGTCAACTGTGACAGATACAAAAACTACTAAACTAATTTTTAGTGCAGTATTTTTCACCGAGATAAACAAATCTTGAGGTTGAAATAATATACACTTCTGAATGAGCAGCAGTAGCTGTGCTGCAAATGCATTTTTCACCTTTTCAGAGCTTTTAAAAAAATTAAAATGCAGTGACTATTTGCAAAACAGTTTGATAGCTTATTATTAAAATAGTAGTGTCCTCATTTCCAATGTCAGAAGACATGATTGAACAAACTGCGATGCTGTTTAATGAATGATCAACTATGAGCAGCATATACCTTTTTCAAAAAAAGATTTTTATTCTTACTAGACTTCCAGAATTCTATCCAAATCACAAACTGCAAGATATTTTCAAGCAAACAGAGAAAAATGTTTTGTCTGGATTTGTTTCACATAATATTGCTTTGTATTATTTTATAGTGAAGATTTATTAATTAAAAAGCTTGGGGAGCTTTTTTGATAGTTCCTAGAGGTAGCAGAGAAAGGCAGTTGAAATTGTGTCATGCAAGTTGCTACAGCCAAGTAAGCCTAGCTGCACTTGCTCTAATTTAAATGTGCTTTGCAAGGATGTATTTTCTGTACTGCAAGGCAAGTTTTAAGGTTAAATCTTTACCTTATCTGCAGCAGCAAAGATGACAACCAAGTAGTTGTAATACCCTGGTCAAGCACTCTGCTGTGGTGAGTCCAGGGTATAGATTGAGTGATTTACTGCAGAAGGGATACTGAAATCTTGCTGGCAAAGTGATAAAGCAAAACACACACATAGGGAGGCTTTGGGAGGCACAGAAGAGCGTGGAGGGGAGGCTGTCCTGGAATGCTGGGATGGCACAAGGAAGCACGCAGCCCAAGACAGTTACTTAAGATGGCTTTTATTCAGGCATCTACTGCAGCCATAAAAATAGGCGTGCGAGGGAACATCTTGGGAGAGCCTTTCCCAATCAGCAAGGCGTGCCTCGAGGCGCACCGTCATTAGGGGTGAGGTGCGGAGGGGCCCTGCTGTAAGGAGAGGCGTGTGGAGGATCCTGAGGACAGCACGGAGCAGGAGGAGCCAGGCTGCAATGGAAATGGCTCTCCTTGTCTCTCCCCACATCCCTGCAGCTTTCAGCCACGCTGCCAGCCACGGGGCAAAGGGTTGGGGTGAGAGAGTCTGACAGACGTGGCAATATTGGGGGTGTGGAAGGGAGAGGAAGAACAGGGAATAAATAAGCCAAAACCAACCCCTTTTTCATACACTTTTTTCCAAAACAGACATTAGGACCTGTCTTTCCTGCGCTCAAGGATTTTTTCATGTTGTTGGGGTTTTTTTGTTTTTCTTTTTTAAACCCTGCTGTAACTGCTGCTGATGTAGGCTAGTCCAGCAGCAGCCCCCACTTGACCTTGCCTGGTTGAGGCTGAAGTTGCTTGGCTTCGCCGCTTTTTTGCCTTGAGACAGGTCAGAAACACTAGCTTGGGGTAAAAAAAATGCACCTCTTTGCAAGGCAAAGGCAAGGCCTCAGTCTGCCTCAGCCATCTCTCTCAGTAACTGGAATTTCAGCAAGTACCTGCCCCTAAGATGAATGTTGTGCAGCATTCCCAGGCACGCCCCACCTCGAATGCCAGTCCAATCTTCCTCCGGGCCCCAACACAGCATCAACAGCCTTCTCCCTCCCGGAGCAATGCATGAGCTACTGATTCATGTTGCTCTCCCATCAGCAAGCAGGGAGATGTCTGCGCCATCTCCGGCACCTGGGTTCGAGTAGTTACCCAGAAAAAGTCCTTGCTTGGAAAGGTGGTCTTTTTCTCTCTCTACTGGCCCCATTTCCCAAGATTTATATGACCAATTTCTAAACTCTTCTTAATTGAAGAGATAAGGTATTTAAAACATATGTGCTTCCTGTAATGCTGTGCGCTTCGCGTGCTGTCTGCCTCTTGCCCTGTCTTCCTCCACAGAAGGTGCTCATGCATATGGAAACAATCAGACTACCCAAAAGACAACACACTTGATACTGCTAATTACACGGAGTAAACACCACTGGGACTATAACTGGTCTCTAGATCTGAGTCAGTGTTTTGCTGCTGAGCTAAAGAAGAAAGTCTGTTATGTGCATTCATATTATAGCCAGCAAAGTCCCTGCTGTACATATTGCTGATTTCTCTACATGCTACGTGGCACAGAGCCAAGGAATTGTAGTGCAAACAGGATTTTATAACCAGCATTATTTAAGGATGGGCAAACTGTGAAGCTCCAAAAGTTAATGATTGTAGCGCACTTTCAATTAATTTTTATTGTCAAGCTGTATTTCAGGGCACTAAAGAGCTCTTGCGATGACAAGCAGGAGTGTGTGGGAACAGGCGGGAATACAGTATGCATTGTTATTCTCTCTGATTTATAGATCAGAGAATAACCTATCTGGCTGACAAGTTACCTTTTTCCTCTCATGTTATATGAAATTCATCTCTGTGTTGAGCTCCCCCCAGAAAATGCATTTTAGCAGTATAAATACAGCGTCAGTCACCATATTTCACAAATGGTACACATAAGCCCCTGCACAGAAGTAAATATCACCTTTTTTTCACTAAGGATATCTGTACTACTTTTGTTGTTAAGACAATCTATCTTACAACAGCCTGATGCAGAAGTCACTGAATGGATTTAAAAGTACTAACTACATTTTAATGACTCAGAGAAAAAACTTCAGATAGGATGCTTTCTTTTGAAACACAAGTATACACTGAAGTCTATATGCCATAAGGCTCAAACTCTGGATAAAGGCAGGCTGTGCATGAGCAATTACAGTGACAAAGCCTGGCCTTGTATGATGAGCACCAAATTCACCACTTCAGGTCCCTCCCCGTCCCTCTGAAACCACAGGCCAGAGCTGTGTGTCAGCTAAAGGACAGCATTGGGTAGCAGCTGAGTTTTACCTGCTTTTCCCCTTGCAGAGGACACGAGTTTGGGCCTCTACCCAGATACTGACAGATTTAGAGGGTCATGCTGTTTGAAACTCTCCTAGATTTGACTGAGAATGGGACAGCAGGCTTGAAACAGATTACAGGAAAACTGACAGAAAGAACAATTACATAAGTCTAATTTCCTTAGGAAATGTAAGGAAAAAAATACCCACCAGAAAACCAATCCAAATCAAAACAGACACTTTGGAAAGTATAGGTAGAGCTGGGTCACAGACAGGTGTCCAGCTTTAGCTTGCAGCTGAGGGAGGTGGCTGCTCTGACCGGCTCCTTCTCTGCTGCCCCAGGTTACTGCTTCAGTGGCTGTGCTGATACAGCTGTTTGTCTAGCTGCCCTTTAAGCCAGTCCTGTGAAATGATCCACTTCAAAGAAAAGACATGCATTTCAGGGAGAACGCATGGTGGGGTTTTTTTTAACCCAAAGGTCCTTTTAAAAAGCCTTTGGAGCTCAGCTACACAAACAGTTGACTTGATGTCATGGGACAGCAGGAGGAAGTCTCTGTGGATTTGTGAGGAATGAGGGAGAGCTACACCAAAGGGCTCTGCTACAGTCCAAACAATTGTATGTCCATAACCTGAGGTGTTCCTCTTCTCCTCAAGCCCACTAAGACCATAAAGTGACCTCAGGCTTGCCTGTGTGGTGCATGCACCCACTGGGTGGTCACTCTGTGGCTGGCTGCCATCCTCACCACTGCAGCACTTCCTTTGCACCCATCAGTTTTGGCAGACCTAGTCTACACTGATCTTTGCCAGTTAAGCTATATCATACTAATTTCAAAATTTAAATAATGGCCATGCTATGCCCACACCATTTTAAATTTTAGCCAGGACTTAATACATGAGCACCAGGCTCATTTCCATGTGAAAGCTGGCATGTAATGAGCCAGAGGATGAACTTCTGGACACTGTTACCCTGCACTTGTACCACAGACGTTCACGTAGGCTGTGACAGAAGTTTCTGTCTCCAGCTCTCCCCTGGTGCCAGAGGTTCCTGCTGCTTCAGATCCAGCTGTGGGTTGACCACTTCCTGTCATTTGGTGGCAGCTTGTAATGTTGAAATACTAGGCCCTCTCTAACCTACCTCATTCAGCCTGAAAAATTGTTTGAAGCACTCAAGCATAGTTGAGCAGAGCAGACCTGAAGGGATGGTAGCCACAGGCTGGGTTGACAGACTTCTCTAGCAGCACCTCAGCTTGGGAAGGATGTGCATCTGTAGCTCAGCCCCCTGTGCAGAAATCCTTAAATTATCTTTAGAGGGTTTATTGCAGAGACAAATGTTGCTTAGTACTAGCTTGAAACCACACAGCTCCTCCTTTGGGCTGGCATTGTCCTCCAGCTAATGTGGCAGCTATTCAGATCCTCTGTGTGTCTGCTTAAAGTGGGTACACACGACCTTGAGCATGCTGAGTGGGAGGTAGCTCACCCATCTTTGAAATGCAGGTAAGCTGCTTCAGTGCTGATTGCAAACCAGAACATCTTCATGGGGAAGCTTTCTGCTGAAACCAAAGTGAAACTTTACCCTTGGCTTTCTTATTGCTACCTCTGGAGTCGCCACATCCTTCTCTTGCCACGAGCACCTCTCAGTTTAGAAAGTGGCAACAAGTGAGGTGCAAAGTGCTGGGAAGTAGGTCTCTCTGTGTTTGTGGGGGAAGGGATGAATTTATGGAGGGGTTAAAATTTGCTCTTTGAAAGCAGTGAACACTGAAGGGTCCACCTGGGGAGAATGTTCCTGGCTTGCTGCAATTTTGTGTTGCTTCTCTACGTTTCTTGTGGAGACAAGCCCCGAGGAATCTAAAGACTTGGCTTATTTTCCTGATCCTGCAACAGATTCCCTGCCTTGCCCAGCCAAGGGCAAGTCATTTAAGTCACATTTTCAAGCATGGGCTTTAATTTTAGCCCTCTAGCTTGAGATATCCAGAATCTGTCTTACATGTGTATTAATCACTTACAGCTCTAGCCAAAATTAACAGAAGCTGCCTGTACACAAAAGTGCACTGAAAATTAGATGTTACTTAGAAAAACAGCTTGCTCATATGTTCACTGGAGGTAGTAACACCTGTCCAGCTGGGGAGATACCAAGATAAATTAATTTTTATAAAGCATGTGAAATTATTATTATTTTTTTTAACATTATTTACAAATGTAACGGAGAAAAGCTCTTGGAGCATTGTTTATCTTGTTTGGATGCTTTTATGAGATTCAAATAAGGATAAGCATTACCTCCTTCATCAGCAGGCTCGCTGACCATAAAGAATTTGGTCTTGCTTTGAGGGATTAGGGCATGAGATTTTGGTTCCTCTGACTTGTTTATGGCATGAATTTGCTACACATAAATCACTGCAGGTCAGAACATTGCTGTTCCCTTAGCACAAGGTAAGAGAGCACAGAATCACTCTTTAATGTTGTGCAATTGGACAGGATTTGGCTTGTCCTGATTTTTTGTTTGGAGAAGTCAGGCTGCCCTTTGTGCTTGATGTTTTACCTCTTTTCTCTTGAAGGTCCAGTGGAGAAATCTGACTAGGTCCATTTGCATCACTCACTCACTGCCTGATCTTTGTTTTGCTGAAATTAAAGTACAGCTTCCTAATCTGTGGCTCACTGTGGGATTTCCCAGTGTTTCACCAGGCTGCAGTCTGATGTACTCTTCAAATACTGAAAAAAGCAGTGGTACTATCTTTACACCTGGTCCAAAGTGCGTGTGGCTGTGAGGTGGACCGGTTCAGGGCAGAAATCTGGCTCAGAAAATGACAGTTTCTGCTTTTTAGTCAGTTTAGTTTTGTGTGGTTCGGTTTGATGGCAGAGCTGAGCAGCAAGGGCAGGAGCAGGAGATGCAGAAAGAGGGAGTCAAGCCCTTGTCCTTCGGGTGGCCTTGTGTGGTGGTGTTTGCAGAAACTTATGCGTTCCTACTGCCCTCTGTCTCTTCATCTCTCTTGCCACTATCTCTTGGGGGGTGAGTGGGTGGGGTGGCAATAAGTTAATGTTACTCAGTAGCCAGCAAGCAATGGGGATAAAGACCCATATTGTGCCTTTCTGATCCCAAGGCTATCCCCCTCCCCCCTTCCATTCTTCGGGTTACCCAGTAGAGCTTCGCTGATTCACATAAGCTAACAATCTGTTTGAGAAGAAACAATTAGGCCCATAGAAGTTGTTGACATCTTATTTTCATTTTTTTCAATGGCATAATGGGTGCTCCAGTCCAGCTTGTCCTTTTGTGTTCTCCATCCCAGGCATTCCTCCCAGATGCAAAGTCCCTGTGAGGTTGGGGACAGAACAGTGGCTCTCCCAGACATTTTGGACCAAGAGACTGCCAGTGACACTTAGCATTTCTCACAGAACATGATGCGGCTGCTGAGCAGGCTATTAATTGAAAACACTGCTCAAGCCAGGCAGGCTCCCCAGGCCAGCTGTGGGCCACTTCCCGTGCCTTCAGAGCCCGCAGTGCTGACAATTGCTGGGACCAGCTGTAGGGGCTGGGGAGGATGGAGTGTGGTTGCAGGAAGCTACAAGAACAGCTCGGGTGTCTTTTCCAGGAAGTTGGGTGCACACTCCCTGCTTCTTCTTTCTCTGTGGTCTTTTGGAGTTCAGCTTAAATCAGACCTGGAAAACAGCATCCTGCTGCAGAAGAGCCAGTGGTCCTAGAAACAGACTCCTACTATAAAAAAAATCTTACGGGAGCCAGATGCCCCCGACCCTGACAGAGATTGATCAAGTGGCTGGTGGTATCACCTTTCACTTTGCTTTGGCAAGGGGGGGAAGCACGGAATGATGGAAAGTTTTCAGGTGGTACTTTCAGAAAGTGTTTAAGGGCTGTTGTTTTGTTGTTTTGGTTTTTTGTTTTGTTTAAGTGCTGCAAACAGGAAGGAGTCATTCTACACCACACAGTGCAAGCACAGAGAGAGAAAAAGAGGAGGACGGTGGGTAGCAAGGAGCAGTCCTCAGGAGCAGCTCTTCCTGACTGCAGCACTCTGCTGATGTGTGCTTTGTCAGAGGCTGGGTAAGTTCATCGCCATGGAAAGGAAATCTATTAAACGTGCCTCCTGGAGGTATAGGAGGCTCTGCGACAAGCCTCCCGGGACAGGGGGAACCTTTGGCCAGAGAACCGCGTCGGAGAAAAGAGATGCTCGGGTGTGCCACCGCCGGCCTTTGCAGAAGCGGAGCGCCAGTCCTTCCGGCGGGGCGTTTGTGCGGCGGAGGAGGTGTCCCGCCCGCCGGTGAGTGCGGGATTGTCCCTGGAAGCGGGGAGCGGGCAGGGATCCATCCACAGCCGGACCGGGCCCGGCGCTCCCGGCAGGTGCTGCTCGCGCCGCCTCCGCGCGCCGCCCGCCAGAGGGCGCTGCGCCGTGCGCGCCTCCGCGCGGGCGGGGCCGCGCCTGGGCCGCGAGCACCGGGAGGGGACAGAGAGACAAGGGCGGAGGGGACAGCATCCAGCATCACCCGGGCACCGCAGCATCACCCCGGGCGCCGCATGCATCCCGCCGCTCCCTCGGCTGCCCGCCCGGGGCGTGCCCGCTGTCCCGCCCTGCGCCGAGCATCCCTTTTAAAGACATCACTGGGCACAAGGGCGGTCCCCGAGAGCAGGATCCTAGGTTGAAACGAAACTTTTTTTGGAATAAGTGAATAGCAAGGGTTTATATAGCCTGTTCGGCTAGCACAGCGTTTGCTCATCTTGCTGCGTTTTGCAGTGTGTGACCAGATACGGGTGGATACTTCTCGTCTTCCTTCCTCTTTATATTTCCAGTCTGGGAAACAGAAAAAACTTAGTTAAAGAAATAACAGCATAAGAGAGACAGAGAGAGGAAAAAAAGGATGAGGCGGGCTGGCCTAGCAGCCAGCCTCAGGAGATGGTGAGACAGAAGAGCTATTCATTCTGAGAGCCAGTTGCTCTTCGCCCTGCTAGATTATAAATTGGACACCTTATTAAGAGCTGATCCTCCAGCAGCCCCACCCAGGGCTGTGCTCATGCGCTTAACCAGTGGAACGTAATCCCATTTCACTAGTGATGCTGTTACTGGATAAGCACATGTGCAAGTGTGGCAGAGGATACAAGGCAGAAAGAAGCAGCACTCTGGCTGTTTTCTGAATTGTCAGTTTGAGAAAAGATAAGAGTTTTGGGAGAGAATGGGGAGGATGATTGTTTGCACTAAAATTTGGACACTTTCATGATGATGCCTAGCTACCTTACTAAATGATTAAACTGGCATGATTTTTGTTTTTATTTTTTTGCTTGTTTTCTCAGTTGTAATTCAGAAAATGCTGTCTCTCTGGCACGATGTGCCAGCCCAAATGTTGCTGCTGGAATCAGGCTCTGGAGGAGCTTGACAAGATACAACACCACCACGGCAGAGGCTTGGTGTGGGCCTCTTTGGTGATTCCAAGTTTCAGTTCTGATGGTTTGCTTGGCCACTTACTTCTTGTCAATTAGCCCAAAGATCTGAACAAACTTAGGCAGATTTCAAGTTGAATGGGTGTTGCAGCAAAAATTTCATGGAAACTTTTGTTTAACATTTCAGTGAAGTTTTATCAACTTTGGCAAGACTTCCAAGCTTTTCAACCTTCACGCACCTTTTAACCACTTGGAAAGTTGTCTGCCTGGCATTTGAAATATACAAAGTTACTGCCAGTTGTTGTCAGAAAAAAATGCCTGATGTGGGCTTATTTTTGTGCTGATGAAAACAGGATTACTTATTATGAACCTGTTTTAGTGTCTCTGAATGGTATCCCTGCTCATACATGCACATTTTTCCTCCCAGGCAAGACCAGTTGGAGGATTCGTGGAATGCTAGATGCATCACAAAAATTCTGCATTGTCAGGGCATTTATTCTGAATTTTGTATAGGTACATGTGTGGTTGGTTCCTCTATTGGGGCACCTCCACTTTACTTTCCTTGACAGGCAATTTAAACATAGTTAGATGCATTGCAACTGAGCAGTGGTCAGGAAATGAAAAAGTAACATGGAAATGCAACCTTAAAACAATGTCCCCTTCCTGTGCAGCAGTGAGTTATGGACATGGATTCAGGTGTATTTCAGTGGTATCTCAACTTTTTGCCTTGTTTTGCATCTCATATAATTGAAAAGCAGTCTTTGGATTTGTTCTAGGAGGAAATAAATTTCTGTCAGATCTACTTATCATTAGTGACTCATTTGTCATTTGGAAATGTTTGTGTGATTCTCTCCAGGTTCCGAGTTGCTGGCTGTTACTGGTGTATTGGAAAGCGATGACTCCTCAGATGTTTCTGTATACCTTTATCTATCTGCCTCCAATCATTTTATGAGCTCATGAGAAGGAACACAAGACATCTTTGACACTCCTCTTTCTCATTTCCTCTCCTATTTTTTACATAGGTGCTTTTGCCAATAACTCTTTCCTGGTAAAACAAAGCATCTGAATTCATGTGTGTAAGTCTGTATGTATATGTGATTCCATGTGCCTTCTCACCTTCCCAAAAGTTTGAGCCTGTTGACAAAAGAATACAGGTCTGAAAGTGAAGTTCCTGTGAGTTTGAAAGAGACAGACAGGTGGGTACATGAAAGAGCCTTTCTGTGCTGAAGCATCAACAGGCTACCAGCTCAGCTCACCTTTCACCAGACACCAGGGAACTCCCAGTGGAGTCCCCTGGAAGTCAGATTTCGCCAGTCTCTCAGTCATGGACTCCTTGTTCACGCTGATGGTTTTGGTACAGTTGGAATAGAGAAGAGAAGGCTGGGTTGAAAACCTGAAGTTTCTCTCTTGTTCTGCACTTGCAAGATTTATGGGTATCTCTTGCAGGTTGTGTCCTCGGCAGCAGGGAATCTCTGTCCCTGGTGCACACACCCTCCAAAGTGAGTACTTATTTTGTTACAGAGCAGTGTAACTGTCAGGCTTCAATAGATTCATGTTTCAGAGGTATGGATGCCCTTAAGTTTTGCTAAAGTCATGAAGGCTTTGAAAATAAGAGCAAAGCCTTGAATTTAAGCTGGGACTGAGTAGTTGGCAGAGCAAAGAACAGAGCTTAAGCTTGTTTGGTGGTCTTGTGCTGCTGAGTAAATGGCCAGAAGCATTCTTGCATGGGTTTTCATTTCTAAATACATTAGGTTGTAGAAATCAGGCATAAGGGCCAAGTCCAATATTTTCAGTTATCTGATTGGAAATTGTGTTGAAGGATTGAAGACTTTGCAGCAACAGTTATGGGGTTTTCAGGACGATGGAATTCAGATTATCACTAAATCAGTTAGTCTTAATGCCAGCAGTGGACATTACCAAAGTGTAAAATACTTTCCTATACCATCGTCAGCCCAGGCTCTTTCGACTATTCAGCTTCTGCCAACTTAATTCATTTGCTGATCACAGTCAAGCCCTTGAAGAGTTGAGTAATGGTGTTATTTGCATGGGAGGTGAAGATAATGTAGAGATGGGTGTCATATGTGTACTGCTGACAAGTCAGTCTATGGTGCCACCGAATCTTCTCCAGAGGCTTTATATAGATATTGAACAGACTGGGTGAGAGGAAAGACTCTTGAGTTATTCAGCAGGTGGAAAAGGTTTTGGAGGTTAAGGAAAGAGCAAGTGTTTATCATAAATCTCTTGAGTGTACAAGATATTTATGTAAGGGATGTCTGAAGATGTACCAGCTCAGTTCCATAAGGCTGTGGATGGCATTTATTTTCAAACAGCTGAGCTGGTTGGAAATTTTACAGCCATTCCAGATGCTTGCTACCAATCCTCTGCTGACGGCACCTATATCCCTTGCTCTGCTCTTAGAAAAACTTGTCCAAGGTCTTCCTAATCTGTCAGGTGAAGCTTTTCAGATAGTTCTAAGTGCAGGCAAAGGTGGTGCTAGTTAACCCAGCTGACATTCCTTATGTTCAAGAGAGAGCACTTTTACTAGCTCTGCCTTACCCTAGGTTTTAGAAAAGAGGGAGAGAAAGCAGCTCAGTTCTTTCCCACAGAACACAAACAGTTCCTGCATTGCCTCCTACAGGTCTGAAGACATGTGTGGGACTGGATGCATCTACTGGAACAGACTATATTTCTCCTGTTTCATGTGCATGTGCACTTCTACATTTTATGCCAAGCATGTGTGCAAAATACTTGTGAAGTATCTTTTTTGTTACATGAGCAACTAAAATGATGTATTTGGAGCTGTGTCAGCCTCCTGTGTAAGCAAAGGTTCTAGGATGGCTACACAGTGGGGTAGAAGCCTGAGTAATTAAGAGATCATTATTTTTCAGATTTACTAACAGAGCATTTACAAGAAATTAATATTAATTATTATATTACTACCACTGTGGTTAAAGCTGAACCAGCGAGTTATAATAAAATCTGTAAGAATATCCAGTTGGGGCAATGAAGAAAGTTCCTATACTCAGGGGATTGTTGATAAATGGGAGGAAGGAGGAAGAAAATTGGGCAGGTAGTTTTTAAGAGATCCTGTACTTCCTACAGGGTTTCCACATCGCAAAATACAGAAAACTGTCAAAGAATCCTTGGTGCATGCACAGACAAAACAGGGCAAGCAATAATACTGTGTGTGGCCTAATGGTAAATGTGTGTGTGCTGATAGTGCTTTAACACAGAGAGAGCTGTTAATACTCACCACTACAATTTTCAGCTAGTGAAATGTGCTCTCCATGATCAAATGGTAACCTCTGAGGAATGGTGAGAATCAGAAGTCGTCCCAGCGTCCATGAAACAACCTGCAGCCTTTCTGAAATGTGGAAATGGGGACACAGTTTCTGAATTCCTCCCTTCTTGAGGAAAAAACCCCTACTTTTCATGTAAAACTGCTCATTTATTGTATGACACAAACCTGTAAAAATGGACTACCCCTAATATCTGAGCCTGACTCTAAATGAGATCCCTAATTTACTGGTCATCCTGTTTCTAAACTGGGCCAGAATAGAGCATCCTACCTTAACAGCAGCCTGAAGCTCTAGCGGAATTTGGACTCTGATCCAAACTCAAGGCACAGGCTCTTCTCTGAACAAAAATAACTAGATCACAAGCTATTCTGGGGTGGTGACTTTTAGACAAGAAACGTAGGGCTTACATAGGTTTTTTACTCCTATCAAATACATCTGGATGCTGCCCTCCTTCTTGCCGGTATTCCCAGAGTACTTTCATTAGCTCAGAGCCAAATAACCCTAACTGGAAGTTGGAAACTTCAGAACAACTGACATTATGCATGGTAAACACTGGTGGCCTTTTTGGTTGGTTTTTTTTCTTGCAGAATATTCTGCTACTCTGGTTGCTGCTGATGTTGATATAGTTTCTGACGTGGCCTGTGATGAATAGCATGTACAATGGTAGGTTGAGATAAGACCCAACAGGGTGTTGGAAAGCCTTCTCTAAATATGAATCCCTGTGGTTCTGACTTTCTGGACAGAGAGGTGGTTAAATCGCCATGCTTGGTACCATTTACATGGCTGCCAAAGCTGCTCATCACCATCACCTTCTCCCCTCCCATAGCACCTGCTGGCAGATCTTCTGGGTTTTTTCCTGTTTACTTGGCTATTTCTAGTATAGTGATATGAATAGTTTCCATTCACGAAGAATGTGGTGGGACAGAGATAGTTATAAGGAATAGGAAGCGGTATGCTGGGACTAAGTAGCAAGCACTAAAATATGTTTTACATCAGTGGGAGGTGGCTGTGTGGGGTACCCCATGGAGAGTATTCAAACTGTGTTCAGCAGATGGATGATGAGAGGGTTTTGTTGCTATGTTTTTAGGTACGGGCACTTTTCTCCTTGGAAGCTGTGAGCAGTTTGTGCACTTCAGTTACTGGAAAGCTCTGGGCTGTGTAAATTATTATCCTGTTGGATTGAGGAGCAAACTAGTTTGCTTAAGATGTCACGGGAAGCTTTCAGCTTTGTCAAGAGTATAAACTACATCTTCTGACTTGTAAATCTGGGCTATAGTTGAAGGAGTTTTCTTCCTCTTAACATAGCTGGCCTACCTTCTCTTTGATATTATCCCAACTTCCCCTAATCACTGGGTGACATCTGATCTCTGTGACTTTTGTACAGGATCCAAGATCTATTGTACTTGGTCCAAGATCTCACCTTTCATTTCTGGCTCGTCTAATTTTGTTCCAGGCCCTGGCAAATCTGAGAGGCTCATCCCAAATCCAGCTGCTGAGCCGTTGGAAAGCAGGGATGGATCTTGGCATGGCTATTTTCCTGGACCAGCCACAGGAATGGTCACAGTGTCCTCCACTAAACTGTAGTGTGGAGGATGGCTATTGCCACCCACACACTTCCTGCAATTTCTGCTTAAACACAGTGATCTTTACTTGCTGCCTGCAGTTGGTATATAAAGCTGCTTTCTGTAGGTTTGAAACTGCTGCCCCCTCCAAACTGGCTTTTATTTTAGTGTTCAGTTCAGTGATTTCAACAGAGAACTTACTAGCCAGTATCTAAGGTTTTATTTAGTGTCAAGCTAACATATAGCATTGCCTTTGCCAACATGATTATTTTACTTTTGTCTCTAATCTCACTAATTGTTTTAGAGCTGTTGTCTCTTTCTTTCCCCCTGCTCCTTTGAGGATTTGCAGTCACTCTTTTGGGCTATGGATATCATGGGCCAAATCCTGCCCTAATTTACACCTGTGAGACCAATGGGAGTGTATATATGCACATGAGAATACAGTTAACAGGCTGCTGAAGTTGTTTGCCTGTTTTGAAAAGTTGTGTCGAGGATGAATGCTGAGAAATGTCGCCTAGGATTGTGTAATTCCTAAACCTATAAATACTGATGTATAGATAGCTTCTCTCCTAGCTGCCTACTTTTATTGGTGGTAGAATATATGTGTATTTTCAAAAATTTAGGTGGTGTACTTGCTGTAGAAACTGGAGTTACAATAATTTTGTGGCAGCTGCTTACACTGTACAGCAGTTTTATCATCCTACCTAGAACTAAAGGCTTATCTACACATGGGGATTTCATAGACTGAGAACTGTATTAAAATAATTTAATATTTATACAGAGGGGGAAGATGGATATTTAGGTTTAGTTTTATAGAGAATTTTTACTGTTCAGAATTTCATTCGGCAAATTTAATATCTTCAGTTTTCTTACTTTCAACTCTTTTTTTTTTTCTTGGAATAACTGGAAGCTTTAGTCGAGTTTTGCAGCTTATCTAATGCAATACAAGGAGACAAAATGACAATTAAAGTAGCTTTGAAATAGGAATAAAAAAGCAGCTATGCTGTATTTAAACGTGCTGTAAAATGTTTCAATGTACTCTACAAGGAACTCCTTGTTTTCCTGATTTGCTTCTTAAGGAAAATCCTGTCAAAGTCAGCTGGATTTTGTGCTGTGTTTTGATTCCAGCAGAGATTTCTTTTCCTGGTGGCTTGAGAAGAGCAGGACCAGCAGAACTGCCTATGCAGAGGGTGTTATTTCAGAAGAAAAGCACTCCCTTATTCTCAAAGAGGAGTGATCCAATATGCCTTCCGTCCGGGGGCAGGAGTGGGAAGGAGGGAGGAGAGGGGGAAAAAGGATGCTTCCTTCCCAGAGCTCGGGGCTGCTGGCCAAGAATGTATGTCTAAATTCAAGCCCAGTGAGTGCTGTGCCAGATCCAGAGAGTTTGGAGTCCCTTTGTCCAGAGGCTTGCAATACGTGAGGGAGTTGCCAAATGGGATGTGTGGCATCCATGTAATATATCTGATGTATGAAAACTGGTTCCTACTGAGCTTACTGTATTGCCTGGGGCAAAAGTGCTTCTGATTCCCTACATGATGCAGTGATCACCAGGCCACTGCTGTTCTCTGTAAACCCAGCTCCAATGGCAGCTCAGGACAACTCCTGCCTCGGGTCAGGCTGAGGCAGGTGGCGTGCACAGGGAGAGAGAGGAAAGGTGGTGCTGTGCTTGACCCTGCTCTCCCTCTCTGGGAAGGGAGGACCTGGTGCCGTTTGCATTTCTCCCCAGGCTGAACCATTAAGTCTGATGACAGAAATGAACCTTTCCCCCTGGACTTGGGCCAAAATGCTTTTTTTCCCCGTTCCCTTCCCCTCTTGTCTCTTTCATAACCGTCATTTTCCCGTATCTCTGGAACATATCATGTACTACTGTCATGTGCTGTAGGTGTGCTCCCCATTTTTTCTTCAGCTACGTCCTGCCTCCCATCTGTTCAATAAGAGCCTCTTCTTGTCTGGCCTTTTTGCCACAGATGATAGGGTGGACTGAAGCCACTGCTGCTGCGCCAACAGAGAGCCTCCACATTGAGGAGAGAGGGAAATCTGCTCTGGAAGCACCACCTCCAAGCCTCCATGTCAAGGCTGCAGCAATTCCTGTGGGATGAGACTGCCTGTGTTCTGTGTCTTACTGGAAAGTTCAGCCAGTTGTGCTTGTGCAAACCTCTGGAGGGTTTCTGAGGTTGAGCAGGTGTCAGCGAGGACACAATCTGGGTTGCCGAACTCCTGCAACAGGCTGTGCTGGACAGAGAGGGAACTCGCCTTAATAACAATTGGTTTTGTGTTTCATATGGTTGCCAGTGGAGGACAGTAGGCAGGGGGAGCCCTGTTTGATGACATTTCCCAAGCCATCAGTACCCAGTTTGGATTTCCCATTTTTATTCTAATGAGTTCACATCAAATGCCAAGGTTGCTGAGGGCTGCCCATGGAGCAACTCTGATACAGGACATGCCATTGTGGAGCCCTGTGCAAGGGCATTGGTTTGGCCAGTGCCCAGGCAAAGGTGCAGCAGAAGTAACGTGGTTTGATGCAGCATGGTTCTCTTACGCTTGAATTCCACTAATGCAGTTCTGAAAGGGCCCACCAGGATGTGTGGCAATAGGTTTATAGCACAAGTCCATGCCTAGATTCAGGCCATTGTTAGAGAGACTAAAGGAGATGTGATCCCTCCATCCCTCATCCTCCTAATGTCAGTCATGATCCCATCATGTGTTTCAAGAAGTTTTCTGGGGCTTCTCTTCAAAGCCGTGCTCCTGCACTGACAGCAAGAGCTCTGGACCAGAAAACAAGAGCTAAAGCTTTTTCCTGGTGCTGCCCCATAGCAGCTGTGCTGCAGCTGGGCTGCAGCTCAGCTGCTGTGGCTCCACAGGCAGCAGTCCTGCTTGTCCCTGCAATGTGTGCCAGGAGGCGGATTTCAGCTGTGAAACAGAGCATGGTTTATCCTGTCCTTCCTGGGTCAAGGTCCAGAGAGCATGCCCTTTACCTGCATCTCACCAGCATGGGAGATAACCTTCCCCCTACACCTCACTGGCATCTTCATCTTCTCTGTTCACATCGGGGCTGCTTTTTCCCTGAGCACAGCAAACAATCCCCTGCCTTTCTGTCCCGTGCTGGCCTGGAGCAAAGCTTTCTGTGTGAGCTCCCCAAGCAGTGTGAGTTGTTTCTAGCATGCTACAGGCAAGCCTCTATTCAGATGAATGTCCCTGTTAAATATGTATGAATCTGATTGACTATGACTTCCTAGTTGTCCAGGTTTTATTCCTTTTTATTAATTTGGGGATGCCTCCTGCTAAACAGGGAGTTGTAGACACATCTCAGTGAGTTTTGACACATTTGAGGAGCTGCCCTTAATCTGCCTGTCTTTAAAGCTTCTTCCCCTCCTCCACTCCATCCCCCTCTGGCTCATTTTCCCCCCTCCTCTCTCTCTGCAGCTGCTGGACAGCTTTGTGACCACCAGTTCGGATGGCTGCTTGCCACTCTCCCATGATCGCTGCCATGTGCTGTTTCCCTTATGCCTGTTGTGCAGTCAAAGGGGAATTCTCCTCTGCAGAGAGAGAAGCAGGCGCAGTTGTCTCTGGGCTGAAGTGGGAGCTCGTGCTTAGCTCTTACTCCATGAAAAGCCTGGCAATATTTTTTCTTTTTATGGCGACCATTTAGACTTGGCAAGCAGCAGCAGCTTTTTTTCTCAGCCCAGCTGTTGGCTGCCCCTCTGCCACAGATTCCCAGCCATCAGGCAAGCAAAACGTGCTCGCACCTTGGCCATGGCCACGTGGAGCCTGGCAGCTTCCCAAAAGCCACCAATGCCACAAATGCTGCGGGAGAACGGTTGGTAGAGCAGTGGGGAGATGCTTTGGGGTGGGCAGGATTTTGTCCTGCTGGCTCCTGTCAGGAGACAGGATGAGTGGCAAGGGGCAGCCTTGCAGCTGCGGGGGCTTGTTGATGCTGCAACAAGTGGTGAAGCTGGAACAGGAAGCTGGTGCTTTATAAACAGACTTATTGTTGTGAGTGGGGCAAAAGTCCCAGGGACAGTGGTGCTTGTGTGTGGGCAGGTATAACTTGTATAACCTGCCTTTGCTGGGACTTTGGATGGGATTTTCAGTGGCACCAAAGGAAGTTTAGTGAATCCTGCTGTGATTTTTCGTTTTAAGCTTAATGTTGCTGTTTCCCTTCCTCCTCAGCCCTCAGGGAACCCTCCCAGGCAATCCATGCTTGCAGTGATGTGAAGAAGGCACAGGTTTTGGCAGAGAGACCTCCAAGTGCACATGCCAGCACACAGGCTAGAATGCCACCTGCTGAAGTGGTGGCTGGTCAGAAACAACACCAAAGCTTGGATGAAATCAAGGACTTGGAGATTTTGCATGCTGCCCCTGCTGCATGTGTCCTACCAGTGTGTTTTGGGGAAGCTGGTGAGCCAGCTAATGCTGTGGACATAGAAAAGAGGACATCTCCAGTGCTCTCTTGTCTTCCCTGAAGATTTTGTGCTGGGTGCCAGTCTCTCCATAGGGATGTGCACAGGCTGCCTGGACGGGCAGGTGATGTAAAATGTCTTTGTCCTGCCTAATTCAGGAGGGCATGAACTGAAAAAGGAAGGGTTTTTCCCTCCTGTGTTTTCCTGGGAGCAGTAGTGGCACTTACTCTGCCAAGGAGCTTGCTGTGGCCTCTGAGCTGCTTCAGCCTTTCATAGGGGTGTTGATTTCCTGTTAACTCCCAGCCAGAGCCACCTCTGAAATGGCGGTATGGATCAGGCTGAGATGGGTCCAAGGAGCCCAGGCAGAGTGGAGGCCCCTTTGTCACCCACCTGGTCGTGGGGTAGCCTCCTTGGCCACTGTGGGTGGAGGTCAGCTCCTCTTCTGTCCACAGAAGGTTCCTGCTGTGGGATCTGTCCACTGGGTAATGTCCCTTCACGGACAAAGCCCTGTGAGATCCACTCTTATCCTTCCGTGAGCTAGGAGAGGACTGTGCTGCTGAGGCAGCAGACAGTAAGAAAGTGGCTACTTCTCCTTCCCCTTTACTTTTTATGTATTTATTTTTTAACTTTGCTCTATTTACTTTCACTTTGCTCTCTTTTTAATTTACTTGGCCCAGCTCCATCATTTTTACTTCTCTCCCTTGTGTGCTCTTCAGACTGACAGTCCCTTTCACCCTCCTCTCTGCACGTCCCTCCCTGCTTGATGGGAAGGTTGCTCCTGGGGTGCTGGAGTTCATTCCTGCTTGCAGAACACCTTTCAGCAGAGGAAGCTGTGGGAGGGCCATCCCATTGCCCCAGCTGGGTGAGTGCCTGTGCCAGGCTGGTCTTACCATGTGTAACTCAGGTGCCCCTCACTCCTGCTCCCACATGCTTGCTGACCTTTTCCTGCCAGTTCTGAGGTGGGGTCACAGGCCATCTCTCATGAAGCCTGTCCCTTTTTCAAGATACGATAGAATTCCTTTATCTCTCAATGCCAGGCAGGCCTGGGATGCTCAGAGGTGTAGATAACATTGCTGCTGTGCATACCAGGGGCTGGGCAAGTGAGGGGGAAACCTCTCTTCTCCCTTAGCACTCAGCAGGATAGCCTGATCATATCCCTGCCCTTGCTTTTATTTCTGGGGATCCAGCTTCTCTTTCCAACCTGTTAGCAAATTGCAGTGCAGCCCTTCTGGGTTCCTGTGACCGTGTGGCTGTGCAAAGTCCTCAAGGAAGGGGCAGCAGCCAAAGCCAGTGGGCAGAAGTGGCTGGCTGCAGCTCCACCAGGAGCTGCAGGGCTCTGGAGCAGGGGTGGCCTGGGAGGATGCATGGGTTCAGGCTGTGGTGCAAAAGCTGGTGGAGAAGCCAGGAAGTGCACAAAAAAGCAGTTCATGGCTTGGCAAAGGAGATAAGGAGAAACTTGATCCCTGCCTAAACATCCAGGATTCTTGTTCCTTCAGGTCTACTTGTCCAGGGGCATAGTGCAAATGCAAATGTCCAGGTATTTATGTGCTCTGGCATAAATTCAAAACTACTTTTGGGACAATGACAGAGGAAAGCAAAATCGTAGTAACCATTAGCACAGAATACCTGTGATGCTCCCATCTAATACCACAGGGCATTTTCCTGTGATATTTTACAGTGAGAACATAAAGGCTGGCATTTTTCCATTTTATGATTGAAAGATGTTTACAAAAACAAAAATATGTGGGAATTCAGTATTTTCCATCTCATCGGATTAATAGCCTGTGTCTCAACTTACTTACTGCTCCACCTAAGGCTTTTACCGCACCTGTCTTCACAAGCATCAGAGCATTCGTGTTTCATCTGTCTTTTTGTGGCCAGATGAAGTCATCTTGGAGCATGGGTGCGGTGGTGAAAGACACACACAGTGAATTTACATCTCTTGGATAAAGGGAGAAACCGAAGAAGGATTTCCCCCATGAGCTGGCTTTTATCGTCAGTGCGAACATCTTAGTCAGCACAAGCTCAGACTTCTAAAACTGTGCAGCCATGTGCTGTGAGAGCTACAACCTCTGCAGCTTCCTGTTTCCCTGGATCAGGCAAGGATGAAGGCTCCAGGATCTGGTGCTCCTCTGGCAGGAATTGCAATTGCTGAGCCCAGGTTGGGTGAGTGGCAGGCCCTGAAACTTTGTGTGTGACCTTGCTCCTCTGGAATGTGGGAAAACACACTCCCATTTGATTTCAAAAAATCACCTCAAGCCAGACCCTGTAGCATGTTGAACATCAGTGGATATTGACTAGAGAATAGAATTAGCTGGGAGAATCCTAAAGTTTTTATGGAATCATTTCCATGACACAGACATGATACCAGAGTGGGATGTTGCGTGTTTAAGTACTCAAGTCTCCAGGAAGCAAGAATGTGCAGATACTCTGACTCACTAGAAGAAAAATTACTTGCAGTGACTCAAACACTTGGATACTGTGGTTTCCTAATTAATCACTGTGCTCCACCATGAGTCCAAAATCCTCGTTTCAGGACCAGAGAATGGCCTTGAGGATTCTTGCTCCATTGCAGCCGTCTAAGTGGATAGATTAACCTCTTGCTGCCCATCAGCACAGTCTGCAGACCTAATTAACTTCTGGGCTGTTGGCACAAATCACAAATCAGGTTCTAAAAGCTTGATGATGATGTTAGTTTTGCCTAAAAGAAGAAGTTAGCAGGGAAAACTTTGTTGGGGTGACCATGTGACTCGAGGAATCCCCAGGAAGGTCTACGGCAGGTTTGGCAGCAATCTCAAGGTCAAGGGGGTGCAGACTCTGACTTTTCTGGGAGGAGACAGATCCAGTGGTGTGTTAGAGCTGGGAAACCCCGGGGAACCCTGCAACCCTGCCCTTCTTTTGCAAGAGAACAGTACAAGATGCCTCCCTTTGCCTTGACGTGCCTGGTTGGCTGGGAAGCTGTTCCCATTGGGCAAAAGGTGAAATTTATGTCTTTCATAACTTTGTGTTTGGATTTTGTGCTGTGCTTATTTTGCACAACGTGGTAGAGAACACGAGTATTATGCATTGAGATAGCTCATCTCCTATGCCCTAAGCCCAAAGTGCATGTTGCTGTCACCACAGGAAAATAGTGTAACCATGGATGGAAGCAAAGAATGTTTCTTTTCAAAGTTTGTGCTAATTTTGCATTTAATTGGTATGTTACAAACCTAGCAAATCATAAATAAAACCTGAGTTTTCCTTTTTCTAAAACTAGGTCTTAAAATGTAACTTGCCTTAGATTTGAGTCAAAAAGGCAAGCTTTTGAGAGATGAAGCATGCCCTCATGTGGCAATATTTTTTCCTTATAATACCTGTTTGTTTTGGTTTTAATCCCCAAATAATCTATTACAACAAGTTATGTCATGACGTCAGAATTGGCATACAGTGTGGGTGTTGGGATACAAAGCTGGCACACAAAATGTTCAGAAATAATTATATGGGCTTTAACTCTCTTGTTACTTGAGTCCCTGCATGAGTGCTTTTATTCTAAAATAAGACTAGCTCCACATAGGAGTTCACAAATAAACAAAGGTGTGAATTAAAACTTGTCCTGTCTTCTGTTCTGTGGGAAAGTTGCTTTCCACGACTGAGAGCAAAGTTGAAAATTGTTACAAAGTGGACAACTTGGTTTGAAACCAGAATAATTGATTTGGAAGTCAATTTTAATCTAAACCAAAATAAACTGAAAATTAAATACACATTCACAGAGCTGGCCTGAATAACTCACTCTAAAACTCATGTTATTTGTTGAGCTGGTAGAACTTCCTCATGTCTATACAAGGCTTGCAACTATGTAGATAAACTTTCAGAAGCCTGGCTCTGCTGTGAATTTTACATTTCTGACATGTAAAGGTTGGATTTTAAAACCCCAGCTGACATTTCCCAGCTTGATAAATAGGGAAGTTCTACTCTTTCCTGACACAGCATTATCTGCTTTTACTGTAGATCGATTTCCTGTTTTTTCTTTCCTGAACTTAAACAGTAAATGTAATTCATAGAAATTACTGTGTCCCAACACCTTATTGGGACTTTTTATAGCATTCTTTTTCTGAGATTACAGATGGATTGGTATCTTTCATCCAGAGCACCATAAAGAAAAAATGTATTGTGGCCATGGGAAGTTGGATTGGGAAGCGTGATGGAGGCGATCAAGTTTTAAATTTCAAGGAAGCATTTGAAATCCCAGGGTTTCCAGTGTGCTGCCAGGTCACTGTTTCCATCAGTGAGGTCCTTCAGCAGATTCCTGGGAAGATATCACCTGGCAATCACATTCACCACAGGTTCCCCAAGTCCCTGCTTTTCCTTGCAGAGCCTTGCAAAGCTTGCAGGATGGTTGAGTTGGCTGAAGAGCAGTAGGAGTTGCTTTCTCCTCGCCTTCCTCTGCAGGCTACATTCCCTGCTAATACAGGCAGTTCCTGCTGTGCTGAGGGTAGTTTCCATAGGGTCAGGAAATATGAGAAGCAGAGAAGTGGGAAATTCTGGATCCACTAGGCAAGCCTCAACTCTCCTGGGGGGCCTGAATGTGTGTGAAAACTGTGGGTGGTCTGACTTTTGGGTGCTTGAGCAGGAGGCTTTGGATATCGGCGTGGATATCCAAAGTTGCTTTGAGAAGATTTCAGGCTGAATGAGAAGTGAATTCCCTAAATCTCTCCCCTAGGGTCTCATTGACTTTCAGCAAAATCATCCCTCAGAGGCAACTCAGCAGTCTTCATTCATGGAATTCTCAGCGATGCTCTGCTATCAAGTTCCCTTTGTAAAGGTTTTTGTGCTGTAATCTGCTGGCTGGTTTCTTAACCGGTGCAGCTTACAGACCTCCGCTGGTTTTTGCACATCTTTTAATTTTTAAGGGTTTATTTCAGCTCCTTTGTGAAGCACAAGGAAATGGATGATTAGCAAAATTCTTCACAGTATTTTAGAAGCATTAGTAAATGTTGAATAAAGGGCAATCACACTGTTGTTTTCATGGGAACTGAGAAAGAAAGAATGCTAGATTAGGTGCAATCCTGATCTTAAAGTCACAATTCTTACACAATGTTTTTTGCACTCTGGTGCAAAAACTTGTATGTGAGAATGTGTGCTTGCAATGAGCCAAGTAATTCAGCACTGCAGGAATCCCACCAACTTCAACTCCAAGCTGGTGATGAACACGGGCCTGGACATGTCCAACCGATGTGTTTGCCTGCAGAAATTATCTATGTACAGTCAGTGACAGCAGTGTCCTTCAGATGTTGGGTTTGATGCAGTAAGCATATGTGACATTTCTGCTTTGCTGCTTCTTCTTCTTGTGCCCTGGACTGGTCATAGCTGTGCTCTGCTTTCTGTAATCTAGCCAGAGACACCCTGTGTCTGGGAAAAGGCAGCCTGTGCCTGGGAAAAGGCAAGCTGGGCAGCTGTGTTGGAGAACTTGTGTCAGCCTCCAGCAGCTAGTTGATCCCCTGCGCTTTGCTGCTGTTTTGCACAGTTTCAGTACCTGAGCCAGTGTGTTTCCAGCTGACAGCGGTGTGCCTGAGCAGCACTGAACAGCAACTGCTCAGAGGACCAGAGTGGTGTGGTTGGAGCAGAGGTGCTTGCTGACGTAGTTGACCAGATGAACTGGTTGACTGGTTAAATATTGGTGGCAAAAGAACTTGCAAAGCTGCTTTGCAGAAGTGGGCGGGTCTCAGCCACATCCTCACTGGCTTTGGTATTTGTCCTCAAGCCTGATTTCCATTTTCTCTACACCCTTTGCTTTCTGCTCTCCTTTTTTGGCAGAAGAGGTCGACCAGTAGGTTGTGGCAGCCTGTCAGAAGTGACTGGAGACCTTCCTTGGATGAACAAAGCCTATCTACTCTCTGGCTTGAGAATGCCACAGAAGGCATAGGACACTCAGTCACAGTCCTGTTGCTCATCTTTCAAACTGTGAGAGATTAATGGCAATGTCGCCTCAGGACACACCATCCTGGAGGCATTGGCATTAGAGTCATGGCAACATCTCAGCAGGTGGTTTTCAGGTGAGGAGCACTTAAGGCCATGGATGTGAATGTTCTCTCTTTTCCCAGGGCCTTCAGTGATTTATAATGCTTTCTGTTCAGGTGCATCTGAAACAGGTATTACAAGGTACACAGCTCCTGCCTCTCCCTCCTGCAAGGCTGAGGTGCAGGGCAGGTAGTCCCCATCTCCCTAAGGGGCTTCACCCATGTGTGTTTTCTGCATTGTGGGGCTCCAGGCTGTTTGCAGAGATGGCACATTGACCATCTTTTCTTCTTGCTGTACACCAGTGACCCCTGGCTGCTTTCCCACTGATGTCACTCACCACGCCAGTGGGATGTCAAGGTGGCAGGGGATAGCAGCTGCTGGGAATGTGGGGGGGAACATGGTCTCAGCCCTGCTGCCTTGGGGGATGCTGGCTGGAGAGGAGGGGGGAAGGAGGGGAGAGAGGCCTCCAAGAAGGAGCTGGGCCACCATGCTTATCTTCCTCCAAGCCCATCTGCCCCTGCTTGTCTGCATGGCTGCCCAAGGCTTTGATGTACGTAGACAAATGCCAGGGAAGTTTAATCCAGCTAGCTTGGGTGCTGTTAGGCAGGGAATTGCCACCCCAACCTTTAATCACCTGAGCAAGTGCCAGGTGAGCCTGAAAAGCTTGGGCTGAAAATGATGGCATTGCAGAGAAAGGCAGAGGTTTTGTCCAGCATTGATCCTGGCTAGCACTTTGTGAGGAATGGGCTGGGCAGCAGGTGGTCCTTCAGTCTGCTCAGGCCACTTCTGAGGTGCTGGTCTCAGAGGGGCTCCATCCCTATCTTGCAGGAAGAGGAACACTTGTCTGGGGGCCAGAGGAAGTCCTGAGGGCCCTGAAGCATGTGGCCAGGTGTGCTTGTCTTCCACAATGTCCTGCAACAGCAGCAATATTGTACAAGGAGGTGACTTAGGCAGTACTGTGGGTTTTCACAGCACATGGCACACCCTCAACTCAAAATTTGCATAAATAGCTTTCCAAGTAACAAGTATTTTCTAAATAGAACCAAAATCACATGAGAGGCAGGGAGAGGCATTTACGGGAAAGGCAGGTTTGCTACATTTGGATCTCATGCAAGAAATGAGATTAGTACTGTCCACAAAAGTTAGAGCGTGAATTTCTAAGGGTCTGGTTGAGGAAGTTCCTTAGCACAGATGGAATGACCTTGATGCTTTTGACCTGACAAAGCCAGTTAATGCCAAGAAGCAGCTTTTGTGTCCATGGCAGGAAGAAGGGACTATTAGTCCCCATGACGCCCCTTCAGGACACCCCCATGTGAGCCCAATGGACCAGAGAGATCCCCACATAGTATAGCAATGATTGCTGTTGATGACTGCAACCCCAAAACCCAGGTGCCACCCTCTTTTTGAGAAAGAGTTTGAGAGGCAGAGAGGAGGCAGGAGAGAAGTGAGTTTATTTAGAATTATCCACTTAAGGTCTTCTTCCCTTGTTGCTCTCAGAACATTTTCCAGAGGACACTGCTATTCTTACCCTGGCTTATCCCATGGGGAAAATGAGGCATGCAGCAGTAAGGTGGCTGAGTTATGGTCAGTGCAAAGCCTGGAGAAGGACTTCACTCTCTGAGATTTCAGCTAGGTGGTTTCTACCAGTTAAGTTATAAGTGATATAAAAATATCTGTTCTGCTCTCTTTATTTAGAAATCACTATTTCCACCAAGAAGGAGGTAGAGGAAGAGTCAGTAATCCCTGCTGCTTCCACTTCTTTTTCTTACTAGTCTGCCTGCCAATTCCCTTTTACCATTTTACATGTGGTCACTTGATACCAGCAGCTGTTTTGGGACATCTCTATCTGTCACATCCTTCTTTTATTTCAGTGTCCAAAAGTTTGACTGCACCACAAAAAACAAAACAAAACAAAAAAACCCCACATTAACAAAATCTGAGTTTCCTCCCAGGTTCAGTTCTAAACACATCACTTTAATGATGTCTAAACTACACAGCACTTGATGAGCAAAACATTACTATCTTCTAGCCACATTTGTTTTCCCTGTCTCCCAGAGCATTATAGTCACCCAGGGAGAACTGCGTGTTCTACTTCGCTGCTGTAAAGCTATTATGAGTATGAAAAGTTCCCATTAATCTGCTCCACACATGGATGTTTCTGGATAAAGTTCAGTAGCCAGATCCCTCTTTCTTTGTGTGCATCAAACGAAGCAGAAAAATGCCTCCAATTTAAAGACACCAAATGAATAACCAAATAGATGAGATTAATTTTTGTTTAATCCACGTGGGCAGCGAAGCCAATGGCCAATGTTTGTGTGTGGACTTCTCCCGGGAGTTCATTACCAGTCGAGTCTGTAATAAGTTAATGCAGAGATTCCATGGAAATAGGGGGTTAATTATATGCAGAGGATGTTGGCCAATGTACAGCTTTGAACAACAAAAATAGCCCAAGTCTTCTGTTTTGGATGTGGAATCAATTAACGAGGTCTATGACATGTACCAGAATTTGTTAAGATAGTTGTACTATAGGGATACTTTTTTTCTTTTTTTTTTTTTTTTTAAATAAAAAGCTAAAGAAAGTGGGTAAGGGAAGGCAAGAGAGAAAGACATGAGACTGGTAATAAAACACTGGACTTTGGCCTGGGGCCAAGGCAGGCTTTTCAATGGGTCTGAAGTTTGGACGGCAGCACAGTTTGAACCAGTTTTCACTAACTGTCCAAAAGGTTATGCCGTAATAGATGGAGAGAAGAGGTTGATTTTAGTTTACCAACTCCCTTCTCTCTGCTGGCAGGAGTGTTATGCTGCTAAGATGCCATAGTCATTACACTGATGGATATCAGCATGTGGCGCAGCGTGCTGCAGATTCAGCTCCGAAGCTGAAACCTAAAAAATTCTCCTCGATGCCGGTTGGCACAAACCTAATTTTTCTTCCCCTTTCCACATCTGGTTTTAATATAAAATGTGTCTTTCTGCTTTTTTTTTTTCCCCTTGCCACATCTTCAGAAATGACTTCTTTAAAAAAAAAAATTAAAATAGAGTATTACTCCCCTTCCTCTATATTCCTAGGTTTAAATTTAATTTTATGTATGTGTGGTAGTTCAGTAGTGTAATTTGGGAGCTGAATAGAGCACAGCATATACCTTTGTAAACGGATGTTTCACAAAAAAAAAGCAGAAGAAGACCAGATTACTTTTACTTTAGAGCAGTAAACCACACTTTTGGCTGTTACAAGTTTTCAAGGAGCCACTTAAACAGGTAGAATACAAATTTGAAAGAAAAAGATCTGACCCATTTTCACCCTGTTTCAGTTTAGGACAAGCTCTGGGCATGTTCCAGGCATTTCTAAAGTCCCTCACTTTTTTCCCTCACCCCCTTCTTCCAACTTGGTCCCTAAACACATTAATTTGTTCCTAGAAATTATCTAGTTGTTTGTTTTGGTGGTTTTTTTTTGTTTTGTTTGTTTTGCATACAGAAATCCTCAGACCAAAGCAAACAGTGCCACAGAAAAATGTTACAATTCAACCCAGTTTTGAGGGGAGTGCCCCTGATAACTTCTCAGCTCCAAAGAGAAGCAGTGGAGGCTGGGGCCACCGAGTCTCCATGGAAATCACAGAGCATAAGGTTTGTTTAATTAATTAGTGGTAATCTTGAATAACTCTGTGGGCTTTAATTTATGGGGTTTCCACCAGGTTCTATGTTCAGCTCCTCACAGAGTGCCTGGATCCTTGGGTTTTGTTGCACACGGACTCCTGGAGATTGGCATGGTCTGGAGATCTGAGGGGCCACCTAGGGCACAGGGACATGGCTTGAGGTCAAGTGCCCTCCAGTCCTCTGCATCTGGTGGTGGGCAAGCATCATGCCCGGTTGTTGTCCCAAACGTACTCTTGTGTATCCAAAATGCAGGCTAGGACAGGATGGACACCCTTGTCCATCCAGTTTGAGAAGGCTGCATGTGGGGCCTTGGTGTGCCATACCAGGGAAATGGACTTTGTCAGTAGGGGCAATTCAGGGACCACCCTGACCTTTCACCTGCCTGGCTGCTCAGAGTTAAAGTGTTACCAGGGAAGGTGGCTGCAGTCTCCATACAGCAGATCTGGTGTGACCATCACTGCCCAGGGGCACCTGGGGACAAGGTCGGAGCAGTGGGAAAGGGAAGGTTGTTTTGTGGCAGCTCATTAGACAGACAGGGAAGCAGAGACCAGGGAGGCCAGGCAGGGGGAGGATGTGATAGCAGGGCTGAGGTGACCAGCCTCGGACCATCAGGGAGATGAGGAGACACAAAAGCTGTGGGGCTAGTTAGTCAGCAAACAGTAAGGAGCAGGTTTCTTAGCTAGCAGGATGGAATGGGCAGTGCCTTTATTTTGCCTGTAATGCCAGAGACAGCTTCAGGCACTGTTACAGGTGCACTAAGACTGAACCCTAGCATTCAACTCCTGCATGAGCCCCCAGAACCTGCCAGGTGATAGAGCAGGAACAGGCTACATCTGCTCTCTGGTCAGCCACAATTCTAAAGGGAAAAGGTACTTCCCAAGTACCAGAGCACCACTCTCTCATTTATATCCTGAAACTGGTCCAGTTAGGGTCATAACCAAGCAAAGCAGGAACATCCAGCCCCATTTGTAAGATTTGCTGTAAGAAAAGAACATCTTTCTTTTGTTTTCTGAACTATCTGGGGAGTGCCATAAGAGAGGGGGTCTCTACTGTCTGGATCTTTTTAGTTTTTAGCTCTTCCTTGTTTGGGAGTGCTTTAGGATGGGATGACCTTCTGCTGACACAGTTGAGCAGTGCTATGTCCCATGCCTTTAACACAGCTGAAACTCTTCACAGAGCAAGAATGGGTGATGGCTGCCTAATTCCTCTGTAACCAACCTGAGCAAGGAAGTATAATTATGATAGTTATCACTGGGGGATGTTTCAAAGAGAAAGCATGCTAGATACTTTGGCTAAGCACTTAAATTTTTTCTATCAAATTACTTCCAGCCCAGCAGCTAGCTCTATGCACATAATAGCTCTGTTGGCTTCAATGAGGTCCTTCAGTTAAGGTCAACTAAATACCTGCCCCATGATAGCAGGCCACAGACCAGATGCGAGATGCCATGGTGTCACCTCCTCTACTCCTTTCCTCTTCTGCTGCAGACATCCATCCCACCAGCTGATTTTCAGCATTTGGCTTTGTATAGTTTTAAATTAATCAAGCTCCATCAGATTTTACTGTTAAACCACTTGTTAATTTCCTTTTTAAAATCCAGATTTTTGCTTGCACTCAAATAAGAACACATACCAATATTTTATCTTTTCTGCAGTGTATCCCCAGGCAGAAATTATATTGTAATAATTAACTGGCTAGCTTGTTTTAACAGTTCCTGGCTTTTGGCTTTATGCAACACTGCAGGTGTGATTCTAGTAGCAATACTGTAGGTGTGAATTATTATGTTAGTGTAATAGGCTGTACTTTATTGTGCTTTATTGCTTAATTGGCTTCTTCCATAAGGATTCTGCAGTTGCTACTGGGAACTAATGCCAAGCTTTTCTTTGAAAAGAGTGGCATTTTTTTTTTGGTGTTTACTGAGGTCAGTAATTTCAGTGGGTGACTGGCTTTGGGAAATGAAGGAAAGATGTCACTAAATGAATTAAGAAAGTGCTTACTAAGTCCTTAATAAAAAGCAGAGCAGGCTAAAAGATGCTCCTTGTTATGTGTAGATACTTGTAACCTCAACGAGCCCTTTGGGAAAACAGCTGGCTGAGCTTTCTGGCAAAGAAAGCCCGCTCCCATGTTCGGGGGATTCCCAGGTGGTGGGCAATATCTCTGGGTGGTTACGTGCTCTGTGACCTCCTCTCCCCTCTCTATGCTTCCCACCACTTTACTTTTTTCAGAAGATGGAAGATCAAAGTTTTGTCTTCACAGCAACACACAGGCTGATCCCCTTGCCAGTGTACCCCTACAGGGGCACACCCTGGGCAGGAGTCTGCCTTCCCCCACCACATGGATTGCCTGAAACATCAGGAATGTGGGCAGCCCTCCAGAGCATATGCAAATCCTGCCACTCTGCCTGGGAATCAAGGGGCAGGGAGGAGTCCCAGGGGTACCCAGATGTCCCACGGATGCCTCCACCACTTGAAACCTGAGACAACTTCAATATGTGCAGCCACACCCTGGTGTGGGGACCAAGGATGTTTTTCAATGGTTTGAAATAATGAAAGCTACTGCTCCTGTGAGTCACTCCAATTCCCACCATGTACTCTTGCTAAATTGTTTCACCTCTGCTTCCCTGTGCTCTCCAGCACTGTGCCTACTCATGCTGCTGAAGTTCATTTTTGGTCTCACACCCTCATTGAAGCCTTTTTCTGTTTGTTTGGAGATGCAGGTTTAGCAGAAGGATCTGTATTTACTTTTAGCTGGGTGAAATATTTATGCCTGGCATCTTGTTTGCAGGAGTAGTGGGTTAGGTGATTTCCCAAGTGGAATCTTCATCATACAGAGTAGGAAACTTTTGATTTTCCCTTCTTCTTGTAATGGTGTTTTCCAAAACTGTTAATAAAAAGCAGGGCTGGGCAGTAGCTACAAAATATGGTTGCAGATCTAGATTCTGAAGTCACAGGGTTTTGCCTGGTTCCCCCAAAACACAGGCCATATCTGTGGTGGATGCTACCTTGCCTTACTGGGGTTCAAACTGAAAATATGCAGAGCTGAAAGCCCAGTGTATGGACCATTAATGGTTGGGTTAATAGGTGTTAGCTGTGCACAGATTGTCCTTTTCTATGGCTGAGGCACAAAGAGTTGTAATGCTAGTTTCTTCCTTTTTCCAGGTCTCACCAGGTCCATCCCAAAGGAGATGAGCGTGTTTGAGCACTGTTTGCACTATCTGGCCAGGAAGAGAGGACTCATCTCTGCGACAAAGGTCTCAGTGTGGTTTGTGCTGAAGTGGGATCCCACATCTGGGATCTACCCAAGAGCTACATCATACTCTCTTAGAGATAGGAAAGCTTCATAAAGGGAAGACTTTGAATCAGGAGTCTGCTGTGTGTTGCAATATTTATCACCATGATTCATGTACCTCCAGTGTTACTGCAAATCCGGGCAAAGTGTGAAATGATTCTCTCTCTCTTATCTTTGAGGAAATGCAACATGCTCCAGCCATGCTGACTCTGAAAGTCTACCCTGCTTTGGGCCACAGAAATTGTGAGGATTTTTGGAAAAGCTCAACAAACCTCAACACCACAATCTAGACAATTAATTTTGAAGTGCTTTGGGAACAATTTGGGTTTTTTTCTTTTCACCTTATGCAATTCCATAGAAACCCTTGGAGTTCTGCAGGTACATACCAAATTATGAAGGAGCTGGAGGCACTAAGAAAGCTGGAACATGATTAATAACTGTCAAATTACGGGGAATACTTTAAAATCCCTTAAACCTCTCCCCTCCCCTACTTTGTCCTGGCAACTAGGACATGAGCCTTTAGCTAGGCTGTCTTTCTCCGAGGCAGTCCCTTCACTTGAGGCAGGAGATGATCTGAAGTCACAGGCAAGGGGTTCAGAAACTTTATGACAAAATTGTGACATGGGAAAAAAAAGAGAGACTGGGTGAGCTGCAGCACAGAGGATCACAGGAGGGAGTATCTGGCATGTGTGTGCCAGTGCTAGAGTCCACAGACTTTCATTATGGGAACCACTGCCAGACAAACCACCTCCTTTTATGTTCACAATTGCAAAATGTCTCTGCAGCAGCTCTAGCAATTGCTCAGAGAGGAAAGAAATAGAAAAACTTTTCTTGCATCCTTAGCATAGCAGGTGTTTTTACAAATTAAAGAAAAAAAGATATTAATTCTGCATTTTATTTTGGCCCTTTGCTATATCCCTACTCTGTGTCTGAAATGTTTTCTTCGCCAAAGAGACCAGCAGAGGCAGTCAGCTCTTTACAGACAGTGTTTTTAGGTTTATCAATGTTAAGGTTGTTTTCTTGTACAAATTTCAGTACTGTTTTTTGGTTTACATAGCATGGGGTAACTGTATTTACTTTGTTGCCCTGCTATCTTTAGCACAAAAACGTAAGAAGTTTGTTTCTCACTCTTGTATGCCATGGAGGCCTCAATCTCAGAGAAGATTGTAGAAGAAACTCAGTTAATCTAAGGTTAAACAATAAGAATGAAGTTTGTATGGTGCCCTGAAGGTTATTAGACTCAAGGTCTGAGCAGCTGCCAAGGGGAGTGAGTTCCAGGGCAGGAGCATTCATCTGAGAAATCCCAGTTGCTGGATGTGGAGGGATTGAACCTGGGAGCTGCAGGCGCCTTTCAGCTGAGCTGGGCTGCCATGGCTGCATGTGGGGTAGGACACCTGTCCCCTCCCACACTCCTGGTCTAGAGAGCAAATAGATGGGAGGGCATGCCCCACTCCATGGGAGGGCAATAGGGACTTGCCAATTGCTCCAGATGCCTGGCTGCTTCCATTTCCAGCTGTGGAGCAAGCAGGGAACTCTAAAATCACAAAGGCAGGCAATTGCTGGGAGTTCGGGCTGATAAAAGGGCTCATGGAGCCTGCTACAAGGCAAGTCTGAAAGTGGCACTGAGTCAAGGGGTGCAGCAAGCAATGCAGTGTGACCAGTGGTCAGCTTTGTGTCCTCTGAGCTGCTCTCCATCCACACATGTCTTTGTCTCCCCCTCAGAGTGATACTCTGGAATAGTGCCTGGTTTATTTTCCACTTCAGTCCAACTTGGAGGTGGAATTAAAATCACAGGGTATGAATGCAAGATGAAAACAGACAGACAAAGTGTTGTGATGTCCCTTCAACTTCCAAGTGCCTCTTTCTATGATACAGAAGAATTTTGACTAAATAAAGCCATTAAGTGAAAACTGTCAAAGCAAACATAGAGATGTATCTGGGTACACTTATTTGTGAATGTTAAACAGCATGTTAAACCCTCCTATACATCAGTTTGTGTATCTGTGCAGCAGTCTTGATACTGTATTGCTCATTTGCCCATAATTACAGGAGCCCTTAATGCCAATGTAGACACTGATCTCACTGCATGTCAGAATTACAAAATATAAGAGCGAGTTGGAATAACAAGAATGTGTGTTTTCTGAAAAAGTAGAAGGTTTCTGGAGGAGGAGTTTTTCCCAAAGGGAGCTAAGTTTACAGATCTAACTCATTCAGGCCTTTTTCCTTCTGAAGCTGACGCACACATGCACAAACACACAGGCTCCAGTATCTATTTCATGAACGCATACTTCCCATCTCACTGTGTAAAGGTCTTGAAAGCAATAGCTACTGGCAGTACCCCAATTCAACATATCTAATAGGTCCTTCCCAGTTTCAAAATCACTAAGGACAAACATGGCCAAATGAAAGCAGGGCTTAAACTACCTTGCTGTCAGAAGCAATGAAACTAGCTGCCTGTCCTTGTGGGCTTGATTTGTGGGTTCTTTGTTTTTGTAGTCTTGGTTTGCTGACTGCATCTAAAGACCTGTGTTGCTAGAGCAACTTTGTTAATCTAACTCCTGGAAGTAACTCCAACTCTTGAATGCAGGACTTTTCAAAATCTAATAATACACTGCAGTGGGTTTTCATTGTTTCCCAAATTTTATGCATTAATAGGCTCCAGGTGGAAAGAAAAAAGAGTAAATTTGATTATTTGTAAACCACCTCTGACTCAGTGGATCTGCTCAAATTTAGGAGGGCATGGCCTGCCTACATTCTTAGAGAAGATATTTTGGATCAGCATCAAATGGCCCAACTCTACTGACTTAAACACAGCATTTCCAATTTACATCACCTCAGTGTTTGAACCTGATGTTACGTGTGCAGACATTTAACTGGAGAAGGGACACTGCCTCTCTTCAGCTCCACATTTGACCTTCCCTGTGTTGCACGTGATTGTGTGTATGCAGAGATTTGGAAGTACATCTATGATCACAAAATATGTATACTTTGCCATGTTTTCCTGTATAGTTGGGTGGGAAATATTAGCTCCAGTAACTATCAGAGAAAACTTTTTCATGCAAACAACCACTGGAGGAAACAAATTCCCCCAAAGTGATCCCTGTGGTTTGCACCTGGTCAGGATGCTATGAATCTCTAATCTAACAGGAACAGAGTTCCTTACTGGCTGACATGCATTTCCCAGGCCTAAATTTCTGTTAGGAGGTTTTTATTTTTAGGTATTGTTGGTGGTTTTGTTTTTTGCATTGCCATCCCTCCTCACAATTGTCATGCTGCTATTCATACTTCCCAGCCAAGAGGAACTCTGTCCAGGCTTTATCTTAGTGATTTGTATTCTTATGGTCACCACAACAGTTCAGGCTTATTCTTTTCAACAAAATTAATTATTGTTAGGTTATCTGGAAATTTGACTCAGAGACTGTATTCCACTAATAAGCATAATTTTGAAGTGTTTGTGTTTAAAAAGAATTCTTATCTACTGCTTACTGGCAGGTTTTGAATCTTACATCCCTGTTGAGATTGATTTCCTTTACATGCCTAATTACTGATGACACAGTTAGATATAAGCTAAAGAGATATCTTGCAACTGGAAAATAAAAGGGGAAAAAAAAGCTTTAAGCCAAGTTCCCTTTGACTTAAACAGAAGGAGGCTTCATTTTATTTCATTTAGTAAAGTCACCATGGAAGGATTCTCCTCCAAGAACTTGCAGCAATATGAGGAGTGTGTACAAAACAAGTCCAGACATCAAACAGGGCAACTCCCAAAATGTCTCTGCATTTGTAAACATGCATCACATCTGCTCAGCTTGGCTGTAAGCATGAAACATAAAACCTAGGATATCTGTCTTATTAATTTAAGTGGATGCTAATTCAGGCTGTGGCTTGAGGAGATGGAGGATGCAGCTGCAGCTAGCTTGAAAAAAGTGTTTCAAGAAAAAGAGACACCCTGAAAAATTAAATATGTTTTTATTAAAAAAAAAAAGGATCAGTTGCCTGATCTGATTTGTAGTGCACCCCTAGGTAGGCCATTTGGAGCAACTGCCTAAGCACTGCTGACACTGTTAAACATTTCCTGGGATCAAACAACAATCTTTGATCCAAAGGATGTTCACTGATGATGAAAACATGGATTAAGGGAGAAAAGCTTCTGTGGCATTGAGATATGTTTATTTTATTCCACAGTATGTGTGAAAATGGCTGGGGAGCCTTTATTGGGAGGTATATTGAAGCTTTGTAACCACCACAACCACGGACTGGGCTGCCTTAGCGGGTGCAGTTTTCCAAACACCAGTAGAAAATCTTGCAGTGAGAATGGGCACCTAGTAGTTTGTATGACTGTAGAGTGGAACAGCTTATCACTAAGTTAGAAATATTCATATAAGTATAAATAAATAAATTTTTAAAAATTCCCATAAATAAATATATAATAGGAAAACATTTTACTTAGTCCATAAAGAGAAGATTTATACTGACATAGGTGCCTGCACAACAGAGATAGTACTCTTAGAAACTACATAAACTAAACCAATATATATTTGATGCATACTTATATATGCATAACTATATTTGATACATAATTATAGCATGGAGAGCATATGGAGATCAGGTCTGAGATGTGGTGTAAAGTAAGTGGCCCAAGGTGACCTTAATTCATGGCCAGGCACTACATGAGGCTCTTGGTTTAAATGTTAATATAATATTGTAGTCACTACACTCCTGGTTGATAATACCTTTTGGATGCAGTTGCTGGAAAAATGTTTTGCCCTGTCCCTCCTTTGCAAGTTACAGCTCTAAGATTTTCCTGGCAGAGCTTCTATCTGACTTGTCTCATGCAGTTCTGTCAAAATACCTACCTGCACACCTCCTGACTGTGAAGAAGATGTCTGTCCATAGCCAGGAGCTTTTGACTTGAGGCAAAGCATACTGAGCACAAGAAGAATGAGCTAATCAAGACTGATCTGGACTTTCTAGACTTTGGGGATCTGAAATTAAAAGAACAGGGTCTTAGAGTTTTACAAACTACTTGGATCCATAAATACAAGCACAATTATCATTCCATCACTGGACTGCATTCACACACTGGTTAGTGTACGTATTGTCTCTTTTCCCTCATGTCAATATCTAGTCAGATGTATCAGTCAGGCACACTCTTTTCCAAGCAAAATGGTCTTCTTTGTGTATTTACACAATATTCGATGGAGAGACAGCAAATCTGTCACTAGTTAAACATGGAAAACAGTTTTGGAAGTGCTGCAACCTCCTGCAAAATGTCGGGTTTCGCACTGCAGACATTAAATACCATGTAGTGAGAACTCTGTGTGGATTTTGGTGGGGCAGAAAGGGGAAAGTAAGGCACATCCTAACACAGAAAGCAAGGTCTGCTTCTTAGGGGTGCAAAAATGCTTTGACCTTTCGCCTTTGGCAAACCTCACTTTATACGTGTTCTGTGGCTTGTATCACTTGGCCACATCCCAAGCTCACCTCTAACATGGCTACATTTCAGCAATGTGGTGTGTGCAAGTGTCGTGGATGATTATCTGTGTGATAGCAGTACCCAAAGGCTTAAGCCAGGGCTGTAATCCTTCATGTTAGGCACGGAGCAAGTACACTGGCAGTCTCACTCTGAACATCTCTAGTCTAGAAAGACCTGCAAAAGAGAAGGAAAGGAAAGAGAATCAGCCAAAAAAAAATCATCCAGGGTTGCACAGTGTGGAAACAAGGCAGCAGAGATCTCTGCTAATGGGTGGTGGCTGTTTTCTTGCCTTCCCAGCAGCCAGTGTTGTGTCACTTAATGCTGCAGAAGGTAACTTTTGGGTCATGTCTAGGCACAGGGCTTTTGCAGGGCAGCTCTGCTGGCTTTTCGTGCTGTGACAACCTAAGAGCATTTCTCATCCTGCGCGATTGCTGTGCTGCTGCCAGAGTTACTGTCCTAATGCCTGAGTGACAAATAGGTACATGTGCCCATGCAGAGGTTTTTCCAGGGCAAAGTTCAGCCTCCAAGTTTCAAACTACTTGTATGCAGCAGATCATTGCTGCTGCTGGAGCAGAGCCTCGAGTACCTGGACCTCTGATACCACAGCCTGCATCTTACACTTTGGGCTGAAAAGTGCTCTGCAAAGGACACACCGTGTTGTTAACACAGCTAGTTTCCCAAGGGAGCTGTGTGCAAGAGGTTATTTTTGTTCTTTGATTTTTTTCCTAATTCACAGAAATGTCTGATGTTCTCCAGAGTACAATAGACTTTATCCACGTTACTAATGGTTGTTTCTATTCAATCTCCTTAATAGGACTAAGGGAGCAGTAACTGGTCACCCCTCTGCAATGTCATTCATGATCCCTCCTGGACCTTTTGAGTGACTAGGCTGGTAGGAAATGACAACAGAGTGCTGATGAGATTAGCACTTCTTGCCCTTCATAGTGTAAAAAACCCCACGACTAACTCATTCTTCAAGCTCCTCAGTGACTAATAGTAGTTTTATCATCCTTTCAATTAGAAAGCATTTATCACAAATCTTTGCTAGCTCACTGCATGAATTGACCTGTCATTCACTGTCTCAGCCCTTGGAACTGATAATTAAGTTTAGCAATCTGCCTCAGCAGCTCCAATTGAGATACGTGGTATGTTTCCATGTGAGTAGGCAGACACTTTGGGGTTTGCTTCCCAATAGAAAAGGGCTTTGAGAAAAGTGAAAAAGGGTCCCAGGAGATGCCCTGTGTCAGGTACCTGCAACCCTGAAAGCCTCAGAAGCAGAGCATGGAGCGTGGAGCAGCTCCACCATGGCTGGGGGTGGGCTGCAGAAGAGTGTCTGTGGGGCCCACCTGACTACCTATGGCCCAGAGAGAGGAGCAGCTTTGCTTGGAGTTGGCCACCATAAGCTAGGGCCAGCACACAGTGCTCCCTAGCTGAGCACCTGCTTCATCCCTAAACTTTCCAAACTGCATAATTTTGGAACAGTAAAGGAGATTTTGAACTTCATTCTCCATGCTGAGGTATGCCAGCCTTGAAGTTTGGGCACAGATACAAAGCTCTGAAGTCTGGGTACCTCTTTGTCGTTGAGCAAGGGGTAAAGCAAAGCAGTTGCAGTGAAGCATGTTATATGTGATGAAATTCAGGGATCAAGTAAACTGACACAGGTCCTACATCTTCTCTGGTACAGTTCTCCTCAGTGCTGGCAGAGGACATGTCCTATTGACAATGTAACAACAACAAATATAAGCCAGCCTCCTGCTGAAGGAAGTTTTTAAAGAGGTTGACCCTACGGAAAAGTGACTGAACTGCAATGGCACAGTGTGATTTGCCATGCTAACCCGAGGGTAGTGCTAGCGATGTCACAAGTATTGCTGACATTAAGGCTGGATGTCTGTTGTTATCTCCTGGCCTGTCCAGGTATCATTTTCTTTTTCAGATAAAAGGAAATTTGCAGATTGCTTATGCTAAAGCCATACTGCTGGTAAAGGAGCTTTGCCCCTCATCTGGAACTGTGGCTGCCGATAGTTCATAGGGGCTGATTTTCAGTAGCTAGCCCACTGGTTTTTTAAGCAAACTTTACTCTGAAAAAACAGACATCTTAAGAAAACCCACACAACCCTCTTCACAAATGCCAAGGGGTACAGAAATACCAGGGTCCCCATTACTCACTCCAAAATCAGGTTCAAGTTGCCTGGCTTGGTGTTTTGGAGGAAACACACAATTTGCAGAGCTCACTGAACCTCACAGAAGATTTGGATTTGAATTTTTATGGAGCTGCCCTAAAGTATTTTTTACTGTTTCTGAAAATATTCCTTACTGTATTTTACCACAGGAAACATCCTAAGGGGATTTTTCTGCTGCTTCTTTTCCTCCTCCTTTCACTACATCAGGTTCGTCTCCCTGCTCTCTTAAGGAGACCACCTACAACTGAAGGAAATAAAGACCTCTGTGAAAAAATACAGGCAAACCAAATATTTAAGGGTCAGCTCCCCACAATATTTATCTAGTTTTGTGAGCTGGTTCAACCACAAAATGGGGAAGAAAAAAATTACTATCATGTGGTGGCTCGGAGGGTAACTTCTGTTAAAAAACAACAACAAAACCAAAACACAGCAGCGTAAAATTGGTGGGAAAAGTGCCAAGCAGAGGAAAGGAAAAGGACTCTGATATTTATGAGGTATAGTAAATAATAGCATTAGGAGGTAATGCTTGGTGAGGATAAAGCAGCAGATATATTTAGTTTTAGAGCAGAGAGATGGGGTTTTGTCTAGCATAATTTATCTAAGAGGTTTCTCTGTGTTTATAGGGGAAAAAGTGGTACTGAATATGAATTAAAAAAAGAAAGGGCAAAAAAAATACATTTTCTTCCTTGAAACCACACAGAAGTTCCTTACAGCATTCTGCACCCTGAAGATCATGTGCCTTAGCTTCAGACCTGAAAAGCAGAGAAGGAAAGAAACAATTTGGAGGAAAGGCCGCCTTTCCTCACCAAGGCACTAAGCAGGGATGTAAATTACAGGGTATCTGTTTCGAGCCCCTTTCAGTACATGGCTCCTATAAGAGCCCCAGAGTAAGATAATCCTCTGGAGATCAGAGGCAGTGTGCTATTAGCAGGAGCTCATAGGTTACATTTAGTGGTGCCTGGGGTACCTTTATGCTGAAGTGTTAGTGTCAGCTCAAAAGCACATAATCTTTCTCTTGAGTCTAATTATACATTCATTGCACAGACAACAGAATATTCAAATGTGTTTAATTACTCGACAGATTGGGCTTTAAACCCACAAAAGCAAGGCAGGAAGGAATAAGGATGAAAAGTCAAATAGCCTCTTTTATCTAATTGCATCTCTGACTACCTGGGAGTCCCCAAGCACCAATGTGAAAGATACTGTAGAAATATTTAAACATAAAGCCATAGCTAAATATGCTATAGCCACAGCAAACCCCTGTGTTTCTATTATGCTTAATGACCAGTTGAATTGTTCCTGATTTACACCAGTTCCTATAGAAAGGGAAAACTGTACAGTTTGTGTCCACTTGGCCCCTCAGTTGAATCACCTATAACATTTGTGGTGTGGGCAAAATACCTTCTGTTGTTTGCAAAAGAAGTTTGCTACCTGCTTTAAAAATGCCTTATTTACATTTTACCATTAAAGAGTATTAAGTAAAGTCCTCAAGGATTTCCATTAAAGTTTAGTTAATAGCGCAAAATAGAGCGTTATATTTAATTATAAACTGTAAAGGCTTCACCCTTGAAAACAATGTCATCATTTTATCTTTTCATCTGAAGTACCTTGTTTTCTCTTGTTTTTTTGGTGTGGTAAGTTAACTGGATTCTGCAGGTGCTTTCTGAAATCTAATGGTGACATAATTGTTATATAAAGTTGCAGCAGATAAGTTTTTACCATGGAGCCTGTGGCTAAAGAAGAGATCTAGAAAGGAGAATGAAGGCTTGGGCTTCTGCCAGTTCACTCACTACTGGGTGAGCACTTCTGGCTCAGATTTTCAGGAGTGGTCACTCTGCCCCCAAGCCCATTCATTATTTTATACTCATTGCTGAGTATCAACAGCCCCAAAGGAGACCATCTCTGCATAGGCACTGGCCCCCAGCCAGGCATCTCCAGGCTCCTCCCAGGGGAACCGAGTGCCCTGGCCATGCTTTGAGTCAGCCCAGCTTCACACAATTTCAACTCTGCTTATCCCTACTCAAGTAGTATAATGCCTTTATCTCAGATATTTTGGGTGGAAGGGACACCTTCAAAGTAGGGTCATCCTCCATGTAAAATCAGCTTTTTCCTGGGCCAGGACAAGGGCCTGAAGATATGGGTTTTCCCAAGGTGCATTCTGTGGTATGTGATTTAATGCAAAGACAGTGCAAGACTGAAAGAAAAGAGAAAACCATGAAGTGAGCTGAAAATCCAGGTCCTAGAATTAGAGTAGTTAAGATCAATTGGTCCTGCCTTAACAGAGTTCACACAGTTAAAATAAACCATTACTATTGAGGATTAATTAGCTTAGCTGGGATGGATGATAACGAATGCTCTTCAGTGGCTGTGGCCATGAAGACGCTGTATCCACGGCCCATCTTTGAGAAGCTGCAGACTCTCCCTAGAGAGTGAATGTCAGAACAAATCTGCTCAGTATTCCCAAGTATGAAGGTTTCATCCTGGAAAGACAGGACCTTAGTAAAAGCAGAGTAGAAAATAGCCTCATCATTCTAACCCATATCATACAGTATAGTGATTGTTTTATTTCCTTCCAGTCTGGGAGCATGGGCAATGCAGACAGGAGCGAACGTGAATTTATCCTTTACCATTTTGAAAACGCCAGCGGAGCACGGTGAAGCAGCAAACCCAGTTGTTTTAGAACCTTAAATAGACTGGGGATGGACGAATACCGGGGCGTGCGCTCGGAAGGAGAGACCGGAGGATTCGAAGGCACAGGGAGGGAGGGGAACAATAGTGGGGGGGAAATCGGGGAAAAGGGGCGGCCTGGCTGGGGGGGCGGCAGTGGGGGATTGTTGGGGCGGGGGTAAGGGTGGGGGAAGGGCGCTGTAGTAACGGCGAAAGAATTCAAACATGTGGTAATGCAGGCGGGGGGGGCCGAGCTGGACGGAGACTGTAGCGGGGGGCTTATTGAGGTAACCTACGGGTGGTGTTTTTGGTTGCTGACAAGGGGGGACGGGGCTATATAGGCGGCGGGCGGAGCGGGTGGCTTGGCCCCGAGGAATGGGATCTGAGGGCGGGGTTGGTCCGCGGGCGGGGGACAACGGGCAGGGCTAAGGGGTGGGGCATACGGGGGGGAGGTCGGGTGCGCGGGTCAGTACCTGGCTCGGGGTGCGGGCGCGTTGGGGGGCCGGGACAGGAAGGGCGGCGGGGGGCGGGGCAGGGAAAGGCGTGGTTTAGTAAGGGCAGTCAAGGATACAAAATTCGGGGCGGAGCGACGCTAGAGTCGTGTGGGCGGCCGGGGAAAGGGGCGTAAGGATACGGCTTAGGGCACCGTGGCGCCCAGCCGGGCGGGGAAAATTGGTGAAACGGGCGCAACCTTTTGAACGTTAAGTACATGAATGTCACATGCTTCAATTACATTGCTTAAACCAAGTTTCAAATTGTATCTCTGGTTATTCAAAAGTTTTCATATCAACCATTTTATGTTGTGGGGCTGAGGGGACGCGCATGAATATAACGGCCCGGGGTCGCAACGGGTGAAAGGGAACCAGTGGGGCCCGAAACGCGGGGGCGGCGGCCGCGCAGGGCGGAGCGGCAAACGGGCAATTCATTTGGGAGGAGGGAGGGGATCTAGGATTGGGCAGACGTGGGGCACGGGGAACATGGAGAGCGACGTGGGAGTGAGTCCCGCAGAGCGGGGGCAGCTAGGGGCGTGAGGACCGGGCCCCGGCAGGTAAGTCAATGGACGCTACATGTACGCGTGAGCCGGGGCGTCGGGACAAGCGGGAGCGAGGCCCCTCGAGATCATCTCCTCTATTACCCTTGAGAATGGGTTCGGTCCGACTGGAATCGTGAGCAGCACAGCGCTGAAAAGCTCGCCTAGGGATAAGTACTGGCCAGCGTTACGTAGGATAAGGAAACTCCCGCAAGCGAGGAAGGGGGGCGATATACGTATCGGTTAGAATACGCATATTAGGGCTACTACCTGGCAGTCAAATCTAAGCCCGCTCCGAATCCTTTTGGGCTTTTGGTGGTGCGGGTGGGTTGTTTGTGGGTGGTGGTTTTGGGGCTTTTGTTCTTCTCCCTTTGTGTGTGGTTTTGTTGAGATATGGGTCAGAGTGAGGTGGCTATTTTCTACTCTGCTTTTACTAAGGTCCTGTCTTTCCAGGATGAAACCTTCATACTTGGGAATACTGAGCAGATTTGTTCTGACATTCACTCTCTAGGGAGAGTCTGCAGCTTCTCAAAGATGGGCCGTGGATACAGCGTCTTCATGGCCACAGCCACTGAAGAGCATTCATTATCATCCATCCCAGCTAAGCTAATTAATCCTCAATAGTAATGGTTTATTTTAACTGTGTGAACTCTGTTAAGGCAGGACCAATTCTAATTCTAGGACCTGGATTTTCAGCTCACTTCATGGTTTTCTCTTTTCTTTCAATCTTGCACTGTCTTTGCATTAAATCACATACCACAGAATGCACCTTGGGAAAACCCATATCTTCAGGCCCTTATCCTGGCCCAGGAAAAAGCTGATTTTACATGGAGGATGACCCTACTTTGAAGGTGTCCCTTCCACCCAAAATATCTATGAGATAAAGGCATTATACTACTTGAGTAGGGATAAGCAGAGTTGAAATTGTGTGAAGCTGGGCTGACTCAAAGCATGGCCAGGGCACTCGGTTCCCCTGGGAGGAGCCTGGAGATGCCTGGCTGGGGGCCAGTGCCTATGCAGAGATGGTCTCCTTTGGGGCTGTTGATACTCAGCAATGAGTATAAAATAATGAATGGGCTTGGGGGCAGAGTGACCACTCCTGAAAATCTGAGCCAGAAGTGCTCACCCAGTAGTGAGTGAACTGGCAGAAGCCCAAGCCTTCATTCTCCTTCTTTCTAGATCTCTTCTTTAGCCACAGGCTCCATGGTAAAAACTTATCTGCTGCAACTTTATATAACAATTATGTCACCATTAGATTTCAGAAAGCACCTGCAGAATCCAGTTAACTTACCACACCAAAAAAACAAGAGAAAACAAGGTACTTCAGATGAAAAGATAAAATGATGACATTGTTTTCAAGGGTGAAGCCTTTACAGTTTATAATTAAATATAACGCTCTATTTTGCGCTATTAACCAAACTTTAATGGAAATCCTTGAGGACTTTACTTAATACTCTTTAATGGTAAAATGTAAATAAGGCATTTTTAAAGCAGGTAGCAAACTTCTTTTGCAAACAACAGAAGGTATTTTGCCCACACCACAAATGTTATAGGTGATTCAACTGAGGGGCCAAGTGGACACAAACTGTACAGTTTTCCCTTTCTATAGGAACTGGTGTAAATCAGGAACAATTCAACTGGTCATTAAGCATAATAGAAACACAGGGGTTTGCTGTGGCTATAGCATATTTAGCTATGGCTTTATGTTTAAATATTTCTACAGTATCTTTCACATTGGTGCTTGGGGACTCCCAGGTAGTCAGAGATGCAATTAGATAAAAGAGGCTATTTGACTTTTCATCCTTATTCCTTCCTGCCTTGCTTTTGTGGGTTTAAAGCCCAATCTTTCGAGTAATTAAACACATTTGAATATTCTGTTGTCTGTGCAATGAATGTATAATTAGACTCAAGAGAAAGATTATGTGCTTTTGAGCTGACACTAACACTTCAGCATAAAGGTACCCCAGGCACCACTAAATGTAACCTATGAGCTCCTGCTAATAGCACACTGCCTCTGATCTCCAGAGGATTATCTTACTCTGGGGCTCTTATAGGAGCCATGTACTGAAAGGGGCTTGAAACAGATACCCTGTAATTTACATCCCTGCTTAGTGCCTTGGTGAGGAAAGGCGGCCTTTCCTCCAAATTGTTTCTTTCCTTCTCTGCTTTTCAGGTCTGAAGCTAAGGCACATGATCTTCAGGGTGCAGAATGCTGTAAGGAACTTCTGTGTGGTTTCAAGGAAGAAAATGTATTTTTTTTGCCCTTTCTTTTTTTAATTCATATTCAGTACCACTTTTTCCCCTATAAACACAGAGAAACCTCTTAGATAAATTATGCTAGACAAAACCCCATCTCTCTGCTCTAAAACTAAATATATCTGCTGCTTTATCCTCACCAAGCATTACCTCCTAATGCTATTATTTACTATACCTCATAAATATCAGAGTCCTTTTCCTTTCCTCTGCTTGGCACTTTTCCCACCAATTTTACGCTGCTGTGTTTTGGTTTTGTTGTTGTTTTTTAACAGAAGTTACCCTCCGAGCCACCACATGATAGTAATTTTTTTCTTCCCCATTTTGTGGTTGAACCAGCTCACAAAACTAGATAAATATTGTGGGGAGCTGACCCTTAAATATTTGGTTTGCCTGTATTTTTTCACAGAGGTCTTTATTTCCTTCAGTTGTAGGTGGTCTCCTTAAGAGAGCAGGGAGACGAACCTGATGTAGTGAAAGGAGGAGGAAAAGAAGCAGCAGAAAAATCCCCTTAGGATGTTTCCTGTGGTAAAATACAGTAAGGAATATTTTCAGAAACAGTAAAAAATACTTTAGGGCAGCTCCATAAAAATTCAAATCCAAATCTTCTGTGAGGTTCAGTGAGCTCTGCAAATTGTGTGTTTCCTCCAAAACACCAAGCCAGGCAACTTGAACCTGATTTTGGAGTGAGTAATGGGGACCCTGGTATTTCTGTACCCCTTGGCATTTGTGAAGAGGGTTGTGTGGGTTTTCTTAAGATGTCTGTTTTTTCAGAGTAAAGTTTGCTTAAAAAACCAGTGGGCTAGCTACTGAAAATCAGCCCCTATGAACTATCGGCAGCCACAGTTCCAGATGAGGGGCAAAGCTCCTTTACCAGCAGTATGGCTTTAGCATAAGCAATCTGCAAATTTCCTTTTTTCTGAAAAAGAAAATGATACCTGGACAGGCCAGGAGATAACAACAGACATCCAGCCTTAATGTCAGCAATACTTGTGACATCGCTAGCACTACCCTCGGGTTAGCATGGCAAATCACACTGTGCCATTGCAGTTCAGTCACTTTTCCGTAGGGTCAACCTCTTTAAAAAACTTCCTTCAGCAGGAGGCTGGCTTATATTTGTTGTTGTTACATTGTCAATAGGACATGTCCTCTGCCAGCACTGAGGAGAACTGTACCAGAGAAGATGTAGGACCTGTGTCAGTTTACTTGATCCCTGAATTTCATCACATATAACATGCTTCACTGCAACTGCTTTGCTTTACCCCTTGCTCAACGACAAAGAGGTACCCAGACTTCAGAGCTTTGTATCTGTGCCCAAACTTCAAGGCTGGCATACCTCAGCATGGAGAATGAAGTTCAAAATCTCCTTTACTGTTCCAAAATTATGCAGTTTGGAAAGTTTAGGGATGAAGCAGGTGCTCAGCTAGGGAGCACTGTGTGCTGGCCCTAGCTTATGGTGGCCAACTCCAAGCAAAGCTGCTCCTCTCTCTGGGCCATAGGTAGTCAGGTGGGCCCCACAGACACTCTTCTGCAGCCCACCCCCAGCCATGGTGGAGCTGCTCCACGCTCCATGCTCTGCTTCTGAGGCTTTCAGGGTTGCAGGTACCTGACACAGGGCATCTCCTGGGACCCTTTTTCACTTTTCTCAAAGCCCTTTTCTATTGGGAAGCAAACCCCAAAGTGTCTGCCTACTCACATGGAAACATACCACGTATCTCAATTGGAGCTGCTGAGGCAGATTGCTAAACTTAATTATCAGTTCCAAGGGCTGAGACAGTGAATGACAGGTCAATTCATGCAGTGAGCTAGCAAAGATTTGTGATAAATGCTTTCTAATTGAAAGGATGATAAAACTACTATTAGTCACTGAGGAGCTTGAAGAATGAGTTAGTCGTGGGGTTTTTTACACTATGAAGGGCAAGAAGTGCTAATCTCATCAGCACTCTGTTGTCATTTCCTACCAGCCTAGTCACTCAAAAGGTCCAGGAGGGATCATGAATGACATTGCAGAGGGGTGACCAGTTACTGCTCCCTTAGTCCTATTAAGGAGATTGAATAGAAACAACCATTAGTAACGTGGATAAAGTCTATTGTACTCTGGAGAACATCAGACATTTCTGTGAATTAGGAAAAAATCAAAGAACAAAAATAACCTCTTGCACACAGCTCCCTTGGGAAACTAGCTGTGTTAACAACACGGTGTGTCCTTTGCAGAGCACTTTTCAGCCCAAAGTGTAAGATGCAGGCTGTGGTATCAGAGGTCCAGGTACTCGAGGCTCTGCTCCAGCAGCAGCAATGATCTGCTGCATACAAGTAGTTTGAAACTTGGAGGCTGAACTTTGCCCTGGAAAAACCTCTGCATGGGCACATGTACCTATTTGTCACTCAGGCATTAGGACAGTAACTCTGGCAGCAGCACAGCAATCGCGCAGGATGAGAAATGCTCTTAGGTTGTCACAGCACGAAAAGCCAGCAGAGCTGCCCTGCAAAAGCCCTGTGCCTAGACATGACCCAAAAGTTACCTTCTGCAGCATTAAGTGACACAACACTGGCTGCTGGGAAGGCAAGAAAACAGCCACCACCCATTAGCAGAGATCTCTGCTGCCTTGTTTCCACACTGTGCAACCCTGGATGATTTTTTTTTGGCTGATTCTCTTTCCTTTCCTTCTCTTTTGCAGGTCTTTCTAGACTAGAGATGTTCAGAGTGAGACTGCCAGTGTACTTGCTCCGTGCCTAACATGAAGGATTACAGCCCTGGCTTAAGCCTTTGGGTACTGCTATCACACAGATAATCATCCACGACACTTGCACACACCACATTGCTGAAATGTAGCCATGTTAGAGGTGAGCTTGGGATGTGGCCAAGTGATACAAGCCACAGAACACGTATAAAGTGAGGTTTGCCAAAGGCGAAAGGTCAAAGCATTTTTGCACCCCTAAGAAGCAGACCTTGCTTTCTGTGTTAGGATGTGCCTTACTTTCCCCTTTCTGCCCCACCAAAATCCACACAGAGTTCTCACTACATGGTATTTAATGTCTGCAGTGCGAAACCCGACATTTTGCAGGAGGTTGCAGCACTTCCAAAACTGTTTTCCATGTTTAACTAGTGACAGATTTGCTGTCTCTCCATCGAATATTGTGTAAATACACAAAGAAGACCATTTTGCTTGGAAAAGAGTGTGCCTGACTGATACATCTGACTAGATATTGACATGAGGGAAAAGAGACAATACGTACACTAACCAGTGTGTGAATGCAGTCCAGTGATGGAATGATAATTGTGCTTGTATTTATGGATCCAAGTAGTTTGTAAAACTCTAAGACCCTGTTCTTTTAATTTCAGATCCCCAAAGTCTAGAAAGTCCAGATCAGTCTTGATTAGCTCATTCTTCTTGTGCTCAGTATGCTTTGCCTCAAGTCAAAAGCTCCTGGCTATGGACAGACATCTTCTTCACAGTCAGGAGGTGTGCAGGTAGGTATTTTGACAGAACTGCATGAGACAAGTCAGATAGAAGCTCTGCCAGGAAAATCTTAGAGCTGTAACTTGCAAAGGAGGGACAGGGCAAAACATTTTTCCAGCAACTGCATCCAAAAGGTATTATCAACCAGGAGTGTAGTGACTACAATATTATATTAACATTTAAACCAAGAGCCTCATGTAGTGCCTGGCCATGAATTAAGGTCACCTTGGGCCACTTACTTTACACCACATCTCAGACCTGATCTCCATATGCTCTCCATGCTATAATTATGTATCAAATATAGTTATGCATATATAAGTATGCATCAAATATATATTGGTTTAGTTTATGTAGTTTCTAAGAGTACTATCTCTGTTGTGCAGGCACCTATGTCAGTATAAATCTTCTCTTTATGGACTAAGTAAAATGTTTTCCTATTATATATTTATTTATGGGAATTTTTAAAAATTTATTTATTTATACTTATATGAATATTTCTAACTTAGTGATAAGCTGTTCCACTCTACAGTCATACAAACTACTAGGTGCCCATTCTCACTGCAAGATTTTCTACTGGTGTTTGGAAAACTGCACCCGCTAAGGCAGCCCAGTCCGTGGTTGTGGTGGTTACAAAGCTTCAATATACCTCCCAATAAAGGCTCCCCAGCCATTTTCACACATACTGTGGAATAAAATAAACATATCTCAATGCCACAGAAGCTTTTCTCCCTTAATCCATGTTTTCATCATCAGTGAACATCCTTTGGATCAAAGATTGTTGTTTGATCCCAGGAAATGTTTAACAGTGTCAGCAGTGCTTAGGCAGTTGCTCCAAATGGCCTACCTAGGGGTGCACTACAAATCAGATCAGGCAACTGATCCTTTTTTTTTTTAATAAAAACATATTTAATTTTTCAGGGTGTCTCTTTTTCTTGAAACACTTTTTTCAAGCTAGCTGCAGCTGCATCCTCCCATCTCCTCAAGCCACAGCCTGAATTAGCATCCACTTAAATTAATAAGACAGATATCCTAGGTTTTATGTTTCATGCTTACAGCCAAGCTGAGCAGATGTGATGCATGTTTACAAATGCAGAGACATTTTGGGAGTTGCCCTGTTTGATGTCTGGACTTGTTTTGTACACACTCCTCATATTGCTGCAAGTTCTTGGAGGAGAATCCTTCCATGGTGACTTTACTAAATGAAATAAAATGAAGCCTCCTTCTGTTTAAGTCAAAGGGAACTTGGCTTAAAGCTTTTTTTTCCCCTTTTATTTTCCAGTTGCAAGATATCTCTTTAGCTTATATCTAACTGTGTCATCAGTAATTAGGCATGTAAAGGAAATCAATCTCAACAGGGATGTAAGATTCAAAACCTGCCAGTAAGCAGTAGATAAGAATTCTTTTTAAACACAAACACTTCAAAATTATGCTTATTAGTGGAATACAGTCTCTGAGTCAAATTTCCAGATAACCTAACAATAATTAATTTTGTTGAAAAGAATAAGCCTGAACTGTTGTGGTGACCATAAGAATACAAATCACTAAGATAAAGCCTGGACAGAGTTCCTCTTGGCTGGGAAGTATGAATAGCAGCATGACAATTGTGAGGAGGGATGGCAATGCAAAAAACAAAACCACCAACAATACCTAAAAATAAAAACCTCCTAACAGAAATTTAGGCCTGGGAAATGCATGTCAGCCAGTAAGGAACTCTGTTCCTGTTAGATTAGAGATTCATAGCATCCTGACCAGGTGCAAACCACAGGGATCACTTTGGGGGAATTTGTTTCCTCCAGTGGTTGTTTGCATGAAAAAGTTTTCTCTGATAGTTACTGGAGCTAATATTTCCCACCCAACTATACAGGAAAACATGGCAAAGTATACATATTTTGTGATCATAGATGTACTTCCAAATCTCTGCATACACACAATCACGTGCAACACAGGGAAGGTCAAATGTGGAGCTGAAGAGAGGCAGTGTCCCTTCTCCAGTTAAATGTCTGCGCACGTAACATCAGGTTCAAACACTGAGGTGATGTAAATTGGAAATGCTGTGTTTAAGTCAGTAGAGTTGGGCCATTTGATGCTGATCCAAAATATCTTCTCTAAGAATGTAGGCAGGCCATGCCCTCCTAAATTTGAGCAGATCCACTGAGTCAGAGGTGGTTTACAAATAATCAAATTTACTCTTTTTTTTCTTTCCACCTGGAGCCTATTAATGCATAAAATTTGGGAAACAATGAAAACCCACTGCAGTGTATTATTAGATTTTGAAAAGTCCTGCATTCAAGAGTTGGAGTTACTTCCAGGAGTTAGATTAACAAAGTTGCTCTAGCAACACAGGTCTTTAGATGCAGTCAGCAAACCAAGACTACAAAAACAAAGAACCCACAAATCAAGCCCACAAGGACAGGCAGCTAGTTTCATTGCTTCTGACAGCAAGGTAGTTTAAGCCCTGCTTTCATTTGGCCATGTTTGTCCTTAGTGATTTTGAAACTGGGAAGGACCTATTAGATATGTTGAATTGGGGTACTGCCAGTAGCTATTGCTTTCAAGACCTTTACACAGTGAGATGGGAAGTATGCGTTCATGAAATAGATACTGGAGCCTGTGTGTTTGTGCATGTGTGCGTCAGCTTCAGAAGGAAAAAGGCCTGAATGAGTTAGATCTGTAAACTTAGCTCCCTTTGGGAAAAACTCCTCCTCCAGAAACCTTCTACTTTTTCAGAAAACACACATTCTTGTTATTCCAACTCGCTCTTATATTTTGTAATTCTGACATGCAGTGAGATCAGTGTCTACATTGGCATTAAGGGCTCCTGTAATTATGGGCAAATGAGCAATACAGTATCAAGACTGCTGCACAGATACACAAACTGATGTATAGGGAGGGTTTAACATGCTGTTTAACATTCACAAATAAGTGTACCCAGATACATCTCTATGTTTGCTTTGACAGTTTTCACTTAATGGCTTTATTTAGTCAAAATTCTTCTGTATCATAGAAAGAGGCACTTGGAAGTTGAAGGGACATCACAACACTTTGTCTGTCTGTTTTCATCTTGCATTCATACCCTGTGATTTTAATTCCACCTCCAAGTTGGACTGAAGTGGAAAATAAACCAGGCACTATTCCAGAGTATCACTCTGAGGGGGAGACAAAGACATGTGTGGATGGAGAGCAGCTCAGAGGACACAAAGCTGACCACTGGTCACACTGCATTGCTTGCTGCACCCCTTGACTCAGTGCCACTTTCAGACTTGCCTTGTAGCAGGCTCCATGAGCCCTTTTATCAGCCCGAACTCCCAGCAATTGCCTGCCTTTGTGATTTTAGAGTTCCCTGCTTGCTCCACAGCTGGAAATGGAAGCAGCCAGGCATCTGGAGCAATTGGCAAGTCCCTATTGCCCTCCCATGGAGTGGGGCATGCCCTCCCATCTATTTGCTCTCTAGACCAGGAGTGTGGGAGGGGACAGGTGTCCTACCCCACATGCAGCCATGGCAGCCCAGCTCAGCTGAAAGGCGCCTGCAGCTCCCAGGTTCAATCCCTCCACATCCAGCAACTGGGATTTCTCAGATGAATGCTCCTGCCCTGGAACTCACTCCCCTTGGCAGCTGCTCAGACCTTGAGTCTAATAACCTTCAGGGCACCATACAAACTTCATTCTTATTGTTTAACCTTAGATTAACTGAGTTTCTTCTACAATCTTCTCTGAGATTGAGGCCTCCATGGCATACAAGAGTGAGAAACAAACTTCTTACGTTTTTGTGCTAAAGACAGCAGGGCAACAAAGTAAATACAGTTACCCCACGCTATGTAAACCAAAAAACAGTACTGAAATTTGTACAAGAAAACAACCTTAACACTGATAAACCTAAAAACACTGTCTGTAAAGAGCTGACTGCCTCTGCTTGTCTCTTTGGCGAAGAAAACATTTCAGACACAGAGTAGGGATATAGCAAAGGGCCAAAATAAAATGCAGAATTAATATCTTTTTTTCTTTAATTTGTAAAAACACCTGCTATGCTAAGGATGCAAGAAAAGTTTTTCTATTTCTTTCCTCTCTGAGCAATTGCTAGAGCTGCTGCAGAGACATTTTGCAATTGTGAACATAAAAGGAGGTGGTTTGTCTGGCAGTGGTTCCCATAATGAAAGTCTGTGGACTCTAGCACTGGCACACACATGCCAGATACTCCCTCCTGTGATCCTCTGTGCTGCAGCTCACCCAGTCTCTCTTTTTTTTCCCATGTCACAATTTTGTCATAAAGTTTCTGAACCCCTTGCCTGTGACTTCAGATCATCTCCTGCCTCAAGTGAAGGGACTGCCTCGGAGAAAGACAGCCTAGCTAAAGGCTCATGTCCTAGTTGCCAGGACAAAGTAGGGGAGGGGAGAGGTTTAAGGGATTTTAAAGTATTCCCCGTAATTTGACAGTTATTAATCATGTTCCAGCTTTCTTAGTGCCTCCAGCTCCTTCATAATTTGGTATGTACCTGCAGAACTCCAAGGGTTTCTATGGAATTGCATAAGGTGAAAAGAAAAAAACCCAAATTGTTCCCAAAGCACTTCAAAATTAATTGTCTAGATTGTGGTGTTGAGGTTTGTTGAGCTTTTCCAAAAATCCTCACAATTTCTGTGGCCCAAAGCAGGGTAGACTTTCAGAGTCAGCATGGCTGGAGCATGTTGCATTTCCTCAAAGATAAGAGAGAGAGAATCATTTCACACTTTGCCCGGATTTGCAGTAACACTGGAGGTACATGAATCATGGTGATAAATATTGCAACACACAGCAGACTCCTGATTCAAAGTCTTCCCTTTATGAAGCTTTCCTATCTCTAAGAGAGTATGATGTAGCTCTTGGGTAGATCCCAGATGTGGGATCCCACTTCAGCACAAACCACACTGAGACCTTTGTCGCAGAGATGAGTCCTCTCTTCCTGGCCAGATAGTGCAAACAGTGCTCAAACACGCTCATCTCCTTTGGGATGGACCTGGTGAGACCTGGAAAAAGGAAGAAACTAGCATTACAACTCTTTGTGCCTCAGCCATAGAAAAGGACAATCTGTGCACAGCTAACACCTATTAACGCAACCATTAATGGTCCATACACTGGGCTTTCAGCTCTGCATATTTTCAGTTTGAACCCCAGTAAGGCAAGGTAGCATCCACCACAGATATGGCCTGTGTTTTGGGGGAACCAGGCAAAACCCTGTGACTTCAGAATCTAGATCTGCAACCATATTTTGTAGCTACTGCCCAGCCCTGCTTTTTATTAACAGTTTTGGAAAACACCATTACAAGAAGAAGGGAAAATCAAAAGTTTCCTACTCTGTATGATGAAGATTCCACTTGGGAAATCACCTAACCCACTACTCCTGCAAACAAGATGCCAGGCATAAATATTTCACCCAGCTAAAAGTAAATACAGATCCTTCTGCTAAACCTGCATCTCCAAACAAACAGAAAAAGGCTTCAATGAGGGTGTGAGACCAAAAAATGAACTTCAGCAGCATGAGTAGGCACAGTGCTGAAGAGCATAGGGAAGCAGAGGTGAAACAATTTAGCAAGAGTACATGGTGGGAATTGGAGTGACTCACAGGAGCCCAGTAGCTTTCATTATTTCAAACCATTGAAAAACATCCTAAGTCCCCACACCTAGGTGTGGCTGCACAAAATACAGTTACCTCTGCCGTTTCAAGTGGTGGAGGCATCCGTGGGACATCTGGGTACCCCTGGGACTCCTCCCTGCCCCTTGATTCCCAGGCAGAGTGGCAGGATTTGCATATGCTCTGGAGGGCTGCCCACATTCCTGATGTTTCAGGCAATCCATGTGGTGGGGGAAGGCAGCCTCCTGCCCAGGGTGTGCCCCTGTAGGGGTACACTGGCAAGGGGATCAGCCTGTGTGTTGCTGTGAAGACAAAACTTTGATCTTCCATCTTCTGAAAAAAGTAAAGTGGTGGGAAGCATAGAGAGGGGAGAGGAGGTCACAGAGCACGTAACCACCCAGAGATATTGCCCACCACCTGGGAATCCCCCGAACATGGGAGCGGGCTTTCTTTGCCAGAAAGCTCAGCCAGCTGTTTTCCCAAAGGGCTCGTTGAGGTTACAAGTATCTACGCATAACAAGGAGCATCTTTTAGCCTGCTCTGCTTTTTATTAAGGACTTAGTAAGCACTTTCTTAATTCATTTAGTGACATCTTTCCTTCATTTCCCAAAGCCAGTCACCCACTGAAATTACTGACCTCAGTAAACACCAAAAAAAAAATGCCACTCTTTTCAAAGAAAAGCTTGGCATTAGTTCCCAGTAGCAACTGCAGAATCCTTATGGAAGAAGCCAATTAAGCAATAAAGCACAATAAAGTACAGCCTATTACACTAACATAATAATTCACACCTACAGTATTGCTACTAGAATCACACCTGCAGTGTTGCATAAAGCCAAAAAGCCAGGAACTGTTAAAACAAGCTAGCCAGTTAATTATTACAATATAATTTCTGCCTGGGGATACACTGCAGAAAAGATAAAATATTGGTATGTGTTCTTATTTGAGTGCAAGCAAAAATCTGGATTTTAAAAAGGAAATTAACAAGTGGTTTAACAGTAAAATCTGATGGAGCTTGATTAATTTAAAACTATACAAAGCCAAATGCTGAAAATCAGCTGGTGGGATGGATGTCTGCAGCAGAAGAGGAAAGGAGTAGAGGAGGTGACACCATGGCATCTCGCATCTGGTCTGTGGCCTGCTATCATGGGGCAGGTATTTAGTTGACCTTAACTGAAGGACCTCATTGAAGCCAACAGAGCTATTATGTGCATAGAGCTAGCTGCTGGGCTGGAAGTAATTTGATAGAAAAAATTTAAGTGCTTAGCCAAAGTATCTAGCATGCTTTCTCTTTGAAACATCCCCCAGTGATAACTATCATAATTATACTTCCTTGCTCAGGTTGGTTACAGAGGAATTAGGCAGCCATCACCCATTCTTGCTCTGTGAAGAGTTTCAGCTGTGTTAAAGGCATGGGACATAGCACTGCTCAACTGTGTCAGCAGAAGGTCATCCCATCCCTAAAGCACTCCCAAACAAGGAAGAGCTAAAAACTAAAAAGATCCAGACAGTAGAGACCCCCCTCTCTTATGGCACTCCCCAGATAGTTCAGAAAACAAAAGAAAGATGTTCTTTTCTTACAGCAAATCTTACAAATGGGGCTGGATGTTCCTGCTTTGCTTGGTTATGACCCTAACTGGACCAGTTTCAGGATATAAATGAGAGGAGTGGTGCTCTGGTACTTGGGAAGTACCTTTTCCCTTTAGAATTGTGGCTGACCAGAGAGCAGATGTAGCCTGTTCCTGCTCTATCACCCTGGCAGGTTC